>OY998230.1:7743186-9075686 GCA_963922035.1 Amblyjoppa proteus
GCGCCTTGTCTTGCGGCTCTCTAGACACTGGAAAGCTACGCCGAAGATCTCGCCCCGTCGTCAGCTTTTTTTTTTTTTTTTTTTTTTTCAGACTCGTTATTCTCTGTTTGCCAAACTATTACACGCACAGTGTGTGTATCAGAGACGATAGCCGCGCGATCGAAGTGGAATAGTTTTTTCGTCCGACGAACTCCGCACCCGGATTTATTCCACTCGAAAATATTAATAAAAAAAAAAAAAAAAAAACGCCCGCCGAGGAAGTCTCAAAATAGTCGGTAAATATTAAATTTAATTTGCCGAGACTGACTCTCCAGTGGCGTTTTGAAAAGGAGTACGACTCGACGTCCCAGCGGGTCAGATTATATATATATATATATATATATATATATATATATATATATATATATATATATATATATATGCGAGTTTGGTTCCTCAATGCCAAACAGCTGTTGCTATGCCAACAACGGCGTAAACAAGCGAGAAAACGATGGCACGAGGTTGCCGCCTGGATTCTATATTCCAATTCCTTATCCTCTTCTATCTGTCTCTCTTATTATCCTGCCTCTCCGACTTGTGATTCTCCGTTGATGGTGTAACCGTCTCTTTCTCCCTCCCGCTCGATCTCCCTCGCTCTTCCGTCCCGTGATCGCGGATGCGCGCTCTGCTGTGTGCGACGGCTCTCTCTCTCTCACTCGGTGTTCGGTCCTCTCAAACCTAAAAGCGGGCCGATCATGTCTCTTATCCGTGATACGCTGCTCGGTCGAACGTGGAGAACGTGGCTCCGCTCCGGACCACCGTCGAATCGTCGTCGAATCACCGTCGAACCATCGATTAACTCGCGCCAGAAGAAAATCCATCGAAACATATTTAAAACCCTACGGCGGCCGAGCGGGGAAAAATTGACTCGATTTTATCAATTTTAGAAGAAAAAAAAAAAAATTTGATCTCGGACGCCGGTCCATTTTGCCCCACGTTTCTTCATTTTTTTTTTTTTTTTTTTTTTAAATTAATTTTCCGCTGCAGGGTTAAAAAAAAATTGAAACTGCAAGTGACGCCCCGTTTCGGACCGGAAGTGCGCAACGCGCCCGCTCAGTGTCGAGAATATGACTCGTAACTGTTGTCCGTGTGTCCAGCATCCGGTTCGGCCTTCCACATCTCCGTTCGTTCCTCTCACCGCTCGGACTCTCCGATCCTCGTCGCATTCACCGGCGCGAGGAGAATCTCTCGTGGATTTGTTAAAAAGCGTTAAGTAACACGTACAACGTCCGTGAACTGACAAAAAAAAAAAAAAAAAAAAATCGCCAAGTCACGGCACTCCACGTTTGCGTCTGGTATCGTCTCCTCGGCGGAGCGCTAATCGAGCAAATATTTGCTCGATCCACTTCCTACGGCCCGGAGCCGTCTCGCCGGTCTTCGCGGGGGCCACCCATGCCGTACGATCGACTACCGATTCGAGAAGACACACGTCATACGCTGAGACGCCTTACTTTCCGAGGATTTGATCTAAATTTCGATTTATACACTCCGAGACAATGTATTCGTACATTGTATACACATCGCAAAAATATTTTCTTTGAAAATTAATTTAACGGTGTTGGAAGCTCCTTTGCGTTAACTTTTTTCGAAATTTTAAACGCGCGTGCGTCGCAATTTTACAGTAAAATGTTGTTTTTGTAACCAACATTTTTTTTTTTGTTAATCTCGTGCAAAAGATTTGTAATTTTTATGTATTTTTATGTTACAAAAAAAAAGGACATTAATGTTCAAATAACATAAGCAATGTAAAGAAATTTTAAGTTCCAGTAAATTAAATTTACAATTTATACCGGATTGGAAGTTTTTATGCAAAAAATTGGGATATAAAATTTCATGTAAAATTGTGATGAAAAATGATTACTATTAAGGAAACATTGAAAATACTTCGTTATTAATAATTCATTTTAATTTTACTATAAAAAAGTATTTTAATTTTTGTAATTTTGTTTAACTTCAAAGGTATATTCACTTTTCATCACAATTGTAATGTACCAATTTTGCGCAAAAACTTCCCCACCGGTACATTAAATTTACAATTTTTTAAACGTGCACACATATATATATATACATATTTCTCGCCGATCATCGCACTATCTCGCGCGCTCGCGAGAATGACTGTTCTCTTCTCGACAATCTAGCGGCACCGTCGGTGATACAGCTGTATTAGCGATATATCCCTTCCGTAGATCGTAAACAATCGATGACGCAGCATATAAAACGATTATAATTGATAGTTTAACGTACGAGGCGTCAAGAGTTGTGTAATTAATTTTAATGTGCGTATTTGTGTTTCGTTCTGTTTGCAGCGTGTGGCGAACCAGGCGCTTACCGTTTCGCCACAGCCGGCAGTAACGGTGGAGGGGCCGGTGTCCAAAATGTCTCCACCAACGAACGACGTGACGAACGGCGTCGTGACGCCGTCGGACACCCTGGCGTCCCGGGTGCCGCCTACCGGCAGTCCGGCTCTGACGACCGCTCTTCCAACCCACAAGCGGACTCCCAAGGATTTCATTTTCGGCAAGGTCATCGGCGAAGGCAGCTTCTCCACCGTGAGTTGAATTTGTTATTTATTTAATTTTCCCTCGCGGACCTACGTAATCCGACACTCGCAACACGAGTGTTTTCGCTCTTCGAACGCGGTAAAAAAAAAAAAAAAAAAAAATTATTTGCTCAATTATTACTTCGTTGAACTGATTTGAGTTTATTAATTTTTTTTGCAGGTTTACCTGGCGAAGGATATCCATACCAGCAGGGAGTACGCGATAAAGGTGTGCGACAAGCGGTACATCATTAAGGAGAAGAAGACCGAGTACGTTAAGCGTGAGAAGGAGGTCCTGAACATGCTCGCCGGTGCGAAGCACTCGTTCGTCCGTCTGTTCTGCACCTTCCAGGACATCGACCGTCTCTACTTCGTCCTCTCGTACGCGAAGAACGGCGAGCTATTGCCGTACATCAACAAGGTCGGCTCGTTCGACATCGAGTGCACGAAGTTCTACTCCGCCGAGATTCTCCGTGGCCTCGAGTATCTTCACGGTCTCGGTATAATACATCGCGATCTGAAGCCCGAGAACATTCTTCTCGACGAGAAGATGCACGTGCTGATAACGGATTTCGGTAGCGCGAAGATACTGAAGGAGGACCCGGAGCTCCGCACGAGCGACACCACCGACGAGCGAAAGCCGGAGGAGACGAGGAAGCGAAGGAACTCCTTCGTCGGCACCGCCCAGTACGTCTCGCCCGAATTGCTCACCGACAAAACCGCCAGTCGAGCCTCGGACCTCTGGGCGCTCGGCTGCATCGTCTATCAAATGGTCGCCGGCCTGCCGCCCTTTCGCTCGAGAAGCGAGTACCTCATCTTTCAGAAGATCCTCAAGCTCGACTACGAGATACCCGATGGTTTCTGTCCGCTCGCTAAATCGCTGGTCAATCAATTGCTCGTACTCGAGGCCTCGCAGAGGCTCGGCGCACTCGACGAGCACGGCTCCGGCTATCCGAGCATAAGGGCACACCCCTTCTTCGCCGGTGTCGACTTCGAGACGCTTCACGAACAAAATCCACCGCCCATCTATCCGTACCTGCCCGGCACGTCGGAGCACGAGGAGCTGAGGTCGCATTACAGAGTTCCCGATCATCTGGAGCCCGGTCTCGACGACCGGCAACTCACGAGACTCTTCGGCCTCGGTATCGGTGATGACGCGATGCCACAGAAACCCGAACCCGTCACTACCGTCGTCGAGAAACCGAGCAGAAAGAACAACGCTGGCATCGCCGATCTCACGCCCGACGAGATAAAGTCTCGTCTCGAGAAACAACGCGCGACCGACCCGTGGCACAGCTTCGTCGAGGACAATGTCATACTGAAACACGGCTTCGTCAACAAGCGCAAGGGACTCTTCGCGAGAAGAAGAATGCTCCTGCTGACAACCGGTCCGCATCTTTACTACGTCGATCCCGTCAACATGGTGCTCAAGGGCGAAATCCCGTGGAGCCCGGAGTTGAGGGTTGAGCCGAAGAACTTCAAGATCTTCTTCGTTCACACGGTAAGGGTTGAGAGATCATTTATACATTTTTTTCTTTTTTGGCTATCGCGATAGAAATTCTGTACATCGGCGAACATTGCTCATTTTTCTTTTAATATCTTTTATATTTATTTATTTATTTATTTTTATCGTTACAGCCTAACAGAACGTACTACCTGGAAGAACCCGAAGGCTTCGCTCTCGAATGGTGCAGAGCCATCGAGGAGATGCGAGTTCACTGTTACGGACTGAGGGAGGAGAGCAGCTCGTAAAGTAGCGAGCTCAAGCTTTTTTTTTAGTTAAATTCAAGGAAAGGAGTGTCAAGCGTCGTCGTGTTGAAAAGAAAAACACAGTCGGCAAGAACCAGGTTGAAACGAGACGATATAATCTCATTGGCCAAACGGTAAAGTAAGCGAGTGATTACCCCGACAAATACGCGCGCGGATTTTTTTTTTTTTTAGAAATGTGTATATGTTTAGTCATGAAAAAAAATGTCTCGTTTATTATTTATTCGTATACGTACGAAGAGACCAGGTCTCTTGCTGCGCGCGTATTTATTGTACAGATTCAGAGAGGAAAACAACAAAAAAAAAAAAAGAGAATAGATCTAGATACATTTTTCGGATCCGCGACTGTGAGAACGTTTCCGCGGTTATTTATTTATCGGATTAAATTCGACGCCGAGATCGAAAAACAGAAAGGTTTTTGGAATAACGAAAATTTGCAGTTCACTTGCTCGCCGGACTATTTGTCGGGCTCTCGATAGATTCGAAACAGTAAAAAGACAACGCGAGAAAGATAGCAAAAATAATTTTGAAAAATAAAATAATGAAACTTCACAAGCACTGTTGCTGTAAATTTCACCGTTTACAAATTGCAATAAACCGGATCAAGAGTCACAACACACAAAAATTCGAGAAGAGTCGATACATGATTAAAAAATCGTTCGTCACCCGTTGGCAGGTGTCGACGGAACTTTGGGCATCTTTCGCGAACGAAATAATTTTATTAAACAAAAGTAACAAAAACCTCGTTGAGATTATTTAATTCGCGACTAAGAGCCCGGCGAGCATCCCCGCTGCGTCAATAATCGTGTCATTCCCCCTCCCCTCAGAACGAAAAATAAGCAAAAAAAAAAAGATAAAACCGAAAATACATTGCACAAATTGGACAGAGAAATCAGATACGAACGTATTTAGCTGGACGTAATGAAATTCGATATCAGCGTATCGGACGTTGCAGTGCTAGTCGCGGATCTTTAGTTAGCTAATGTAGAATCGACTGTTTTTTGGCAGCTTTATAGATCGGGTTAATCGCAAGGAAACAAAAAAAAAAGAATGTGGCGCCGGACAAACCCCTCGCAGCTTTAAAGTACGTCGCCTGAAGGCGTGGCTCGATTATTTCTCCCTCGAGTCACTCCCTTTTCTCTTTTCTCACGCGTGAATAAAACTCGTTTTTTTTTCTCCCCTCCCAACCTTATCCTCTCGAGTCGAATAGCAAATTGCTCTACGAGTTTCGTTTCTCGTTCCTCTTGTAAATAGTAGCATGTAAATTTAAAGAGAAAAAAAAAAAAAACCAAACGAGATATTTGAGTGATAGAAGAGCAGGCTTCGTTGAACTATGTAATTATTAAGTATATGTACAACAATTTGTCCGAGCAAGAGCATTCTTTTTGTCTAGTTATGAAAAAAAAAACTTTCCCAACGCGGCAGGTAATCACTCGCTGTCTTGGCCGAAAGTAGTGTCGCGCGTTATAAAAGTGGATTATCGTATCGAGAGAAAGAGAGAGGGAGAAGCGAGTGAAATTGTGCATTGCATGGACTTCTCCGACCGTTTAGCTTCTTCTCTCGTACAAAGTGTACAAAGCGGAGGTTCGTCGTGCTCGATGACGCGTGTGAGATTGTCATTCTACTCACATAAAAAAAACGACGAAATATATCGCGTCTATCACATATGAGCCTCCCGGTTTAACTATAGAGAGTTCCTTAGGTTTAAGGCATAAAAATTCGCCTCGTCAATTATTCGTCGTTTCGCGTTTAAATAATCGTTATTGTGATTACGATAATTGCTACATTAATTTTTATCTTAGAATCGATTACTTAGGTATTTACTGTCGAATCTATTCGCTGTCACTCTACTCGTATCGTCCATAAGTTAAAAAAAAAGAACACGACTTGTTCGAATGTATAGTTTACTCGTGACACGTGAGAATTATCGTTTGTTCGTTCATTCGTTATTTTTTTTTTTTTTTCGTTTCTTTTCTTTCTCATCGTTAATTTATAGACTAGTGTTATCTTCATTATTTATTATTGTGTGTTAAAGTTCAACGTTCACTAGCAATTAGGCTCTTCGAGCAACTCTTCGAGCACTCTACTGACTACTATTACCGTATTCTAGTAACTCAAACTACTACTACTACTTACTACTACTACTATGACAAAAACAAAACTATTACCGCTATTGTAACTATTACACTATTACTATTACTCTTAAACGCTATCACTCAACTACTTCTATTACTATTTACTGTTCACTGTTGCTGTATCGTTGCGAAGTTTCTAGATTACGCTTTTAGCGGTTAAAAAACAAAACAAAAAAACCGTTCTTGTAAATAGATCCGAGGCGCGTTAGAATCGAGAGCGATTGGAAGCCGCTACAAAACCTGACGGATCGAGCAGTTGCCCATGCTGTATTATATTACTTGTACATTATAAATATATATATATATATATATATATACATATTATATATAGAGAGAAAAACAGAGATATTTATGAAATGTGAATATTAGGTAGGGAAGCGTGTATATATGTTTGTTATTTGCGTAGTTCACTCGCTAGAATTAAATTCGTTAAAAATTCTGGGCGCTGCTCGATCGCGAATAGAGTGGAAGGGAAGGAACAAAAAAAAAGAGAAGGAAATCTTGGTGACGCGTCCGCCCATCGCGGAATACAGACTTATACAGGGTAATACGAATTGTTGATTCGCCGGAAGTTCGTCGGGTCGTTGAAGTTTGCTCGAAAAAATCGTCGGACTCTACGGGGTCCGGATATTGTTTCCGGTTGCTCAGCTACTCTTCCAAAATGACCGCTTTTGGGGGGTCGCGCAAGGTACGGACGGGCGGATGAAAGTGATCCCGACTCGCGTCCGGCGAATCTTCCGTCAATTCGTAACTTTCTTTTTTATACAATTAGTGAGAATAATATTAAAGCGTGGGAGGTAGCGTTTCCGAGATTTCCGAAGGGACCGTCGGGTCTGCTATTTGGGTCTATATTTAATAGGTGCGACGTCGTGTCTCGATTGCGCGGAGATATATTATTATTTTTTTTTTCTCATCGATGGTGTTCGTCAGATGGCGCGTGACTCCGGCGTGTCGGTTAAACGAAACTTTGCTGGACCTACGTTCTATGCAGGCGTTTGCAAACTTTCGACTGCACACGCTGGGTCAGGCGCAAACTGTTTAAAAAAAAAAAAAAAAAAAAAAAAAAAAAAAAAAAATGTAAATGGATTCGCGAAAATCGCCGGATGTCTTCCTATTATTTTTGTTATTAAAATGTGCATCGCGACGAGATATTCGCGAATTCATCACATTTCCGTGTACAGAGGGGGATAGGGAGAAAGTGAGAGAGAAAGAGAGACGCGTGAACGATTCGAACTAAATGAAAAAAATTAGGCGAATGGCAAAACTTTTGCACGGAGGATAAGTTGAATCGTATAATTTATATACCATAGATAGAGGATGATCAGGATACTTAAAATGAATGCAAGATTGAAGGACGAGTTTAAGAGCGTCCGACGATATTCCAAGCAATAACCATCCGGGCCTTGCATATCCCGAAAACAAACAAAAAAAAACAAACAAAATGCCTACTTGTTCCTTTCGACGCGCGAGGAACGCTTTAACTATTAATCGCAGTATTACTAAATGTACGTAGACACTTAAAAACACACGCTCACACATACACACATACACACAGCGACACACACATGATAACTGTATAATCATGAAGAGCTCACACACGGTGAAGAAAACATTGAGCATTTTTTTTTCTGAGCTCTCTTAGCGGCGCATGTTTGATTTAAACAAAAAAAAAAAAAAACAGGAAATTCTTGCAAAACCACACACCGTATCCGCATACGAGGATACGAGAAACTGGATAAGACTCTGTAAATAGTACGTAACGATATAGACGATAAAGAAAACAAAAACCCTATTAACACTAACATCAAATTTATTTATAGTAAATTTTCCGAATACCGCAAAAAAAAAAAAAAAAAAAATGTCATGTGTTACTTCATTTACGAAACCTGTCCGATTCCCACTTCCGATTATCGAGAAGAAAAGGTCATCGAGACAGTGAATTATTATAGAAAAGCTCGTCGAGAAAGGGAATTATTATAGAAAAGCTCATCGAGACAGTGAATTATTCATTATTATTATTATTATTATTATTATTCATGATTATTATTATTATTATTATTATGAAGGTGTCGACTGGTGAAAAAGATAAGTATATTTATTCATCACTATGACTTCATTCATGTACATGAGTCTTAAGGATGAACAATTATTTTGGAGGCAAATGTGTCAGCAAGTGTCTCTTCAGTTCCGGCATATTCTTTGGTTTCATCGGGCATTTGTGACACTGAAGATCTGTCTTTAGTAATTCGTCGGCGTCCTTGCTTTTCACTTGTTTTATGCGCCCGTGCACTTTCAGTTCTTCTCTGGCAGCTGAAACATAGAAATCGTTTCAATTCAAGTGGCACTAGTGAGGCGAACCCGAGTTATGGCTACGAGATGTCTATGCTACCTGTCTAGCGTCGTATTATTAGACGACTAGGTACGCGTTGACGGATTACCTTACGAGCCAAAATAGCGAGCTCATAACACCATACGACGTCTAATTGTTCTCTATGACTTTGAGATAAGAGTTTCCGTCATCTTGGGACAGTGAACTTGGTTTTGTATTTACTTATTACATGGATTGTATTGTCGGTTCGAAAAAAAAAAAAAAAACCTGTCTTAATGTATGCATCGAAGTCTTCTGAATGCGAGTCTGCCATTATTAAAGTGAATTCAGGAGCAGTTAGAAAAACATGCCTTTGACTCGTCACACCTTGCCGGCTACAATGCACTCATGTGCTTCCGCATGTGAGGATATTGTGACGGCGTGGCATTTTTTTATACGCAAAGCCGCTTGCACAGTTACAGCTCACTGTGGAGCTTCGTGACAAGCTTGTGGAGCTCAACGCCAAGCTGGAACTGTGCAGGCAGCTTTTGGCATAAAAATAACCTCACAACATCGTCACATGCGAACGTGCATGTCTGTATTGTTGCCAGAAAGACGTGCGTTTCCGTGCCGTCAGTTGTCCATCTGAGATAGATTCTAAAGCAGTAAATTGTCGTTTGAACAGTTCCCCTCTACTGCCGAGCTTATCCGAGACTTTTTCGAGCTCGTGCTGCAATTTACGTCACCTCGCGTGCCAAGTTTTCGTCACTTGTGTCGCAAGTTTTCGTCACTCGTGACGTATGTCGAATCGCCGAGCGCCAAGTTTCAGTCTTTATGTCGGGCTTTATGGACACTGCGATACAGTGCTGTTATTTTTCAGCGACTTTACCCTTCAAAATAATATGAAAACATGAACTTCAGTTTGCAATAATTGCGATGCAACAAGTGACGGAAAGTACAGCGTAACCTTTCGGCTGACAAATTTAATAAAGCACGAAATCAAAAAACCGAATTATTATCAATCTAAATTAATAATCTTTTTATAAAAATATACGTGATGCGGCAATAATCAAGAGTAACGTCCGCTCTGCAAGATTACGTCAATTTTTTTTGTTGTGCACCAAAACTGTATTTATTATTATGTGTAAATTGCGTTAATTGACGGCAATTGGGTCCGTGACGGAAACTGGGCCGTTTACCTTACTTACGGTGGTGACGTCACTTCCGGTCGAAAAGCAAGATTTTTCAAGCCGAAAGTGACGTTGGATAAAATTAAGAGAGTAATATGGGCTGCAAGGATTCGCAAACTCCCCATTGCTTACTTTTCGAGGGCCGGAAATACGCAGTAGTGAACGAATTCCAGTGGTATTTGTTCTTCAAGCAAGGACTGTCGAAGTCCGTGCTTATGACATGTAGATGAAGTCTGTGCATGCTCGGCACTACGTGATATCCGAGCATGAATTCGTGGCCGTCCTGCTTATCGGCAACTTCCTGCCCGATTGTCTCCATGTGTCGAAGAAGATCCTCGTGTTTTTTTTCCACTTCCTTTATCGAGTGAATATTTTCTTTTGGCAATACCAAGAAGTGATAGTGAGCCTTGGGATATTTGTCTTTGATCACGACCACCTTGTCGTCTTCCTTGACGATTGATTCGGGATCCTTCATGGTTTCTAGCAAACCCTCTCGCCAATTTCTTTTCTTCGCGGGAGGCTCACAGCTGCTCGACGACTTTGCGCGATGGTTCATCGTTGGATCAAATATTTGTTTTCTCAGTAAGGATCTCAGCACTGTTCCGACCGCGTGACACTCCTTCATAAGATAAATTAATTGTCACGACGTAGCGGAGGTTAAGCGCGAGGAACGTAAACAAATCTTGTCCCTGGACAATCTCAAACAGCTGATTTCTGTGATTGAAATTTCCACGCCATCTCTAGGACGGTGGCCACATGTTCTGCGTTCAATTTCGGCTCAGTCGGCAAAAAAGACTCGACTGTTTGCGGTCGTTCGTCGAATGCCCGCGACGATTCTGGCGAAATAAAAAAAGAAAAAAAAACGCTCGCACCTTGCCCAATAATTTTCTATTTATTTATTTACTCAAATGGAAGGCAATCGATAAATTTGCAACAAAAAAAAATAAATAACACTCTCTCTAGCAATAATTATTCGATGGTTACTTAAAAGTATATCGATATGATAATAAATTCAGTGATGCTTAACAAAACTTCAATCTCGTTTTTCTTTTTTTTTTTTCTCATTTCCTCTCGCACGTGTTTGTTACAGACAGGAAATACAGGCACTCTACCGACAGACTCACGCACTCACTTTAGACACGATTCTTTCTTTTTCTTCAGCTGCGTACGCGATTTATACACACTCCACGGCTACTCAATCGGCCGATCATAAAAAATGATGTTCTTCGTTATACGCATATCGTTCCGAAATAAACATTTAAGCGACGTACGACGGAAACGCAATATCGTTAATATAATAATCATCGCGTTCCAAAGACACTCGTATCTCACTGACAGACTAATGTACCCAGACTCGCACAGCCCAACAAAACAATCGAAAGATCGCCTATTCGTTCAACGATCTCGAGAATATATATATATCTATATATAGAATTTTTCGTTTCGCAAGCATTGCAAAGGGTCTTCCTTTGTGTTTTATCGTTGAAACAATGATTCTCATTGCGAAATATAATACCCACAGGCACGCAAAAACAAATGGGGTTTTTTGCCATTGAACAATTAAAAAAAAAATTGCTCACACCAAAACACTCCACTCATTCGAAGGGGGGGGGGATCTTACATAAATGGTAATCTTAAGAACTAGTGACATTCGATACACAGGGCCCACGTCGTTCGCTCACACGCTCATTAATTCCGCCCACGCATAATTTTCACATAAACAAACAATTAACACTCTTGCACTCACTCGCTACGATATTTTTTTTTTATTTTACAATATTTTACAAAACAATAAACACGATTATTGTCATGGCAACGGGTGCTGACGAGTAGCGAAGCGACATGTGGGGCGGGCAAGGGAGATTTGGCACGTCCGGTTTATCATTATTATTTTTTTTTCTTTCTTTCTTTCGGTTTATCGTACCGCCCTCCGGAGAGAAAATCTACCATGTGAAATCTGCGCTTTCCGTCGATGTGTATATTCATCACTCCGAGAGACAACGAAAAAAAAATAACTATCAGATTATCGATTAAATTTTCGTTGCCGAAACGAATGAGTACAGTTTCGGAACAATGACTCAACGATGGCTCATCGACTGCGACCGTGACGTGCGAATTGCAGAAATTCAATTGGCATAAATGCATTATATAAAATTTGGCAGACTTTCACAATTGTGTAATGCGAATCTGCAACTCGTGATTTCTATAGCACACAACTCGAGGACTCTCCTATCTAAATGCTTCTTACTTTCGGCTAGTTTTTTTTTTTTTGTATACTTTGAGTATTTGTGGATGTCTTGTTTTTTTTTTTTGCTGATTGTTCAATCATCTTTGATACGTTTGCACGAGTTTTGCGAGATACGGGAACGAGGAACATGTGATGCGTTTTTCAGCCAAGGAGGCCTGCGGGCTCGGCCAGGCGCTCGAAACGTTTGGAATGTTGCTACAATATTCGTTCCTTTCGACGAAGTACAGAGTGAACTTTGCGTGAATTATTATTTGATTTGGGGTCGATGCGCCATCGCTTCGGAAAATTGTCCGGGGAACCCAATTCACGAAACGTAATCGACAGTCTGACAATAATTTGATCGGTAGTTAGCTAGCACCATCGCCGTTCACGGCACTCTCAGATACGGTCGCGGTTTTTTTTTTCCCTCAAACACACAAAAACTAACTACGGTCTCTTTATCAATTTCACACAATCGCATTCTCATCTTTCTCTCGGTCTCTCACACGCTTCGTCGAGTTTGTCCTATTCGCTCGCACGTGCGGCAGGCGCGACTGATCTCGTGACGGTACAAGTATTACTTAACGTATTTACGGGGTCTCGTAGAGTCCAGATCAATTCCCTTGCGTAGAGATTACCAAGTTAGTTGGTAAAGCCAGCAATCTGCAAAATCACGATGCTTCGAAGTTTCCATAGCACGGAATAAAACAATTATAAACGTCTATCTACGACCCGTTCTCGCAATGAGTATAACGAAGAGACAGCAGAATGATTTGTTTGAAACGTCACAGAAAAAGGAAACGTTATATATATATATATATATATATAATATTTTTTTACGATTTGGTCGGTGAAATCTGATGATCAATCGCGGCACGGGTCGCGTGGAACGAGAGAAAAAAATGAGGGTGGGGCCCGGACGCGTTTTTATTTTTCTCGCCTCGCGATCTTAATCGTTCGATTTGAGTCTGGAAACATGGAATGTCACAAAAAAAACAAGAAGATCATACGGGGCATTATTTCGTATAGCTCAAACTTGATGGGTAGGCAAAGGAAAAATAAGAGAAGCTAAACGGATGAGTCGCGTCCTGCTGCAGCTGCGCACCGATTTTTTTTCCCCCACTCGATTTCTCTCTTGCACTCGGGCTTATCACTCATCCTCTTTCTCCGCGTACGATTACAGATTTTTTTTGCTTTGTTGTTGTTTCTTTTTCATCATTTAAATAACGTGTATCTCCTAACATCACATACTCTGGCTTAAAAACGAAATACGCGAGCCACGCCGGGCGATCTTCAGAAGTTTAAAGCTCCTCGATCGTCGTGCGTGATTCGGCGAGAATCCATGCTTATGATTAGCGTTACGTTTTTTTTGTTCGTTTATATTAAAGTTCTCGTAGTAATTGGTATCAATGCGATAACTGTTACGTTTCGATTACGATAGGATTCTTTTTTTTTTTGGGACTCGTACTTTTCGTTTTTGTTTTAGCGCATACGCTACCCGCAGTTATTAAAAACTCAAGCAACACACGACTGTGGGACTGGGAAAGTAGAACTAGCTAAAAAAAAGCCATCCTTCCCCCTTGAGGAGGATTCTCTTTGGAGAAATTTTGAAACAATCGTCGTTGGCTCGCTCGTTTAAACTCGTTCTTAAATTCTTAATATATTTTCAATAATTTGCTTCTCTCGCTCTCTCACGCTCACGCGGAGTGCGTCACACTAGTTCGGTGACCGGAAAATCCACCGCGCACATTGTACACATCTCCACTGCTCTCACCGTTTCGGTGCAAAGCTACCGAAGTCGATAACGTTCTAGTAAAGACCCGCGAGGCCCTGCCAACGATCGATCGTAGCTCGAATCGGCGTGGCACGTGTTTTTTTTTTTTAATTTTTTCTCTGATTTGTTTCCATTCCTTCGCTTGGTCCGATAGACTCGTGATCCTCGATTGATTCCTCTCGCGTCTAGTATCGGCCGAGGATCTATTATAATTCTCGCACGATCGCGTGCGCGAAACTGATTGACTGGGTTGTCACGAGTGACGAAGTGTTAAATACGATCGACTCTGTCCGCAGTCGATCTTCTATTTTTCATTATCGTTATTATTAGGTTTTTTTTATACACTTAAATAAAAACTAATCCTATTTGGATTCCTCAAGTCAAGGAGTAGGTATCTCCCGTGCTTGTTTTAAGCATTAAGCTCTGGTCTGGATAAGTACACGAAATAAGACAGCGGGAGATTAACGGCCGCGAAAGCTCGTTCGCGTAAAATTGTCTCGTGTCTCTATCGTCGTCTCCGTCGAACACTCGCGATTTATTTCGATTTTTCATAGCGATTGTCTGTTCTCCCGGCTTTGTGTACGAAATTGATAAAAAAAAAAAAAAAAAAAATCATCGCAACACCGAAAGATATTAAGTACACAGTGTCGAGTCCCGAGCGCGAATCCCGGGCTAGGTCGCGTAATCGACTTTGTCCCATGTGAGCGTGAGATCGGACGACAGCTTGAAGTCGGTGTCTTCCATGCTGAAGAGATCGAACGGATCCTGACTGTTCGCCAAGAGAGGATCGTATATGTCGTTTACCGTCGACTGAACGGACTGCGGCGAGGAGTGATGATGACTGGAGATGCTCGACGTCAGGGCGGGCGGCGACTGCGGCATCAGCGAGTCGAGCCAGTCCGGATCGTCCATGTCCATCGGCATCTCACCGATTTCCATGAGTTCCTGGGGCGTTTCCATCTTCACTCCTATGTCGCACTCCAGTTGGCTAAAGTCCATCGTGTCCAGTGTCTCGAGATCGAGTTCCAATTCCTGAAATAGAAGAGACTTTAAAGCGTTTCATTAATAATGGCTCTGTCTTGTTAACGATGAAGGGACTAATGAATTAATAATGAAAGGTACGAGAGAGAAATTTTACAGAGACAGCGAGCGTAATGTACCTTGAGATCGAGATTGGCATTGTCGGAGGAGGTGACTTCTTGCGGTGGTTGTGGATCGGGTGAACCTTGTTGAATGGACTGAGGACTCAAAAGCATAGCGGCGTCAAGTTCAGCCTCCGGAGACAGGAGATCGGCGGTGAACGACGGTATCTCGTCCTGCTGTTCGTGCTGCTGTTGCTGTTGCTGTAGAGCGCTCGGCAGCTGAACTGCGAACGTGGCGAGAGGTAGAGGAGGCGGCGGCGGCGGCGGGGGCGGAGGAACCGGCGAGTTCGGACACAAGCTCTGCGTCACGTCCATCGCCATTGGACTGACGGGGCTCAGCGGGCTCGCTGCCGAGAAGACGAGGGATTGCGTCGGACTGTCGGCCGGCGAGGTGAACACGAGATTCTGCGCCAGCTGACGATTCGGCGTCGTCGGTGTCGTCGGGTCCGCCGCGCTCGGAGGAAGCTCGCCGTTCTTTATAAGGATCTCGAGCACGTCGTCCAAAACTTGACTCTTGACGTGGGTCTTCTGTACCGGCTCTATTTTCACCTGGATTATCGACAGCAATTAATCGATTTTAATACAAAGCACTCCATTATTCAACTGTATCTTTACTTCATTCGTGTAAAATTTTGTTTGAGTGATTTTACAGCAATTTTGCGCATATTCGTAGAAGAAAGCTTTGCTTTCGTGGACAAAAATCATCGAAAAATTGCATTTAGAAAAAAATGTTCGGACGGACGTGTGTGTTAATCAGACGTGAAAAATTCAAACTGTCGTAACTCGAGAATTCCTCGACCGATCAAGTTGAAATTTTACGCACAACAAGTGTGATTAATAGTCAACGTTTTATCAACATTTAATTTTTTTTTTTATTCAGTTTTGTTTTGTACGCGATGTTTAAATTCTTCGAAAACATCTGAGCGCAATTTCTTAGCTGTCGGGCCAAAAAGTTGTACACGGATGGAGTATGATCGACCGATGAATGCCATTAAATTGGGGAAGAATCGATCGAAACGTTCAAATTTTGTGTCATACTGAATTTTTAAAATTTCATGAAAAATTAGAAATTTATTTCAGACACTATTTTGATTTTTAATAGCTCACCTTCAACAGCTTGGCAGCTTCGTCGTACTGTGGTGGCGGAGGTTTGAGGTCCTCGACTACCATATTTTGCTGTTGTTGCTGTTGCTGCTGTTGTTGATGCTGTTGTTGTTGCGCCTGAGCCTGCGCTACCAGAGCTCCGAGCAGCGATCCATTCAACTTCGTAGGCTTCGCAAGATTGAGAACAATCGCAGCCGGCAGCTGCACGGTCGTGTTGTTCTTCACCTGATTCTTCTTGTTGTTTATAGTCGTGAGGGTCGCGGAATCGAGAATCGTCGCGTTGTTCGGCTGAGCCTGAAGATAAGCGGCGAGGCTGGCTTTTGCGTTGAGTTGTTGGAACGCAGCGTGCTGCTGCTGCTGTGCCGCGGCTATCTGCTGCGACTGCTGACGGTTCTGCTGATTCTGCTGTTGTTGCTGCTGCAAGTGCTGCAACTCCTGCAGATGCAGCGCCAGTTGCTGCTGCTGCATCTTGTTCTGTATGTGCTGCTGGAGCACGAGCTTCTCCGCTCGCACTGTTCCCGTCTGGCGCATCTGCTGCAGCTGCTGCTGGGACTTGTACAACTCTCGTTGCAGCTCCTCGATTTTCTTACGCTGTTCCTTCACTATGTATATCTCGTCGTCGCCTGGAATATCAATAACGGTATCGGTTAGCATGGCTCCGTTCGAGCAACTATGCAATTTAAGGCAACTAGTTGTATGCAAAATTATCCGAGTTCGCGGATAACCGCAGATGACGCTCCAGATCCGGATAATTTCGAATATCCTGATAATTTTGGATCGGACCTAGACATTTCTTTTTTGGCGCGAAATATTTGATATATAATAAGAGTAGTAAAATTATGAACCATGTGGATCATGTAGTAATACAATAGACATGTAGCCGTGTAATAATATTTGATTTCCTGATATTATTCGTAATTACCCGGATATTCAGATCGTTTTGGGTTATTCAAATCCAGATATCAAGATATCAAGATATCCGGATAATTGCGGATTATTCTAACCCGCGGATTTGAATGATCGAAACCGCGAAATAGGGCAATTATTTCATTGGCGTTTTTTCATACCTTGCGGACTAGACGGATCGTCCTGCTCGCTACCGTGCGGCGAATCCATCCGCGGACTGTTCGGCTCGTCCTTGACCGGCGACCCGGGGCTCTTGGCGTGGGAGCTGGATTCGTCCGACGTTATCGGACCCGGTGTGTCCATCAGGATGTGTCCCATGTGCGTCATGTGAGGCCCGTTCGAGTTGGACGTTGTGTTGTTGCTCGACGATTCCGTGAAGGGTTTCAGGCGCTCGATCAGCTGGGGCTTAGAGCCCGAGACCGGAAGGTTGCGTCTCTTCAGTTCAACTTTCAGATCACTCACTGTAACGTCAAGGACAATGGTATTGCAATGTCGAATTCCATGATCGTGGGTAAAATTTATTTTTGACAATTTCTCTTCGCACCCTTCATGTCCTCGAGTTTTCCCAGTGGCCTCAAGGGCGGCTGCTCCGAAGGATTGTTCGACGAGTTCGAGGGCGCCGGACTCGGGGCGTTGGCACTTCCACCGCTGACGCTACCGGCGTCACTCGCACCGCTGCTCGTCAGCGACAGTGGCTTCTGGGCAGCCGGGAGAATCATTTGGGGATACTGAAAGATAATTAAGAAAAAAAAAAAAAAATTAGTCGAACCTTCTTGATTCCTCCTACCTCTTGATTTCGATAAAAACGATGGGAATACAATTTTCATTTCTTTTTTTCGGACAGTTAGTGGTGTGTTAATGGAAAAATCAAGGCAACTTCGTTCCAACGCGAAGACCATTCGACAAGAGTACATGACATAAGTAAAAGTGATTCATGATGAAGATCGACGTGGCGCAAATTTTTGTTCTTTTTTTTCTGTTTTTCTTTTCTGTGTCCATATTTATCGAGATGTAAATATAATTGTTGTTGTTGTTGTTGTTGTTGTTGTTTTAAAGTGAATTAGATGCAATGGAGAGGAGAAGTGAGAATCAACGGAATTCCTTGTACATTAATTGTACAGTCTTAAGTACCTTGTGCTGCAATTCGAGCTGCCACTGAAGGAAGAGCTGCTGTTGCTGCAGGAGCAGCTCGTAGCGGGTCTCGCCGGGCGGCGCCGCGCCGAGACCGGAAGTCGTAGACGACACCGACGTCTTTTGCGCGTTTGGAGGACCCTGGCAACAGTTTTACCGTTAGTAATTAGTAATTAGTCGCAGATCGATGACACGGATCTCGTCACGCGAAAGCTCTCTCTATCGTGATCTATTAATTGGATCGGGATAAACGGACGGGAACAAGTGTCGCTGTATTCTTTTTCTCCCCCTCAATCAACCCATAATAACTCATTATCCAACGCCGCTCTTTAATCGCTTGGAATAAAGGATAAGAACGAAGACAAAAAAAAATAAAAAATAAAAAAAATAAACGAGAAGAAAAGTTAGAGTGAAAACTGTGCCAAGACTACTTTCGACTGGTTCCATTAAAACTCTCGTCTCGATTAGATCGCCTCGCCGAAACTCAAGCTCCGGAGTTGCTTTTCATTAAATTCGAGAATGGTCGTTCCCAACAAAATTTTCGTATTACGACGGGCCGGTTTGTGTACGGGCGCCTGGGTTTTGTCGCTGTTCTCGGTGTGTAACCGTTGTTTCAACGCAATCTCACGACGTTGTCAATGGCATGTCGATAATGGAGATTATGCGAGCAGCAAGGTTGGGGGGGGGGGGGGAACGGTAGGTACACGCCGAACCAAGGGGCCCCCGATCGGCGATACCCCCCTTTCCGTCGGGCTCCTCTCTCGAGTGCAATTAGCGCTCGAATTACTCAGTGCTAACGAGGTAGGCCCGGGGGCTCTCTCTCTCCCTCCTTCCCTCTCGCTCCTTGGATCGCGAGAGTTAATCACTCGATACGATCTCGTGCTTCTCGAGTTCAACTTCTACTCTCACCGCGAAGAGTAGTCCGCGAGGATGAGAGATCGTGGAGTGCGCGTGCAAGAGAGGAATGAGGCGGGGGGGAGGCAAAGAGCCGCGAGAGAGATTCACGGGCCGCGTTTCTTTTTTTATCTCTCTTGGCCGAGTCGTCGCCCTGCCAGAATCTCAACGCCGACCACACCGCTGAGGGTCCTGGGGCGAGCCGGGGAGAGCTGCTCGCTAAACTTCAAGCGGTGAGAATCTCCCAAAAATTTTCACTCCCCTCGGTACATGTACGGGTTCGATTATATCAAGCGTTAATGATTATTGAGGGACCGATTCGGCAGATTCGCATCGAGATCCGATTTTTTTTTGGTACTGTAAAAAAAAAAAAAAAATCGACCGTTTTATCTGTATTGTTACCTTATATTCGTGAAACTTGATTGTGCGAGTCTTCGGTTGACTCTTTGTCTTCGACTTCTTTCGATTCTTGTCCTTTCCGGGCGCGTCGCTTCTCTGACAGTTGTTGTTGGCGATCGGTGACGGCTGAGGCCTGGGCGTTATCGCCGCGGGAGGCGGACCCGTCGGCGAGGCTATCGATATGTTCGACAGCGGACTGAGGCTCGAGGTTGTCGAGCCCAGGGACATTGGACTAGGCGCCGGTGCCAGCGGCAGGAGCGTCGCCGTTGGCCCGTTTGTCTGACTCGCCTGCGAAAAAGTAAAAAATAAAAATTAATAATAATAATATGAAAATAAAAATAAAATTATATCGTCATGGTCCATTATCCCCCCGGCGTAACCGATTCGTCGCTAATGCTTAACGCGCTCGCGCGCGCGCGCGCGCGTGCGGGTAGTGCTCTCGAGTCATAGGTTCGCGAACGACCTATAGACCTCGATCTTACCACTTTGGCAACGACTACTCTCGGTTTTGCCGCACTCGAGGCGGCTCACCGGTCTACAATCTCTTTTGCCTTAGAAGGGTTTTTCACCTTCTACACCGGACAGCGCAATAGTAGACCAATAATCAAAAAGTCGGCTCTCGTACGCGAACAAGCGAAACGCGTGACCGAGCTGCACAAAATACGTTCTTTCAACGACACTTCGCATCGATGACGATTGTATATCTCGGAATCAAACTCAGCGTGTTCTCTCTCGGTGTGTATCGTTACCTTGATTCACGTGACTCTAAAGCAGCGAACAAAATTTCAGATTTAAACGGCGGATCGTGTAAAAAAAAAAAAATGTACGTTTATATAAAAATTCGTATGCGTACGGTTCTCGTGGGCTAATGAGAGGAAGGACCCGCCGGGAGGATACCGCAAACTTCACGTGGTTCCTCAATTAAATTTAACGAGTTCCCGGAATTTATACCTGAGTCGACGCGTGCTGCTGGCTTTGAAGCTGCACATGTTGCTGACTAAGTTGTTGACTGGTCTGTTGTTGCTGCTGCAGTTGCAACTGCTGCTGCTGTTGCTTTTGCTGCTGCTGTTGCTGTTGTTGTTGCTGTTGTTTCTGCTGCTGCTTCTGCTGCTGTTGCTGTTGTTGCTGCTTCTGCTGCTGTTGCTGTTGCTGATGTTGCTGCTGCTGTTGTTGCTGCTGTTGCTGCTGTTGCTGGTGTTGTTGTTGGTGCTGTTGTTGCTGTTGTTGCTGCTGTTGCTGTTGTTGCTGCTGTTGCTGTTGCTGCTGTTGTTGCTGTTGCTGCTGATTACCAACGACGGTATTGCAGAGCTCTGCGAAAGTTTGTATCGTCGGCTCTGCAGTCGCTTGCTGAAATACCGGTGACGTTGACGAGACAACGACCGCACCACCGGTCGTTGGAATACTCAGTGAGACCGTGACGATTCCCGCTGATGCGGCTGCGGTCTCCAGAACGTCAGGACGCTGCGACGTCTCGAGCGGAGGCGAGGGAGCACCCTCGGAACTCTCGGAGTCATCCTCGAAGGTAATGTAGTGATCCGGTGGTTGAGGCTTCGTCACTTGGCCCTCGCACGTCGCCTTGAAGGGAATGTGACCCTCTGCAAATAAAAAATAAAAGAAACGTTAAAAATATATTCGGAATTTTTCGCAGATTCCAAGAGGAGGGGATATTAGATTGTGTTGTTATTCAGATGCGAGCGGGGCAAAATGGACCATTTTCACAAATCTTTATGCAGAACATAAAACACTTTCATCTCATATGGTCCGTTTTGTCCCGGGCTTCTCAGCTTCGAGTCTTCACTGAGAGAGAAGTTCATTTGCATCTTACTTCTCGAGAAATTCGATCCTTGATTGCGAAGCTACGTGCGAGATAGTGGTCAAGGAAACTTTTTTTTTTTTTTTTTTTCTTAACGGGAAAGTAAACACGCTTAGTGGATTTAGAGAGTCAAGATTGAAGCGTGGCTGTCTCACCTTTGATCGCCCTCTCGATGGGCTCCTCGGTGTGTAGAATATTCTTCTGTATGAGCTCGAGGGGTCCGGGTCGATGACTCAGTTGATCGTTCAGCTGGTCGACTAGTCTCGCCTTCTTCAGCATGCGTTGCCTCTCGGCGAGGCTCGGGTCCACGTGGCCGACGTCTTCGAGTATGTGCTGTCTCACCAGTTCATCGCGTCCCGGTCGCTGTTGAATCTTCGCTTTCAACAGATCACCGGTCTTCGCTCTTTCCAACTGTTTGCGCTGCTCGTGAAATGCTGGCGGTGTTTTCAGGGCTGAAAGTCAATAAGACATTTTTTTTTTTTTACATTTCAAACCATTAAACAATCAATCAACGGAGCCGATCGATCAAGATCGATATCGAATCGGACTGGCGCGGAAAGTTCGCAACTGTAGCTCGGGCAAGGTGCGAGTGGGGCAAAACGGAACTTCGGTGGCAAAATGGACCATTCTGTCGAAACGAAAAGAACCCCTCATCCAGATGGAGAACACCGGTCCATTTTGCCCCGCGGTGTCGTTTTGCCCGACTCTTTCCGGCGCTTCGTCTTCGTGCATCTCGGAAACTTCTCTTCCGTCACGGCTAAGGATATATTTCATTAATCACGCTCGAAGTGCACCGTCGGAAGCTCGATTCCCGACGAGGCCTCTTCACCGGCCGTTTCCACGTATTCGTAACATCAATTTCGCGGATAACGACGAGCGCTCCGAAGCGGCGTTAGGCGCCGCTTTAACTTCGATGTCAACGTCAAACGCGCGCTCGCGAATCCTACCTCGATGACTGGGGATGGGACGCGCGAGAGGCGTCTGGTTTCATCCAGTTCTCTTTCGCGCGACGATGGCACTCGCGACGAGCCGCGTACGCGTTGCATTCCGCTCCATTAACTACGGGGATAAATGATCCCGTGAACGCTTTCGAAGCAGCGCCCGACAAGGCTCTTCTCCCTTGCGCATCCACGCTAGTGAAAATTTCCCGATCTCCGTCGTCTAGGTATGTTATATTCGAGAACGGCGAATTCTCTCTGCTCGACGAGCGCCGGCAGATGGATATAATTTGTTAAGGAAAATAATCCCAATCGCATGTGCGTGGGTTGTTGCGCGAAATCATCGTATTCATCGTCGAGGAGAAAATCCGATGATTGAACCGGTAGCGGTGACGCGCCGGATGAACCCGAGGCGCGAAGAGACGCGGTCCGGGTTGCTGTTCGTCACGGAAAATCATAAAACCGGCTGCCTCTGCATCTCTTGCGAGAGAATGCGCACGTGCATCGATGCGTATGAGCCCACGAAAACGCGTCGATAAAGTGAGGATGGATGAAACGATTGGGTTTTCGGATGTTGGGCGGAGATGCTGAGCCCACGCTGTTCAGTTGCGATTTTCAGCCGTCTCTGAAGTGACGTCATAGCGGAAATACGTCATGTATTTCCGCTATGACGTCATGTATTGCGTCGATTAGATTTTCGAATTAGATTTTCGAATCGGAAGTGACGTATTTCCTCTGGGACGCACACTTCCGGTAGAAAAAGGTGATCCCGTTGTTTTCGCCCAAAGTCGTCCCGAAAGCGACAAAACTGCGAATACTCCAAAACAAGGAACAGAAAATTCCATTTGCGCCTCGTTTCTCGGATATTATTATTTTGTCTACGCCGGCGAAGATATTCCCGTCCCTTCCTAGCCAAGATCGTCGCTCTGGCTCTGGAATATATCTTTATATAAATCGGCGATTATGCCCGATGGGCACTCTTGGTGCGAGAGAATTGGGTCGTCGCTAGCGGGGACTCGCGGGGCGTCGCTACAGTTGATCCGATGTATAAATTGTGGTCGGGGCGGGGAGGACCTCTTTTCGAGTATGTCTATCATTCGCGGGTTTCTCGGGCGCATCGCCTCTGTATCAGCGGACGAGCCTGCACTAGTTTTAATGCTAGCCGACGAGACCGGAGATTTGATGCATCGGAACGGCCTGCGGCTTCGTTATTGTCACGCGCGCATCTAATTCGGTAGATCGTACACGCGCGTTTCCACTACGAAACGTCTCGCCGTGCGTAAGGACGCTGCATCATCATCAACATATCGTTGCTCTCCGCGAATGATGTGTGTTGCCGCACGAAAGTGGCGGAGAAACCGAGAGAGAGAGAGAGAGACGAACATCATCGCGTCGCCCGCGGTCTACGTGACCGCGGAAAGCGGGCATGAGGATTTTCACTCTTCGCGTCTTAACGCTCGTGCGACGGGACGCCGACGGAGAGAGAGAGCGCACGAACGCGCGTAATTGGGGCTATCCCGCGGGCGTGTCCAGGAGCTTAGCCAACTGAATTATATCGAGGGTGAAGTCGAAATTGCAACCGAAAGCCCTCTGTTACACCTGCGGCGGCAATTGGTAAACAACGCTTAATGTACACCGCCCGTTGCCAGAGAACTTCTTTCCGCGACGATGGACCACTTTTCGACCGAAGGCATTTTTGAGCCTTACGTAGGTAAAACGCTCCGAAATCTGTAGCAGAGTATCGGTCGAATCGATGGGAAAGATAACAGCGCGGTAAAACTTCTATATGACCGAACTTGGATGAAAAAGTAAGCGGAAAAAGTGTCCTCCACATGTGCGTGCACAGTAAAAAAAACATTTGTACTTTTTACAACAATTTATTGTCCACAAGCGTCCACAATTTTTTATTTGTTAATTTTCCGATCCCACCGTCCGGTTTCTAGTTTTACAAAAAAAAAAAAAATAAAGTGCAAACTAAAATTGTTACCGACACGGGTAATGAGGGGACATGTTTGTATATTTAAACTTTAACAAACGAATTTGTTACTTATTTAACAAAATTATTTTTACGAGAAACTTCGTGTTCCGATTTTACGACATTATTTTTTACTGTGTGTCACGTATTTTTTTCATGGATATTTTTTTTCGGGATCCGAAGAAAGTGATATATTGATCCGATTTTTTTTTTTTTTTAATGCGGTTTGCATTCGCCGATCAAAGTCCCTTGGGATTTTAATGGAAATTTAATCGTTGGACATTCGACTCGGCGATTTACAACGGGGAGTCAGAAGATTCTATTCGGCAGGGAGATTTGGGGGGGGGGGGTGGGGAATGAGAAAATACCAGGAATACTGGCGGCGGAACTGTCTCGTGTCAGGATAGATCTCAAAGCGAGGGCGTTATAGCTACGTATGAGCGGTCGGTGGGTGTAACCATCGGGCATAGCGCGGTGTAATATACTCTAAGCACATTTGATATATGCACAACAGCGAGCAACCGTAGAGCTTCCCGGCGGTTTTGCTCTCTAAGCCAAAGCCTCACTCTGGCAATGCGAATTTTACCCTCCCGTGGCGGGTTGTAATTTTAACTGACACACACACAGTGGGGGAGAGGAGCGAGATTTCGAGTGTCGCACACCTGCTGTCTCTTGGTACGCGCTGAGTAGACGACGAGAGACGAAGACTATAACAGCGGCATGATCCAAGGAACAGAATTACCGTGGATATTATAACTTTTCATCTCGTTTGCGGAATGTAACAGCCGGCGAGAGACGCGAGGGTGGACGCGACGGAGCGTACAAAGACGCCGAATTCGCAACGAAACTGCCTCGACGATATATCATTAGGGAACTCGCGGATTCTCGTCCGCATCTAGCAGCTAAGATTGCGCAAGCTTATGCTGAATTCTGTACGGAGGGAGCTGGATTTATCGCTCTAAGAAAAAAAGTTTAAATCCACAAAATTGACGACCTAAAATTTATGGAAATACTCGAAAACAATGGAAGAAAAAAGGGGTTTTTTTTTTGCATTTTTCACTAGTTTGGCAAAGTACCCACATGAAAAATTTAAAAGGAGTATCAAAGGGTTAAAAAAATGTTTTAGTGCCTCGGAATATTCTTCGTTAAAAGGCCATTATTCTCACAAAGTTCTCTGTAGGGACGCGAGGGAGCGTACAGAGAGGCTGAATTCGCAACGACACTGCCTCGATGATATTTCATTAGGAAACTCGCGAATTCTCGTCCACATCTAGCCGCGAAGATTGAGCAAGATTATGCTGATTTATGTACGGAGAGAAATGGATTTATCTCTATGAAAAAATGTAAAATAAAGAAAATTCCCAACCCAAAATTTCTGGAAATAATCGAAAGCGATCGAAGAAAAAAAAAAAAAAAATTCTGTTGCATTTTTCAGCAACTTGACAATTATGGTACGTGAAAAATTAAAAACCGGACATCGAAGAGTTACAAAAAAAAGCTTTCGTGCTTCAGCATTTTTTCTTTTTAATGACGAGTATTCTCACAAAGTTCTCCGCGCCGACTGCTCTCGGTACTCCGAATACTGTACTCTCGCACAATCCAGAACGGTCTTATTGCTGACCGGAACGAATTAGCCGGAGGACCGTAAATTACCACCCTCTATCTCTCTCTCTCTCACCGGCGCTCTGTTGTGAGGATTTCGGAATGCATAAAGTCCGAAGAGGAGTGGACGTCGAGAAGGGGGGTCAACGAGTGTTTTGTTGGCTAACGCATCCGACCGGCAGTTAACCGGGCACTAATGTTCCCATTAACCCCGCGCGAAGGCTCCTTTTCGCGGAGGCGAGCTTTTCCCTAATTCAATTATAATTACGCAGGCCCGAATTTCTAAATAAATTTAATTCGAGCTAAGTCGGTAACACCCAAGTCCATGTTTTGACAGTCCCGAGAATTTATTATTGTCGAAAAATGCTAACCACCCACGAACGGCGAGGCGAGGGTGGTTTCGTTATGGCCGGCGGCGGGGAGGGAGAATGATTAATTGCGCACCGTTTGCCGCGACCAAACGACGAGGCATCATCGCTGACGAAATGATATTTAGAGAAACGCTCTCCGGGTTAGCGAACGATAATATGCAATATCGCTAACTAATTTCGATATCTGGAGTAACGCCGGGCAGAGTGCAGGAAATGAATGTATAGACCACGAAAGTGCTCGGCTTCCCCTCGTGGCGCTCACGCATAAATTCGATAGACGCGACCCTATTTCCGCGAGGCGATGCTTTCACGCGGACTATCAAAGCTCTATTTCGAAAACCGGACGGTGACTCATTTGCAAACTTTCGATGCAAATTACCTCAATCCCTTTATACCTTAAAATTAATTGAAAGCACCTCGCTCGATTACCTTAAAATAATTGTTTTTTAGCCAAACCTACGCAGTAAAAAATTATTTCGTAAAATGGGAATGCAAAATTTCGTAAAAATAATTTTGTTAAATAAGCGACGAACTCGTTTGACACTTATTTCAATATACGAACATGCCCTTTCATTTCCCGTGTCATTGACAAGTTTAATTTGTACGTTTGTTTGTAAAACTAGAAAACTAATAAATAAAAAATTTTGCACCTTTGTGGACAATAAGTTGTTGTAAAAAGTACAATTTTTTTGACTGTGAAATTTATTCCAAAAAGTACAATTTTTTTTTTTTACTGTAAAGAGAAACACAATAGCGATCCCTTGGCTCAGTTTTACTTGCGAAAATATCATTGCTAGACGTCCCGAGTGAAAATTTTAATTTTAATTTTTTTATTTTTAGAAACGAGTTTATGGATTTATTGATAATAACTTAGCGAAATTTGATTAATTTTCTTTTAGATTCGGTAAGAAAGCCCTGCTCAATGCTCTCCCGGCTCCGTGAAAAGGAAACCGGGATCTCCGGAGCTTTCGAACGAATCTGGCTCGCGAATGGCTTCCGGGTCGTTTAAATTCCCCGGGAATTTCGAGAAAATATAAATCATACCTATAACAGGAGGACGCTTTTTTTTCCACGGGCTCTCTCGCGCCCGGTACTTTTCGAACGATATTTTCTGACCGGTACTGCAATAACGAGTCGATAATACACAATCCCGCTCGACCCGTTTTAATATTTACCATTGGAATAAAATTTGTCAAATGTTCCGTTCCCGTTAGTCCGAGGCCCGTACGGCGTTCATGAGATATCCAGTTAGGGAGTATAAGGATGCGCCGCTGCCGCTCGCTGCTGATGTATATTTCCATCAGTCGAGGAAATATATACCGCCCGCGCTAACGTACGAGTGAGGCATAAGCTATAACAGCGAGGCGAGGAGAGAAGCGAACGTTACTCCGACGGCGCGGTAACAAGACCGATATTTCAGGGTGTGACCCAAATAATTGCTGGATGCTACGCTGCACGTATACGCACACACACGCGCGCGCGCGCGCGCGCGCGCGCGCGCACACACACACACACACACACACACACACACACACACACACACACACACGGGCGCGTGCACACGTGTGCGCGAGTGCCGGTCGACGGTTCCTGCGCGGCGCGGATAAACACACTCGGATATCTGTTCGCTCTCCGGGTTTTCTCGAGGCACGGAGGCCGCGTGTGTGTCCGTGTGTCACTGGCCCTACTCCTGAAGTGCATTAACACTCGGTCGACGGTGGAAGCCGATGAGTCGCTCTCGTTTATTCGCAGAGGCGCGAGATTGGTTTATACGACCGAAACGCCGGATGAAAACTCAGGGTCGTCGATCGAAAGTTTTTTTCACACGAGGATCTCTCACCGGCCAATTCAATTTCTTACGATCGTTAGATAATCTTTCAATTGTATCCCATTAGCCTGTTACACGGCTGCGGCTCGATTCGCTCGATCGAGACGTGACGTGGAAAAAAAAAAAAACAAGAATAAAAAGAAGAATAAAAAAAACATTGAGTTTAATTAAAGGGACTATTAGGGTCAAGAACGAGCGGACAATTAATTTACCGATCTCCAATTTTGTCGTTACTATAATTGCGTTTAAAGCGCAGTGCGTATGGTGTAACTCACGTGGCATGATGCCCTGCGCGACCAGCTGGTTGATGGGCCTCCTCAGCATCAACTTCACCTTCAGCGCTGCAACAAGCGAAAGAAGAAAAAAGAAAACATTAAAATCGGTTATTCGGAGACGACTCGCGACAGTCGGAGGGGTTACGGAAAAAATTTTAAAAAAAATTAATTATGTCGCTAATTAAGGTTCCCATGGTCGCGACGGCTCGCGGAACGCGAGACGTGCTGATAATAATATCTCGAACAGAAGAGTTTCAGGAAGTGTTCTCATTTTCCGTGCCGCGAGTGCCCTCGTCTCATCTCGCGTCTCGCGACTGAGAGCTCGCCGGCACGGATCGTTTGCCTTTGCACGCAGGTGCCCCCTCAAACCTTTTTTTATTTTTACTATCGTCATTTTTTTTTTTTTTTTTTTTTCAATATTTTTTCCTCCAACCTCCCGACGATAATGATCCGCCGACGGGAGGAGCGCGCGCATCCGCGGTGCGGATTTCGGCTTTGTACCGTTGCACGCGCGCAGTTTCCACAGTCTCGGCCGAGGCGCGAGACGGAAAATAATAAAAACCGAGAGAGGTGTGCCCCGTGAGTGCGGGAGATAAAGAGAGCTCTTAATTTTGCGAGTAACCTACAGAGATACAGAGCGGGACTCACCCGAGTTGGATCGGCGAGATCTCCGCGGCGCTCAAAGGACCCGGGGCTCAACACGGCTCGTTAAAATCCGTAAGATCCCTCACGGTCTCGCGGCAGATCGGCCGAGTGAAACAGCGACGCGAACCAGAAGCGTTCCAATTTCGATCCCTTCGCCCTCGCGAGGGCGAGCGAGTCGCGCGCGCCGACCGAAAACCATCGGACGAGACGGATGAGCAGCCGCGGGGATTTTCGAGCCGATCTCGCCTGCGGTTCGGCGCCCGCCGGCTTTTTCCGACTCTCCGCTCAAACAAAAAACAAAAAAAAACTCTCCCGACGCCGAGATCAAACGCTGATCTCCCGGTAGGAGGAGAGAGCCCGACTGTTCGCCACGCGCCCTCCGTATTCCGGCGCCGCGCCTCGCGTCAACCATCCGCACCCAAGACTATCCAGCGTGCGTGCAACAGTCGGCGTACGGGTTGGGACGACTATTTTTCTTTCGCGGTTCAATGTGCCGGGCCACGCGTCGGAGTAATTGGAAATAATTGGAAAACGAAAGAAAAAAAAAGGGGGGGGGTGGGAGAGAAAAGAGTCGTACATTGAAAGATCCTGCGTTGCGCATCTCCGAGAACTCCGATCAAAGTTCCATACCGATTCTTCCTGTAGGTCGATATTTACTTTCATTATTTTCGATATTTTTATTTTTATTTTCAAAAGCTCTCCTCGAACTTCCACACTCGGAGAGCCAATTAATTCGAGAAATGTATGGAGTCGAAGGTCGAGTGCGAGTGCGAGTAGTAATACAGCGGAGTATCTTCCGTGGTGAACCCTTTCGGAGTCACGCGTCCCGAGACCGGCTCGCCGTACAGATACACCGCGGTCTGTATATAAAGTATACACACACGGCCATATAGATATACGGAGTATCGAGTCTCGAGAACGAAAAGGGCTCGATCCGTGCGACGTAACACGCAGACGTGCGCCCTTTCGGCTCTCACCCGGTCGACGTACGGAGAGCCCCGCGAAATTCCGTGCTCTCTCCAACGAGCGAGTGTGCACCGGAGAGGGAAGCGAAAAGGAAGCTACGGCCGTTGTCGTCGTCGTCGTCGTGGCCCCCGCGGGGTCTCGCGGACCCGCGCCTTGCCCGCGAGGTAGAGGGAGGCAGAGAGAGTCCACCGGTTACAAATTAACACACAAAGGGTACCGTGGATATAAATAAATACGCCAGGAGAGAGAGAGAGGCCCCCGGCAGTAGTGCGCCCGGTGGCGGGCGACGGCAACAGTCGAAAGACCAGCGAGGATTGCATAAATTTTCAAAGCCAAAAACAAAACCAATCGAATCAGACCGCAATCTGAATTCAAAGCAGCAAAGGATTCAAGAGAGAGAGAGAGAGAGAGAGAGAGAGAGAGAGAGAGAGAGAGAGAGAGAGAGAGGGAGAGAGCGGGAGCTCCCAGCCAGAAGCAACAGCAACATCGGCAGCAAAAGCTTGTGTGGCTGTGTTTGCCGGCGAAATACCTGAGGGCCACTTCGAGTTCCTCCTTCTCCGCCTCCTCCTCCGTTCCTCTGCTTTCCTTCTCCTCCTCTCCTTTGCGTCCCCGTGTTCTCTCCCCTTCCACCCAGAAACCGCGACGCTTCTTCTTTTCTTCTTCCTTTTTCCTTTTCTATCTCTTCTTACGTTCCTTCTCCCTTTCTCCACAAGCGGGCTCTTCTCCGCGCAGCTTCCTCGTGCTCGCGTTGCGTGGGACGTGATGCTACCGCGGCCGCCACTGGTTCACTACGAACGAGCCACGACAGCGGCTCTCTATACCGTCTCTCTCTTCATTTTCTCCTTTTCCACCTCGTTCGAATCTCTCACTCCGACTATTGCCCACGTCGACCTCGCTCACTCTCGTTGTTCGAACCGGCTCTCTGCGGCGTCCCTTTTCTGTTCTCGGTTTTCTCTCGCGTGCCAGTTTTCACGCACAATTTGACGCGTCTCCGGATCCCTCGATACCTCTCGGCCACCACCGAGATACCTGGGATTGTGATATTTTCCGGGTGGCATCGTCGATGTCTTTGTGCGGGACGGATGAAGAAAATGGCAAGAAGAATGGCAAGAAAAATGCCAAGAAAAATGACAAGAAAAATGACAAGAAAAGTGACAAGAAAAATGACAAGAAAAGTGGCAAGAAAAATGGCAAGAAAAATGGCAGAAAAATGGCAGAAAAATGGCAAGAACAATAGCAAGAAAAATGGCAAGAAAAATGTCAAGGAAAATGGCAAGGAAAATAGTAAGGAAAATGGTAAGGAAGATAGCAAGGATTGTCGCAAATCCCACACTCTTTTTACCCACGTCGATGCAGTCGCTCACTACAATGCAATTAAAGTAATTTTTCTCAGGGGACATTGTGATATTCCTAAGATCTTCTTTTTCTTGACTGCGAGTCCGCTCGCACCGGCTCTCTAGGGTCGCCGGTGAGAAAAGAGGATATAACCAAAGTCTAAGATTGGCCGAGGCTCTCTATATCTCCGTGTAGTACACGGTACCGGCATTATCGTTATCGCGGCACGTAGGTAGCTACACTCTTGTAGGTACGAAACGATTTACGTACGAGACTCTCGAATAGCGTCGGCATAGTCGTATAACACGGGCGTGCGGCGGGAGCGATACCACTACCGTGTTCCACGTCCTTTAGCTTCACTCTAGGAATCACCGCGACTCCCCGGGCTGTTTTGCGGTTCCGGCAAATAGAATGAAAAGAGAGGCGGCAAGATTGAGAATGAAAGCTAAAGAGAATAACGGAACGAGATGAGAAAAAAAAAAGAAACTATAAAAAGGGGGAGAGAATGGAATGGAGGAGAGGAAGAGAGAGAATAGGAGATATAATGCTCGGGAGGAAAGATCGACGCTCTGGCCCAGAGAAGACAGATGCTAACGACCAGAGAGCGGCACGAGCTCTGCGCCTCGAGGATCCCAAAGCGCACACATGCAACTTTAATCCTGTTTCCTCGCGCAGGAAGCAAGGGGGATTGTGAATTGAAGAGAGAAACGCGAAATTCACCAGCCCGGCTACTTCGCGCGCACGTGCGCAATGGCCCCAGAGATGTAACCTCCACGGCGGCTCGCGCAGCGCTTTGCGTGCCGCGGGCAAAATTGAATTCCATTCGAATGAGAGGCACGCAAATTGATCTAATGTGTAGTATCCACCGGGCGGATTCTGATACGATCTCGTAACTATCTTACGCGATAGTGAGAAACGTGTGTAATCGTTCGGACTTTGATGGCGTTAGGCGCGATGATGTACGCGAAGGGCCATCGAAGACGAAGAAAAGTATGAGGCGCTGGGTGGGCTGCGCGCGTATCCTCGAGGGAGCGCATCGCGTATCCGTCGTGCAATCAGAATGGAGAAATGACCGGTGTGTACGCACGGAAGCGAGTAGGTGTATTCTCCTGCTGTTGCGCTCGAGGAACGTGCAGAAAAGATGGATGACGATTACCCCCTTCTCCGAGGCTAATTAAAGATTTTTGACCACAAGCCTGCGCGCGCGCGCGCTCGCGGGGTTAAAACCAGCGAGTAGAGGCGAGATTGTCGTAGCTGGAATTTCAGGCATCGTGTATCTCGCGTACTCGACCGCCCGCCCGGTTTGACCGAAGATTTTTCGTCGCGAGACTTACAGAAATTTTTCGGATAGTCGAGACTCTCCCCGCGGGCCAACCGGAGACGAAACCGAATAATCGTCGTGGAGGTCCAGCGGGAATTCCTTTCCACGATCTCCGCGACGCGCGTCCGTGGAAGACGAGCGGGAAAAAAAAGCCCGGAGGGGACGGGGATGTCTTCAAATTTCGTGAACAGAAACAGATTGAATTGCATTATTATGGACCGGGGAGGAGCCGGCGAGCGTGTCCGAGCTGTTGGCGGTGTGAAAACGTCGTTCGACGTAAACGGGAAGCGTGAAATTCTTTCAAAATCACTTACAGCCGAGCTGAAGTTTTACGAGGCACCGAAGGGAGAATCTCGCTCGCGTGTCCGCCACGATGCGGGAGAGTCGGAACGGAAGCTGCGGTAGGCGGTAACGATCTCGAAGGCCTCTTCGAATAAATCAGCCGGCAAGGAATGCTCTCGACATGGGATTTTTTAAAAAGCGTTCGGTAGACACTCCAAAGTTTCCGGAAGAGATTGATGCGATATTGAGAGGAGAGGTCGAGGGGAGGAGGAGTTGCTACCACTTTGAGAGCGAAAGTGAAAGGAGATATAAAGTAGGTATAATTTTTCGTCGGGATATCCCCATAAATTCGTTTCTTCGCAGCCGCCGATTCGACCCCAATTTGTGCTATTTAACCTCCCTATTAATCTTGGGGCGAACGCGTGCTCCTCCGGCTGCGGGCACGCGAGAGCGCTATTATCGGGGGAGGAGAGACTCGTCCGAATGGGATAGGACACGCGAGAACGATTACACGGACGATTATAGGGAATAGACTCGGGCGAGAAGACCGCTTCTTCGGGGTTGCCGTCGGCGCTTGCGGAGGACAGTAGTGACGGTTCGTACTGGTCAGACATCGTTACGACTCGTCGATTGTAACTCTTCTACCAATCCAATCATTTCTCCGATGACATAGGACAGTACGGGGTTAAACGGACCGGAGTAATAAATAAAATACACCTAAGTGACCAATATAATATAATAATTATATGGTGCCACACACAGTGCAACAGCATCGCATCAATGAAACGATAGTAAAGATTCTTTTGACGATATCTATACCTCGAACGTACCTTGGCAACGTTATAACCGGAAACGCCGAGGATTCTCGTTCCACTGACGAGGCCCTCGTGTAATACGGGCAGAAAGAGAGAGAGAGAGAGATGGGTTGTAAATAGAGAAGGTGAAAGTGTGAAGTGTACTATAGTCTCTCAGTCGCCTACACCGCGGTCTTTTCCTCCTCTAAGTCGCCGCGCGTTAAAGCGCTCGCGCTATCTATTTCTGGTGTACGCCGTACGGCGAACACAGGAGGACACAGAAACTCGTTGGTGTGCGATATGCAGGCGCGGGCACGCGGGAGGCTGTGGCGTTTCGTTCGCGGAGGACGCTCTTCCGCAGGGAGAGGAGAGAGGGCGGTGAAGGGACCGGTGGGCAACACACGAAATAGAAAGACGGACGCCGCATAAGACACATTTACACAACCGGGCAGTGTCGCGCGGGGGTGATCCAATAATACGGAGCTTTGGGGTATAAATAAAGCCTCTGGGACCCGGAGATCTCTCTCGAGACTCTCCCTCGTCTATTTCTCGCCCTCTCTGTCCTCTCGACGCATTCTCGTCCTTCTCTCTTCCGTACCTCCTCGCTTATCCTTCCCCCGTTCTAACGCCACCTTCCTCCGCGCTCCGCCTCACGAATTTTCTATATTTCCGTTAAAGTTTCATTCCTCGTTGTCCCCGTCGGTGCGCTCTCTCTCTTCGTTCGTCTACGAGCCTCCAGCTCGGAGACAGCCGCACTCTCCTCCGTCGTTCCATAATCCTATCAGCGCGTAATCCGCACGGCCCGGCCCGAACGATCGAACGAACGAGGAACGATGGAACGTGAGGAAAAAAAAGGAGCGAAAAAGAGACGCTGATGCGCTCTAGAGAAACGAGAGCGCGACACTTTCGAAATAGAATATGCTACTCACAAAAATAATACACCGAATTCTTTCTCGTTTTCTTATCCGGAGGAGCGGGAGGCATTATTCCGGTGGAGAGCGTATATTACGAGTTTTTATTTCGACACGTACCGCGCGATTGCCGTTCGCCCGAGCGCGTTCGTAACGACAGTCCGGAGGAAGCGGAGATCCACGGAGATAGCGACGGAGTTGAAATCGAGCTTGAAGATTGAGAGAAAGGATTCGAATGAAACATAAAAATAACCCGATAAAGTTTCTTAGCCCCGTCGGCTCCGGCGGCAATCCTCCCGGGATTCGAACTTAAGTGCTCGAGCGATTATGAGTGCGGAGAGTGAGAGGACGTTTAGCCTCTTCGAGTGGCGATCGATTGCAAAATCTCTCGAATGAGACGAGACAAGTCGTCTGAGGACTCTCTCGGCGAGACCGCGTTATTGCGCGAATCCGAGTATTGCGAAATTCGGATTCGCCTCGGTGAGGTTTGCCCGGTTGACGAACGGAGCGGAGACACATCAGATGGAAGACCTCCTCCTACCTCGTGTCTCCCCCCTTCATGTGTGTGTGTCTCCGGGCAAACGCCCGTTTTCCTTCGCAGCTTTTTCTGCCGCTGCGGATACTATTGTGGCGAACGGATAAGGCGGACTGCGTCGTCGGCGCGTCGGGCCGGCTCGTCGTCTTCAGGTACGCGTACCTGACGACCGCGACGACGAAATGCGCGAACGATTTCACGTGACACCCGCGTGGTGACCCACAAACGCTCTCGCGAAGAGAACGACTGAATGCCCCGCTAGATTGTGATTTATCGTGGCGGTGAAAGAGGCTGCGGAGGGTCGGAGCTACTCCATGGACCAGATGAACGGGGAACCCAGACGTATATGCACGCACGCCTCTCCCCGGACCTCTTCGACGAGAGTCTCATCGGTCTCGGCACTTGGTCAACAACTCCGAGTATTCACGACGCGAGGACAATCTTTTTTTACTTTTTTTCCATTTACTCTCTTTTATTTTTCGACTCTCATCCCGAACTCTCTTCATCCTCCCCGCGGTCTTAGCCGGCCGTTAAGAATGAGAGAGTAATTCTTGCCAGTCAGAAACGATCGTCGAGGAATGCACGAAACGTTTAGCGTCCACCGGCATCCTGACTGACGATCGCGGGTGGTGAACGGCTGTTCGCAGATAATACTATTTGGAATTTATTTTATTGTAGGAGCGAGTGGAGAACAGCGCGCTATGGACCACTGTTAGCAAGGAAATTTCATTTTTTTTTTTTTCCTATGGCAAATCCGATTTTTGCTCGTATCAAAGTCGTGTGTCTGCCCGCACAGTTGCACGTCCGCATGAACCTTTCATGAGGTAAGACGACTTCAGACTCTGACATTTTTTTTTTTTTTCATTTTTTTCCTCACGTCGGAGTTGGCCGCGAATCGCAACGGAACGGCCCCACTCTCAGCTTGTGCGTGTACCGCAGCGCGCATGCAATGCAGTAAACGGTGCGGTATGACTTACAGATTGCACACAGAGCGGAGTGCGTTAGCAAAAGCTCCGCCCACCGTACATGCAAGACCACGCCTTCTAATCGAAGCGCAGTTACGCACTTTGTGCACTCCGCAACGACGACGAGGACACGCGCGGTAGCCGCGTAGGTGAAGGCGCACGAGAGAGAGGGACGCGGAGAATCGCCCCGGGGAAGGGAGCATTGTGTGAGGAAACACCGAGAGCCATGCGAGTGGGAGGCAGAGGATAGGATATCGCGAACGGAAAGAGAGAGGGAAATCCCGGCGAGCGCGCAGCATGTACCAGGATAATAAATGGCTGTAATTAATAAACTCCGCGTCGAGATATAGATATATCTTATGTATTTTTTGGAAAGTTGTTTGTTTATCCCAATTTTCAAGAAACTAAGTGGTTCCCCTAGGGGACCCCGATAGAGAACCGGAAATACGTCACTTCCAGTCCAGAAATCTCACTTCTCGAATCGGAACTGATGCATTTTTGGTAAATCTCAGAAATTTCTAATTTCTGGTGTCTAAATTCCGGTAGTCCATGGGGAGAGCGCGGAACGCCGGAGCCGCAACTTGTTCAGATATGTGTATATGGATGAGAAAGCCAAAAATACAGAAAATGCTTTCTCATAAAATAAGCTTTATGACTAAAGAAACATTATGAGAACGCGATATGACAATGTCAATTGTCAACTTTTTTACATATTTTGCATTTCCCCCTGTTATAGACATTGTGCTTGTACAGGGTGGCCGGGTCTATAGCCGGTGACCTTTTGCGGTTGCAGCCGACGCCCCCAATGTATCGCAATGTTTATTGGAAATTCAGCAAGTGAACATATAACCATTAATATCAAAAGCCGGAGGGTTAATTTATAGCCAATAAATTAATCCTCCTTTTAGATAAATCTTCACATCATTTTTTACATATAGCTTGTCCTCTAATCTTTCCTCCTCAAAACGTGCTCTAAGGCCCTTCAATATTTTAATTTTTCGCTGAGGTATAATCTTTGTAGACAAAAATAATTTTTTTTAACCTGTTGAGTATATGGAAATTATAAAACCTCTTTGAGCGACCTCTAAAAATGTAGCTAGAGCGGTGACTTGTAACGACTTTTTAAAAATCGGAAACTAACGTTTAGAGTGGTGGGGGCAGAAAAATAAACAAAAAGTTAATTTTCAACACACCCTAATAAATATACATGCATATGTGTAACACTCTTGATTTTTAGAAAATGTATTCGCGCCGAAAAAACGAATAATGCGGTAGGACAGGAATGATAAAAAAGTTTCAACGAAAACGCTCTAACGTCGGTGCTGGCGCCTAATCAAGGATTTTATAGACTCAGTTTTATCGCGCCTTGGAAGTAGCGGGGTGCAGAGTGCTACACGAAATTTAACGTTTTAGAGTCTGAAATATAAGTCGCTACTTAGGTGCTGTCGGAGCGCATGTGGCTGCACCATATCGTTCCGTCGTTCGCGGCACTTCTCCTTTTCTTTTTATTCTTTTATACACTTCCTCGATGAATCGCCGGGCGTTAACTCTCCTCTGCCGCCCTCGTAGTCGGGACATTATTTTTAATCTCTCCCTTTTTTTTTTTCTTTTTGGGATGCTACGGCGAATATGCCGCGCGGTGTGACGTTCGCGAAACGCCTCGTAGCATGCATTCGCACTAAATTTTGCAACCACGTGCGTACTCGGGATATAGTCTCGTGGGATGCGGGTGAAAAAATGAAAAATAAAAATAAATAAAAAAACGTTGGCAAAATAAAAACGTAACAGGATATAGAGCGGAAGAAACGGGGTTAACAACACCCGAAATCTATATTTATTTATCACGATAAATCATCGCGGTCTAAGCTTTACGAGATTTCTACGGGTATTAGTACGTGGCATGCGTATATACACATATGTAGATATATATATATTATTACGCAAATCGGAGTGTTTATCAATCGTCGGTGAGCCAAGACGCCGAAGAGCCTTCTCGTCCGGTCATTGCTCACTTTTCGCGATTTTATTTCTTTTCCTGCAGTCCGTCTTCTCTCTCGCTTGCGCTGTTCTTGCTTTTTTTTTTGCCTTCATCTCCCTCTTGGAAATTTCTCTCGTATAACATTTATATATTTCCTTTTCACATTTACTCTCGGGCCGAGTTACATTAATGCCTTGTTTTCATTGCGTGTTCGACTCGCACTTTTCTCCGCGCACGTTTCGTGCGCTCCGTCTCGATAACTATATTTTTCTCGGGTGCGTTGATCTCAGTGGTGAAAAATTCACCGCGCCCCGGAGCTTGTCGCTTCGCGGAAATTGCTGACAAACTAACGAACTCTCGCTGGTCCTCCTCCATACACTGGGAGGGATGGGAGTGAAAAAAAAAGAGGAATCGAGGGAAAAATAAAGTATGCGCGTTTATAGCGCTTCGCGAGAACTTTTAATGTTCGAAGAAACACGCTGCTCCGAGTTTATGCGTGTACCGATCGTATATTATAGCCTCGAAATAAAAATTTTCCACTTAACTTTCCCTTTCGGCAGGCAAACGGACATTTTTTCAAATCGTGTTAGAAATTAACACAATTCATTAATTGGAAATTGTGATTGACTGGCCTCAAATTATTCAATAACACTAACGATTTAATATAAAGAATAATTGCATTATTAAAATGGCGAAGGCAATTTTTTTTTTTCTTCGCGACTAAAATTTTTCATGAATAGCTTACAGACCTCCGATTAGAGTAGACAGCCGCGTAAGTCGCATCCAGTTTCACCGGCAGGATAAGTTGAAGAAAGAACAACGGTGTAAGTTGGATCGGCTTTTACTCGGAGTTCGTCGGGTCTTAAAGACAGTGGAAAATCCAGCTTGTTCGGTCGTGCCTAATTGGCTTCGTTCCCGAGTATGCAACTTACGCGACCGTGTACTGTATTTTTACGTTTCGGGTCGCAAATTATGTTTTTTTTTTTTTTTTAGATAGAAGAAAAACAGTTCGGTATTCACCCATAAAACCGAGAAATTAATCGCGATAAGCCGGTAAGTGGTGAAGTCGATCGTCCTCGAGACTTGTGAGAACAGATGTTCCGATTGAGACGAATACGAGAGAGAGAGGATGAAGAAGGCAGTAAGAAAGCGTGAGTGCACCGACGGCGATGGACCCGTGCCAACGGTCGATTTCCGTTCGCCGTCGGCCGCCCCTTCGGCCATATCTTAACCCCGCCGATTCGTCGAGATTCCCGTTCGCTAATAAAAGAAGCTAGAAAGATCCAGATAGAGAGAAGTTCTCTCTCCGGATCCCTCGCCGACGAGAGGGAAAGATAGTTAGAGGGATGAGAACGATACTATAAACCGGCGGTACTTGTGTAATGGTAATTGCTACACGTGTCCCTACCGACTGACATAAGCGACACATTGGCATTGTTTCAAGCCCGAGATCCACTGTTCGAACGATCACTTTGTGCCGCGTTCCTTTCGTTGGTTCGGTGATTTTAGAGCGCAGGTGAATCGATCTCAAACTCTCGGCTCGTCCAGTAACAACTGATGTATGCGCTATCGCAGCACTAAAAGCCGGCGATGAGAAACAACTAGATACAGAGATTTAACCGGGGGCAAAGCGGATTCGTCGTGAGAACACCAAAATTACTGCGGAGAGTCTGGTGGATCGGGAGCGAGTTGAAGAATACACAGGTTAGTGAATTTGAGACGAAACTTTTATTTCAGCTGATAGCTGCGGGGACAAATCGGGCGACAAGTAATGATGATTTTGTGAAACTGATCGCCGGTCAAGGACTCTCGTTGCTCGAACGAGAGCGAGAATGACTACGATTGTACGCACATGTGATATTGTGTCTATGTGTATGTGCGTTTGAAGGCAGCGAAGGGGTATAAATATTGTTCGGTAGCGTTTCAAGAACGTTCAAGAAAAATGATGTTTTGTAAGCGGATTGCATAAGCGAGACGTTACCAAGATATTTATACTCCAATATGCCGGAAGTAAATCTTTGCTCTTGATTGTCCCGGAAATAATATAATTAGGACCTCAAGCTTTCCCAGTTTCGATCCTAACTGATCGGTGGATGCTGGCGTATGATTATCGCGTCCCGCAAAAAGGTCCGAAACAATAAAAACACTTTTGCCGAAACATAATCAATTGAACCTTTTTTCGGAGGGACAAAAAGTTCTAATTTTTAACGAAGGAGTCCATTTTACCCCAGGCTTCCGTTTTGCCCCGCTCTGGCGCGATGCTGCGAAAAATTGGGATGAAAGAGCCAAACCAATTGTAAAGCTTGCATCGTAATTACGTGTACACAATCCCCTGTCCGTTGGCTCTTTTCTCTCCTGTTCGGCTTTTCTCGGTGAGCGCGAGAGACAACAGTCGCACAGAGCTCGGCTCGCGCATTGAAAGTACGAAAAACACGATTCATAAAAGCCCCTTGCCATGCATCATACACGCCCACGTGTCTTCGTAGTAGGTAAGGATGGCGAGTCTTCCTCGCTCTTTCACCTTCCCTTTTACATCGTTTCCTCTCCATCGTTTCCTCCTCGCATCTCCAATCTTCTCGATGTTCCTCACGCTTATGCATATACAAAAGACACACGGTTCTCTGTCTTTCATCCTCCTGGACCCCCTTCTCTCCCGGTCTTTCATCTCGACCGAGCCTTCTTGCTCTTTCCTTTTCTTCCTGATGTGCCTCATCCCCCCCCCCCCACTCCTTCCCGCCCTCCTTGTGCACCATTCGTCTCGTCGTTCACTCGAGCTCAAGTGGCACGAGCGTGGATGCTGCGCGCTCCTGCCTCTGGACCCCTCGAGGTGAAACCGTTTCCTGTGTCGCAAGCCGCATCTCGCGCTCTGTACATGCATTAGCAATACCTGAAGTGAGGACTCCGAGCGTCAGCCTCTTCTTTCATGTCAATGTATTTCATCTCGTTATGCCACGCTTGCTCTTCAATTTATTACGTCCTTTTTTTTTTTTTCTTTCTTTCGCCGTCGGCACTCTCGAGAGCGTCTCGAATTCTCGAACGCAATTTTCATCGGATTTTCTTCCGACGCAAGTATCGGAACGTCTCGATATTTTTTCTTGCGTAGTATTTTTGTGATATCGTTATTGGCAGGCGAAAAGATGTCTGCACAGAGAATTCTTTTTATTTTCAGGTTTTCGTCGTCGGCACTCTCGAGTGCCTCTCCGATCGTCGAGCGCAGTTTTCACCGGATTTTCCACCGATGCAACCAGCCCGAGGAGCCGGCACACTTGTATCTATCGGATCGTCTCGATATTTGTGTACTTTGCTCGCAAGATTTTTTTTTTTTTCTTTCGGATATAGTTACTGGCAGGCAAAACGATATCTGGGCGGAGAAAAATAGTTCTCTTTCTCTAACAAAGCGCAGATCGTTGATAATTTATTGTTCCGACAGCAACAATATTTGCTGCCACAGAAAAAAAAACGTCTTGCAACAGCAAAAAAATTTGCAGCCACGGCAAAATATTTTGTTGTCCCTAATATTAAGCAGGTGAATGAGACACGACAACAAAAATTCTTGCTGTCCCAACGATTTTTCTTCTCCGTGTGTGTAATATCTGCGAACCGCAGATATTAGCAGCGTTCGAAGATTTCGTCGACTTTACACGAAAAGTCTCGGGGTCGATAGACACGCGTCGAATTAAACGTTGGTTCTTCCGATGGATAAAACACGGGAAGGCAAGTTAAATTGAGCCTTGATTCTGAATCACTCTGTATATCGTCTCGTTGTCGTGGGCGAGCCACGTGGGCTTGACAGCCGTGCCCACGGGAACTGGTTGCTACACCCACGTGGAAACGCGCAGCCTCTCTCGCTCCGTTGCCTCGCGAGCGGGACGAGGTAACGTGGATAATAAACGCATTAGAATGAGAAAGAGGTTGAAGGAAAGGAGGAGAGAAATGCGAAGCGTGTTTAACGTTTTCGTTGGACTCACGCGAGCCGCTCAGGTAAAGTCGCTCGGAGAAGTTCCGTCACGGATTTTCGGAGGGGCGTGTATGCTGCTCGCATTCGGGTACGCGATCCACGCACACGGATGTCAAAACTCGAGAAACTTCCGTGCGCCTTGGCGAGTGGGTGTTCGCCGAAGAAGTGACCTTTCGTAACGGTAAGTTCCGAAAGCAACGAAGGTTTTAATTTTTATTTATTTTTTTAGGCACTTTCTAGCGATCGATCTTCCGCTTCTCGTCCATCAGGGAATTCGCGGAATTCATGGAGTTTCCGAGCTCGGATAAATTTACATCTCTATCGTGTGCGTGTGCTCGCTCATTCGATTCTTCGGTTAGCAGCGCCTGTTATTATTCAGCTCGTTTTGTTGCATGTTTGCTCATAAAAATCCTTCGTCGTTACACTTTCCAAGAACTGTTGGCCGATAATGCACCGGCGAGCTGGTCGGGCAAAAAAGCGCGATAAAACAATGGTGAAAAGTTCACATAGTCTCTCGGGAACGCCAGACAGCGCGGCGCGCGAACTCGTCTCTCTCCGCGCGTTGCACATGCAGCATTAACAAATGCAAGAGCAACGAAAAAAAGAAAAAAAATTAACAAAAAAAAAACAACGAAATAGCGCGTCGGTTACGCACACGCACTCGCGCGCCTGCGCCTCCGTTCGTCATGGCGTGTCTAATAGTTATAAACAACGAGCTTAGGCGCGCGTTACGTGGCAGCTTCGCGCATAAGTATCTCTTCCTCCGGCCTCAGCCTCGAGACTTTTCTCCTCGGCCCCCCCACATCGTTCGTCGTTAAACTCGCAACAATTAATCGTAGACTCCTGCAACGAGCCAGACGGCCGGGCAGACGGACGGTTCCACTGGAATAAAGCCTCACGGATGCGTGGATAGGGTTTGAGCAAGAAAAATCGCAAGACCCCGCAAAACTGTATCACGCGCTCGTTTCTGTGCTGTTACCACCGGCTAACGACTGCAGGCCCCAATTAACATAGTAATAAGTAACTGGAAGCTTCTAAACAGCCAAGTTCACATTGTCTCGCGATACGCGATATATTAACACGCACGGTAAAAAAAAGCTTCGAGAATTTGGGAAACAGTTCTTGTTACCAAGGTTTTTCGCTTCCTCACAGAGCCCTTACAATAATCTATTTACAATAAGCTGTAAAACTGTAAAATTAAGAAAAGCAAATAATGTCGACCCTTGGGGACGAGAAATGTCAATAAAACTTACAACCCTTTTTGTTTTTCACCGTGAACACCAAAAAATTGTCCTCAATTTCTCGAGTGCCTTAATTAATGAAACGATTGTCCGGGCATCGATCGTCTCCCGTGCCTTCCCTTCCCCGGCGAGCTTCCCTCCTCCGAGCGTTTCTTTTTCGCTTATTTCGCATTCTCTCATCATCTCTCGGCAACGCGCACGCACACAACGGGAGCCCCCTCGACCACGCGCGGCCCAGGATCGCGCACAATTTGAAATCGCGCGAACCCCGTGCACGCTCGCTCGTCTCAGTGGCGATCGTTTGCCGAGAGAGACTTTCCACAAATGGAGTTGGGTTTCGCCGGTAAGATACGATCGTTCCGTACCTGGGTAGCGCGGAAAAACTCCATAACTTCGTATCGTATATGGCGGCAATGCACAGGTGCATTGCTGCAGCTACTGGTGTCTCTCCGAGAGGCCTCGAGGCTTCCTCCCTTCCTTCCTCTCTCCCTCTGCCGCCCCTCTCCACCGTGTACGCGTGTATCGCCACTGTACTCGTTTTCCATCGGTCTTTGCGACCAAGGGAAAGAGCACACATGCGCACCCCCCCTCCCCCCCCTGCCACCCCCTCGACCCTCCTCCCGATCGAACGCGCACGCAGAATGTCAATTGTTTCGAGTTCTCCCTCACTCATTTTTCCCTTCTCTCCTCGACGACTCTTTCGCTTTCTCGCTGCTCATATTCCACCGTACGATCCGTCTCACTCGATCTCACGTTTGCGCGTGCGCGCGTGTAAGTGCACAGAGAGGCACTCTTAATGCGCACTTCTCTTTCTCATCTCGTTTACCTTTTTTTTGTACACCACCACTTTACAGTATTTCTCGCATTGCGAACTCTACCCGGCATAAGAATATTAGTACCCACTGTAGTTATGGTACACTGCAGCGTATGTACCTGTATGAGTAAGTGTGCGGACTCCGTCGAGTTCTTTTTTTTTCCCGAACTGTTTATGTTCTCCTGTTTGTTTGTATTACGTGTGCGACGTACTGTACGTAGCGTGTGTACGCATGTATTAAATTTACGGAGATATATGTGTATATATATATAGATTTATCTCTCTCGTCACGTCGCATCGGTGTCCTTATTCCCTTCTTTTATTTCTCATTCTTTATTCATTTATCTCTCACCGGGGCGGCTGCGACGACAGCAGCAGCCCCCTCGCAGCCGAGAGGCTCCGCCGCACCGGCATACGCGACTGCACCGCCGAGTGGAACTAAAAAATAATTAGTATGTTCGTCGTAGTTGTTGGTGTGTCGAGAGGCCGGTTCTAGAAATAGACCGGTCTCGCATAATCCAAACTCGTGCCCGCAGTTTCGCGACGGTTTTGGAAACTTGCAATCGCGCGTACACCGTTGACTACTGTACGTACCTGTCGAACTTTATCTGTATTCAACTTAAACAACCTATTACGTTCGGCATGACGTTTCGCGTCTACGAGTCGCCCAAATTCATTGGTAATCGAATGTTGCGCAAGCTCGTCGCGCTCGATTGAAAATTTAATGACATTGTTCGGAGGCTGCGTCATTGATCTTTCTCGCGGAGGAGAGCGGAACAAGATGGACCACTTGGAACGAGGCTCTTGTCAATGACCGGCGACAAAAAATTTGCTCGGACAGGCCGTTTTGTCCCTCTCTTTCACGCTTCTTCGAATGCGATTTTAATGGTTGTACGACGAATTTGTTTTTATCTTTATTGTGTTCTGTTTGTATGTACCAGTCAGTCTATCGTTTGTTGAAGACTAACCCTAAAGCCTGATAAGGCCTTATCAGGACCCTATCAGAGCCCGATATAACGCTTGAAACTTTCTACTCGGAAATCTAATTAGCAAATTCGTAAAAGGTCTTTACCTAAAAGATATAAATATTTTGTTCTATCGGTCATATGGGCATCGTTAAATTACTCGTCTACCTCTTTCGTATCAACTGCATGTATCAACTCTACCCGCATGAAAATATTTTATCGAGTAATTCACGATGAAATATGAAATCAATAACTTTCCTATGAACCCCAACAATTCCATTACCAGCTACCGGATCAATAAAGACATCGTTTCGTGCGATCTCTCGACCAGTAGCAAATAGTAAGCAGCTACCGCGAAGCTCGAGCATAAAGCACTGTCGGGAGAGTAGAAACGGTAGCGGCCTAGCGTGGCGCGAGCCTAGCGTTACAATCGATAAGCGAGCGGAAAACAGGCTCGCATAAGATCGAACTGGCCGCCCGGCTGGTACACACAGGTCCGAAGCGGTGCCGAGACGTTGCGGACAACCTTGCGCTATGCCCGAGCGGTTATGGCAGGCGTGACTAGGCCGGAGGTCTCGATTATGATAGAGCGTGGGTCGTGCATGTGTCCGTCTGTGTGTGTTTCTTACGTATATACCGGCACCGGGCCCAGAGGCGTTGCGGTACATAAAACACATAAAGCACATAGAGTCGGCTCTAGCTATAAGATCGCCCACGCGCGCCCTTCGCCTCGCTCGCTCTCCGATTGCCGTATCTCCTCTCCGCGGATACCTCGGCCGGCCGTTCATTCATAAATCGAAACTCTCACCCGTGAACGAACGTTACAATGTTTCTGTCTCTCTCTCCCCTCGTCGGATTATGCAGATATACGCATTAACGTAGGTAACACACCGAGGCTGCCGTTGAATGCCGATAACGCACCGTAGGCCTGCGCGCTCAATATTTCACGTAGGAGCCCCGCGAGACTCGAATCCATCGGGGCACGTGGGTATACGAGACCCGCGATATTTTCCATCTTCGTTCCCCACCCCGGCTCCGACTCCTTTCACAAATACGAAAGCGAAATGGAGGAGAGAACGAGACAGAGCAGAGATCCATGAATACGCGCGCTGTACAGGTAAGCGCTCGGGCTAGGTGTGTATCATTATTGTGCACATTATGCGCACACGAGGGCACAGTTTCCCCGTTGTTACTGGTATACATACGCGTAACGTTGTCTATGGAAAATAATGATAATGGGATTGGGAGGTATCGGACGAAGGGACGCGGAGAGAAGGTGGAGAACCGTGCCGAGCCTCCTGGCAGCTTCTCTCAATGAAATTCCACGTTCGGATATCACATCGGGGGAACTGTGATCTCTTCTGTATACCGATATGAGTTATGGAAGACTGTCGCTTCGACTGAGATATGCGGTACACGGAAAGACAGGAGACCGATGCATAATGATGGTCCGTGTCCGTTGTAATCTGTCGGGTAACGGATCGCCTCGAACAAATCGGCTCTTCGTCCATCGGTAATGGGGGCGAAAAAAAAAAATGAAGAAAGAGCTCACGAGGCTCACCGAGGAAGAAGCTCGACTGCCAATCGGTTTAGCCACGCTCCGCGATATATTCGGAACGGAGAATAATGGAATACAAAACGTTTTATCAACTCCGAGCTCGCGTGTGTCGCCGGTTAATTTATTATATTAACGCATGCCCGGTGCGTTTGTTCGGTTTGACGCACGTAAGTGAACGAGCGTTCGTCACCTCCGGAACGACGTTGCTAGCGTTGCCTCCTCCCAAATGAATAATCCATGCGCGTCCGGAGGAGTCCGCGCGCCGTGCGCAGCTGATGTGTTGCCGAACGGAGAGAAACAATGCACTCCGCCGCGACCCACGCGAGAATTTCAGGTGTTTCGGACTAACGAGACATTTGCATGAGGCCGAAGAATCTTAAGAGTCCGCTCGGGTCTTTTGGAATAGTATGCTGTGTTATTTATGAGAACAAAAATATTCGATAATAACAAATGATAGAACGATCGATCGATAGTCCAGATCCGGTGTGGATCGTTTAAATCAAATGCGAGAGGGTTGGAGGACGTTCGATCTAGTTCGAGATCCACGCGTTGAAGTCTCCGATGCGAGATTGACCCACGCGTCGAACTCACCGCAAAGTGGTTTCGACATCGGGACCGTAACGAATATAAATAATGTCTTTTACCTTTATCACGTTTGACTCGTCTGCATATGGCGCACATTCGACGACCGCAGTGCTGCCTCTCTGGCTTCTGTTCCGGATCCAGGATAACCATGATGATGCTTTTTCAATTTTTTAGTTTTTCAAACTTAATTTTATTATGTATTACGTATGATAGATATATCTGTCTTCATATATTACTGTGATTTTGTTTATATTAGTGTTCGAGCTCTGTCTCGGAATGTCTTTTAAATAAGTATGATATAGATTTTTTTTTTATTATTATATGTTTTTAAAGATTTCGATTGCACTTTAATCCTCGATCGGTGATAGGCGAATGATCCCTGTTCCTTTGCCTTCTTCCGTTTCGTTATCGCAATTGCCGTCGGTTCGATTGCGTTCTCTTTGATCCGCGGATACTGGCGATATTCTTGATTTTTTTCGTTCTTTCAGGGTCACACAGCCGATCTTGCGGTATGCGGATATTGCTTCCTGGTTTTTATCTGACTAGATATAAATATGTTCTTTTTTTCTTTACTTCAAGTTCTTCCCGATATTCTCTTCGATGCAGCGGTCTTCCTCACACGTAACGCTCCGGCGTAATTCTCGGTTCCTGTAAATTCGTCGTTTATACTTTCGTGATCTCAGGCACGCCGGTCCGGGAGCCGTATACCCCGAAGTGTTTTCGCGCTCGCTCGCGCTCTCCTTAATTACCCAACCCGGCAATTAAGTCAAGATCGAGCGAGCCCGCGATCTCTCATTGCGAGAGCGTTCTCGATCACGAGAGCCGCTTGCCGAGTTTCCTTCGCGATATAAGCCTGTATCTTTTTTATTTTATTTCTTATTTTTTTTTAACTCCCTTTCTACCAACCACGACTCTCTTCCCTCGGTCGCCTCGGATTATGTACTTTTTTATCGTAAATTTGCAACTTTGATCGAGCGACGTGCACGTACGAATTTTATGTTAAAAAAATATACTGCTCACTCAGCATCGGTACTTTGATTACGAATATGTGGGTCGAGATACATTATAATTCGCGCGTGTGTGCCTGTATGTGCGCGCGCGCGTTTTTTAAACGTATCTCGTTATCGGACTGACGCGACGGAGACCCGATAATTATAGACGATTAAATTCAAATCTATCAACGCGGCACCTTTGAAATGAACTGCGCACTCTCTTGCATCGAACGGGACACGAAGTATCTGTCTAAAAAAATATTAGCTGTTATTATTAATCATTCATCAGGAAAAAAGAGGCGCGAAGTTGTCACGTCCGTAATCGATATAATCGTGTACCCCGCGAGGATTCGCAACGGGGGCCGAAAAGTTCCCCCCGCAGTGCACAGTAGCAATAGCGAGTTTGCTTCCGTTCGCCGAGATCTCCATCTTTCTCGTCCCGCAGTGATCACTAATTAAGCCTAATTCGTTTTAATTAATCGCGCCTCGAGCAGACAAGGGATCAGAGCAATACGACGGCAATTAGCACGGTACAAGCACGGGAGATGTCCCGCGGCTCCGCGATACCCTCGCGATTAATCGCGTACTTTTGGTCGCAACGGATATCGGTCAAACTATAGTTAACAAAAATTTTATCTAAAGATTTTTTATCATACAAAATTTTTATATCGCTCAATAAAATTAAATTGTTTCATGGCCCGAGTAAGGAATAATTTTTCTCGAGTCAGTGGCAAAGCAGGGAGAATCGATGGTGCAAGTACGACGCGCAAGCGCAAAGCGACGGGTACCGTTCTGATTAATAGGCGCCTCTTCCGAAGGCACACACGTAAAACCGATCTTGCTAATTAAACGTCGAGCGTAACGCCGGAGCGGGGATATGGTTAATCGCGCTATTTCTTATCCTTAATGTATCAAGTCACGAAATTAACGTCGTGCGTGTAACCGGGGTCTCTTCTCCGTAGCGATTCTTGCATTCTCACGTCGGGTAAGCAACATTCGCGGGGGGAAAGACTTACGAGAAGGAAGAGGAGGGAGAACGACAGGCAGCTCGAACCATCCGACTGATGCTCCTTCGAGAATTATTTACGTTCCGGTTATTTTCGTTTGAGATTGTACCGTTTTCGATTGGCTCGCTCGCAGCCGCGTCTTCGTCGTCTCCGTCCTCCCGGCGGACTCTCGGGTTTCATTCGTCGGGTTACGAAATTTTTTCTCTTTTAACCCCCTCGAGCTTCGTCCCTCTTCATTAGTTTATCTCCTCGGGCGTCGTACGTTTGCGTTCCACCCGTGGGCCTCGCTTTTTTATTAACGGTAAATGGATACGATTCAATTATGATTTTTCATTCCGGTGAATATCGCATTCGCGTGACTCGAATTTTACGATGGAATTCTATCGATACTACAGATATATACGGACATGTATATCTATAGAACGGGTGAAAGACAACGAAACGAAAGTGCTGTCCGCCGAAAGTAACGATTCGGAGGCCTCGACAGAAGTACACCGAGTAAAAAAAGAACCATTAAAAAAAAAAAAAAAAAAAAAAACGATCGTGCGCGGGAGGAGATCAGGGGAGGTTGCGAAATTGCGCGACGGGCAGTGTCTCTCGGGTAGAAACCGAGAGGAGAGCCACCCGTTTAAGCTGAGGATATCCAGGAGCTCTCCCGAGGAGATCGTGGTCCACGGATGCTGGGCCGGTCCGAAGCTCTCCGGGCTCAGCTGCACGCGCGCCCCTCCCACGATGTCGATGACGAACTCTCTCTCACTCTCTCTCTCTCGTGAGAGAGTCCCCGAACAGTTTCTCTCCTCCCGCTATCGACCTCGACACGCATTTTCGAAGAGTCTCGTCTTCGCGCGGGGCTCGCCTTCAAAAAATTCAAGCGAGACGCTCGGCCAAAGAAATTCATTCGTATCGAATTTTATAAACGTCTCGCAATAATTCGTCTCGGCGAGATCGAGAAAGAAAAATTATGCATATGCGTGCATTATATTGCAATTTTTATCTGCGCGCTTACCGGAGCCGAACATTCTTTAAGATTTCTTATTTATTTTTATTATTACAAAAAAAAAAAAAGAAAATAATTATTTGTACTTTATTTTCTGGATGACGCACAGGAGAGAAAAGTATCGGTAGACGTACTCGAAAGTTTGGCGGCCAGTTCGAGATTTTATTTTTATTTTTATTATTAATACCGAGGAGCGGATGCTGGATGCGCGTGGCGTGCCACGGCGCGGCTCTGAAGGGGGACTTGATTTAATTATCAGATTCGAGCGTACGATAGGAATCGCTTCATTAAGCAACGGGTGGCGCGGGACCCGCTATGTTGCTGCGTCCACCGGAGAGGAGGAAGAAGTGGAACACGCACGTCTCGTTTCCCGTAGCCCGGAGTCATCGGGGACGGTCGGGGAGAGCTCGACGGACCCCGAGGAACCTCCCCCGTTAACTTTAATTATTATTCGCGGTCATTAGTCTGTCATTAGCACGGCGAGATTTCACGATCGTGATCGACGCTTCGCGAGTGCAACGTCGACCGGGATAAATAATTCTCGGAGATTGATTAACCGCGGCATCCTTGATCAATCATCTCTGATCGATCACCCAATCGTCGGAAGGAAACTCGGCCGTACCGTCGGGACAATTAAATCGCAATAAAAAGTTCTTTTATAAACAAATATACACGTATATATATATAGTAAAAATTGCGAATATGTTGGTCCGATTTGAAATGGCGAAGCCCAAAGACGGTGGTCCATATTCACCACTTTTACCGCATATATGTATATAAATGTATATGTAGCCGTAGGCGCACCATTCGTTTTGTTCCGTGAATGCAACGAGCGTAGTAGGATTCGAAGATCCACGTTATAGCTTTGAGCTTCAAAAACAATTTAAGCAAACAGATATCGGAGCACTGTCTTCACACATAATTGCACTGACGATTGCACACAACAGATTTTCTTTTTTTTTTTAACGATACAGATGGTAACACACTCGTGGCTTTTCGACTACCCTTGTCACGGAGGGATGGTCGTTACTGCGCAGCTGCGGCGCTGTTGAATGTACGGTCCACAGAGTTAACCCTTCCGCACTATCCGGGTGTCGAAGAATCCAGCAACCACTTGGAGTCGGGGTTGGGATTCGGAAGTTCGAGGGTAGGAAAATTCATGAAAAAATTGAAGTCCAATAGGGAAAAAAAAAAAAAAAAAATGGGAGATGAAGGACGAAAGAAATCGAAAGTGACAACTTCAATTGTCCCGCCGCAGGAATATTTTCCTGATGTTGTTGTTATCTCTCTTATGTCACAGCGTGAAACCTGCACTGGCGAATCCGTCAGTCGAGCGCAAAAAAAAAAAAACAAAAAAAAAAAACAAAACAACAACAACAAAACAACTAAGAAAAACCCGGAGTTCCGATTACCGGCTTGCGCGTTAAACTCCGTTTTCGCGGTCTCGCGGCTTCGTGTTTAGGTAGTCGAGAGTTTATTATCCCGTAAGTGGAAGAAACGGCGGCTCGGTTATAGAGCGCGGATCGACGGCCGCGATGTCCGAGAGTAGGCCCGTGACTCGTGTTGTGTGCGAGCGGGTCTCGTGGATGAACGCGGGAGGCTCTCTCGCGAGGACGTCGGGCATGACACTCTCGGGTTGTGCGGCCGAGAGAGCACCAGCACCAGCGGCAGCGGGAGCGAGCCGCGTGTGTGAGCCGAGCGCGCGCCCGGTATAGAGGAAGGCGGGTGGGAAATCGGTTGCGTATACACGTACACAACGTAGGTATACGGAGACGGGGTACATATATCCAGCGACGTTGGGGCCGACGCCGGGGGACTCTCCTCGTCAGCTCGTTTCAAGATGCAGCTATGTGTATGTACACATGTGTATGTGTGTGTGTGTGTGTGTGTGTGTGTGTGTGTGTGTGTGTGTGTGTGTGTGTGTGTGTGTGTGTGTGTGGGTAAGATCGCGGGCGCGAGTCGTGCGCGAACGGACCCGGTTGAGAGGGACGGAAGATCGCGAGAGAAGGACACGGATAGAAAGGGAACCTGAGAGCGAAAGAGTGGGGCCACGTGACGGTCCCTGCGGGAGGCAAACGCTGAGGACTTGGACCGCGTGTGGTTGCTCTTCGACGTTGCTGCTGCTACTGGTGTACCGCAGTGGTGGATATAAAGACGAGGAAGATCGGAAAAAAAGACGGAAATAAAAGTTCTAATAGTTGAGAAGACGGGTCAGTATCGGGCTTGAGGTGTTCTGGAGACTTCGAAGCAGATACTGAGCTCCGGTTAAGAAACCAAGATACAAGTTCGCCAGTTTTGTCAATACTTTAATTATTATAGGCAGCTGCCAATGAGCAGCCGGATGTTTTGCGGTTGAAGTATTATCAGGGCGCGATGGGACACTCCGAAATGTCACAGCATGTGAATAGAATGTCCTTTCTTCAGAAGGGACTTGGTTGAATCTTCGGCCAAAATAATGTTGTTGTTGTGTTACGCTTGCAGATCTTTGGAAGCGCTGCATCATCGAATGAGGGGTCTTACGCTCGGAGTCGTGAGACTGAGAGTGGGGATGCTGGAAGTGCCCGTCGCGTAGGGCCCACGATCGAACGGGCGCCATGGTGGGGAGTCGGGAACTACGTGTGGGTGCGAGAAGCGGCGAGGGTACGACCGATGGAAGTTGGGGGGGGGGGGGGGCGAGTGAGGCCCCAGGGCCCAGGATCTTTGCTTGCACCACGCTTTTGCTCTCGGGCCACCGCGCGGTCTGTTTCACTCGCCGAGTGGGGGTAAAGCTGGGACACAGTGAGACGGTATACGGTGTATGTATGCGTTCGGGACCGCTGGAGTGGGCCTTGGCGCTAGGTGGGGGATACCGCTTGCGACCCCGAAGGCGCGTGCCCCGAGTCAAACGGGAGAGTCGCGCGGGGATTCTTCGCGGCTTTGCTGCGCATCTACCTTCGCTACGCGTCTCTCCCCGACGATTAGCGAAAGAAGATAGCTCACAGGCGGTGCCGACTGATGAACGTAACACGAGAAACTCCCGAGTCTAGGCTCCACGAGACCCAAAGTTCAAAACGATAATATCCTTCCGATCGGAGATTCGTAGGATCAACAAACAAATTTGACGTCTCTCTGGACTTACGACTGTCGTCCGATGAGAATTCGGTAAATGAATACGAATTATGGGGGGAGGCATGGGACAAGAGGAATAACTTTGGGCCGAAAAGAATCGTGAGCGGACTGACGATGGGACTAGCGGGCGTCGGCAGTTCCGACGGATTTCCGTGAGGACCCGGATGAATTTTAAAGAAACAGCTGACTCTCTTTCACGGGCGGTCGCCGGCACAGCTGACGATGCGCCTCCGCTTCCTCACCAGGAAGAGCGTTGAACTTCGGCAAAGGTGGAATCTCTGAATCTCCGAAAGTTGGTATCCAGGTCATATTTTCGTTTGACGAACGGATCCACCGACTCCGTTGAGCCTCGCTGAGAATTCCATCGACTCATTCGCATCGGCGTTACGATACGCTCTACCATCGATACAAGCTGAATGGTATATTGCAGCGAATCGATGAGCCCGAGCGTGGGCGTTGTTCTCGCTTGTTTTTGTCTCATCCGGCAAACTCGAACTTTTCGGATGAGCAAATATTATCGTTTCATACAAAATATCATCGCGAGATCCGCCGAGTTATATAGGTGCGCTCGTGGTATATAATATGGGCGTCGATATTACTCTCCGTCTCGGCTCCTCTTGGTCGCTTTCGCCGGTATTGGCCAATAATTCGACGTCGGATCTTCGCGGAGACCGGAAACGATTCTCGCCCACGTTTCGAACGTTCACGCTCTTCGCGCCCGCGAACGACCGTGATAACAGTCGGTGATCTCTCAATGGGCCCTCAGCGAAGCGGTGCCTGCAGCATGTGGGCCTTTCGGAACGCCAGATTATTGCAGAGCCTCACGGCATTCACCTGGATGCCCGAGGGAATCCGACTGTCGCTAGTTCGGTCCGAGCCTCTCCCGGATTCTCCTCGCCCACGGTGACTTTTGCCGGTTATCCGCCGGGGCAGGCATCGATTTCGGAATCGCTCGCGAGCTTCGCTCGATCGTTCGGCATCGTCCCCTTCCTCCTCGCAACCGACGATGGACGGGAGGTGGGGCACACTTGTGGCCTCGGGGTCCGTCCAGAGCTCCGCAAATGACTCGCGCCCACGCCGACTTTTCGGCCGCGGCGATAGAGGAGCCTCCGCGGGACTCCGGAGTTGTCGAAACGTCCGGTACGCCCACGTTCGCATCCGACGACGATGATGATTTCGGAGGAGAGTCACACCGGTCGTATCCGAAGAAAATATATCGACGACAGCCACCGGAGCCTCTTTCGACGACGTCCCATAGCCGACCGGGCGAGGATTAAGACGCAAGCTCGCGTACGGGATGGAAGAAGTCTCTCGCTGACAAACCGTCTCGTATTCGGGTCTTCTGTGTTTCGATTTGCTCCTTTTTCTTCATTTTTTTTCGTTACCAATGCCCGAGTGCCGTGACTAAACGCGTCCTGCGACTCGCGACTGTCACGAGACGATTTTTGGTTCTTTTCCTGGCCCTCCTTTTTGTCGGTCCACCGAGCCGATCGGGCGTTCGGCTTGTTCTTTTTCTGTTTTTCGAATCGAATGGAAATCGCTTCTCGAGTTCGCGCATACCGCGGCGATCAAATATTTCTCCATTCATTCACATTCGCGAGAGGCTTTAATTCATTGAAGCGACTAGCGCGAGATGTAGGAATCCGATTGGAACTGCATACAGTACGCGACGGTACATTGAGCGGAATACTGCTGCGTCTGTCTGTCTGTCTGTCCGTCCGTTTGTCCGTCTGCCGCGGATACCGCGAGCGCGGGAGCCTCAAGGCCCGCTTCTTTCGCGCTCGCGCCCGCGATTCACAAGAGAGACTGGAAGACTCTCCTCTCGCGGACCATCAATCGCCTTGACGGATCGACTAGAGAACTTACGCGTTCGTACTATAGTCACAGCCGGGGCGCTTGCGAGGGCTGGAAGAAAAGTCCGGAGTGATAGACACACCGCGTTATATAGCTGATCAGTGCTCTCTCTCTCTCTCTCTCTCTCTCTCTTCGTCGTTTGTGCGTGTGCGCGTTTCTATTTCCGTGTATATGCGAGTGTGGAAGTGGCTCTAATGGTGCAGCGAGAGACTATATCGTTGGCTCGAATCGCCGGTGCGTCGCTGGCTACACCGCCGAAGACACGTGGGAAATAGTCGGCCCGACAGCCATTAACGCTATAGTGCCACTTCACTTAATCCCGAGGAATTTAATCGCTTTTAGCGTTGACGAAAATAAAAGAAAAAAAAATATTTATTGGAACGAAAGTGTTGAATACGGACCACCTTGATTAGCGAGGAAATCAATGATACACGAACCGGTCTGTGTTCAGCAGTTTCATCCTAATTATTGATATTACCCGAGCAGGCATAACTCGGTCCATCGTCTTACCCAGACCATTTGTATTCGGCAAAATGTATATCAATAACGAAGCGTTAAAGACAAATAAATACATTCTCATGGCTTACTCTTGTACTAATTAACTTAGCGGAAGAGCCCCACCGTCGTGTGTCAACCGATTACCCGGAGATTTGTTTATCGAATATCGTAGATCACGCATCGTGGCACGAGCGTCTTGGATCTCCCGTGCGGCGAGCGTTTGGCGTTCGAACGCGTTTGCAACATTTTTTTTTTCTTCTTTTTTGTCGGCTGCCCGAAGAGAGCGATACCGCGGCGTGGAAGAGGCCAGGATGAACGTCATCCGTTCGTTCTATTAATTTTGTAACGGACTATCAAAGACCGGGATTAACGCCTCTCGCTCCGCTGCAACCAACTGTCCCCTCTCCCCCCCCCCCTTCTCACCTCTCGGTGGTTATAGAGGGACAGAGAAAAATGAGTGCGCGGTGAGCGCATCGAGGGAATACCGGGAGCGAGCTCGGTGGTTTTCTTGCCCCGCGACACAGTCTACGCCGGCTATCATTACCGCACTCTCGGGGAATGTTAACGAATGTTTCGCACCGGGGTTTTGCAAAGCCTCGCTACGGGGGGACTCAATGCTGTTTATCACACGCGCTTACGTCGTTACCCGGTACCTTCCTCTCACTATCCATCTTGGAGAATCATTTCACTTGATTTTTATTTTTTTACCAGGGGATAGCGAGAGAAAACAAAATCGAGGGGCAAAACGGACCAGCGTCCTTCATTCTCGTTTCGCGAAAAATCGTGAAAAATTGTCCGTTTTGCCCCTCCCCACTCGGTCTCCGCCATTCTTTCCCAACGGTTGCCTAACGGTGTAAAACAGTCGGCTCGAGCTAACTATCGAGCATTGGAAACAGCAGTTTTAATCAAAAAGATCAGCGATCACTATTCACTAGTCTGTCAATGGCTCACGGGGGAATAATATTTTTCCGATAGTGCCTCGACCTTTTCCAGCGGCTCAGTGACGGGTCCCACACAGCGTGTTTGTCGATCGCTGTTTGCATCGGCAGCGGCACCAGTGCAAAGTCGCCCTCTCGACCGAGCACTTGACCGAGATTCCACAGACCGCAATAAAGTGCGCTGGCGATAAGAGCCCACGGAACTCCTCGCCGATTGTGTCGCTCGGTTTACTGAGGAAAAAATATAGGAATGGTTTCCAGAATTTGTATGGCGGTCGAGTGACTACAATTTCTGTTGTAAAATTTCTACTGGGAATCATGAAAAAAAAAAAAAAAAAAAAATTGCGGCCTCTTCCTTATCGACGACGAGCTCATGGAATTTTTCGCCGATTGTGTCACTCGTTTTAATGAGGAAAAAATATAGCTGACTATATATAAAAATATAGCTGAAAAATATAACTGAGGAAAAAAGATCGCCATACAAATTCTGGAACGGTTTTCAGAATTTGCATGGCGATCGAGGGGCAAGTGCGAATCTGGGATTCCCACAGTCTGATAAGACATCGCCTGTAGGGTGATGCCCTATAATTATGTAGGGCGTTACCTTACAGGCGATGCCCTACAATTTCCACTGTACAATGTCTACCGGGTACGAATAAAAAGAAATGGCGACTTCTCCGTTATCGACGACGAGAAATATTCCACGATATTCCCTCTCGAGTTCTGCTCACTTATTCGTCGACTGGCGATCGGCAAGGTCTCCTCCTCTCGAGGAGAGATATCTCCGAAGCCGGTGGGTATAACGATGTCGCGTATAAATCACTCGCCGCTTTTCTCTAGCCCGCGAGAGGCTAACTCTAATAGCTCTCCCTTTGAAAAGCGGCATTATTCCTGTACGCAAAGTAACGTGGAATTATATATATATACACGTGTGTGTATTATAATATAATGTGTATCCCATTCGAGATAAAGCTCGCGCGTTACCTCGCGGAACCGCGCGAGTGCAGAAAATTCTCCGTTAAAGTTAACTCTCGCGACCTTCGCCACACCTCCGCGCGAGAACAGAGGATCGCACAGCTGTTTCCAACGTGTACCATTTGTGTTCCAACTAATGATACGATTGTCACGCGTCTGTGTGGCAACAGCGTTATTTCGACGCAAAAGCTAGAAAATTTTCTAGCTCCACCCAGAGGGATGGCCCTAATGCGCCTGGCCTCAATCGCGCTCGAAGATGACGAGTTCAGCCGCCGAGAATAGACGGGACAAATATTATTTCCGAACAATCTTCAATCATTTCAGTGTCTTTCTGAAAAAAAAAAAAAAAATTGCTCGCCCTTTCGCACCTCCGGTTTCTTCCTCGTCTCGTGAGGAAGTTGCTCGTTTCCCGGCTATTTTATGCCTCGCATCGTCGCGCAACACTCGGGCCGAAGCACGGTGCACCAGTTTCTCAGCGGCGAACACCCGGGGTGCGTAAATTCTGCTCCGTACACCTCGCAGTACGCGCGTAAATCCCGCGGGACTGTGGAATATCGTAGGGCAGCCTCGAGGAAGGAGCATCGACGGGAGATCGCGGCCGAGCTTGTGTGCAACGAACCGCGAGACCTACACCCGCGTTCCCTTGGATGTTCACCCGGGGGTGCGCTCGCTCTCGGGCGCGCTCGCGCCGGAGAGAGTCTCCTTGCGGCGGAGATGCGATCGGTCTGTTCGCGCGGCGCTCTGCGAACGAAGAGGAAGAGGAATAAAAAAAAAAGAGAGAGAACAAAAAAACAGATACGACGACGGGGTTGAGAGAGTGAGAAAGATATTGTCTCTTTGTGGGTCCGCGGTGCGGCGCAAGCGAAGGACAGAGTTCGCTCGCGAGGAGCGCAAGAAGAAGCCAGCAGGTAACAAACGACTCGCAAATCCTCCCTGTCAATTTAATCTCGCCACGAATCCTCCAGCGAAATGTTAATAAGGGCCTTACTACCGTTTCTTCTCCTCTCACCGTCTCCCTTACTCCGCCTTTCTCTATCCGCGCGGGAACGACTTCCCCGGTTGCATTGCGTATTGCGCGTTTTCACTGCAAAACCGGCAACCGCGTATAGGATATCCTTCGCACTCTCCTCTCGCCGCCAACACTTTATTTTCGCGCGGATCCAACCGAGCGGCCTACGGATGGAAATTGTGTGCAAAGCGCGCGAGAAACGGCGAGGAAGAGAGAAAGAGAGTCCAGCCACCACCTTCTTATTCGCCAACGAGTAACGCGATTATTCTTCTTCTTGCGCCGGAGAAACCGGAGAGGAGCGCGCGGGCGCGAGAGCAATTTATCGGCGCGCCCTTGGATGTCTACTCTCGGCCACGCGAGATATCAGAATTCTTTTTTTTCCTCTCTTTTCATCGTGTTCCCGATTGAAAGAGAAAAGCCCGTTTCTCATGCGCCAAATGGCTGTACCGTAAATTATACCGATATCTCCAAACGTTCTCCGCGCAAAAGCCCTAGATTGTCCGAATTTCCGCGCGTACAATGAAACAATAACATTAACTGATCTAATATATTTATAATATATTTCTATACAATGTGTACATAACTACACCCAGAAAAATAATTTATTTGACGACCACCGTTCATTTAGATTACGTAAAATATTTATTTGATTTAAATAAATATTTATTTAAATCAAATAAATATTTTACTTAATCTAAATAAACGGTGGCCGTCAAAAAAATTATTTTTCTGGTTGTAGCAGGTTGTTGCGACTCAGTCGCTGTCGCTATGAACCATGGAATTTAGGATTCAGATTTCCGGAGATCTACCGCAGATACGTCACTTCCGATTTAAAAATCGAATTTGTCGACCGAAAGTGACGTAATAACGGAAATACGTCACTTTCGGTTTCAAGACTTCACTTCTTGACCGGAAGTTGACGTAATAAAGGAAATAGCTCACTTCCGATTTGAAAATCTCACTTTTCGGCCGAATGTGGAGGAATATTCCAAGCGCATCGATCCGATTGCGCGAAGCCTCTGAGCAACAAAAACCTGCTGGTTATTAATAATAGTAATGATAATGATCATCACAATAAAAGAAGTAGCAAAGTTGAGTGCGGGCGGAAAGATCGGTACGTGGCAGCGAGGAGCGCTGCTGCCAATCGACCGTCAATAATCTCATTAAAGCCCACTCGACGAATTAATGACGCGGTGATTCCGCGGGTGCTTCTGTACGACGGGGATCTCGGGCGGACAGCAAGATGCATGCACGAACGACGAGGAGACGCCCCGTTACTTTCGAATTGTACAACGGCGCTCGATAAGAGACGCCCGCCGCCGGATCTCTCGTTCGCGGTGCCCGGTGCACTCACGCTCGCCACAAACCCTTTATCGTACTCCATCTCTTTATGTTTTATTTCATTTTTTTTTTTTTTTACTTTTTCTCCTCTCCGGTCTTTCTCTTATTATACATATTACATGGGGCACGGTGCTTGATCACTGCCGCTCTCATTAGTCGGCGTCAGCGGTGCCGATTGTCCGCCGATCACCGAGCGATCGCTCGAACGGGTCGAGCGATCCCGCTACCGAGAGGTCCCTCGACCGCCTTACGTCTCCATCGAGACTCTCCTGTGACTTGGGATTATGCACTTTTACTCAACAATCCCAAAAAAAACTGGTCTCAGACTTATTTCTCGTTTTATTCCCGACGCTGCTAATTCTTTGCCTTCGACGATTCGGCCGCTTACGCGTCGGTGCTAAACGTTCGATAATTCTCGGGATTTCTCGCGCGCGAAATAAACGCCCGCGCGCGCATTAAATGTTTCGCACGGTGGACGGCTCGGAGTCGGCGAATATGCCTTGCACAAAGGGAAACGTTGCGCTCATAGTGTGTATATAAGCAGTAGCTCGTACGGCACGAAAGTCTCCGCCATGCGCGTATCGCACAACGATACTCGTATGCGTCCGTGTGCGCGTCTATGCGGGGATTACTCTCGGTGGCCTACTGCCGTTAAGATCTATTCCGAGAGCTATTTCGCGTGCGTTAGCCGAGCCGATGCTTTTGCCGTCTTATTAATGCAGTGTTAGGCCCCGGAGGCGTCTCGGAACGCGTCGTTCCTATGTCCTCTCTGTACAGCGGCTGCTGTGCTGGACCACGTCGGGCCTACACGACGCGTAGTTCACGACTGCGCCCAGCCCGACGATGTGGTCCACGCCGCATGCTACCGGCATCTCCGCTCACGACAATCTCGGATGTGTCCAAACAGCTGCGCCACAGATCTTTCATAATAGAAACTCCGGGATAAACTCTTAGCTGCGGACCACCGTTTCGGCACGGTAGATCCATCGTTTCTACCATTATTCGAGTCTTTCTCTTGTTTCGTATTTTTACGCGTCAACTCGTCGAGACCGAAATTGTAACTGTAATTTTTTTCTTCACTCGACGGCCTTTCCGTTATCAGAAAATTCACATCAATATTTTCACACTCGGATGATAAAATGTTACGACGAAAAAGAGGTTCGATAAAGATTCTCCAGGATGCATTGTTATCCGCAAAAATTACAATTGGAGATATTTATAGAATTCTTAAAAATAGACTTTTTTACACCGCATTTTTACGGTACATTGGGCGTTGAGGGCTTGAATTTTTATATTTTCCGTTTCGCGAAACTGAAGCCGGGTTGAAAAATCACGTGTGCGGCGATAGTACCGCAGATGATAATTTATTCAAGTTCCCTAGACAAAACCGTCCTTATCACTCGCTCGTTCCGCTCGCCACGCCGCGGGCAAATAATTTATTCGCGAGATGCCGGGAGAGGGAGTGCTCGGACCGAGTTATCACGATAACACCGCTGGCCGAGCACGTTGCATCTCCGCGTCGACGGTGGTGTGCCCTCGGCATTGGAGCAATTGGCCTCTCGCCAATTATCGTAGTCACCCGGAGAGCTACCGATACACCACCGCGGCTCTCCTCGCGGCTCGCTGCCTGCATCGGCGACACGTGCGAATCGAGAGGGGGAAAAACTTTTTAAAAAATCGCGAGATAGCGCGGCGCGAACGAGATGCGTTACGCGCGGCGAGCTTAGGAGAACTCGTAAAGATACGGAGAACATGTGTGCGTGTGTAAAGAGAGGCGACAGAGAAAATGCTCGGATGAATCGATAAGTTGTTCGTAATGTCGCTGGAGACCGGTAAGATCGATCGGTAGCGGGATAACGACAAGGACGAGAAAGAGAGAACAGACACCGCGGTTGCGGTGGCGGCGCGCGAGCACCTGGCTGGAAATCATTGTCACTTGACCTTTCGTTGCTCGATTCACCGCACCGCCGACGGATACTGGACTACGCTTACAGAGCCATTCATAATTAAAAAGGAAATATAATTTTATATTAATATTTTTCAATCTATTAATTTTAAAAGGAGGACAAAAAAATGCAATTTCTCATTTTTTGTCATGATTTCTTTTCAGGTTTACCGTGTTGAGTGATACATTGGATTAGATCGTCCAGTATTTATTGGAGTTTCTCGACAGATAGAGGAGCACTGCGTGAGCATGAGAAGTGCCTTGAAACTTAAGAAAAAAAAAATGCAATTTTTTTTTGTAAGCGATTTCCGAAGCGTTAATTCGTGGAGACAAAGATTCGCTTTGGCTGAACGAGATGACGCATACTCGACTACGACTACAGAGCCATTCATAATTAAAGGGAAAATATTTTTTTAATATTAATTTTTTTAATCTGATATATAAATCTGAGAAAAATAATTCAATTTCACATTTTTGTTCGTGATTTCTTTTCACGTTTACCGTGTCGTGTAATACATTGGATTGGAGTGTCCAGTATATGTTGGAGTTCGCGAGCGATAGAGGGACGTAGCGCGAGCATGAGAAGTGCCTTGAAACGTTATTTTAAATTTATTTCCAATTTTTTTTTTTTTTGCAAGCGATTTCCAAAGCGTTAATTCATCGAGACAAAGATACGCTTTGGCTGAACGAGCCTGTATGCGAAGAATCGCTGGCTGGAGCGCAGCTGAGCGAGTCTCACGACTTCCAAGAGAATCCTGCGGTGCATTGCGCGCGCGCGCGCACACACACACACACACACATAAATAGAAACGCGTATACGCAGTCCGTCGCTCTCTTTGTCTGCTGGTTTGACAAGCCGACAATTACGAAAGCTTTGTTTACTACCTCTCTATACCGTGTCTGCCCGATCTATCCCACAGCCGTGATGTCATCGGGACGGCTAAGACGACGACGGCGACACAGGATCAATGAAACAACTATTCATAGATTAGCACGTGATAATCGAGACGATATTGTACGTGAGACTCTCGTCGCAGGTGTGACTTGAACGGTTTTGTTCTACACGCACACTGAGTCAACTGACGCAGTTTATTTTTTTCTTTTTTAAATCCAACTCATTGATTCGAGTAAAGTCGCCTACAATCATAATCGAGTCCCGAATAAACACAAATTATTTCGACAACAAAAGTTGTAGGTGAGATTCGTCGTAGATGTGAATTCAACAGAGTTTGTTTTTCATGCACACTAAGTCAACTGACTATTCTTCATTTTTTTTTTTTTTTTTTTTTTTTTTATCCAACTAAACTCATCGATTTGAGTAAAATCGCCTGCGATTACAATCGAGCCGCGAATAGACACAAAATATTATGACAACAAAAGTTTAACGAGGCCAACGAGCGCGAAGGAGTAATCACGCGGAAAGAGGTTCGTTCTGTTATTCTCCGCGAATTTAAACAACGGGCGAGTTTTAGGAGAACACCGGACGGAACGTTCGAACGCTAAACATGTTTGACCCGCGCGCTCGTTTCGAGACATTCTCGTGCTATGTCTTCGCGGACCCGCGGTCTTCCGATGTTTTTATGTCTTTTCCTTACTTTTGTGATATTTATAGAAACTCCAGTGGGGATAGGGCGGTAACCGGAGTAAAATAGACGATTACCGACGCACTGTTTAGCTCGCGAGTCACTCTGGTCGACCGGCGCGAATTTTAAACACCCATCTCGTTAACCGAATTAAAATTTAAAAAATAAAATTACGTTCGAAAATTGATCACAATTGAATTACATAATTTAATGCTATGTCAAATGATGAAATGTTTTTTAAAGTCACTCTCGTCTCTTCATGGAGTCGCGATAAACTGATTAAACTGGAGATCGCGGAGCGAACTCGGGCGGTGACGTATCGCGGAGACCGAAACGAGGCTGCGGCCACATCCTTCGCGGGAAGTCGTGTTCGAAATCAGGAGTGACTTTATATACATATATATATATATATATACGTATATATAAAGAAACATATATCATTGAGAATTCGTCAGGAAGTACCACGAATCCGACACATTTTCCATTGTCTCAATCAGATGCGTTAATTCCCGAGAGCCGCCGAGATCAACAGATTCGAAGACCCGACCAAGACCTCATTTTGCCTACGCGTAACTCCGCTACCCACAGATTTCCATCCTACGGAAACTTCGCGCGGATCGACGACGTTATTGCGCTACACACACAGGCACTTTACGATTATATTATCCAACGCTTCGATAACCAGCATTTAATTAGGCGCGATAGAGTCGATCCAATGATTAATGGTTGCGCGATAAAAATACATATTTAAAATTTAAAAATTGAAAAAAAAAAAAAATCTGCGAAGGCAGCACCCACGGAATCGAGAGGCCCGAACAAGAGAGCGCGTTCGTTCGCCCCGCGAAAGTGACGTTTCGCTGTCTCTGCCGGCGAGAAGAAGCGAGGGAACAAAAAAAAATATCCGGCCGAGCAAAGGAGACACCGAACAGGTCGACGTCGTTTCGGTTAATAAAAAGAAATTAAAGTGGGTGGACCCGTTTAGCATAGTAGCTACGGCGAGGCCGACCATGACCATCACTGTCTATCCCGTCGTTTGCCGTACAGAAAATTTTCAGTTGTCTCAAGGACTTCGGGTTTTAGCTTTTATTTCACCGCGAGTTTATCTCCCACCCGGCGTGTCACCCACGCGTCCCGGCGCAGTTTACCCTTTCGTTATATCGCCTCGCGCGAGCACGTGCCGCGTTCCTCCATAAAAGTAGCGAAGAATAAAATTAAATGGAAAAAGTAACGTAAAACAAAAAAAAAAATAAATAAAATAAAAATAATCGGGCGAGAACAGTGAATTCCCGAAGGCGATGCAGAAATTCCTCTGTGGAATGCGTATCTCGCCCGCGGAGCCTCGCGCGTTTCCTTATCAATCGCGAAAAGCCCGACGAAAGCTCATCGAGGCGGAAAACGAGTAGTTATAAAAGACAATGTAAAATCTCGTTCCCGGTGGCAAGTCGGTGCCGATAGCGTTGGGGGGGGGGGGGGGGGGTGGTGGACGAGCGCGCGCACGGATTCTCCGACAAGCGAAGAGAGGAGGGCTTGCATAGCTTCTCGAGCCGCTGGGCGCGATGCACTCCGGCGAATAATGCGTGTTTATCGCGGCGGCGTTGCTTTTGAAGCGAGAGTCGCGCAGCAAGCCAGCAGCAACAGCTTCTACCGGCTCGGGGAACTCTCTCACTCTCCCTCGTTGAGTTTCACGGCCCCCGCAAGATCTCTCGGAGCGATTTACATATTATGTACTCTACCAACGGACCCACTGTTAAGCCTACTCCCGGTGAGACGAGGCTTACCCGAGCGTCATTTTAATCCACTCCGAGTAAACGCAACATTTTTTTTTTTTTTTTAAATTCCGCAATTAACTTCCAGTCCCGATTAATAATTTTTAAAAATTTCAATTAACACCAGAACAGATGTTTAATTTTTATTTTAAGTCCGTATCACAAGAGAGTTTTAATAAAATCAGGAGGGAATTTAAACCAACACCGCAACGGATGTTTAATGTTTTTTTAATCGAACCAAAAAATTGACTCAACAAAAGATTCGTTTTTTTTTTTTTTAATCTAAAGAAGTGTCGGGAGATCGCAGAGGACAGAAAATTCTCGACGGCTAAGCGCCGATTGGGGCGAAACGGACTATTGGTAAAAATTTCTTGCCGGATGTGAAAATAAAAATTTCCTCAAATCCATTTTGCCCCTTCTTGCCTATGTACATCCGTGTGTTGCCGACGCTGTAGAACGAGTCGGGTATTCCGCGAGGAGTATCTTCAGGAGGTATACATCCGAGCGGGTACTATCTTTCTCCGGGCCGTTCTTAGGCTCGTTCTCTCTGAAAAGCGAGCAGACGGTCTCTCGCGGCTCGCGGAACGAAGGAGAGGACTCCCGGGAGGACAGAAGTGCCGCGGTACCGCGAGGCCCTCTCGAAGCGCGCTCAACACACCGCGCAAGGAGCCAGAGGAGAACGCGCGCATACCTCGTTGCGCTAACAATACGACCGCCCACGTACGAGATATCTCGTTTTATTATTATCCCTACCGTTCCGCGCGCACAGCTAGCCGATGCTGCTCTTGCATACGATCCTGGCGGTGTTGCGCGCTCCTGCAGCTACGCCACGGCCGCGTCGGCGGCTTCTTCTCTTGCGCTATCCTGCCGACGTTGCATAGGGCTCTTTTGTCGAGCGTCGACGGAACCGCGCGAGAGAATGAGCCAGGAGGAGGAGCACTCGGCGAGCGAGTCGGAGATTCGATTCGAGCCGATTGCAAGAGACAACTTATGTTTCAGTTTTTATTCCGAAGAAATTTAGACCAGCGAGCAAATCGAAGATGGGCAAAAATCGAGCGAACTAGCCCATGGTTATAAATTAATTGCTGCTCAAAACATTGTACAATAAAGGAGGGTAAATGTAACGAAAATTGAAGAGTCGCGATGTTAAATTTAAAAAATTGTAAATTTAAGAATTACGGAAATTGCCAGTTTCTTAGGGATCTTTTGTCGAACGAGGTGAAATATTCGATTTGAGACGATTGCAAGAGACAAGCGATATTTCGATTTAATTGCGAAGATACGTAGTTCTGCGAGCAAATCGAAGCGGCGCAAAGTTCGAATGAAGACTGGCTGACGGATTTAAATTAAAAGCGGTTCGAAACACTGTGCAATAAAAAAAAAGTAAGTTTAACGAACATTTGATATTTCCTCTTAGTCAAAGAGTCGTATTGTTAAATAAAAAAAAAAAAAATTGTAGGGATCTTTGTACTCGTAGTGTTCGCGAAAGGTACAAAACCTTTTTTTATTTACCGTGTGTATTATTTTATGCGTTATGTTGGGTAAGTTACGAGATGAAGCCATAGCGGTGAAGGGTTCGATCGAAATTTTAATAGAATTGAAATCGTGGCTTGTTCTCAAAGTGGAGAACGTCACGTTGTCTTGTAACAGCTCGTTCGGTCAAGTTTTGCAAAAGAGAAGCTACAAAATGCGCTTGTAAGAGTCTCTCGTGAGTCTCGGTGGCCGGTTAGTCTCGTCGGTCTCATAAAGTCGTAGGATCGACAATGGGCCCTCTCCCCCTTCCTCCACCTCATGGTAAAGAGGTTTTTCATGTGTATATATATACTCTTGTTTCTTTCGAGCAAGCAAGCATGCACTGCTGTGGGTGCGCCTCTGCAGCCCTCGGTTCTTTCGTGTCCGCTCGATTGTTCGAGGTAGCCGGGGAACCGAGCACTGTCGTCCTCCAGCTGCACGGACCGGAGGAAAGAGAGCCCGTGCCCAACGCTCTTCTAAACTTGCTTATCTCGACGATCGAACGAGCCCCGCCGCACTGGCGATAATAAACCCCGACAAATTGGCGATTAAATTCCATTTACACGCTCGCTATGAGAGATAGCCCGGGATCTTTCTTGCGTCCCATAAATCAGGAAGAAATAAGCGAGGGAACCTTTACGGCAGCGAAGATTCGACTACCTTCGGCGTAAGGAGAAGCGTTGCAAAAACATAAAATATGCCCGCGCAGAAAAAAATGTAGATGCGACGTATGTATAAAAAAATATATGTCACATCTATGAAATATATTTCCTGAAATATACAGTAGTAGGCAATTGAAGTGGAATAAGGTTATTTTGGCGAAAGTATACGTGAAAGGGTTCGACTTTTGCCAAAACTAGCGAAAAAAATCGTTCTCCTCGTCAATTGCCGACTACTGTATAGCAATTTACGTTTGATGTATTTAATACTGCCAAGTTGTTGCAACTCGAGCGGTTCCCCGGCCTCGCTATCGACTATGGAATTTAGAAATCGGTAATGTATATTGCCGGAGTTTTACCGAAAATAACGTCACTTCCGGTTTGACGAATCTTATTTTTTAAATTTTTCCGGGCCAAAAGTGACGTATTTGCGGTAAAAAATCATTTTTCTGAACCGGAAATGACGTATTTTCGGTAGAAAAATTAGTTTATTGCACACGACGATAGTGCACAGCGGGTGCCTAACACCGGCGTCATATCGTAAGGTAGGAGCGAGAAGGGAGCCAGTGTAGTAGTCGCGGCATATCGCATGACACGGTGTACACAGCGCCGCGGATCCTCGGATCGCACATATCCGCTGACCCGAGGCGACCCCGCGCGTCCCTTCCGCCGTGCGTCGGGGAGAGAGAGGGCGGACCTCCTCCGGGGACCTTTGGGCCTCGACGACGACGTGCCGGCTCTCTACCGGGGCCACCGCGATCTCTCCCTGCTGTCGTCGTGCCGCTTCGCGAAAACCGCGCGCCGCGCATTCGGGCGCAGAAGAAAAAAAAAACCACCGGGCAAACTTATATATGTTTATTTATATATGCCGCGGATTTGAAACACGATATTCGGCACAGGGAGCTCACCGGCACGAATACGATGCTGTTCGAGGGAGTTCAGCTGAACCGTGTACACAACAACCACCCATGCGAGGTTAAAAAGGTTTGAACACTTTGCAAACATTTCTCTTTCAGAAATGTACATTATTTATTTTTCTTGATAAATTGACAATCATTTTTCCGTTAATTTTTTCTTGCTAACTTTATAATATTAACCACTTTAATATTACCATTTTTATTAGTTAAAAATGTGATCTGCTCGGCACGAATACGAAGCTGGTCGAGGGAGTTCCGCCGCACAATGTAAGCAACAGCCATCCAGGCGACGTTCAAAAGGTCTGCAGACTTTGCAAACATTTCTCGTTCACAACTGTACACAATTTCTTTTGCTTGATAATTTGACAATATTTATTTTTCATCATTTTGCGATTCATTTTTCTTTATAATATTAATTACTTTTACCATTTTCATTATTTAAAAGTATGGTCTGTTGGAAAAAAAAATATGACCAGGAACAAAATCATGGATTTTTTGAGCCAATAAATTCTTGTTATTTTTTTTACTGTGTGCGCACTAAAAAAGGAGTCTTGAAGGACACTTTAGCTGGGAGAATTTTAATATTTCCTTTGCCTCGTCGATTTCTCAGTTTTATCTCATCTTTTCCGAGTCGAGTGCGCTGTACGATGTCTGTGCAATTGAATTTGTTGCGGAACAAGATTCTTGCGTGAAACGCTGCATTTATTGCCGCTGTCGGCTAGTGGGTTAAGCGAGCTACGAACTATTTTTTTTATCAGCTCCGTGAGCCCCGAAGCGTCGTCGAGACTTCCGGGACTTCGTCTGTCCCGCTTCCCTGTTCTCGATCGGCCGTATCGTCCTTCTTCCTTTTACTTTCGATTAGGTGAATTAACGCGGTGGCAGATCGTAAGTGCGCGAAGCCACGGATTGCACCGATGCCAAAGGCATTTACCAGCAATAAGTAACGATAATTACGAACTAATGGGCGAGAGCGCGCGCAGCATAAGCGAACAAGACGACGACGAGGACGAGAACGACTACGACGACGAGGCTCGCGCGCCGCCCGCGTATAAGTATACACACCCGTGCGATGTGCGCTACAGTATAGTTAAGACCGTCTCCGTTTTACTGTACGAGGCACACATATTATACCGACTATATTCAGTATTTAAATTAACCGATCGATCGGCACCGTGTTCAACCTCGCACATTATGCAAATTTGTCGCGAGGGTAAAAAAATAAAAATAAAACATAAAAATAAAAAAAGTAACTCAGGCAAAAGTTTTCTTGCAAAATGCAATTACCGCTGACGCGGGACATCGGCGCGTAATACGCCTCGAGAGTTCCCGAGCGCGAACGCTCTTACGGAAAGTTAATTGCACCCTTTTTTCTCCTTCTCGTTCCATTCTACCGTTATACCAAATTTGTCCAATAATTCACGGATTTTCTGTGTCTCATCAATTTTTTTGCATATGTATTCTTTTTAATACCGATTTTTTTTTTTGTTTTTATTCTGTTTCAAACTTTCTCAGTAAACGCATCGTCTCTATATAACTCATAATTTTTCTTACGCGCCGGCATGATAATTATTGAGGTTTGAAGGGTCAGCTGCGTGCGCTATTCGATGACAAATATGATGTATATGCGCGATGTCGACAGAGTTAATGGCGGGAGGCGTCGTTATATCATTATTCGTCATATTTTTTTTCGTGCAGCTTCTTCCCGGAGAAAGAGAGAGTTTAACGGTCCGGCGAGGGTCAAAGACAAAATGTATTCGACGTCTCGCACCCACGCTGCCACGATGTACGCAACAGTGAAAAAAAAAAAAAAAAAAAAAAAAAAAAATTAAAGTTGCCCAGGCACCTAAATATTGAATGCACAATAAAAATCGTTTCTACATTCGTGAATCATTTTTCGTGGCAAAAGTCTAAAATGTCAAAAGTGTCCAAAGTGTACAAAATCTTTTGAATTCATTAATTTAATTTTTATTAAATTCGAACGATTTGTCCCAACAAAATTATCTTGAACTACGATATAGCTCGTCCCATTTCATATCCGTTTCGATAATACGGGACCCACGCAGAAGAAAGATATCGAAATCGTCAAACAAAATATCGACAATGAGCGTCGAAGGCTCGCGAAGCGGATTGCGTACGCGCCTAATATTTGATATACAGTAAAAATAGTTTTTACCTGCACCGATCATTTCTCGTCGAAAAAGTCCAAAATGTAAAATCTTCGAATTGTAAAAAATGTCTAAATTATAAAAATGTAAAAAAAAACTTTTTAATTAAATAATAAAATTTTTATTGAATTCGAACGATACCTCCCGAGTAAATTATCTCGATCCTCGAACTACGATGTAGCTCGTCCCATTTCGTACCCGTCCCAATGATACGCGACCCACGCACAAGAAAAATATCGAAATCCTTAAACAGAGTATAGACAATGACCGTCGGATAATCGCGAAGAGGATTGCGCACCGATGTTCCACTATCGCAGGTGGCGACAGCAACCTGCGAGTAGGGACTCCTCCAGCAGCAGCAACAGCAGCAGCAGCAGCAGCCTTGATACATTTCGCCTACACGCTCGTCCGCAAGCACGCACGGTGGAGAACGGCTTTTCCATCTTCCGCGTGGCCGACACCTACGCTGCTTCTCGCTGGGCGACCCGACCGGCAAGGACACGGGCGCCGCGAGCCTTCCCCGGCATTAAACGTATCACAGCCTCCTCTGTCATTATCGCCAGCAAATGCTCTCGCGTAACGCGTAGATCGAGCTCGTTACGCGCTCGGAAGGCACCTACGTACACCCAAGAGAGCACACGTAACGCGCGTCGATAAAGCAAAAAAAAAAAAATCGCGATCTCTCGGCCATGCGCAGCAGCGCGCAAACAACAGCCTCCGCTCGTTCCCCTTTCGCCGGTCGAACAGACAAACCCACGAAACTTCGAATAAATTAAATAAACATATTCTTTTTTTGTCCCAAACATTTTTCCGAGGTATTAGATTTCACAGATCGCCACCGATAACTGCAATTTTCAGAAGAAAAAAAAAAAAGAAAAAGAAATCCAAAATCAGCACCGGCGAATGAAACGTTGACAGAGCGTGGGTCGAAACGCTCGGCCGAGAATGTGCGCGCGTGGGCCAAAACAATCCCTCGTTAATTAAGATAATACGCAGATTGTTGTCTCCTCGGCGGTCTCTCGTTATCTGCCGGTGCGTTATTCGCGGAATATCGTCCTGGATCGAGAACAGGTCGAATGTTAAATGAAACAAAAACAACAAAAAACAAAAATGATAACGATCGTTTAACAATTCGCCCGAGGGGAGCGGAGATGAAGAAACGATTGTCGTTGCCCTCCTCCCCCCACCGGTAGAGATAAGTGGGTATTAGTAGCTCGCGTGTAGGTACACATTCGATCGCGGTATAAACACAACAGGTACAAGGCCATTATATTGTGTGTCGGAAGAGCCCTCTCGCCGGGTAGGCGATTTGCATCGAGCAAATCTCTCGGATCGGTATCCCTCTGGCCTCCGCCTCTCATCTCCCCCGCTCGACCGGTAAGAGAGCATGACTCTGTGACTCGAGCCTCCGGCGGTAGTGGCTCTCCTCTCGCTCTCGTTCTTCTCGGTAAAGCATAGAGGCCCGGCAGCGGAGACGGGACCCGTGAGATAAGCGACTACCGGACAACGGGGCAGAAAACAGGCGTCGTGCCACGGTATGCGCGACCGGAGAGATCGGTAGAGCGGAGGAGGTGGAGGCTGCGGTAACGCGCGGGCTCTCGTTATCCTCTCCGCGCCGGCTATACACGCCGGGCGCGTATGCATAATCACAAAAAATGACGTCAGGCCCCCTTCGGGTGCATTCGTTAAAAAGAAATCCGTAGCAAGGTCGCGTTATCCTCGCGGGCTCCGAAGCGCATTCCGCATACACGTAACAAACCAGCCGCGGCGGACGCGGAACGTGATCGTAACTGCAAACCGAGCGGCGAGACCGTTCGCGGGAGCGGGAAGATATCGCGGGATCGTTTTCGTATATTATTCTTAGCCGGGGCAGAGAGGCTTCTTATATTTCATGTTTCATTTATTTCGAGAGAGAGAGAGAGAGAGAGAGAGAGGGACAGAACTTTGCCCGGTTTCGAGAGAATTTTTTTTAGCCGGTGGCGGGGAGATCTCATTACGAAATTTTTGCTCGCGAGGCGTTTTGTTTTTTTTTTTTTTCGTTTTTTTTTTCTTTTTCGTTCGGGTTTAATGAGAGAGGAACTCTACTTTCCTTCACGGCTGCAACATACCGGGACTACGTGTCCCTCCGCTAATTACCGCGTTCGTGTGTTACAGTTATGTGTATTATATATTGTGCGCACACGATACGCGTGTGTGCTCACTTATGGGTCGAGAGGGAGAAGGGAGAGGGCTATTAGCGAGCGAAAATTGCGAGTGGATAGAGAGAGGCCCGGCAACGCCCAGCAGTCGGATATCAAAGGAGCAACCTGCGAAACTTTATTCGAGATGCCGGAGCGGCGAAGTACCTCGAATGAGGGAGAGCTCGGCCAAAGCGTTGCCGTTCAGCCAGCAGCTCCGTTCACGCCGTGCCAGAGCACACGTCGTGATGGCGAGAATCGTGGGTCACTGGGTCTAATTAGCAATCAGCGATTTATCTCACCCGGATCGGGCGTATACACGCGAGTTGGGCAACGCGGAGACTCCGCGGAGTCTCTCCCGGGTTTCGTGCGCAGCGGGGTAAACGCGCGCTGCGCGGTGGGGCCGGGTCGATATATCTCGTGTAAAAAACAAAAAACGCTGCCGGGTAATACCATTTAAAGCAAAATTCACATCGAAGACACTCGTAGCCTTAACGTTTGCACCGAAAAAAAATTTACTCCGATCGGACGACACAATTTTGGACAATGAGTCACTGTGTGATTCATCGATCGATTGATTTTCGATCGCACATCGTGAGGCGCGGAAGACTATCGGTGTGTTGCTGATCGATTACGGGAGAACTAGCTTCTGGAAAGACGACGAAAAAACATTTTGCGGCAAGAGACTTCGCTCCGAAAACGCGCTCTACGCGAATAAATCTCGAATACGCTAGCGCGAATCCGTCGCTCACGTAACGATAAGAAAGGCCAAAGCTCGTTGGATTCTCGTTAATTCGCGAAGCGGCGGTGCAGCATGTTTTAGCTCGGTTCGGCGGAGCTCGTGCGAGCTCTTTCGCAATACAAATGAATCACGAAAGCCAGAAAAATTGGGCGGGAGTGAGAATGAAGGACTCGTACAGCGATCATCAGAAAACTAGCTTTAGGCATGAAAAAAAAAAATAAAATCTCCACTCAATTCGGATGAAATTTCTGGAGCAGGAGATTCCATTCAGACAATACACTCTACGCGGATAAATCTCGAGTACCTTCGCGCAAATCCATGGCGCTCGTAACGACAAGAAAGGCCGAAGCTCGTTGGATTCTCGTTAATTCCCGAACGGACGGTGAGCATGTTTTAGCTCTGGCGGAGCTCGCTGGAGCTCTTTCCCAACAGGAATGAATCACGAAATTCAGAAACCTTGGGCCGGAGCGAGAAAGAATTAAGGACTCGTAGAGCGGGAGAAAAGATAATCGGTTGATCATCGATTATCGAAAAACTAGCTGGAGAAATGCGGAAAAAAATGTCCTGTAGTCAATTCGGATGAAATTTGCGCAGCAGGAAATTATGTTCAGACAACACACTCTTCGCGGATAAATCTCGAGTACCTTCGCGCGAATCCATGGCGCACGTAACGATAAGAAAGGCCAAAGCTCGTTGGATTCTCGTCAATTGACAAACCGGCGGTGAAGCACGTTTTAGCTCCGTTCTGCGAAGTTCGCCGGAGCTCTTTCCCAATGCGAATGAATCACGAAATCCAGAAAACTTGGCCGGGAGAGAGAAAGAATGAGGTACTCGGAGAGCGGGGGAGAAGCGGAGAGATCCGTGCATAAATGCATGAATACGTTGAGCGAAGTCCGGAATTACCGGTAGAGACGATCGTCCGCGTGAAAGTGCTGAGGTTAATTGTTAATTATTATCCGGCCGATAAATGTCCGGAGGGTAAGTCTCATGGTAGTTGCGGTCACAGCAACGCGCCGCTTATTATTAATTATTCGATTATATCCACCGGAGAATCTGCAACCGGAATCCTTTTTTTTTTCTTCTCCATTCTTTCTCTCTCCCGTTTCCTCCCGTTTCATTTCACAGCGCGCCGCCTGTACGCCGTACCGCGAAATTAAGAAAGCTTCTGCGGTCGCCTCGCGCTCAAGTATCATCGAATAAGAAAATATTGAAGACAAAAAAAAAGAACATCAAAAAAAAATCGAAAGCGTTATTTATAGGACACCGTAAAGTGGATGCGTGAGACGCCGAACGGCGTGCGCGTGTCCTCGCTTACTATAACGGTCCATCATCTCCGCGTATCCTTATACCGTAACAATATAACGTAAAATCGATTCCGTCGAGCGCTTTATATTCCTATATGGCGAACGGTTAGCGGTTAAGCGGTGCGCGGAAATCAGAATGACGATGACGAGTCCTCGGAGGTGCGCGCAGGTGCGCGCCGTCGGATGCTGCGAAATGTTCTTTGGGAAAAGTGCTCTTCGCGAGGAGTCCGCGACGTCAGGTGTTCCGTTTTTCCGAGGACAGGCTGTTTCAGCCCCGACGCCGGGTTGCGGTGAGAGCCGGAACGGGCTTTCCCGATCGAGGAGCGAAAAGGCATGCAGCGCCGCCGCGGAAGGACGATGAGGAGGAACTGGCTCGATATAGAGTACGCTTCGGAGGAAGGAATGAAAGACGAAGCGGGGAAGGCCAGCGGGCCTCTCGGAACGGAGAATGCACGGTGGCCGAGTGAAGCACGTGGCTACAAGACGGTGACGTCCGGATACCGGCGCGTACCAGGTGGCCGACCGATTTGCCCTGACCACAATGGCGCGCGTAGGCCGGAGAGCTGTGGAATTGTCCTGTGTGGGGTTTATTTATCGTCACGACGATTCTAAGCTCTTCGGACCGATCCGGAAACACATACACATATAGACACGTATCATGAGAATTCGATCAGAAAAGCAAGAAGTGAGCGCATGTACGAAGATCAGGCACGGTATAGACATTTCTTAATCCCCGAAGATCCATAATTTATTTTTTTGCTTTCCAATTTTTTTTTTTTACTAAAAATATGGACAGTCGATCGAAGCGAAAAATCGTAAAAATAATAAGAAAAAGAATTGTGGATTTTCGCGGAGAAGCGTTTGTTAAATCTACTATTTATCGTCACGACGATTTAGGACTCTTCGGACCGATCCGGATATACATATGCATACAGACACATGTCGTGTGTACAAGTTGGATGAAAGAGAGACGGAGCGAACTCGATCAGAAAAACAAGAAGCGAACGCACGTATGAAGATCACGTATAGACATTTCTTAATCCCCGAAGATCCATAATTAATTTTTTTATTTCCCAATTCTTTTTGTTTAAAATACGGTCAATTGATCGAACCGATAAATTGTAAAAATAACAAGAAAAAGAATGGACGATTTTCGTGGACAAGTGTTTGTTAAATCTCCTGACTCCTTTTTACTGTGTGGAACTATCAATCGAAACTCTCTATCCGCTCCCTTCGATCTCATGGGATTACGGTCGGTTGTTATTATTATTTTTCTCATTAATTCTCGGGACTCTTTCAGTCATTCAATTTATTTTATTTATTTATTTTTTTTCATCTCGCGTGTCAGAGTTCTGCCGCTGGATCTCGTGATAGATACATCGGGGGCGTGGGTGGAGAGGTTCTCTCGACAATAAGGTCTAATCCCTGTTTCTCTTTCTCGGTCTTCCTCCTCGATGGGTGGATTAGGATGAGCTTGGAAGTCGAAAGTTTTCGGATCACGGACGCCGAAGCGGGATTCACAATTGAACGGGGGGGACTCGAGCCACGATCGATCACGGAAGGAAGAGAAGATGTCCCGTTGAATCCTCTACGTGTGGGCGTCAACCCGTACGAATGGGACTTGCGACGCTGAGTACGATTCTTAGGACAGTCGTTAGCTCTCTCAGCACTCGGTCAATGGAGTTCTTTGGCTCGGAGCTTCTTCTTCTTCTTCTTCTTCTTCTTCTTCCTCTGTCTTTTTTTCTCTTCCGAGTTTTCTGGTTCCCTTCGGTCACTCAGTCGCATGACTCTGGTACGAATACGGTACAGAGAGAAGGGACAGCTCGCCTCGTTCTCGTGTCCGCAACATCGACATCGGCGATATTGGCGATCGTCTCGAATGCCAACTAGGCTCACTTCCTTCCTCTCGTGTCTCGTAGACAACAACGCGATGCCCGGGGGGGGGGGGGGGACCTCCATAAGCCCGTTGCGACTTCCCCTCTGAATTTAAATCGGAAACCTCATTTGTTCGCATCCGATGTACACACTCAAGCCTCTCACTGTGTACTCCCCGACTACTGTTGCTAGCCCGGACGAACGGTGCTTATTATATTTATACTTTTCGATCGACCTCCGACGGACGGCGATCGTCGGTTGGGCACTCTGTCATTATTCGGGGTTTTTGTTAACGACACTTTATTCTAAAAACTAGTGCCGCTTCGATACGCTCACCTGTACCAGATTGCAGAAGTCAAACGCGTTTAATTTTCTTGTTCTGGTTGATAGAAAAATTTGTTCGTGAGAAAAAATCTTCGTGTCTAAGGATAAAAAATTATAAAGCTCCCATTTTTCAGAAACAGAAAATACTGAAAAAGCGTAATGCATATTTTAAATTCGAAAAGAGTGTTCGAGTCTCGGTCTAGCAATTTCATCTGTAACAGATTTCGGGCTAAAGTCGAGTTTAATTTTTTTTTCTGGTTGACAGAAACATTTGTCCGGAAATCCCTGACGATCTATCATCGGCAACGGTGTTCAAATCGTGTGAAAGAAATCCGTATTTCTGAGAATAAAAAATTACAAAACTCCCATTATTTACAAGTAGAAGACGCTGAAAAGAAAAGTGTAACACTACAATTTTTTATATTCAGTTCCGGCTATTTTTTTTTGCACGATCGGTAACACCATCGCGAACCTTCAATCGTGCGAGTTTCCCGATCCAATTGTCCATCACCGAAATGAATAAATAAAATCCATTAGCCCACCTAAAATCGATCCCCCCCCCGCCCCCCCTATTCGAAGGGGGTGTCCGAGTCTCGGTCTAGCGCCGATTCCACTTTCCGTCCGAGAGCTCCTCGCCGCCCGGTTCCCGACCGGTGCGATCGAGAAACCTCGAGGCTTCGTCGATTCGACATATCTCGATCCGGTTCGCCCACGGTCAGCCCGCGGAGCGCTCCGCCACGTCTCATATACCCCGGTATGAATATGCAACGATAATATCCGACAACGATTTATTTATACCCGTGACGCTGTCAGATCGTTCGTTAAACGTCACGTACGAGAGATTCTGTGGTTTAGCGAACGAAAAAGCTTGAGAAAAACTGAGCGCTACGGGTTATATCACACACACACACACACACACACACACACACACACACACACACACACACACACACACACACACACACACACACACACACACACACACACACACACACACACACACACACACACACACACACACACACACACACACACACACACACACACACACGCACGCACGCGCGCACGCACACACACACACACACACAAACGCGCGCGCGCGCGCACACGACACCCAGTGCGGACCATTCTCCGTTGCGATACCGAAAATATCGAGTCGAGCCGTGCGAGAGAGTTACGAGGTTTAATAACCGCTGTAGTCTCCTATCGACGACACGATAAAATCATACCAACGCCATGAATTTATATACACCGAGAGAAAGATACTCAGCGTGTAACAAGAACGAGAGAAGGACCGGTATCACGTCCCCGAGCATCAGGACACTTGAACGCGACGTGAATATCGGATAACGTCCGATCGAACGGCACACGGAAGTGCTTCCTCAGTGCAACCGACGGGGGCTAACGGCATCGATCTCTTTCCGGTCCCGATAATATCGTCGAGGTACGGACGAATTGACGATCCACTGACAATCGTGTCGATAAATATCTCTCGCTCATTATCGATTATCCTATGTACTATATAATCAATGGTAATCGAACGGCGCGAAATTTCGTGCTTAAAAAAATTTCTTTTACTTTACATTGTTGGCTTTCCGGCTGTAGGCAAAGAGCACCATGATATAGTGAGGTGAATGATTGTACGTCTTTGATAAGGAGATAAAAAAAATAAATTAATTTGATAAGTTCGAAAAAGTGTCAATAAATATTTTTCGCTCATTACTATCGATTATCCTGTGTACTGTATACAATCGATGGTATTCGAACGACTGCGTGAAATTTAGTGTTTTTTCTTGATTTCTTTTACCTTACACTGTTGGGTTTCCGGCTGTAGGCAAAGAGCACAATGATATAGTAAGATGAATGCTTGTACGTCTTTGGTAAGGAGATAAAAAAAATAAGTAAATTTGATAAAATCGAAAAAGTGCCGATACATATATTTCGCTCATTACTATCGATTATGCTATGTACCATGTATGATCGATGGTATTCGAACAGCTGTGCGAAATTTCGTGTTTTTTGCTTCGTCATAGAGGAAGCTTTGGTTTCATGGTAAAAAAAATTCAAGATTTTAATGTAAATGTATTCAGAATGTTCAAAAATATCGGAAAATCGGATTTTTAAAATTTCCTTTACTTTACATTGTTGGGTTTCCGACTGTAGGCGAGTAGCCCGGTGATATAATAAGGTGAACGCTCGTACATCTCGGTAAGAAGATAAAAAAATAAATAAAGGAAGAGGGACGCATAAGCGCGCTGTCCGGGAGTCTCGTCCTCCTCGGAGGGGGGCCTGCTCCGTTCTTCTTCTTCCCTCCACCCTGTCCCCGGCTTTTTAGCCTGAGACGCAAAGCGACGCACCGTAAAATCCGTGGGTTTTACAGCCAGAAGCCGAAAGTTACGATCCCCGGCGTGGTTTCGTTAAATTAATTTGAACGCGGTGCGAGCACGTCCCACGGCTAATAACGGAGTGTCTCCGGAGGGAGCACGACCAAAAGGACAAGCATCGAAAAATAAAAATAAAGATCTATACACTCTCCATTGGCGAAACGCCGCCGAGGTTCTCGGCGAGGATTTCGCCAATCGGTATCGAAAAATCAAAGTGGGAGTCTTTGAAATTTATTGTTTTAAAGCATTTTATTGCGAATATGAATATCGCGCGTGACATGCTTTAATTGCGTAAGAAAATAAAAACAAAAAATTACGTAGAGAAATGAAGAAATAAAGATTGAGAAAAAGAGAATTAAAAAAAAAGAAGAAATGCACAAGTTTGTGTACTCTCGGCCAAAACGGACGGTGGGTCCCCGGTATGATATCTTAATTAATGAGCCGCGCTCGGGACACGCCTTCTCGCCTCGTTAACTCCGGCAACCACGGAGGAACCGCGAACTCGCTCCGGTCACTTTCGTTTCGGTACTCGTCACGATTTTTCACGGCAAGCTCAACCTCGCTCTTTCTCTCGCGTGCTTCCATCTAAATCTCGCCGCTCTTCGATCGACCACTTCTTTTTATTCCCATCGATCCTTACCCCGAGCTCGTTATCCCGCGCGATCCGTTACCACGGAAATCGCTTCCATAGCCAAGACTCTCGACAATTGAAAAAAAAACAAATTTGAAAAAATGTATTATTTCCAGCGATTTTTTAATTAAAAAAAAATGAAATTCTGGTCTTAAAACTTTCTTCATGACGCAGTGCAGTCGCCAAAATTTTTACAGAATATTTGGATTAAAATTATCGAAGATATTCGCGGAGTGGCGTATCGGGCATGCCGCGCTCGGAGCTAAAAGGGTTAACGCTATTACGAGATCGCAAAAATGAATCATGATCTTACGTGAATGAAATTCAGGAGCGGTTTTCGCGGTGGCGTTAGCCGCAGCGTTGCAACGAAGGCCGAAGATAATAATTCATCGGGAGTGGAATTTTTAATTGCCCGTGAGGGGCTCCCGTGCGGACTGGATGCACGGCGCTCCAGCGAAATAAACCACGGGCGCGCCACGCTCTCGGTCACGCCTCGTTAACGCGCGGTCACGTCCGTTTAGATCATGATCCGATCTGATCGATATAATATTCCATTCACCACTTTTACTCCCTCCCCCGTGAAAAAAAAAATAAAAATTATATATACATATATACATATCTATGAACGCCGGCGACATTTTGCAAGAGCGGTTTAATGAATGAACAAACGGGAATGAATGGTGGATAAAAGTTGATAAGCGAATAAATGCATTTCACGCTGTCCCATATGCACCTGAGTCCCGTTCGCCTCGCAATCAATTTTTATCCCTTTCAGCGTCTATCTCGAGATCTCGGATACTTCGAGCCACGCGTCATAATTACGATAAATTTGTGTATAAAATAAAAATGTTTTTTTCTTTGAAATCTTATTTATCCGTCCAAATGAACGCACGGCCGAATGAAAAATGTCGTAGGGACGTTTATAAGCCGCTCGGCCCCGATGAGAGAGAGATGCTAATTTCTTCCCCGTGGGGAGTGAATTTAAATTGGCGGGCTTGGCTCCCCGTGCGGTAAATGAGGCGCGGGCGCACGGTCACGCCTCGTTAACGCGCCGTGCGGCCGCGGGTGAGCCCGGTCACTTTCGTTTCGGGGGACTCTCGTCACGACCGGGAGAGTACTACATGCACGCCAACCGCGGGGAGCGAGCCCATGGAGGCCAGGCTCGCGGATTCGATACCCCGACTCGTTTATAGTTTCACGCTCAGGCGCCCACTGGAAAGGAGCGATTTTCTCACGAGTCGATTAGCACAAAGTTTTGCGTTCGATGAACTGATATTGTTATTATTGTTATTACTCGTCGGAGGTTTTTCGACTGCATAAATAGGGAGGGATTTTCGTTCGGCAATTAAAAAGAAAATAATCATTTTTTTAAGGCATCGATACGATATCTCGGCGGATCGTCGAGATAAAATCGGCGGTGCGATTAACGGAGAGAAGCGTTCGGATGTATATTGTACAACGCTGCGCGACCCTTCATCACGGCGCGCGCGCGCGCGCTTGCTCCCGGTGCTGCTGCTGCATCAGCATCGAGAATTTACGATTGTCCACGCGAAAGCGTAGGTAATCGTCGATGATATCACCGTTATAAATAGGCACGCCTCTCCTGTCGCTAGAGAGCAACGCGACTCCGCGTCGCATCAACGGCCCGCGTGTACGGCGGACACGCCAACACGCAGATCGGATTTACAGTGGTGGAGCCAAGCGGAGTACTGTTTGCGACGATGACCTACGCACACCGGTTACACCCAAAGGGCTGCGGGCGAGACGGACCACTTTTACCGATCCCGAAAAAAATGGAGCAGCCCGGTCTGTTTTACCCTGCTCGGTCCGCACTACTGCCATTCTAGGCTGCTGTCGCTTGCTATATAGCATGCGGGCAGGTTGCGGCTCAGGAGCTTCGTATCCTCGTTATGGCCTATGGAATTTAAAAATCGGAAATTCCGATTTTCAGAAATTTACCGGAAACACGCCACTTCGGGTTTAAAAATCTCATATAAGATTTTGTATCCGACGTTGGCACTCGGGAAAGTCCTAGAGCATTTAAATAATAAATAATAAATAATAAATAATAAATAATAAATAATAAATAATAAATAATAAATAATAAATAATAAATAATAAATAATAAATAATAAATAATAAATAATAAATAATAAATAATAAATAATAAATAATAAATAATAAATAATAAATAATAAATAATAACGTGGTCGGCTAATTGGATCTCGCGATAAGACCTACATCGCTGTGGTAACATATGTTTAGTACATATTATAGCATGTAAATAATACATTAATAGAGCGTCCAGAAACTCAAGACTGGTCTACGAGTATGTTTGCGTACGAGAAGGTACGCGCGAGGCTAAAACTCGTACCCGCAGCGTCGGAGAGCACCTCGACGTCGAGTCTCGTGTCTCGCCCCGGGAGGGGGGCAGAGGGGGGCAGCCGGGGGGGGCACAAAAAGTAATTGCAGAAAAAGTCCAACCGATAAACGCGACAAAATGACGTTCTAAAGACTGCAGGCGGTGATCGGAACTGGTGCGGTTGCACTGGTTACAGCGCGGAGATCTGGTCGTGAAGCCGAGCCGGGGTACTCGTCGTTCTCGGCCCAGTGCGAGAGCGTTTAATGAGGCCTCGAGGAATCGATCCCTCGGTATTCGAGATAAAGAAAAGCTGCTGTGGGACGGGACGATCGGTGGAGCTTCTGCCGTGTGCGGTTCTCTCGTCCCGACGAGGCAGAGAGAGAGAGACCATGGAGCAAAGAGAAACAGTGGAGGAATCTCTGTCTTCTTCACCGTGCCCCGTCGGTCGAGGGTATTACGCACGCGCGCCTCGACCGAGGGGGGGCTTTTCACTTAATTGCCGTCGGCACGTCGAAACGACGGGGACGAAACGGACGGATCTCTTGTCGATTTAATTCCCTCGTCGAGTAGACACACCGAGAGCTTCAGGAGTTGTCCGAGTGCGTCGTTCGAGAATGCAGACGCGTGTAATAATTGATCGAATAAACAGCGACGAAAAAAAAAAGAAAAGCTGTCTCGAATCGTTCAATCAATCGGACATGAAAATATCGTGTCGAGATTAACGCTAGCCCACCGCATCGGGCTGCCCAAAACTGAACTGTTCTCCTTCGTCAAATCACAACTGACTGCATTTTAAAAAAAAATTAAAGAATCGTGAGTATGTCCATTTCAGCTTGAATCATTTTAGCTAAAATCACGAAGAAAAAATCTGGAGTCCCCGAGAGTCAGGTATAAAAAAAGGCAAAAAATTGTTTGACCCCAGACGAATCCAAAGGGATTTAAAGCGCACAATGAGAACACGGAAGTTCTCGCCGAGCCCGAGTTCGCGGTGCGGCGGTCCGGGCGATAAAAGTGCGAGCTAATCGTCAGGTGAAGCGCGCTCTTTGTCATTAACTCGGAGCGCCGATGGGACGAGACGAGGAAGTGTTTCTTTTTATATCGCACAACAAAACAAAAAGGCACGGCGGGTAGGCTTGAGGGGGAAGAACAAAAAATGAACGAATTGCGAATCGATAATTCATTGGCGGCAGGAGCTCTCTTCTCTTTTGCAACTATGGTTACACTGTGTGTAAGCGTAGTACGCACCGCGCAAGGGGGAGTACCGAGGCGGTTCTCGGCTGCCCTTCGAAACGAGCGTATGATTACGGACGCGCGGATAATGGCACGTTGCGAATCTTAAAAGGGAGGGCCGCTCGCGCGTGTGCAGCACGGCCGAGAGCTAACGAAACGCCGGTGTGGAGAGCGCCGAGAGGAAGCGGGGAAAGTGGAACGATAGCGATGAAAGTGTGGAGGGTACCTTCGATTATAGGCGCCTTCGGCTCGTATAACGAGTAAGCCGCGAGAGCAACAGTGTAGAGATGCGGAGATGTAGAGTATCGAGAAGGCATGTGCGCGTACTCCGCGTAGTGTTAGGCTGAGTGCAATATGCACGAGTTCTACGGAGTCGCTTGCCAGCACATTGCGGGGAAGACGCGTTGATCTCGCGCGTGTAATTATCGTATACGGGGCGAGCATCGCGAATCGCGAGTGCCTCGGTTGAGGAGGAAAAGCTTTCATCGCCTGCGAGGAAAAGGGCGACTAAACCTTCAGCGCACATAGAGGAGAGCGGGGCAAAATGAAATATCGGGCAAAATGGACCATTTTTGGGCACTCATCGCGGAACGTAAGATAAAACTTCTCGTGTCAGATCGCGGAGTGCACTGAGACAAGGATCTGATAAAAATTACCGTAACTCTGGTAAAAACTGACAGAGTTTTCAATTATATGGGAACTAAAGCGACATCCTGGTTAACATTCGTATTAAACTTAACACATTCTGCTAAAAATATGGTCATTTTCGCTACCGCAGATGTTACCCGAATATCCCGGAATTTTTGCTAGAGGATAAGTTCTCCTTACCAGAAAATATGGTAATTGGTTGCGTCGCGATCGCGAACCATTTATGTTAGATTTGTAGGCTACACCGGCATATTGTGTCGATGAAATTTTTGTTACGTGTACATAAAAATATATACATACTTTTTGTTTACACATAAAAACATTTGATCGATACGATTCTCAGATTTTATCCTCGGAATTCTTACTTTCAATCGACGAAATTCTCAGTTTTATGATGTATGACTTGGTAGTTTTTCCGAGATTCTTCTCTCAATAGGGCAACGGGACAAAATACATTTATTTTGTCCCGTTCTCCTATGCAGCGCGAAGCGGGACATTCGCGATGGCTAAAACAATTTTTTTTTTTCCAGTCAAAGATCTTTCGTTCGACTTTATGGACCGGTCGCCGACACGTGGCCGATAACTGTAAAGTTTTGTCTCTTACCGTCGATGACACGGTATTCCAGTGTACGGCAACGTCGATATCTCGCGAACTCCGGTTCTCGCGAAACTCTCGAATTAGCCGCTCGAGGTGAATGTATAAAAGCTCGATCGATTTCACGATCGTGAGCGACGGAGGCGGAGGAGAAGGTTTCTCGCGTGTGTTTAACGAGGGTACGTGCGCCGGTGCACCTTCGAGGCTTCTCTCGCGACGATCGACCGCACGAGGATGCATCTCTCGCATAATAATGACGCATCGGTCTCTCTTCGACTCGCTTTTTAGCTCGGCGGTAGCGGCGGATCGGAAGCGCAACGAGCGCGCACGTGCGATCGTCGTTGACCGCTCGCGCCCGATCCGCCGCTCTACCGCCGGTTCAACACGACCGTGTTATAAATGTATGTTTCACCGGTACATCGCGGCCGTCGCTATGAAAATTCTGTCGCTGACATACTGACAAAAATATTTCTTTGACTTTCAGCCAAATCGAATTGCCTATCGGCAATTTACGAAAAAAATAAAAAGAAGACACCGAACTGGTACTCACATTCCTTGTTGCGATCCATGGCGTGCTGTAACGGAGAGTCGTCCACTTCCGCTTTCGGCGGTGATCGATTACCCTCAGCCATTTCTGTCGCAGCCGAAGAAGAATCCCCGATCGTCTCGTTGGTAGCTGCCTCGATCGATGCAGCCACGCAACCCGACGATGACTTTCTACCCGGCGACGAACTCTCCGGACTTTTGTCGCGGCGCTGCTTCGTCGTTGTCGTCACTTTTTTCACACTTTCCGAGACTGTTCTGTCTCTGTGAAAAACGAAAAGAAAAAACAAAAAACAAAAAAATACGTATATATTAAAACAAATAAAAACAGAAGAAATGAATTGTCCGATAAAAAAATTCTCTGAGACATCGTCCGAAAGGTCGGGTTGTTGTTTTTTAATTCCGAAATTCGTTCGACTCGTAATTCGACGCTGCGCGAGTGCGATATTTCAAATTGAAAAGAGCGAGCCCGTAGCCCGACGAAGGTCGGGGCTGCTCGGAGCCGAAGGATTATAGCTTATTACAACGCGAGCAGACGGGCCGACGCCGTATACTTACGGCACCGAGCTGCCGAGCTGGTCGTTAAGCTGCCGGTAGTCTCGTTACAATTATTTCACCAGAGAATTATTAAGTATAATGCGCAGGAACTATAATAAATTCCAGAAGACGCCCCGAATTAGTGGAGCCACCGGTTTTCCGGCGGTACTTTTGCATCGCTCTGTAGCTACTCTCGATGATACAATTGTATCGATTATACCGTTCGACCCTTTCGGCGCGGAGGCCAAGAACCCGCGCGAATTTTCCAATTATCTTTACGACGATTTTGCGGTGCACCGAATGCAACAATTATCGTGAATAATTTTCGTAAACCGGACGCATCCTCGAATAAAACAAATTGTGCTCGCATTATTATTATTATTATTATTATTATTATTATTATTTTCTTACCTGTCTTCTTTCGATTCTCGTTTTTCTCGCCTCTCTCTGGGTCCCTCTAAGAGCCTCTTGGCCTTCAGTTTAGACTTTGCCTCGACCTTGTTGCCGGTCCTGCTGTGTGTCTGATGCTCGATAACGCCGCTGGAATCAGCGGGTGTAGTGGCAGACTCGTCGTCGTTTATTGACGATCGTGTTGTTCTCGAGGAGGAAGAACTCGACGACGAGGATGCCGAGGCTCTGCTATTCGTGTAGTCCTGGAAGACGAGGCGGCAAGAAAAAAAAACAAAAAAAATTGGCGATAACGATGCCAATTTTGTTGGGTAACAAATAGGATATTGACATTTTCATAATACGATTATTACTTACCTTGAACCACTCGGGATAAATGGCGCTTATGGTATCGAGGAGGTCCTGATCGAGTTGAATCCTCCAGAAAGGGGAGCCGCTGTCCAACCTGTGGCCAGACTCTGCAACGACACACCAAAACGGAGAGATCCGCGTTAAACATTGTGAAGTAAGAGAAAAACAATGAATAAAAAATTACTCCGCACTAAATTTAGCGAACAATTCGTCAATTAAATTAATGTAATTAATCGTTTCGTCCGGGACTCGTAGATTTTTTGTCGCTCGATAAATCAAACTTTCTTTGATTCGCTCCCCCCACCCCGCGGCCATCCACGTCGAAACAATGTTAATTCCGTTCGATGAATAACGAGCTCTAGCGCACGATACACCCGGAGGGAGGGCCTCTCCATTCCGACGAGTGTGCAAGCTCGAGAGAGGATCGCGATTTTCTCTCCGTTCCTATAAGGCCTAATGGCGTAGCTCGCGCGACGACCGGAGCGGACGACCGATAGCCCGATGGCGAGGCGTATCAAAACCTCGAGGAATTCAAGATCGCGAATTTCTTCGTCGCATTCCGCGAAATTCCCTGCCTAATTTAAACGTCGGTCGGAGGGACTGTTCTCTCCTTGATACGCCTTGCCGGAGGACGAGGCAGGAAGAAAAGGGGGATGATGGCCGGGACTGAAGTTAGCCGCCGTCGGCGACGTCGTCGTGGTCGGTTCCGATGGTCGCGAGGTGGTACGACGACTCGGTACCACCTCGTGCGGACACTTTGGACTGCCGAGTCTCTCCTCCCGTCGGCTCCTCGAAAACACAGAGGCACGGAGAGGAGCGTAGGTACGTCGAAGAAACGAAGTATCGATGAAGACGAGGAGGAGGCGGAGGGGAACGAAAGGAAGGGAAGGGAGTTCTCGAAGGGAGGAGACCTCGTTACGACGACATTCTACGAGCGGGCGAGACGCGTGCCTTGCCTTCGTGATCGAGAAATCGATCGGCAGGACGTAGACGAGGGAGCGAGCAAGAAAGCCGCGGAGCGAGGAGGATCGACGCCCGAAGAGCTCGCCGATGAGAAAGGGGGAGTTTCGGACGGAGGATCAAGAGAGCGCGCACGGGGAGAGACTGACGGAGGAAACCCGTCCGGTATCGTCAGAAAACACGAGTCGGCATCGATCGAGGAGTGCGAGAGGTCGCGTCTACCTCGCGTGCCTCCGTGGCTCTCGATCGCGTCGCGTTCCTCGATCCTCCTTCTTCAACCCTCGCATCGATCTCTCGCGAGGCGGACTCTACACACGGGAGAAATTGTCAGGCTTACAAGCATCGCGAAGTTCACTGCTGGGTGTCCTATGAACTTCAGGACGATCCGGGAATCGACGTCTTAGCTTGTCCACAGTCTTCAGAGGAGAGCGGTCGAATACCGATGAATCGAGAGAAAATTTTAGGTTCGTAGTTGCAAGATGAAGCAAAAAAAAAAAAAAATTCTCCGCGGCGTTCGTCGAGTCGATGATTAGATGAAGGGTGAAGAAGATCGACAAGGTACATAAACGCTCAATCAGTACGTCCGAAGTGCCCCTGCTGGATCGCAGACTACAACCGATCGATGCGTTATATTCCGAGGATAACTCTCGTCCTCGAGGATACGTGTCTCCGGAGGCGGTTGTAAATCACCCGGGCGAGAGTACCTCTCGTGTGAATCATCGTGAGAGAGATGGCCGAGTGACAAGGGAAGATCCAGAGATATATATCGCGTAGGGACGGGAGGGGGCGGAGGGCGAGAGATCTCTCGAGATCGATAAATTCCTGATGCGAACAGGCCACTCGGACGCGCGCGCGTCAGTGTCAACTCGCGAGAGAGGGATACCCGGTAACAACGCACCTGGGAAAGACACCTCTCTAATAGATCCCCGGATCGTTCGTATCGATTACCCGAGGGTACACGATCGATTATCGATTGTGTGTAAACTCCGCTGGGCCCGATCGGCCCTCCGATCTCCGATCGGGTGTATCGGCGAGACACCTCACGGTCTTCGATGTTCAGGTCGATGACCAATGATCGTCGGTTGGGTTCGCTCGGCTCGAACGGCGCGGGACAGGGAACTCCGGGCATTCGCCGAGACCGAGAGATGACTCTTCGGTTGAAGAAGCAACATCCATTTCGGACGAAAAAAGCAAAAAAGAGACACTTGGATTCTCCACGGGAGGGAGAATGGGAGAGCAACGAAAACAATAACAAAGCGAGCTGGGCGGTTCGCAAGAAGGATGGGGTGGTCCAGAAGACCCTCTCCCTTCTCCCCCTAGCTTGTCCGGGCATAATCCACGGAAGATCCCGAATGCGAAATCACATTCCGATTGATCCTGAAGAGAATCCCTGCCTGACGCGGCGGGCTACGTACGAGTCGAGAAATTCGAACGAATAAATCTCGTCCCTCACCGCCGCAGCATCCACGGTCCAACTCGGAGCGGCTTACCTTCGCTATTTTGTATAATTCCCGTCCGGTCGATATTGTAATGACGCCGCTTTTGCGCGAATATTCCACGGGAGCGGGCGAAATGCGGACGAAAATGTATTCAGGAGGAAGTCGAGAAGGAATTTGTTTTAATCCATCAACGAGGGAAGATGATGTTTCTTCTCTGAGTTATTCGTTTGTTTTGTTTTTTTCTTCTTATTCGTACAGCGGAATACATCGGGTCGCTCTTCCGCGTCCCGTAAAGGGACGAAAATTTGACGATTTCGGGCGAGGTAGCAGACGGAGACTCGCGCTGTGTCTGGAGGAGGCCCGGAGGCTCTCCTCTCCGTGAGTCACTCTCGTCAGGTCCAGTGGCACCGCGCAACATTGGCACCGCAGGGTTGGGCGGGGAACTCTCTCGCGCGAAAAACTGCGCCGCACTTCGGGAATGTCGTCGGCATGTCCAGGGTGCCTTCGTCCTCTGCCCCTCGGGGCTCCTCCCATCCCTCCTCGCGTTCACCCGACAACTTCGAGAGGACGACGGTTACCCCCGGTGTGTTCGCTACCACCGGCCTCTCCTCACTCTCCACTTTCTCTCATTCTCCACCTTTATCCGGCGGTTCTCTCTCGTTTTATTTATTTATTTTGTTTCTCTCTCTCATCCGACGTCGTTCGGGGAACCGCCGAACGAACAACCGTCCCGGGACCTCTTCCTCGTTGTCCCCCGAGGGCCGCTTCTCCCGATCCCCCCCCTCCCGCTCGCGGACTTCTCTCCTCTCGGTCAATCGCGGATTAAAGAAGTTCGCGGAATCGGCCTTACGGAATCGAACGATCGAGCTCTGACGAAAGTGGCACGTTCTCTACAGAAGCTTATCGAGAACGGTATCTCGCCAGCCGAATGAATTCTCTCGTTAACCCTTCAAGACCGAAGGCCCGATTTCTCCGACCAAAAATGTTGGAGCAATGAGATCAAATTTTATCAACATTTTTTTATCCAAGTTGAAGAAGATATTTTGAAAAATTGGCGTTTCACCAACCGTGACATGTAAGTTTGGTAGTTAAAAGCGTAATTCCATTGAGACTAAAATCTTACGAATTTGGTTTCAGTAGCGCGACACGGAGAAAGTTCTTCGGTCTTCGGGGCGACGAGCAGCGTTGATATTCGTACTCGAAAAAGCAAGTGGAATAGAAGAAGTGAGAGGTATATCATAGTCTCGAGCGGAGGGTGTGCACCTTTGTTCCTGCGAGAGCATCCCACACGTTACATTGAACTCGTATGATTATAAATTGCGCTTACGAGAGGCCTGTTGTGTTCCCTCTCCGACTAGCCGCTGCGGAGGAGCGAAGAAACGAGAGGCGAAGACGATGTGCAGAAGAAGAGGGAGACGTACCCGCAGCGGGTACGTGGGCATCACCACGCGTGACCAGTTGCTGCCGGGGTCCTTGGGCCTCTACCGACACCCACACGTGACGCGCGCCGGTGTACACACACGCGCATGCGCGCGTGCTCCCGCGCGCATGCGCGTCCACACACGAATGACACTGCGATAAGTACACACATTGACATTTATATAAAGTGTATGTAAAGAGGCTAAAGCGCTCTCGAGAGTTGCGCGCAGGTACACACGGCATTGTACGCACCTGGAAAACGTAACAGAGGGTCGTCGCGACTAAAGGAAGACGAAGGGGACAGCGGACCGTACCGAAGATATACGCGGCCCGTTTTATATATACTAGAGAAGAGGGGCCCTCGGTCTTCGGGGTCCCGGGGCCACTTAACCCTTGACTCCAAGATGTCGCGGAAGTTTGCAGAAAATAGGTGGCAGAAGAGGGACCCGCGAGCAGTGGTTCTCATCGGGCACGAACGACCGTTTCGTTACCCCATTGAAACTTTTTTTCCTACACTGAGAGAAGCATCTCGGAAAAATTACGAAGTTATGTGGTACTTTTCGAAGCAACATGCCACACCAGCTCAACCACTAGCGCTATGCGGAATTTTTACAGGGGCCACAGCAATTTTTACTGAGAATTTCGTGGATAAACCTTTGAATTCCGTGAATTTAAACTGAGAATTTCGTCGATCAAATTGTTTTTATGTATGTATACATAAATACAATTTGATCAATATAATACGGCGGCATAACCTACAAACCGATTGCAAACGGTTCGCGATCGCGACGCCACCCGAATACTATATTTTCTAGTAAGAACTTATATTCTAGCAAAAATTACGAGATATTCGGGTAATATCTGCGATAGCGTAAGTTACCATATTTTCTAGCAGAATGTGTTAAGTTTAATACGAATGATTGTCAGGATGTCGCTGTAGTTCCCAATATACCTGAAAGTTTCGTGGGTATTTACCAGATGTATGGTAATTTCTATCAGATCCTTCTCTCAGTGTATGACCAAATGTCCAACCATTAGAAAATCTATACCATTCTATTGGCTAAATTTGCTAATGATAGAATTTTAGTTCGTGCAGTCTAAATTTGTCACGGACGCTCACAGCGAGTGTCTACCCACAGTAGTACCCACAGAGCTGTTCTTCCTCCAAGTAGTTTTTTTTTTTGTTTTTTCGCCGCTAATCCACGTCGAGCTGGCCTCTCCGTCAGAAACATCCTCAATAAACCGAGCGATGAATTATGCGAAGAGGAGAACTGACCACGTCAGCGAGGACGGAGGTCCGGACCAGTGGGCGTGCATACGAGCGTCCGACGACTGTGCAAACGGGGATTAGAGGGGTCGCGCGGTCTCACTTCGTCATTCACCGAAGTGTCTCTGGATAAACAAAGTGGGATCAAAGGTCGAGGAGGGATGGTCCAGGCGCCTCCGAGAGTATAACCACGCATGCGTTTATCCCATATTTTTTCTGCGTATCTACTAAAACCCGGGTATCCCGAGCATACCGATTTTCGTGTACCACCTCCGGAGCGCACGTAACACGGTGAAAGTATACATACACGAAGGATTATGTCCTACTCGCGAAAAACCTGCTTGGCCAGTCGACCGGCCCGGTATATAAGCTACATATAAAATTCCTTCTCTCCTTACCCCCCTCTCCGCGCCTCAGCCGAAAGACTCGCGAATATTTCTCGTACGGAGAAGGCGCAATGCAGCCAACTTACCGTTCGACATTATAATACCGCGCTTTTCGTTGCGCGTTACGTATGAATTTATCGAATTGAAAGAAGAAAAAAAATTTCTATACCTGATTTGTATTTTTTATTTTCTTTCATCAAGTGACATTATGCAAATGTCCGATCTGACCGTCTTGTGTATATTACGGTAATACAGCAGTTACGAATAATAAGCCCCCGAGGAGTCATTGCGCTAGCGTTACCCCTCCGCGATTTGCGCCGAGCGGCGTCAGCTTGTAGTTATAGAAATGACATCATCATCATCATCGCCACCACCGCCAGCGAGGAGAGTTTCGCCGTTCGCTTTTGCCCGTTCCCTCGAAGACCGCCAATCTGGAGACCGTGTCTATACACCTTATAGCCAGAAGTAATCGGTGCGGGCGCGCGAAGGCGTATCAGCTGTGTCGTATCTTATTTCCGTCTCTCCGGTGTGGCGTGCACCGACATTCACGGTTTTCTCGAGATGTGGCCTTTCGTTCTATCCCTCTCTCTCTCTCTCTCTCTCTCTCTGCCTCTCGCTCTCTTCGTCCCGCGCTTTGGGGCTTAAAAGCGGCGCCTCGAGAGTGACGGTGCGAGAGCTCTTCAACGTTCGCCACGTGGAAACGACGGAGATCGTGGGCTTGATTCCCGAACGGCATGGAGGGAACGCTAAGCCTCAGTCGTTGGCCGGAGAGTGCCTCGAAGAGAAGAACTCTGGACACGCGAGCGAGAGGAAGAAAAGGCGAGAGGGAGAGGCAGAGAGTTAGTCGCGCGCCAAGTCTGCGTGGGTCGCGTGTCCAGTGAACAGCGCCCGGGCGCGACTCTCCCGTCTGCGCACTGTTTGTCGTTTTATACTCAACCTACTATATCTACTGGTATCTCTCTGCGCCTCCATCGTGGTCTCTTTTACCCTCAGCCTTATTCCTGCATTCGCGTCTCTCGCTCGACGCTCGCGCGACCAGCCAACCGTGAGATGACGCGGGGCCGTGCAACTACTTTGCTAATCGGGCGCTACCGGTATAACATGTACTGTATAGTACTCGGGGATTTCAGCGGAAGGGGTTGTTCGTCCTACTGTACCAGTCCTATGGCTCGAGGGGAAACATAACGAATATGAGCCGGTCGGTATGTGGTCCATATTCATCACTTTTGTCCTATTCGGGTGAAAGGATCGTGCAGCGTTGGGAAAATTGGGGACGTTGAAAAGTGCAAGACTTCTCCGTTTATACTTATTGTTCATTGTTTTAGATTGATGTTGACTAGAACATTTTCCAAGCAATTCATGTTCCATTTTGCCCCTCCGAAAAATGAGCAGGAAGTTCATTTTTTTTCGTTGGTAAATTATCAATTAAACCCTCTGTAGGCATCCAGTTCTTAGCCCTACCCTATGCAATACCGAGAATCTGACCAGCGAGGAAACGGTTAACCGGACCAAAAACGACATTGTAGTCTTCAATTGATCTTCCTGAAGAACGCACTTTTTATATGCGAGGTAGAGTAAAAAGAAAATATCCAGACTGCGTGTTCGCGGTGTTGACCTGCCTCGCCGGCGGACCGGTCCGGGTCACTCCGTCTTCACGTTCCTTATTATTCTTCTGCCTCTCCTCTCGTACTTCCGTTACTTTCTTCCTTTCCTCGGGCGAACTCGCTCGATCTTTCCATCCTCTCTCTTTTCCCCTTGAGGCTTTGCCGGTACCGGGTGTGACGTCACGCGCGGAGGCGTGAGAGAGGCCCCGCGTTAGCGCGCGCGGCGCGTTCGCATGCGTACACGAAGAGGCCCACGCGTAGCCCAGATGCGTACGCTCTGTAACGCGTAGGTCTTCTAGAATCTAGATTTTCAGAATCAGGTTCAGTTCGAGCGGGCAATTACATTCGATGGTGGTTTTTTTTCCATCTTTCGACGAGAAATTCGTAGAATGCGGTCGCGGTATTGTCGCGGATGAAGAATTTTGTGTCAATCGCTTGGGCTGTTATTATTTTTCTGAAGTATAAAAATGTCTTTCGTGAAGGAACGCCGCGCACCCGACGAACGGCTTTCGGCTCTTTCGTTCGACTGGAAACCCAGAGGCGAGTCCCGGAGATGACTCGCTCCGAAGAAAAATGACGATATACTCGGGCGCGTTGTTGCAGCATCGCCGGTGAGAAACAGGCAAGAAGCCAAATACGATCGTTTCCTAACGACGCTGGATTCTCCGGTGGAGAATCGCGTCTCCGCGATTTCAGCGTCAACGCCGGGACTCCGGAGGCCGAGGGAAGCTCTAAAATTTTACGATACCTTCATCGCCCCCTTCTCGTCGTTTGCGGGACGAGAGAAGAATCCTTTTTATCTCGGATAGAGAGAACGATGGTAACAATGGATATTGACGCGCCCGAGATGAAATCTCGGAAGTCCGAGAGCTGAACGAAGGTAGCTCGGAGTGAAATTGCTAATTTTATAGTGTCCTTTCCCCAAATTGACGAGGAAAAAGGTAAATCGGTTGGGAGGGTAAAGCTGACGATAAGAAGTGACTAATTAATAATTCCACCGAGCCAAAGCGTTTCGCTGTAAAAATCGTCGATCCTCGAGAGATCGAGATCTTCGTGGTAATTCGGAAGGAACACCTTCCGCGAAGTCGTTCCACGATCAGCGGCGTTCGAAGGATATTTCGATGATACGAGGATGAGGGACGATTTTGTTCAGAAAAGGCTTAGAAAAAAGTACCGCGAAGAGCATCGAGCAAATGGGACTGCAAATGAAATTAAAGGAGCGGAGCTCCGAATCAGTTCTTGCGATCCTCAAACTTTGGAGCTCCTGGCAGAGTATTGACGAAACTTAAGCAATAAAAAAAAATAAAAAAAAACCATTGGTAAGGTCCACCGCGGATTCTCCTTAACGGATTGCACAATCGTTTCGCTGGTGTTGATTTTGGCTAGCCGGAAATCTGTTGGAATCTTTGCGGTTGATGACGGAAGAGCTATTTCTTTATTTTATTTTCTCTTAGATAAAAAGTGGGACGTGTAACCCGTGTAATACTCGGTATATAAGCTGGCGCCAAATTCACGGAGTCGTTGATGCCGGTGTCTCTCTCTCGTTCTCGGCCTCTCTGGAAGCGTGTCTGGGCGAGAGGCACGCGCCTTTGGTTCACCCACGCGAGAGCTCTCGCAGCGGGCGAGAGAGAAAAAGAGACGGCGACGTAGATGGGAGTCTCTCGGATGGAGTGGTACATCGAAGGCGCCGGTACGGTACAGAGCCGGGAATAAGAATGAGATAGACGGCAAACGCTCGTGCACGCGCGCAAGGAGAAACCGTTCTCTTACCCTCTCGTATCGTTACCTATATATATGTATATATGTATATCTACATCGCCTTCTCCGTCGCCGCGGGCCGCGAGGTCCTTCATTAGCATCGATCCTGGCGTGGGAGATTGTTTATCTCGTCTGAGCGTGGCGCGTCGAGCCGGCAGGCGATATTCGTCTCTTTACCCTACCCCCCTCTTGTTTCACAACTGCGCGACGCCAGGAAAAATCAACTTCTCCTCTTGACGCTAAATACCGGCTCGAATTCAGTAAAAATTAAAAATAGCGTTGTGGACTCCGAGGCTTTAAAAAAATAGACCAAGATTTTTAGACAGGAAGTGAGGTTTTCTCGTATGACGTCACTTCCGGTTGAACACTGAGCTTTTCAAACTAATGACGTTGAGTGAAGTTACAGAGAATCATTTCTTGTTTCTCCAATCTATCTCGAATGGAGTCAGTGATGGATAAATCTCGATTGGTACGACGCATAATTTGAGACAGGAAGTGAGGTTAATTAGCCACGCCAATACTCTCCCTCTCTCCTCTCTCCTGGTTCATCCTTCTCTTCCTTTGGTCCTATTATTTTGTATTCACACTTCTAAACCAAGATTGGCGTAACCAAGATATGTCTAAACCAAGACAAGATGTGGCGAAACGGTCACTACGCATCGGAAACCTTTGGTAAAATTTTTATGGAAGCGTCGAGCCGGTAGGCGATTATTCGTTTCTTTCCCTTCCCCCTCTCGTTTGACAACTGCGCGACGCCGAAAAAGACCAAGTTCTCCTAACGCTAAATAACGGCTCCAATTTAGTAAAATAAAAAAATAACATCGGGTGAGAGCGTCGTGCACTCTGAGGTTTAAAAAAAATGTATCAAGATTTTGAGTGACGAAGTGAGGTTTTCCCGTATGACGTCACTTCTATAAATTTCGATTCATACGACGCATAATTATCCACCCCGCTACTCTGCCTCCTTCGCTTCCTTGGGTCATGTTTTATTATTTTCGCATTTTTAATTCAAGATTGGAAGCACGAAGTGTAGGCAAGAGCAAGAACTCTTCGGAAATCCACGGTAAAATTCCTATCTAACTTTACTCCGGCCGATTTGCATTGGAGAACAGTCGGACGATGCCTCAGAGAAAAAAAAAACAAACGATTGCATTAACCAAAAGTCGCGGTGACACACCTTCAAAGCTGTTATTTGATTGGTGCAACTAAAGCATTGCTTTTTCGAACGATTGTTCGCTTCGATCGATTCATAATATTCCGAATCGAGCGAAATTTTTAGTTCCACCAACCAAACAACTCCTTTGAATAATAAAGCGAATGCCACTGCACCTTGGTTAATCCAACGATCTCTTTTTGTCAGTGCACTGTGGCCGATAGGGCGGAAAATAGAATTAGATGGAGATGTGGAGAGGGATAAAGCAAATTGAAACCACACTGTGAACCGTGAACCGTTCCTCCCTGCATTCTGACTGTGAAACTGACTGCGGCGAGATTACACCAACGGGCCGAGGATAGGCTCGTTTCGCGGTGCCTACGAAACGATCTACGTACATCAATCTCTCGTCGGCTACATCAAAACTCCCGGTCGGTTGGTGGAGAGGGGGAGGGTACATAAGCTAGTTATCTTCGTACGAGTCCGCGATCTCCGAGGGATCAGAGTATCAAGGCAAATAATCCCGAGAGCCAGGCGCTAAGTTCACGGCAACTTTGTTATTGTTGTTATTATTATTGTTATATAGAATCTCTATGAAGGGAGATGTGGACGAACCGGGATCAAACGAAATGCGAATGGAATATTACGGCTGGCTCAATAAAAGCCCGCGATCAATTTATGATCAAGGTGGAAGGTAAAAACGGTTTATCGCCACTCTCCGCGGCCTAATCTCGATTACTGTCGCGTGACAAGTGACACACTTATTAACGGAGAAATCGATCGAGAGAGAGAGAGAGTTACGAATGTATGAAAAAGAATTACCACGCAAAGTCCACCGATCACGATATATCCAATCGGTTGTGTCCAACTTGTCAAGCGGCAACAAAACAACATCGGCGCACTCAGCTTCCCTGCAATCTAAAATGATAATCTGAAATAGAGTACTGCCTGGAGGTACGAATTGCGCAATAATACAAATATACAACGTGTGTTACGAATATCGTCGACAGAGAGTCCCTCTGTTAGAGCCAAGAGTTTTGTTTGACGGACGACATGTTCGCATCTCCCGGTAATTTGCCTTTGCTCTTTCATTGTGAAATTAAAAAAAAAAACTATCAAGAGATCCTATCGAGAATTTTTGATAATTAAACAAGTCGTCGGAAAGATGTGTATGAAAAATGGAAGGCATAAGTCGCCGTCGCTGTTTCCCGTTCCTTCATTCCGGTCAATACTGTAAAAAAATTCGCATGAAATTTAATGTACCGGTGCTGAAGGTTTTTATGCACAAACTGGTATATTAAATCTCATGTACAAATGTGATGAAAAAATTAATGTACAGTATATTAAAAAAATGTCAGACACTGCTAATAATTTACTTTAATTTCACTGTAATATTCCATTAATTCTTCACAATTGTACATTAAATTTAATGTTATATAATAAAACCATCCGGTGCATTAAATTTACAAACTTTTTTTTTACGGTGAAGGTGAAAAAGATGTCGACGAGAAGCTGTCGTCCAGCGGAGAATACAGATTTCTCTCATCCCTGAATATGAAATCGATTACTGCCCGAAGGTACGAATTGCGCAATAATAAAAATTTACAACGTGCGCTACGAACATTCTCCACACAAAGTCGCTCCGTTACCGCCGTATTTTTTGTTTGACGGATGACACGTTCGCATCTCCCTCTAATTTGTCTTTGCCCTTTTATTATGATGAAAAAAAATATGTTAACTACCAAGAGATCCTATCGAAAATGTTTGATAATTAAAAAAAAGTCGTAGGAAACATGTGTCTGAAAAATGGAACGCGTATGTTGCCGCGGCTATTCTTCGCGTTCGTTCATTCGGGTCAAGATAAAAAAGATATCGACGAGAAGCGGCGCTCCAGCCGGGAATACAGATTTCTCTCATCCGAATAGGATTTCGGTGGACAAGCCCATTTAGATAGCCTCGACGGGCAGGGCAACGGGTTGGACGAGCGGTTCGTGAAAAGATCGAGATATCGAGAGGGAACGATCGGGATACAACGCACTGCGGTTTGTTGCGGTACATACGCGGGCGGCGTTGAATCTCGGACCGCCGATGAGGAGATCGGAGCAACGTGGGGCCAGGGTCGATGTTTGCCCCCGCGAGAAACATTATGGAATACCGCCGTCGTGGCCTCCGCCAGGTTACTTACTCGGGAGACTACCACGCTGATTGAGCTGTCACGTCGGAGATTATGTTTGTCATAAACTATCGCAGTGCGGCTTCGCTCGGCACAAGCTCGTCAGCGTCTCTCTCTCTCTCGCTCTCTCTCTCGCGGCTCGTTTCGCGGCGCGATGGAAAAGAGAACGAGAGCTAAGTCGGAATAGTTTCTGATACCGATGCGGTTTGATGGCTATCCCGCAAGCTTCGCGATCGCGAAGCCGACTTCGCGAGCCCGAAGACTCTAGCGGTGTCATTATCTTGTAAGTCATTAAAAAAAAAAAAAAAAAAAAAAAAAAAAATGGTCCGGAGTTCTCGGGTAAAAGATGGGGACATTACCGTGAACGCTGCGGAGTTGGAGTCTATCGTCGGTATTTTGGTGTCGCAAGCGAATTCTTTCCAGCTCGTTCCAGCTCTCATTATCCGATGGACATCCCGGGTGAGCTGTGATTGCGGGAGTTTGACGGAAGAATTGACAAACCGATAATGCGTTCTCCCGTATGTTCTCGTGACACGTGAGATTTCTGATATCGAATCTCGCGACCGCAACAGTTTATATCTCAATTGTGAGTAAAAAAAAAAAAAAAAACTGAAGATTGGTAGTGGATAATACGTAGTCGAGTGTGTTAATCTACGTGTCCCTGGTAGCGCTCGAATAATCATGCTAAGGAGGCTACTAAGTACGCAGTATATCAAAAGCGAAACCGGACATAATTTTTCATCGGGCTCCGATAGCTTATATCCGCGGCCCGATCGAGCCGCGGTAATGACTAACTGCGCGAACGGGGAGAATTTCTGCCGGCGTTCGCCGCTGCCCGGTTGAGGCCTCGTAGAAATCTCGTTGATTATTCGAACGCGCGGTCGACATTCCACTGTACGATTCGAGGCTCGCATAAATCGTCGTACGGAGAGCGGACGCGCACCGGGTCCTCGGCAATAGTGTCGGCGCGAGCGGAAATGCATAACCGGGAGAGGTGCACGCCGCGACTCCGGGACGACGACGCATTCTCGCCCACGGCTCTTAGACTCCATAAAATAAAACGTCGACGCTTGTTATATATATATTTCTGTGAGTTAACGCTCGGCAGTAATCGACCGATCGGTGATCGCCGATCGATCCACCGAGGTCATCTAAAATTATCGGATGACGATTACTAAATATTTATTAAACATTATTGGTGATAATAAATACATATTTATTATACCGTTTTATATATTAATTGGATAGAGGCCATGAGTGGTGAATATTGGCGACCACGATCATTTCACCCCCAATAATTATTGTAGTAGTGGTAAAAGAAATAGCTATTGCTATTGCTATTTATAGCATCATCATCTTATACTAGTTTTATATCTAATGATAATTATACACCTTGACGATGCGCCATCGACCTGAGTCCTTCAGCCCTCTTGTCATAATATTTATTGTAATAATAAATGTATATTTATTACATCATAAAGAGTGAAAATAATTTTGATAAATAAGTGACAAACTCATTTGTCCAGTTTTGAATAACCAAACCTGTACTTATATTCCCCGTGTCATTAACAATTTTCCTTTGTACTTTTCATTGTAGAACTGGAGCCGGACAGTGTGATCGGAAAATCGTCAAATAAAAGAACGGTCGACGTTTCGGGACAATAAATTGTAAAGAGTACAAACGTTTTTTACTGTGTATTATATATCAACGGGATAAAGTGGCGAATATCGTCCACCACGATGATTTTAGCCCAATAATTATTATAATATTTATTGTGATAATAATGATATTATTTTTAGTAATATAATGGATCCGGCGATGCTGAACAAAAACGAGGAAGACAAAAGAAGAGAAATCACGGGAGGGAGAAGAATATATATATATATATATATATATATATATATATATATATATATACAGATTAAGGAAGAGACGGACTGAAAAGGGTGTGTTACGCGATTCTTCGGGACAATGCAAAACTCGACGAGAGCACAAGTTGTAACGTCTGGGCTGGTTACGTTCTCCGTGTTCTCCTGCGCTTCTCTGTGTGTCGCTCCTAATTAAATGCTGGCCCCCCTCGTTCGTGGCTCGTTGTCGGCGTTGAGAGGCTCAGAGCCTCAGCTACTCCGCGCTCTTTAATCACGGAGGAGAGGTCGTGCCGCGGGGCGAGCGCATTCTCGGCTTCCTTAATGAGTTAAAGATCTCTCTTTCTCGTTTAACTTCTCATTTCTATCTTCGCCACTCGCTCTTTATCTCGTTCTTCTCTCTTCCACATATTTTTGTTTTTGGTTTTTTTTCTCTTTCATTATCATTATTTCATTCCCCAAGTGGCACGCGCGTTCTCTGACGAGTCACGGAACCGATGGCCGAAGGAAAGCAGTCATCGGAAGCCATTTCAGCACAGCCTCCCTCTCACCTGTGCGAAAGCTCTCGTACGTCAATTAGCATGCATCGACGTCGATGAATTTTTAATCAACTTCTTTTTTATTCATATATATATATATTTTTTTTGATATAGCTCGTTTCAAAAGGTCACACGTCGAATTCGCCGAACAGGCCCTTTTGCTCTTCCGATTCGTTCGTGATTGCCATTTTTATTTTTTGTTATTTCAATCAAGTTACACGCACGCAAACTCGAGAGTTCGATCGTCGGGCGAGTTTCCACCGGGCGTCTCGCTTTTGCTCTCGGGTTTAAAAAATCCTTCCGCGAGCCTCTCTCTCTCTCTCTCTCTCTCTCTCTCTCTCTCTCTCTCTGTTGGGTTGCTCCGAAACGTCGTCGTTGCGTACGAAGAGCGGACCCGTCAGAGACGCGCAGACGTGATCGGCACAAACGAGGAGATGTTCCCTGTCCGAGAGAGCGGAGGCTCACGGTTTTATCTCCGATCTCGTCGATCTGCCTGTGCCCGCTGCTGGCCGCGTGCGCGCGAGTTCAAACATTTTCTCGCTCCCTCGGGCTTTCCTCTCATCTCACTCGCCTCGCCTCGCCGATCTTAAAGAGCAGCAGCGGGCAGCAACGGCGACGGACCTCGCGCCGCGATTTCTCGCGTGCCCGGAGATCGCTCGTCGATTAATTTCGCCGTACCTCTCTCGCGAGGCCGCCGTCGGCGACGGGGCACACACTCGAGAGAGCCGTGGCGACTCTAAGACCAGAAACGCCAGAAGCGGAAAGCAGAAGCGACAGAAAACGTTCCCGAGTAAAAGATAAGACGATTCGCGGGGAGATTGCGCGACGACGAGCGGCAGCATCGAGCGACACACACGTACGCGAGAGACTTTTGCGTAAATCTTGAAAGAAGGCAAGAAAAAAAAAAGAAACTACCTACACATCGGGCGAAAGGTGTGTGCGTGCTCGAATGAATTTCTTACTCGTCGAGTTACCGTCAGTGTTAACAAGACGCTTTTAACGATAAATATGACGGCGATTAATGAGCTCGACTTTTGTATACTCTGCAGTTTTATTATATATACAGAACTTGTAGATCTATATATATATATATATATATATATATATATATATATATATATATAAAGTGTAAGGGAGACCAAGAGTTCGCGAGAGAATTGCCTTGGCAGAGGAGGACGAGCGAGGGTCAGTTTTGGAGCGGACGAGCCGGAGAGCCCGAGCGACGATATAAAAATCCTAATAAACTTATCGAAAGTGTTTAATACTGAAGAGGGCTCGCATTGAGAGTCGAAACGTAAAACAGGAACTTTTATTTACCCGTCCTGACCGTTCCATTGCCGAAACAATTACCGGTCATCATCTTTATAAACATCGGTCAACACCCTGCACATTTAGTGTTTAATACTAGTGCTATTCCTAGAATAGCTTTAAAAAGGTACACGAATACTATTCCTAGTGTACCTTTTTACTGCCTTTACTTCGGACGTCTTGCCATTTGCAATTTCGGAAGTCGGATTACTCTGGAGTCGTCAGGAATTACGAAAAAAAAACAAAAAAATTGTAATGCAGAGTCATCGTCAAATGGTACCGGTTAGCTGTAGCTGGTCGTTTAACTGTGTCGGTTACTTTATTATTATTATTATTATTATTATTATTATTATTAGATATATATTTTGGCTACCAAACGACAAACGATGAATCATTAATATTATTTCGTTACAATGGCGCATATCAGTCGAGGGAGAAAAGAAGAAAAAAAAAGTTACGAGAGACGAAAACAAATGTCGAGTCATGCGCTATTGGGGCGAGAGTTACACGTAAAAAAATGTTACTACGTCACGAGCCGGGCGTTGCGTGGGAGAGAGATGAGGCTGTAAGAATCCGAGGCTATGGCTGTTGCCGCGCGACTCGCGGTCGCGCAATTTCTTCTCCCTCTCGCGGTTTGTATAGGAGCGTGGAACGCGCGTGCTTAAGTTTCGAAATTCTCATCGCCCGCACCTTAGTCACTGTGCGACTTCGTCAGTAACAATTTTGCTCCAAACTGTTTGCCCGTGTGCGGGTAAAGTCGGTACTTGCGCGCGGTGCAATTGAATTCGCTGGTGACCGGCCGCAGTTTAACTTCGCAATCAAATCGACGACATTGTAAACAGCTTCAATGTGTGTACGCATTTGTAGAGAAAGGGGTAAAACGAACCCACGTCCTCCATTCGAGATGGGACATTCCTTTTTATCTCCAGCGAAACAATTGGTTAAAGTGGTCCGTCTTGTCCCGCCCTCTCTCTCTTACCCGATAGAGAGAAGAGTGAGACAAAATGGACCATCTTCGGTGACTTTTCATCGGATAGAGCAAGAAAGATTCGGTCTCATCAGCAATGGGTGTTCCGTTTTGCCTCACTGTCCCCTAGGCCGTATAAAGCGTATAAATCGCGATGCAGGTAAGCTCGTCCGCATCGGCCAGTGGTTACAGCTCGGTCAACTACGAAAACGCTGACGCGGTAGATCCATCAATCGAGCGTCGAGAGTTTCACGCGCCCGTACATCTCGTTGGCCGCGGGGATTCGCGCGGTTTGCCGCTTTTCGATCGTATCGTCGGTACCTCGCGGCTCTGGAGGCCTCGTGGCGTTTCCCTCTGCCGTAGGTAAAGATTCCTCTCTCGAGTGTCCCGCGGCATCGGTTCGCTCCGGCAACGGAAAGAAACGACTCTGTCGCCGCAGCGACTCTTGGCCACCCGCTCTTTCGAGGGAATCGCTCTGCCACCGCGGTCTGCAAAGAGCCAGCCGAGGAGATCGCACTGCGATGCGGGTCATCGAGAAAAAGACACTCGAACGGTTCGCACCGAGCGGCGTAACACCGGCGCAGGGGACATACTTTCCCACGATTTTTCTCTATCGCCACGTGAAAACCAACTCACCGACTTCGCTGCAGCAACCAACGGGGAAAAGGAATAGAAAATTCTTCGGTGACTTACCGTAGTGTTCCAACAAGATATTTTGCAAGGCTTTGGCACAATGTAACAAGCAGGCACTGTCCTTGGACACGAACGGATACAATCGGAGACTCGCACAGAGGCCGTTAGAGCGCGGACCAAAAAAACCGCTTGGGTTAATTTGTAATTGTTTTGATTCTTTTTTTTGTTCGAAAAACAGGACAAATTTTCGCGGACGAATTACCTAACGATTGAAGGATCGGACAGATCGGATCGAAGGCTCTGGCGCACGGGGCATTAGTCTGGAATCACGTAAGCTCTCGACTATGAAGTTGGATGAGAATTAAAGAGGATAAAAGGCGTGATGAGGAGGTCGTCACGTCGCCGGAACCGCCACGGAAACGCTCGCGCTTCGTGACTCGCCGATCGCGGCTGTCCCCAGGAGTAGTTCCACAGGAACGCGACGATCGAGTGCCCGAGGAGTCACGTGCCCGGTTGCCACACGTACGGCACCGTGCCAGGGGACTCCTTCGATATTATTATTACTTTTTCTTCTTTGCCTCGCGTCTTCTACTCCCTCTTTCATATCGTCATTTCCGTAAGACGGCTCAGCGTTTATTCGCTCGTGCCGGACTTTGCGTTTTTTTTTTTTTTTTGTTGTTGTCCACTAACGGTACAGGAATTCTCAGCGGCTCTTGGACTGAAATTTATGCTGGAATCGAAACTCCCGAGAGCTGGGTGGTATGTAAGTCTGCGTAAGAAATAGCAAAAAAATTAAAAAAAAAAAAAAGGATAAATTCCGAGAAGGGTCAGAGCGATCACGATCGGATTACGCAGAGCGATTAGATTACGCGTGGCAAACCGACAATTATTTCCAACGCACGCTATCGTCGGCCGGTCGAGTGTGCGGAAGCAAAAAATAAAACGGTCTCGAGCGTGAGCCGTGGTCCAGGAGAAAAGACACCCGACGCAGCTCCAACGTCGGGATTTACCGTCATAATTACTGCCGTACTGACCGAGGATTGCAGATAAGTGCCTAGGCCGGTTTGTAGAAATCTCGGAGGTCCGCGATCGGGGATTATTGTGTGCCGATCGCGGGACGAGTGCCGCGAGTCTTCGACACTTCGACTCCGTGTGTCGTCGATGGAGAAAAGTGTTTTCGGTTCGACGGAGAACGGCGATGGAACTTGAGAAAGAATTCGGTTGAGGGAGGAACGCCCTGCGGTCGGAAGACAACGAAAGGTGGAACGTTCCTTTCGTACACGGAACTTTCGGCTTGATTAATTGCGGCTATCCGAGAACGATTAATTGGCGAAGGGTCGCACTGTCGGAGTGACGGATCTTTCTGAAGATATTCCCGCGAAGATCTCGTAACTCGGCGGCCCGACGGCTTCGACGCCGCGGCTACGACTTCAGCCGGGAATGAGTTAAGACGTTATTAATTAAAGAAGAGGTCCACGCGTTCGTCCCAACCTACCTGCCTACCGCCCGTTAATTTATCGTTTTAACAGTGATGGATTCTCATTGTTTATTAAAGATGTATCGACGACAACATTTTTTGTCCACAAAGTGCCACAGTCGCTTTTTTTTTAAGTTTTGAGCGACCACATTGAGTACAAATTTATTTTACACTCATGTCTTATTGTCTGTAGTTGTAATTTTTGACAGTGGTTTTACTTCATATTTTCGTATACATGTGAACTTTTTTTTAGCTATCCACAATTTTTATTTGTTGTTACATTTGCAATTTTTTTTAATTTATTTTTTTCAAATCAACAACAAAAATAATTGTGGACCTTGAAGGACAAGAATTGTCTGAAACGTACAATATACGTGCTGCACAATCGTCCTTTCTTTTCTTCTCAATTTTATCATTTCTGCAGCTCAGTTTAAAAAATGGCAAAAAAACGAATCTCTCTTTTTTTTGTTGTGTTATGCAATGCGACTCAATTCCGTGAAGCTGTATCGCCTCGTTGACGAGAAGTTATTAATTAAATAAGACGGACGTATGTCGTGCGAGCCGCCTGTAATTTAATTGCCGCGCTCGCGCGATACCCTCGGCGCTCCATTAGAGAAACCGGGAGTCGCATCTCGACTTCACGTGTCTCTTCCCCTCTCGTGTTATATCAACGCGTTACATACGCCGAGGATACACGTACGGGCTTCGCCTGATGAATTTACGAAGTCTTCTTCACCGATCGGTCTATTATACACAAGTTCGACGTTGCGAAGCTCCCCGCGAGGGACATAAGATTTTCGCGCATTTAATTGGAGGGATCGAAACGGGGGACACGCTTGACTGACGCTTATATACCTCGGCGCAACTCGCAACACGCGCGAATGAGTTAAAACGCTCTCGTGTACGGCACGGAGAGTCCCGACGACGACGACGTTATCAATTATACGGCCCGACGTCTATAAGCGCAAGTATAGTAATAATAATTTAATTAATTCATATACACGAGCGTAGTCGGCTGCGTGTGCGTGCGTCGATTAAGCCTTCGTGCGCGTGCTGATTGGACGGACCCTCGCGTCAGCTCCCTATCGGACATTTCATTTTTATTTTATTCAATTAATTTTTTCACACACATCATACACAATGTTCGTGTGTAATTTTATGCCACTCGTATTCTCGCACCTACCGACATCCCGCGTTCATAATTATACGATAATTGCAAACTGTCGCTCCGATTTTTTTCTTTCCAAGTTCATGATTTTTATTCTGTTGACTCGATGATTTCATTTTTTTTAGCCGCAATGTCCTGGAGGCGTTGCATACATTTCAACGAGAATACAATCGGGATACTTTCGGGAAGATGAAATATTTGGTGAATGTAAAAATTCTTTTTTACTTTCCTGATTCTACGATGCAATTTTTTTTAAGTAAAAAAATACGATTGCTCAATAAGCCAATATGTAAAATTAACGAGAATAAAATCGGGATCCTTCTGGACGATGAAATGTTTGTTAAATTTGGTAATTCTTTTTTACTTTCTTGATTTGACGATGCAATTTTTTTTTTGTTACAAAAATACGTTTGATGAACGAGGCAATGTGTAAAATTAACGAGAACAAAATCAGGATACTTTCTGGTCCACGAAATGTTTGTCAAATGGGAAAATTCATTTTTACTCTCCGAAAGAGTGGGTTTTGGGATTTAAAAAAGTGTTTTGCCCGCGGTATCGATGAATCCGCCGATGCCAGAGACCTGTTTCCGCGAGAGGCGCAGGAGAACTCTCGACCTCAGCGTTCGTGCGCACTCCTGTGCAAGCCCGAGCCCGTATATATATCTGCAACTGATCCCTCTGTAACGAGTAACGACCGTCGGTGTAACGCGACTCTTAAAGATAATGAGCGCTGTGATCCCTCGTAAAAATAATGACCATCGGGCGGTTGCAGCTTGGCGCGGTGCAACGCGCGCCGACGAGCCTCCGGAGCCCGAGAGGGCGAGGGCCATCCTGAAAGTGCACAGTCAAGAGCGCCACACAGAGAGGAAACGAGACGTAAAGGAGAAAACAAAAATTAAGATTAAAGTGTCGACGAATGCTTTTTGAAATATTTATTTTCTCCCGTCGCTCCGAGAATCACCATCGGGACTATCAAATTTATGATTTATCTCAAAGCCACGCGCTTTTTTTGCATCGATCTTTCCTCGCTGAGGAGACATTGGGGCGCAGTGTGTAAACTTTTTTCACGACTGAAGTGTTCCGTCATTTTTAGGAGTGTTCTATTGTCAGATTTGTTTTTTTGTATTTATATTTTATTTTAAGGATTTTTCTACTTCGCACCATCCTCCCGTTGCACTTTTTCCCTACATAATACCTGTACGATAATCCATGAAATTAAATTGTTGATTAAAATAAAAACAAACTTCATGCAGCCGAGTTAGCAGAGTTGACGGCAAAAATAGCAACTGACAACTGGCAACTGAACTATGTTCAGTTGCTATTCACATTTAACTCGGCTAACTCGGCTAAGTGAACTTTTTTTTATTGTTATTAAAAATGTAATATGATTGTTTATAGTACGGCTATTCAATAGGAAAAAAGTGCAATGGTAGGATGGTGCAAAGTGGAAAGAAATTCCCCGTCTCCCTTGCGGGTAAATGAATCGCAATAGACAGTAAAAAATAGAGTTCACAGTACGATAAACCATCAAATTACATTTTTTTATCAAAATAAACGCAAATTTCACACACCCGAATTAGCAGTCAGCTATAATTGTACGTTAAACGATCAAATTGAACTTTTTATGAAAATGAAAACAAATTCCACACGGCCGAGTTAGCAGAGTCAGCTGCAAATGGCAACTGGACACTGTGCTTCCTCTCCCCTGACGGTATGAGAATCGCAGTAGACAGTAAAAAAAGAGTTATTAATTATCGCGAATCGCCGCGAAAGTTCCTCTCACAATGTTCGCCGCTCGCGAGAGCTATAAGTCCCAGCTCGTTGACTGGGGCGAGTCAGTAGAAATGAGCGTTTAGCAAAGCGGCAAAAAGGTGGCCAAAGAGTGAGAGGGAGAGATCGGTTATCGCCGGTGGAGACGGGTGGTCGATTAGGCGAGAGGAAAGGATACGGAGGTAGTCCTCGAAGTGCTCGCCGGCTCCTTTGTACCTGGGGCGCTCGAGTTAACGGACCGCGATTTATCATCGTGGATTATTAAATACCCTCTTGCCGCGCGCGCATGCGCACAACGTAACGCCGACGCCGCGTTGCCGCTTGCTCGTTGCGTAAGTCCCGAGAGTCGGGATCTTTGGGATACACTTTTGCGGGCAAGTGTGCGGCGCAAGAAGCAGCGACTCCTTACTGCACGATAGTCGTATGTTCCCCGACGATGTCGAGAGAGATACAAAACGTGCGCGGTAACTGGAGCACGCACCGATCTTGTACTCGACGTATGTACAGCCAAGGTCGGGTGAAAGAAGGTCGGAGTGCAACAGTCGATCAGAGATATTCATCGTCGGAGCAGGATCGTTAGAGACCTAGCGGAAAATTGTTGCAACTCATCGATGTCAGAGGGCTCTCAAGAAGGAAGAGTATTAGAGCGATAAACAATTTTTAAAAATACTCAGTTTGTGCATTCAACAAACGTTTCTTGAATCGTATTTGTAACGTAAAAATGTTGTAAAAGGAGGAAAAAGAATTGTCTCATTAATCTGTCACTATAAATATATAATGGAGAAGAATTTCTTTAGGATTTAAAAAAAATGGTAAATATAGCAGTAAAAAATTTAGGTGTTTCTGGACGATAAATGTTTGTCAAAGGTACGAACCTTTTTCCCTACCGTGCAGGTAGGATTATTGAAGAGGGAGGAATAAAAAGGGAATAAAACAAAAGTGTCGGAGGAGCGATGAATCGAGGCCCGCTGTATCTCACGAATTTAAACCAACTTGTACGTTTAACAAACGTTTCTTGATGAAGGAAATCCATTTTTTTTAATAAATTTTTTCTTATGTGTAACGTAAAAATGTTGTAGAATTAAAAAGAGAGAAAATGTCATATAAAATTTAGCACTAAAAAAAGTGGATCTCTCTGACCGATATAAGTTTGTCAAATATACGAACATTTTTCTCTGCCGTGGAGGTAGGATTATCGAAGAGGGGGGATAAAAAGTGAACAAAACAGAAGTGTCGGTCGAGCGGTGAACGGAGGCCCGCTGTATCTCACGAATCGTTGGGGGTTGATGCCGGCGCATACTGCACTCGGTCGTTGGTACCGCCGGAAGATTCCTCACCTCTTCGGCGAGAGTGTCCGAGGGAGGCGAGCGTAAGTAGAAGGCAGACAACGCCGGGGTCCTCCGCCGCGGAGAGGCTTTCTCACTATAACGTAGGTGATTTCAGGAGAATTCATGGCTGCTTGATTACGAGTAATAAACCGCGTGCGTTAGGGACAAGATTTATGAGCATCTCCCGGCCACCTATAGGCTCCGATCGCGCCACCCTGAGTACCCCTCGGACACGTATTCCGCCGCGCCTACCTTCGTCTCTTTACCTCCTTTACACTTGTTGCTCTCATCGCCGCCGCCTCGACATCGTCTTCGAGGAGATAAATGAAGAAGAAAGAGAACAAAAAAAAAAAGAACATCGACAATCGACGTGTCTTGGAACGTTAAGAATGATAATAATAAAAAATCATTTTTTTTTTTTTTTTTCTTAATAAACGGTACCTATGAAAGCCATGTGGAGCGGGCGATGTGTCGATCCACGGGTGAAGGACGAGAGAGGTAACGAGGAATGAACCGTTGCGCCCGCTCGTCTGCAATCTCGGTAATTCGACGTTTGGGTAAACGAGCACACCGCACGGAAATTACCGTGTAATTTTCAGGAAGCACCTCGTACTTTTCGGCGACAAGGCAACAAAAAAAAAGAAGAAGCGGTTCGCGCGAGGCATTTCATCGGACTTTTCGCCGTACCGCTACACATCCACAGTAAATCAGAGAGAGAAGTTTGTCCGTTTAAAAAAACATTTATCGTCCGCAAAGGTCCGCAACTTCTTTTTCATTCAACAAACCCTGTTTTTCAGGTAATCCCCAAAAAAAAAAAAAAAAAAAATTACGAACAGGAAAGGTTTGTCAAACGTACGAACATTTTTCTTCTCACTCTCATCTCTGGTGCGAGAAAACACGTGCGGATAATCCGCAGGACCGTAAGCCGATTGAGTACGAAAGAGTAAACTGCCTTATTTGCAGCTTTTACCCTTATCCGTAGCCGAGCATAAAATCGCTAATGATCCTGTTTCAAATTTACGTACGGCAATATCGCAGAGTTTTCGATACTTATGATATAAAAATCCCATTCGCGGTAATTACATCTGACACGCAGCGGTGTGTGTATGTGTATATATAAAAATAATAATAATAATGATAATAAATAAACGGTTGCGTAAACCGGAGGGCCGAGTCGTCATTGGCCGGTGTCCTCGCGCGCGTCTCATCGAGGTTTTGTCCCGCGGGTTTCTTGAGGACAGCGGACGGTGCAGCGGTGAGGATAGACGTCGAAGGTGCAGCGTGCCGCGAGGAAACGCATACGGGCCGGCGAATCACGGCGAGCTTCTCCGTCGTTCCTCGTCCGACGTCCACCTCGTCGCTATCGTCGCTCCTACCAATACACTTGCGTGAATACGACGGGGCACGTAAGTTAGCGAAGTTGCGCAACGCTGGCGCCAGGCAGCAGCAAGCTCTCGTCGCGATGTCGCCGGGGGCCAAGCGGGGGGGGGGGGGGGGGGGGGGGGGGGGGGGGGGAGAGAGGACTGGACCGCGCGGAGTGACTCACCGGGAGGCTGGACCGAGAGAGGAGAGCGGAGGGGGAGGAGGAGAGCGTCGCGCGAACGCCGAAGCTTGACCCACCTAGGCCCGGACCCGTCCAAGGTGGTCGAGGTTACCTGGAAGGAGTCTCACTCGCGTCGGTCCCGACGCCGATAATACTATACAACGTACACCTCATACACGTATCGCGAAGGCGAGTACGTAAGTGCGAGGAGGACTCGCGATGGACCGTGTCTCTCGGCTCTCCTCTCGAACTCGTGCGACTCCTCGACAGGAGAAGAATGGTAGAAGAGCCGAAGCGCACGAGGAAAGAGACACGAGAAAAAGGCACCACGTTGCGAAAGGGGAAGAGCGAGGAACGAGAGAAAATAAAAATGAGGCGGAGAAAAAAAGAACCGAGAAATTCGGTCACGGAGTTACTCGGAGTTCGCGATGCGGAGTTCCCGCTCGCCGGGGACGATGTGCATCGTACGTGGGTCGTTGCGATGGAAGCTCGAACGAAATTGGCAACGAAGATTCGGGGGATTCTCTTTTTTTACTAGAAATTTTGGCTCTTCAAGGCCGAATGGTTCGGCGAATCTGAAGGTCTTCGACGTCGCGCCGCTTCGACGATAATCATTGCTCTTCAGTTTAATGGCACTGACAAATATTACAGAAACTACGCGCTTTGAAAACAAAGTCAAGACGACGAATTTCTAAAGTGCAAGATTTTTTTTTTTTTTTGAACCTCCGGTCTCACGCGTTGATATTCCAGTATTAACTAAATAATATCTGCAACGATAACCGGAATTCACTTTTCTCCGCTGGCTTGTTTGTTTTGGCTACTGGGTGAGCGGTCGATTTGGAGCACTGGCTCGTTGCGCCGCTGGGATGCATCCAGGTCGCGGCTGAACCCGCGAGAAAAAGAGACGGCAAGCTCGGAGTAGAAGAAACAAAAGGAGCGAGAACAAGTCGAGAAGAACCCGGAACGAGAGCGTCTCGCTGAGCCAAAGGGCCAACTCTCATGGAGTTCGCGCCCGCGAGTCCATGAGCGTATACATATATCTGCTCTCCCTCTCCCGCTCCTTTTTTCTTTTCTCCTCTCATTGTTATAACTCGCTTCGCGTTCTTTGGGCCAGTAGTAGCGGCAGTCGGGTCAGACGGAGCCGATTGGCGGTCGGCGAGTACAGAAGCTGCGTTGAAAGAACGCGAGGGCAGAGAGAGGGAGAGCTTTTATTGCGCTCCGGGTCGAGAGTGCGCGCGCTTAGCGCGGCACATTCGACGGGATATAAAACGTCTCTCGCGCTACACGGGATGGAAGACACGAGCGCACTTACAAAATGCCTCGGGCCCACGAGAGTACGTATCGGCTGAGGAACCACCGGGACGTTTTGTTCTTTTCGCACGGGCGTTTCGGAGCGAAACGGACGGCACGGAGAAACGAGTCGGCAGGAGGAGAGAGAGAGGGAGAGCGCGAGGCTCTCCTCGCAATTTTAACTCCTCGGCGGTCGGCATCGTTTTTCAGCTTGCACCGTCGTCGCGCGGGCGCACACGAGGGCACCTCTCTCATTGCCGATCCGCCGAGAGTGTGACCCAAATGACGAGGGACCGACGATGCCGATGATGACGGGGGACCCTCGCGGATCACTCGACCGACACTTTATTGCCGAATTATACTTAGGAAATATGCGGATACCGCGACGGTCGACGTTACGTGCCGCTGCCGATGATGAGACCCGAGCGTTTACGCTCGCAGACTCTTTATTTCTTTTTGCTTCCTTTTTTTTTTTGTTCCTTTTACGCATTATTGCTTCGTTAGTACGTTTCTTCCCACAGTGGTGGCTTTCTCTTCTTTCTTTTATTCTTGCTGCTCGATAGCTCGAGTCAAGAAAGAGCCGCATGCGCGGCACAAATCGAAAAATGTATCCGCGATATGTGAATTATATTATTATTGTTATTCTTATTATATAGAGATTTATGTACAGTTTTTTTTTTAAATATAATGCAAAAAGACTGCGCTTAATGTAGTTCGAATTTATTATTTGCATGTGTTCGATTCTTCGTGGCGTTTCGCCCACCTCGCCGATAATTATTTAATGTATTTTATTATACACACAGACGATGAGATGTTCCGCGAGGGACCTCGTCCATAGGGGGCCCGAAGGAGAGTCCTGCAGGCACGGCAGTGGAGTGGGCATTAATCAAACGATCCCTGGATTTCTTAGCGAGAGGTGAATGAGCGCAATATCCCGTGAGCTAGGAGATGAGGACCACGCACGCAAGTCCGGCCGATGCCGGCGCTGCCGCGTTGATAGGAACGCTATCAATCAGCCGCGGGAGCAAAGCCGAGCGGAGCATGTGGATTCATGTAAAAATATAAAATAAAACAAAATTAAGCCGCACGCCATTGTCGCGAATGACTAATTGCGCTTGATGTGAACAGGCTCGGCTCAAACAGACACACTGACGAATCGAACTGGACTCTGAGTGTGTGCAACATTAACCGAACGTTTCGTGGTGTCCAGCGTGTGGATTCATCGGGAGAAGCTCGTGACGAACGCCACACGGCAGACATAATTAATCGAGAGCAGGATCAAAGGGGATTTTAACCGACGATTGCAAATTGATTAAATCGGTCATGGCTCGATTGGTCGGCGATTAAGATCGATTTGTGAATAGTTTGGCGTTTGTCCGACGTGTTGTAAAATACGGTGGACTTGCAAATTGTTGTCGCTCGGACTCTTCGACTGCGGATTTTAGAAACTGGTAATTCAAAAATCTAGAGATTTACCGGAAATATGTCACTTTCGATTTGCAAATGCCATTTCTCGACCGAAAGTGACGTATTTCCGGTGTAACGCCGCTTCGGATTGAAAAACGAGATTTTCAAACCTGAGGTGACTTATTCCCTGTATGAAAAATTTGGGAGTCATGACGCTTCGAGTGATTTCGAACAGGTGACATTTCCCGCTCTCGCGATTGCCAAAAAGTGAGAACGAAATTCTCACGATGTTCTCCGGACAAATAACGTGACGTTTGACGAATGTATGGTTCGATCCGTCAGCCGGCCGGAGGCTATATCGAAAAAAAAGTCAACGACGAGGGGGAAGAACGAGGATAAGAAGGGCTACGGGGATGATATATTATTGTGACCAAACACCTGGAATTACTTCGATACTTCTGAGCGCGTGCACAGCCGACGGTCTCAACGGCGTAAAGACGTAGCAAAAAAAAAAAAAAAGAGCGAGAGAAAACGAACTGAAAATAAACATCTTTCTCCTCTTTAATTAGCGTATAATACTCGCCGACGGCGCCACGGACACGGAAAATTATAAAAATTGATGATTGCCCCGTTGCCGAGTTCCTCTTTCTCTCAGAAGCCTCGGACACGTAGGTATGCCCCACGGAAGGCGGAACGAAGCAGGTGATGCGATCGAGCGAGAGAAAAACTTCCGAGATAAGAATGTAACTCGAGTGCAAAAAACTAACAAACCAGCAGCCTCGCGGCGGAGACACCGCGGCGTTCAGAGGACATCCGTATTGACGTTCGATTTTAACATTTAAAAAATTACCGATGATATCGAACAAAGTCACCTGTAGAAGAACTTAAGGCGATGCGACGACGCTAAATCGACAACAAAAGGAAAATATCTATTTTTCTCGAGCAATAATTATCACGCCGACTGTTTAATAAAAGCGCTGATGATTCGCGTTGAGAAGCTCTTTCGCATTGTCTTAACACCGACTCCTCTACAACTGGCAAAGCTCCATTTCTCACTGCTAAATTTGTGAAGGCTGACTATTATCCGCTAACTATTATTCATAAGCTTTCGGCGAGATGTGATTTAAAACTTTAATATTGCACTCGACTCTGCTGCGCTATAATTTTGAGCTAACATAAACTCAATATAGAGTTTCAATACTTTAAACAATTAAAAAAAAAAAAAAACTGATAAATAACAAACAACATTTTTTTCACCTCAGTCGCCGAGAATATCTAACAGAGAATAATATACTCCGGTCACATATTTTAAATGAAAGGAATGACTATTGGGATTCTGCAGCGAAGGTATGGCATTCTTCTACCCGGAGCATCATGTATACACCCTATATATATATATACACACACACACATATATATATATCTCGAAGATAAAATACCCGACGACGAGTGCCACGATAAATTGCGTCGGGTTTTCTCTCTCTGGAGCGAACAGTAAAGACCCGAGGGCTGTGTGTATATGAAAAGCTCGTTGGTAGCGTCCGACGGTCCACCAGGCTGTAACCCTCCCCTTAAAACATCCATGCTCCGGGGACACGAGCGGGGTGGCAGTAAAGCATCGTGAACAAAGTGCAACTGCGACTCGGTCGTATCGGCTGCAACGTGAGTCGTGTCTATACACAGTCGGGACTAAAACCCGTACACGTAGGTAGGCATAACGAACGTCAGATAAAACATGAGAATCGGCTGTCGTCGGCGGTGTACGCGTCGAGAGAGAAGCGGTATCGGCCCTCTTCTTCCGCGCGTTCCGGATCTCTCGCGGGCAGTGGTAACGGCATGCACGGATCGGACGCACGGGAGTGAGCCAGCCTCTTTCGCATATTCCCGTTCCCGCATAAAACCGCGATCGGACGGACGGACGTACGCAGGAACGTCGGAACATACGAGGCTCGGGGTGCGCCTCGCTTCCCCGAGAGTTTAGGAATCGATTTGCAAGTGAAACTGGATAGAAACCCGACGAGAAAGATCGGCCGCCCGCTGGCCTCATGCATGCCGCTCCCGTCGCATTCGAGGCCTCTCCGTGCCGATCCGACGACGGCCACAACCCTCCGATCGTGGAGCATCGGCTACCGGCGTCTCTCCTCCTTTCTCTCTGCCTCAGCGGCCGTCGTTATATAGCCCGAGAGCCCCGGAACCCGAGAAAAAGGCGACCCCGTTGAATTTACGAGCCCCGCCGAGAGGCTCGCACGCGGGGCAGGACCGCCGCACCGAGGATCGACGACCGATCGCCGATCGTCGCGCTCCCCCCGATACGACATCTAACGGGTGTTCAACTTTCATCTTACCACGACATCATTATCCTGCCACCCTGAACCCCATTGTTCGGAAGCTGTGGCAACATGCTCGTTTGACTTACGTTATCGTCACTCGGGATAAGGAGATCATAGACATCTAGGATTGTCCTTACCTGAAACAGAAATCGTTACGTTCTTTTATTGGAAACTGTTCATGAGTTCTTTTCGTCGATGTAAAAAAAGTTGGTCTATTGGGAATGTTTTTTGTGTGTGTGTGCGTGTGTGTGTTTTTTTTTTTTTCATGGGGAAGGAATCGGTGGATTCCTGAGAGAAGCTCATGAAGATCGTCCCGTTGTTTTTCCGCCGGTGACGATCGGTATAAAGAAGGACGAAGAAACGCCGCGGGAGGGAACGGGCCGAGCATGTCAAAACTAACGACATTGGAGCTGCTCGGAGAGCTCTCCCAGGAGAGCCACGTCGCTCCCGAGATAGCGTACTTATGTTGTGGCCGAGCTGCCGGCGGATCGGCGAGGGCGAGAGCGAGGAGGACTGCCGAGCTCGCCGGCTAGCTCGCACTGGACCTATCTACTGGTGCACGCGAGATCGAGGATACCCACCGAAGACGAAGAGACGACGATGAACGCGGGGGAACGAGCAGTCATCGGGTAGTAGTACTCGCTCCTCGAGGCAGTCCGGACGGATTCCCGGTACTCGGTGACGACGTGCCTCGAGAGACAACTACTAACAGCGCGGCACCGAGGACTTCTCTGTACCACGCGAGAGCGGCGTCTCCGGCTAACCCGAAGTTATTACGGCAAATCTTAAATCGAAGGAGATACATGAAATAAAATCAAAATAAAAAGAATTCAAAGACTATTTTTTTGTTACTCGTGTAAAAATTTGTCGCCGAGTTGGAAAGAAGTTTTGCAATTACATTTACATTTGAAGGAACATTTTTGTCCAAATGGAGTCGATCTTTTTCTTAGCGATTTTAGCTTTTTGTTAGTTAAAAGAAATAACGGTAAAATTACGGATGAAAGAACATTGGACCTTCGTAAACGTGATATGTTTTTCGAACTTTGACGGCGCGGAACACCTGTGCGTGTCCCCACCTCGCGCCGTGATACACAAACACGCTCCGGTACAATTATCATCAATTTACCGGTCATCAAGCAGTTAGCGCAATTACAGCTATCATAGCTCGGGTTTCGTCACGGCGAACACACAAAGTTCCCGGGCTCGCTCGACCCGTTCTCGAACACGCCGAGCCCCCGAGCCAGTTGCCCCCAGATTGACGGACACTTGCCGCGGTGTCCAATGCCGTTCGAGCGGTAAGGTGAACGCGCGAACCACCGGAGTCGCCGCGTATACGCGCCGCTCGTCGAGGACGGAGAGGGAAATTGGACACGGCTATCCAAACGATTAGCGGATTCACCTGTCATCGTAGATCCCCGACGAACCGCTCCCACAGTAATGACCCACCGGAGTCACAACTCTCCTCGCGGATGGGCTCTCAATTATCATCGCATCGAGGCCTTACCCTAATGTCGCGCATCCGTTTCTCCGCCAACCGCCTTTGGAGGAATTGATTGCGACCTCGTGTCATCGCGCCCAAAAGTCACCCAACCATCGCAACGAATTAACGAATACGAGAGGTCAACCTCCTCTCCTATCGAGAAATCATCGACGTTGGACCGAGCGGTATACCCGATCAACGATTGCTAAAATCTTGACGAGACTATCGATGGATGTTCGACCGAAACTTTCATTTCCACTCGAGACGGTCAATTCCGTATGTAACCGATCGGCGCGATTATCAACGCGCGACTCGCGGTCGACAATGAGTGTGCCCGACTGTAGCGCCGCGATACACTGATTAGAGCACATTAATGCCAGCTGGGAAGACACACCTGCACGTCAACGGCCCGTCAGATCTTTGATCCCGGAATGACCCCTCGGCCAACAATTGCCAAACCAACCATCGGCCATTTTTTTTTTCTTTATCCACTTGTAGCTACGGCTATCGGGTTCTTGTGTACTCGTCGACAATACCGGACCGCCGGTTCGATAGCTGTAATAGTCGAATCCCGACGGACCGCGAAGAATCGACGTCTCCGGAGACTGCCAAGAGGAGAAAGAAGAGAGAGGCGGAGAATCAGCGTGCGCTCGGAGATATCTCTTCGGCACGCAGGTACACCGAGACAAGAGAAAGAGGTGAGCCGGTACACGAGAATGTCGTTAGTTTTGACAGCGGTCAGTCCTCGCCAGAGAGGACGGCCTCGCGCATCTCGCGCTCACGAGAGCGACTCTCTTGCCCGCGGGCAATAGATAACGCAAGAGAGAGATTCTCCCGCGGGCAAAAGACGCCAATGTTTGCTGCCGATCCGCTCCGCGGATTCGTCGGGTATTTCCATATATTTTTTTATTTTATTTTATTTTTTTTTCTGTTTGTTTGTTTTTACGCAAGGGAACGAAGAAAGACGGGAGAGACCTAAGAACTCATTGAACCCTGATAACCCGACGGCCGCTTCGTTGCCGGTCCGCAATAGTCTCCGATGCGGATGAGAGGATGGAAACGCTCGGGGAGGGAAGGGCGAGGAGGGAGAAATAAGGTTTTGCCTGGGTCGATGCCAAGAGACGCGGTGGAAGCAAGAACGCACGACGATCAGACGAGAAAAGAGTACGGGGGTGCGGCGAGGGGGACTCCCCCCCCCCCCGGGCAACAACAGCATCACGTAGCTCTCGCGCACTCTCGCACTGGGGCTCTCCGCGGGCAATGAATGCCGATCCGCTGATGCGTCGTCGTCGGCTGGTTTGACGAGCCCTGATGGATGCTCCTGGAATCCCTGGACTACGTTTTCTCACTCCCTCGCACGGCACAGCGCCATTCCCTATCGTCCCGACTGCGGGAGAATCCTCGGCGCAACGAGCAAAATCACGGTTTAAATCGGACGGGCGCGGGCGAGCGACTCGCGGACGGGGCGAGCGCCTCCTCGCTGGGACGTACCAACTGCACGTTCCTCTCTTCACTCGAGGGTTCGACGTTCCCTATTTTCTTGGCCTCTTTAGTATTCTGACATTCCGGTCATCGGTACTCGGCCATGGAAAACGCCCCGATAACTCGGCATAGGAAATAGCTCAAGTTCTTCACATTCGCAAGATCGAGGTGATTTAAAAACATCTTGCAAAACGGCAAGCGGGAGGAAGCTGCTAGGTAAAAAAGATATTTGAATTTAACTAATATTCGACAAAAAAAAAAATGGTACAATTTTTCGGAAAAGAAATTGTGGCTCTTTGTGGACGGGAAGCGCTTGTTAAATCAGCTGACTTTTTTTTTAATGAAAAGGGAGTTCGACGATCGCGGGGTGGCCAGTCACTGTGCCGTTCAGCCGACTTGCTGTATTCCCGTCGAATAGAGTCCGTGGAGATTCTATTTTGGCGCGTATATGGCCGGAGTACAGAGAAGCATACGGGCGGGATGATCCTCGGGAGAACCGCACCCGCGAGACGGTCGCGTGGACGACCGGCCGCGCGGTGGAATGAGGAATGAGGCCAATTAAGCGGTATATCATTAGCGTCGGTGCCGCAGCGACAATGTGCCGCATTCTTCCGAGTAAATCACCCGCGGCTCCTGTCGACGTCGCGACGTTAGAGCTGAAAGACACTTGTGCATATTCACGTATACGCGGCGATAGAACGTGAGAGCGAAAGATGAGAGACTCGCTCATAGCTTTGCACGATGCTGCGCTCAAAGTTTTCTGGAGATTTCTTTTTTTTCTCGCATAAATAGGCAACGGCGACGCCTTAGTCGATCCATTTTTTTTAAGATCGCATCTTACGTTTTCCGCTTTGACAAAAAAAAGAAAATTAATGAAAAAATCACCCGGAATTGATCTAAATTCTGCATATTCGTGTATACGCGGCAATAGAACGTGAGAGCGAAAGATGAGAGACGCGCTCGTAGCTTTGGCATGATACTACGGTTGCACTGAGAGGCGGATCTAGTAAATCAAGAGACGCGGTAGCGTCTCGACGCCAAGTTAAAAAAAAAAAAAAAATTTTAAGCGACAAGACGCTGCCATATGATATTACCATAGCACATAGTAGTAAGGAACTAGGGCGCCACCTATGGTAGGAAGTACCGGATTTACATGCATTTTTCGTAGATATTATGGTAAAAATTCTTGGGAAATCTGAGACTTTTCGCCATAGGTGGCGCTCTAGTGTCCTACCATGTGCTATTGTAACGTTTCTTAAATAATCAGTAGTTTTTACAAGATCCTTTTCTCAGTGTAAAATTTTCCTGTGATACGGTTTTATTCTCCCATAAATAGGTAATGCGAGGTCTTCGGCGATCCATTTTTTTAAGATCTCATCTTCCGTTTTCCGTTTCGAAAAAAAAAAAACCAAAAGAAAATGAACCATATCACCCAGAATTACCCTAGATCCGGAGACATGGGAACATTGTCTTCTCTTCTGATTCGAGCCTCACAGCTGAGTTCGAATCACGCGCTCGATTCCGCGATCACGCCGCGTACCACGATAAGAAAAGTATAAGAAGAAGATCAACAGGTGTATTGGATCGCGCGAGTCGATGCGCAGGGCTTACGACGTTTCGTTCCGAGAAATCACAACAGTAACCATCGGCTGGTGGCTCGGGTGGCTAGCTGGTGTATCCTGCACCGCTCTCTTCCTCCGTCCCTCCCGGCGCGTTCAGGATATCGAATCGATAAACCGAAGCGAGAAGAAGCTAAAACGAAGAGGATAGAGCAGAATGGCAGCAAAAAGAAAAGAGGAGAGAGAGAGAGAGAGACCGCGTCGTCCTCGGGGCAGCTCGAAGGTGATGAAGAGCTGGACGAAGTGGAGGTGATAGGTGGGATCACGACAGAAGAAGCTCGCACGCTGATGAAGAGAAGGAAGAAAGCAGGACGAGAAGAAGAAGAAGATGTTGGTACTTTGTTCTAAGAAACTGTGAAGAGCCTGAGAATGAGGAAATCGGTGTCACCTCGTTCTCCAATCGTGGAAGCGAGGCCGCAAGAAACTATCTCACCCGGCATTCCGGGAGAGTAACTGAATTGATTCCCGAACCAATCGGGACAGTTTGACGAAAAATATATATTCATAAAGATCATCGAGCACATAAATGTGCGAAACGACTTACAAATTATTTTCCTCCGAGCTTTGACTGATGGTCCATCATCGGAGCGTTTATCCATCATTTTTTTTCGCCGTATTTTTTTTTTTTTTGTTTTCTAGTACGATCCTACGCGTAGCAGCTCCCGGCGTTATTATCGCTCATCACGTAGGTACTTAGAAGCCCCGTAGTGCTTTTATGCCATACATAAAGGTATATACGCGCTCCCCGCAATGGTTCTGACTCGGGCATGCTTGCAATACTCCTCTTCATGGTTAGCATCAACGCGCGGGCTCCCGTGTCGTTCCAGCATACGCGACGTTGTACGAACGCGTTCTGGTTTGACTCGTTTCTCCGAGCACGCGGGAGCCAAGCTGGTTGCCACATCGTCCGTCCACCTTTGTACCTACCAGCGCAGTCCCGTCGACGTCGTCGTCGTCGTCGGTACTTCGCGTTCCTTCCCTGACCACCTTCACCCTGGCATCCGGACGAGCGTGCTCTCTCGGAGAGAAGAGCGCCAGCAGCGGTCCCAGCAGCGATGTACCAACGGGCAGCCTCGAGATCTCTCGAAGCCGTCCCCGTGCTGGCTGGCTGCACTCTCGCGCAGACGATTCCCGTCGACTCGGCCAGACAGCGCTGCGCCTCCGCGAGCTTCCAGGAATCGTCTGGCTACCGCGCGCGCGCGCGATAGACAGAGCGCCTCGCGACGAAGCCCTCGCGTCTTCGCACTCGTCGGAGCTTCCCCCTCGGGAAAAGAGCGAGACGATCGGACGAGGGAAGCGAAGAAAGGACGAGGGAGTAGGACGGGCTCGGAGGCCGGGAGGTACGAGACCAGACGGTGGGAACCATTCCCGTCCCGGCAATTCACTCTAGCCGGCAATAGCACACGCAACGGGCAAATACCACGTAGAAAAGTAACTCGGCTGGCGTAGGATTCATCGCGGAGGCTCCTCACATCGCTCCAAGCTCGTGTGCGCACAATGTGTCCGCGGGTACACGGCAGATCGGTACGGAGAGTCGGAGAGGATATACCCGGTCTTGTTTTGACGCCGGTCTCGACCGGTGCATCGACCTCAAAGGTCGTCGTGCTGCCAACTCGGGGAAAAGCTCTCTCTCCCGGCAGTCGGTCTTCGGACTCATCGCTGCCGCGACTATCCGTTGAAACCTCGATGAAAAAGCGCGAGAGCGCGGTGAGTCCTCCTTCGAGTCCCTGCCTCGGGCTCTCTTCGAGCATCCCTTCGAGCAGTGGCCGAGGTCGGACGGTGGGAAACATCATCGCTCGCTGATCCGAAGTTCAGCGGCCGAGGTGAGAAGATCGATAAAGGGGGGGGGGGCGTTTAGGAATTTTTCTACTTTCCGACGATCGAACTTCCACGCTCCACTTCGATTTCCGGGTCTCATCGCCGGCGCGATTGTTATTATCATCGACACTTTATTGCGGCAGCAACGAAGATCGGCCACTTCGTGTTGAACTGGATCCGCGCGCTGGGCTGCAGGTATAGTTGAGAAACGATCACTGGACCATTGACGGCCACTGGGAGGTTTACCTCATACCGATTATTATCGGTAATTATTTACCGACGAAGAAACACACCAGACCCATTAATCGATCATTGTTTCGCGCCGAACGCGGACGGCAGAACTCCTCCTATTTCATTCGCGATCGGCAACGGAATTAACTTTGGTCTCGGAACGTCACGTCTCGTTGTCGGCCAACGCGTTGCAAGACCGCACGCGCGAGCACCCCTTTGCGACAATCTCAAAGAGACTCGATGTACATCCGATTGCGGCGGGACTATTAGGACAATGACTATCAAGCGGCGCTTATTGTCCTTCCCTCATTGAAAGCGGCGGATCGCGGTACAGGCGAACACACACTCGATGTCGCAGGAAGGCAGCATCGAGAAAAGTTCAAGCGCCGACCATTGTCGAAGATCCCCCGGAGACGTCGGGAGGGGCCTCTCGCTCGCGGATCCAGTGCCGGACAATTCTACTACTCGATAGCGCGCGCGCGCAATCTCTCGATTCGTTTCTTTCTTTTTTTTTTTTTCTTTCATTTTCTCGGTATAAAAGAGAAGCGAGACAGAGAGGCCTCGCTCGAGATCTATCGTCGCGGGTATTTGCGTATGTAGATTAAACTCCCGTGCGCAACACCGACTATTGTCCACCGCCGGGTGGAGACAGTCTGAACGATAGGACAAGCGAGCTGGAATAATGCAAGTAGCCAAGTTGTTACAGCTGCCTCATCTCCTTACCAGGATAATGTTTCTTATTATTTCAATAATCCTGAAGGCACCGGTCCCGAAGACCGGTATCATTGGGCCATTCCATTCATCTTCGTAAGCGATTGCAAAATTATTCAATATTTTGATAATTGATCTATGAGTTCTGACAGTAAAAAATAAAATGTCCTTGATCGACTAGCAACCGCCCGAATTCGGCGTTGTTTCCAATCGTCTGAGCATCGGTATCTTTGCCCTACCAATCGATCGGGACCTTTCCACACGGAATTTCCCCCGCAGTCGAGACTTTGTAACGCGTTGTAATGAGAAGTCAAAGAGTAGCCAAGTTGCTATAACTGCCTCGTCTCTTCACCAGGATATTTCCTTATCATTTCAATAAATCTGAAGACAGCGGTCCCGAAGGTCCGCACATCGGATCGTTCAATTTATCCTCACACGCGATTGCAAAATGATTCAATACTATGCCAATTAACCGACGAGTACGGTCGTTAAATGAAAAAAAAAAAATCCGTCCTTGACCGACTAGCAACCGCACGAATCCGGAGGGTTGTTCGCAACCGTTCGAGCATCGGTGCTTTCGTCCTACCGAACGATCGGGTCCTTACCAAGCGGAATGTCCCCCGTAGTCGCGACTTTGTAACGCGTTGTAATGAGAAGGTAAAAACAAATAATGAAGGGTAGCCAGAAGAAGGCTACGAAGAAGATCGTGATGAGATGGCGAAATGGTCTCGTTCGATCGAAAGAAACGAGACCGGCACACCAATCTCTCTTGTTCCTTTCGCCGAGTTTCGATCCTCCTCTCGTCGGCCTCGCTATCGCTTCTTTGCCACCGAAACTCGCGTCTCGCGTTTCCGAGCCGTTTCTTGCATGCTCGCGGCAAGGCCCCGGGCTCTCCCTCTCTCCACCCGGCGCGTGTTTTTCGTCGCGCGTTCAGATGGACCGCGCGCTCTGCCACCGTCCTCCTCCCTGCGCGAATACTCGCACGAAAAGATCCAACAACGTCGGGCGGAAGCTCGCACGTACTTACTTACACCCTCTCGCAGGATGCGACGATACACAAGGAAAGAAAATCGCTCGGTCGTACGAACTTCTGCACACCCGTGCGTGCTTTCGCGTGCGTGTCCCTCAGAGCCCGGGCTCCTCTCGCACGTTTCTGCTATTGACGGTAGGCAATAAAACGAACAAAAAATCAAATAAAAGGAAAAAAAAAATTGGCGACATCGCCACCGCAATCGCCGCGACGACGTGGCTCCCCGTCGACCAGCGGCTATTGATCAGTGAGACCCAAGTCGATGCCTGTTCGGACCGCTGATCTCGGCATTATAACCTGCCGATAGCAACGAGATATCTCGAGCCGAATGTAATGCATCTTGCCCGATCGCAATTTGCGGGTAACATGCATGAATGGGTTGGTAAATTAGATGCACAGAATTTCGGGAAAAATGTCATGTGTTGCATATAAATTTTCATGCGGTACTTATATGTTTTTCTACGGTGTAAAGGCAAGAAGCGACCGCGTCTCCGAATCGCCATTCGGCCGCCAAATGTGAATGCACAACATTTCGTAAAAATTTCATGTGTTACATATAAATTTTCATACGGATTTTTTCTGTTTTTCTACAGTGCAGTGGGAAAAAGCGATCGCGTCTCCGAATTGCCATTCGGCCGCCGAATGTGGGTGCACAAAATTCCACAAAAATTTAATGTGTTACATATCAATTTTCATACGGAACTTTTTTCCTTTTCAACGGTGCAGAGGCAAGAAGCGATCGCGTCTCCGAATTACCATTCGGCCACCGGATGTGAAGGAGCTCGTCAGCTATCACAACGGCAACGCATTGGCAATGGTAAAGAGAACAGGCCTCGGCGATGATATAGGTAGAACCGTCGCGCAACGGTAAAAGGGTGAACGAGACGGGCAGCCCGAAGTGGAAGGAGCATCACAACAGTATAGAGAGAAGCGTGGAGGCGCGCGCGCGCCCGCCTCGTGGAAATAAGAAGTAGACGCAGGTGGTGATGCGGTACGTACGCAGCAAGAAGAAAAAAAAAACGTACCCGGGATTAGCGGCAAACGTGTGCTACTCTGTTGCCTGGGATGTACGGATCCGAAGAGCGTGCCCCGCGCGCCGGGTTCGATGCTTATGCGTGGGAACCCGACGTTTTCATTAATTCAGCGAACTTCTTGCTGCGGCCCCCGTCGACGCGCTGCGATGCCCTCCGACGACGAAGTACCAGCGCAATCGACGAGGAAGAGAAGGAAGACCATTATACTGACACGGGGAGACTCGCGATTCGCGGTCAGGATGTCGTAGTCTTCATAGCGTTTCGACTCTTGTTAGTGTAGGTTTTACCTTTTTGTACACACTTGTATGTATACATATATGTATAGGGTACATATATGTATATGTATGTATGGGGGAAGAGCGGGGCAAAACGGACCGGTGTCCTCCGTTTGAGACGTGACCTTTCTTCGGGCCCGCAAAAGTGTGGAAAAAATTGCCAATTTTGCCCAACTTTCTTTTCCGTGCACAAGAGACACTGCACCAAACTGAAGACTTCTTATCCAGCTTTCACCCAGAAAAATAATTTATTTGACGGCCACTGTTTATTTAGATTAAGTAAAATATTTATTTGATTTAAATAAATATTTATTTAAATCAAATAAATTATTTTTCTGGGTGATTGCTTCTGCCTTCCTTCAGTGACTCGAGAGTTCGGGTAGACCAAGTTTCGATATACGATATACATATACGTACGTATATATGTATACATATATGTATGTATGTATAGGTAAGAGCTGGGCAAATAGACCGGTGTCCTCCATTCGAGATGAGGTTTGTCTCCAGTCCGGCAAAAAATTGGTAAAAAAAAGGTCCATTTTGCCCCACTCTCTTTTCTACACACAAGAGATACTGCACCAACCGAAAGACCTCTTATCCAGCTTTACTTCTTCCTTCCTTGAGTCACTCGAGAGCTCGGGTAGACCAAGTTTCGATCGAGCACGATGACGGTTGTTTTATACGGAGCAACCGTGAGCGTATAAGAGAATCCCGATGAGACGGTACAGGTGTTTCTAATTGGTTATTTATAAACGATCCTTGCTACGCAATTCTTGTTACTGACTTACGATCTTTAACGGCGCGGGGCCACCGCGTTTGCCCGCTCACCGATGCCGGCGAAACGCTCGTGTGTGTCCGGTCGACTGCTGACTCCGGTTGCTCTCGTCGTCGAGCTAGGTTCGCACTCCGCGATCGCACCGCCAATTACAATCGCTCGATCTTACCGGTCATCTTAGTCATAGCTTTTCAACCGCAGTCACCTGTGATCCGAGTTTTCCCACTCGCTCCCAAGGAGATCTCGCCTGAGTGCGCTATTCTCGGATCGGTATTATTCACTTGAAAAAAAAAAAAAAAAAAAACAAAGTCCAAGCTTTTGAGCTATCGTCTGGAACGAAAAGCGTTCCAACACCTTTGAGATTCCTGACATACATTCGAGAGAAAATGAAGAAGACATCGCGACGACGACGGCGACGATGAAATGCTGACCGGTCAAGATTCTCGAAAAATTTTAAATTCCGCCAGCGAATCTCCTCGACATTTTTTTTAAATCTACGTGCTCGGATCTGAAATCTCCTCCGCTCATCCAACCGAGTCTTTCATAATAAATAAATGCCGTACAGCCCGCGCACGGTCGCTGTACGCGGCAATTTCGCATAAATAGAGAAACCCGCGCGCGATCTGCTCTCCGTACAGCGGGGATATTGCAGTGTGTGGTACGTAGCCCGTCGCGTTGTTATATACAGTGTATGTAACAGCGTCGACCGCGAGGAGAGCAAGAATGGGAGCGCGATCTTCCCACGCGGCCAGATGTGTCCCCGGCTTCCCTTACTCGCGGGACACCGAGAGACAATGTTCCGATGCTCGCCGGTCTTGCCCGAGAAGAACGGCCGATCTCCGATGGATCGCGCCTCGATAATTTCTGTGCGATCGCGAAGATTCGGTAATTGCATCGATGGATCGGCGGATTGGCCATTGGAGCTTACAGCGACAAAACAATGTCCCGATGCTCGCCGGTCTTGTCCGAGAAGAACGGCCGATCTCCGATGGATCACGCAACGGTAATTTCTATGCGATCGCGAAGATTCGGCAATTGCATCGATGGATCGGCGGATGAACCATCGGACGTCACACTGATAATAAGTGCCGTTGGTCAAGGCCTTTCAAATAAATATTTAATTGGTCGAACAAAATATTTTAATGCCTCAAAATATTTTGCCGAATTAACCAATCTTTCAACTGTACCAACAAAATATTTGTTTGAATGTCCCTGGGCGAATCTTTACTTCATTCAACGATATATATATTTTTTTTATCAGTGTGACGATAAATACGCGAATACTTTTTAACATGAGCTGAAGATTTCACTGGCAAAAAATAAAAGAATTTACCCACCGTTGCCCACTCTCGCGCGCGCGTATTGCAAAAGCGTAGAACAATTTCGTTTATTTCATTGGAGCAATAAAAATGTAGATTAAACGTTTCGCGTGGCAATTAAAAAAAATGTCTTACATTTTATTTTTACAGTTTGGCAAGTGACTCGATGTTCTCTCTGGAACTTTTATTTTTCTGTTTTTTTTTTTTTTTTTTGTGGGGAGGGGGGAGGGTTATTACGATGTTATAAATCGTCGTTTAATTTCACATGTTTTAAGGATGTTGGACTAACGGCGATGGCCGTGGCCAATCTGCATGAGAGTGGAAAGCCGACCGGGAGGATTTTAACTAAGTAATGGCTCAAACGGGCTCGCTCCCCGTTACTCCCTGCTTTTATTCCATACCGATACAATTTGTCGTTTCACTTAATTTACGATCGGTCTTCCAAGAAAGTATAGCAGCCCCGACTCGCCGCACCCGGTCGAGTACCAACGCTCGATAAGTCAACCCCGCGAGTTCGCGAGATCGGAGCGGACGCATTTAACTTTAATTTACGCCGTCATGATTTATACTTAAGGAGGACGAGAAGCCCTCTCGGGTATATCGGCCGCCTCTTTCGTACCTTACTTTTTGTTTTTGCCCCATCCCCATCCGAATCCGTATCATTTCTCTCGGTCTCATTGCGACACCGGTCGACTGGTTAATTAGACGTGCGGTAATGCTTTTTTTTTTTAATATTCCAACTCGTTCGCGCTAGAGCGAGCGAAATTTATAGGACGCATATACTTTTTACATTTGTTATTCCTCAATTGATTTTTTCGCTTTCTCCTCGGAGCGTCCGACGGAGAGAGGCGGGCTTTCGGGGAGAGTGAGTTTTTTGATTTACGACACGCACCCCCTACGCAATAACGCGCGCTCCGTTTTGAAGGAGCGAAATAATATTTGAAGAGAAGAGATAAAGAATGGTAGAGAAAATATGGAAAAAAAAAACGAAGAAATATATCGAAAGAAAATAAAACAAAAGTCGAGGAAGGAAGAGGAGCGGTTTCGCGTTGCCGGACGCTGAGCGCAGGCTCGTACCTTATTCAAAGTCTCTTTCGACAGTCGGGTTCGTTACGTCGCTTGAATTTACGACGTGTATGGAGCCCGAACGCACGCGCGCGCTACCAGTGATCGGAACAAAGGAGATATACAACGTACGATAAAAGTGCTCCCGGTCCGGGAGGGACAATTCTCTCCGAGGCCGAAGGGAGCCCCCCGGAGAAAGAGCAAAAGCATCGAGGGAGAAATAAAAACCTTTCGGACGAGAGGAGACAAATAAAAAAAAATGAAAATAAAAATAAATTACAAAAAAAAAAGATAAAAATAAAAACAAACAAATCACAATGAGCAATAATATCGTGAAATATGTTCTTAGGAAGAGTGCAGGGAAAATACGATAAAGATCGAAGCGGTGTTCGTAAAGTTCGACCCCGCGCGCATTGATCGCCTATATGTTTCGGATTATATTCATTCGTCCGACGACCACCGGGCTCTAGTCGAAGAAGCGTTATTGCAACAATACTGTGACGGCAGTAAAAATATTTAAAAAAAACAAAAACAGAGAAAAGAAACGCTCTTCGAATTCCAAACGCCCTCGCACACCGTGGTTTCCAGTCAGCCCCGCATGCCGGAATTATACTTTCGCCACGGCGCGTAGCGCGCTTCTCGGGGTCTGACCCCGAAACTCCGTGACTACTGACGAGTCGGAGATTGGCCCCGCCAAAAGAGATCTCCTTCCTCCTATTTTTTATTTTATTTTTTATTTTTTTTTTTTAGTACACCGAAAACTTTGTTCCCCTTTCGTGGCCAGACGGCGGACGACATAATGAACTCCCTTTATAAATTCCTCGATCTCCCGTGGGGCAAATTATTCCAATTTCGTTTCATTTCATTTTATTTTTTAGTTTTATTTTTTTAATTTTATCTCGCACGCCCGTTTCATTTATTTATTTATTTATCGTCAGCGCGTTGGCCCACTACTGTCAGCTCGCGGTAAAAATAAATAAAATAATAATGATAGTAATAATAAAAATATTGTATACCCGAAGAGTGGCGAAACTGATTGGCGAGGGATTTCAATTGCAATTTGTAAGATTGTTATTAACGATGCACGAAATATAAAGTCGGTTTCGCTCGTATTCAATCGGCACGGCGGAAGGCGCTTCGATGAGTGCTGACCGCGAGGACGAGGGTTGACGTGAATTGCGCTCATGATACTAAATTAAATCAAATTCTATAGGGACTTCGTGTCGATTTTGTTTTTTTTTTATTTGATTTTTTTTTTCTTTTTTTCGGCGACGTGATCGAATTATTGGATTTCAAAGGACGATAAGAAGAGGAACGGGTATCTTTCACTGCGATACATAAAATTAAGTTGCCGCGAGAGGAGATCCTCGCGATGGAGATACGAGCCAACAGAAGCGGTTGAGAAATGAATACGGGTACTCGCGCGGTGAGAGAACCACGTGGCGCGCGCACGCCGCGCTAAAACCAACTCCGATGTTTAACGAGCTCTCGTCACGCGATGGGCGTGTAGGATTCACTCGTTTTCCACCCAGTTCCGCCGGGAGGAGAGTTCTGCTTCTCGCTTCCAGAATTGAGACGTCACGAAGGAGCCGCGCGGACACAGCCGGACGGGACTCGAACGCCCTATCGTACCTGCTACTTTTATAATAGAGGAGTCACGCGGGAATTAAAGAAAGCCCGAGGCTGCTTCTGACGATCTCGGAACGTTCAGCCATCTCACGGATTTCAATCATCTATTTTTTGCACTTCGGAGTTCAAGACTTAATCCTTTGATGATCATTCGGAAAAACGAGGAAAAACTATATCGAGATTTTGCAAATACAAAAAAAAAAATATTGTATATAATATATATACATATGTTTTGGAAAGTTGTTTGTGCGGAAGCAACTACTTTTTCGAACGCAAATACGCCACTTCCGGTTTCAAAATCTCCTTTTAGGATCGGAGGTGACGTCATGGAACTTGCGAAAAGAAGAATGTTCTCTTGCTACTCAATTCAGAGTTCCATGTTGGAGAAATAATGTAGTTATACTTGTCTGCAATGGGAAGCCATTGCTCCTCCTACTTAATTTCAATACTATTTGTATTTGCCAATGATGCGTGCCGTTTCGTACTCACACATGTAAACCTCTTTTTTCTTACACGTAATACCCTAGTTACAATAAGACAATAATAATAATAGTACTAATAATAATACCGGAGATACGGCATTTTGGGTCGAAAGATAAGATTTTCAAACGGAAAATAACGTATTACGGGTAAATCTTCGGAAATCTAAATTTCCGGTTTCTAAATTCCAAAATCTATAACGATAGCGCGCAAGCGTCCGAGCCGCAACAATCTTGCTTGTAATAATAATATATAAATTACCACTGACCGTTAAAGGATGTAAAAAAAAAATTAGAATTGATCACCCCGGTGGTACAGAAACGAGGTAAGTATTGCAAGCACCATAATCACTAACGGAAAGAGAAGTGCAACTTTTGTTCTAATAGTTAATTCCACGCATCCGAAGCAGGACGATCGTTTGCGGGATTGATTTATAGCTTGAGTCACGCTCGGTTTTCTCGTCGTGTCCGCGGCCGGTTTTATTATTCCGCGAATATATATACAAGAGATACGTTGCCGAACGATCGGTGAGTTGAGTATATCTCGTGTTTGCGAGTAGGCGAGAGAGAGGATCGAGCGGGATTTTTGTTGCGTGAATCTTATAATAAAACGATAAATCAATCGGCAAGAGGCAGATATATGGGGGAAGGCTTTTTATTCACGCTCCCCCCCCCCTCCCATATTAAATTATAATACATAATTTGATAAATTTATCGGAATATATAGTTGTCTATCTCGGGAATAAATTGCATCGGAGTACGATGCAAAAATTTCGCATTTCTCGAGATATTTCTGACGGATATTCTTCCGATAATTTTTCAACCTTGCTTCAGTAAGACCCCGAATCAAACATATATTTTTATATTCAAGACTCAATTAATTTTCTTGAATCCTAACGATTGGAGCGTACTCTGGACCGTCCACAGTGCTTTCCATAATTTTTCGATCCCAATCTGAAAAGACGTGTCACGGAGAAAAATACTTCTGTTTCTCTAACAAAATGTAGTTCGTTAATAATTTCATGTTGTGGCGGCAAAACTATTTGGTTGTTACAGTAAAATATTTGCTGCAACAGCAAAATATTTTGTTCTCCCTATCTTAACCGGGTAAATCAATTATGGTAACAAAATTCTTGGTGTCCCAATAATTGTTTTCTCCGTGTTTTAATATTTTCAAATAATTTTTGAAGAGTCTGAAAAACGAAGGGTTAAACGTTTTATCGGCAAATTGCCAGGTGCTCATACCTCTGTCTCACCTGTCCCCGATATTTGTTCGCGAGGTTGAAGGTCGGTAGAGGGCGCGAGTGGAAGCTTTCGCGAAAGTGGTCCCCCTCGCGGTTCCCCACCAGGCTCGCGCCGAAGAGGCCCAGCCGGAGAACGAGAGGGGTGGCGGCAAAGTGGCGAACGGAAGTCGAAAACGCCGTCTGGAGAACAGCCTCGGTTCTCTCAGTCTTTTTTTTTCCACCTCCCCTCTCTCTCTCTGCGCCGACTCCCGACTGTCCACTGTTCCGATGCCGCTGAGGAGCTGCTGGTATACTCGCACGCCGCACGTTTCCCCCCTGTCGCGGGAAACGACGAGCAGCAGCCCCGCACCTTCGTCAAACTCAACACCTCTCGATGTCCTCGGAACAAACGGTAACGTGGACGTTCGTGCACTGATCGCGGGCCTCGAGACACGTTGCTCGCAGTTAGTTTCGCGTGTGGCTACGGCACAGGCCGATATCACGCCAGGCAGCCAGTCATGTGTGGTACGGGAAGGGCAAACTTCGACGACCCACGCATCTGCAAAGAATCGTCAACTTTTTCTCTCTCTCTCTCTCTCTCTCTCTCTCTCTCTCTTTGCGTTTTTCAGCCTCCGCAAAAGCCACCGTGTGCCGGCTCGGAGGAATCGGGCGGCCTCCGCAAAACGGTCTAACGGGTGATTGATTCACAGGAAAGGAGTCCTGGGAAAAGGAGCCGAGGGAATCGAAGAAAACATCGCGAAAAGATTTAAGGAAATAAAATAAAAATAGTTAGGATGCGGAAGAGCAGTTATTCCGAATCGAAAGATACTTCCGATGTGAATACTATATCGAATATACGACAGTATGTCAATAATTTTTAAAGGAATTTAAAAAAGAATCAAAGTACTTGGCGTACGAAGACACGCGATTAAGCACAAAATCGTATGGGCGAATTGTATCGAAGTTTATAACCGATAATCGGAGAATTTACGTGTACATTAACCGTACCATTTCGATGCTTGTTTTCTTTTTTTTAATCAACATCTTTTCGGGAATGAAAGATCCAGCATATCAGCAATCGTTCGAAGGAAACAATGTCGTCACCCGTTGGATCGATCGGAGCACGCTCCAGCTCCGTTTTCTCTCGTTCCTGGATCGCCGCGAGTCGAGAGCGAATCGGTATGTATACGCGTTGCCGACGTTGGTTGGCGATCGCCGCCGTGACGCCGACGCGTTCACCTGTGTATGACGTGATCGACCGGATCGGACCGGCCGGCTCATTCGCGGTTCCACGAGGCTCGCGGAACAGCGCGGATAGAGTTCGCCTCGCGAATTAGAAACGAGATGGTGGGCGTCGCGAGGATCCCGGGACGACGGGGAGACGGATCGGCAGTGGTGGAGGAAACTCCGCGGGCGCGCGAACAGCGGAAAGCGGCTGCCCGACCGTACACACATGTATACGCTGGAGCTTAGATCAGGAATCGAGATCTGCTCGGGAGAGACGCTCGAATCCCCGTCGATTCGATTGGACCGTCGGCGATTGGACGGATCGAAGAATCGAAGCCGTTTATTGGCGACGGTGGAAACCGCCTCGCCTCGCTAACGGAGAGGGAACGAATTGCATGTATCGACGAAATCGGCATGGAAGGGAACGCAAAATGAGAGGCAGAAAGAGAAATTAAAAAAAAAAAACACACCTAAACGAGAAGTAGGAGATGATGTTGTCGAGGTGGGAGATCCCGTGTCGCGTGACGTCATCCCCAGGCAGATCGTAAAATGAGCACGAAATCTCGGCGATATCTTCGACAGCGGTGACTTTTCGTAGATAATATTATCGGTAAAGCGATTTCGCACAGGCCGTATTTACGATCTCGCGCGTTGGCGAAGATTGAAAAAAATAAATGGATTGAAAAAAAAAAAAAAAACAGTAAACACAAGAAAGCATAGTCCGGTGCACCAGCTGGACGGTCCGAGATCGGCGGAGAGGCCGGTGATGTCACGATTGTAGCAGAGTTAAATTGTTATTAGACCGCGCGGCGGGGGAAAAAGCGCGCGCGGCATCTCATCGCGAGATATACTCCGAAGTTGGAAGTGGTCTCGTTAGATATCGTAATGCGCTTACTTTACGACGTTAGAGTAATAATCCGCGACGCGAGCAATCAGTGCTCGGGTTAAATCGTCCTCGGGAGTGTGGAAAATGAGAAGCCGGCAGGCTCTTTGCCTCGAACGTGCGGTAAGTGTGTCCGAGGGCAGGAATAAATTCAGTGTAATCGGGACGGAGCCCGACGCCAGAGGCGAGAAATAAATAAAATAAAGAATATCGAAATCGGCGTTGATTTTATTTTATTTTTATTTTCCGATCGGTAGATGGAGCCTCGTCGGTTACAGTCGCGGCTTCGTGAAAACTCGCCCCGATCGTTGTACGACCATATGCATCGGGCGATCGATCGATCGATCTCCCGTGGCTCGGATCGCTCCGCTGCTAAGGTGGACACGCGCATGCATCCACCTCCTGCTTATCCCCAGCTGATTCATCCGTAAAAAGTGATTAACCTTGCTTACCGTAATCAGCTATTAATTCCGTGGGACTGGCTCGAGGAGCCCCGGGGCAAATTGCGCGACATTTACCTGGAAATCGGTAGGTCGTACGTGAGTCGAATCTCTCGTCGGGTTAAACGCGCGCTCTATCCGCTGAGAGTTTGCAGTCTGTTCTAGTAGCTCGGTATCTACCGGCAGCGCTTAGTACCGAGTCCCATAATAGCAGCCGCGACTTCCATGCATGCTTCACTGTCCCTGCAGATAAACTTCTCCATCGATTCTTTAACGAGGAGGTTTTAGTACAAAAAAAACGCTAAATGGTCAGTTTATTTTATTTTAATCCAAGAAAGCAAGATATAAATTTGTAGCCAGCCTGACGCCCGAGTCTATTTGAGATTACACGATTTCGTCTTTCACAGTGAGAATTTTCTATGTGGCGCGGCGGTGAACGGGAATGCGTTCTTGGGATAACCACGGCGGACTTCGCGACGGACTTGACGTTCTCCAACCGAATTGGATCTGGATCTCGGCAGAACGAGCAAGTGCAACATGCACGACCGGGTCACACTCGTTTAGCCGCGGTGCTATGCGCGAGTAACTAAACGTACTTGGAAAAACTATACGCAACGAGCACTTTCGCACCTGTCGCGTCGACACGTAGTCGTTCTTACGAGACTTTTTTTCTTTTTTTTTTTTTTTTGTACGCTCGTTGCGAATCGCGATTGGAAACGGAAGGTTCGAGGTCGACTGGGCCTCATTTCACTTGCAGTGACACGCAAACGGCTCTCTTTTACTTTGAAGGATATTGAACTCTGGACACACTTTGGAAGTGGTCGTTGGAATCGTTGAAAAATAAATTTTTTATCGTAGACACTTGCAATTGTTACGAGTCTATCCAAGGGGAAAATCTGTTTTCAGTAAGAACGCTTTTCACTAAGAAGTTTCGCTAAAGATGTTTTAAGGTCGAATTCTATTTGGCTTTTTTTTTTTAATGAGACAAGACGATCTCTGGCCAGAGGGAATAGTTTTATTGATCGTGGAGAAGCCACGAATCGCGTGTAAAAAATGTCCCATCAGCCCACGCTCGAGCAACCATCAACACCCACAATAGTCGTCCGTGAGTTTAAAGCATCGATATGCGGGACCCGAAGAACCAATAAAATTTTACGATAAAATAGAACAAGTGTCCGCTAAAATTCGTCTCATCTGGCTGCTATCGGGGCTATCGAGTTAACGAATCTGGCGAGAGAATTCGCGAGAGGCAGAGGCGTGAAATATATATATGTTTTTTTCTTCAAATTCTCTACGGAGAAACACCGTCGGTCGTTCTGCTGTAATTGCTATCGTTCGAGGGTCCGGTCAGAGGACCGGGAGGGACACTTCAACCAAAATGCTTAATGTCCCGAGTCATCGCGAGCGCCACGGCAATAAAACGAATGGCCCGATAAAACGGGCGAGGGAGAAAGAAGCGCTCGGCGAGCTCCGAAGGTGTCCGTCCGACTGTCCGTTAGCAACGTGGCCTGTAATAAAGGCGGTGTATTTCTCAATCATGCGCGCTTTCTTCTTTTATCTCTCGTCCTAATCCTCGCGACTTCATGTTTTTTTTTGTAAACCCTCATAGTCGTTTTGTGTCTCCTATTTGTCCCGAGCTTTCCGAACGATCGTCTCCGACGCGGGACGATTTTTCTCTCCGATTTCGTCGAACGATTCGAGCCGCGAGTCCGGCATCGAGCGCCCTCCCATGAATAGTTAAGTAATTTATTTGTCCGATCGCGACGGGAGATCGACGGTAGGATCTCCGGGATCGTTTGACCCGCGGCTCGATACCCGCGGCCGGCGAGTGTTCGCAGCCTCGACTATTCTCCCGACGGATCGATTATGCGCGAGGGAAGAAAAGCGAAAGAGGGAAGAGAGGGATGAGCGACTCGTCGGTGAGAGAGGCCTCGAAGCGTGATTAACGCGCGTGACGGACAACGGAGCCGATGTGTGTCAAGTATCGACTCATTAAGAGCTCGGACCGACTGCCTTCTGCCTTCTCGTCGATGTTCATGTTTACCGTGCCTAACCGGCGAGCCTCAACGCATGTATAAACGACCTATAGCTTTGTCGCTTTATGTCTTTTCTTTTAAACTCATTTCTACTATATTTTTTACCCCCCCCCCCCCCCCTCGCGATAATTTAACGTCTCAACGTCGAAACGCTTGAAACGCGGCAAGAACCCGATGATTCCCAAATGAAAAGGTTTCCGCGCGCGATACGCTCAAGTCGATGAAATCAGAGCGGCGATTTGTATTCAGAATTCTCGTCTCACGCCCGCACATTTTCTTCGCCCAATGGCTGCAATAATGTAGTCTATGGTACAGTGCAATTTTTTTGGTTTGTTTTTTTTTTTTTTAATTTCGTTCCGAGGTTCGGTTCCTGCGGTATGCGGCTCCCGGTTTTCGGTCGATTCTCCCGATCGTCTTTCGCGTATTCCGAAGAAACGCGCCGGGTCTGCCTCCGCGCTCCTCGCGCCGATTAAAATGGAAACAAACGAAGCCGGACGTAATGAGGCGGGCAGTGCCGCGGCCGCTGCGGGCTCGCCGGCGAGGGAGAGGAGAACCCGTTCCTTAATTTATTCCCCGTATGTTCGTCGGCTCTCATTTTTTTTCTCTCCTTATTTTCTTCGCGAGAGCGGGAGAGCGGAGAGAGAGTTCCCGTGTTATTGTGTCCACCCGCTGAGGAGCTCGGCGCCCCCGGTGGAACGAATTCAGCCTCCGGAGAGGATATCTCGGCCACCGTTTAACTCCCCCGATCGTTTAACGCTCGATGATTCTTTCGATCCGCGGATTCTCACCCGCCTCGGCGAACTCCGCCGTGGAATTTTTAATTTTTCGCCTCGCTCACTTAATTATGCAACTCGGGGAGAGGCGAGAGCGGACGTCGATTTGCAAGAAAACATCGTCCGGCGTCGGAACGGAGCGCGTGGATGCAAAAAAAAAAAAAAAACGTAACGCGAAACTCTGCCGGACAAGATTATTTCTGCATACATCGGCGGCTCAGAATCGAAGGGGCTGCGAAGCGGCTGAGACGCCGCTTCGCAGAGCACGTGATACGCCCTTTCGACTGTCGAGTCACGATGTAGAGACTCGAGATATATTTTCCTCTCGAAGGTCGTCGCGAACGCGCTCGCGGATCGATCTGCACGAGAAACGGGGAAAAAATGAAGGAAAAAAGGAGGAGGAGTACGTAGACAGGCGTCCCTCTGTTCCGTATCTATGGACCGAGGAATATGTATAAAAATTCACGTGGGTATTCACGAGGCAGATAGATAGGACAGTCGCGCTCGCGCGCGCGGCTCTCGTCTGCCCACGTACGTTCCCTTACTACTTGTTTATACGTTTCGTTAATCGGAAACTCGCTCACTTCATATATTACTGTACTATTATCGATTGAACCTTCGGACACTCACGCGCGAGTCTCCAGCCTCGCAGCATCCGGGAATTCGCTCGTATCCTTCGCGAGGTGCAATTCGCGCGCTTCGGAGACAAAGAATAATCCGAATCGTCGACGCTTTTGCGAGGCAGGAAAGTTTTCATTTTTTTTTTTTTTGTTTCTCTTTTTAACCTTTGGAGGTTTCGTTAGACGCGAGGTTCTTTAAAAAAAAGTTTGGTCACTCGCACCACTTTCTATGCTCTCTACTGCTTGATGAAGAATCTACTACAGTGTGAAAAAAATTTAATTGAGAATTCATAAACGGTATTGGAAGCTTTTACACAAACAATTTTTGAAATTTCAAACACATGTGCGTTGCAATTTTCCAGTCGAATTTTTATTTTTAATTAAGATTTTTGTAAATTTTCGACAAAAGATTTCTAATTTTTATATCTGGTATTTTTATTTTACAATCAAAATACCAGATATTAAAATTAGAAATGTAGGCAAATTTCAAGTGCCAGTACATTGAATTTACAATTAATTTTTACAGTGTACTATTTCATTATATATTAATTTAGGTTTAAGCTTAATTGCTCTCTACTGCTCTATGTTCGCCCTGCTCCTTGGTGTATTTATCCCAGGGCCCACTAAACCTTTATCTATCCATCTATCTATCACCGCCGGTACTGCATCTAATTTTTACCTTTTTTTCCTCTTCATTTTTTTTTTCTGCTATTGACGCAAACAGGTTGCACGAGAATATATATTTTTTTCTGTCGCCAGTGTGTCCGCGACATCGGCAAGCGGGCGACGTCGCCGCGAACGGATTCCTACGCACGAGGATAGAGAGAGAGTCTCCCGAGCCAAAGCGTTCCGCGGATAATCCCGCAGATGGTGAATTTTCCACCGTAAATGGAATACGACGATGCGTCGCCGTCGAGCGTCAGTCCGAGCCCTCGACGCATAAGGCGCACGCGAGGCAGCGATGCAGTTTTCTGTTTTCTGCTAGAATCTCTCGCTCTCCGAGCAACGGCGAAGTCTCGGTGTGTATAATTCATCGAGAAATCCTTTTTTTTTCCCCGACGATTTGACTCGCGCGAGAATTTTCCTTAAATCCCACCGTCTTGGCGCGCATCGACTTTACCTCCCGTTTTTTTCTTTCATCTCGCGTTTCGCAGACGCGCGGCCCGATCGTGTAACTCTCGCGCTCGATTGCACTCGAGAGCCTTAGGAACGAAATAGAACCAAAAAAAAAAAATGCAGCCTCGAACTCGAACGTATCTCCGCGAGAATCTCGATGATTCAACGAGTTCGCAACTCGCCGGCGTTGCTTTTTCGAGTTTGCGTAAATCGGAGAAACCTCTCTGATCGATCGAGAGACCGCGGATAAGTAGATCTCTGTCTCTCCGGGAGTTTGAGTCGACTCAGCGAGATAAATCACCGTGTCCGCGGCTCTTTGGTGATCGCATTAGTAGCTTCATCGATCTCCTTCCCTCCCTCCCCCCCCCCCCCTCCAAGTCGCCCCTCCGTCGCGCACGTACACTACATAAATAATCATTAAACACGAAATTGTATGGGCATCGAAGTTGATAACCGATAATCAGGGAATTTACGCGTATCCGATGTGTACATGTGGCGCGCTGGTCGATAACGCCCGAAGCGTAAAGAGCAGCCCCTTCCATCCTTGGTCCGATTAAAAAAAAAAAACAAACAAACAGGTATACACAGCGCGCGAGCGCGCGTGGATAAGATAATATAGTATAATACGACACGTATCGAACGTGGCTAATCGATCGCGCCCTCGGGCGAGCAGCCTCGGCGTACCTCGATATCTTCGGGCGCGCGCAGTTATCGCTACTGCAATTCCGCTCGGTAAAACAGGGCCGACAATAAATTTGAGGATCGGCGGGAGAGACGCGCCGCGCGCAGTCGGGGGGGGGGGAGGGGGCAGCGACAAAAATCAGTTGGGCCCAAAGGAAACGAGAAGAAAAAAGAAATTAATTGGCCGTACGATCAATTAGAGACACCTGCGCATATCTCGGTGCCAAATTGGTGTATCGATCTTATCGACGGAGGGAGGCGAAAGCGCCCGAGACGATCGGCTGCCGGCCGATCTCCGCGAGTGCATCGAGCTTCGGAACGACGAATCAATAATTTTCTCTTCGGTCTAAAGTATTTTATATATATGTGTGTGTTGTTTCGCAAGGATATTATGATATACAACGAGCAGTAATCTCTCTCTCTCTCTCTCTCTGTTATAGCGCGGAATTAATTAAGAGAAAATATTATCGCGCCCTCCGGAGCCTTCGCTTACGTTTTAATCCGTCCAGAGAGAGAGCGGCAAATGAAAAAAAAAAAAAAAAAACAGAGAGGAAGCTACCGAGAGGTGAAAATATCCCGTTGCCCGAGCTTCGTTTGTTCCTATTTAAAAACATTTTTTTTTTTTTTTTGGTCATAAGTTTTGATGCTTTTTTTATCGTTCACCTTTTATGTTTAATTTTTGATGCCAGATGAGTTATGCTTTATGTTGTTCGGTTTCCGATGCTTTCTTTGTACAGACCGCACCGCTCTGCCAAGCGCGGAGTCTCGTTAGCCGGGGGATTAATTGCGAGTGGTTTCGCGAGCGACGAGACCATTTTCGACGCCTCTTTCTCTCACGAGGCACTTTCCTCTCCGTCAAAGTCCCGGACGTAGAAATTTCCCCCTCTGCTCTCATTTTACCGAGATTCAAAAAAGGGTTTTTTTTTTCTTTCGGATGATCATGGGATTATAGGTCAAATTTATTCGATCCTAAGCCCAAGAATTACGCGGATTAGAGTGCCAGATCTGACGATCGATAAATTTGATCGACGGCGATCCCGGCGACGCCCCGGATTACGGTCATTCCGATCGATGTGATTCAACGGTCGCGGGTCGAATTCCATTCGATTCGAAGAATGCATCGACGAAAGCGTCGAAACGGCGACGAGTCAACGCGACGAAGAAATCGAAGAATAAACTATCCGCGAAAGAAAAGGTCCGCCCGCCGGTTACCGGTCGGCCATGTACCTCTTGGGTGCGTACGGACAGACTCGAGGTTTTCTCTCACCCGCGACTATAAACGAAATATGTGGAGCGCTGGGATGCAGAAGGGCGCAACTCGCGCTCTCTGACCCGGAAATTACGCCCTTCTGGCTCTCTACCGTCGATACACTTCGCCGTTCGGGTTACCCCACGAAAGATACACGTACTTCTCTCTCTCTATATATATGTATGTATCGTAACTCTCAGCTGCTCCGCAGCCGCTGCGGTAACACACTTCTCGCGAAAGACATATTTGCGCAATTTCGCACGTTGCGAACGGTGCAATACCGTACGGCAATTTCGCGCGGATATACACACAGTCGGCGACAGCAGCGAGGACTCCCGATCGAGGCGATTTGGCTCGTGCCAAGATTTATTCTATTTCTCGAATGGATTATTATTATCATATTTTTTTTTGGGGGAACGGCGATGACAGTCTATTACTCGCTGTTCTTCACTAATCCCGAACGATAATAATTATTGATCATTTTTGCCCTTTTTTATGAACAAATTATAATCTGTTCAGAAATTTATTAAAAAAAGGCATAAAAATAATAAGAATAGTGGTATTAAAAGACATTTATTGACCTCCCTTACAATGCTAGTTCTATTTTTTCCCCTTTTCTTTGCACATTACAATGCCATAAAGTGGCCCAAAAGAACATTGACCCAAGTCCTTCAGCCTAATTATTTACAATGAAATTCGAGTATTGTCTCGATACTGACGAAATAAAACGATTACCGACGCATTGATAACGTAATAAGATTCTTGTTAAAAAAAATGTCTAATTGTAGATTAATTTTTCTTTTTTTTTATTAACGAAATGACATAATGAATTAGGACTTTTAAAAAAGTCATACATTAAGTAGTAACAAACCTCGAGTGTCGTCCAAATTTTGACGAAATAGAATTAGACAGTTCGATAATAAACGATAAAGCGAGGATGGAGAATAGAGTACAAGGGAGCAGTATATATATAAAGCAGAGGAAGATGAGAAAAAAATATGTAATGAAAATTAACGAGCACGGAAGGAAACGCGGACAGGTGGTTTGCATTCGCGTGCTCGCCCATGCGTTCTGCATACTCACGCACACACGCGCACGCATGCATAGGAAGACTCAGGAGAGAGAGAGAGAGAGAGAGAAAGAGAGGCGTGGACGCGAACTGAATTTTAATTTTCACTCAGCTTCGTCGCCCTCGGGGTATGATTAAGGGCTGAAGATGCTGTATCTGTTTCCGTGCACAGAACCAAAGAGGGTTTCCGTTTAACAAACGTTTCTTGTCCAAGAAACTTCACCACCTTTTTAAGTTACATTTTTCCAATGTTTTCTTGCGTCGATGAAATGTATTTATTTTTTATTTAAAGAACTGAAAAAATTAACAAGATGGAAAATTATACAATTAACAAGAGAAATAAAATTGTGGACGATACATTTCCGTTAAATATTGAAAACCTGTTAACTTCGAGTTTAGGTCACCTTTCGTCACACTCGTCAGAAAGGCTCCGCAAGATATTCCGCGACGGTTCGCTTTCTGTAAGTAAACACTGTTTTGTTTTAATAAAAATGTTTCAATAAAATATTTCTCTATTTGGAATACACTGCACTAAATGCAATCACACTTTCTCCTTTACATTTCTATTTTCTTTGCAAATCGACTTGTCCCATAAGCTAATAATTAAATAAATAGAAATAAATTTAAGAAAATAGTGTCGGCAAGAAAGCAGTTGTCGGGTTTTCTAGAGGTGGTTGTTCCATCGCGTGGGTGGAGATACGATGAAGGAAAAATAAGAGCGAGAGGCCTCGAGGAACGGCGAAACGCAGAGGGAAAGAAGGAAAGAGACGGCCCATCGTTGACCGGCCTTTCCTACATTCGCGAGCGCGCGCGGGCACACGCTCTCTTCTCCTCACAAAGGCATCAGAGAGAGATCAGATAGGGCGAAACGCCGCGCACGCCGCTCGGACTACAAAGTGATATCCGACGGAGATTGTGTGTGCGCGCGGCGTGTTCGCCGATTACGCAAGCCAGCATCTACAGCAGCAGCGGGAGCAACAGCGGAGCTGATTCACCGCGCACGACTGTACTCACAGTGGCCGAGCAGAACCGCGAAGTTGTACGAACCGAATGTGAGGATAACTCGTACTGTGCACCGAGGTGGAAGATAGGTGCGCCGTCCGCGGCCTCCGCCCTCGCCTCACTACTCCCGAATATAATCGTCCTCGTTAATAATACATTTTTATCTTTCGTTAAATCCTACATTGGCTGCTTTCTTTTCGCTCATCGGCTCCGACTATGGACTTTCGTTATTATAATTTTTTGTTTGTCTTGCTTCCTCATAGAGGAATGTTTTCCAAGCCAAGTGGTCAGATTTTATGGGTTTTTGATTTTTTTTTTTTTTTAGGAAAATTAGTAAAAATCGTCTAATTCCAGTACTCATAGAAGTATCGAGCTTTAATTCTATACAGTAATGGGGAAACACTGTACAATGTTTGGTATTAAATTTGATCAAAATTAATCCAAACGTTTAAATTTGATGGGATTTTGAAATTTTCGAATTTTTTTTAACATTTTGTTTTTTATGTTCGCCGTGAGTTTATGCATCAAATGTTGCCCCAGGAGTAAAATAGTGTGCAGATTCGTCATCAGCAGGGAAAAATACATAAAACATGTTCTCAAAACTACGAATTACGCAAATTTAAGTTAGCGATTTTCTACAATAAATTGTACGGGAAATTTTGTGACCGTACAATTTGTGTTTTTTTATGTTACGAAAAACCGGAGCCACATTCGAGAACGAACATGCGGAGACACCGCCGTTTTTCGGTCTTCTCTCTATCTTTTTAAGGAAAAATTAATTAGTTCCTTTCCAATTGGTTGATTCCGATTTCTTTGTCGTTTTTATTACACCCCACTATTTATTTTGTTATCTTCCAATGTAACATTATTTATACTGATAATATTATGTACGATTATTGATATTCATGATTACAAGATTTTTCTAAGTTCCACTATAACGTTTGGATTTTATGTATGTATCATTCGATAAATGGCTTTTACCCGTAAACAAATAAATATATAAATTTCTTGTTGAAACGCAAAGTTCCACAATCGTTTCTCTCACCAATTTTTGCAAATTTTCTCTCGCTAATCTTTTCCATTGGTTTTTTTTTTTTTTTAAGTTACAAGTGAGTATCGTTGCCCGAAGAATAAAAAAAACTGAACAAGAAAACAACTGCGAAGCTTTATGGACCTTTGGACAAGAAATGTTTGTTGAACCTCCGGACCGTTATTTACCGTCCGTCGGTACGCGCGATATTAATTATACAATTTGTTCGGGAGGCTCGCCGATAAATCGAAGATAACTTTATCGGGTCAATCGGGGAAATAAAAAAAAAAAAGGAAAGGTGGCTTCTCGGCGAGCCGAGAAAGATCGCGGCGGCGCATCGGGAGGAAGAAGAGAAGCCCCGTAGAAGCTCCTGTGGGTATAATCGAAAGTAATACGTCACGTCATTCTCGCATCGATTTCTTCTTCAACGTACAGTTATATACACAGCGGCCACCCCATACCCGCCTTTACCCCCACCCATGTTATTTCTTTCTTGCTATTTATTTTATTTTATATTATTTTTTTTTCATTCCCGTTCTTTCTCTGGTTTCGCGCTCGTTTCCTTCATTTTTTTTTTTTTTTTATCTCTCGCTCTCGTTTCATTCGCGAATCGATAGCGATCTCGCAACCGGTCGATTTATCCGAGTGCGTTGGGGAAGGATGAGAGCGGAAGAGAGCGAGAACAACAAAAGTGGAATGAGAGAGAGAGAGAGAGAGAGAGAGAGAGAGAGAAAGAGAGTGCAAGAGAGCTTGGAGATCTCTTCAGTGGCGCGAGCCAGGGCACGCTGTGCTTTGGGGCCTCGCGGAGATACCTCAGCCGGGCGAGAGTTCTCCGGCTCCGGAGACCGGCGAGAAAGAAGAGAGAGACCACCGAAAGCGGCTCGCAGACTTTTCGGTAAGTCAAGATCCTTCAGGATAAGAGCGCCGCGGGTGTGAGGGAACACAAGAGGCCTACAAGTATGAAAAAGAGCGAATAAAAAAAAAATGCAAGGCAAAAATAATGTAAGAACCCGCGCGTACGCCCCGACGACGCCGAGGTTTCGAGAAGGTGTGGTTTCCTCCTTCGGCAGTACACCTCGCACACGTGTACGCGTGCGCGCGCGCGCGTGTGTGTGTGTGTGTGTGCGTGCGTGCGCGCTCCGAGAGACGAGAACAAAAAACATATGAATAAGTAAAAATAAAGAGTCCGCAGAGGGAGAAGAGGATTCGAGCCCGAACAAAAAAAAATGAGAAGAATAAAAAAATAAGAAAAAGAGGCAGTGAAAACTCGAGCGTAAGTGCGTGCAGCACGAAGTCCAAAGGATACCCCCGTAGAAACGATACTATAAAGGGCTCCGCATGATGAAGCCGACAATCTTCCCCCGCGGTTTCTCCCGCGAGCTTGCCGGCCGATTCCCGCCAGCCTCGTCAGCTTCATCGCGCGCTTTGTATCATCGCTTGCGGGAATTCAGCGTCGAGGATCCTGCAGCGGGGAAGTAAAGAAAACCGAAGCTCGCCGGGCGTGTCTGAATCTCTCATCTCGCGCGATCCCTCGTCGGTTCTCCCTTCTTCGTCCCGCTTTTGTTGCTCCTTCTCTCAGTCCCGCCGAAGAGATACTCGATTATGATCTCACGCCGAGATTACCTCATGTTCGCCGATTCGCTCCTGCCGACTCAGCGGCAGCCGCCGCGCCTGCTGTACAGCCTCGGTGAGGAGGACCGAGCGTAACACGGAGTCCCCTCGATTTCCCCATAAATCAAAGTCCTCGACTCAACACTGGCTACAACGTTATTTCCAACCGAGCCACGCTCGTGCGCTTCTTCCGGCGAAACAGGATCCAGGAATCCGATGTGTATCGGATATCATAAGCCGATGGTTTATCGCTTGCCGTTTCTCCTATGTTTTACCCTAGCTATATAACCACGTGGAACCTTCTTTTGGTTCGCCGTAACGAGTTAATTAGCGATTGATTGATGAAGAAACTATTTTATGTCATTTTTATATTTTTGTTAAATCTACATTTTTTTTTTGTTGGTTTCCTGATATAGGAGGGTGTTTTCGTGAAAAGAAATGCGATTTTTAGTTCGTGTCCGGACACATGTGTATGTATATGTGCGTGTGTGACAGACTTGCATCGTTTAAAACGAGTGTACTCGGAAACGGCTTTAGATGGCGAGATGAAATTCGGTACAGTAGCAGAGTGGTCATGTTTAGTCATTCAGTGCCATTTTCATGAGGCTTGGTTCGTCATTTTCGGCGATTTTCAATTTTTTTTTAAAGGCTGCTGTAACTCTAACTTGCGAAAATGCTGAGCGGTTGTCTTACTATGAACACAGATCTTTGGTATTAAATTTGTCCAAAAACTATGCAAGCGATCAGATTTTATCAAATTTTGATATTTTTTTTTTTTTTTTGATTACTGAAATCGGTCTAAGTCGAGTAAACACGAAGGTATCGAGCGGAAATTGGACACGGGAATGGATTAACACTGTACAATGTTCCCTGCTAAATTTTGCAAATGTTGATTTTATAAATTTTTGAATTATTTTGAAAGTTTGTATTTCACGTCCGACGAGAGTTTCTCCATAAAATTTCGCTCCAGGAGTAAAATAAGCTTGAAATTCGCTATCAGTGGGAATAAATACATCGGACACGGCCTCAAAACATGGAATATTATGCTTATTTCAGCTAGCAATTCTCTATAATAAATTGGCCGGTAACTTTTTACTGTTTTAGATTTATGAGATGCAAAAATGATTTAATTTATCGAAAAAAAATCTGTAAAATCATCTGCAAATCTCTTCCTCATTTCTTACAATTTGCCCACAGCTTCCTCCACGAGGAGGCCAAAAATCGATCAGCGAACTTCTTTTTTTTTTATAGGAAGTACGATAAGGTGAATGTGAGGGAAGCGAAGCTCGGTTTTGTCGTTAGCGGTCTTTAGTGGCGGTCTAGGTGGACGGACGAAGTACCGGCTATCAGAGCGGCTATCGCGGCGCAATAGGAGGAAGAGTCTACTGCCTACCGAGAGCCGGGACGAAGCTGGATTCATCGGTACTGGCGCATTCCCGGCGACCGGTAGCCGCTTATTAAATAGACGTCGGCATTACCATTTTACGAGGTCGATTTGCATAATAAACGAGCCGGGCCGCGCGCCAGAGCTGGCCCGGTCGCGTCGCCGAGTATCGGTGCGAATAGCGCGAGCCCGATGCTCCGCCGAAGCCGGCCGCGAGAATCGGCCTGACGAGAGAAACAAAAGCGAGAAAATAAAATGATGGAGCTGAGGAGTCGGAGAGAGAATTCGCCCGCAAATTCGTTATTTACGATAGGGGGTGGCAAAGGTGGATGCGCGATGGCGAGAAACAAGAGAGAAAAGGGAGGAGGAAGCTGGGAGGACGGAACGAGGCGAGAGAAAAACAGAAGAGAGACGGGCGCGCGATTAACGCTACTTTATTGCAGCAAGAAAAGTCATTTGGCGCTTTCTTGCGCCAGATTTAAAATTGCCTCGCTGGAGAAACGCATCAAGACGTCTCCTCGCTTGATTAAAACTGGGGAGGGTAATACAAAAGCGTCCGCGGTCAGGATAATTAGGATATCATTTTTTTCCGTATTTTTAGTATTAATTTCTATAAAATATATGCTATGGTTTTGTTTTTTTTAAAGGATTATCAATGTATCTCTTCGGTTTAGATCGAAACAGGTGATTCTTATTCAGCGAGATTTGCTCAAAAGAACATAGCTGATTTAAAAACGAAAAACTAGATCTCCTAAGTATTTTTTCTCTTCGTATCACAGCCGGAGTAACGACAAAATGCTATTTTATTGCAGCAAGAAAAGTCATTTGGCGTTTTCTTGCGCCGATTTAAAATTGCCTCACTGGAGAGACTGTTTTTCATATCGATTATCAGCGTACCTCTTCGGCTGAGGACGAAATAGGACGGAATAACGGGAAAAGATCGATAAATATTTTACAAGCTATTGAACAGAAAAATATAAAATGAAAGTTTAGAATCCCGACTGAGAGGCAATCAGCGAGAGCGACGGGGTGGAGAACCGAGACGAAAAAAAGAGAAGGGAAAACGACCGTCGGTCGTTGGTTGAACGAGATGGTGCAGTAGCACTCTCGCAAAAGGATCGTCTCTAGGTCACTGCCCAACGAAAGTTACGTCAGGTTTGGATATGGTAATACTGCATTCCAGCCTCGACACCTTTGCCAGTCGATCTGCACGGGTGTATCTCCCTCTCCGGCTCTCTGCCTCGTTCGTCTCCCGGCGTTTTCCCCTCCGCCGTTCTTCCTCGTCCTTCCTAAGGGGGCCCCGTTATCTTCGATACTAAACCGGTGCGAATCGTCGACGAGCCGCGCAGCGCGGAAATTCCATTCGCTAGTCGAGATTGTAAAATACATCGATACAAAAATCGACGACCCTTGACATTCGATAATATTTAAGCACCCTCCCGGCCTTAAGCTCGTCCGCGTTTCGTCGCGGAGGCAAGAAGAGCGAGGCAGAACGGACAAAAATGAACCGTTCTTTCGAGATGAACCGTCTCTTCGTGTTTGTTCTGGCAAAATCGCGAGAATATTGTCTTCCGTCACGATCATCGACAGGAACTCGCGGATATACTCGAGCTCTCGGGAGCCAGCTAATCCCCTATCGTCAACACCGACGAGTTCGGCGATTGTTTCGGCGGTGTTCGGCGAGTGACCCGTCGCTCTTCGAAGCTGGAGTCTCAGTCTTCGACGAGCACTAATAAACCGAAGATCGTATCACACCGTAACGTAAAGGTACCAATGCTCGAACGGTTAAGAGCATACCCATTTGCCGGCAGTTATTAATTGGGCAAGAATACATTTTTTTGTGGAGATAACTGAGACCAACGTCGAGCTAATAGTTTCTAGTTTCCAAAACACATCGAGTGACTATAAAAAGATAGATATTTTTTTAATTACGGGAGAAAGTAACAAGAGAGTCCAAAGGTTTTCGGCATGTCCCTATGTTCGGACACTATATGTCCCGATCTTTCGGACAATCACGGATTTCGAGAATTCTGATGTACGAACGTGACTAGTTCATATTGACAAAAAGAATTTCTTTGCTATTTATTAATCAAATCAATGAAAAATTATATTTATGCTAAAGGATAATGAAGATAAGCCACGTAGATAACTGGCTAACCTAACCTCTTAGAACTGTCCGATTATTGTATATATTATTGTATATATGTACTAGCGCTTGTACCATTATCCGGACGCTATATCGTCGGTCTTTTAACAAAAAGCAACGATAGGAAATAATTTAGGCTTGAACCTTGCCTAACCTTTTTCTGCGAATAATATAATGTTACGTAGATACCATTACAAGTGTCAAATTGGACTTCTAATAGTTAAATTCGCAATGAATCAAATTTGCATCGGAGTGTCTGACGATTGGGGCGTGTCCAAGCATTGGTACAGTTACCTTACTGTCGTTCATTTTATCATTCTGTACACCTTTCATACTCATTCGATTCAATCGAGAAAGAAAAACTCTCGAGATCGGTCGGTCATATCAAACTCATCCCTATCTCTTTATACGGTGTTCGTCGAAAAAGTGGTAAAAAAAAAAAAAAACAAAATGGTCCGTTTTGCGCCGCCCCGCCCTAGACGACAAGTACCCAGCTCTTTTCCCCCACTCAATCTTCCTCGCACATATTTTCCCCCTTCTCGCCTCGCGGCCGCGGCTTTCCGCTTATCATTCGGCACGGATAAACATCTTGTAAATTGTACGGCACGCGTGTGTGCTGTACCCGCGCTCGCATTACCCACGCACGTGATGTATCAGCGCGTGCGCGATCTCTTGTTCGCTTTTTTTTTTCTTCTTTTCCTTCTCCGCCTCGCACGGTCGCGCGAAACGAGTTCCTCGTTTGAGACCAGCAGAGCCCGCGGACTAGATAAGACGTGATCATAGACTCGTATTTCTTTCCAAAAAAAAAAACGCCTTCCCCCTCCCCGTGCTCGACAATTTCGCAAATAATTTTTACGAGCCCGCTCCGAATCTCACGGCCGGGTCAGCGATTCGTTTTATCACCTCGAAGGTTTTATCGCCGCTCACGACTAATTGCACAGGGCGATAGCGTTGCGTCACCCCTTCGGTGTTTGCATTCGGCTGTCGCAAGTGCACTTCCCGCCCGTCCGCATCGGCCGAATTGAACTAATAACCGGCGAAAGCGAGACCTCGGCTACCAAAAACGGCTCGACAATAATGCATCTAAAAAAAAAAAGATAAACAAAAAGAGCCTTTCTGCTCGAGAGCCCAACCCTTGCGCGCGAAGGAGCGGGTAGCGGTAGCGAGGTACGATACGCGAGGCATAAATCGTTCTCGCACGAGATAATAAAAGAAATATGAGAGGATAAGAGAATTAAAAAAAAAAAAAAAAAAAATTAAAGCAAACTGCGGCGAAGAATAACAAAAAAAATTACAAAGAAAATGTGGAGCAGCCGGGGCAGCGTGAGGATCGACGCGAGATTGATAAAACATCGGGAGATAATAAATCACTGATATAAATTACCAATAATAATAAATTAAGTACAAACGTTAAATGAGAGGAATAAAGTGGATACACAGATACGGCTCTGTTGATCAGCGTGCTCGATGCGGGCTGTGGCCGTTCTATGTGGGAGTTTTTTAATCAACCGTAGAGGAAAATTCATTAAGCAAACACACGCGCAGGAGGGAACGCGGCGAGCGATATTACCGGAGGGGTTCGGCAGAGATCCTTGGGGTGGTTATCGGTATATTCGATCGATTATTATCTCGTTCGGCGATCGATCGACGAGCCCGCGGCTTGGGACGGCGAGAGCAAGGGAGGAAGAGGAACGAGCAGAAACCGCGTTGCAAGGAAGGAAGAGACGAAAAAATAATTAAAAAAAAAAATAAAAACGGAAGAAAAGTAAAGAAAAGATCGCGAGTAAACACACACACACGCTAGCGCTCGCTCAGCGGTGTGAGTATAGTTACGTCGGCGAGGAAATAATTGAGTTGCGCTTAATGGAGTTTACAAGCGTAAAGATCGTTGTTTAGTTGCGCGCAACGCAGCGAAAGATCGTACGCGATAAAACCGTACGTCTGGTAAATAATGTTATGGTCGAATGGAATACCCGAGTTTCTTTCGCGCTGCTTTGCGGAGAGAAGGTGCGAGAGAGTACAGCGCAATACACGCCTACGAGCTGCAGGCGTCTATTGGGAATTAAAAAAGAAAATAAATATTCAAAAAAAAAAGGTATTGAAAGAATTAAAAATTCTACCGCCGATAAGTAGCCCCGAGGCCTATAAATAATAATATCGAATATACTGTATTATTCACTGCCATACGCGCGCAAGAAGTACGAGCAATCTCGGCTCTAACGACTGTCCCGATAAGCGTCTAGACTGCGTACAGTCGCCCGTACGCCTTTCAACGCTCCGAAAGATCTGATGAGTTATACACGCAACGAGAAATGGAAAATACATTATCCGCATCCCCGAACCGTGCAATTTAGTTTGTAGTCCTTGAATCACATACGATAACTCCACACGCAAATATATTATTATTATTATTATTATTATTATTATTATTATTGAATTCGTTGACAAAATGTTTTATATAATAGAGATGTTTTTTTTTTTTTTTATATATGGCACATATACTTTTTTTCATGCGGTGGCTTTCGTTTTTGGGAGTAAAACGTCACTGCGCATAATTGATTCGTCAAACGAAAAGGTTTGACTCGGTCGGCCGATGTACAACATTCCCCGGTGACGCAACCGGCGCGTAGGTGGAACATTGGGCGTTATATTGCGTGTGCATCGCGCGAGGATAAATAATAATGCAAAGTCGAGAGGCAGCGAGAGAGCTCGTGAGGAAATACTAAAGAAAACATATCCGCGTGTCACGTTCCACAGACGCTATCAAATTCGGTGAATAATGACCGGGTGATCTCCCACAATAATTTTTTGTTACTCGACCGTAGTGGATCTTCGGATAGTGAGCCGCCGAGAGTGAGACAGAGAGCTCGTGAGACGATCGAGTTTTGTGATTAATCGAGACTGGAGGATCAACGATCGGGCAGCAATTTGTCTTGAGCCCTCACCGGAGAGAGGCCCTCAATGCGCGATCGTACACCGAGAGAGACGCCCCGAGCGCAAAAGTTCGTGCGTTATTAATGAATATTCGTTCCGTGGCGAATCGATGCTCGGAAGGCGCATACACGCGGAGATGCAGAGAAGGAGAGAGAGAGAGAGAGAGAGCGAGAGCCGCGTTCGGAGATGATGAATAAAAAATTATCGATTAAAAAGAAACTTCGAGGCAACCGGAAATAAACGCGTCCAAGTCGGGTCACTTCCGGGTGCAGATAAAATTTCATTATTTTTCACTTCGAAGAATTCAACTTGCAGAGCTTGTTTTTTTTTTTTTAAATCGTCAGTCGCATGTAGGAATAAACTGTACACGGCTCGTGCCTGCTTAATTAGTCAACAGGGAAATTAGTACCACGCCCTTAAGCCGAACTGTCCCTCCTAGCGACGAACGGGTCCTCCCGACTATCGAAGCTTGAATGGGTACGACTTCGCCCGAGTAGCGATAATTGCCTACCACCAATCAACCGCTGACCGATGCCGTATAATTACTAATTATTACTAATTAACCGGGACGTTCTCGAGCAACCTGTAAATCGACACGGTGCGTGTCAGCCCGGGGAAGGGTTGAGCGGCCTTACCGGAGGATCTCCGAGCGGTCAAACTAACCCACGCTCGCCACACGCCCACACATAATTTGGGATTGATTTTTATCTTTTTTTTTTTTTTGCATCGACAGCCCGAGCGCGTGTTTGTTCGTTAGTGCGTGTTTGTTACAGAAGATGCATACAAATCACGCCATCTTCAAGTTTAAGCGTTTCGGCGCCGGGACGATAATATCGGTCTGAATTACACGGATGTTTGGACAACATGATGAACAATGTGTTGTCCAAGTTTCGAAAAAATGTGTTTAAAAAAAAAACCTCATTCCGTACTACCGTAAATCACGCCATCTTCAAGTTTAAGCGTTTCGGCTCAGGGCCGATAAAATCTATCTAAATTACACGTGCGCTTTGACAACACATTGAATAATGTATTGTCTAAGTTTAAAAAAAAATGTTGTTATAACAAAGCTCTATTCCGTACCACCTTAAGTATAATAGTTTTCGCAAAGTGCGCGGATCACCGGTGGTTAGTCTTCTTCTTGCGCGACCATACGAAATTGCATTGCTCCTCCGGCAGTGTTGCGGAGAAACCCGCGGCAACGAGGATATCTCCTCGTCGTCGTCGTGCCGCTGGGATCGTTATCAAATCCTCGGAATCGAACGCGTACAGCGACGTTAGCGGCGGCCAGGAGGCGAGGGAAGAGAAAAGAAGAAGGATCTCTTCGGAAAAAGTAACAATAAAGAGAAAGAGACGGCAGATCTGCGCGAGATCTCCCGTTCCATTCAATGGGAGGCCTCTTATCTCGGCGAATCGTCTTAATAAATTGTCAGAGCCCATTCTCCTCCGGTTGCCTCCCTCCTCTCTCGCTGGATCTAAAACGCTCGCGGTCCGAGATAAAGGTGCGCGATTATCGTTGCCCGTTAAAAAAAAAAAAAAAAAAAACATTGCTTAGAATAATAAGCCTTATCAAAATGTGGAGCTCCAGCGAACCGGCGAATTTATGCTCGCGGCAGTGAACTTAAAGGACGATCGATGAACGATCGATAAAGCGGCTTTTTTCTTCCACCGGTGAGAGACTTCCTCTCGCGGTGCTGCACCTTCGGCCGCGGAAGCTGCGACACTATAGCCGGCTCCTTATCTCCAGGACACATTCGCGGTCCGAAGTATCGCGACGGGTACTTTGAATAATTCCTCCCCTTTCTCTCACCGCGGGTCGCGAGAAGTCCTATCTGCCGGCCGAGTCGCGGGGCCACGGTAACGAGTTTCGATACCTAGTGATTCGCGGGCCATACATCACTCCTCTCTCGCCGGTAGATACAATGGCTCTTTCTCGCATCGGCGAGAAAAAAAAAAAAAAAAAAAAAAAAAAGAAAGGTCGAAGGAAAAAGAAAAGAAGAGATCTCTGTTCTTCGCTGGATCGTCTCACCGGGCAAACATTCGCGATAAATATCTCTGTGCGAGATGCTTCTCGTGTGAGAAAGCACTTCTCGTGTGTTAACGAAAAAGGGCATTACGACGACGCGGTGCGCCGAATGCGATAGAACGAAAATGATAAAGTATGCCGAAACCGATATTTACCGATTTTTTTTTTTTTAATTATTACTAAAGATGTGACCGACTCCAATCCGATTTTGCTCGTCCGTCTTCAACTGCCCCTCGGCATTCGCCGACGAAAACGACCGATCGTTTTTGCAAAAATAAAAAAGGTGTCGCGCCCTCCCGCCGATCGATGAAAGAGGAACATCGCGAACTGAGCTTCGAACTTCCGTGGCACCGCCGTCGGCGCACCGAGAGCCGCCAGGGTGGTTTCGAGATACGCGCAAAATGAAGAAAAAGAAAGCTAAAAACAAAACCTCGTATAAATCACTAATTTATTAACGATCCAATTACGAATCGACTCCGACGATGTTTCCCCGTGATAGATCGTCCTCGTCGTCGCGACTCCTCGCCGATCGTCCGAGATCGTTTTCCCTCTCCGGCCCTCGACAGAGAGAGAGAGAGAGAGACACCGGTGCGTCTACTTCTCGCTCTTCCGCACACAAAACTGCGTCTATAGTTTTATACACCACATATATATTCCGCATGTACGTGTGTGTACGTATTATACCGTCGATCGATCGTTAAGTCTCGAATCGTCAATCGGGAATCGTCGTTCCCGGTTCGCGGTTACAGCGTTACAGCGATCTCTCTTTCTCTTCCTCCATCTCGCGGGATCTCACAGGCTCGCGAACAGCCCGATCGGAGCGGCTTTTAATAATTCAACGAAGTTGGAAGCTGAAGAGAGCGAAACTTGCGCGCGCGGCGGCGGCCTCTCGGATAGAAGAGAAGAGAGACCGCGGGCGATGCGCGGCAACGCGCAAGATGAACCGGGCGTGCGCGCAAATTATGCGCTCTCTCTCGAGGGGAACCCCCGAGATATAGCAAAAAGCTGCGCGGCCGAGAGAAGCTGTTCGCTGCCGGTGCTTCTTCTTATTCTTCTCGTTCCTCTTCTTCATCGTTCGTTCTCGCAGGATCATATTTGTCTCTCTTCGTCGGTCTCGTATTTCTCAGGGAAGTCCCGCGGGCAAGAGCGCATTTCACCGTGTGTCGGGCCTCGCAGTTCGATGGGAATAAAATAATAGCTCTGTACGCATGCGCCGCGAGAAAAAGTACGCGAGCGGATCTCTCTGGCGTACCGCTGTAAACACGTACCTTGTCGTTAAGAGACGATTGGGCGTATCTGCAGTCATCTTCTACGGTCACTTCGGGTCTCAAAAACTCAGTTTTCAACCGGAAGTGAGGTTGTACCGGAAATGCGTCGCTTCCGGTCGAAAAATGAGATTGTCTAACCAGAAGTGATGTATCTTCAATATGACGTCACTTCCGATTCCAAAATCTCAGTTTCGAACCGGAACGACGAAAGATGTTCTAACCGGAAGTGACGTTTTTTCGGTATGACGACACATCCGGTTGAAAACTGAGATTCAAAAATCGGAAGTGACTTTTTCCCATACGTCACTTCCTAACGAAAATTGAGATTAAAAACAGGAAGTGACGTTTTCCCGTGACGTCACTTCGGGTCGAAGTCTGCAGATGTTGAAACTGGAAGTGACGTTGCAGAGAATATCTTTAATTCTCTGTAAGACAGTAATGTGGGTAAAAGAATGTGTGTTACATGTCGCAAATGTATTTGAAATTCATCTCGAATTGAGCCAGCAACAGATACGGCTGGAACAACCGGACGGAGAAACGCGTCTCTATCTCCATTATACGGTGGAGATAGTCTCGTAAATAAAATTAATACGTCCAGAAGCAATAAAGAGCCGAGCCATGTAAAATGATAATCCTTAACGACTCAATCTCATTTCTCACACGATCGCGCGGTCGTGCGCGCTGAATCGCGACGCTCTCAGGATACTGCATTGGGAGAAGGCGTTGCGTTGCATGTGCAACAGGGAGAAACGACGCTGGGATTTCGAAGAGAGCCACGTCTCGAACCGAGCAGATATACCAACACGATCGCGATATCTTTGGGGTTCTGTTCCGAGAGTCGCGAACGTGATTCCCTACGTCCTGGGCTGCGATGAGTGCGAAAAAAGAAACTTTCGGCAACGTGCAAAATACGACTCTTTAAGTCTCACGATGAGTAAAAAAAAGCTGGACGATTTTTACTGTTTCATATCCACGGATTTTTACTGTTTCATGTAGCACGGAAATATTTTCGAAAGGTTTAAACATTTCTTTTTTTACATTGAAAATATTTTACCAATATTGAAAAATATTTTTGAAACGTTTTAAAAACATTTTAAAAATATTTTGTCGCCCGCTCATAAATCTTACATTGACATGTTTCAGAAATCTTTCGCTGAAATGTTTTTTAAACATTTGAGGGAAGTGTGAAAGATTGCATCACCAGTCCAATTTGCGTATACACACCCGCATAAATACGGAAACATTCGTAGAAATCTTTCGGTGAAAGATGAAATAAAACATATCTCCAAATGTTTTATCACTGCGTTTCAGAAATACTTCAGATGTGTTGAAAGATTAACCGTTCACGTACCGGATCCTTGTTTAAACGAGGACCCAGAATTTGTCAAGATGCAACTTTCGAACGATTTGAATAACAAGTTAATGTGCTAAAAAAAATCTGCAAAAATTCACAGACGTACCTTGAAGTGTCTTTTTTTTTAATAACGCAGAAGAACAGTTATGGCGACCATCCGTATAATTTTTGTGCTTAAAAGAAGACATGCTCGTTTGCGATCGGTACAAAGTCCCCGGTACTTTAAGGGTTAAGTATATTTTTGAAATATTTAAGAAACGTTTCGTTGGAATATCTTGACGAAATATTTAAAAACATGATTTTCATATATTTCACAAACATTTCGTAAGATTCGAAAGATTAAAAATGTTTCGAAAATGATTCCAAAATATTTTGTCGTATATGGGTATAGATTTTTTGTCCATAATTTGACCGAAACCTTTTCTCATCTCTGACCCGAATATATAAATTCATGAGTACATATTTTTAAACAATTTAATATTTAAAAAAAAAACAGTAGCGATCAGCGACAGAATCATTAGCCCGGAGATGAATATTAATTGTGAGATCCGACATTGCGAATTTTTCTCGAAATTTTGGGTCATGGATTTCTGAATGTTCCATCGATGGCCACACGCGTTGTTCTTTCGAAAATCGTTGCTGAATATGTCCCGATAAAGAAAAGTGAATTTGCATGATCGATCTTTCGGCGATCGATCGACGGAGACAGACAGTGAGAGCGTGACGAATAAAATATTCAACCGGTGTATGGATATAATAAGAATAACTAGCTTCTGCCGATCGCGCACGGTAACCCCTCGATTCTTCGCCCGCTTTTTTCCGTTCTCGCGCTCGATACTTCTCGCCGATGCTGCCGGTGCACTTTGGTTAGCCGCGGTTCACGAGAGCGCGAACGTTCGAGCTTAACGAATCGCAAAGTATGGTTATTAAAAGCGAACGAGTGGGGCGAGAGAGCGCGAGGAAGGCTACGCACGAGAATCGAGCGAGGCGTCGGTGGAGATAGGGGAAAGCGGAGCAATTTTTTATTTCGCAAGGCGAAACTTTTCGGGCTGCTCTCGGAAGCCCCGACGGGGCCCAATTCGCCGCTCTTGCTCGCATATATATTCCACGGGAATAGCCCGTGTATATGCATAAGCTACAGACTCGTTCAGAATCGCCTAATTCTTAACGATTTTTCTTTTTTTTTTATAACGTAAACTGGAAGTAGATTTTTCAAGATCACTTTCGACCACAAATTTTCTGCTCCACCCGACTAAAAGTGATCTTGCTGTTAGATGTCTCGACGGAGTCATTAAATCTATTTAACAGTAATTTTTTTCGGATGAGCGAATTATAGAGAAACGCTTTTACAGATTGACCAAAGATTTATTTGTAAGGCGATGTGAAATCTTCTCGGTAACGAAAACTATGATCCATTTTTCACCCCAAGAATGCTAAACTTTTCCGATCCTAAAAAAAGAAATGTATTAGAATTTTGATTACCGACCGCGTAGGCCGCGACCGCATCGCCGCGGCTGTGGAGCGATAGGTAAGCTGTTTTTTTGAACGAGCCTGTAGGGAGGCGAGCCGACGGCAGTCTTTATCAGTTAATAACGGGCCGGCATCGTGTCGGTCCAAAATATCCTGGCGAATCTTCCGTCGGGCATCGAGAAAATCGAGCTCTCCGTGCCTCCCGTATAATAATAATTCAGCATTTACTTTTTAGTACGTCGATTAATCCTCCTTATTAATCACCGAATCCCCGCCACCGTACGCTTACACGCCGTGCGCTCCGATACGGGATACCAGCAGACCGCGAACCCAATAATAATCTTCGAGTCGAATTTGTTGAATCGGAATTGCGCAGGCGTGAGATTGCGGACGAGTGAAAAAATAATAACGGAAGCTGAAATAGCAAAGAAAGCTTGGTACACGTTAATCGAAAATAGATCATTCGGCGAGTTCGCTGGCAATATGGCCTTTTACGCGCGTGTATGTTCCACGTGCGCGCGATCGTTTGTTCTATTTATCGCTCCCTCCATCGCTCGGATATCGAGTCCGCCTCGAGGCCTCGCGATCTCGTCGATCCTTTGAAAAAATAATCGAACCGCGATCTCCATAGGTGGCAGGAGGGAATCTCACCCGCTACCGTTTGTTATCAATTTTTAATTTTTTTTTTTTTTCCCCCATTCCTTTTTTTGCGTTTACTCTCCCTTCCGGACGGCCACGGGGCCGTGTCGACTCGCCCACGCGCCTTCGACCACCCGTTACGAATCGCGAGAGCTCTAAATATTAACGAATTCCACGAGCACACGCAATCGCACACTCTTGCACGTACGCGAGTTGGCGAATTCGCGATCGGAGAGTCTTCGGCTCGACTGCAATCGATTTGTATCAACGAATATCGAGTTCCCGCGATGGATCGCTGATTTGACCCTTTGATTACCGATTTACCGTTTTCCTCAGAGTCGATGAAACGGCTGATTTTTTGGAGTAGCGAAGGCGCATTTGGCATTCTGCACGTGCCAACGCCGACGCAGACTCTTCCTTTCCCTCGTTCGTCGCCGCCGTACGCTATTCTACTAGCGGACGAAATTAATTCGACGCGATAACTTCGGGCGTGCAGACCCGTATCCTCTCGTCTGTCTTCGAACCGCGCGGTAGTGTGTGGAAAAAAAAAAAGAAGAAATTGCAAGTGCCAGAACACGAGAGGAGTGTACGCGCGGAGCAATCGGTACACGAGCATGTCTCGGCTTTTCGGCGAAGATCGATGTAGTGTCCAGGTGATCTCGAGAGTGGTCTCTCCCCGTTACCGGAGTAAACACACACAGTCCCGCGGAGGACGCGAGAGAACCGCCGAGTGCTTTACGATACCCGGCCGCGAACTTTATTCACACCCGGGAACGAATACGCGCCCGCGTTACGCCTCCTACCATCCCGGCCGTTGATTAATCAACGAGGTCGACTCGTAAAAATAATATCGATTCGCGAGAAGGATTTTTCATTATGCCCCACGGTGAAACCTCTCTCGACTGAAATTTTATGATAATAATAACGATTGTAGTGCGAAATTAATAAAATTAATAAAATTAATAAAATTAATAAAATTAATAAAATTAATAAAATTAATAAAATTAATAAAATTAATAAAATTAATAAAATTAATAAAATCCATTTTATATATACTATAAAAACCGAGATTTCGAAATTATAGCACACAGAACGGAATTTTACAATTTCCGAAGTCCATTCTATACGCTATAAAAACCGAAATTCTAAAATTAGAGAAATTATAGGAAGAGAAACTTCGGAAGTATGGAATACGGAATGGAATTGTGGAAATCGATTCTATATGCTATAAAAACCAAAATTTCGAATTTACAGCATGTAGAATTCCCTCAGCTGGGGGGGGGGGACGAGAAACATCCAACTCAACAAACAAATCGAAGGTTTCCTACAGAGGGGTGAGACAAACATCCAAGCAACAAACAAATCCACAGTTCTCCAAAATATATACAAGATTATTATTCGTGTAAGCCTCATCTCCATTGTTAAAAAAAAAAACCATCCCTGTATCATCCGATTATTTCCTACTTGCTCATAATTTTGATTCGAAACGTATACACAGAATGTTCGTTACGGCCCCGAATAATAAAGAATAAATTCATTCAAGGATGATATACAGTCGAGTTGTCAACGGGGACGAGACCGGGCTGTATATCACAGGTAAGCGCGGTTTGCGAAATTTCTTCGGTCGTGTCCCGAAGAGAGTACGAGAAATTCAGCTGTTGTATTCCTCGCCTTCATTCTCGGTAGGAATATTCGCGCGAGCACGCGGGCGGGCTCGCGAATAATCGTAAAACGCTTTCTCGCGTACCGCTCTCTCTCTCTCTCTCGCGCGCTCGGGCTTTGGCTTTTGCGATCTCGGGCCCGCGAGGAGAGGACCGCAATGTGAAATACCGCGAGCGGGGCCCGCCTGGCTTGCATCCTCGGGTGCGCGCACGCAATACAAACCCAGACCCGCGCACTGGGCGGTGCAGCGTTAACGCTGCAAGTGCACCGGTACACTTTGCATTATACCCACATGCGGGTTATGCGTTAAACCCGAAGGTCTGTGGATAATAAAAACCTTTTTTTTCGGACTATAAAACCCGCAAAGCCCGTATATCTCGGCATCCGTCTGTGAGAACAGATTTTTCGACTCTGGAGACGAATCTTTACAATTTTTTGCAGTATTCGTTAATTGTTTTGAAGATTTGTTTTCGTGAAAGAAAAAATATTCGAGATTTTTTAGTGTTAGTTTTAGTTTTGTGATTTTTACTTTTTTCTTTATTTCCCGCTTTGGGAAACGGATTTTGACGATTCTTGAAAAATGTTTCATGTTTTTTTTTTTTTTTTTTTTTAATTTACTTTTAGTTTTAAAAATTTTAACGCTTTTGTTTATCTCCGGCTTTGGAGACGGCACTTGAGAATTTGTGAGGGTTTTTACATATTTTTGTTGTTTTGAGTCTCGACGTTTGTTCGACCTTCTCAATCGTCGCATCGCTCGAGATCTCGAGATCCTCGGAAGATGCCGAGCGGCCTCGAAATTTCATCGTTTTCTTGTTCTTCTTCTTCTTCTTCTTCTTCGGATAGGAAGCCTCGAATTCACGCTGCAACGCGGAGACGCGCGACTACCGAGTATATGTATTATCTCCCGAGAGATTCTTCCTCACGACATCTATTCGCTCGCTTTCTCGGTTAGCTCCGTCATTAGCCTGACGTCGGGATGCGAAGCGACGGGCGGCGGGCGACACGTTCTTCCTTCTTCCTCTCGTCGTTCGCCACTCGTTCGTTTCGTATCTCGCGGCGAGTCACGCGCGGCGGCGTTGGCGGTGGCAGCCTCAGTGTCAATCAGTGTCGCTTTCGAAAATTCTAAAATAGCGTCGCAGTTCTGTACGAGGAAAGACACGAGGTACGCTATCTCCGGGCCGGCGCTTGATGTCCGCGGGAAACGAACTAATTTCGCCTCCGCCCTCTCGTCTTATCGCGTGTATCGCGCCTGCGACACGCCCGGTTGATTGATATTCCATAGTCCTCTTGAAATTGTCGGCTTTCCTATTTCGCTCCGGCGATAATTCACCGTTGCGAGGGAACGAGACTTTTTTTTTTTTATTCGAGCGACATTCGTTTCACATTTCTGACAATGAGAATACGACACGTCTATCTTTCGATACGCCAGTACGGAAAAAATATATACACACAATGTTAAAAAATGTTTACGATCTTACGATCAAATTTATTGGACAAACATGAGGAGAAATTATGAAAAATACTAAATTTAAATATTAAATTTTAGTAATCGCAAATAAAGATTAACAAACGGACAAATACACGGGATGAAGGACTCCCGTCGATGGCCCATTGGACAAAGGAAAATACAACCGAGATACTTGTAAACATCCGCTCACTGATGTACACATTCCGTCCAATAAAATTCTTGTACAACAAATATTAGATTTTAATGTTAAATTTTAATATTAACTTTTAATATTAACTTTTAATATTAACTTTTAATGTTAAATTTTAACATTAAATCTAAAAAATACGGTAAATTATATGTGTTCCCGGTTGAGTAAACGAGGAGGTTCACCAGTGTATAACTTTTCGAAAAAAAAAATGGACCCTTCCCGCAAGATGCGCCAAAATTGCTGACAATTTTTTTTTTTTCTTTTTTAATATTCCAGTTGTTCCAGAGTGATTATTAGCAGCCATTTCTCCGACGCCTCTGTGTACACAATGCTGCCGACCAATTATAACCCCGAGCCTGCAAAATTTCGGTCAAACGAGGCGTGGTAATGAATTCGGCGTCGGACCAATAAAACTCGTGGAGCCGTTAAGGCGCCGCTTCTCCCAATGCTCACAGAGAAACAGGGGCAGAGGGAGAACCGAGGAATACGGCAGAGTGAAACGAGACGAAGACTCTCGACGCGCGCTGGCACCCTCCGACAGGGCTACTCTGCATCGCCGAGCAACAGCAGCAGCAGCAACAGCAGCGGAGGGGCTTTTCGCTTGCATAACTCCCCGAACTGACATCCAGCTACGCTCGTAAACGTAAAACATTCTCGAGGCTTACGTGTTGTTACGTGGCTACGTATCGATGGCGGAGAGTCAAAAGGGCGTAATCTTAATGCTAAAGCCATCCGAGTTACGCCCTTTTGATTCTTAACCGTCGATATTACTATTTCGATGTTATACATAAATATATATCGACTCGGTAAATCCGAATGCTCCTCGCCACCTTTCTCACCTCCTGGCATAGTTTCCATTTCCTACAGCTGTACGCTATGTGTTATCGAGACGCGATGAGTAAAATGAAGAATAAAATTAAGAACTTAATTAAATTTTTTTTCACAAAAATTGAAGAAAAAACATAATTAATTTTGATTAAATTCTGTAGTAAAAAAAATCCTACGGAATAAATGAAAAGTAATTGTACTTTTTTTTTTTAAGTGTCTAGACAATAGTACTTGGCAATAGGATGTTTCCGGTTTGGTAGGCATTCAAGAATTTCATTCTCGACGTTGCCTGAGCGCGTCGTCGCCCGTCGGGGCGTGCCAGTGGCGAGGTTCTGGGCGATTTATGAATTCCTGCTGTTCGATAGAATCGACCTAGTGAATAGGCGCTGCACATCTTCGGCGAGTCGTGCATCTGACGCATCCACCCAGGACTCACTCCGACACATAAATCGGTGAGCCGCGACCGAGTGTTTTTCTTTTTGGCAAATTCACAAAAATTTTACCCACCCTTTCCAGATTGGCATTATTGAATTTTATTTTATTTTTTCGTTGAACGAATGACCTTTCAAGACACCATGATAAATCTTCGAGGGAAACTTCGAACGTTTATCTTGATAATTGTCTTTTTCCCAAACGAAAGACTTTCCGACCGATAAATTCTATTTAGGGATTTATTGGTATATTTGACGAGCTAGATCCAATAATCGGCCAAATGGACAACAGCAGATTCAGGGAGTTCACCGCAGAAAAAGCAAATATATTTGCTGAACAGAGTGAAGGAATAACCAATAAAAGAAGACTTATAAAATGCGCAAAATAACAACAATTCATCTCGTTACAAAATTTTAAGAGCCGCAAATTTCACAGTTCACTCGGCGACAATAACAAATATAAATAAGGCTCGGGTAAATAATTATTTGTGCCTCATTGATGACGATTTCCATCACTCGCCGAACGGCACATTGAAATTTAATCATCCAGTGAGTTTTACCGAATCGAATTTTGTCTCCAAATCGCGAGATGACTTCGTCGGACAGCAACGAAAAAAATGAAACAGTATATTTAACATTTCATTTTCTTTGCTTACTGCACGATAATAGTCCTTAGCCCTTTGTAGCGCGATGTATCAGCGATACGCCTGATTGAATTAATTAAAAATGCATTAATAACCAATATGCCTCAATGTCACTTCATGTTTAGGAATATTTTGGATCGCTGAATTCGAATCAGAGCTAAAAATTCAGAAATTCGAAATGGTGGATCGAACGTGGCGGATTAAAATGCAAAAAATTACCGAATTCCGAAAAATGTAAGCGTCAAAGGGTTGACAGGAACGTAGCATTTCGCTCGATTCGACTCTCGCCTGGTCGGCGAATCCCGAGCATTCGCGATTGTCTCCGATTACCAAAAAAAAAAAAAACAAAAATTGCCATCGGTAACAAGCCATAACACGCCAATAGTTCCTCGAATCTTTTACGGCTTTCGCTTTTTTGATAATATAATTTTATGGGAATCCCGGGATAAACGATCGTTCCACGCCCACGATTCTCGCCGTTCGTTCTCGGTTGTGATAATATAATTTTCGCTCTCTATCTCGCCTCTCCGCTGCGCGTGAACAACCAAAAGGCCTCTCACTTCGCGCCGGTCGCGAGTCGTACCTACGTTTATGCGCCCGTTGCGGAAAAGCTCGCTTCACTCGGTGCAGGCTATCTCGAATCGTTCATCTAACAAGCATTTTGCATTTTATGACTTTTTATCGTCGGGCGCGAGATCGCGACGATTCCATCTTTACCGGAAAAACGTAGGGTTAACGAACTCCGTTTCAGGATATCTTAACAATAACTTCCAGAAAGAAAAATAGTTAAATTGTTATCATCATTTTCCTTTTTTTGTTTCTTTCGCCGGGAGTTAAAACCATAAATCTGTCGTGAAGTGTGCGAAGCGACTGAGAGCGAGGCGGCCCAAGATGAATGACGGACCGGGTTGGTTAGCGAATTACGAATTATTATTATTATTATTATTATTATTATTATTATTATTATTATTATTATTTATTGTAGGGTGCTGCACCCCATAGGTACAAAAAGTGTATATTATCTCGAAGCACAAATCCCTCTGAAAACGTGCAAAACGTGGGTTCAACAAGCTCCGTTCCACGATATCCTAACAATAACGCCCGAAAAGGAAAATAGTTAAATTACTTTCATTTTTCTTCTTTAGTTTTTTTTTTTTTTTCAACGGGAGTAAAACGATAAATTGGTCGAGAAGTATTGCGAGGCGAGTGAGGACGAGGCATTCCGAGGCGAATGACGGACAGGGTTGGTCGGTGAATTGCCGCGAAGAATTATCACTATTACTATTGTTTATTGTAGCTATGCACTTGCACTATCTACGTACAAAAATAGTATATTATCTCGAGGCACGAATTCGTCTGAAAACGTGTAAAAACATCGGGTCAACGAGCTCCGTTCCACGATATCCAAACGATATCCTCCGAAAAAAGGAAAAAGCTAAATCATTTTCATAATTTTCCTTTTCCCGTTATTTTTTTTCTCACCGGGAGTTGAGACGATAAATCGGCTGGTGAAGTGTTGCGAAGCGAGTGAGGACGAGGTAGTCCGAGGTGAACGAGAGACAGGGTTGGTTGGCGAATTACCGCGAAGAATTGTATTTTATCTCGAGGCACGAATTAATCTCGCCCACGCGGCGAGCTCTCGCGAGCGGTCGCGCTGTATCTGACGTAACGCGCCCGAGTCGCGATTTCTGCGAGTCTCTCCCTCGCTCCGCCGTTCGTCGATCTGATGTAAGTGTAAGGTCGCAGTCAGCTTTGCTCTGGCCGAGTCTCGAAACGTGAAATATATAACGCGCTGCACTCCGCAACGCACACACGAAACTGAGAGTTACACACACGCCGAGTTATTTCTTACCGGCAGCCCACCGGCGATCAACGAGCCGAGAGCTCGTGAATTACGTGCAATGCTCGGCGTACATACCCGCGCGGGCTGCGATACCCTCCGAGCGTCAGCTTTCCGTTGAGTGTAACAACACCGCGTGCATGCACACCTCTTCTCGTCTCGCGAAGCCAACCGGTCCGCGAACGGGACCGTGCTGCAGCGGATTCTAATTCTTCGGGGCGGGTAATTGCGAAATGAGGAAAGCACCTCGAGACTCGAGATCAGATCATCAGGATTGCGCCTTATCGTCCAATTTCAAAAAATTACAAGCGAGAGGCTGTTTCCCGTTACACGGAGAAAGATAATTAGTTGCCCACCCAACCAAGTGCGTGCTTAAGTATCATCCGGGCGATCAATTTGCTTGGGCCATCATATTGATAAATAATAATAATAGTAATGATGATGATGATGATGACGATGGTGGTAATGATTTTGATGGTAATAATAAATCGATTAGTAGTATCGCCTGGAACATATTTGAGCACGCAGTTGAATGGGGCAACTTAATCATTATCCTCCGATCGCGGTTCAGTGATAAATCATTAATGGCCGTTCGCTATAATATTAATAAGTAATAATTATAATAATGATGATGATGATGATGGTGGTGATGATTTTGATGGTAATAATAAATCGATTAATAGTAGCGCCTGGAATATATTTGAGCACGCAGTTGATTGGGGCAACTTAATCATTTTCCTCCGATCGCGGTTCAGTGATAAATCATTAATGGCCGTTCGCTATCATATTAATGAGTAATAATTATAATAATGATGATGATTGTAATAATAATCAATCGATTAATAGTAACAACTGGAATGTATTTGATCACGTTGGTTGGGGCGACTCAATCATTATCCTTCGTTCGCCGTTCAATAAAAAGTTATCGAAAATCGGTGGCAATGACCTATGTAAAAATCGGTAATATTTCGCACAGTATTTTATATAAGAAAATTACTAATAAAAATATTAAGAGGCGATAGTAAAAAAAAAGAAAGACATTTCGATTGAAAACACGGCCAGTAGTGGCAAATTCATCCCTCATATGAGTAGTTCCAGAGTAAAGGCGAGACCCCTTCACTTACTTGCCGTCTCACGCACGGCTTACGAGTACTTCGGAAAAGAAAACCATCGGACTTGCCACATCAAACCCCGAAGCGTCCTACATTCGCATAAATATTATGATTAATATAAATATTAAAATTAACATTATTATTAATGAAAACCTTATTGTTAATCGACGAAACAATGAGATCGGCGTTGCACCGGTAATTTAATGAGATGCAGATTAATTCGAGAGAGGGAATAAAGGGGTCGCTGGAAGAGTGCTCGGCGTTCGTGCCACGAGCAGCAACCGGGCAACCCGGGCGGAGCAGTTGAGTGAAAGCAAATTCCGATTCGAAGGGATACAGATGTAACGGGGTAGATATAAACTAAAACATATATATATATACACATAATACATGTATGTGCATACAGTTGTATATTGAATGCTACGGTATTATGGTTATGCGGCTTCGGTAACTTTGTATAACCCGGACCGTACGGGGAGCCAGGACGAGAAGGAGATCGATCGTTCCGCGTGAACTGAATCGCCAATTATGCGGTGTCGATGAAAAACCTTAATCGAGAGGAGAGCCTTCTCGCCGCCCCATCCTTTCTCTCTGTATATGCTTTATGCCCGAACCGTTCGTCTTTCGTTCCTCGTTCGAGGCAGCGGAGGAGAGCCTCGGCGCGGTTACGCTCGCGCGCGCCCCGTCGCTTTATTACAATAATTCGGCCGTTTAATTGCTAATTAAGGGGGGGGGGGGGGGGGCGAGCTCGGCCAGTCGAGGTGGCACGTAGCGAGGCCGCGGACTCGAGCGCGGTAGACGAGAATCGTCGCATCTGTCGACGCTGTACCGCTATATGTATATACGTATACGCTACTTGCTCGATTCTGCTCGCTCAACGATCTCGCGAATTCTCTGTCCCGGTGTGTTGTTCTCTGTTTATAGTGTATGTGTGTGTGTATATATAAATATATATATATATATATATATGTATATATATATATATAAAACATTGGAAGCTACCCGTTCTGTCCTCGTCGCCCGCGCTCGTTAACTCTTTGCCTCTCGCCGATATATCCCACGCCGGACTGCGCGAGCACCTTCGTTTCGCTGATTATCGCCAGAGTTCACAGTCGACGACGCGGGAACCGGAGGGGCCGCAAGAAGAAACAAGATGCGGCGATCTCGTTCGATTGGACCCGAGGGAATTTCTTGTTTTTATTTCTTTATTTTTATTTCTTTATTTTACCTTTTTGCGCTCCATTAATACGGCACTTTATTTCCATTAGATCTTTAGCGTACTCTGGACGGGGAGGGGCGAGATGAACGGACGAGGCTCAACGTTTTATCATGTTTCCGTGGTAGTCCATTTTGCCACCTCGTCCCATGCGCGATCCATGGATCATCCTTCGGATCGTCGGTGGGGAACAATTTTTCGATACTCGTTACCGGTTTATTAAACAAATAAGATCGAGTATAGAGATAAGTGGCTCTTCGGTGAGTTTACGATCGCAACGGAATTCGCGTGTCTTTTGTCTACCTGTTCTCTGTTCAGTCTCGGGCGCTCGTTCGCTTCGGGATGAAGATCGAACAATGAGGGACGAGAGGGCCGCTATGCATCCAGTGGGTCCCGGGGAAAGGGGGGGGGGAGAGATTAACGGCGGTAATAAGATGGACCCGGCTTCATTAGGCGCATTGTTGTTGCTCGAGAATCTGGCTGGTCCGCAGGGGGGAGTCTCCTCTCGAAAGAGCGAAAGATCCGTTGAGGCCCTCAAAGAGTTCGAACGAATTGAACGAAGAAGAGCGAAGAAGTCGACCCGAGAAGTAGATATTTTCGAGCGTTACATCAGGTCCTGATAGGATCCGGAGGAGGTCTGACGAGGCTTTATCCAGGACCTTGTCAGGCCCCGATGTAACGCTCGAAAATTTTTACTCAGGGTTCAGATCTTTAGGAGAGTTCGACCGAATTGGAGGAGGAACAATGAAGGAACCGATCCGTACCGGCCCTTTGGAGAATTCGAAAGGAATTGGACGAGGAAGAGCGACGGAATCGATCCGCTGAGGCCCTTTGAAGGGTTCACGCAAATTGGACGAGGAAGAGCGAAGGAGTCGATCCATTAAGGTTTTTAGAAGAGGTCAAACGTATTGAATGAGGAAGAGCGAAGAAGTCGGGCCGTTGAGGCCCTTCGAAGAATTCGAATGAATTGGATGAGGAAGAGCGCAGAAGTCGATCCACTCAGGCCCTTCGAAGAGTTCGAACGAATTGGACGTGGAAGAGCAAAGTCGACCCGTTCAGGCCCTTTGGAGAGTTCGAACGAATTGGACGAGGAAGAGCGAATAAGTCGACCCGTTCAGGCCCTTTGGAGAGTTCCAACGAAATGGACGAGAAACAGTGTATACCCGACCGCCCACACATATGTGCCTATTTCCTCTTCATTCCCTCCCTCCACCCTTCCCTCACCGTTTCGCTGTGAGCCACCGAACGACCCTTTCGATCTCTCGACATAGTTCCCGACCCTAGCGAATTTCTCTCTTCCCCTTGGGGAATTTATTTCGCAGTGTCTGTGCACAGTCTCTACCGGGTTCGTCCGTGCGTCCGTCCGTTCGTACCCTCTTGTTTTTCTTGGCGAGTCACCGGGATAAAAAGAGAGTTATACGGCCCGTTGGCCCGGGCCAACGAACGTAATACCGAGGAGACGCACCGAACTCAGCGGCGACGACCTCTTCGCTCTTCCACACTGGGAATATCGCCGACCCGACGGCCGCTAATTGCTTCTTGCTTCGGAAACGTATGAGCGATACACCGACGTCGATAAATCAATCTCCCTCACAGTCTATCGTACAGTTACCGTAGACCGGAAGTGATATTGTATCATACGGGTATAAATGAGTGAGGAACAATAACCCGGCTGGAGTTATCGCTCGAACACAGGAGCAGCAACGAAATCACGCTGCAGCATTATCGGCCGGTACAATTAGTAAATACACGAGAATATTTCGATGAATTTGATTCAACGATACTCAAAACCCGTTTTACTTTCATTAAAAAAAAATGGTTTATTTTTATTAAGGGAGGGGGCGGAAGCCACCTGATCCATTCATTCGTCGAAATGCATATTTCACCAGTAGATCGATCATCGTCCCGAGAATTATAGTGTCAATCGTTCGATCGCGGGCGAGAGAGTCTGCGAGGAAGAGATCGCCCGTACGACGGAGAGGCGAGATAAGGCCGTCGGTACGGAGTTAATTAATATTCGCAGGTGGCTAATGAGCCGAGGCTCTCCGTCGTGTATCGCTCGAGTGAAAGGGGTCATGCATTTCGCTCTTATCATCCCTGCGCTGTATAAAAAAAAAAGAAGGTAAAAAAATAACTTGCTGACTAATAATCGAGGAATAATTATTACGCTTGTACATCCGCGAGAGTCTCGAGAGTTTCGGGGATGTATAGCGGCGATGATATTTCGCGCCTGAGAGGAGTAAGGCAAAACCGGGCGTGTATTAATACCGTCCTTATTAAATCCCGCACGCGTGAAGCCGACGCTCTGACGGTGGCTTTTACCGTCGCACTTTGATCCAAAACTCTCAGGTGTGGCCCCGAGCTTAATAAGCTCATTTCTGCCAGCACCGCCTATCCCCGGTAGCCGCTCTCTCTCCCTCCCCGAAACATCCACTACGGTTTATTCGGACTACGGCGGACTCCGCGCCCGAGAGACATCTTCGCCGAAGGCGCATTTGCCACGAATTATATGGGCCGTGCTAATACAACGTTTCTCACGTCCCCTCCCCTCCCGCGGCGCGGGCACGCACCGTACCCCTAATTTGATTTTCCTTCGCGCCTCGGGAACGTCAACGAGGAGACCGCGCGCCGTGTAAGACGCATTGCTTTATATTCGGATTTTGGCTCGGTGGAACACCCATACGAATTAATTATATAAAAATTAAATAAAAGAAAATTAAATTCAGTTAAATTAAAAAAAAAAAAGTGTTTCGATAGTATATCGTCGGGGAAAAAGGTACGGTGAGGTGTCGAGACGGGACGTCGATTGTGAAAACTGAAATCCGAACTACACAGTAATAAAGATTTGTAGATTTAAGAAACATTCTTTGTCCACAAATGTCCACAATTATTTTCTTGGTTATTTTACCAAAAAATATTTGTAAAATTGGCAGACATCTTTGTAAAATGAACAACATTTTTGTTATAAAATTAACAATAAAAGAATTGTGGACGTGACCGAGGAACGTTGGTACCTATTTTTACTGTGTATCGATGCAAAGTTAAAGAACCGAAAAAATGATGTATTTTTTATAATTTTTATATTGCGGACATTTTTTGAGTCGAGGAGCAAATGGTTGTCGGGGTAAATTTGAAAATGTGTCGGCAAGTCGGATCGCGGTGCCGATTTAGAAAATACTTGAGGCTAGTACGAAGCTCCGAGAGTAAAAAAAAAACGAGCCCGCGAGAGCGCACGGTGAGACGGAGATAAAGAGCCATGGTCTACCGGGTTGGAAGGAATGCCCCAGTGAGAACGTGCTTCGGATGTTTGGTAGTGCAATCCCCGGTTGGGAATTGGTTGCATAACGGGTGACGCCACGCGAATAGAAGGAAGAGTAAGCGAGTGAGAGGAGTTTGTGCCAATGCTATATGCGGATACTCCAAAAGTCTCTTATAGACACGTATTGGTGAGGCTTTTATAGTGTAGCACAGGAGGAGAAGGAGGTGCCCGGGGGCACCGGGCCGGCTAAGTTGTTTATCGAACCCGATCGAACTCGATCGGCTTCAACAACTGTGCGCGCACTGCGCTCCCTTGTTCGTACACTGATTCACCACCGTTCTTCTTCCTCCGGCTCCGCTTTTCTCTCCAACGATCCTGACGGATTTCAACTTTTGCCGCGAAATTTTATTTTACACGACGGAGATTTAAAGAAATGTGTGGGACTGCAAGAATTTCTTTTACTGCGGTAACAAAATTCTTGATGACCCGACAAATTTACGTGCTTAATGTAGGTAATATATTACGTATAAATAAAATTGTTAACGATTTTCACGAATAATTATAATTATTTATGATGGTAATCATTTTTTATAATTTTTACCAATCTGAGCGGCAAAGACGCTTTTTTTTTTTTTTTTATCGGTGGATTATTTTTGCTTCTCGGAGCCGGCAATAACAGGAGAAATGATTCGATTCTCTATTAATAAAATATCACTGTACTTTCCAGAATAGTCTACATTTTTTTTTTTTTTTTTTTTTTTTTCGTAATTTATTTATAAACGCGCTTTCGGCCTCTCTCCACGACCGATGGAAAAAAACCGCTCGAATTTACGGAGTCCAGGATCCACCCACGCGAACGATCTTCCGGCTGCTTCGCCGGCCTCCTTTGACGAAAACGCCGCGGTGAAATTACATAGAAAAAAGAAAGCGCGCTCTTGAGATGTCGATAAATAGTCCCTGGCTCCTTGGAGCCAACCGAAATAGATAATGTCACCTAATTCTGTGAGCTACGGCCGAGGACCACAGTTCGACCGTTCGGGACACGGCCTCGTCGTCCTCCGTGCAGCCGGGAGTATAACTCAACCGAAATTACACACATCTCGGTTCCGCGAACATCTGGAAATCCGGCTGTATTCGACGGCCATTCAATTTCTTTCTCTCTATAGCGTGCAGTATTTTTATTTGACTCTGTGTATTTAATAAACATCCACGATGGATTATCGTTACCCGAGCGAAATACTTTGCGCCGACGTCCTGATTCTTTTTTTCAATTCTTTTTTTTATCGCCTCCTGCTAGACTCGTTCGCGAAGTCGGGTGGCGGATGCGAGCGGAAGAAATGCGGTGTGAGAAAGTGCCGGGCGGAAAACGAAAAAATTATCGCTTTTCAAGAGAGATCTTTAACGACATCTTTTTTTTTTTAGTATTTTTTTTTATCACCGTTACCGGGTCGCTCGAAATTTCTTAAGTGCGATAAATCGCTTGTAAATCAGTGCTGTGAAAAGTGCGCACGACACTTTTCTCGAACCTCGTGAAATTTCGTCTCCACTTTCACAATGGTTTTCTCGTTATTCAGTGTGTTTTTTTTTTTTCGAAACGTATGTTCGAATTTAAAAAAAAATTATATTGCAAAAATACTAAAAAAAAAATATTAACAAGAGACAAATTGGGGACCTTCGCGAACAATACTTGTTTGTCGAACGTGCCCCTTTTCGCTGTCTATTGCGCAAGAGCCGCGAGAATTTGTATCAGCACCTGTCGCAGCTTATCGCGGCTCGGTGTTTTCGCGCACAGAAGCTCGTGGGCGTCGCACCGATTGCTAGATCTCGAAATGTTGCGAGAAACAAATTGAAGAAGGGCAGTCATCTCGGATGGACGAGGAGTGCGTCTTACGTCCGAAGTGCAACTATCACGAAGTTTAATCGCCTGTCCCGCGCCGGATGAGGAACGAGAATCGCAAACGCGAACTAAATACCTGCCTGTCGGACAAGCGCCGAGGAGACACGCGATTTAGAAAACTCGTCGCCCTCGGATTGCGCAGAACAATATCTTTCGGTTGTGCGTCGATCCGGACGAATTTTCTTTGCTCCGAAAGCGCGATGCCGCGAATGATGCGAGAACGCGGAGGCCGCTACTCGGTACGAATAGCATTGTGTTTTCGGCACGTCGGCGATTATTTACGTCTCTCCGCTAAATGGGTCACTCGGTGCTAACGACTGTTTCATTGATGTACCAACTGTGCTCCGCGCCGCCGTCGTACCTCGGGTTCTTCGAGGTCCAGGCATTTTTTTTTTATTTAAATTATTTTTATTTTATTTTTTTCCTTTAGAGAGATAGTTGATATTTCATGTTTCAAGGAGGAACGAACTTTATTGCGAAGCCTTCTTTCTCGAGGTTCATCATCAGCCCGCTCTTTGCACGGGGGGGGGGGGGGGGGGTCGCGGTTTTTCTTAATCTATCCACTCGGCGATGACTATGGAACACAGAAGACCTTCGGTCGGATCGCCTCAATAATCGCGCGAAATTCCTGTGTGGGACCCCGGCGTGCTCTCTCGCTGGTTTTGTGGTTTTTGCACGAGATGCACTGTAATAACTAATACTAATATGCATGCAACCGCTCGCCGGAGCGTTCAAGGACCCTCGAGCTGTCTCGCCTTTCTAACTGGAACTACCCACGCGGGAAATCACGATTCTCTTACCCTTGCGACGTCGTCACGGATATTATCGAACCGGATATCGTGCAATTTTTTTTTCTTAAATTAGTTATCACATGCGTCTATCGGAAGCTCACCGTACGATTGTGTCCTCCGGTGCACGAACGATTGAACGAATGTAAAGAAATTGCAGTCTTACCTGTAACAAGAGAAATCATAATATATTCGTTAGGATTATTATAATCAGCTATTATTATTGTTAGTTAATGACTGATTATGGTTATTATATTTTGTATAGCTGTTATTGTTTTATGATCGAGAGCATCGGCACAAAAAAAAATCTTTTTTGTAGCTCTGCGATTTATTGTGTAATTTTTATAAAATCAAGGTTTCCTGAAAATATGTTCAAAACTAATACAGCCATGTATTTTCTAGCGCTAAGCACGAATTGAGAGAAATTTTGGTCCAGAGTCAAGAGGAAACTTCCTAATTTTCAGAAACATTTTTAGGCAATTTTTTTTTGGGTTTCCGCACGCACTGAGAAAAAATTAAATGGTAAAAGCTACAATACTGACTTTTTATCATAAAAAATAGTTCCCGGAAGGAACTTTTACATTTTATAGTTACGACAATGACGAAAAATCATGGTTGCAACTATAATTATAATTTAACGAATTGAATATATACTATCAGAAACTATTTATATGGACGTTCCGCCTGGGAACTATTGGTTACAGTAGAAAATACGATCCTTTTATTTTTCAGTGCGCACTTCGGACTGTCGGATACGTCACATTTGCCTAAAAGATGGATTTATGAAGCGCCGCGCCGCGTCTCAATCTCGACACTACCAACGAGGCAGCACATACACGCATATATTGAGCGGTCAGGTAGTATCGTGACTGCGACAAGGGACCGCAGGCATCGCGCGCCGAAACCCCAGCCTCACGCTCTTGCATAACCATTGTTATTTATCTTGGGGAGGATCGCCAAAGTATTTCACGTTGAAATAATAACAGCTTGTCTGGCAGTGTCCGCGGGCATCGGGAGAGAAGAAAGAGAGCCGGCCGGACTCGCGAAGACGGCACCTGCCATTCTCTTGTTCCCTTCCTCGCGAGAGCCTCTTTGCCGCTCGGCCGCATGCATCAGCCATCAGTCGGAGCAGGAAATCATTTCTAGTTTAACTTTTGCTTCCTCGTTGAGGAAGCTTGGGGTTGGTGATAGAAAAATATAAATTCGAGATTTTCAATTAATTTTCAAATATGTCGAAAAATCACTATTAGAAAAAATGTGTGAATGTATGTGTCTATGTATGTACGTGTGTGTGACTCAGCGCGACAAATTCAAACCGCTATAAATCGAGAACAGAGCATGGTAGTACTTAAAATAGATGAGTACTTATTTGATACTTAAAGTACGCACTGAAAGTATCAAAGTACTTGACGGTACTTTAAGTACTATTACTGAGTACTTTGTTTATTACAAAATTGTAATAAATGAGAAAACCCATGTGCAAATTACTTTGCAGCACTTTCGTAACGTAAAAAAATGTCTGTCTCATAAAATTATTTTACTACCAATCCACTATTTTCCCTTTAAATCCCAAAAATACGATTTTCCGTGCATAAAATCGAGACTTTTCTCACTTTCGGCCACTGTACTAGATCCATGCGTCCCAGATTTAGTTCTTATACATTCAGTCAACCTCCACTCACTACCCCAAGGTCCAGTCGTCGCAGTCCAGTCGATTAGTCTCTTACCAATAATTGGAAATTAAGAGTCTAGACGTTTTGAAAAAATGTTGGCCCTGAACAGGCCCGTTCAATTTGAAAATTTTTCTTCAAATTTCGTACTCGTCGAACTCCGCCTCTTCCGATTAAGAAGAAAAAGTACTTTGTACTTTGTATTTTATAAAAGTACTTTAAGTACGGAAATTACTGAGTACTTTAAGTATTTTTCGGTACTTTGCCCAGCTCTGCTCGAGAATGCCTCGACTGGTCAAGCCGAAATTTCACACACAGCAATGTGTGCTCAATAGCCGATATTTTTTTATTCTAGGTACATTTGTTAAAAAAATAATAATAATAAAAATTATCTCGGATCGAAATAATTATGAAGAATTTAATTTTGTTTATTAGTAAACAGTCTCACAGCTCCAGACTCATGCGAGGGGTCTTTATTTATGGACGCAGGAATTTTGAGCCATCGTGCCGGCAAGATGACCCGGACAACTCGGATTTTTGGTCTTTTTGTGAACCGTTTAGCGTCACCGACCGTTTAACTTCACACAACGTCGGGAACCTCGGCGTCCTCTCACGGAGCTAAGTGAGCGAAATTCGATTCGCGAATGGTCCGAATCACAGCCACATGAATCCGAGCCTCATTCGAAGTATAACGAAGCCAAAAATAAAAAGAGGACAATCCAAATACCTTCCGACAGAATGAAGCGGTAAACTTCAACGAAGTGTGGTCACCAGTGAAATGTGTGTATATGTGTGTGTGAGTACACAAGTGTGCGCATATATCATACGTGCGCACGCTCGTCCGAAGCTCTAAAAGCATATCAGCGACGGCTGTATTGGTGAGGGGTCGCGGTTCTCTGGGCGCGACTTGCGTTACCGTTGAAGAGCGAAAGACAAGCGGAGGATGAAGAGGAGGAAAAGGAGAAGGTGGAAGACCGAAAGTGAGGACGGCGGGGGTTGGGGAGGAGGATAGAGAGAGTTTGCTGTGAGGAAGGAGCGAGCGAGACGATAAGTCTCAGTAGTCAAAGACGCAAATAGCACGCCCAAGTTAGCCTAACGGGCCTGCCAGGCGTTTTCTACCGCACTTCTCTCGTTGCACTCGCGCTTCTGCAGAGAGGGAAGCGGAGGAAAGGCGCGGACGCGAACGGGGCACCGGCTTCGTGTATGAACGAACCGACGGTTTTCTTTGAATTTCCCTCCCCCCCCCCCCCCCCCCCGAACGAATATATATTCGCGCGTAAGGCCGCACGTGCGGTTTTCCTGGTTGCATAATTCCAGACGCACGCACATTGTCCCCCGCGCAGCTCCTCCGCGGCTAACGTAATCGCGAGATGTATACAACGGAGCGGTGTTTGACATCATCGCCTCTTGTTTTTGCCCCCGGTGCTCTCTCGATCGTGCCGCTCTCTCGCGCGCACTTTTCGCGGGTTTCGCGGGACGACCGAGACTCCCGGGAGTGTCGCGACGAGGCTGCCGTAAACTCGGGAATTTATCGCCACTTCACCCTCGGGGATCTTTTCTCTTTCGGGACGGGAACGGGGCAACGGGAGGGGCTTGGATGAAAGAGAAATTTGAAAAATCATCAACGCCGCATAGTGTGGCATTTTTTTTTTTTTTTTTTTTTGTAAATAAAAATTGCAAGACGATGGGTTTTAATTATGGACGGCGAGTAGTGTTGCAAAAGGCTTCGATCATTTCGCCACGTGGGCACATGACCCGGAGAGGCTTTCCCTTCGTTAGCGAGGCTGAAGCGTAAAGTAAATACTACGTTTTTAAGATCCAGCGAAAAATTATAGATTGTTTCGGCTAAAAAAGAAAAATGGAACATAAACATTCTTAAACACTGCCACAGAAGAGTTAATATTTTTGGAAAAATATGTTACTATTAATGTTCCCTTTCGTTAAGGACACGTGATGCAATGCGAACAACCGTCCACTCTTTGGTCCATCTGCGGACATTTTCTACAAACGATTTTCATTCGTGTGAGTGCGACAGAGGTAAAATTTTGAATTCATTTTTCACCGCTACGATTCTATAAAATGAAAAACGAATTGCGGGGCGCACTGCGTTAATCAAATATTCAGTGCGACCCGCACTTGATTTTTTTTATTTCATGAGACTGTCTCGGAGAAAAATAGTTTCAAAATATGTTGAGATTATGTTGATCTTTAGCCACGCTTTAAAGGAGGGAGAACCCTTGCAGGGAGGGGATAGTCGGCGCTCTGGCACACGGTATGCAGCGTGCGGCGCAGCCACGACTTTGCGGAGCAAGGGCTGACGCAACTCGACACCTCAGCTCAGATAATCGAAGATCTCTCTTCGAAATACTCGGTGACAATACCTTTTTATGATATGTTTTATGATATGCACGGGACTAAATGTCATCAAGTTACAACGGCCCAGTTTTGTATAGCAAAAACTTCGCTCAGGCACGTTCACTTAGAAAATAAAATTCTAAAAGTGAACTATTTTTTGTTCTTCCGAAACCCGATTAGAAATTTTCTAGCGTTACATCGGGTCCTGATAAGACCTTATCAGGCCCTTGTCGGACCTCCTCAGGACCTTATCAGGGCCCCATGTAACGCGCGAAAATGTTTACTCGGAAAGGAGTGCATTGTTAGAGACTTGCCAAAGATGAAATTTGATTTCACGCAGATATCTTTAGTGTCATAATCATTAAAGTCCAGACAAAATGTTGGTGCTTTTTGTTTCGTTCGATGTATCTAAGCGACAAAGTCAAACAATTTCCAGCGAAGGACGCGCCGTACGACGCGACTCTGTCGTAGAATCGCGCCCGAGACCCTCGACTTTCAAGAGTTACTATTTCATCGAAATGCCCGATAACCGACCCTCCACTTTCACGGATATTGCGGCACGCACTATAACTGTAGCGTGCAGAAAATTCAGATGCTAATCTAATGGCGAAGCCTCCTTGAATGCAACTGGAAAGTTAACGGTAATGAAAAGGAGATTTTTTTTTTTTTTAATAAATAAAACTGGAGAGAATCGTGTGAAATATGAGACGATTCATCAGTGGGCGATAAATAATTCCCGACGATCTCATCAATTTCCAGAGTGAGACGGTGGCAGCAGCGCCTCTCCGGGGTAACGTTAATGTGGCGCGACGAAGGAACCCCGTAATTTTCTGCAATTCCACACGATGCGACTCTCGCCGGGTTCATTCCCTGCCGAAAGTCCCTCGCTATCGTCGCTACCGTCACGAAATCGAGTGTCCTCGTCAGAGGGAGATTGAAAAAAAAAAAAAAAGAAAAAAAAGAAAAATAAAATGGAAGAAGGTCCGGAGGGAAGGGATGCAGCGACGCGGGAGCCCGGAGGCTCTTCGCCGGCTCTCGAGTCTCTCAGTCCCCGGGGGACTCGTCTCGCTCCATTCCCTCTCGTTTCTCGCTGCCGGGACCGTCTGACCGCGAAACTCGGAATCTTAACGTCTTAACCGTGCGCGAGAGATTCTCGAGGAGGAAGAACCGAGCGAGCAAGCTCGCTCCCGAAGAGAAGTGGCGAGTCCGAGCGGCACGCCGGATCGTTTGTGTAGCCGGGAAGAGCAACACCCGGTCCCCATCGCGACGACGACCATACGCCAGTTCGCAGTTTGCACCTCCCAGAATTTGAGAAAAAAAAAAAAAAAAAAAAACAATGTGCCGAAGAGCTTAAGGGAGGCGAGAGAAAGATCGCGAGGGTACATAAGAAAAGAACTAACTGCCTCGGTGCTCACTGGCGATTATCAGCAGCGAACTCTTCTCTCGGAAAGTAACTTCGGCGAGTGTATGTCCGCGGCGAGTCGAACCTCCTCGAACCACCAGAGGCCTCGAGCGGGCACAACATTAAAAGCGAGAAAACGGCACCCGCTCGCTCGCTTTTTATTTATTCACGCTGTTATAATACACTCGGTGTATAGTTACGCACTACTATATCGCGGTATTTTCGTGCTTTTGCGGCATTTGCGTTACCGGTTCGCAGAGTAGATCGTCTTTACTCGGATACGAGAGCGCGGAAGGGGAGTAGCGGCGGCGGAGAGTTTTTCCCACGAGAGCGTACGATGTTTCTTATTTTTAATCTCTCGCAACACGCTCATCTCTCCCCTCCATCTCGAAAATTATGTTGTATTCGTGTCTTTTTTTGATACCCTTTTTATTCGCAGTTTCGTATTTAGGTTGAAAATAAAGATTTCGGTGGTCGAGGAGAGTATACACATGCGGTGAGTTATTGGAGTACTCTGCAAGGCCGTTTTCCACGCTGGAGGGCACTGCGGGACAGAACGGACCGTTTTTAACCGATGAGATGCTTCTTTTTTTTTTTTTATCTTATCGCAAATGGAAGTCCGTCTTGCCCCGCCGAGCCCCACTTCGCTCCGTAAGAAATGAAAATTAATTTTCTTTTTTTAAACTGTGCGAATTTCTCGACGAAATGCTGTTCGCCATGAAAACCGTGCCGGTCCGCTTGGAATTTCATCGCGGGTTCATAAAGACGAGACTCTGGAAACGGCCCGGTGATTAGCCTCTTGCCTCGTGAGACGATATAAAGATTGCACATATCGTCCGACCGGCCGTATCTCCGTGAATTAACCCTATATTGTAATATTTTTAAGTACCGCTATCCATGCGAGGATATAACACTATTTTTTGTTAACTTTTCTCGCCGGTTTTTAAGCACACGACGGCGAGAGGGAGCACGGCGTGTGCATGCCCTCTGGTCCCTGCACTCATTATACTCTGCCGGTACTCTCCTCCATCGCTCGGGCCCCAAAGCGATTATTTTTATTTACAATAAGTGCGACGACGGCGAACGGCATTTTTGCTGTTCGCGCGTATCCCAGCGAGGAGTTGATCCATGGAGCCAAAGTCTCCGCCGATGATCTTGAATGGGCTCTCGACAACTCGGCTCGAGAGGATAAGCGGGCACGTTATTGAGTCGCGCGGACCACGGACGACCAAATGTAATTATCTCTGACTCGATGAAGATTTTAACGTCTCGACTGTTGTTGGACGAAAAAAAAAAAGCAAGTGGACAAAAGTACAGACGGTGGTCCGCAAAGCGCCCTCCACATTACATTCGCCACTTACCCGACAAATAACTTGTGCCAGCACCGAGCGAAATTAATTCAGCCCCGTTCGAGCTATAAACGAAACGGGAAGCCGCGGAGTTCGGCTGCGGTCCATTCGGCTAGAGGAAAAGAGGACAAAATGGAACTACCGTCGAAAACGAACTTGCCTTCTACGCTCGAGTGAACGTGCTTTTGGCTTCAATGTTTCATTTAAAAAAATTGGTACAGATAGTTCATTTTAACCCACGTTTCCGTTTAGCGCCGTTCTCTCCTACTCGCCGACGTGTGTGCGCGAAAGCGAGTGGACGAAAGTACAGTCGATGGTTCGCAAGGCGCCCTCCACACATTGCTTCGCTTCTTAGCCGATAAACAACTTCCATCAGCATCGAGAGAAATGAATTCAAGCCCGTACGAGCTATAAACGAAACGGAAAGTTATGGACTTCGGCAAGCGGTCCATTCTGCTAGAGAACTGCGAGGCAAAATGGAACGCCGCTCGAAAACGGACTTGCCTTCTCCTCTCGAATGGAGATTAATGTTTTGTTTTTAATGTTCCACAAGGAAAAATTGCTAGAGATAATCCATTTTGCCCCACAGTTCCTTTTTGGCCCGTTCTCTACTACTCGCCGGCGTACGTAAGATCGCACGGGTGACGATAGAAGCTCTCGAGGGCCGACTCGAGCCCGAAGCTTCCAGTGGAGCGGTATGGCCGCTGTCTCGATGTTGCTCTCCTCTCCTCTTGGCTGTAGAAGGCAAAAAAGATGGAGAACGCGCGCTTCACGGGGAAGGGGGGGGGGTGGCTCAAGCACACACCGCCGGTGCTTTACATAGCTTAGACCGGCGTCTGGCCATGTCGGGAATGGCGGCGCGGAACGGGCGAGAGACTTTACTGGCTAAAACTCTGGACAGAAATATCCCGAATGCAAGGACAAGCTAGCTAGAGCTCACCGCTTGCGTTTAAACGAGGGCCGAAACTCTCTAACGGCTCGGGCGTACGCAATTGCCTAGTAGTGAATGCGAAAAGCTACGTTTGCAAGGCAGCCACGAGCTGTACCGAGCTTGCCGTACGGGAAATAGCTAAAACTCGGATATCTCGAAGCCGCTGCACTCGAAGCTCGTTCGGTCGAGCGCGCTGAGTCTGCACGACCGTCCGATAGATTTCGATCGGTAATGCCAAGGCCAAGAATTTTCGGATAACAGCGAAGGGTGAATAACACACTCTATACTACAATGACCACGTCATTGAGATATTTCACTCGAGCCACGCGTCTCCAAACTCACCGACGAATGAATGTCGTTAATAAAAATAGACGTTTGGCAGTTTCGCCGGTGTCTTTAAATAATATTCGATATGTATTTTGGCAAGAATTTTCGCCCTCGCGGACGCTGCTATAGTCGTACGGCGATGCCGTAGTCAGCGAGTGACGACGCCGAGGGACGTCCAAGGATGACCCGATAAACGTTAACACAAATAAATGAATCACCCTTATGGTATAGACAAGTGAATCAGCTGTTTGGTTCGCGGCATTTATAAAGTACACTCGGGCTTTGAGGCTGTACCGTCCGATTTGCAACGGCGAGAAATCATCGCGAATTGGCTTTTGGGGAGTTCGGAAAAGTTTGTAAATAAAATAGACACTTAACGAGAGAGGTCCCGAAAGCTCTTCGATTAACTGACCGTCGAGGTCTCTGTGACAATTTTCGGTAGACGGTTAACGTGGTGTTCCAAGTTCGGTAAGATCGTCGCGATAAATCGAAGCTGCTAGATGGATGGATAGGATTTTATTGGATCCTAGGAGGGTTCGCCTAATGCACGTGTCTAAGTGCGTTTTTGGCGTCGACTGACCGAGGCTCCCGAGACAAAATCGTCGAAACGTGATTTTCGACGATTTTCGGACTCGGGCTGATGCACCGACGTATAAATGGACGCGAAATTATCGTCATTGATTTTATCGAGTGAGAGCGGCTCATCGAGGGACAATGTCGTACATTTACTCCCGACATTTACGCGCGTACATCCGAAGGCTTTAACGGCTGTTCATTCTATCCTTGGCTCTTGGCAGCTTTATTTACTATTGCCAATAAACCGCACAGATTAATATTTGTTTGCGCAATAGACAAACATTTCTCGTCCAAACGCCCACAGATTTTTTTTTTTTCTTCTCAATTTTACAATTCATTTCTGACAATCAAAATTGTCTTTTAATTTCGAAATGAAACAAACAAAACAATAACCGTGGAACTTCGTCGACAAGAGATGTTTGTCAGATCTCCGAGATCGTGTTGCACTTTTCGGGCTCACGCAATGATTATCAGCGACTTCGAAAATAGAACATTCTTGCACGATGCCGTTCGCCGATCGACGATTGACGGGGTTGCTGCATGGCCGGGCGAACTCGCGTTTACGCTGTGACCGTGTGCGTTAAAAGCTTCTGGCAAAATTCATCGTATCCGCACGTCGATGCCCAGAGCTAGAGACACGCCGGGCGATGCTAGCGTGCGCCTAGAGCAAAATTCCCGGTTTAATTCGGTATTTCGGTTGGAGGGCTTTAACATTGGCATTGGACCTGTTAGCGGAACCGTGCCGATGGGGCTCATCTCTCATCTCTTCCAGCCACGCGATAAATCGAATTAAAATCAATCTCCGACCTCCGCGTTATCGCGTAAGATACCGAAACGCTTCCGCGAGACGGAATTTTCGAAGAAGGATTAAACGGGATACGGATGAAAACGGTGAACCCGGAAAGCGGGTTATTTCTCGGTGACTTTGGTACCTATCCAGGTCATCTTCATGCGCGCGGAGGAGAGTTTATTGCACACTGTGCAAACTCTGTGTCGGGGCCAATGGCTTCGGGGTGTGGAATATCAACACACGGTGTCCGCGACAGTTAGCCGGGAAGAGCTCCGCCGCGAGCACCGGCTTCGAAATACAGATATACGATTCGCGTTACGTGCGAGCGGGCAAAGGAAGAGAGAGCTTCGGGCCTACACGGCCTCTTCTATATTCCACTGCGAGTCTCCAACTCTCATTAAGGGCAACACAACGGGTACGGTGGGGGAGCTTGCTGACGGCGCTTCCTAGACCAGAAGCCAAATACTTGCAGCTAACACACCGCGCTACTTCGTCGTCATATCTCTCGTTCTTCCCTCCCCCCTCCCCCCGTCCTCTGCTTCTCCCTCAGGGCTTGTCCACCTCCTCACTTGTCCCGGCTGCACGGCAGATTCCTCGCTTGCTCGAACTATTCTCATCCGTCGGAGAGGGAGGAAAAAAAAAATTGACAAGAAAATAAAGAATGAAACAGAAGTCGGCGGGGGCGGAGAGCATTGTGAAATAGAAAATGAAAAAGAAGCCGCGTGCAAGACTTCGTTGCGGATGAAAATATCGCGTGGAGCGGATGATGAAAAAAAGATAAAAGAGGAAGATGGGAGAGGGTACGCACTGTATTAACGGGGGAGACCTTAAAGAGTTTTTCGTGTCGGACCGAGAAACGGAAGAGATGAAGTAATTGACGAATAAAAAAAAACATCGGGCGAGAATAAACGCAGCTGAAACGCCCGATATTTGGCACCAGCGCGGAAATTAAATATATGCGGGACATATTTTTGGAATACGGTATACACGAAATTTTGAGTTTTTATGTGAGTAATAATTGAACATATAAATTGCTACACGCATTCCGAAATGTACTCCAAAAAAGTTTTCCAAAATATATTCCAAAACATTTTTCAAAATATACTCCAAAGTATATTCCAAATTATATTCCAAAATATACTCTAAAATATATTCCAAAATATATTCCAAAATATACTCTAAAATACATTCCAAAATACATTCCAAAATACATTCCAAAATACATTCCAAAATACACTTTTTGCCACGTGGATAGGCGGTCCGAAGTCAGTGAGCCTTGCCCGCGGAAGATACTTTGCGCGTCCGATGTTATACATTTGTATAACAGCTATTACAGTGTAAGCTTTGGAATCCAGCCTGCGATGTTCCATTCCCCGCTATCGAGAGAAGATCTCGCCCGCGCTAGGTCTCTCCGGCTGGGACCCGTTTATTTTTACGGCAATGCCAGGGTGAACGCGCTCTCTCTCCTCAGTAGCATTAGCAGCGAGCAAGAAGCGGCAGCATCGTCATCGGCAGCGGCAGCTTCCTCCCGAATGTTTAGATTTATCGTAGGCCCATACGATTTCGCCCTTTCCCAAATATCGCACTAACGCCGCTCGTCCCGCTATCGCGTATCTCCGAGCGACGAGAGTTCGAAGCTCGTGAAACATTTTCCTGTCAGGACGGGCGAAAGGGGGAAAGGGAAGGGTCAGTGAGGAACACCACCGCAATAAATAACTCTCGTAGTAGATTATTCTTTCGCCGAGGGACTCGAATTTGCAACGTTTCTTTTTTCCACCTATTAATTATCCGGGGCGTTCGTATCCCTCATGGCTTTCGCCCGCGAAAGAGTTCTTCGTCTTCATCCTCCGGCCGTACCTTCCACGGTAAGGAGTGATGTATCTCCGTGGCGGAAAGATGTGACGGCATTACAACTATGTAGTACGACGAAAGTAGTCGACAAAGAGATAGAGTGAGCGAGTGAGTGAGCGAGCAACGGGCGACGGGGGCGAGACTATATTTATATTGCCGGTGAAAAGCTTAGCACGCGACAGACGAGAGGCGAGCGGAGTAAGAAGAGGAAGAAGGCAGCCTCGGGTACAGGGCGAGCACGAAATTGTCGGTCCATTAGCGCTGTTTTGCGCGGGCAAAGTGCGACCGGGCGCAACAGCTGTTACACCGTAAAATCTCGCGACTTCGTATAGCCGAAGCCAGCCGCGCTGCCATCGGGGCAACGCTGCTGGCCGGGTTTGTCGACGAAGAAATAAAACAAGGATTTAACACACCTCTTAGGTTCCTGACGGAGAGATTTTTAATGAATTCAGAAAGACAAACAAATAGAACCTCTCTATGTAGGATTTTTTTTTTTTGTTTTGTTTTGTTTTTGGCCTTTTGTCGGGGTTTCATCGATTTCCGTATCGTTCAGCCGCTACCTCGGCACGGGGCTGTCAGACAGCCTCGAGACGGGAGCGCCTTCGCGCGCGAGATGTCGAAACGTCCGCGACGCTCGATTAGCCCAGACGGGAGCGTGATATACGAGGCCCTGGGCTAGGCTCGATGACGGGCTTCGCACCTCCGAAGGCTGCGCGATTTTGGGAACTTCGGGACGGAGAATTGGCCAACGCTGGCCACATAAGGGACAACCTTAGAATCGTGGTTGTTCGACGAACACCCTATCAATTATACCTGTTTGTCCCTATTTTTAGTTGCAAAGTGAAGTTTCGATGGACAAATATTTCTCTACCTATTTTGCTCAATTTTTATGTTTGCACTTTCCAGTATGATACCCGGAACCGAAAACATCATAAACACCTCCGAATTACCGTCGAATCTCCGGCACAGTTATACGTCCAGATTGATCTTTTGTGATATTAAAACTGATCTGCAATTTTTCCAATTTTTTCAATTTCTTTCCAATGTTCGTGTTTTTGCGTAAAACGGAAGTGAGGTGAGTCACGCCTTTGCTCAGTATGAAACCTGGACCGCATAACATTACGAAGTACCAAATAATCGTCGAATGTTCTGCACAGTTTTACGTCCACATTCACCTTTTATGATATTAAAATTGTGCATCTGCAATTTTTCCAATTCTTTTTCAACGCTCGTGTCACTGCGTAAAACGGTTTCGAATCTCGGTCTTCGACGAGACCTGCGAAGGGGCATTTGCTTCCGGAAACGGAAATACGGATAGCTTGAGCTCCGAGAGTGAGCGACCAAGAGGCGACGAAGGAAGTTTCTGTCTCCCCGCTCTTTCCGCTCACACTTTTCTCTATTGCTCGATCGGGAATTTCTCTCTCACTATCTCTCGCGCGCGCGCGCGCGGGCGAGCCGTAAATAAGGCTAATCGAGGGAGGCCGCAAATAGAAAGCCCTGCGCTAACGCGCCGCCTTGCGCGCCCGCTTATCTTCGCTCCGCTCACGAGACTCGGGCCTTCCTCTCGGTATAGAAACGACCGGGAGCGAGGCACTTCCAGCCGGGAGTAATAGCGCCGCGCACTTTGCAACTTCTCCGACGCTGGATTTATCCCGGACAGGGACGAACCCCGCGACCGGAAGTCGCGGGCTCAAGAGAGCTCCCGAAACGGATCGGCAACGATTAATCGATTCATCTACGCGACGCTGTGGGTTAATTGGACGCGCGAGTGATCGTCGGACAGTGACAAGATCGAAAATTCACTCCCTTCGGAGAGACGCCATCGGCTAAAGGCTACCTGCACGAAAATCGGCCCGGGCGTCTTTCCTCTCGCGCATTACCGAAATAACACTCAAAGCCGCGGAATTACTAATGGAGCCGAAAAGAGACGAAGCGGGGACGATGATAAATCGACGACGAAGTGGGGCAGAGGAAGTCGGTTTCAGCGGCACTCGGAACCGAGAAAACAACGAAAAAAGAATATACACAACAAAAAAAAAAAAAAAAAAAAGGAGAGAAGTAAAACGCAACGCAAGGAAGTAAGAGAAAAATAAAGCGTAAGCAGATCTGTGAAAGGAGGATAAAGAATTGACGAACGTAGCGAAAGAATTGACGGACGAGGGCGATACACTTATGTTACTTCTTCCTCCTCTTCCTCCCGGGCAGTCCGCGGTCCGAAGAAGCGGAGCCGCGCGAGTCACAAAGGGAGCGCCGACGAGGGAGAGAGGAAAAAGTTGAGCAAGAAAAAAAAAATAAAGAGGAAAAAGAAAAAAATTTGAGTCCGACCAGACGAGACCGAGGGAGCGGGAATCGATTCTTGCGAGAATCAAGTCTGTCAACGGACTGACAAAAGAAAATGACGGATTCCCTTGGTTTCGTTTTTCGTTTTCGTTTTTTTACTCGTCATTCTTTTTTTTTTTTTGTTACCCCGAATTCTGAAGAGGTGAGATAGCCTGGCCCGCTGACGTCTCTCGAGCCAAGGAAATGTTGCCGTACCGTTCTTACTATAACTAACTGCTCAAGCCGGGCTGTCTGGTGAAGAAGAGTTGCGTGGAGGACCCAGAGAGAGGACAGAGACGGGGAGGCTTGCGGGTATCCAGACGATGCGAGTTTCGCCGCCGCCACGTAACGTCACGGCAGACGATGGGATAAGAAGCTCGGGGGGCAAGGAGGGAGGGAGGGGGGGGGGCGATTTTGGGGGAGAACGGTCCACGAGGAATCGACGAGACACAAGTTCGCTCGTTTCGTCGGATACGCGAGAGGGAGAGGCCGACGGTGCGAGAAGAGGCGAGCACCATCATAATACAGACGTGTTCGCTCGGACATCGGTGAGCATCCGCTCCTAGCAGTCGGATTTTGTGGGTGTAAGGTGTCGCCGTGTTGGAACTAAGCCAGAAACCTCTCGCCGACTGTGAGCAATCCGGGGGAGGAGGGGGGAGGGGGGGGGGAGAGACCGGGCCATATCGCCCACGCGATGCACATACCGTTACGATAAATAATCGAATAGCGAGCCAGCACAAGAGAGTCTACTCTAGGCATTTTCTCGAGACACCTTGAGTCACGCCGAGTCCCTTCTCAACCCCCTTTTCATTTTTTTTTTTTTTTTAATTATCCTGGATTTTTGTGCTGTTATTTTTTCATACGAGACATTGGTGTAGGCGAATTGTAAGGGAGAGCTGGCCAAAATGGACCGCTCATTTCGAATGAGCATTTTTTTATTTTATTTTTATTTTTTATTTATTTTTTTACGTCTCATGAGAGATCGGCAGAAAGAGTCCGTCTTGCCCCGGTCTCTCGCCCTGACTGGTCTTACGTAAAGTGCATTGCGAAATGAGTGTTAAAAAATTGCACGACAGGAAGTGAAAAATGTTATGTCGGTTGCAAAAAAAAAAAAAAAAAAAAAGATGAAATAAAAAAAACAACCGGTTTCTCGTTGACTCTTGTGTCACCGGTCGAAATTTATTTCCGCCTGTTACACGACGAAGGAAGCTTTCGGATTATCGCTTTTGATCTCGCAACGCAGCGATCTCGCCGCTTCGTGAATTTATAGCCTATGTGAAAATACGCTAAACGCACAAAATTCACGTGAGTCGGTAAACACGATGGAAAAATGAACGTGAAAGAAAAATGACAATAAAATGTTTCTCAGCGGGAGTATTTGAAAATGTAGAACGATTGGCAGTGAAAAATTGGTCACGCCGGTCGACACTTTATTATCGTGTCGACTTGAAAATGCGGGCGCGATATATCAACTATGCATCGTAGGTTCTTGGTCTCCCGAGTTCGTCGGAGATAAATAATAAAAGAAAATTCGATATCGCTCGATACTCCGGATCGCTACAAAAATGCAACACACAGTGGCGCTAGGCAAAACTCCCCGAGGTCGAATTTTGTATCCATTCAAGATCCATTAACCCACATTTCGCGGAGAAATGTTTCGCCGTTGTACGAAACACGTATACCTTGTTACTCCAGCCAAAAGTCGAGAGAGTGGTTGTAAAAACCGATAAACAGAAAGCTCGCAAGGGGAATAAGAAAAGGGCGAATAGATTTCTATGATCCGAACTACTTCCACAAACCCCGCCCAGTAAAACTCATAATATTTATCGGAAAAATTCCTTAGCTAGCTCGTATCATAGCGAAGAAATCGCTCCGTACGTATCTACGATTTCGGAAATACCTCGATATCAAAATTTTCGGTGGGTTTTCGGAATTTGTTTTTGACGATTGAATGTTTTCATAAAGAGAACGTCGAGACGGGCAAAAAAAACATAATTTTGACTAATCAACGATAATTCATCGAATTTTTCTTAACTTTGACGCGGCCAAAAATTTATTGGTGCTTAAGAATTAATTTATTGGAACGTTAAGGGGATTTAAGTTAATCCGTACGCGCTTCCGAAGACGTTCGACTCTGTCGATCCGAGACAGAACAGTGGAGAGATGTAATCGAGGGAAGGCGAGTCGAAAGCGGGGTAAAATGGACCACTATTTTTTTTGTAATACCCCGTCGAGGTCGAGATATCTGTCGGGCCTCGAACAGCGACCTCGAATGTATTTCCTTCGTTTTTTTTTTTTTTTTTTTTTTTTTTTTTCCCACCACCTCCGAATCCTCGAGGCGTCGAGCCTACAGTCCGAATTCACGTTTGTTCGCAGCTCGTATGCCGAAGCGGTCTCCTTCGCCTTAGCTCGTTTCCAACCGAGTTTCCTTCTCGCTACTCTCTTTGCCTTCTCCATCTCTAAATTTAGATTTTGTTTTTCATCGACAGCTGTTGGGCTTTATGTTTACGAGCCATTCGACGCACCTATACGAAATGAGCTTTATTCCCCGCTTACTCCGCAACGATTTTCGCTTCTCGCTAACACGCAACGGGAGCACCGCCGGACGCAGTCAACAACGAACGAACAACGACGGATGGGCCAGTGATGCGAGCCGCTAAATAAACAGTTAAATAGCACGATAAATAACTGGTCAATTAATTCCGACAATTTCTCTATTGAATAAATAACGAATTCATAAGTATAATTTTTTTTTTTTTTTTTTTATATATAATCGCTCGGATGTATTTAACCCAAAAATAACATTTTTCCCAACTTCGCTAAAATAACCACATAACTTGGGTGCAATACGGCCGGAAAATTGCCTGTTATTGACCAATGACCATTATTACCATGTGCGCATGCGCAGTACAGTTTCATTACTTCCTAGCGAGTAATAGCGATCATTACTCCCTCTGAAAGCTTTATTACTCCCGAGGTTGTAATGGTCATTGGCGAATTTGACGAATTTGCGATGCAAAAAATGGTTATTTTAAGGAAGTAGGAAAAAAAGTATTGCTACAGGGAAGGAAGCGGATGTTCACCTTGTGTGATTTGCCCTCACTTTGATCGGACGGTAAACACTCGCCGAAATTTACCGTAAAACGTAAATCCGGTGGATAAATCGAATGTCATTGTCAATTTTTCGCAACACAAAAATGTCTCGTCTGCACTCAACAAAAAAAAAAATATATATCAATGGCTCAAGTAAAATTCGCTTGCGGACTACCAAAGAAAAATGTTACCATTTCAATTGTACTTTCAATTCTTACATTTCCATACGGCATCGAAACGATAAGATGTCACATTGACAGTCTTGCCGTCGTTATTTCAATATCATATCGGATTGTAAAAATTGAAAGTTGAATTGAAATTAAGAAAATTCTATGGCACCTGCACGCGATTTTTTTTTTTTTTAACTGTGAACAGGGACAAGGACACTGGTTCATCTTGCCCCGGTGTTTCCAATATTTTTTTCCCCGGCAGTTCTATTGCCGTTACGAGAACTTACTTATCGTCCACTCGACCAGAAAAGACATTAGCGTCGTGCTCGGTATTAGATTTTCACGAGACGCGTGTAAGTGTATTTTCTACTTGTCACACCATGCAGACGATTTAGTTGCGGCTCTCTTCACAGCCGGCTGCACGTGACGACGATACTTCGCATTCTAAATCCCCGTCGGGACTCGTTGTCACAGCCAATAATCGTTTTCGTTCGGGAAAAAACTATTTTCAAACGAATCCTCGACGTCTAAGCTCAATTTCAAATTCCACGCTCTTATAATTTTCTTCCTCGAATCGCCGGAACAATTATTTTTTTTTACTCATTCGAAGGGAACAGAAAAATGGCCGTTCATCCTGCGGAGGCCGGCTAAAGTGTACTCGTCGGTCGTCGGTAATTAATCCGTCCGACAAAGAGGCGAACAGATTTTGAATTTTTAATTCTGATCTCTCTGTTTTTGCAAAAATTAAAAAAGATCGGTATACCGTAGATATACACAGGAGGCGATGGATGCAAAGAGTAGCGGGCGTTCGAGCGACGCAACTCGGTGTGTTTAAACTCGTACGACGATTTTAGAACCGAAATTTATGGATTTCGAGCGACAAATGGTTCCCTTCTCGGCGTTCAACGTCTAATTGTCGACGCCCACGGGCAACGAATTTATGTCTTGACCGCGGCCTTGACGAGACGACACCATCGTTCGAACATCGAAACAGCGATAAATGTTGCGAAAAAAAAAAACAAAAATAAAATAAAGAATAAAAAAAATGAAGACAACAAGCCGCGTTCCTCTTTCCAGCCGATACCGCAGTTACGCAACTCCCCACTCCATACCTTCGGATTTCAGCAGATTTTTTAAATCGCTAGAAAAATAAAATAAAACCCAGATAAATTTCAGTATTTATTTTAAGTTTTAGTGTCTATTCGGCGAGTTTCATCTGTACAACGACGAACTCTTCGTGGGCAGCTGTTGGCATATGGAATTATGTGCAATTTTTATCTTCCGTATCGGATGCGATACGTTTAGGAATGACAATGGATCGCAGTCGTTATTTTTGAGGATTTTACGACGAGAGTCCGAGGAGAGCAGGAAAACGGCCGCATCGAGCGGACGGTGAATCGAGGATAAAAATAATACACAGTTTATTGATAGCGATAGGCGGGATATTTTTGCCAGGACCGATTGCCAGAGGCCTAAAATAATAAATCGGTGACGAGCGCGGATCGCACCGATCCATTGATACTATCGATTCGAGCGATCGATCGAGAATCCAACGCTAATAGACACCTCCACTTCCCACTACATCCTATTCGCAGATAACGACTCAGGTGAATAACCCGTCGATAAAAATACAACGGCCGGTTGCAAGCCTTGCCGGTTGAAGTGAAGCACCGTCGACGTGCTAGCCACTCGATCGGAATGCGCGAGACGCGCGCCTCCCGACGTCAACTGTAACCCTCTCTTTCTCTATTTCGTTCCCTCTGTTCGCTCCTCTGACCACCTCTCGTCTCCGTCTCTCTCTCTCTCTCTCTCTTCATCTCGCACTTCACCCTCCCGCATCCACGCACGAGAATCATTCGCCTCTTCTCGAACCCCCGAAGACCGCGAGCTAACCGATGACCCAGAGATAAAACCGCCCTACCCTACCCCGGGGTCCTAATTAAGAATGACTTTTCACCGAAATTCGCGTCCCACTTTCGCCTCTTCGAACTTCGAGGAACACGACTGTCTTCCATGGTTTATTTTATTTGGTTAAAAAAAAACGAATCAATGCTTGTGGTTTTGTTCATTGTATCACATTTTGTAACTTCGTACTTCGATTTTTCAATATTGCGACGGGGTTTTAGAAACTTCAGTGGGTCGAGTGAAAAAATCATTTTTTTTTTTTTTTTTTTTTTTTACTGTTTTTCGGCAGAAATACATTTTTGAGATTTTATTTAATCTGCATGGGGATGAAGTGCCTCGGGCCACTGGAGGTTCGATAATCAATAAATCTCCCAAGAACGTTCGACGTATAATTCATTTATGTAAAACATTATTAATTGAGTTTACATACAACGAGCAAAATTAGTGAGTACACACGAAAACACACACAAACACACAAATACAAATTATTATTTGTTATGATAGTTCGATAGTGATTGAGCATCGAGGTGTGGTGGGTACCAAAATGGCGCTCCATCAACGAGTTTCACATCTCATCGGGCCAATGAAATTTAGAGCACACGTACACACACAACGCGATACGACAAAACACACTTCGTTGCTTACAATTCAATTATTATTATTATTATTTATACATTTAGAAGTCGGTTATTATTGATTGATTTTTTATTTTATTTTTTTTTATTTTTTTCGAGGCAGGCGTAGTATGACAAAGAGATATAGAGAGATTGCTTTGGTACCAAGATGGCGTACCGTCACAGTGTTTACAGCGCTTTGCCCTCGGCTCAGGCATTCTGCGGTGACCTCGTGACCTCACCGATGTTCCATCGTCGGTTCGCACCAGCCGATACGCTATTTGTTCCCTTTCTCTTAAAAAAAATGTATATATATATATATGTGTTTATTTTTTTGATTTTTTTTTTTAGTCTTCGTCTATTTCGCAGCTGTGAAAGTCGTCCCTTCACCCTTTCTCGACTGGTTCAAGACACTTCACTTTGCGAACTCGCGTTCCGACATGATACACCTCATGCGCGAGAAGAATTATTTAGGAACATCGATTCATGGCTTCGCCACTGTTTTGTTCCGCAAATTATCGTCGGATAACTTTATTTATCTTTTATCACTGTAGTTTAGAGTCTCACACGAGGCCGGAAATCGCTCGACTCTTGTCGCCGATGATCCCGATAGATTTCAAACTATTACGTCAGTTCCGATTCTCGATGCGTCCGACGACGATGCGTGGCATTGATGAGTGTGGCGAATGATTATTATTTTATTTCTTTTAATGATTTTTCAAAACTGTTTTTTTTTTTTTTCAATATAATTCGACTAGGTTTGATAACTGGTCCACGATCGACTGAGCATTTATAATCGTAGTAGTAGTAGTATTTGTATATCGATTCCTCGTGATCGTCCAAGGAATGCAACTTCACTCGCTGTGGGAATGATACGTCGTTAATAATGTTTCTTTAATTTACTTTCTTCTTTTTAAAAATATTTATTTATCTCTTCTCGACAAACGCGAACGATTCTATCCTCGCTCCTCTCCTCGTTTGTCAGTTTCTTCCTCCTTCCGTATGTTTTTTTTTTTTTGTTTCTTGTCGTTTTGCTTGATTATTTCTCGAGTCGCGACCGTCGTTTGTTCGAAGCCTCGAACGACCGACTTATCGTCTTCCTTCCAAACTCGCCATTCTCGCACGCGCGCAAACACTTCACTTGTCTTCAATCACATTTCTCCCCGATCGTAGTTCATCACTTGTCCTCAAATTTTCATAATCAAACCCTTCCACCTTTTTTGTTTTGTTTTGTTTCTCTTCAACAACAAAACATAACTCTGCAGTTAACGGGGTGTCCGATCGTCGACAATCATCATCAACCGGTTGCCCTCTCCTCCGCTAGGTCGAAGCGAACTATCATCCGGATATCGTGAGAGATCCTCTCGAAAACGTTCTTCCGCCCTCGGGCCAGAGCGGGCCCGACGCGCCTCGTTTCCGTCGCTCCACCACCGAGAGATTCAGTCTTTTCGCACCCCTTCATCAACTCCCCGTCATCAACCGCAGTCGCGAGACTCGAGTGACTATCGGGAAGAGTTCGCAAGTGCAACGCCGCGAGGGGGAACGAGGGCGCGATTTTTTTTTTTCTTTTTCTTCGGACGGATGATGAGGGGATGAAAAAAAAAAAAAAATTACGATAAAAAATAAAAATGAAAAAAATAAAAGAAGAAGAAGAAGAAGAAGAAGAAGCGATGAGGAGGCAGCAGCGGAGGCACGTACTGCGCGCGGGTCACCACCGATTACATGTCGCGCGATAGGAGGCGTCTTCGTCGCGGGAGCGCCTTGCAGCCATCTCACACACGCACTGACGGACGCTCGACGCCGGGACGCCGTCTTCGGTCTCCGCTATCGTTCGGGGGTCCACCCTCTCGGCTAGCGTCGGGACGCCTGGCGTCGGGCCAACTGCAGCCCGACGTCGTCGACGGGGGCCGAACACGATGAGCGTCGACGGCGGCAACGCGCGACTATCGCCGCGCAGCCCGCGAGAGATTTAACGTCGTCGGGCCGCCGGCAACGTCGGTACAACGCGCCACGACGACCGAGCGACCAGAGTGCATCTCGTCGCTCACGGTGCACCACGCGTCCACGGACCGTTTCGTTGCACCGGCGTCACGCACTCGATACAACGCGAGACGTATCTTTGTGACGGAATAATTCACTGACAACATTTTTCGCCGATAAGTTTGGGCTTGAAATTCATTCATTCGCAAAGAGTTGGTGATAAAACTCAGGGACGTTCTTTGGGACTACCGAAGCGGCGAATAGGGACTACCGTTATTCGCGACTGTTACATCGATTTAAAAAAAATATATATATTAATATAAAAACGTAAATATAACTATATTTGATACTGTTCGTACTGATATTGTTATATTTTTTTTATATTATATATTTTTATTGTTATTTATTTGTTTGCGTTTTATACATATTAAAATGGAGCTCATGGAATGCTACAATTTTAATTGCGCCGTCAAAAAAAAATCACGTCATCCTAAACATACCTGATTCATCGCACATATATCGAGGGTGTTTCGTCGTAGATATATTTCTGTACCGATGTTTTTTCGTCTGTCTCGTCACAGCGAAGAGTAAAAAATGAAGGCAATAACCGTATTCATTACATACTTGTCATACTTTTTATATATAATATATTTTTATTATTATTTGTTTGAATTATATATATATTAAAATGGACCTAATGGGATGCTGCGGTTTTAATAGCGCTGTAAGAAAAATCAGGTGGAACTTGTTTTCCACCTCATCCTAAATATGGCTGATATGTCGCATATATATATCGAGAATGTTTCGTCGCAAACATATTTCCGTACAGATGTTTTTGTCTGTCTCCTCACAGCGAAGAGTAAAAAAAGAAGGCAGTAACAGTATTTACTACATACTTGTCATATCTTTTATATATAATATATTTTCATTATTATTTATTTGTTTGAATTTGATATATATTAAAAAATGGACCTAATGGGATGCTGCGATTTTAATGACGCCGTAAAGAAAATCAGCTGGAACTTGTTTTCCACGTCATCCTAAATATGGCTGATTTATAGCATATATATCGAGGGTGTTTCGTCACAGACATATTTCCGTGCAGACGTTTTTGTCTGTCTCGTCACAGCGACGAGTAAAAAAAATAGAGGATAGGAACTTGCAATAGATGAGAGCAGGAGTCATATGTGTGGGCGGTTCGCTAAAGTTTTCGACGGTAGTAGTTTATCCCCAAAGACGTTTGTCTCAACGGTGACGTCATCGCCACAGCGAGGACTGCGAGGCTATACGGGAAATAAAGGAGGAGGGAAGACGAAGAGTAGCTGAAAAGGGAACACAGATGGCCTTTGTAGTGACCGAGCGATTGGTACCCACACACACACACACACACACACACACACACACACACACTGACTTCAGTGGGCGAGAAGAGATTCGAGGAAATGTGGAACGTCGCGGTTTTGGCCCCGAAAGATATTGTTGAGACGGGTGACTGTTGCATTATTCTATTCGCGAGTTCGGAATAGGATTAAAAAAAAAAATAATAATAAACAAAGATATAATGACAACGAATTTTGTTTATGGAGCAAATGTATCTTATGTTACCTGTTGAAGTAAATCATTAAATAAATCAATCTTATTGTAGATACCGGAAGCTTAAGTTTGATTTAGTCTCAAGCGCTTTGTAACTCCATTATAATTTATTATCCAGAGCTCTAAAATTAGGATTTCTTTATCTTACAGCGTCGTCCGATGGCATTCGTTAGAGTTGGCTGTCAAACAAGTACAACTGCTGTTTTATATTAACCCTTTATAAGTCACACCTCGATCCCACTCTTAGGCACTCGCAGCAACGCATGGCACCCATTCCACATCCGTTAGTGCCGTTTCGGCACGGTTTCAAGCGCTGTGACTTAAGGAAAGTTGGGGTGATATGGCCATGATTTATTGAGCAAAGAAAATTTGAGGTTTAACGTTAAAAAATCTTAACACTTTGGTCGTAACCAACTCCAGAAAAATCAAACTGAAGTAATTCACTCAGAACTTTCGATATTTTTGCTGCGGCATTTAATTGCAGCTCTATAAATAAATACTTGCGATCGGCCATATCATTCGGACACTACGGGTGATATGGCCATAGGAAACGCAGAAAGCATGTTTTACTATATCTTATGTTGTCTACATAAACTACAGAAAGACAATAATTACCTCCAACAATGTTTCAGATGCCAAACTAAAATTGAACTACATTGATTGAACATGAATGTACTTTTTTTTTTTTTGTAAAATAAACACACGAGATATTAAAGTTGCAAATCCTTTCTTCTGAAATGTCAATAAAATTTCATTAGAAACAAAAATTGTACTGTAAAATTGCAACGCACATGTGTTCGAAATTTCGGAAACAGTTTATGTAAAAAAAAAAAAAAAAAACTTTCCAATACCGGCTATGTATTTACGTAATCAGGATTTATTGTGTACTCATCGTAACATGAGAAATCCGTCGAAGAGAATGATTAAATTATCTGTATGAAAAAAAAAAAAATTGAAAACGCGTTAATCCGAAGCGGGAAAACACTGACGGACGTGTGACGAGGTCTCCGCGAGGGGCGGAGAGCGAAAGAGGGAAGAGTCTTGCGCGACGAGGTCCGGGCCATCCGAGAGTTGATTAACCCGACAAACCCAATTAAGAATAAGTGACACGCGTGTAAATCACCGGGGCGGAGGTACGAGCGAGAGATCCCGAGTGAGGGAGTGGATAGAGAAAAAAAAAAAAAGAGACGAAGCGAGAAAGAAAGAAAAAATGAAACGAGGAAAAGAAGAGAAAGTGACGAGCGGGCGATAAAAGTCCGAACGTCGGAGGGCCGCGCGCGTGCCCGCCGAAAAACGGCCTCGGCCCTCATCGTTCACCATCTCCGGCCTCTCTATCTCTGATACAAATGTTTTTTTTACGAAGCCGCTACTATTTTTTTAATCCTTTTTTTTTTTATTTTCCAAGATTTCACGCGTCATCGAGAGAGCGCGACGAAAAGAATCGCAGAAAAATAGAAAGAGTCGCGGGGGTAAGAGGAGGCCATGGAACATCGCGGCGGATAGTGGTACGGACAAAAATATACGACGAGGAGGGAACGCCATGGGTTTACGGGGCGTGCGAGTGAGCTCGTGTTAGACGAGATGCAGGAAGCAGTGAATCAAAAATAAGACTCTCGACGGAGCACGTACTACCCGCCCGCTTGCCGCTGTCTCCTGTCGCGAAGACACTGTACGAGGAAAGGGACGTTAAGGGGGTGCGCGAGACAGGCTGAAATTGTCGAGTTTAAGAGAGCCCATACGTGTCTCTCGCACCCTGTTTACCCTCTGGGAACTCGTAATCGCTTGACGAATAGAACTTTCCATTAAAAGTAAAACCAAAAAAAAAAAGGAAAATAACTCGAGAATAAAGTGAATAAATTGCTGCAAAATCGGACTACTTATTATTTTGAAATTCAACGGTTTCACGCCATTCGGTTACTTAACGTTGCGCGGTATGAGTATTACTCATGATGATTTAGCTCTGTGCTCCGCGATGGAATGGTGGATAAAAAAATATATATATGAAAAATTAAAAAATTTAAAAAAATGTACGATGAAGGGAGTTAAGGGGGTGCGCGAGACAAGCTGAAATTTCGAGTTTAAGAGGAGAGCCCATACGTGTCTCTCGCACCATGTTTACCCGCTGGGAACTCGCGATCGCTTGGCGAAAAGACCTTTCAATAAAAAAAAAACCAAAAAAAGGAAAATACCTCGACAATAAAGTAAATAAATTGCTGCAAAATCGGAGAACACATTACTTCGGAATTCAACAATTTCATGCCATTCGGTTACTTCACCTCGTGCGTTATGAGTATTACTCAAGATTTGGCATAAGCTCCGCGACGGAATGGTGGACAAATAAAAAAATATATATATAAAAAAAATAATTAACAAAAAATAAAATAAAATAAAAAATTGACAAAACACTCTAGCGGTTTGCTCGCTATCTCTCTCGCACGGGAATGACATAAACGGGCGAGTTTACGAGGGGTATATACGGGAGAGTCGGGAGTTCGCAAATGCGGGGACAACGAGCCAGCGCGAGTCAGCGGACCGAATCACGATAGTTGGCTATCCTCTACCGGGTGGGCCGGGCCAAAAGTGTCCAAAATTAAAGCAAACGCCCCGCTGCGAAACGACGACAGCGACGATGTCCTCCGCTTACTCCCCCGTGATGAGCCAGAGGCATAGAACTTCCCCCCCCCCCTCCTCCTCCCACCCGCCACCCCCTCCCTTGATGATGGCACTCTCGCGAGCACGGCGAATAATTTTCTGATTAATTTCTCACAAGCCGTTGCACCGAGTGAGAAAACTAAGATGGTATATTATACGCGTTAATTTGTAGATGCCAATTCCGGGACAACGGTACTATGCAGCCGAAACAGTGACGATCCCTCATTGTGTGCATTCGAGCTTCGCGCTTCTCGTCTCGGGCAAATGTATTTCCGACACGAGTCAACAACTCTCATTTGCACAGATATTTTTTAGTTGTAGAACGATAATGTAGAACATATTAGGTGGATGCTGAATTTGGAGCCAATCGCTATAATTACACTGGATGACTTCTCGGTGTTTCGTGGTATTTTTTTTTATTTTTATTTATTTATTACTCTTTATTTTTTTGGCTCGAGGTTGAAGCCCTCGAAAAAATTTTAACTATAAATTAGAATGTCGGGATATGTTGAGAATAAAACTATCGTGGCGGGGTTTCTTCCTGCTCGCCTCTGGGTGAGAGTAGGAGATTTCTTACCCCGCGCGAGACCACCCGGTACAGCTGTTGCCCTGCGGGTTGCAAGGCGCGTGTACGGGGGACCGAGCGTTACGCTCCAATTTTCTCGTCGCTGCGCGAATCTCCTTCGGGAATGAATTCCGCGCTGCGGTGTCGGGGCGGATTTACGATCGGTGCACCGCTCGGCCCGATTTAGAGAGATGCCGCTGCTGCTCGCGCTGCTGCATCGCGCGCGCGACCGCGCGCGAGATGATCGGACGCGAGAGAAAATCCCGCGGTTAGCTCTGTGAAAACTAATTGCGACAAAACGATCGCAAGGAATTGAAGGTTTTTCGGGTAGGGGCAAACACGAGCTCAGATGCCGGAACGAGAAGCCCGACGGCTCAGCAGCAGCGTTAAGGAACGGGATAAAAGTAAATAAATGAATTTAAAAATAAAATGAAAAAGTGTCGCGAAAGTGCGAAGAACGTTTACGGGAATAGAAGCGGGGGTGTAACGAGACTCGGACGATATATAATTCTTATGGTTTAACGAAGAAGTCGAGATGAACGGAAAAACGTTTTGTACATTAAATTCAAAAAATTTCGTTCACGAAGAGCGACAATTTTTCTTTATAATTGCACAGTTATAAAGAACGATGAACCAACCGTATTTTCAACCGCAAAAGATTGTCAGATTAGCAAAAAAAAATATACATATATATAGAATCGAAAGATATACAGATCGAAATATAACTTTTTTCGAATTGTTAGAAAAATAAAATTAAAAAAAAATACCTAAAAATTACGTAAATTTCCATCAGTCCAGCGTGAGATTGTCAAAATCAAGAACTCTCCCCGTCGGCCAAGCTACGGTATTTAGTTTCAATCAAAAAAATTTCCGTTCCATAATTGCGCACAGTTTTGGCAGAGTTTTGGTCGGCCGTATCGGTGAGTACAATGAGCGTTAAACTGGTTGCGCAACAACCGACCGGGCTGAACTCCCCCGCTCGTTCGTATTCGTAATCCCGAGGGCGAGGAGGCCCAGCGAAAGACGAGGCGACCGGGAGGAGAAACGACGACAAACGACGTACGCAAAGGTAACGGCCGGTGCGTTCTCTTCGGCGTGTAACGTACGTGATGCTGCCGTAAGCTGTTGCGTCCCGTCGCTGTTAGTATGCGCGATATGTCTTTCGATGTGTATATATATATGAGAAATAATGCGTGTGGGAGTTTGCGCTGGCGAATGAGTCAGCAGTCGCCAGAAATACAACGCTCCGAACGAGCGCTCGCGCGCGAACCTTCTCTACATTCACAACAAATCCCGAAACGTCACTCTTTCGGCCTCTCTCCCTCATCTCCTCGTCGCAAACCGCTGCGGTGTGTATTATGTGACACGATTTTCGCAACTACAACAAAACCTTCGATAACACAGTTCCGTGGAACTTCTCCCCCCTCCCGCACTCCCGTCGTTGCCAGTTCGGTCGTCACTGTCCGAAACACAAATGACTTTACATTCCAGAAAAATATAGCCAGGAATCCGATGAGTAATTGGAAATAAAGAAAAGATCGTCGTTCTTCAAGTTCACATGCAATTTTATTGTTTTATTTTCAAAGAAGAAAAGCGATGACGAAAGGCTGTGATCAATGAATTTGGGTTCCGGAAAATATCTCGAGAAATTTGATGACTGATCGAAAATAACCAAAATTCTGCCCCAAAATTGACCCACACATTCATTTGCAATAAGCAAGTTCTATTATCGGAGATAACCATAAAAAATATTAAAATTTGTTAATTGACGAGCCGATAATGGGGCAAGACACAAACGATTTTCCATTCCGAAAAACAATCTCGATGACCAAGATGGTGAATTCAAAATACCCGAAGGATTTTCGTCCCCAAAATTGACCCACAAACGCGCAATATTTTTTTTTTTATTTCCAATAAACAAGTTCTATTATCAGAAATAACCATAGCGCCAAAAAGGATTAAACTTCGTTAATCGACGAACCGATAATGTGGCAAGGCACAAACGATTTTTCATTCTAAAAAAAGATCTCGATGACCAAGATGACGAATTCAAAATACCCGAAGGATTTTCGTCCCCAAAATTGACCCACAAATGCGTAATAAATGTTTTTTTTTTTTTTTTTTAAGAAACAAGCTTTATTATCGAAGATAAAACCAGCGGCGAGAGGGTAGTAACTCGTCGAACGACAGGGCGATAATGGGGCAAGGTTGATCGTGATTCTTCGGCGAAGGAGAGCAGGCGAAGGAGATCCGCGACGTAGAGAGAGAGTCGGATTGGATAATCGTCGAGGACGCAATGGTCGCCGGTCTCGAATCATCGCCGAGCCCGCGAGAGTGCGTATTGTATAGTCAACCATTATGTTCACCCTATTACACAATTACTATTCTGTAATAGATCGTTCGTCCGTTCGTCGGACGGGTTATTACGACTACGCTATATATTTCCTCGGACGCGAATCTTCTCTCGGTCGATGTATCATCGTCATCGTGGAAACTGCTAATCGACGAGACGATTGTGGCCGGCGAGAGAACGAGCGAACCGACAATCGTTCGTGACTCACCGGCGAGCCGGTACATCGCACTGAATACACGAAGTGGTGGGCATGGACCGAAAGTGCATACGGTTTGCTGAACTGAAAGCAAGGTGACGCTATCGAGAGACCAATTACCTCGCGTGTACCTCGAGATTAACCCCTCATTATCCCGATGATTCGATTAACACGTTAAATTTTTTTATTTCCATTAAAGGCGATCGTTTTTCTTTTCTTTTTTTTTTTGTAGAATTTTAATAGCCTATTATTATTTTCCGTCCGTATATATCTGGAGAGACGGGGAGAAGAGCCGGTAGACCGCACCGGATAAGCGAGTGGTAGGAATGGACCAAAAGTACACACGGTTTGCTGAACTGAAAGCAAGGTGACGCTATCGAGAGCTCAATTACCTCGCGTGTACCTCGAGCTTAGCCCGTCATCATCTCGATGATTAATTAGTACGTTACATTTTTTTATTTGCATTTAACGCGTTAGATCTTATTTTATTTTATTTTATTTTAAATATATTCCATTATTATTATTCGTCCGTATATTTCTGACGGGAGAGGAAAGGAGCCCGGTACTCAGAATTGGATAGACGAGTGGTAGGGATGGACCGAAAGTACACACGGTTCGGTGAACTGAAAGCAAGTCGACGCTATCGAAATTAGCCCTTCATCATCCCGATGATACAATTAGTACATTAAAACTTCTATTCATTATTATTATTTAAGCGCGATACGTTTTTTGATTTTTATTTTTTAATAAAATTATTCTTTGGTCTGATTAGAAATATAGCTGTCGTTGATATTTAGTTATAAGATATCAGTGATAAAGAATTAAGGCGGAAAAATTAAAACAAGAATTAAAAATGCTTTAGTACTGATTAAATAGCATATTTTTGTAGTGTCAGGTCTTGGCCTAAGTTAAAAGTAAAAGAAAAAAATATTTTGAAGGAGAAATCTGTTTAATGAACAAGCAAACAGACAAATTGTAATATCCTATTGTCACTTTTCGTCCGCATATATCTGTCGGGAGGGGAGAAGAGTCCGTACATCGCACCGGATAAACGAGTGATAGGATTGGACCGAAAGTGCATACGGTTTGCTGAACTGAAATGCAAGGTTACGCTATCGATAGCCCAATTACCGCTCGAGATTAAGTCCTCATCATCCCGATGATTTAATAAACACGTAAAGTTTTTTATTTGCATTATACGCGATAGTTTTTGTTCTTATATAGAATTTTAATAGCCCGTTGTTATTTTGCATCCGTATAGATCGGACGGGAGGGGACAAGAGCCGAGACGAACGTTCCGTTTCAATATTGCCCGCTGCAGATTGCGCCAACCTTGCGTAATTTTGTATCAGCCGTTTCATTGTACGCGTGCGGACTGCGTAGCAGCGATTCTGAAGCTCCGTCGCAACGCTAATTTGGCAACTAATTCTCTCTAGAGCTTTCGCGAAGTATCCTTTCGCGGCGCAGGCCGCAAGATTCGATTCCGTATGGGAAACTCTCGACGACAACTGGTGGAGATTTTCAAGTATAGATATCTAAAATTTCTACTAAAGTGACCGAGGACGCAACATCGCGGAATCCAACAATCGGTTCGCCGGGCAGGGAGCTGTGCAGAGCCCAAAAAAAAAAAAAATTCGTTCGACTAACAGCGAGGACACGGAGTCTAAGATTAGACTCTTGTCAACGTGAGCTTGTCGGGAGGGCAGACATTTGAAGAGAAGATGAAAAAGAAAAAAAAAAGCAACACGTTAGTGTTGTCTCGTGGAACCTGGCGTACGGCGGGCAGAACGATTATAGAAAATTGTCATGCCTCCACGTGCGACCTCCGTTATCGAAAAAAAAATAAAAAGTAAAAATAAAAAAAAGAACCTTCAAGATTAGGCAGTCCGAATTCTTTTTATAAATTCGTATACGCGGCCTCGGGAATCCATTTGTTTATTTCAATTTCATTTATAAAATACGGTGACGAATGGAAATAGAAAATAAAAATAAAGAAACAAAAAGTAGGGTATCAGCGATTCGATTCGACCCTGAAATATCGGAGCGCTATAACTCGTCGGAGTTTACGATCGCGGACGTCGAATGACGAATCTATATCGGGTCCTTGGGATGGACCAAATAAAATCTGTATCATCGAGATCGAGAAGAATCGACGCATGACTCGGACGGGCATGTTGCATGAGCAATTGCATCGCGTCCGAAGTCGTTGTCGACGTGGTCGGAAAACAGTCGGTAGAGACGAGTTCGTCCGTGTGCGACGGTGGGAACGACGTTGTGCTCAACGACGAGGAGGGTTTGTGTGTTTCTTGGGCGCCCGGCGCGAAAAGCCTCACGTGGCTGCCAAGCCGCGTTCACGCATAACACGCCGACACGTGGGTCACTATAGTACAACGCACAACTGCCATTGTATAATTGGCACGAGTCAACCGCTCCTACCTACTCCCCCGAACCACCGCCCCTTCTTCTTCTTCTTCCCAGTCCTCCGCATCTCTTCTTCCCGCGAGCGACACGTGTGTGCCTTCTGCATCTCGGAAAAACATGCCCGCATAGCTTTCCAGCAACTGTCTCGGGTACAGTCCGGTCTCGTGTAAATTCCGATATCCATAAATTTTCTAGGATCTTCGATTTGTAAAATATATTTTGAACAGTCGATATTTCGATTAGTCGTTTAGGGAAAAGATTTACAGGATTTTGTTTTAATTCACGTCTGATCGCACATGGTCCGATTCCACTTATCGGCTAGATTGCAGGACCAGCTATCGTTGATAAAAAAATGCTATGCCGCGGAATTTAAGAAAGAAGGTAATTGGGGAGATCAATTTATTAAAAGTTTAAAAGCGTTTTTTAAATTTTACGTCTGATCGCATATGGAGCCAATCCACTTATCGGCCAGACTGTAGGACCAGCTACCGTCGATAAAAATTATATGCCGCGGAATTAGAAACAAGAAGGTATTTGGGAGAGCAATTTACTAAAAGTTTAAAAGCGTCGAGCGGCAAATTCACAGATCGCTACGGCAATATATAGAAACTTTGGCACAGAAGTTTCGGATACGAAAACTTATTGTGCACTATGTATCTCGGAGGTAACATTTGTTACGCTATTATTGAGGCCGCGCAGAGTCGCTCCCCGAGAAGCGCATAACTCTCAGGCCGGCGGGAGAATTCGGCCGAAGCGGCATAGAGATAGAGAGGGAGAGAGAGAGAGAGAGAGATTCTGGTCGGGCCAAGCTCACTGAGCATTGAAACAAGTAAGCACGTATATAACGGTATATTACAGTATAAGCGAAGTCCGTCTGATCACCGGCGGCCCTGACTACTTATCGTCGAGCAACTCGGCAGCGGCAGCAACTACAAAGCCGCGAATAGATGAGAAAGAGAATGTGGCCACTGTGCAGAGTGCGACTGTGCTTCTGTTTGGGGAAAATGTGTTATGCACTCGAAGGTGTCCGAATCGTGCAGCCTACATGCCAACATGCGAGACTTAATACCTCAGCCTGACCCTGTCGCCGTAACTATACCAAATTCACGAGCTCGAATAGCGCAAAACACAGTCATTTTGAGGACTCAACAGCAATAAGAGGCATCAATAGGGGGCATCAATAGGGGGCATCAATAGGGGGCATCAATAGGGGGCATCAATAGCGGGCATCAATAGCGGACATCAATGGCACAATTTTGTTTAACCCAGAGGCAATCAGTGTTTGCATATGGAAAAAACTAAAAACGAAACTTTATTCAATGTCGTAGAACGGAACGGCTCATTACCGAGGAGATTTTTTATGCGTAGAGTCGTATAAGATATGAGAAATTCGTTATTAATCTCGTGTCTTGCCGGTAAGCCGCGGCAACTGCTTTAATTGGATCTCCCGGGCGATTATTCTCACACTCTTCTCGTCCGCTCGGAAATGAGACTCCGGAGTATATCTTTTCACGCCTCGAGCCGCGGCGCTCTCTCGGACGTCGTCTCAGCGTCGAGATCATACCTCGCGATATGACGTGAGTGAGCGAGGGCTCGTCTTCTCTCTTTATCCCCCTCCGCGTTTACGAATGGTTTATACCCATCATTTTCTGGACGACGAGAGCGGTTCGCGATCGCGAGGTTTAATTCGGCCGGTCGTGCACCTCCGCGTTCTTTACGAGTTTCCCCTCCCCTCCACGCTTTTACGATGAACTCCTCGTTCGCAGACAACGCCGCCACTGAGTCTCTTTACACCACTCGCGAGCCCGCAAGTTCTTCGAGTTCCGGCACTCGCGTATCTCTCGCGCTATCGCAACCCCGAATCAAAATTCGTTCGGAGCGCGAACCCGAACCACGAATTAATCGCTCACAGAGGTATATTAATTCGCAGGTATGAATTACCAGAATGCCATAACTCCAATATTTATATATCAAGTGAAGAAAAAAGTTTTCCTTTCGTGAAATAATTTCCAATATTTATAAATATATTTATATATATTAAGTAAAAAAAAAAAAAAGATTTCCGTCATGAAAAATGTCTTGTTTCTTGAAAAATAATTAAAAATATATTTTTCTTTAATTTCTGCCGTGAAGATTCCCAGCGAACGTTGCGCGAATAACGAAGCGAATGGCGGTTCCAGCGACTCCTTAATTGTTTATAGGAAAACATTTCGGTGTGGCGATGAAAGAGAAAAAAAAAACGGGAGGCAGTGAGAGAGTTAGAACCGAGTTGAGTTGCACACGAATTAAAGATCGTTTTTCCCAGGTTTACGGTCGCATCGAGACGCCTACGATGTATATTTCGCAACGAGCAAATTCACAATCGCGCTCGAGCCTCGTCAGCTCGCTCTCTCTCTCTCTCCTGCTCTACCGCGTAACGATAAAGTCGGTGCCGCGATCTCGTAAACCTGCCGCGACAGATGCATTTATAGGTCATAAATTCGCATGCATGCCGCAGAATTGTGTCTTCGGACAGACGCTTCTTCACGTTTGTTTCTCCACGAGAACGGTCTATGAACATTAAGGAAAAAAAAAAAAAAAAAATCTCCCGATAAGGTCCTATCATCCTCGAAACGAGACAAGCGACACGTTTCGTAACAGGATTAACCCTCCGGAGTCATAAATAATGCTATTCATTCCCGGCCGAAATCCAGTGTTGCGAAGTGCAAGAAAAAGATTTAAAAAAGAAAAGAAAAAAAATCACCGCGGCAAGAATGGAAGGGATAATCGTGATTCGAACGAATCACACGCACACGTAAGCGCCTCCACAAAGGTGACACACCGATAACCCCGGGAGAAAAGTAATTTGAGAAGGTAGAGAAAAATCATTGAGCGGGCTCGAGTAAAGAAAATAATTGAGAAACCGTGCGAGAGTTTGTGCTCGACTCCTACCGGAGAGACGAATCCCCTGTCCGAGTCGGTTAACCCTTTCGCGGTTGACACAAACGTGACGCCGGTAAACGCGGCTTTATTGGATCAACTCGCGGGCCCGCTCTTCGCTCGGCCGCTTCTCACACGCAAAGCCCTTCTTTTTTTTTTTTTTTTTTTTTTTTTTTAAAGACTCCTCGCTATTGTGTAGAATCTTTACACGCGAACCAGCCCCGGTAACACTCGCGCAGCTCAACTTCGTTTATTGTATTATTATAAACCCGTCGGGCACCATACGCGGAATTTTAATGCCAGTGTAGCGCCACGCCCGATTCTGTATATCTCTATAATATAATGCCACGACATGAGCGCGAGGGACCGGCACCGTGCAGCAGGTAGTTAGACCGGTAGGCGTCCAGGACTCGAATCGTAATCGCTCTCCTATCTCTCGTTCCACCTTTCTTTCCTTGCCTTCCTTATTTCTTTCGCTATTTTCTTTTTAGTCGCTTTTATTTCTCAATGTCTTCGACCTATGACGCACGATGGAATTACAGGGTGCTGTAAAGGCCGTGCAATTTGCTTTGATTCGACGTTGCCGTGCGGAGAGCGCGGCGCTAAACGCCCCACTGGTACGACAGGATAAGTTTATCGGTTTGTTTGCCATAGTGCCAACTAGAATTTTGTGTCGTTTACATTGTAACGGCACGTATGCGGGGATGCGAAGCGTTTATCGCCAGTTGGATGATTCAATGCGACTGCAATAGGCGTTATAATAGTAACAAATCTGCCATATGAAAATATGTTTGCGCAACGAGACTAATAATAAGATCCTCGATGAGTCGTTAGTTTTTCGCTAGTGCAATAAAATGTCTCGCGCCAAGAAATACTGAAACTTTGTCACATTAGCTAAAGGAGGTCTCTCTCCCTCAGGATCCGCGGTGACTTATGATTGATGCGATAATTTTCGCGTCAGTGAGTATCAACGTCATCAGCGCATCCACCCACTGGCCTCCCCGGAGCAGCGGAGATAAATTTTACCGCGGAATGCCTTCCGGACAACCGCTTGTAAACATCGTTTAAAACACTGATGTTTTGTGCAAAAATGAATGGACAAATGGACACACGTGTACAACTACAAACTTGATCAACCCACCCTTTCGCCTCGGAAGACGTATTTAACATAACCATCAGTGAATAGTACTTTGCGATACAAGTGTGGTAAAGGGAAAATTATACGCATGGCCCGGAGGTTCTCGCACTAGTGCGAGAAGTAAATTTAGGTTGCGAGAAGTAAATTTAGGGTGCGAGAAGTAAATTTAGGGTGCGAGAAGTAAATTTAGGGTGCGAGAACGCCATTATAGTACGTATTGCTACAAAACACCACTTTTGCAACGCCTTACAGGCACGAGAAGTGACACTTCTCATGCATGCGGTGCAAAAGTGGTAATTCCGCTCGCATAGGTGTAAGACAGAAAAGAATAGATAATGGAGCGATGAACCTGCAAAGTTGCACGATTGTGTGTCCTGCGCGTGAATCACTCGAGAGTCGAGTTGATCGCGCAAACGGCGATTCGAAAGGCTACAGAAGACGGCGGGGAACTAGCATAATGCCGCTGCCGAGGATTCCTCATGAATGGACGGATTACTTCTGGTCGCGTTGTATACACGACTTCTTAATCCGGCTTTGAGTAGTTATCCCCGCGAGTTCTCGCCGCGAGTTAGTCCGGTTTAATGACGACGGTTCTCGCGAGCAAAGACGGAGGAGCTGATATCCTACGGCCTCGCGAGCCAACAGCCGTGTACAGTTTTACTTAATATCGCTGCGAAGCACCGGATATATATAGAGAGATAAAGACGATCCGGATTACACGCCTCGTTTGTTACAGATCGATTCCTTTTTCCGTCTCATCTTTCATTCCGCATTCGGCAATGAAGAAAACTACTGAAAAAATGTTCACCAAACCAAAAGCAACCCGAAATAAAGATTTCGTTGAAAATTGGCATAACATTTTTTTTTTCGGCGAACTAAATCGCGATCAATCACGATAATGACGATTGTCCATCGGCGAAACAACGAAGGCAGACTGGAATTAACTTTTATCTACCGATGATTAGATAAATTTATCATCGCTCCGCGGTCTAGCGCGGCTGTGTTTTATTATCATGGGATTTTAGACCGTTGTGCAACTCCTAATCGAGACAGTCGTCGGATCGGGGACAACGAAAAGGGAGAACGCGGTGCGACGCGAAGGAAAGATCATCGCCGGAGCGCTGTTGCGATATAGCGCACGACGCGAGAGATAGTTAACTGAGAGTCAAGAGAGGCCGCGAACGCGCGACAGTGCTTCAGAGTTAAGTGCAGTGATCCGGTTTTCGCTGATTCCACGCACGGAGCAAGAATACGCGCGATACCGAGACTCCATCGATCTTTCGACAATAATAACGAATCGGCTGCAACTCACTCGAGATATTGTTCGGAAGATTTTCAACTCATTATATTAGTCATAATGTTTACTCACTCATTAATAATTTAATAATTTAATAATTTAATAATTTAATAATTTAATAATTTAATAATTTAATAATTTAATAATTTAATAATTTAATAATTTAATAATTTAATAATTTAATAATTTAATAATTTAATAATTTAATAATTTAATAATTTAATAATTTAATAATTTAATAATTTAATAATTTAATAATTTAATAATTGTTATTATTACTTTCCCGGTTTTCCAGTTCCTGTTTGCTGGATGTAAAAAAAAGCCTTATTGACTGTGCCCGGTTGCACGGATCGTAGGAAAAAAATTCCTCGGAAAAAAAATTGAGCCCTTCGCGGGTTCGAGAGTCGCTCGGTCGGCGTGAGGCCCTACGGTCGGCGATACGTGTCCCCAAGAAATGTCTCACGTGACGGCAATTTTCACCCGGCATGCGGGCGATTCGCTCCCCGACGTGGCCGAGGTGTCGTCGTGGAGCGCGCGACGATGTTAACGAGGGAATACGGGGAGGCCCCTAGGTAAAAGAACGCGCGGGCTGTGTTGTGTGCGGCGATATTGCGCGCGAGAAGAGTAGCGGCGGAGTGCGACCGAAGGACGAGCGCAAGACGCGGTGGCCGTGCGCGCGCGCGGGGCTGCTAATAAGTCGGCCAGCATGACGAAGACGGACAGGTGCAGCGCGCAAAGTGCTCGGGACAGGCCTCTTATGCGTTTTAAACAGTCACAGAGAGTCGTAGACTTCGGCAACGAACGGCGAGGTGGAAGGAAGGAAGGAAGAGACAACTCAACCCGACGAAACTCGGATTAATTATTAACTGTGCGCCGTTGCGTCACACTCGTTGGCAGTCTATCAATTTTTTTTTCTTTCTTCTAATCGACCAATCTCGATCGTGAATCGATTGCGCTATTAGGCGGTCAAAAGATTTAAAAAAAAAAAAAATAGCGAACGGCGCTTGAGATGCGGGAAGTTAAGGAGAAGAAAGTTTGCCTTAACAGACGCAAAATTACGGAAAAACCGAGGGGGAATATATGAACATATATTAATATGTATATATATTTATATACATATATAGGATATAAGGCTATAGGTATAAAATGCGCGGGGTTAAAGACTGCCAGCGAGTCGGTTAGTAGTAAAGAGACGGGCTGAAACTAAAGTCGCCTGTAGTCGGTGTGGGAATGAAAAACGCTGCTATGCCATGAAAAGTAGCGAAGCGCATAAGCGAGATACGTATTGGCACGGACACGTGACCGGAGACAGCAGGTACCGCATCTGCAGCAGAAGGCCCGAGGAGAGAAGAAGCCTCTCGAGAGAGGGACTATCTCGTCAACGACTTCCTGGGATTCGTCGTGTAATAACGATGATAATAATCGGCGTCATCGGTACGGGACAGCTTTATTGCTCGTCGGACGAACTCTCGTGTGTGAGTGTGCATGCGCGACCGAGGCGAGGAGACGCGCGCCGCTCGGACGCTCTTCGGTTGTCGCGGCTTCCTCAATGCAAATTGGCGTGACTGTGCGCCACGAAGCCAAGAAATTCTAATCGCCCTAATGTGCAGGCGAACGAGACCTCGATGCTCCCCGTGACACCGATCGAAAATTGCGAATCGAGGAACGACAAAAATGTATTAAAAAATTAAATAAAGTAGTAAGCAGACATTTATTGACCTGAGTTACAATGCGTATTCTATTTTATATATTTTTTTTCATTACAATGAACTACGGTGGACCACCAGGCCATTGACCGAAGTCCTTCAGCCTCGTTATTGCCGATGAGTTTGTACAATTTGACCAACGACTGCGGTTTATTATTGTTGGTTGAGAAATAATAGATAAATAAATAATATAACCTGCGTATTCATACACCCAGAAAAATAATTTATTAGACGGCCCACCGTTTATTTAGATTAAGTACAATATTTATTTCATTTAAATAAATAGTTATTTAAATTAAGTAAATAGTTACTTAGATAAAATAAAGATTTATTTAAATCAAATAAATATTTTACTGAATCTAAATAAACGGTGGCCATCAAATAAATTATTTTTCTGTGTGCAATCCTAAATATTCAAGTAGTGCCAACTTGAGCTTTTAATATGTATAATATTTGGATCAATAAAATAAGTGAAACGAATAAAACAACTAAAATAACGGTACGATGGATTCGATACGGGGTAGTGCGGGTCAGCGTTGTTACACACTAGCGCATTTATTTGCGGGTGTATTATAGTCGGACGCTGCTGTCTCGTTGCGCAATGAGTGGTATAAAGCGAGGACGATATATATAAATATATGAGATGGAAACAAATAAAATTGTACCGCAACTCGACGAGCGGCGCGGCTCTGCCAAGAGAGCGAGGAAACGACGATTTGTTAAATCTCCGCCCGCGCTCACTCGCCATCTCGCGCGGGGTGGGGGGATGACTTTTGTTGGACCGAGCTGGAGGGAGAGAATATCTTTCGTATAAATTCTTCCCAGTTGGAACGAGTATGCGGGAGAGAGAGAGAGAGAGAGAGAGAGAGAGAGAGAGAGAGAGGGGGGGAAGTGGCGCCCGGAGCTCTCCTCGAACGCGCGACAACGAAGACGAAGATGTAAAGTCGACTTCACGAACACACACGACATCGCCAACTCTTACCACTAGTTTTCATGCTTTCGCTATAGGCTTCATCTCGCGCCTCCCCCCGGCCGCTTATTTCCCTCTAGAGCCGACACGCTAAACACCGCATTTATAAACTTCGCGTTTCATAAATCACGATTACCTCGACTACTCGCGGCTTCTTCGTGTGCTGCACAAATGCATACACGTAGATGTGTATATACAGCGCGTATGTATGCATATATGCGTGCGCAAAGTAACGAGGCAAGTCCGGCGTATCGCGTAAGTAACTGCAGTCCGAGAAACTCGATGTATGTTTATGCGAAGTTTCGAGAGTGAAGGAAAAAGGTAAAAAAAAAAAAAAAAAAAAAAGAAATAGGAAGAAAAAATGCACTAGCGCGTCGCCCGACGGGAGAAAAAGATCGAGGAACCCCGCTTGGCTCGGGGCTTAGTCGACCGAGAGAATCTTTACGAGCGGACGGATATTTAGTGACTTCCGGTGTACGGAGCCGCACCGCGAAGTGCAGGCGAACGAACTGCTTTCACGCTCTTCTTAAACACCCCCGACAGGCACCCCCCCGCCCGCCCCGAGCCGCACCTCCTTCATTCGCGGCTCGAAATTGAATGGAGTCTAGGGCACCGGCGCAAAGTCGTTCGCGATGCGATACGTAGATCATAATCGTTGACGGGAAGAATGCACGCAGGTGCGAACGGGGCCGCGTGGGCAGACCTCATCGTAATTAATAAATCACAACTATAACGCCCTCAGCAGTTCAAATCCCCAAGTATTTTACTCTCAATTTAACCGTGACGCGATAGACGTACTGTTGACATGCTCTATATAATTTTTTTTTTTTTCCTTTCATCGCCGCAGGTGATGTTTTCGTCATCGAGTTATCATTATTGTCGTTATTATTATTATCATCATCATCATAAAAATGTTATTATTAATTATAATAATATTATGATTACAAACGTACCACTGATAGTAACAATTATTATTGTTATTGGTAGGTTACTCTTTTGTTACATCAACAATTACTTGAAAGGCTGCAGGCGTAGTCTTGCGGAATGTGGCATAAATTCCACAAGCATTGAAAAAGCAAATATATACATACGTATGTATTTCCTCTAACTATATTAAACCTTCTTCATAACCCTTTCGCTGTCGGGAGTCTCTATAGGGACCCCAACGTATAGGGAAATACGTTTCTCCAACAGTGAAGGAGTTAATGACATTCGTAAATTGAACGCGATCTAAAATAATAATACGCGAAGGTGAGAAAACAAAATTTTCCTCTGATCGCTCTTTCGGCGATCGATATCCGAAAGAAAGATGGAATCGAAGAGTGGCTCTATATAATAATTTTTTTTTTTTCTCCCCACCGGCGATAATTCCGTCATCCAGTTATTATTATTACTATTATAATCATAATCATAATTATCTTATTAATTATAATAAAATTATAATAACGATAATAATACTAATGATTATTATTATTATTATTGAAACGTAACTCTTTTGTTGCACTAAAAAAAAAAATTCTTTGAAAGCCCGCAGGCGTAGCCTAGTGGAATGCTGCACGCACACACACACACGCATATATATTTTTTATAACTATATTTGCCCTTCTTCATAATGACATTATTCGTAAATTGATCACGATCTAAAATAATAATACGCGAAGGTGAAGAAACAAACTTTTCGTCTGATCGCTCTCTCTCTCTCTCGGACGTCGAAGCCCGAGCCGATGATGGAATCGACGAGCGGTACGAGAGATAGTCACAAGTTGAGAAAAGCGAGAGAGAACGAGACGGCGAAAGATGCGTCGCCATGGCATTCTCGCGGTGACGCCGGGGATTTGGGAATTCGGTGCCAAAAAGGCGATGCGATCGCCCATTCCCTGCCACCGAAGACAGGGGCATGGTGAGAGGTGGGGGGGGGGAAGGGGTCGGAGGGAAAGGGAGGTAAGAGATTCGGAGGTTTCGAAGTTGAGCCTCAGCACCGGAGAGCTACCGCGGTGAACTGATAAAAAGGCCGAGCTGCATTGCCGACACGTGCTTCCATGCATTGGGACCACACACGTGGTTCCTCCAGAGTTCGAATCTCTTTGCCCTGTTCGACAAGATACGCCGCCGAAACGAGAGCGACTGAGACGAAAAATCTTCTCGGGGCTCCGAGAGACAAACCGAAATACGAGATGAGGCATTCCAGCGTCCTCGATCTCTCCGCCTCGATCGCTTCTCATTCTTCGCCTTCACCTACCTTCCCTCCCCTGTCCGCTTCTCGTATAATAAAATAATTTCTTTTCTCCTCCCTCTTTCGCGACATCGATCCCTCGATAAACTTCTGTGTTGTGCCCCGCCCCCCCCCTCCCTCCCTCCCTCACTCGCCGCGGGGCCGGTGTATTATTTTTCATTGACTTTTTACTCGTCGATTTTTCGTCTCTGTATAAGCCAGCATCTCCGTGCGCGGGGACGGACAATCGATTGGCCGAGAGAGATCGATGGCCGATCGTCCGTGTCCGAGTACCTCTCGACACGATCGGGAAAAATAAGATCGTCGACGATGATATATTAATTGAAAAATTTTTATCGCCACTGTCCAGGCATTGTCCCTTCCCCCCCCCCCCCCCCGCCCCTCTCCGTCTCTCACGATCGTTGCCGTATCGCTACTTAGGAGAGAAGAGGCCGCACCGAGGACTCCCGAGTATTTTTCGCCTCGCATTCCCGGCGAGACTCGCGATGCTAATCGCAAACGGAACGTCGCCGTCGACCGACGACTGGAACTCCCCTGGCAGCCGGTCGCGCTCCCGGCCGCCGTCGATTATTAATTCCGCGTGTGCAGTGCGCTCTCAACGCTCGCGATCGGTTTTACTGATCGATGAATTAAGTCGCCCCGGGTCGTTTGTCTACCGTGCGCATCGCTGTACGGAGGTACGATAAAATTTCACGAGTTTTCGACGCGAGTATTGTATAGAATTTATGCCGATGGCTCTTTATTGTCTCGGTATGATCGGATAATAAATTTAATTGTTTTTGTTTGATGCGTCGTCTCGATGGGACAGGCGAATACGGCGAAGTCGGAGGGCGGAGCTCCTCGGGAGGAAAAATAGAACGACATTCTCGAAAACAACACCTACCCATAGGTCGATCGAAAATAGATCATCGGGCAGCGTTTGGACGAATCCCGAGCTCTTCGACGTATTCCGCACCGAACGATAAATTTACTAACATTCGCATGTACACAGAACGCTTGTCGAACTGACCAAAATTAACGTTCGCCGCTGTTAAGCGGACCGGCTGCAGTCTTCGGGTTAACTCGTAAAAAATTCTATGGGGCCTATTCTCGGCGGACGGATTGTTTGGATCTTTCGTCCTTCTCCGATGACCGTTAAGTCCTTGAACGCCTTAGCGCGGCGGAGAGTACACAAATGGAAAATTATTAAACGCTGTATAAACGCGCCTACGGGCATCGTATCGTTCCGGCTAATTCGAAGATTGAGAAATAAAACAAGGAGATTCCATTCATTTTTTTTTTGTTTTTTGTATTTTTCAATTAATTTTTTTGTTTTCGTTTTTTTTTTTTTTAAGAATATCCGTCGCGAAAGAATTCGAGGGTGTGTAATGAATTCAAAGTTTTATCGTGTCTTTCGCGATGATGCGAATATCGCGTAACAAAAGTTGTCCATAAATCTCCGGACGACTTTTGGCACGGTTTTCGGGGACTGCAAAGATATTATATTAAACGCTGCGCGGTGAGGAACGCTCGGGTACGCTCAGCTGAGCGCAGTAACACGCGTTATCGCGCTACTCCACGTCGGCTCGTCGATGTCATAGGATTAACCGACGTAACCGGCGAGATATTTTAGTGTGATATTATTTTAGCTGTAGCGCGTCGTTTCGGAGACGAGTTCTTAAAGTGATTTGTGCAGTGGCGTTTCGTTTATCCGAACCTGAGTGCTATTGATTCGGGAAAGTTGCCGACGGACGAATCAATAAATTGCCGGGAAACTGTGAGAGTCGATCGTGGTTATTTATACGTCCAATCATTGAATGGAGGTTCTATCAGATGTGCATAATTTATAGGTGAATTGACAGCGGCTCCTTTATGCAAACAAATGTACATGTTCATTAAAAAAAAAAACATCACATCTGTAAAAAAAAAAAAAGTTATTCTTCAAAATAATAAAATTCGAAACATGGATGTTTCATTATCACTTGTTAGCTAATAATTCACTGTGATAGCAAATATAAGATTACGTACAGCAGGCAAATCAATGTAAAAAAGAAAAATGATCAATTTACAGTCTAAGTTCCAGTCCGGTCGATTAAATGTACACCGGACTGCAATTTTTCATGCAAAAACTGGCACACTAAATTTAATATACAATTGTGATAAAAAATGAATATACTTTTTCATTGAAATTAAAATAAATTATAAAAAAGAAAGTATTTCCAATGTTTTTAATACACTGAGCATTAATTTGTCACCAAAATTGTACATTAAATTTAGCATACCAGTTTGTGCATAAAAACATGCAGTACCAGTACATTAAATTACATACGATTTTTTTCGCCGTGAATGCAATGTCGAATTAAAAAGAAATAACAAAAACTGAAGTGTGCAAAACGACACGAGTCTCGACCTCTCGTGGTGCTCGTGGCAACCGCGAGAAAAACGTACGTTGTTATCGATGCTCCGTGGGAGCTCTATGCGGGAGGCGAAGTTAACCCTCTCGAGAGACTGCGTAAACATACCACATTCCCACGTAAAGCGTCACGGCGTAAAACAACATTGGATCTTAGGATTTTTTTCGACTAATATCATTGACACGATATCCCGGAATTGCAAACTGATCGGCAGTAATCGACAAACGATGCAAAACATTATCTGACCCAAGTCGCTCCACCGATCGTCGATAATTGTTCAAGTCCGTTTATCTCGCTGTCGAAGCGAGCATCATTCAATCGTAGAAGAGAAAAAAAAAAAAAAAACAATTGAGAAAAGGTTGAAACCGCGGCGTGAACGTACCGTGTGGAAAAGCTGCGCGAGGTTCGTGGACTGCTCGTCAGTCGCGCAGAATTGCACATTATCAAATCGGTTATGTATAAATTTGTATTGTTTTGATGACTCACCTTCAGCAGGGGCCCCGCGAGGGGCTTCGGAACAGTTGCCAGAATCGACGAAACCTCGTAACACGACACTGGACACGACAAACACACAGAGTTCAATCACTTGTCACTAATTAAAGTCCTCGCGACGGCGGCCATACTGCCGGACAGTATGGCCGACGGCGCATGCGTACCCGGCACTTGCGCTGCACCTGTCACGGAGCCGCGATTTTTCGGATTTCATATATGTCACTTTTAACAAACTTTTCGCGCGAACCATCGCCAATCGGTTAAATGTATATTAATCGTTCTCTGACGCAGCCAATGGAACAGCTGTTCGCACCTGAAAAATATAGCTTCAATTTTAGAACTCTCAAACACGAGGGTAAAAACAGAAATGGACTTTGAGCTTTTTACTACGCATCCGGTTGCGTTCGATCTTACCGACTATAATTTAGTATGGTAATGATGTATGATTATTGTTATTGTTATTATTATTATTAACGAGTACTAAATTTTTATGAAGGCTTGAATGGTTCGCGAAAACGAGTATATCGAGTATCGATTAATCGAATGTCCCCGGCAGTCGACTATCGAACATCGTCATTCTATATACATCGGAGAGTGCAGAAGAAAAGTTTTCGTCCGCTGCTGTTCGTTTATCTTCCGAGACCATGGCAGCCCCCGGAGCCGCAGCGAAAGAAGGTAATTCGAACGAGTATTATCGAAAGGTGAGGCGTTAAAAGTGAAATAAATTTCAGGCATGTGGATCGCCCGTATGTGGCGAATGGGATGGGACAAGATACCCGTGATCATGGCATCCCACTGCTTAACGGCTCCCTTCCTCCTATACTTTATTGGACAGAGGCTAATCTTCGGAAGACCAGAAGCACCGGTTGAGAAATACCGTTACAGATATACAGGTACGAGAATGAATCAAGTGACGACAGTCTTTTGTTATTTTTTCTTTCGTAACAAGTGCCGATCAAATTATTCGAGGTTATGCAAGTTTTTGTCACTATACTCGTAAAGCTCAGGCTCGACTGAAGCGCCATCGCTCCGCAGTGTCGGCCGTCGCGTCTAACACGAACCCTCTTACCTCCCGCCGATAAATTGGATCTCGCTAATTTTTGTTACAATAAAAAAATAAACATTTGGAAATAAGAACCGCAAATATTTTTCGAGACTTTTAACGCTTGGAATTTATGTATATACTTTACATTTCAGTCGTGCGACCTGGTGATCCAAGAATCGCGAGAATCAACAACTATTCACGCTTCGATAAAGTTGGCATCTTTTCTTGAACGTAAATTTCGGCTAGTTTCCGTGTATAGAAAATGAATTGAATTAAGTAATAAAAAAAGGAAATAAACAATAGTTGTGGCAAATGCGGTATCCGGTGATTGATACGAAGCAATGAAAATGTACTTCACCGTACAGTAACTTCTATATAAATCTATCCATTTCAATTAATCTATTTTAATGCACTCTACTCGATAAAAGTTAGGCAATTGTGGGACGCTCGGAGCAACAGCGTTCGCGATTATCGAGTTGAATCATCATCTCCTACAGAAGCTCGGACATATCGTCGATGGATAACACCAAACTACACGAACAAACAAGCTCTTCCTCCGTAACGCTGAAATACAGTCGAATGAAATAATCGAACGGAAAACGGATAGGCGACCAGGATGGTTTTTCCCCCCCCCCCCTCTATATAAGAACTGGGACATCGGATGCGCACGACAGAAACTCTCACACGCATATACACGCGATATCGCGAAAGTTCTGCGCTTCGACTGTATTGCCTCCTCGTCTTTCACACAACGAATAATTTATATAGCACCGCTATGGTACGGATTCGACAAACACAATATCAATGTTAAAACCTATTTCGTCCGGATAGTTTGTATTCCAAACTTTGTCATTATCTCACAGAGTTCTCGAACAAAGCTCTCGCGAAGCTAACGGCCGAATAGATTTTTGCTTTTGTAATTTCAAGGTGGTACACAGAAGCTCTGTTCTGCATGGCTAATTCTGTTCGAGATAAATCCTCCTAACTATAGATTAATATGAATTATTTTAGGTACGATGAAAACCGGGGCATTGTGGCTTTTATCATCGTGTAATACGTGTGAGAATTATTTTCTCTAATCCACTTACCATCCGCGGCAGCTAGGGAAAGGGGAGGGTTCAGCAGATGCTCTAACGAAGCTCGTTTCGCGGCTCGTTGAGCCGATAGAAAATCGATACTGGCACACGATACACCGCCCTTTTAAAGCTCACCCGATGGTGCAAATTGACCGGCAAAATGTGCGAGAGGATATTTTTAATGAGGTCGAAGAACCCGCGTGGACTCCGAGCCTCTGCGACCGAGCCATGAACAAGGGTCGCTCTTTGAAGAGAAAAAAAAAGGGTTTCATGCATTACAAACGCTCTTTGCCTTTGTGCCATGTAATAACCGGTATGATTTATAATTAGATGCGGTGTAACTGGGCATATAGAATTCAAGTAAATTATGCAACTACTGTTCGCCAGTGGGTTGGATGGAAAATTAATATTGAAGGAATTTTTAAAACTCTATTAGCAAAAATCCAAAATCTCGTATGAGCTGGCCACGCGTCTATTCAAGGTCCTGGAATAAAAAAAGGAGTAGCGGCACAACTCATCACTTTGGAACTGCTCTATGGTTTACCTGTATATACCTTCGAAGTATATCGAAAACCTATATTTTTAACAGCAAGCTCATCCCAGCCAAAACATCTAGTTACTTTATACTTTACTTTGTGCCAGTAATAATCTCACCGGATTGAATTCTAGAATATTAGTAACAAATTTTGACGAGAAGCTCATCAGAAATTCTGTCAGAAGGGAGTTCGTCTATCCGACGTTCTAGAATGAAAACGGAGCATTCTTGATCCATTTAACTCATTTACTGGCCTATCATCTCGAAAAACTGAATTCCCAAAGACAATCGCAGCTAGTTCCATACTTTCACAGAGTTAAAATGTGTCGTCAGTTTGTGCATCAGCGCAGTGCCAGTAAAAATTGTTGTCAACCGAATCTCGTGCATTTCTCCTACAACAGATATAAATCTAATCTATTAGTACTTAACGATGTTTCAAAGATGTTCCTGCGAACCTATCGAAATAAAGTTCTGGCCGCCAAGTAATTAATCTAATTTTTGCAATCTCCCCGAGCCTGAGGCAGTACGAGTAGTGAACTCTTGACGAGATAACTTTATCATCCAGAAACTAACTGCAACTATTATTCGTTATATTATTTGTGGCAAAGGTCCACGAATAATAATGATGCATCAAGGATGGAGAATAAGCGCGAATAAGCGTTAAGAATAGCTATGGATGGTCAAATTTTTTTTACCGCTCCATTGATAACGCTGCACAAATAAAACTTTATGGTGAAAAAAATAACGACAAAATGTCAACGCGTAATAACAATGGAAATATTGGATCGTTAAAAAAAGGGTGCTCCGGCAGTCACCGCGCGTCAAATTTTTATACCGATTCGTTAATAATACGTTACACGAGCCGTGCAAAATCGCGAGTATCGCAAAACTTTATCGATAAAAATTGACGTATATAATGGAATACAGTGGCGAAGAGTGATAAGAGGGTGAGATGGCTATCGCGATGTTGTAGCGAGGATGTTGAGAGTTTGATAGTTCGTGTATGAAACTTTCGCAGATGGACCGACAGCCGTTGCGGACACGCGAAAAAGAGGGAAAAAAAGCTACGACGGTGAGGTATTGAATTTATAGGTCATCGTAAACCCGAGAAATATAGTGGGGTATCGTGGGTATAAGAAAACCCGGCGGAAATAAAAGTTGTATCATCGATGTCCCTCCGTGCCCGTTGCGCCGAGAGACGCTCGTCAGAAACGCGATAGGGGGTTATGTTTCTCGACGCTGGATGCTACAAGTCGCGCGGGACTTTGGTAGTGAGCAGAGAGACGTACGAACACTTCCCGTGTATTCTCGCGCGTTGATATCTAATCGATGCCCGTGTATTCAATTCTTACGCCCGATTGAAGGCCGACAAAGTAACGGAAAATTACTCTACCTTGGAAACCCGCGTATCACCGATCTTTTCGGGCTTCGACTCGACATCGTTTCGAGAATGAAAAACATTGAGAATACGATATTTCACGCGAAACAAAGTGAACGATCGATGTTCGATAGTGATTTTTGTATGTACGGTATCTCGTATAAACGATACTCTCGGTTATAAGTTAAAAGTTTTAAAGCACGCGCAAAGATGCGGAGGGAGCGAAGCCTTGCTCGTGAGTGCAAGCCCGGAACGGCGATCCTGTGGTTATGGCACTCCCGTCGCTCCTTCCTCATTGGCGCTTCGAGAGCCTTCCCCCTCCCTGCACCTTGCCCGTTCCGGTAGCCTCGACGTCTGACGTATCGTTCCTCGTATTTTTTATTTTTATTTTTTACTTCTTTTTACTCTCACGTGCTTACTCCTTGAGCAAACCTCATCTTCCTGGCTGGGCGAGACGTGCTTTTATACTTTTAATACCATAAACGCTTGTAACGCGCGTCGCGAACGGACTCAGCGTCGTAAAGCAGTTTATGAAAAGTCTCAGACGTCATAAACATATAACTACGTCGTTCGAGGTCGTTCGACGGGCAATCTCGCGCGTGAGAATGATTGAACGTTCCTGGGGATGAAAACTGTGACCAACGACGATATATATCAAATTTTATTTACCGAGTGCCCAACTGAACCTGTAACAATCAATGTCACGTAAATTGATGAATTGCTATAAGAATCTTTGTATTTTTTTTTTTTTCTTTTTCGTTTTGGGGCTCATTATTGACTACTTTTAATGTCTCTGGCTGAGAAGTTTTCGGGAGATTGTTCTCTCGATAACGGCTTCGAGAATTGCTCCGCCATCGTCGAAAAACTTTTTCTCCTCCAAGATCGTGCCGAAGTTTGAGAAAGACCTGACACGGGTTGAAGGAGGGAGGACAATGGGAAAACGTGTTCAACGACGATTAGGTCCTCCGAGGAATGAAGCACTCTCACGTTTTCGCGATATGCTTGCTCCGCTCCGAGTCTCGGATACCGTTTCCGGGTTTATAGCTGCGACGGAAACTTCTACCTCTCGAGTTACCCAGCGGCGACTCGTGTAAAATTCGATTGGATTCGACGCTTCACCGAATTTTTTACCTTCCTGTATCCCACCGACATTTGCGTCTGTCTTCATACGTGGCTCGAAGAGCCTGACCCAGTTCTCTCTCTACTCCGGCGTACGCTAAACTCTATACTCAATCATCCATCCGAGGGTTTTTCAACGAAACTCGCAGCGTATACCGCCCATTCGACTCACGAAATTGGAGCAACTGAGTGGCTCGGCTCGGTAAATTTTGTATCCACCCTTTTCTCATGATGAAACTTGCCCGAATGTACGGATGAATAAAATATTCGGAAAAACGTGTTTCGATGATTTTTCTCCCACAATTTAAATACATATAAATATAGTCAGTTTTCGAAATTTAGTCCGAATTTATTTCCGATATTTATAACTGCGGCTGAAATTTTTCCATAAGTGTAAAATTATATAATTTTTTTCATGAATTTAAAAATATTCAATTGGCGGTTTAACAAAAAAAAATTCTTACAAATCCCGACTGAAATGTTTTATTAATTTTTTTCAATTATCGACTGGACAATTCAACTGTGACTCGACTGTTTCAAGACCGCGCGGAGTATTTTTTATTGTATACCGAAGTACGCCTCGAGCGGTCAAATAGAAAAAAAAAAAAATTATAAATTGGCGACTGAAATTTTTTGTTCCTTCAATTATCGAGTGGCTCGACAATTCAACTGTCACTCAACTATTTCAAGTCCGCGCGGAGTATTTGAAAAAGTATATATCGAGGTAAACCTCGGGCAGTATAAAAAAAAATGTCTTATGAATGGTAACTAAATTTTGTTGCTCTCTCAATTATCGAGTGACTCGACAATTCAACCGTGACTCGCCTATTTCAAGTCCGTTCGCAGTATTTTTTCTTGTATACTGAAAGCCTCTGGTGATAAAAAAAAAAAAAAAAAATCTTATAAATCACAGCTGAAATTGATCGTTCTTTCAATTATCGAGTGACTGGAGTGACTCGACTGTTTCAAGTCCGGGCGGAGTATTTTTTTTTTTTTCATTGTATACCGAAGTAAGCCTCGACGCGAGGGTTGCCTAAAGGGTGGGATAGTTGTCGCGGGACTGTTATGGGGGGATTGCGGCGAGCAGAGCGCAGGATCGTAGGATCGCCGTTCTACTCCTGGTAGGAAACTCTTCCTCGCTCTCCCTGTCTCCGTGATGTTCTCGGCTTCTTTCTCAGCGCGCATAACGCGAGCGCCAGCCTCGGCAGCTAGAAGCTAGACGGCATCGGGCGCTGTTTGCGGAGGCTCTTTGGTGGAGCTCGGCGGTTTACGCGCGGCAGACTGTGGAGCGCGTAGCGTAAAAGCTCCGGCTTGCGTGCCCGACCCGCTGGTCGTCGCCTTTACCCAGTGGTTCAGTCAACGGTTCGCACCGGCGGCTCGCATCCTCGTGTCGGCGGAGCTCCCGCTCGACGCTTAACTTTCTATGTATAATCGTGCGTTTTTTCAACCGTACAATTATAAAACGTTCATTATCGCGGGTTAAGAAGAAAAAAAAAATATATATATATATATATTTAAAAAATAATCAAATTACGAGATCCAGTGATAATAATAAATAAAATATAGAGTCGCCAGGGAAGGAGCGTAAGAGCAAATATAAGAATGAAGAAGATGGATTGAAGCTATCGAGCCTCTAGGCGAGCGTGTTAAACTTACCTTGTGCCTGCAGTTGAAAGCGCCATCCACCGAACTTCCAGCTTTCACGCTTTTTCCGTATAAAGTTTAATATCCGTAAGAGGAATCCCGAGGAGCGACAAAAGGGAACCTGAGAAGCAAAGAAGAGAATATTCATATAGAGTACGCGCGCGGGGCGATAAAGGAGGGTTCGAGTCAAAGCGCACAGGGAAAATTGAGAGGATCAGCGAGGAGTAAGAAATCGTCTCGATCGAATCTCGGGAGATATTAAGGGTGAATGCGGGAGGGGGAAAAAAAAGTAAAAAGTTTATTTTTCTTTAGCGTCTGGTTTCACGGTTTTTCGTTTCACGCGCGCGATCCACGGTTGGTCTTTGGTTTTCCTGAAGTTTTTAAAAATTATTTTTATTATTATTATTATTTGCTCCAAGACCTTATATGTTTCGGTAGTCGTATCGCGAGTGGGAAGAAGTGCGCTTTTCTGATGGTGGTTCACGGAGCTCCGGAGCGTTAATCATTGGACATAGTTGTTGTATCTCGTTGTTTTAATATTATATATATATATATATATATATAGAAAGGTGGTTTCCGGGTGGTCCGTGGACGTGGCGAAAAGGGGAGAGAAGGGGCGGATAAACGTAGAAAATAAAACCACAAAAAATAAGGACCTGTCGGGTCCTTATAAATCAGGTCGGTGTATGTCTCAACCCCTGAACTCCAGACTTTCGCCCTGCAACGCTTCGCCAACGTTCCTGAGGTGAGTTAAATAATAAAAAAATAGATATATGTATATATATGGAGAAAAAAAAAATGCTCGACGGAAGTAGCACGAATCTTGCGTATGCAACACGGAACCTAGTGACCCGCTTTTCGAACGAACGAGTCCATTCCCGGAAACATCCTCGTGCTCCCAAATTCATTTAATTCATTCGATTCATCGTGGAAAAAATTATCCCGAGACAGTTCCTAATTTAATTCCCTTAGGATTTCATTATTTTTAATTTTCAAAAAACTTTCTTCGGTATTTGTACAGACCATCCCAGTGACAGTTTTCTCGGTAATCATTTCCGTTAAAAAGTTTCTATAATCGGGTGTAAAATATTTTTGTAAACTGAATTCTCCCCGTGCCATTTAAAAAAATATATAATAATAAAAAAAGTGTCAAATCGAGTATATATATATATATATATATATAGTTTTTTTCAACGAGACACAGCCCCTTAATTCGAGCCACCCTCTAAAAAAAAAAATCGATTCCCCAGAATTCTTTTCTTAAGAAACTTAATTGAAATTTCCGAACTTCCGTATCGCGATAAGATATTCGATAGTTCGGCAAGCCGTGGAAAAATTATCGAAGCCAGCGGGTGTGGGGTTTGAGGATAGAGAGAGAGAGAGAGAGAGTGTGAGCAAAGAGCGGAAAGGTGGTCGCGCTCCAAGTTACCCTAATTAAATTCGGGACCCTCTTGCGAGGAGCCGAGGGTAGCGGGAGGTGTGTCGATGTGTACGAAGGAGGTGTGGAGAGTTCTGGCTGTTCGCGCTGTTCTCTCGCTGTGCCACTGGCAACACGACGGCGTAGCATAGCGGAGAGTCGATCAATTACGTTATAGCTGCCGAAAGCGAATATACATGGTTAGGCGATCTCGGTGCAAAGCGTAGCCCCGATTACACAGCAGGAGGATGCCGGGGCTTCGCGGTAGGCTAACTGGTGCAGTACGGAGAGAGATCCATGGCACGAAGGTGATATTGCGGCTGTCCGGACGGTCCGACTATACACGGGCTGTGGCTACTCGACAGCTGTGCCTGGTTAGGGTAACCGGACCGGGATGGCGGGACGCTGTGTTGGCCGGATCGCTATAGATTGCTCTGGACCAGTCAACCTTCGAAGCTCACCGCTATAGACAGGACGAAGCGGCTCCGTGCTGTCCGGTAATGCATCGAGAGCCAGGAATCAAAAGGGCGAAATCCGTAGGAGGAATGGGGCAAGATGGACCACGTCCATTTGAAAGGAGAACTCTTTTGGTGCTAGAGAAATGGTCCGTTTTGCCCCGCTCTGCCGTTAACGGGGGCCTTGTACGTAACGCCCTTTTGATTCTCAGCTGCCGATGCGCGTAGTTGGATTCTCGACTCCAATTACCGTCGCTCTACTATCAGTCTCGATTACACGTAAATGCGCCGAGGTTTCACTCACGTAGTCTTCCAGGTTGGGACTTCCTGCCGGATGCTCTTGCGGGAAGGAGAGCGGGGCTAAATTGTCCCGATGCCTCCCCTCGGGATGAGGTTTTTTTTTTTTTTTTTTTTTTCACTAAAGCCAAAAAATTGTAGGATAGTCCGTTTTGCCCCGCTCTTCCTTATTAGAATCGATATCCTTCGCCGCTTTAACTGTAGCACACACGGAAGTGAAACTTGACACCGTATCGCGTCTACGGTTAAAAGGTTGTTCCATTGCGATCTTTGGATCGTGAGTTACACGATCTACACCTTATGGCCGAAGGTGTAGACCGGCAGCTTGTTGCGTTGATAGCGGCTCCGCTGTTATTGCACACAGCTATACCTTAAGCACGCCTTTAGATCGTTCGGATAACTGGGATTGCCTGCAGCCCCGAAGAGTCTTGGACTCCAGCCAAGCCAGACCTCCCGTCGGCTCTTTGTCCTACGTCTATACATTTATACGTACGTAGTAAAACCGTTTCACTCCGCAACAGCTGTTGCCCGACTTGTTGCACCAGACTGAGTGCTGTGCATCGAGCGGAGGCGAATGTGAAACGAACATTGCATCCCCAGTATACTTTTCGCATCGTTTATGCTGCTCGAACTTCATAAAACGAGAAAAGTTAAAAGTCGTCCGAACAAATTGGTCCGGCTGGTTTACTCCTAGCGCCTTTCGTTGGGTCGACAAGTTAATTGCTCGGGCTCAGAAAATTAATCGCCCGCAGCGGTTCGAATCACCCACTCGCTCGCTGCAACTAATTATTCATCACCGTGTATCGCTTTTTAATTTTCCTTTGTTTGCATTTCTTCGTCGATGATACATCGGAGACCTCAGTCTGATGGCTCTGCCGTAAGCACCGTATGTACCGATGGAACGAGCGGTATAAATATATCCACCGGATGGCGTGATCGATCGCGCAAGGTAATAAAGAGAACGTGATGAAAACGTATTAGGAATTTTTTTTTTCCGGGGGGCACCGCGACGGTGTATATCGGAAGAATTTTATGGTCTCCGGTGGAACGTGCGCGGGTAAGCGGGAAGCGGTTGAGTCCAGATTACTATCATCCACCAGCCACGGGGACTTCCGGAAAGGAGGGCCGAGAAGGGAGTTTCGAGCACGTGGGTTTCTGCTTTCGCTACGGAATGTCGCTCGCGTGTCAGCGTACTTTAGGGAAATTTCGTGATCCCTTTGCTCCTCGGTATCGGCGTTCACGCCGCCGTGTCACAACACCCTCTCGTACGGCGTTGTGCCCGGGGGGTCGTCTGTGCGAAACGGTTGACGGCGACGCTGTTCCGTACTGCTACATCCGTCGGGGCATTTTCGCCCTCGACAGGGAGAAAGAGGCTACAATATTTACAATGGTAAACCGAGTCGTTGGCAAATTTATTATCGCGCAGGACGGGTTCTACGGTCTGGACGGAGCCCCTGGACGGATTCTGTCGGGACTATGAAGACCCGAAGACGTGACGCGAGGAGTGAGAGGGAGAGAGAGACAAGAGTAAGCCTCCCTGGAAGCTTTAAGCCTGATCGCGAGCATCATAAGCCCCGACCCTCCATCTCACTTATATGCTCATCATCCTGACGGCCAAACCGCGTATATCCCTCGTCCGACTATCAGCCTCCAACAGTCGCCGTCCGACGCGTCCTCTTTAGGATGGAAAGTGGGGCAAAACGGTTCGTCGGGGCAAAATGGACTCCGGACTCCTGTTTGGGGTGATAGATTCGTCTATTTTGTGTTCCGAGGCATTACATAGTATTTATCGTGAGTAGGAATTGTGTGTCCTCTGGGCACATACAAAAGCCCCTTAAGAACAATGGAACAGTAACGTAATTAGAAACTAATAGAGAATAATATCATGATTTAACAGCAAGTAACTACAAGTCTAATATAAAGAAAAGGAAATGCATTTTTGTTCGATAATTTTATACAATAAGAAACGTAAAAAATCGCCCAAACCTACTGCGTGGTGCGAAAAAAATTAATATGCGAATAGTGAACATGCACTGTTAACCTTTCTTTTTTTTTTTTTTGAAAATTAATTAACGGTATTGGAAGCTTTTTTACACAAACAGTTTTTGAAATTTCAAACACATGTGCGTTGCAATTTTACTGTACAATTTTCATTTTTGTGAATTTCAGGCAAAAGATCTGTAATTTTGATATCTGATATTTTAGTTCTACAAAAACAGTACATTAATGTTCAATTAATGTAAATAATGTAAGCAAATTTCAAGTTCCCGTACATTAAATTTACTAATTACTTTTACAGTGTCAGAGTTGCGGCAACAATTAGACATACAATAACCGTCGAAGTCACCCATCGATTCCGCACCTCATACCCTCGAGCCGGAGGCCACTGAACAGCCCACTGAGTCCATCTCTCAATCTTCTTTTATTTATGTTCCGCGAGGAAGTTGTTTTTTAAAAAATGGTCCATGTTGCCCCACTGACGGCCCACACGCTCGCGAATAATCCCTATAATCCGTACAACGGTGGGGTTCATAAATAAAATTCTGTACAATTTACCGCAAGCTCGGCAGAGAAAATGAAATCGTTGGATCTACGAGATGGAAAGACGAGGCGTGGATCTAAAAAATTCAGGCGTTATGAACAAACATCGGGGCAAAAAAAAATCTTATGGATGTTCCTTTTTTTTTGCGAATTTTTTTTCGACCCTTTCGTTGGATTAGGGGAGACGAGAGCGCAACGAATTCATCCAGAAGGTTCAACGACCTGACTGTAACCGGTGGGGATTGACAATGACGAGGAGGTGAAAGGGAACGAAAGCCCGGCTCGTTGATTGCAGTCGATTATCGAGTCATTAGCAACCGTGTACACCGCGAATCGTCCAAGTGGGAGCATCGCGAAAGCGTTTCTATCGTCGGAATTTGCGCGACTCTTCGATTATCGGACAGGCTTGATTGCCGCTTCATTAAATTATTATTTTTTTTTTTTTTGAAATCATCAAATTAAAAAAAATACATTAACTTTGCTATTATCGTGGGATAAACTTTCAGGAACGAGATAATTCAATTCTATAATAGAAACCTCGATACTTGCATTATCGAAGAGGCGAAACGGGTTTTACAGCTATCGTCGTCGTTAACCTGGCCCAATTTTAATCGCCATCGATGATTGAGTGAAAGATCTCGGAAATTTCCTCATCAAAACCGACGGTTCGTCGATTAAAGGCGAACGATAACGAACCGTCGCTTCTCGAGTGCTTTTAATGTCCGTTACAACGCGAAAACGTCTTATCTTCGCAATATCAACCCGTAATATCCAGAGCGAGAGGCATTCGGCATGCTCGAGGAATTTACTTCGGCCGGGGGTGGAGATGGGGAGGGGGGAGGGGGTGGGGCAACGAAAACGCGGAGTGGAACGACGGGGGTTCGCCCGCGCCAGAGCCCAATCAGATTAGGCACGGCAGGGGTAGCAAGCAAAAGCACTCACCGTCACGAGGCGGTGGCTGCAGGTGGGGAAAGGGCGAAGGCAGTGAATGCGAGAGGCGAACAGTTAGCGGGAAGTTAAGTAGTAACGGGAGAAACGAGAGAGCTCTTCCCCGCGGCGCACGGTTCTGATACCGAGAGCGATGGAGATATAGAAAGAAAAGAAAAAAAAAAAACAAAAAAAATCAGCAGTGAGAATTCTCGACGGCACGAGAGAGACGGCGGAGGAGGAGGGAAAAGCTGAAGAGTTGCCGCTATGAGCGGCATTTTCCTACTCCCTTAATGGGATAAAGTACCAGAACGCGTGGAGTTTTGTTTAGCCGTGCGTCACAAGCCATCCGTTTGTCAACCGATGTTCACCGAACCTTTATAATTAACTATTTTCCGCATGACATGCATTACCTCGACCGTAAGTAATGAAAATATCACGTGTCGACGCATCTGCCGGATTACTCGCGCGACGCGAGAGCAAATATATTTCACACGAGTTCAAAATTGCACGGTAGTATATCGCAGTTTCGCATAAACATTCTTCGAGGAACTCGTTAGTACGGAAACTTCTCTTGAAATTATGATAATCATACTATAATAATAATAATCTTAATACTAACCAACTTACTACCAACTTGCTACTACCAATAATAATAATCTTAATACTTGCGATAATAACAATAAGCAATGACTTGTTAAAATAATTAAAAGCGGTGAAATTTACCCGGTCGATACATCATTATATGAATTGGGCTCTATTCGTCACCTTCGCTCCAAGTACAATTAACACCGAAACACTATTGCTAAATGAAAAATTAAAGAAATGGGTGGTTCCCAATTTATATACTTAATACTGATGATGATAATAGTAATAAGTAATTACTTGCTAAAATCGTTGAAAGTGGTGAATTTGGCCAGGACCGTACATCATTATATTAACTGGGCTACATTCGTCACTTTCGCCCTAAGTACAATTGACAGCGAAACACTATTGCCGAATGAAAAATTAAAGAAATTTGTGGTTCCCAATTTTTTCTTCGTTTTAGCTTTTCCATCAATAGCCTTCAATATCCGTACGAGGTAATGACGGTGATCGGGAGCGCAGAGACAACGTCGACGAACCAACAGTCGTTTCACCGGGCGAGTGATCGAAGTTCGTGTGTAGTCAGCCCGCGAGTATAAAGTAGATAAAGATAAACGCGAACGGACGTTGACGCGGACTACATGCACCGTACGGTTTTATGCTCGGGTACGCTCGCTGCGGTCGTCCAGTCGGGGACTCGAATGGGCTACCTGGCCAGCTCGGGGAAAGCAACTAGTTGGCCTGGCGGCGTTTCACATGCAAGATTAATCGCGTAGCTCTCGTGAAACATGTCGAACTCCCCGTTTCCAGCCCTTACCATATCACCCGTACAATGTAATTCCCTCCGTGAACGGTCCACATTGTCGTTGCTTTATTTCCGATGTCGGCCGGAAACCCTCGCGTCTATTAACAGATTACTCTCCCATTTGATGAATTATCACGCTCCCTCGGTTGTACCGACCGTATTACGCCGCGAACGAGCAGCCAAACCTCGTAACGTTTTTAGATATTATTATTATTATTATTATTATTATTATTATTATTATTATTATTATTATTATTATTATTTCCTTACACTTGTTAATAATTCGGTTTGCCTAAACGGTGGGATAATCCGTCGAGGCGTGCAGAGATTCAAGAGCTCGTGAAGCCAATTAGAGCAAAAGTGACTAGGACTAAGACCGCTAGCCGTATTCGCTGCAGCGTTCTGACTGGTGAAATAGCAAGCGGTCGAGTGAACATTGTGTACACACGTACAAACGTATATAATGCAGAAGCTAGAACAATGTTAACGGGTCAGCGAGTAGTAAATGCTGTGCGCGTCAGACCCGCTATCACCGCAAGTACCACCGTGCGGCTGGAGATATCACGCGAAATGGGAATGTTGGATAAACAGAGGGGCGTCGGTTTTTCGGAGCTTTTTTACAATTTTCATCGGCAAGCCCAGGCCGATTCACTTCCGGATGTTTCTGGAATTCGGTAGATAAAAATATATATTGCAAATAAATACTCGTACGGGCGAGCCTAACGTCGAAGCTTGGTTTACAAATTTTGTACGTGAATTTGTAGGTCGGAGACGAAAACGTCGGTTTTCACGGGAATCTCGAGGTCAACTATCGGGGTTACGGGCGACTGCGGCTACCAGCACCGCTGGTATTGCTAGTGGAAATAGGATTGACAGGTCAGACGGAGAAGTCGAGAGGAACGCGCGTAGTTAATCTTGCGAATCGGTCTCCTCTGGATATTGGGCTGCTGGAGGCGAAATACCTTTTCAGCCCCCTTCTGGCATACCACTCCTTCACTCTCGATCTCTCTGGCTTCCCGTTCGCTCCCTCGAAAACCCGGACTCTCTCGGTATCCTTTGCCTGGAGGGCCTTCCTACTTTGGCTCATGCAATTAACCGCGAGTCAGATAGAAATACCAAGCGCGATTACTTTGTGAAGCGCGTAGCCACCGGTACTGCTAATTTAGATACTCGTGCCGATTATATTTTACTGTGGTACCGTGAAAATTTTCTGGTTTCGGGTCTGTCGGACGGCAACTTCGTTCTGTACACCTCTCGAGTAAAATTTATCGTATCATTTATTTATTTGTATATTCAAGAGGACAAACCACACTAAAAAAATTCGTATGGAATTTAAAACATTGGTTACACTTTATTTTTAATAATTTACATTAATTTTAATGAAAGAGTATATTAATTTTTCTTCACAATTGTACACTAAACGTAATGTATGAGTTTTTGCATTAAAACTTCCAGTCGAGTACATAAAATTTACAATTTTTTTTGTACGATGCCTTAACAGGGCGATATTGATATATCGGCCAAACATACTGTTGGCAGTAGGGAGGGATCGCATTGCAAAGAAGCTCGCACTTCTGCACAACATTTCAATAGATAAAGCAAAAAAGATAGCAAATCAGAACAAAACTAAAAATAAACCTTACTCAAAAGAGTAAAGAGAAAAGTCTCAGACAGTTCGTATAATAATATAAATATTAATTTATGTTAATTTATTATTAATATACTATGCATAATTTAAATCCTACAACTATCTATATAGTATACTGTAATTTGCGACCGTAATGGATTGTTTAACCCAATTCGCCGCCGATAAAACAACGCACGGAAGGCAGAACAAGAAGGTTTGCGCATTCGACAAAAATTTCTTGCCCGGAAACCTCCGCAGTGTTTTTCTTCTCTGTGAGTTTGTATTTTTTTTTTTTTTTTTCATTAAAAAGTACGGTTCGTTGACGAAAAATAAATTGTGGATTTTCGTGGACGATAAATTTTTGTCGAACGTGCAAGCCTCGCGTTGTTTTTGTGCCGTGTGAGCTTGAACAAAGCTCGTCACCGCAATTTCGTCGTCGCTCTCCCCGGATTTTCACTTCGTCTCCGTCGACACGTGGAAATTCGATAAAAATCGCTCTTGCGACTAACACGCCTTCTCCGTGTATTCTGCCTGCTCATCCTCGACCCCTCTATCTGCCTCTCCCTCACCCTCGCACACGCTGTCGTATATATCAGAAGCATAACGGCAGGAGCGAGAGAGCGGCAGCGCACGAGTACATCCCCTAGACCAACGGCAAAATCAATCCGACGTGCATCGGAACTCCCGCTACACACACGACGTCCTTCTCCTCGTCGATGGAAGCTGCTGTTGCTGTTGCAGCATTGGTTTAACAACCGTTCGACCGGAAATTACAACGATTCTAACACGCCTTCTCAAATCACCCCTTCCACTATCCTCCCATTTTTCTGCGCTCGTTATCCGTGATTTTTTCTGTTTCACGTTTCGCTGCCCTTCCCTCGTCCCTGCCCTCCGGGGTCTTTCATAAGCTCCGAAAGCTCGTTAAAACTGGGCAATACGAATGTACATTCGGTTACGTGACACACGCCACTTTATCGTGAAACTGGAAACTCTCGAGTGCCGTATCTACCTCGTTACATCTACGGGTCGTTATAGAATTTTTTCTCTTTTTTATTCCAACGACTAATAGGGTTAAAGGGGGCGAATATGGTCCGGTCCCGCGTATCACCGTTTCGCGTGCTGATCCGAACCGGTGGTCCATATTCACCCCTCCTACCCTGTATGTCATTACAGTTATTTTTAGTTCTCGTGTTGCATCGTGACCCAACGCAATCGTGATTCGTCCAATGGTTCGTGTTGCGTACAGTGGATTGCTCGATGAATGATTAATTGATCAATCAATCGGGATACCCGTCCCCGTGCGATATGTCGTTGAGCCTACGGTATCCGAAGCCTGTCAACGATTTCGAATTTATACCGCAATTGATATTACGCCGAGTAGATTTATCTGTCAATGAGGTTACATTCCTTTCGTCGCTCCGAGTCTGCCTTGCGTTACAGCGCTACGACTGGCCGGTACCACTGGCCATTCCCCCCCCCCACCCCCCACCCTATCTCATCCTGCCTCGAGTTTAATCACGCTAAGCGGATTTGTTCTGTAATCCGTAGTTTCTACCATTTCTACCTCCGACTGCCCAATCGTCGAGTTCTCATCCTACCGTGTATACCGATGATTGCGCAACAAAAGGCTCCTCGGTCACGTAAAACCAGACGGGAGGGGGAGATGCGCGTCTCGATGGTACGGGGATAAAAAAATAATAACAGCGGGACGGACATGATGATAGGATTTAACAAATTCGATGATAAAATATATATGTATGTGTGTGTGTGTGTGTGGGTGTATGTGTGTGTATATATATATAATAGCAGTGCACTTTATTACATTCGTACCTTCCGGATTGCACGAATTTTCTTTTTTCTTTCCGGTTAGCCTCGCGCAGCTTCGAGGATAAGGGGTGGCCGTGCTGCTGTAATACAGACTTGTGCGTATATCCGAGAGACGACTGGATAATAAACGCTAGTCGAAGAAGGGCCCCGAGGCTCAGCGACGAGCGGATATTATACAGCCGGGAGGAAAGTATAACGAGAATATACTCGCAGCGACTGAGGGGTCGTTTATTGTGCCTCGAGGGGGTGAAAACCGCACGTCGGTATAACCCGTACGCAGAGGTCGCGGGGTAGGATAAAAAATGAGCCGGAGGAAATGAAATTCTCGGTCCATTCCTAGCGTCGCTCTAGAGAATAACCGATCGTGCAGTTTTCGTTAAATGTTTTCATACGGTTCTCCGAAAAAATATAGCTCATTCGTCGGAGGACTTTGTCGATCGAACGCTGCACGGCAGAAAAATCGTCGCGGTTGGAGGCTGACGAGGGTTTCTAAAATGGATTACCGAAAAACGGTCAAGTGATTCGATTGCTTCGTAAGAAGATGCATAACGATTGGGCTCATTGTCTTGGATTGCTCTGCGTACCGAAAGATATAACACGCATCATTTTTTATAGTTGTAGAAACGGGTGGTGCAAAATGGAAGGTCCTTCATTTGAGATGAGACTTTTTTTATGTACGGCGCAAAAATTGGTAACACTTGGTAAATGAGACATTCGCTGTCAACTCAGCCACTTTTTTTTCTACCCTCTCAGATTTATTCCATAATTGGCCACATTTTAATATCACATGAAAGCACACTTTGGGAATTTTTTTCATATTTTTTATTCCACCCATTTAGGAAAATTATGTTTTTTTTTTTTTTTAATTCATATATCTTGAGTGACTGCCTTGACAGAGATTGCCTCACATGTGGTCCGTTTTGCCCAAGTCTCTCGAGTGCCCCTACGTTCTGTGAAAATGTTATTTCGAACCTCGCACCGGTGTAGAAACCAGAATCGGAAAACAATGAGAGACCCTTTTCAAACGGTACGTATGTAGTCGGAAGAGGGAGTATGAAAATGCAAATAATAATAATAATAAATAGTACAAATAAGTGAGAAAGAAAAATCTCGTAGTCGGATCACGTTACGGCTGGCAAAGTGCGTGTTGGGTAGAGCGAAAGATCGACGAGGCTGTTGGTCCTCGCCGAATACATTTCTCGCCGTGACGACGACGGCGACCCTTGAGTAATTTCGTATTCGACGTGCGGATGGATGGATGAGCGACCGTGAACACGGGATGAGGGATGCTCAACCTCGTTCGACCAGACGTTTTTCTCTTTCTGGCTCTTGCTCTCCTAACGTTAAAGCCCCCTAACGTTAACTCGTTTAATTGGGTTTCGTTCGTAGTGTCGACGCGTTTCATCTCTTCCACTTCTTTCCCCTTCTGTATCAAGGCTCCGTCATCCTCTCAATGATTGTTGTTCCATTGAACTTTCATCAGCGACAAATATAAGCAGCTTTTATATTTAAATTTTTAAAATTAAGAAAAAAAAAAAAAAAATTCCACGGTAAAAATGATTCGTACATTTAACAAAAGTTTCTTGTCCACAAACAATTTTCCTCTTGTCTAACTTACAACGATTTCGTGTTAATAATATGATCAGCCGATCAAGCATGACTGTCGAATTGTAGAAACACTTTTGGTCGTTCGTGGTCAAGTAATGTTTGTAAAAAGTACAAACCTTTCTTGCCGTTCACCCTCTCATTCTCCTTTATCTCGCTATTGCTTCCATCAGTACGTTTTCAATTTCAATCGAAGCTCTATCTCTCCTCGCTGTACGCTTCCCATCACGCGAACAATAGAGCCGAGCATAAAAGAACATTTTTCTCCGTTAAAGTGTCGACTCCTCTACCGTACGTATATATGCCGTATCACCCCGGTTCGAAGAATAGACGAGAGAGTCGATTATTCCTCTCAGCCTTCCTCAAAGTGGTTTCCACTACTCGCCGTGCAATGCGGGAGCCTCGACACAATTGTCCCGTGACATTTGACCAAGCTACAACTTCGCTCTGCGCCTCCCGGCCTTTTCTTCTTTGCAACGTATACACCCTGCACAGTCAAGAGCGGGGCAAAACGGACGTTTTTTTTTGCGTCCCTTGAAAAAAATTCCTAAGAATAGTCAATTTCAACCCGCTCTCCACTATTCGTACTCTCGGCTATTATTGTCCTCCAAACAGATTCCGTTTATTTTCTCTCGACCGGAATTTACATCGGGAAAAGTATCTCGCCCTTTTGGTAAGCTCCACCGGTGGCTCTTTATCTCATACACACACACACACACATGTACACGATATACATACATACACACACATATGCACTATGACAGATTTCCCGTACGTTCGCCCAGTTCTCCTCGTAACTGAGGCACCAGATATCGGAATAAGTAGCGAAGCCATTCAATCCGCCGAGACGTATCAACACCCTCGTGCTCTTTCCATCTTCTCTCGAGTCAGTCAATAGAATGAGGTATACCGACGCCCGGGAGACTCCCGCCGGCGTCACCCCGTTCGATATATCGTTCAGCTCTCGTCCCTCGCACAGAGGAGGCTCCTCTAACTCCATTAGGTGATTTGAGAAAGATAGCGAGAGATACCAAGATGCTCCATCGATTTTCCTCCGTGTACATTCGAACCGTTGCGCGACGCTGTTGTGCGTCTCGCCGAACGGAACGAAAATCGTTTAATCTCCCCGAGATTCCCGTTCAAAACTTCTCACACTGTTTGGACCCCTCGGGATCACGGAGACAATGGCCGAGCCCTTCGTCACGTGTCCAAAGAGGATTTTATGTCGTGGACCGTACAGAAATCCTCGAGATCGAAAGTCCCTCTTTTGCTCGAATCCGCAGGGAAGGGCGGGGCAAAATGGAACCACGGGGCAAAAAGGACCACCATTTCGGCGATCTCTTTTTTTGGAGACAAAATACAGAAACTCTGATCCGAAATGGAAACGTCTTTTTGTCCCGCTATCCCCTGTTTTCCATCGTAATGTCCCCAGAGGCGACATCGGCAAGCACGTGTAAAAAGTTTCATTCCCGGGCAAATGAAAAATATCGCTATGGCAGGGAATACCCAATTTTGTTTGGTGATAGGAAAAGGTATCTTTATGGGATAACTTTATGTCCCCGGAATCGTCTCATTCCGATGAGGATTCACAGAGAAACAAGAGGAGGATTCACGGTAAAAAGACAAGAGGCCGAAATCACCAATTCCGACAGTTTTCCGCACGACGAAGCTTGCCGAGGAGCCACGCGCCGAAGCCCTTGAGGGTTCGGTCACGTAGTCAGCAAATCCTGGACAGTCTCGGGGACCATCGAGGAGCGGCGGGGACGCCGTCGAGATTAGCCCGGGACCGGTTGGACGACGAAGAATCCGGTGTCTTCCACGAGATCGAGGAGGGAAGAATACATCGGGCTTTCGCGTTCCACCGAAAACCCGCTCGGCGTCACGTAACGATGCAAATATCCTCGATGGCCGGTCCGTTTTCCGCCGTTCCGGGCGTTTGCCCGCCGGGTCAGGTGGACTTTGTTCGCGGTCTCGCCTCCGGTGTGGACCGAAAGTCGAGAGCAAACCCCGAGATACGAGATAAAGTCCGTTTCGCCGGGGCGTTTGCGGCATCGTCCAAAAACGGTCCGAGGGTTTCTGCTCGCCGGAGCAGTGGACGGCGCTGTACGGGCCAGCCCGACACCGGGACAGGAGAGCACATTCTCTCGTCGTTACGGATTTGCATATAAGCTCCCGAGAGTCGGCCGCGGGATTTTCCTTCCTCAGTTTTCTCTCGCTACGAGAGAAAACCGCCGTCCAATCTACCGGAAACCGCTTCGCTAACGTGTCACGATACCCCGAAGAATATGGTATCATAATCGTACCGCGGTATGGCCGAAGCGCCGAAACTCTGAGCACACGAAATTCTGCTTGACGCGTGCTTAATTGATAACTTGGAAAATTCTTTGTTATTATTATAATAGTTTCGCGGCATGGCCGAAGCTCCGAATCTCTGAGTACGCGAAAAACGGACTGACACGCGCTTAAGGTATTACGAGCACAAATTTGATTATTCGTTATTTTTTTTTTATAATTATCTCAATATTTTTATGCGCCACAAACAATTAATAGAGGATCACGTCTGTAAAAATTCAAGCAAGGTTATCGGCTATTTACATTAAGTAAATGAATGCAAAGTCGAAAGATTTAGCATGACTGCTTGTCGGAAAAAGGTAATGATCACGCTTTTGTTCCATTTTATTTGTACTTCGCTATTAGATGCGTAAGCCGGTATGATATGGTCATGATTTTTTAATAAATTCGAATTTAATACATTTTTTATTAGATACTGATTTACGACAAAAAGAAAATGTAAAATTAAGAAGAAATAAATAGAAGAAATGTTTGACAAGTGTACATTATTTTCTTCGCTGCTCGAATCGAAGACGGACTGATTCGAGGAAGTAAATTCCGACGAAGCGGCAACGGATCCCATCGTTCCGATAGTTATCTGTCGGAGACACGGCGTTTCCTATCGCCGTGAAGCATCGAGGTGATTTTTATTGAATTCGATGCGTTTGAGGAGAGAAAAGCCCGGCAGTGCCGGATCGGAATCGCTTCTGCCGAGGAGGTTCGAGGCGATTCAAAGGATGGCAGGAGACTCTCGTCGAGAAAGGAGGATTGATGAAAACACGCGATGATATAAGAGAAAGAGTGAAGAGGCGAGAAAACGCGATCGAGTCGATGGGGGGAGAGACGGGAGAGACGGAAAACGCGCAGGAGTCCCGGGGGATTGAAGTGGCGACGAAGGAGAAGCAGAAGAAGAAGAAGAAGAAGAAGAAGAAGAAGAAGAAGAAGAAGAAGAAGAAGAAGAAGAAGAAGAAGAAGAAGAAGAAGAAGAAGAAGAAGAAGAAGAAGAAGAAGAAGAAGAAGAATCAGAAAAAGAAGAAGAAGAAGAAGAAGAAGAAGAAGAAGAAGACGAAGAAGAAGACGAAGAAGAAGACTTGGCAAGGATAGAAGTGAAAGAGAGGCGGTTTGGAGATGCGCTATAGAGGTAAAAGTAGTTACGCTGTGGACACGGAACGGCACGCAGATACAGAGCAAAGCACGAGGAAACGGCTTGGCAAAGAATCGCGAGAAAAAAAATGGGGGGGAAAAGGAAAGAACAAATTTATTTAGGAACCACTAGACAGACTATACACTCCGGCCACGTGAAAGCGATAACGGAAGGGGAGGAGGCTCTGATGGAAAGGGGAGAAAACGCAATTTCTCTCACGCTGTTTCGTGCGGTCGTAGCGAGAATAGACTAGATATGTAGCTCGGGGGTGTAGTAGAGACGGGGAAGGTGGGAGCAGCTGGACGCTGTCGGAAAGTGACACAACCGGGCAATCTCTGCGGGCTTTTACGAACAGGATGGGGCTCTCGGGGCAGGCCCTCGCAACGGCGACCGCAGGGTTGGCACAAGCAGGGCTGTGGTGGCCCGTTATCATGAGCGCATCAACCAAAGACCCTCGATTTAACGAACTTTTGAATTATTAATGAACGTAACATTTTTTTCATCTCAGGCGATCGATTCCTCCGCTGTATGCTCAGAAGTTGAACGCAGTTACCAGAAATTCTTAACTTCCTCTCTCTTTCAGACACGATATTAATGAAATCAGACGATTTTATCGGTGTTATCGGCGCGAGCAAAAAAAGTGCTCTCGCAACAACATTGCCGGTTGTTCCGTCGTAAATCGGGTCGATTAATTGCGGAGACCAAAAAAAAAAATGCAATTCTTGCTTTTCCCTCAAAAATTTCACTTTGTTTTTGAAACAAACGTGAGCAATCGACGACGTCCATCGGCGGGCTCGACGATAGTATCGCCAGCTCCATCACCGGAGCCATCCCAGTTGTAAATGTCCGGTCCGGTGGGTGTTCGCTTACAGAGCAATAACGCGCCGGGACGAGAGAGAGAAAACAAGAGCCGTCAGTAGATTACGCCTGTGCCGGTCAGACCGCGCCAGACACCTTTGTGTGCCCTGCGGTTAAGCGCTGACTGACGAGGGGGGGTTCCACCGGGCCGTTCTCATTACAGCAATATATATTCTCCGAAGGTATTATCGTTGCGCGAAGCCTGCGTTTTTTTTCACCCCAAATTAACGGCGTTTGTACTCGGCACGGAAATATTTTTAATTATAACTGTACAAACGAGATACGAAGAGAGTGCGGCGCGGACCGTATATTTTGAAATTTCCGACGAGGGTACAACAAGCGAGGAGAGCGTTTAAGTCGGCACTCTCGCAAATAACCCAACTCATTGAGCTCATTCGTCCCGATTATTTTTTAATTAGAGAACGCCGGGGAGAACCGTGCCCAGAGGCCGCCCGTGCCTCTCCCCAGGTGCTCGCCGTACCGCTGGGAAGGCATTTGTTATTAAACATTTGCCATGCAACGCGCGAGAGCTTTCCATGTAGTCACGACAGAGCGTTGCCTCGTATGTTGATAAAGGCGTTTTAATATGGACCGGTTTGGTGCACGAGCGATTCACGTGCCAATCCGACCGGGCCATATTCATCCCATGACATAGCATATAGCATTGCGCTATATGCTATGTCAGTACGAAATGCACTGACGTGGGAACGTCGCGGTTAAAAAATAAATAAATAAAAAAATAAAAAAGGGCAGAAACTTCATTTTTCTCACTGCCTGTACGCAGACTCATTACCGTCGCGAGCGCCGCGCAGCGACTCGCGAACCATCGCGTGCATTAATTACAAACAAAACGGCTCGAGTTAACGTAGCGATAAAATACCGTGTGGTCGGTGCAAGAGAGACGATAGGGCTGTGCTGTCATTTCTGACGTCACGGAGAGCCGTAATTAATCGTAACGGTGATAATAAAGGGTGATAATAAAGCTTCGTGGGGTGGTGAGCATTTTTTTTTTTTTTTTTAGTTTATAGTAATTATCATTATTTTATTAATTTTCTGACATAAAATCGCAAAATCATCACGATTCGACGAGAAATAATTCGAGCTGAAGTTCTCGGAGAGATTTTGAGGTGTTGCTGTTTGATCGGAGGGAGAGTGTTCTGTTGTGTCGAATAATTTAATCAGCGACGGGATCGATCATTTGTTATTGGACCGAGAAAGAGGGCTCGACGGTTTCTCAATTTGAATATCGATGTCCGACGCGCACGATACGCGTGCATGCGTGCAACATCAGTGTGTGGTTTCGCTGTCGATGCATTACCGGCGTTATGAATTATTCAAGAGTGTTGTCAAACGAAACGGCGCGAGACGACGTCTAGCTGGATAAAGTAACGGATGACTGTCGGTCGTATTGTACGCAAACTGGGGGTGGAGGTTTTTTTTTTCTTCTCGGCTCTGTGTCGGATAAAACACATCTACCATTATTTATTCGCCCAGCCTCCTCGGAGAAGAATTTTTATCCGGATAGGCTCGTGGATCACATTTACGGATGCTGCGGTGTGCAGTAACGGTACAGTAAAGTCCCTCATAAAATTTCATGCCAAATTTACACGGAACAACAATTTCTCTCTCGTTGACGATACAGTGCCTAAAAGTAGTTTATCTTTACTTTATTTTGACGTCAACATTTTTCTCACAATTTTTTAATGCAAAAACTACCCGTAAGAATTTCTATATTTTTTTTTTAAGGTTAAATAAAAATGTAGATAGTGAGGAGGATTTTTTTTAACCAAACTGGTAATATTATTGTTAATTTTTTTACGGTAAAAATATCTTAAAATCACCAATCACATGTACAGTCAACATGTGGGATATTTCACTGTACAGCGTACTATATTAGGCGCGGAGAGAAACGAGACAAACCGGGAGACTGAGCTGGCGGAACGGTTCCGGAATAAAAAAATATATATATAAAAATAAGGAAAGAGGCTTGCGTCGGAGCGAGAGAAAATTCTTGCCACTAACGTTAGTGGCACATGTTGCCCAGAAGCTTTTGCCAGCTGCAGCGTACTATACGGGAATCACCGGGAAAGTGGCTCGAGGAAGAAAAAAAAAGAAAAAAAAAAAAAACCTTGTGTAACGTGTGCCGCGACGAGGGAGGAATTGCCCGGGTGGAGAGAAAAGGGTGTATATAAAGGTGGGGAATGGGGGTTGCCCGGGCTGCATGCTTCTTGTGTACTTCGCTAAATGGATGTCAACCTTCCTCTTTCCCCCACCCGGAACTTCCACTTTCTTTGCCCTGTTTTGCAGCAAGCTCGCTAGGATCAAAATTACGGCGCGTTTAACGATGTTATTTAATGGTGACGAGAAAAGCTCTTCGAGAAAGAGAAAGGGCCCGGTCGGAGAAATTGAGAATGAGGGCCGGTTAAAAAGAAAAAAGAAAAAAGAAAAAGGAAAGAAAAAAGAATCTTAATTTCCACCACTTTGTACTTTCCACCCCGTCGGCCCCGCTCGTTCAATTTAGTTTCCAAGATGTCCGTACAACTCTCCCCGGTCCCGCTCGCCCTCTACTTTCTTTTTATTAACGGCAATTGCTTCCTCCCTTTGAGAAGAACTCGGCCTCACGTTACTTTACTTCTCTCGCAGAGAAAAGAAGCCTCGGGACTTTTCCCGGATAATAGCTATAAAATATATATTTTCTCTATCTCGAAACCAGCTACTCTTTTTTTTCATTCTATTTTTGTTCTGTTTTAACTTAAACAAGAGTTTGCGAGCTTTTGTTCCCGGTTCTCCATTGACAAGCGCAAGACGATCCCGTCGCGACTTTACGAATGTCCAATAAAGCGGTGATCACTCGAGATTCTAGTCGTCCTGTCGAACGTGTGTGAATGATGTTAGAAACGAGCCAAATCCCGAGCGGGCGGTGTGCAGGAGGCTGCCGAACAGCCGAACGATAGAGTTCGCGAATCATCGTCGAGGCGAGAGCTTTTTGCCTTTCGTTTAATTCCGCTCGAACGCCCCGGAACTATTCTCGCTGTGAGGTTGCAATTTTTTTCTTTTCATGTTTTTTTTTTCTTTCCCTCGTTCAACTTCTTTCTTCTTTCCTGAGTGTATTCATACCGTCGGGTTTGGAGGGCAGACCGCGAGGTAATCCGAGTTCTCGAAGTGGCCGAGTGGCAGCTGCTCGATAGGAATTCTGAATGATAAATCGCGGAGGCATCGCGCCCTCCTTCCCTCATCCACTCCAAGTGCAATCCCCTTCCGGGAATATACGCCACCTTGCTGGAAAACTCTAACACCCCCAGTTATACACTCTCGTTAATTTTGCTCTTCCCTCGTCTCTGACAGTGTCACAATTCCGCAAAGCCGGACCCACGTGCGTTCCTCCACGGTTATCAAAGCTTTTTTCATTAAATTTTTTGTTGTTGGAGGAAATATATGTATACGAATTTACGTGATAAATTTCTGATTGCAGCTGGAGGCGTGCGGCCGACTGTTTAGTTGCGTTCAGCGGCTCTGCGGCAGTGGAAGCAGTACGATCGAGGAGGGAACGGAACCCCGCCAGAGTCGGGGTAGGCGGGGTGCCCAAGATCTCGAGGGTCCTACAGACCCCGAGGATGGCATCCTGCCGGTCCCGGTCAGTCAGAGCCCGGCATCGACCTCGTCGCAGGAGGACTCTTGCAAACCACCCCCGCGCAATTGTTACCGGCTCGTCGTACTCGGCACTGCCCGGGTCGGTAAAACAGCCATTGTAGCACGGTAAGTTAAATTTAAATAAGTGGAAATAAAAAACAGACTCAGTGTGCCGAAAATTGGCTTTGTACGGGTGCATGTCTGTATGTGTGTGTGTGTGCGCGCGTGCGTATGTGTGTGACTCAGACGCGAAAAATTCAAATCTCTATAATTCGAGAATGTCTCGACCGATCAAGCTGAAATTTTGCACACGGCATGTGTGGTTAATAGTCAATGCTTCTGCAAAATTTTATCAAAAAATGTTCAGGTGATTTTGTTTGTACGCCATTTTTAATTTCTTCGAAGATGTCTGTGCATGCTCTAGCTCCTACAATTGTTTAGACGAAATGGGACACCCAAAAATTATTGGAAATTTGCGTTTTGCACGACCGTCCCATTTTGCCCCGCTCTCCCCTACACCCCAGTCTCGTTGCTCGGCCCCGATACATCCGAGGTCATTATTGACCGCTCTCACACAGTCGGGAAAACGATCGTCAAAGCACATTTTTATTCTCGTTCACTTCCAATAAAAATTTCCATGCCCTCGAGACCTTTCGCGAGGCATATTTGTCGTGTAATGCGAAATTCCGCGGTATGGCCCTCGGCATCGAGGGAAACATTCCGCGGATCGACTGCGGCGAGATTCCACTGCAAAATTTGTTGAACCGCTATTTCGTGTTTCACGAGTGTGCTACACGCTACGTGCTGCACGTACGTTTAGCAGTCGAACGTGCAGTGGTTCTCTCTGACTGCGAGAGCCTTATCTGTTCGTTACACCGGGCTCGCAGTAGTCTCGTATTGCCGACGATGCTGCACTCGCCCTCTCTCCTAACACACCCTCGGGCTTCCCGATGAAGCTGCACGACTGTTCCCGCGACTACTGCCACTGTGTGTTCGTTGCCTCTCGCATCCCTCAGTCGTCCTGTTGCGCTCCTCGTACACCCGTCCGCCAACGTACTCCCTCTTCCGACTCTTCCGTTTGCTCGGATTCTCTGTTATTTGAAATTCTCACCGGGAGTCGCGTATGCCACGGGTCGATGAACCACGCAGCCCAGAATACCTATCCGAAATGCTCTCTCAACCCCTTTCGTCCCCCCCCCCCCCATCCCACCCACCAACTCTCCCTCTGGGTCGTTCTCTGTTCTATCGAAAGCTCGTCTATTATGAACAAAAAAAAAATGAAAATATAAAAACATACGCGCTCCTCTCCCCCTCCCCGAGGGACTCGTTACCGACGAAACGGAAAAGCCCATTGTTCGATGCCCCGCCATTCTTATAAAAACCGACCGCGATTTTACGTGCTGTATAATACAACATTGTAAAAAAAAAAAAAAAACAGAAAATGAAATTTAAAAAATCGTTCATTCGACTCGTTCGCTGGGGACTCGTTGCGGGAACCATTGATAACCGCATAATGATAATAATAAATATTTTCGGAGCAAGGAATTTACTTTTGTCGATGTACTGAACGTCAATGGTATTTTCGTTTGTTAATGGCGTTTTGTTATTTTGTTTTTCATAATGTATGTGTATTGACTATCGGTTGTCCGTTCAGGGAGTGCAACGGTTGGTCGGGAAACTCGGGAACAAATGATAAACGCGTAATGATAATAATAAATTTGTTTGGCGCAAGGGATTTTTTTTTTTCAATGTCATAAACGTCAATGGTATTTTTTTTTGTTACTAGCGTTTTTTTTCTTAAGGTACGTGTATCGACCGGAGCTGGGCAAAATATCGAAAAGTATTTAAAGTTCTAAGTGCCAAGTACCGCAAGTACTTTAAGTACAAAGTAATTTCCGTACCTAAAGTTCTTTCATAAAATACAAAGTACTTTTTCTTCTTAATCGGAAGAGGCGTAGTTCGACGAGTACTAAATATTGAGAAGAATTTTCAAATCAAACGGCCCTGTTCAGGACCAACATTTTTTTTTAAAACGTCCAAACTCTTCGTTTTCGATCCTTGGTAACAGACTAATCGACTGGACTACGACGACTGGACCTTGGGATAGCGAGTGAAGGTCGACTGGATGTATAAAAACTAAATCCGGGGGGGTATGGATCTAGTGCAGTGGCCGAAAGTGAAAAAAGTCTCGATGTTATGCATCAAAAATCGTATTTTTGGGATTTAAATGGAAAATATTGGGCTGGTTGTAAAATAATTGTTATACTCGTGTTCAGCGGGAAAAAATACGTATCTTTGCCCGCTGAACACGAATCCGCTGGGCTTTTTGGGGCCAGAGTCCAGTGAGACATTGGAAGTCTCTATTTTATGCACGAAAAATCGTATTTTTGGGATTTAAATGGAAAATATTGGGTTGGGAGTAAAATAATTTTATGAGACAGACATTTTTTTACGTTACGAAAGAGGTGCAAAGTAATTTGCACATGGTTTTCTCATTTATTACAATTTTTGAGCGCAGTTTCCTCAAAGAGCGCAGCTGTGCTCAAAATTCTACAAGTACTGAGTAATTGTACTCGTACAAGCTAGGCAGTACTTAAAGTACCGAAAACTACTTTGATACAATAAGTACCAAATAAGTATTCGTGTACTTTAAGTACTGCCTAGCTCTAGCAAAGGGTATTCGGGGGGACGCGTTTTGGAATCAAATGATAAACGGCACAATTTTTTTTGGCGCAAGGAAATTTATTTTTCGATCCAATAAATGTCAGTGGTACTTTCTTTTGTAAACAGCGTTTTGTTTTGTCCTTTTTCATAACGTACATGTATCGACTATCGGTTGTCCGAACGGAGAGCGCAGAGTCTGTTCGGAGGGTGGCAAAACGTTCCTTGTCCACCGACCTGTAACTTCGTTTGTTTCCTCTTGACGTCATTGTTGCTCGATGCTTTGGCTCTGGTATCTCTCGGTTACCGAGACCAGAACTCGACGTACCCAATCCTACTACTACACCGATCGACCATAGATGTACTTGTATATTTCTACATATATAGTATATATATATCTATATATATATATATTTATATATTTATACATATATCGTGTACGAAACACGGTAGCATGTAGCACGAAGCGATATCAACGAACCAACGAACCATCCACTTCACGATGTATAGCTATATCACGGAACATAGTATTACACTCATACACACACACAAACAAAAATATCATGGAGACTGTGCGGTATTGCACGTGGCGAAGTGAACGGAGCTTGTTGCTTGGTTGCTTGCTCATCGGATTTCGGTTAGTTCGATTCATGCTGGTGGTAAATTCACGGTTCACCGCTGCGGTTCGGTTCTCCGATGTATCTACTGCTACCTACTTCTCGTTGTTCGCATGGAAAATCATTACAATATAATCATCCCGCCCATCCAGGGTTCCCTTGTCGGGTTCGTATACGGGCTATCTGAAATTTAAATTTCGTTGACCCAACGAATCATTAATTAACCGTTCGACCAGCGGTAATGTGTAAATGATGCGCCACTGAAGGTTCGTCCGCGGTGGTCGTTATTGATCATCGTGGCGGTTCTCTGTTCCGTGGAAGAGACGTTGGAAAAAACAATAGCATTTCCGGTAATTGGGGGAGCCAATTACCGAAAATGGTATTTTTGGCTGTTGGGCGAGATCGAAGCGGAAAGCTTTTAACGAGAACGTGTTTTTTTTTGGAGGGATTATCAATGTTGCGCTTGATGTCTCACAAAAAAAAAAAAAATCGTATCGGGTTTGTTTTTCGCTCGAAAGCCGTATGGAAATATGTGGCATGGGAAAAAAATTGTCATATTTTTCGCAGCCACACCCGACGTGTGTCTCTTTTTTTTCGCGGATACATCCGGCGCATATTTTACTCTGAAACTCGATATTTTATGCACGGCTTGTTTTTCCCGATTGCCATCCGAAAGCTTGAGAAAGCGGTTGAAATTGAAAAATATTTGAAACATCCGGATCGGGAGCGGTGAGGGTTCGTACTTTATAGTTTGGAAAAAGTTTCTCGATACCTGTCGCCCCAAGGACGCGAAGGCCTCGGAGGCACGAGCGCGAGATACAGTGTAGACCGGCTGGGATTGCGCATAGTTGGAAAAACTCGACGAAAGGGGGGGGGGGGAAACCGAAGCGAAAAAGAAGAAACAAACAAAAAAAAAGACCGTGAAAAAGCATTTCCGGAGGCGACGAAACGTTTCCGGACTGGAAACGACGCGAGTCGGTGTAGTCGGGACTGCCGTGCGGAAGGGATGTGGAAGCGGACGGGTCGTACCCTAGTCGTTGGCGCAGCTCCGGGCAAACTCGACTCGTTCCAGATTCGGGTACCGCGGCTGCTCTATGCTTCCGGTAGCGAAAACTGTTTTCCGGAAAGGACGGTGCGCCGGCGAGTACGACAGGGCTCTCGTGACGAGCATCATGGCTGGCGGACCGTTTTCAGCGTCGGGTTTACTAGTTCCCATCAAATCTGTATTGGTATTGCCGTGTACGCGGAAAACACACCCACGTAGCGCAACACCGTTCGCGTGGCACGAACGCAATTTATAACCGGCACATTCTTTTTCCTATTTTTTTCTTTTTTTTTTCCCTCAAGTTTTTATTTTTTCATCCCTTCTGGCCGCACACACTCGGCGCACGGTAGAAACGCGAAGCTCGTTATAAATCCTTTAACAAACAAAAAAAAACTAACGGAACAACGGTGAGGGAGAAAAAAAAAGCATCAAACGCCGTATTTTATACATGCGTCTCGGTCAATCGCATGTACGTTCAATTGCAGATTTTTATCGAACAAATTCGAGGAGAGTTACACACCGACGATCGAGGACTTTCATCGTAAATTGTACAGGATTCGGGGTGAGGTGCACCAGCTCGATCTACTGGACACGAGTGGAAATCATCCATTTCCCGCTATGAGGCGCCTCTCATTTCTCACCGGTGAGTATTCATTGCATTATCATTATTATTATCAACGAAAATGTATAAAACCCGAGAGCTGTTTGTTTCTTTTAATGACAATTTCAATGGGGATAATAGCGGGTGACCGAATGATCATTAAAATATTATGAATTATTTTATCCGACTACAGACCGGCCCTGACCGACAATTTTCTCCTCGTAATGTCATTGTAGCAGACACGTTATATAAGAGTGCTCTGGTTGACAAGTCGGATGAAATGCGAGGCGCAGCTCGTATTCGCGTTGGGATCTCGGATATGAGTTCTGTCGCGTTGCACTGCAAACGTTGCAGAAAAATAGAAGGAAAAAGAAAATAATAAAAAAAAAAAGAAAGATCTAACGCGACGCAAGGAGATATTATGCCGTTGCCGCGACGGTCAGAGGTGAGACGAGAATGGATTTTCTCGTGCAGATGCGGACAGGAGTTTCCACGGGTTTTTCCTCCCGGGCAGCTCTCACCGCGAGAGAGATATTTCGCCCCTCCCGCTCGGAAATACTATTTCGAAGGCATTTCATATATCTCTATCTGTGAATTCGGTGCGCCCGTGCTTTCGGTCTCGTTCGCTCGGTCCACCCTCGGCGCATATTCCCGGGCAACAACGGGGGAGAGGTTTGGCCGCGACTGCTTCCGGTACTGGCCCGCATGTGGCCTCGAGCCCGGTGCGCCAGGCAACGGCCAAACTCTGGTGAAACTTATGTTTCAGTTGGCGGATAGTTGGGCCTCGGGGGCGCGAGAGATACTCAACAAGTAGAGAACTGCGTGAGCTCGACGGAGAAGACATTGAAAGGGGTAGCGGAAGTTGAGCGAGCGAGGCCGTGAGTGACGGTTTAAGGGTAGACGGGGCGAGACTTTATGTACATATAGCATGTACATAGGGTGTTGAGAGAACCTTCGGTAACTCATTTTCGATATATCCTCACGCGCCGAACGCCTCGCTCCCCCAATCTCGTTTCATTCGATTCGATAATACAAATAAACAATCGCTCAGAAGTTTTACCTCGAGAAATTGTACTTTCGAGCGGATAAACAGAGTTTATCAACTCCGGGAGAAACTTATTTTAATCGGAAATTACTAAAAGTAAATCTACGTTTAATTATTTAGATACGACGCAAATTGTATAGTTTACAATTCATGTTTAAACTATATAAGACAAATTGTATATATGTACATATATATATATATATATATATATATATATATATATATATATATTTTTATAAAAACTTAAATATTCTTAATAGTAATGAATTTTTGTTTGATAAGAGGAAAGCGGGAAGAAATATTTTTTCCGATCTTTGCCATTCGCAAAACCGCTGAGACAAAAAAAAATGGCATTTCAGCGAGTTCTTTGGCAGTGGAGCCGAATAATGCGGTCTGTTGGATGAATCATCGTGCCGATTATTATTTTTCCCGATGTTTACGTATCTCGATGAGTTTATGATTTATTCATTATAACGCCGGGGCGTAAAGAGCACCGCAGCCGTTACGGTTATCTTCGCTTTCGCGGCGAGGGGGAGGGACGGGTAGATGGAAAACGAGCGGAATTCACGGCTGACTTATTCGCTGCTCTGACGGAAGGCCAGATAGTAGAATAAACTCCGAAGCCAGTCGGAGATACTCAACAAGTAGAAACGAGAGTTATCGAGTGGCCTGCCGTGAGGGAGAAGGGGGGGGGGGGGATGGATGGAAGATTATTCGAGCTTTGCGAAGTGATTCGAGGTGGATGGAGGTTTCGGCTGTTCGACGAGAGCATCCCCCACGGCTTCGTCGGGGTTGACAGACATCCCTCGCTCGGATAACCCATTCTCGATTTATCTCCTCGTCCGCGACTCTCTTTCTGGGTCGAATTTCGATATTTTGCGAACGCCCGGGAAAAAAAAATTCCTACGAGGGTCGCGCAGAAATACCGAATCGTGTTTCTCGTACTCTACATTAATGAAACGTACTCGCTGCTCCGTTGACAAATGCGCTCGTTCGAAACACATCCGCGTCTTGTCGGCGAGCGAAACAGCTCGTACTTCGCTAACTCACGAACCGGCACATTCCGCCGAGACAAATGAAATTATTCTATTTGGAACATTAATTGCGTTATGATAAAAGACGAGTTTTTGCGAGAGTCACGAAAGCTAATGAAATGAGAGCCGAGTGAAACACGAAGATAGTTTCATTAGCGACGACTCGCGAGATGCATTCGTTGAGCTAACGGGGAAAATTTTGTTTAATTTATGTTTGCCGTGTTTGTGTTTAGTACAGTCGGATGATAGAAATGTTAATATGGGAGGGTGATGTGAAATGGAACACTGGGAACAAATGCACAATTTGCACTCAGTTTTCGTTTTCACGGAACATCAAAAAATAAAGTTTCATCTTAAATTCGGGATTTTGTGCTGGCTCTACACTTTCTTTTTTTTTCAGGGAATCGCATGTAAAAACAATAACTTCATCTCAATACCGCACGGAGTCGAGTACACTCGTATCGTCATGATTTGTAGGGAATGTTTCAGAAATCTAATAACAAAGTCAAGTAGGCTGATGAAATTAAAGCCGAGTGAAACAAAAGATATTTTCATGAGTGCCGACACGCGAGATGCATTCATTGAGTTACCGGGGTAAATTTCGTTTAATCTCCGTTTCTATGTTTGTTTTTAATACAGTCGGATAATGAAAATTTTACTATATTTTTATCATATATTTTTTCTACGAACCATAAAAAACAAAGCCTCATCTCGAATTGTGGATGCCATTTTGTCCCGCTCTACGACATTGTATTTTCTTTTTTTTTTCACTGAACCGCGTGTAATAACTTAATCTCAATACCGCACGACATCGAGTAAACTCGTATCATCATGATTTGTAAGAGATATTTCAGAAATCCAACAACAGATAAATCTTTTATCGAGCCCTTATTGGAACGAGAGATTCGTGCACACTCGACTTCGTCCCCGGAGGGTTCGGCCGGTCGGGATATAAAATATAAGGGTAGCTCGCCGGATCATCGAGGAAAATACGAAATCGCGAGCCGTGCCCGACCTGTCGGAGGGAAAGAAGAAAAAAAATGTCGAAAAAAAAAAAACTTTGCAAGCGAGTTGGTCGTTTTGACTTTATATCCAACGGCGAGCCAAGGCCAAAGCGCCAGCGGAAATGAGGAAAGGGTGGCCGTGGAAAAAAAAAACTGGAAGGAGCAAGAATTATTGTCCTCGCACCCCGAGGGAGACGAAGTTTCATTTCGAAACGCCTTCGGCTGTCGAGAATATAGTTGCGCTTGTGTTCATCGAAGCATACATATATATATTTTTTTTATTGTTCCATTCCGAGCAGCCGTCGCGAACCATGTCAAAACTACCACTCAATTTATACGAAATCGAGCGTTATGATTAACGACGTATTTTTCCGCTTTCCTTCTCGGCTCGATTAAGTTTAGCCGAAGGGTGCCGTTAAAGCCGCATTGTTTTCTCAAGACGCGACAGGAGAGCTGAATATAGATATAGTCAAAAAGATAGGAGAAGGGAGGACGGGTAAAGTGGGACGACGATAGGGTTGGCAATTTTATTATAAACAAACGACAACGAGAGTTTCCCGTCAGCTTTTGACTGCAGTCTACTTGTTGTGCGTTTTCTGCTGACCCCGATTCGAAGACAATGGGAAGCCACCAAAGCGACGCTTTCCTTCGATGCGCGAAACTCTAGTTCCGCACCACAATGACCGAGATATACTCCGCGATGGAAGAATAACCGCTGCATACAAGCTCTATAGCCGACTTTGTGTGCAGCAGTTATTCTCGGCACAAGGTTAAAATTGGTTATTGGAACATGCTTGAAATTTTCCTAGAATCCGTCGACAAATGGCCTCGGTTGGTTCTCCCATCCAGCACTTATCGTCAATGTCTAATCAATGTTTAAACCCCTTTGCCGCACGACAACGATCCTTTAATGACACGACAACGATCGTGTGCGATCGATAAATTATCGAGCTCTCGAAACGCACGGGCGAACATGAAAATAATTTATCGTCGAGCTGAAAAATAATTATCGGCAAATGGGGCGCTCAGTGCGGCTAAATGAGGACTCGGCTAAATATGGATACACGATAACCGATCGTTCGTACAGTAACACCTCCGGTCACGTTTTTTTTTTTTTTTTCATTAAATTTGCTATAACGAGCAGTGTTCAGCCTCCCACCCATCCTGCCTCAGCCAGTCACCCGAGTTGATTTAATCGAGCCGAGGAACTTGATGGCAATTCGCTCCAAGTGGATGTGACAGTTAATTTTTTTTCAGGTACTCTGTGTGATCGTTTTTATTCCTTACACACTGAAATGGACGTAAACACTTACCTCAAAAAGAAATTAAAAAAAAAAAAATTTCCTTCATAAACATAAATATTGTATTCCGTTAATGGACTTTGCGTTCGGGCATTTATTAAACATACCTCATCGTCCCTGTGCACACTCGCTTGATGACACGCACATGTTCGAACACTGTGTTTCCGGCACGGAGAAGTCTGAAACATAGCACATTAAAGGGCGATATTAATTTTCCACTCTCCTTTGTTTGTAAGAAATGTACATCTTCAATTTTTACACTCGAATAAAAAAAATGGTATTCAAAGAAAAGTTAGGTTCGAAAAAGTTTCGTTATTATTCGTCAATTCGTCCATAATTGTTAAACTACAAAATGTTAGTAAAAAAAAACAAAAAATGTTAACACAGCTGTTTCCCCCACGGGCCAAATACCATACATCGGACATGAAAGGATTTTTTCCAGGTAGTCTATGCGATCGTTGTCATTCCTTACACACTGAAAGGGAAGTAATCGCTTTCCTTTCAAAAAAAACGTTCGTTCATAACAATTATTATCGTATTCCGTTAATGGACTTTGCGTTCGGGTAGTTATTAAACATACCTCATCGCCCCTGAGTGGACTCGATTGATGGTACGCATGTTCGATCGCTGTGTTTCTGGCACGGACAAGCTTGGAACATAGTAGATTAAAGGGCGACATTAATTCTCCATTCTCTGTTGACTATATAAAATGTGCGGCTTCAATTTTTACAACGGACTTTGCGTTCGAGCAGTTATTAAACATACTTCGTCGCCCCCTTGCACACTCGGTTGATGGGACGAATATATTCGAACACTGTGTGTTCCGGGATGGACAAGTTTGGAACACAGTAGAGGCGATATTAATTCTCTATTCCCAGAAGTACAACAAATCATTTACATTTTCAATTTTAACACTGGAATAAAAAGAATGTTATTACAAAACAGTTACGTTCGAAAAAGTTTCGTCACTATTCCTCAAATATCTCCGTAATTGTTAAACTTCAAAATATATATTTAAAAACAGCTGTGTCACCCACGTGGCAAATACTATATATATATATATATATATATATATATATATATATATATATATATATATATATATATATATATATGTATGTGTGTGTGTGTATGTATGTATGGCATGAAAGGGTTAACAAATTTCATCGCGTAAGCTAAAAAAGAATTGTTTATCGGTCACATCCCGCGAACAGCCGGAGAACAAATAATTCATCAAGGGTTTCAAACATTGTCGAGGGGTTGGCGGAGGGTAATAATTTATTTCGTTGATATCTGCTGCGCGGTGGGGTTGTATTTCCACTCATATATGAAAGAGGACGAGAACTGTTATTACGCGTCGTTCGCAAACGCTTGCAAGCCGGAAGTAAATCCGCACTCGAATAAATATTCATGCCGGGGAGTTGATGCGAGCGGGTAAGGGTTGAGAGGGGGGGGGGGGCTGATTGCTATTTTAGCCGGGTGTGCTTTGTAGTTTCGCGTGCGAGAAAATGCACGGAAATCCCCTTGCGTTGAGTTTCCCGCGAGCAGCGTGCGCGAAAGAGCGGTGCTCTCGTCGTCGTGTACCGCGCACAATGTGCGTGTGATAAGGACTTGAGCGAATGGAGCGCGAGTCGATAGCGATAAAGCATCCACTCTCGCCTATCCCCGCGCAGCACTCCACTTTCAAAGCAGTCACGCGATTTTGCGACAAATAGACGACGGGGTGATGCCAGCAAATTATAAAATTATAATTGCCGATGTAAAGTTATCGAACCGCGGTTGGGTATCGCGAAAGGGAAACACCCTCGGACACAAGCATAGATCGTAGCCACGCACCGGGACTACTGTAATCGAAGCGAAGGCTTGAAAAATGAACACGGTAAAAATGCATTACGTTCATAAAAAATATTTTTTAGAATTGTATAATATAATAATTAAGATTATGAGAAAGAGATAAATCGTGGCGATGTCCCAGAGGATTAGAAATGAAGTAGTAGCTTAAAAAAAAAATGAACATAATGCAGATGATATATATATATTTTTCTTTGATGCGCTGCGGCCATGGAACGGTCTACTTTGAGCATTATCTTCTGATTTTCATTCAGTGTAAAAAAACTTTGTAAATCGGATGTACAATTGTGACGAGACATCAATGTACATTTACATTGAAATCAAATTAAATGATCAAAATTTAAAGTACTTAAAATTAAAGTAAAATTCAAGTCAACTTTGAAGTACTTTTATAGTAAGATTAAAGTAAATGATTATAAACAAAGTATTTCCAATGTTTTTAAGACTCTGAACATTCACTTTTCATCACGAATCACGATTGTACATGAAATTTGATATGCCAGTTTTTTCATAAATACTTCCAATTCGGTACATTAAATTTCATCCGACTTTTTTTTTTTACGGTATTGAATCCCTTAAGGTTGTTTATTTATGATATCAGAGTTGTTTGCTTTATGTGCTTATTTTCTTAAGATCAATTATAACGGAACTCATCACAGACGAGGATACACAAATAACAGCCTTTTTAAAGCGAATAGCACGAGCACGTAAGAATCACTAAGAAAATAAACCGATAATATAAACAACATTCTGAAGAGGGTCCGTTAATTGATGCAAATTGCCCGTTTTGCCCCACTCTCCGCTGAGCAGTCGACTCGCAGTTCCGGACTCGACCGAACGGCCTTTGTTCCCGGCTACTCCGTTTTGCCCCCTTCAACTCTATTTTCCTCCGTACGACAAATAAAGCCCGCCTATTGTACTCTATCTTCCATTCTAAAAGCGTACACTGTAAAAAAAAATCGTATGAAATTTAATGCACCGGACTGGAAGTTTTTATGCAAAAACTGGTATATTAAATTTCACGTACAATTGTGATGAAAAATTAATATTCAGTGTATTAAAGACATGGGAAATACTTTATTTTTAATAATTTATTTTAATTTCAATGAAAAAGTATAATTATTTTTCATCGCAATTGTACATTAAATTTAATGTACCAATTTTTGCATAAAAATTTCCATTTCGACACATTGCATGCATAACTTTTTTTGTATAATGTATATGTAGACTCGACACCGGTGATCAATTTAATCACCGATATTGTTATTTGACCCCGGTCAGGTTCAAACCTCTAAATGTAGCCTCTTCAATGAATACCAGAAGAAGAGAATGCCCAAAGTGGACCATTTCATAGCCGCGGCGCTTCAAAGAAAACTTTCTCGTTGCTCGCAGCCTCAACGACCAACCTCAATATATATATTGCAACGAATATAGGGATGAGGATTGACCAAGACACACGTATTACGTAAATGACCGGAATAGCTCGGTATGACAAATGACAAACGTACAGGTTGTCGATTGACCATATGACAATAGTCTTGATCGGACTTTCAGAGAGAACAGGCGTTTGACAGTTCGTGCTCGCGATATTTAGCTGCGATTGTACTAACAATATCCGCCCCAAATCCAAATACGCGCTATTCATTCGTTCGGTTGTTGCAATATATATATTTTTTTAACAATTGATTAACTGTTGATTAACTATTGATTAACTATCGATTAACTATCGATTAACTATCGATTGACTATCGATTGACTATCGATTGACTATCGATTGACTATCGATTGACTATCGATTGACTATCGATTGACTATCGATTGACTATCGATTGACTATCGATTGACTATCGATTGACTATCGATTGACTATCGATTGACTATCGATTGACTATCGATTGACTATCGATTGACTATCGATTGACTATCGATTGACTATCGATTGACTATCGATTGACTATCGATTGACTATCGATTGACTATCGATTGACTATCGATTGACTATCGATTGACTATCGATTGACTATCGATTGACTATCGATTGACTATCGATTGACTATCGATTGACTATCGATTGACTATCGATTGACTATCGATTGACTATCGATTGACTATCGATTGACTATCGATTGACTATCGATTGACTATCGATTGACTATCGATTGACTATCGATTGACTATCGATTGACTATCGATTGACTATCGATTGACTATCGATTGACTATCGATTGACTATCGATTGACTATCGATTGACTATCGATTGACTATCGATTGACTATCGATTGACTATCGATTGACTATCGATTGACTATCGATTGACTATCGATTGACTATCGATTGACTATCGATTGACTATCGATTGACTATCGATTGACTATCGATTGACTATCGATTGACTATCGATTGACTATCGATTGACTATCGATTGACTATCGATTGACTATCGATTGACTATCGATTGACTATCGATTGACTATCGATTGACTATCGATTGACTATCGATTGACTATCGATTGACTATCGATTGACTATCGATTGACTATCGATTGACTATCGATTGACTATCGATTGACTATCGATTGACTATCGATTGACTATCGATTGACTATCGATTGACTATCGATTGACTATCGATTAACTATTGATTAACTATTGATTAACTATTGATTAACTATTGATTGATTATATTATTATTATTCGCAGGAGATTTGTTCGTGCTGGTATTCAGCATGGACTGCCGAGAGTCCTTCGAGGAGGCGATCAGGCTGAGGGAAGCGATTCTCGAGTCGAAGGTCAGCGCTACCCAGGGAGCCAAGGGTCGCAAGAGTCATCACAGTCTCAAGGTGCCGATGGTTATCGTGGGAAACAAGTGCGATCGTGAGACAAAGTGCGTTGACGCCTCGAACCTCCCATTATTACTATTTTTTTTTTTTCAAAATAAATAATATAATATTTTTATAAAAAATTGTAGTTCGACGAATTTTGATGATAATATTTTTGTCCACTCGAAAAACAAGCAGGTCGGTGACGGTGGAGGAAGCCCAACAGTACTGCTCGACCCAGGACGACTGCTGCGTCTTCGTCGAGGTCTCGGCAAAGCGAAACTATCACGTCGACGAGCTGTTCTATCAGCTCTTCGTCGTCGCCGGTTTGCCGCTGGAAATGGCACCGAATCATCATCGCAAAGTTCCATTGACCTTCGGCTCGCCGACTATGCTTCCGCCCTCGCAGGTGATAACGAAAACCGCGAAAACACCCAATTAGGCGGGGAGGGGAGGCGAGCGGGGCAATACGGAACACTCTTTATGCAATGCCTTTCCTCCAGCGAAAAATTTGTTTAAACGGTCCGTTTTGCCCCGCTCATCGCTGTACGGTCACCGTTAATTTCGGGTCGACGAATTTTTAATTTTCATTTTTTTTTTTTTTTTGGTCCTCTTTTTATTTTCAGCCAAAGCACAAAGCCACGCTGAGCATAAAGCGTCGTTTGAGCGACGCTTGCGGGGTCGTGGCGCCGAACGTTCGTCGTCCCAGTATAAGGACCGACCTGATGATCATGAGGACCAAGACGTGTTCCCTGGCAGCCGGGAACGAGAACAACACGCCGGGCTCGAGAATAACGCTACGATCATCCGAGCCCGGAAAATCGTGCTCGATTCAGTGATAAAAATTAAAAGAAAACAAAAACACACATACAGATATATAAATATGAGTAAGATGAATGAAGAAAAAAAAAAAAAAAAGATTATGAGGATTGTTCGAAAAGAAAATATAGGGAGCGATGTGGATCTCCGTCTTCTCGATCGCGCGCGAATAATAAAATCATGGGCGTGACTGTCCTCCCGAGAATGGCACGAGTAGAGATATGATAATGAAAAGAAATTCGTGGAAGAAAATGTAATTAATATTCGTTGACCCGTCCGGGGGTAAATATCGTTTGAGAAAGATTCCACGCTGGCTTCGAGTGTCGGCAAACACGTCCGCTTTATTATAATTAAGCAGAGGGTTAAAGAGAACGAATTAAAAAAAAAAAAAAAAAAAAAAAACGTGACGTCGCGGTAATTGGGTTAAGAGGAGAACTCGACTTTTAATTCCGGGAATCGTATCTTTACTCCATTATTTTTATTTTATTTATTTAACGAAGAGCCTTACGAATTTCGCGGGGATCGGGAAGATTCATTTCGGTCACAGTAGTCTTCTCGCGAGTGGTCGTCGTCGTCGTCGACGCGATTGAACCAATTACCCTGTACGTGTAAATAATAATTACGAATGTAGATAAGAGAGAAAAAAAAAAAATTGATGAAATGAAGAAAATAATAACAAAACAAACGAGCGACACGAAAATCGAACCGAAGATATTCTTATTATTCTCGCGATGTTTGCGAGAAATAAAAATGAAAAAGAAAAGAACACGCACGGAACTTCATAGAGTGCCCGTATACGTGCCACAATTAGTTAACAATGATAATGATAAAATAAAAAAAGAAAACAAACCATGGAAAATAGATGTAGTAACGCACAACCCGGCTCGGCGCCATTCAGCAGTTATGAGACAATTTCTTAATGAACCTCGAGCAATAAATAACGATATTAAAATTTTTTCCATTATATCGCAAGTGCAAAAAAAAAAAAAAGAAAAATTGTGTATCTATCTATCCTCTCCTCTATTAGGCATCTATCTTGCGAAGCATGCGGCGTATAAATGAGAATCGTTTTACATTAAATCGTTTGGATAAGCAAATGATTTTTTATTTTTTCATCGAGACTTTCAATCGAGTAGAAAAAGCCGTTAATTATCAAACACTCAGCGTTTATCTATTCAACATTCCTCCACTGGTATTAAAACTATCGCGAGATTAACAATTTTTTATTTTTTCATTTCTTTAAATTGTTTTTACCCTTCCTTTAATAGAATTATAACGAAGCTTCGACGAATCACTGATAAAGTGAAGGGGTTCATCGATACGGTGCTCCGTTGATCGGGGTGTTTTTTCTCAACCTCGCGACATGGAGTGCTTCGTGGGTGGATGAGGTTTCAAATTCTCATTACTCCAAAAGTCGATCTCTCCCAGCGTTGCTAATTAACCCGAGATCGATGCAAAATTCCTGCCACTCTCCGGCATTCTCGGTCGTGCGATGCACTAATTAGTTGATTGGCACGTTAATTAATTTCTACGATCACGGAGCGTTTGACCACTCGAATAGATTCGAATAAAAATCGGCCCCGATTGTAATGAATGGGAGGTCTCCGTTCGGCGACGAAGAGAGCAAAAAAAAAGAGAGAGTGAAAAAAAAATGAAAAAGAATAGGAGTGTATTCAATCGCGATCGGCCAGTGGATTCTATCAATTTGAGTCTCTAATTCTCTCGATCGAACGCGAGAAACGTTACGCTCGTGGTATGGGGATATTCCATCAATTTTTATTGCTTCACCCGAGAGCGTGCGATTTATTCGTTCGCTAGTCCATTCTCTCTCTCTCTCTCTCTCTCTCTCTCTCTCTCTCTCTCTCGCTCTCTCGGTTCAAAGCGCGCGCACACACATGCAGACACGGAGGCCGAAGCGCGGGAAGAAATTCTCTCACGACAATTCAATCCGTCGCCCTGTGTGCCGCTAAGTCGTTTTCACCTCGGCCTGCACCATCGAACGGCGTACGTACGATTTCAATTGAAATTTATTTAAATCGATTCCACGCTTTCGCACTTTACGTGTTCACCGAGCTATACAATATATGTGCATTCGCATATATATATACATATATAGCTACATATATAGTTGCCACATCGACAAGACGATTTTACCGTTTTCCATAATCGCCTCTACCCTCTTCGCATACTAACTCCAAAAAGTTGTTTTCGGACAATTCATTCAAGCCATTAACAGTGCAACTCAAAAATAACTTTATTCCAACTTATCCATTTTGTCCTGGAATATTGAATTTTTCAACGATAAATCGACTACGCTGTCAGATCGAATAACATGGTAAAAATATTATTATTATTATTATTTTAAATATCATTATAAATATTGATTAATAATAATGTTATTATTATTATTAAAAATATGAATCAATAATGATATTATTATTGCTATACATATTGATTAATAATAATAATATTTTACCTAAAGCTACGAGAACTCTGAGTAACGCACAGTGGTTTCCGATCGCTCTCCGGCGTCTTTCACGAGGGAATTTGCGATAGAGGGAGGTTGTACATAAAATCTCATAAATTTTCGATTGGATGACCAGTGTTATGCAGTGCGACACGGTGTTCCGTGGTGCGCAGTTCTTGTCATAACCGCTATGTGCCTAGGCTACTGCATTTGGCAGCAGGTGCGCGGGCGTACTCGCTTTTCCACGGTAGAGCCCCAAGCGTGCACGTCATATCGTTTCACCGGCACAAGGGTATGCACGAGGGAGACGACGAGTGGGCCTTGAGTGCAGAGGGGAAAATGAAGTTTGAGACCGAAAGGAAAGGAGAATCATATGTAATATACATATACGCTGTTAGAAGGCAAGATAGAGGCCTGCGCAACACGCGGGCTTTATTTGCCGTACAGAGGAAAATGGAGCAGAGTGGGGCAAAACGGAATAGCCGGGAACAAAGGCCGTTCGGACTAGTCCGGAAGTACGAATCGACGGTGTAGTGGAGAATGGTGCAAAACGGAACATTTTTTATCAATCGTTTGTTTTTTTTAACGAATACAGAAAGTCTTAACTCAGAAGGAGGAGATCGGTTCATTTTGGGCCATTCTCATTGTCGATGTCTTTGATTTATCGAGCGTGCGAGTTCGGTAAGACGGAAGGCGTTAAGGATGCGGGTAAATAATTGCGCAGCTTGATAACGAAGGTTTGGATTTACAGAGGATCCCTTGTTTGCTCGACGGAGGCTCGCAACTCGGCGAACTGAATAGTCGGGACTTTGTACGCGCGGCAGGTGTGTGTGCATGTGTCTGTACCGACCGCACGGCCGGATAGTCTCCAGTATATAACGTCTTTCTCATTCGCGGGCTTGGCCTTACCGCGCTCTACCGGAAACTGCAGGCTACACGGTCCGGGTGTTAATCCGTTTGTCCCGGGGCGGATCGCGGAGGAGAGCGGAGCTTCGCGGAGATCGTCTGAGGAAGTTTAAACGGGCAGTAGTTGCGTTTTCCTAAAAGTCGAGCCACTTCGCCCGGAGAACGGCGCACTGTTCGCAACTGGCACTATTTCATTCGCCAAAGGACTCTCGCTGCGCGCTCTGGCGCATAAACTCTCCGGCTATATCGCCCACAAAAGTCGGTAAATTTCGGTTCTCGGCGAGTCCGAGGAATGTTTAATTATAAACTCGACCGGCAGCTCGGCCGCGGTCCAAGAGAATCGGGAAATTCTATGCGGTTCAGCTTTCAACCACGCCGCATCTCAATTTTAATCTTCGCCACTTTCATCCCCTCTGGACCCAAAAAAGAAAATGTATTACAAACCAAATAACATTTATTTAGAGCAAATAAAATCGCTCATTTAAATATAGGCTTAATAGAGTTTTATTGAAATCTAATAAATTTTATTAGAGTTCAATATCGTATATACTTGAATCAAGTAAAAATATCCTTGTGTCAAATAAAAATTTAATTAATTCAAATAAAAATATTCTAATATCCGATTTTATTGACGATCAATAAACTTTTTTTTTCTGGGTGTGTTCGCCGTTTTATACTTCACGAGGTTTTGCATCGGGAATCTTTTTTTTTTAATGGCGAACATGAAAAATTCGTTAAAATCGAGAAAAATTATGAGGAAATAGATCTTTTAAATATACATTATTGTGTGCGGTTAAGAATTACTTTTCTTCGAGAGGAAAGGGACTTCGGACTCGAGGGGTTGACACGAACCTTTCCGAAGGCCGCCACTGCAATTCCCTCGGCTTTCTCCACACCGTCCCTTTGCACTCTCGGTTGGAAATAAGAAAGAAGTAAAAAAAAAAAAAAATCGCCATTAATCCGTTCTTAACGTCAGAAGAGCTCTCGGACAACGGGGGAAAAAAACCTCTCTCGTTGATCCGAGGTCAGCACGGATCCCGCGAGATTCCCGGTGTGTATGTAACGCGAAAGGAAATTCGAGAAGCCAAGATAGTACGAGAGTGAATAGTAAAAAAAAAAAAATGAAGGAAGAGGTGAATAGCGCGGTGAGTTTCAGTATAAAGTATCCATTTTGCCGAGAATGGTCAGAGCCGTGATTCCCATGGGACTTGTCTCGATATACCTGCAAGGGAGCCCCGGTAAATGGGGAAAACGCATCTGCCGCTCGAACCGCAGCTGAAATTGAGAGTATCGATTCTGCCTCCGTTTAAAGATGAAACTTCAATATTTGCCCATGTTTCGCCGGCATGCATTGACGGGCTACGGGAAACCAGGGCGAAAGATCTTTTATGCAACGCAAAAAAAGAAAAAAAAAAGAAAATTGCTAAACATAGTCTATTTCGCACCGCTATCCATTATTGTTTCCTGCATCGAAACTCCAGGAAATATCTTATACACATTTGAAAATTCGATATATTTTCCTCATATCCTACATAGAGAAAAAAAAAAGAAAAATCAATAGCCTCAACAAAATGTGCGTTTACTGGTGGAGAAACTAATGTTTCGTTCGATCGAAAGAAACACCTCGTTGATCAAATTAAGAGGTCGTCGAAACGAAATCTGTCTTTACTTACCACGACAATTATTTCGTTCGATCAACCAAACATTTATTTCGCCACCCGTAAGCGCTCGTTTTGTTGACGCAATCGACTTTTTTTTTTCTCAGTGCGTGTATCTCCGTTCAAACTTCACATAAGTTTTCCTCAAACTCATTTGGTGGATGAAAAAAAAAAAAAAAAAAAATACATCAGTGACTGAAGAATTACCACGGACTTTCACCGCTCGCTGATTAATCGATCCTCCCCATCTCCCCGTGGCGCCTATTAATGAAAATCCGAAACGATTTGATCCCCTCCGCCCCTCTCCTTCCGTGTGAGACAATCCGATTAAATGCCCCCTGTCGCGCGTCCTCCGGGTCGCTGCAAAATGTCCGATAATTGCCAATTATCAAAGTAGCCATCTCGTAAATTTGGTTTCCGTCAGCGAAATATACTCTGGACCGCTCCAATGGAAATACGCGTCCGTCGAACTGTTTTATGCCCGGAAGTAAAATGCATCAGAGTCGCATTATCGATTAGTGTTTAGCGAACCGCTTCGGCCAATTGTCAAATCGCCTCTATAGCCAGCACGAAACAGCGGTCGTTCCGCGACAAAATTGCATCCGTCGATGGGATTTTCGTCAAACGTGCCTTTCCCATCGTTCTTGAGCGCATGAGCGACGAACCGCGTTAGCGTCGTCACCCGAAACGCATCTCGAGAGCTTTTCCATCGTTACGCAAGGGGGCTGAAGAGGCGCAACGTGCGCGACCGCAGTCGATATACGGCTGACGAGGATGAGCCGGTGTGCGCATGCGCCGAAACACACCTAGCCTGCGCGACGCCGCCGTCGCCGTCGCCGCCATGTTAGTTCGCGTCGTCGACGCTCGCTCTCGACGAACACAGAGCCGCGTCGCGATAACACGTCAGGTTCCCATCAACTGCGAGAATCCTGACACGGTGTACGCTCAGTCTCCGGTGTGTCTCGAGGAAAATTAGAGATAAGAACAATCGGGAATTCGTTTTCACGGTCGATCGGCTGCCCGTCCTGTCGTCGTTCTACCCGGCAAAATTTCGTTCGAGTTCGTTGAACTCGAGCCCTCGCACCGTTTCATCAAAACGAAGAACCTAACATTTTGCCGCAGTGCTGCGCCCACGTACGTCGATGGCTGACAAGTATAACCGATAAGAATTAATGATTTCTGTGCGAGGAGGATTAGTACTTTCTTTCTTTCTTTTTTTTTTTTTTTTTTTTTTTTGTATCGTTACTTTTTTACACCCGACCAGTTAACTGTTATTGTTCGATCGATTTATCGTCGCGGGCGTCTGATTGATTAATTGCGCGCTACGGGTTCACTGACGATGTGCGATTGCGATGATAAATTGCGGGCTCTACGGAGAGTTGAGATTTTACTGACGAATGGCACTTTGCACTGGAATCGTACATTTTTTTTTTTTTTTTCTCGGTGAGATTGGAGCAACGAGCTGACACCATCCGGTGTAAGACTAGCAAAGACCGGACGGTAAATTGCTTCGATCTTGCGCCAGTCGGACGCTGCGCTGAATAACTCGCCGCTTTCACAGACGATCCTACGCTGCCACTGTCTCTTGCTCGTCGCACGCTTACCAACATTTTACCGGGCCAACTGTTTTCCTGGCATCTTCTTATGCCTCCCCGACACGTCTTTTCGTCTATGTGTCACACCTGCTCTCTACGACCCTGAGTCACTTCTCGCTTTCTCGGCTCGACCGATTCGATACAAACGGACGCGCAGCATCTGTGCCGGGTGCCGAAGAAACATTTTCACACTTACTTTGGCTCTGACAATTCTCGTTCCGATAATTTTTATTAACGAATCACACAGTTTTTCGCGCGACATTCGAATCGACCTTCGATTGACATTTCATTAATTAAAAATTCTTTAAATGATTGTAAATAATTGTTACCGAACTGACCCTTTATACGTCACGCCGTCCGATACCGTACCAAAACAGAACTGAGGGACGCGGAGTGAGGGCAACGCGTTGCTATGGTAGCGCCTAAGAGTCGGGATGGAGATGTGATTTATAAACACTTAAGTGTGCATTAGCGTTTATTTTGGAAATCCGAGGTTTTTTTCGCCTAACGTCAACTCTAAGTACATTTGTGGACGGGTAAGAAAAGTTTTTATTTGGAAATCTGACCGCGCCATATTCAAGTTTGATCAATTCACTCAATCAGTGCACTTGATGATGGTTGAAGGAGGCAAATTGAGATCGCTGAAAACAGAATCTGAGAAAAAGACACAGGTTATGATTCAATGAAACTGCTTGCCAAATTTTCTCACGGAGTTTTTGTCCATTCGGAGAACACACTCAACACCAAGAAAAATACGCCTGATGATTTGCTCCGGAGGTGTTCATTCTAAGGGTTAAAGGAGGCAAATTGAGACCGTTGAAAACAGAATCTGAGAAAAAGACACAGGTTATGATTCAATGAAACCGCTTGCCAAATTTTCTCACGGAGTTTTTGTCCATTCGGAGAACACACTCAACACCAAGAAAAATACGCCTGATGATTTGCTCCGGAGGTGTTCATTCTAAGGGTTAAAGGAGGCAAATTGAGATCGTTGAAAACAGAATCTGAGAAAAAGACACAGGTTATGATTGAAAGAAACTGCTTGCCAAATTTTCTCACGGAGTTTTTGTCCATTCGGAGAACACACTCAACACCAAGAAAAATACGCCTGATGATTTGCTCCGGAGGTGTTCATTCTAAGGGTTAAAGGAGGCAAATTGAGATCGTTGAAAACAGAATCTGAGAAAAAGACACAGGTTATGATTCAAAGAAACCGCTTGCCAAATTTTCTCACGGAGTTTTTGTCCATTCGTAGAACACACTCAACACCAAGAAAAATACGCCAACTCACGCGGTCTCTCTGAAACTCACAAATTCCCGTCTTTTGCCCTTTCGGCAGTCGGAAGTTAAAAAAGTTAATCGGTTCGATGACCGATGAAAATTATCATCGTTTGCGTATTTCTCAAACTTTTCATATGTCTATAGCGTTTCTTCCGTCCCACGCTCAGTTAACCGGTCACAGTTCATGCGTTGTGTAGCGTGATACGCGCCGACACGTATCCTTCGAGCTTCAGCGAAGAATGCAGCGTAATGCCAATGAGTGAAGTACAACCGAGTCTTGTATTCCTAACTCGGCCTCTCTCTGTGTATGCTTTCCGCGATCTTGCGTCGAGAAGGCCGCGATCTCGCGTCTCTCTCTCCGCAACGACGCGACACATTGCCAGGCACGTGGGCCTGCGTGCTCACGAGTGGGACACCTCGGTAGCTTACATAATCGCGGCTCTTATAATGCGCTCCGGACGGGGACAGTTGAAAAACTCGTATCTCATCAGTGTCTGGCGCGACTGCCGAGCCGATCGGACGCTCTGTTCACACAAATAAATACATACAAATGTATACCTATAGAGTAATATCGCTTTCCCGATCGTTATAAACAAAAAGGGACAAATTTATTTATTATTTATATTAAAAGATTTATAAATAAGTAATTTGAAGATTAATTATTTATGAATAATTTATACGTTTGCAAAAAAGAAAAGTAATGCAAAATAAGTTTGAGAAATAAAGGAAATAGATTAAATAACAAACCGATCGCGATGTCCAGATCCTGAAGGAACGAGTCAACGTGGCCGAAGGTTCGTGAATGATTGATTCGCGATGACCGGCGGACACAATGGCGGTAGCATATTCACATACGAGACCCTGGTGCACGCGATATCCGGTGCAGCGGTGAGTAAATCAATATTTAAAAAAATTAATTCGTCAATATATATATTTTTTCATCGATCGATAAATCGATTATTATATGAAACTTAATCGTATAATGAAATGTTATGATTTGTTTTACTTATTCATTGCGTTTTGACGTTTGCAGGGTAGCGTCGTCGCCATGGCAACGTTCTTCCCTCTGGACACAGTACGCAGCAGACTCCAGTGTAAATATATATATGCAATCATGCACGTTTAACACACAAAGGCCTCTTTGCGTTGGGAACTCGACAGTAGGCGCCTTGTCGATTGCAAAAAATAAAATAAATGTGACCGATAGGTCCCAGCGCAACTATCGACATAGCCTCGTTTCTTCAATTTTCTTGAAAGCCGCATATATCGTCGAACAAAATTGCGACGCATTTGCAATTTTCATTCACGTGATCGAGTTATTTCTGACTCGATTTAAAGTTAGTCCGCTCGGATAGTCTACCGTGAGTTCAGGCGCTTCTGACTTCCAGCCTCGGCTCATTATTCATTGAGGTACAAGACGCGACGACGTTTCACTTGGCCACAGGAGTATTGCTTCGTTTACGCTAAGTAAACAATGGTGTATGCTAATGGGCTAGATTGCTACTCCGAACTCGCTCCCCTTTGCCAAAGACCAACTTTTCGAAGCTATGCTTCTCTTAATATTCACGCCGGTGAGCGCATAGATCAACATCAAATGTAAATGGAATTTCGAAGCAAAGGAGGAAGAAAAAAAAAATAGAGAAAAAAATCGTCTTCTCATTCATTGTAGATTGAAGTCAGGCGCGCTCTCTCTTAATATGTTAATAACGCTACCGTGCTGGTGTGTTTTTTTTCCATCTACGTTTGCAGTGGAGGAAGGTCGACAATCAAAGAACACGCTCGCAACTATAAAGGAGCTCATCTCCAAGGAAGGCTCGTGAGTCGATACGAATTACTTTGCCTCTGAAAAATTTCTATCCACCGAAAAATTTATTCATCACAGAGATTCATAACAAAAATTTATATATAAATAAATAAAATCACTGGACGAATAATTTCATTTCGGGTCGTACTTTGCAGTTACACACTGTATAGAGGAATCGTGCCGGTTCTCCAGAGTCTGTGCGCCAGCAATTTCGTGTACTTCTACACCTTTCACGGATTGAAGCTGCTGAGGAGCTCTCGAAATCAGACGGCCGGCAACGATCTCTTGGTAGCATCGATAGCCGGTAAGAAAACTTGGAATTTTACATTTTAAAAGAAGATCGCGAGATGAATATTAATTGACCTTTTTTGTGCAGGAATAATAAACGTTCTTACGACGACACCTCTCTGGGTGGTCAACACGAGACTGAAGATGAAGGGTATCGGAGGTGTGCCCGAACGAAACAACAATGAGTATGACAACCTCATAGGTAGGTCGAAGTCTCGACACAAAAACCTCTTCTTGGCGGATTGCATTATTGAATAGCAAGAAAAAGTGTTTCTCGCAACACTTCTTTTTTGCTTCGATCGAGTTCGACCGCAAAAAAGTGCGGCGATGACTAATTACGATTCGAGCCGAAACGGTGACTCTCCAATTTGCATGTACAAACTCATTACAGTCATTCACTGCCATTAATGTTGCCGATTTCTGTGAGTCGAGGACTTCGACAGTAGTGAATGACGTAATGCTCGACGGTTTCAAGAGTGCTGCTTTGGCGATGCAAAAAGTAGCCACTTTCTATCAATAAATCATGCAACGATGCGGTCGACACTCGAGTCGAAATATCTCAAAGTTTACGATTATTAAAAGTGTTAAAATAGTCGTTGGTAAAATTGCATAATGTTCGCAGACGGATTAATTCACATATGGAAGTACGAGGGTCTGAAAAACTTGTGGGCCGGGACTCTGCCGAGCCTGATGCTCGTCGCCAATCCGGCGATTCAATTCATGACGTACGAGAGCATCAAAAGGAGAGTCAACACCTCACTGGCCGGTGCTCAGCCGCCGGCTTGGATATTCTTCACTATCGGCGCGATAGCCAAGACTATCGCCACCACCCTAACTTATCCCTTGCAGTTGGTCCAAACTAAACTCCGGGTAATTGAATCAAGGGTGACCAGGGCTGATTGCAACACGGGGCGAATCTCAACCAGAAACTAAGCATTGTTATTTGTTTTTCACAGCACGGACATAAATATCCAAATCTTCCACCGAACGCTGGCACAGTGCAGATTCTCATGTACATATTGAAGTAAGAATCGAAGAGTAAATTATATGAACCTGAAACTATCTGCATGACATCAAATTTCATCTTTGGCAAGTCTCTGTCAATGCACGACTTTGGGAAAAAGAAAAAATTGTTCGCTTGTAGAATTTTATTCTCCAAGTGAATTTCCTCGCGCGAAGTTTGTGCGTTGCAACACTCAGCCGTTATAACTTGACGAAATTTAGTTTCGTGCAGATATCTTCGGGGTCATAAAATTATCCCGATTAATAAAATAAAAAAATAAAAATAAAAATTGAATTACTTCGCAGGAAGCAAGGACCTGCCGGTTTGTACAAAGGAATGGAGGCGAAGCTACTGCAGACCGTGCTGACAGCGGCTCTTATGTTTCTCGCCTACGAGAAGATATCCCGTTTCGTGTTTCGATTATTGCTTCACAGGCCGATACTTCGTTAAATCGCGAACAGTATTACCGAATATTCGACACCTGCGTCTCCCATGTTTCAAATAAAAATAGGCTGAATCTTGACGATCCACTCTCGTGATATTTGCACTTTTTTTTTACTAAATAATAATAACCACCAACATCCGTTTGATCTACGAATGGAGTGGGGCAAAATAGACGTGCATCCATTTTGCCCCGTTCTCGACTACATAAGAATAATAAAGTCTATGGCTCCCTATCCACGCTTATCTTTTTTCCAAAATCGGTCGAAATAAATATCGCCGGAAGTACAAAAGATATCTTCCGGGGCCCAAATGAGCTGAGAGAAGCTTTGCCCATACCCGGACTCGACTGGATCTAAAATAAAATCTGGATTAAACCGGATTGAAAAATTAAATGGACACGGGGCAAAATGGACCTGTGTCAATTTTGCCCAGCTCTCCACCATATAAAAATAGTAAAATCTATCCATCCACGCTTATCTTCTTTCTCAAAACGAGACAAAGAACGATCGCCGTAAGTATCGATCCACCGCTCGAAGATATCTTCCGGTGTCCAAATGAGTCGAAGGAAGCCGCGCGAGAGTTCTCCCATCGCCGGACTAGGCTCGATCCGTCGTGAGGCGGTGAATCCCGTATCGAAAACGATATCACGATTGCCCGCCTTCAGCCTCTCGGTCTCGGGGCGAAGAGGGACAACAACAGAGCCACGGCAGCGTTGCCCTCAGCGAGGAAGCGAAAAATCGATCGACGATGCCGAAGTGAAGCGATACTCTCGGCCCGGCTGGAGAACCGAGAGGATCGCGCGATCGGCAACAAGTTTCGGCGTCTCGGACACACATCGAGAACCATACTGAATCTCTTCGGCAAGCTGAGGATCCTCAACAGGGCGACGACGATCGCCGATCCACCGTCCACATGCGATAAAAAAATTGTCCGAAATCGCGATGCCGCAGAAGCGATGAGCACGAGACTGACTCGCGGAGGAATACACAAGACTCCGAGAGGCGCGAGCAGTAAGATCGGCAGAGCCGCGAAGACGCGCTCAAGCGACGTACTGGAAACGATCTCTTACGACTATGAAGCTGCAGTCAGTCAACCGGATCTCACCGGTTTCTTCAAGGAGGATAAAAAAATTTCCAAAGACGACGATGCCGCGCGTAAATCGGCATCGGGGAAGCAATGTCTTCCGGAAGTTGTGCAGACGAGACCGGAAGTCTCGGAAGTAAAGGAAGATCCAGCGCGAACCGTGAAGACTACCGTAGAGAGGGTTGAAAGTTGCCAGTCTTTGATTCCCAAGAGCGAACCCGTCGAGAAGAAATCGAGCAGAAAGCTCGCCGTGACCGTAAAGTGTCCGAAAACGAGCAGAATTCCGCGGGCAAGGTTCACAGCGCTGTCGAGATTGCCGCTGCGGTGCCGAGGGAAGAAATCATCGGTGACGAAGCTGTCGTCGGCTAAGTCGAGATGTGGAATGTTGGTTAATCCTTAATGCAATTACGGAACGGCGAAACTAATAGAATTTTCTGTTCAGCGTCGGCGAAGCTTCGCAAGCGCTGAAAGCTCCCGGGACGACGCAGACGCGGGACGAAGAGATCGAGGATCAAAGATCGTCGAATTACAAAATTTCGATCGTCGAGTCGGTAGCTTCCAAGTAAGTTTTCGAGAAGAAATTTTAAAGACGAATCGTCATTATGATAATCATTAAATATTAATAATAATGATAAATTAACAATAATTACGTTTATTATTAATTATAATTGTTAATAATTATTGACCACCATTTTAGAATATATATATATGATAATAACAATTATTATTATTATTTCAAATAATTCCAAATAATTTCTTCGCAGAAGCGTATTAGCCGAAGAAAAATGCTCGGGAGTCGAAGCTGACGTCGAACTCGACGCCGATCAAGAGTTTACGACCTCAGCCGAGGATTCTCCGGGAAGAAAAATCAGCACCGGCGCTCCTTCGGTACCGGCGGTTCTACGTGGTTCGAAATTCAGCTGCGCTTGTCATTCCTGCAACGATCGTAGCCTCGAAGTATCGGGACACCGGGTGATCTCGGATATCTGGACGGACTCGAGAAGTTCACCGGAAGTGGGAAGATATTCGTCGTCGGGCCGAAACGGACGGCCGAAGTAAATCTTCATTCATATCTCGATCGATTCTCACTACATTTTTATTTTGTTTTTTGCTCGAACAGAACTAGAAGACTCGGCGACGTCACGAAGAATCGGGGATATCCGAGCGATAGCACGGACGAATCGGACACCGAGCCGACAACGGACTTCAGCGTTTGCGAGACGAGCAAGCGGAAGAAAACGAGGAGCAGCCAAAATCGTTGCGACATTCCGAGCCCGGTTGCGCCTTTCGCGAAGCCGAGTGCCGTAGCCGCTCCAGCTCCGAGAGCCAGGCCGAGAGCGCGTCTGAGGTTCTCCTTCTTCAACACCCTCTTCGACATCGTCTTCTGGCCATTCCTCTTCCTGAGACCCGATCGCTAGAGCGGCCTCGAAGACATCGCTCTTTATTCTAATGCGCCATGAGCGCTTTCTAATTTATTTTACGCAATATCTACGCGTTTTTACGTGTTTCTTCGAGACAAATATACACTGGGACCATTTTTAAACGACAGTGGAGAGAGTGACTTTGGACCTTGGACACTTCACAATTGAAAAAATAATATATATATATTGTATATTTGTTTCTTACGATCTACTGTACAAAATCTCGTCGGCGAAATATTGTCGATTTTGTGTCTACACAGTGCGATACACAATTTTTGGGATTAACGTGTGGACTTCAGTCCGTCGATTGGAGGGTCCATGGTTATTCACGAAAGTTGGATCAGAGCACACCGAGTCCTGAAAAAAACAAAAAACAAAAAAAAAATCATTCGGCTAGCTGCGCTGATTGTCTTTTTTGGAACTTGCCTCTTTCCGTGGGTGCATCTGACCTGTCCCTCAGATTCATCGCGAAACAGGACATAGTAATAGTTTCATGGAGTTTCGCGATATCCTCGACAGTGTCTCGGAGGATCTCGTCGAGCAATCGTTGACTTCTTACGAGAGCGCTGTCGGCTACCAGCGAAACGTGAACTTTTCCACCGTAACTCAAGAACGAGCAGCCGACACCAGTTTTACCCCTGTTCGGAATCCAGAAAGCGACGTTTTTCAACTTGTGTCCGATAATCGTGACTTCCTGCGGTCCGGGTAGATTGCTGAACACCAGAGTACTGTGGCTCTCGAGGACGGGCCTGAGGATAGATTCGGGAAGAGCCGCCGATAGCCAACTCATGACCCAAAAATTTATCAAAAAATCGGGTTCCTTCCGCAGTGTTTCGGAGCATCTCGACACATCACCGAGGCGCTCAAGCAGTCGGGAATCCTCCGGGCAATCGCTCTCCACCGATTCGCCGTTTACCTCCGAAACGCAGAGCGGCAGAAGACCGACGGAAAATCCATTTTGCAGACTCAGCTTCTGTGTCGGTAAGGTCATTCTCGTTGGGATAACGACGGTCATGCTCTTCGGCGCTGCTTCGCCGATCTGCAATACGTCATCGGCGTAATATCGGCAGATCAAAATTATTGAAATATTGAAGCACTCAATAAATTACTGTATTATTCAAGCGCTCAATACATTATTGAATTATTCAAGCATTCAATAAATTATTGTGTGAAGCATTTAATAGATTATTTAATTGTCGAGGAGACGAAGTACTACCTTGTAGAAGTAACGATGCAGACTGGCCGACAATGCGGTGAGAACAACGTCACCGAATCGCGTGCCAGTTGCATTTTTGATGTCTCTGATCTTCGAGAGAAGAGTGAAATCCTGAAGATTCGTCGATTCACTCTCCATCCAGCAGGAAACAAGTTTGCTGCCTGTGAGAGTGGGGCCGTGAAGAGCACTGTTGTCCATGCTTCTGAGAGCTTGCTGGACCAAACAACTCGGTATGGAAAACAAAACTACCACTGTCTTCAAAATTGTGTTAACCTTCTTCTGAACAATGCCGACATATTCGGCCTTAAAGACAGTCCAAGATTTTCCGAGCCGATGTTTCATGTCTTCCTTGACGTCGTCGATGTTCAGACTCTTCAGGATCCTGCGTTTATCGTCGACGTAGCTGATAACTGATTTAACCATCGAACGAAGAGGAATTGTCGTTGTGAATGGCATCGAAGCGCTCAACAAGTCATTTGCGTAGTATAAAATTTCATTCTCGTCTCTGAGCGTTCCCCGGATGACGGAACTTGCCTGCAGAAGAGGTACTCGAATCGCCGGATTACCCTTCGTCAAAGTCGCACTCTCCTCGGCTTCAGCGTAAATTTCGCATGAATTATCATCCATTTTTATACTTTCCGAATCGGCGATAGATTCCAGCAGCAACCGCAGAAGAGCCACCCCGTCGCCGAGGCAGTGATGCACTCTGAAGAGAACCGGAATGGTTCTCTTCAGAATTGTTCTCTTCCGTTCGGTGCATTCACAGTCGAGACCCAAACGACCCTCCGTAATTTCTTCAAAAGTCTCGTGAGCCGATCCCGAGGAAGTTCTGCCCACGAGTATCTCCCAGCAGACCGAATGGTCCCTCGGAAGAGGCCTGTTCGTCACTCGCGCGAAACTTGTCTTCAAAAAATGTCCATTCGCGCAATCTAAAATTTCGCCGATTTTTGCGCCACTCTCGTCGTCCTCCTCTTCGAGCCATCGGACTCTCTCATCGATCGGCACGACTTCGTCGCTTCTTCGCCAATAGTAATATCCATATTTCTTCTCTCTGAGCCAGTTTAGCTTGTCGAAACTCGATGAGATCAAACTGTCGTGTATCAATTTCCTGAAGTCGTGTAAAAAATTTTCGTCGCTCGTCGAGGCTTTTTTCTCCAGGACGGCCAGCGCGTTGACGACCGACAGTGACGCTGACTCTTCCAACGCCCATACGCAATCCGTTCCCGTCAATAGCCCGGCGAACTCGTCGCCCAATTGTATCTTCAGTGTCAATTCGACGACTTTTCTGTACACGTAGAGAACGAAGAGGGCTCCGGATATCATCGGAGCGAGCAGAAGAAAACTGACGACGTTGACGAGGGTGAGCGCCATAGTCTTCAACTTCGAATCCAGCTCAACGTCCAGTTGAAACTGATCGAAGGAATTCACATAATCGATCGTTAAAAACTCAATTTTCTAACAAGTATAAATTCGATTTTAATATATTAAAAAAATCTAATAAAATAGTAAATGAATATAGAAAAAAAATTATGATTATCAATAATTTTTTGTTAGAACCTTGGGAGTGGCGATTCTGAAATCCGCTAGACAAGCGATCAGGAAACCGGTGAGTATTCCGAGTTTCGCTGGATTATCGAGCAGCCCATTGTCCTCGACGTTTCCCTTGGTGACGTTTTGGGTGGAGACGAGGTCGTAGGTCATCGAGGCGTTGGCAAACGTTTGCCAAACAAAGTTCCAAACCTCGCTCGACGATGCACTCTCCGACACCTCCATCTTCAATTATAAATTATTTTCACCTTTTTTTTTTGTCCTCAAGGTCATCGATCACTCGGTGTTGTTCGTGTCTACTCACATTCATTTTTCTTTACGACCCACCGGCCTCGGAAATGGCAGAAAAAAATAGTCGAATTAGTGCGAAGCACCGACTGAGGTGGTCGCCGCGTGTATCGGGGCTTTTATACGGGGAAGCTCGAACTGCTTTCGAACTCGTGCAAATCCTGTTATATCATCGAACTTAGATCCCATTTATCGCACTGCGGTTTACTGACATAATTGTTGCGTCTCGTTTTCTCGACTGCACTATGAAAACTTTACGCTGCGTTGGGACAATTTAATTCGGATTCATGGCTATTGGCAATGAATCTTCGTAGACTCGCATAATCGGACCGTTAAATAAAATAAAACAAATGGAATCAATAATTTTGCATCATCATAAAATAGTGTAAAACGTCGAGAAATGCGGTTTTTAGTCCTGATGTATGTACATGCGTGTGACAGACTCGCGTCGTTTAAACAACCTATAGTTCGGAAAGGGTTTGAGATTGCGGGTTAAAGAAGCGGGTACACTAGTAGAATGGTCATATCTCTGTCTTCGGTGCAATTTTTATGAAGATTGAGGCTCGGTCCGAGATTTTACGCGATTTTTAAAATTAACAAAAAAGTCTGCGGTAGCTCTAACTTGCCTAAATTTTGAACCATCGTCTTAAAACTGCATACAAATAAAATATTGTGAACGAAGACCTTTGGTATTGAATTTGGCTGAAATCTATTTAAACGATCAGATTTGATGGATTTTGATTTTTTTTTTTTTAATTACACCAAATAGTCTAGTTCTAGTAAACGTAGAAGTATTCACGTTCAATTTTTACACGATACATAGCTTCCTCATTTCTTACAATGTTGTCCATAGCTTCCTCTACGAGCAGCGAACATTTTCACAGAGAAAGCTCTGAAGAAAACTTTAAGAAATGATAAAGCTATACGCAAATTGCTTTGCGGCGATTTGACTTGAAAAAAAAAAAAATTTAACCAGCTATTATAGGATGCACGTTTGACTTTTATAGTTGAGTGAGATCAGGGCTGCTGCTACGAGGGCTCCTGGTGCATCCGCACTCGTGTCTGGCTTCCTGAAGAAGTCCTCGAAGAAGATTATTCTCCCGAGCCAATCGATCGCTTCTCCTCGTCTCCCGGGCGAGGAGAGAGTCTTTGCTCGGTATCAGAGTCATCCTCGAGCAGCTAACGGGATTAAAATTTGTGCTCGCCTTTTGTAGGGCGTCCTGGGAGGCACGCAACAATAAATCATAACACGATTCCACTGTCTTCTCGTAACTTCCGTTCGGTTTATTTACTTGAAGAGTCTCGATGGAACCGCGCAGTAAAATCTCCTGCTCGTCCTTGCGCCTCTTCAAGATCAGATACTTGACGCAAATATTCTTGAAGGTCTCGTCGCGCTGCACGAGATTCTCAGTGATATTCAGGAGTCTCTGCTCAAGAATTTCAGCCTGAACGAATGAAATATATAAATAAAAGTCAGTAAAAAAAAAATAAAAATTGCCCTTTTTTTTGTAGCAGAAACGCCCTTGTATCGCAAAGAGGAAATTAATGATTTTTAAGTTGCGCACAAACCTGCTTGCTCTTCTCCTCGAGTATCGTATCCTTCAGAGACAATTCGCTCTTGAGTTGCTCGTTCAGTTTTAACAATGCGTCGTACCTTATTGAATAATTATATCTCTTTCGTAACGCCACGTGAACGCGTGTTACAATAATAATAGTAATAATAATGATAACAATAGTAATAATAAGTGTTACGCGGTGGCAGGTGTTTGTATAATTACTTCCGGTGCCAGGTACGCTGAACCTCTATCCTCAAGTTCTGCGGAAGGTCATCGACGACACCGCAACCGAAATCTGTTACGTTCCGTCTGAATAAATCTGCAACGTATGCACGAATCCGATGTACCGGAAGTTCTTGCGAAACATCTCTTGTTTATCGTTACGAAAAATAAACGTACTGAGCATATTCTTGTTGCGCTTATCGGCCTCCTTGAGCTCGTCCGAAAGACTCGTTGTTTTAGTTTTTAGCGTAGAATAACGCATCAACTGCTCGGCTTCGAGGCCTCGAGATAATTTTAAGCTGCACTCCAACGAGTCAATGGTACTGCGTATCGCGTCGAGCTTAGATAATCCAATATCCTCGGCGTGTCCAAGCGACTCTTGACGAATTATAGAAAAGTAATTGCAGGTTTGTTTGTTTTTTTTTTTTTTTTTTTTTTTTATAATGGAAGTGGTTAACACTTATTCGTACTTCGATGGTTTATCTTGAAAGGGGATTTTCATCGAATAACCTTCGTAAAAAAAAAAAAAAAAAAAAAAAAAAAAAAAACTCTTTAACAGTATGAACTTTAGTGCATTTGAAACGAAAAAATGCATACGAAGGTAATTAGAGAGAGGTACGTTTACGTTTGCATAAATGCAAATGTCGTTGACAAGTTGACGATAATAATGAGCATTTAGCGAGCAACAGGAAAAAAAAAAAAAAAATTAATAGCCGTTTCATTTTAAATGCAAATCGCTGAAACTTATCCGCACTTCGACGGTCAACATTGGAAATGGATTCGATCGGGCTGTCGCTGCCATCAGCCTCGCCGTCGATGTTTCTCAGCGATTCGATAATTTCCAGAGGCAAATTAACGCGAGCGCTATCCGTCGTATCTTCGCTCATAATTGGGTCACAATTGCTATTTCTTTAACGCGCGATGATTGCGCGTGACGTAATTGACTATTTGTCGGCTTACCGGTAGCCATGGTTACTGTCTGGCGAATACGCGTCATTTCGTCGAATGACCTTGGGAGGGGGAAATGGAGTGAACTTTAGCATATTTTTTTTTCGCACACCTTTAGAATCAATTAAAACTAGAAAATCCGTCACTCCGCGGCTCCACGGGGTACGTACTCGAAGTTAATCTGCGGATTTAAAAGTAATCACAACAATAACAAGATATCGGGGACGATGCGTTCAAGAAGAAAGAAAAAAAGAAAAAAAAAATAGTTGCGCGCAAAATCTGCATTCGAAACTTGCCGAGCATGAGCGATGCAACACATCCTCCGGGTCCCTAGACCTTTCGTCCCTCGACGGCCGTCGATCTAGGGATATTCGAGCCGCGCTTTTTTTCCCAGGGTTTTTTCAAACGGTTTGTTGTCAGCAGTGACAAATACATGATGGCCGTTGCCACCGTACAGTGAAACGCGTATACGGAACTGTCGCGATTATCCCGTAAAACTCGACTGTTTTTCCGAATCGGTGATATATCGGGTTATCGTGTATCGCTCGATCGTGCAGTGTCAAACGACGAGCGACCTGTGTTAATCAAAGTGTTCGCACCTTTCCGACCGCGGGAGCTAGGAAGTATCCCGAAGAAGGTGAAAACACGGGTGGCTAAACCGCGTTCGCGGAGAGGTAATATTGACGATTTTTCCATCGAGACGTTATCGACATATCTTCCGTTTGGAGAATCGCAAACGTGTGTTTACCATAGGATTTTCATTCATTTCGTAAATCGACGCTGATGAAAACACGCCAGTACCGCGATTTTCTTTTGTTTACGCCTTGTCACTTGGGCTTTTGTTGTGTGCAACCGCGCGCCGCTCCGAGGCGAGTATGTGAGAGAGTCCGTCGCGGTAGCTTGTGTTGGTTTACATCGTGCATAGCTGTGTGTCTCCCTCGTGAAGGCACGTACGCTTACTCTCGACACGTACACACACACACCCGAACGCACACACACACACGCTCCTGTACGCCGAGCTTATAACCTCAAAGCTCCATTCCAGATGTCGATTATCCTCTGGATGTAAAATGTATACGTCGATTGATTCGCCAGCTTCGATGACTGACGCTCGTGAGCGCGAAAAAAATCACGCGTAAAGAACACGCAAATAAAATTCTATGCCACTCTCCCCTTTGAAAAATCATCCCTCGCTGCTCGAATATTTCACTTCGGCGGTCGCATTTCACTTCGGGGGAATGTATTTACTGTCCTGGGTGTCGTTGGTACGCTGAGGTTCGCTGTTTGAGCCAAATAAAAGATGTTGTTCGACTGGGAAGAAAATGTGTATTTGGAGCATGAGGATCAACGGCTGGGATCCTTGCGCGAGCATTGTGGGCTGCGGATACCCAGGAGTGAAATAGTCCGAACTGGGATCTCTCAATTTGTGCGGAATCATATATTAGATATTCTCTGAAAGTAGTGATTTTTTTTAAATTAATTTTTATTATGAAAATGTATGTCACAGTGACCTTGATAGACTTGAAAATTTGTTGGTTTGGTATAAAAAAAGTGGTTGAAAAAATTATTCAGTTGGGACAATGATAATGGGATGGTTTAATATGGATTGGAGTCGCGGGTAATCGACGATTCAATGTATGACAATGTTGTAACAAATGAAATTTTTTTGTTGCAGATAAAACAGTTCAACCATGGAAGATTCGGTGCGATAAGCTCGCTTTGATAAACCGCGAATCCCACAGACGGAGAGAGTTCGGCGGAAGTTGGATAACCACAGGAAAAATTCAATTCAACATGTACAAAGCTCAGCGGGTTGTCTGAAAAATCAAACAATGTCAGCGAATTACTTCTCGCTGTTAGATTTAGGATAGGCTCCGATGGCCTTTGTGCATATTATTCGGAGTTCGAGGGATATATCAAAAGTTTTGTAGTCGTTAAAGAAGCGTCGTGCTCATTGAGAAAAGAAGAAGAAGAAAAAAAAACGGAACGTAAATTACCCGCAAAAAGAAAACGTAACGAAACATTTTCGATCCAACGATAGTTTTTCGATGGACAGACGCTTAATGGCGGAAGATGTTCAGAAAATCGACATTTGTGTCATACAAATGTTGTTAGCCTCAGGACGGGCGACGCGTAGAAACGACGCTTTGTCAATTGCGAGACTGCCGAGCGGAGCCGATTTAAAATAGAATCAAGACACGAGTATTTGTTATGAGCGAGCGGGTGAAAAACTAAGTTACATGAATGTCAGGAACCGGCGACGTGGGTCGCAGACGCGTTGAGTGGCGCCGTAGCGCAAACGTCCATCGTCGATATCTGCGATAGATCCCCCGTCCAATTTTTCAAGGTGAGACTCTCTCAAATTTTCGCCCAAAAGAAACATTTCATTGCCGTCACTATTTTTCTCTCTTACCATTTCCGATTTTTTCTTACCGTTTCGATTTCTCGTTCGTCGAGTTAGGTATAAAATATACGAGGAGGAAAAGAGACGTGGCCGAAAAGGTGGCTGTACGCTGCCTAGGATTACGAGGTGCTGCGTGGGCATGCAGCAGCCTCAGACACGCCCGCTCCTCGGGGACTCTGTATCCTCTACAACTTCCCCGAACGCACGTCGAACGAATTCGGTTGCTGTGCTCACTCATCAACAGGTAAATAAAACGTTTACCTTACTGAGAAGATAAATATTTTCGATACCCATTGATAAACGGAGCTGCGATCTAACGAGCCTCCCTTTCGTTTTCTTCACCAGTTACAACAGCTACAACAACTTCAAGCTCAAAACTCGTCCGGACAACCGCTTACATTTGCCTTGCAACAGTCGTCGAACAACGTGAGTATCTTTTCTATATGTATATTTTTTTTTCGTCTCATTACTCAGCTGAGCTTTTCCATGTCAAGAGAACATTTTTAATTTCGCAGCCACAAGATCAGGGCAATGGATCGGCGACCGGTAACCACATAGTATACTTGAATCAGTTGAGCCAACTGAATCAGAGTACAATAAATCCCTCGGGGACTGGTATGGGCTTACCCCCGGCCACCCCCACTTTCGGGGTGGGCCTTAATATGGGACTGCCTCTATCGCTACTAAACACAAGTCTCACATCGCTCACCTCGAACGTGATAACGACCTCGAACCCGTTGCTCAATCTCGGTCTCAATCCCGCCGGTCTGACAGCAGTGAATCCGGGCCTCAATACTCTAAACGCGCTCAACTCGAATCTACCCTCGAACAGTATTAGCAATGGTCTAACGGGCCTCGGTCAAGATCTGAACGGCATTAACACGGGAATAAGTCGTCTGAATACCCTAAACTCGACGAGCATAAGTTCCGGCCTGTCCGGCATTAATTCCGGCATAAACAACGTTAATCCGACCCTGACGAGTCTGAGCTCGACGATAAATCAAAATTACGCAACCATAAACGCCAACATAAACGAGTCGAGTGCCGGCGTGACGAGTCTCAACACCCTAAACTCCAATCTAACGCCGTCGAGTATAAACTCTGGTCTCAATCAGACATTCAACAGATCGCTTAACGTTCTCGCCACGGGTCTCACGCCGGTCAGCAGCTTGAACTCCTGCAGCGCGAGTTTTCCGTTTCAAACAATTCAGAGCATACAAAGCCTGGCCCCGCACATTGTCGGATCTAATATCGCCCACGTGCCGAACTCTGCGATTTCGCAGCATCCGATATCGAGCGCATCCTCGATATCGCACAGTGCCAATCTCGCTATGAGCTCGAGCGTCTTCACCAGCACATCGAACACGCCGATACTGTCGACGAGCGCGAGTGCCAATCATCCGACTAATGTCAGTCACAATCAGAGCGTTCATCTCGGTACAATGCACACGAATCTGCCGAACGCATCGGCGGCGAACGTGCCGCACATGTCGGCGGCGAATGACCCAACGGCGACTCTAAGTCACGTGTCGACCCTGAGCTCGAGTCATCCGGGAAACTTTCAACAGCAGCAGCAGCAGCAACAGAGACAATTCGCTCAGGTTTCGAACACGGGACTGAACACGTCGCTTAGCCTCGGTGGATCCAATCAAACGAACACAGTTAAATCGATGCAAAACATACAGAGTCAGAACGTCAGCTCGCCCGGAAGTCCATTCTCTATTCCTCTCAAGAGTCCAGCGTCCAACATAGCGCCACCGACGCCGAGTCCGAGTCCCAACAGATTGCTCCTTAGATCGCCGGCTTCGAATTCCATCCAGTCGAGCCGAAACAGTCCGAGCCCGGTCGCCAATTCCACGAGTAACTTCAGTATGCAGCTACAGAGCCCGATGCAGAGTCCGCTGAGCGTCGGACAGATACAGAGTCCCGCCCCGAGTCCCTATCCACCGGCCAAGAGTCCTCATCATCTCGGCGGTGGGAACACCCTGAACAACAGGAGTCCCGCTCCAGGTGGAAGTCCGGGACCACCGGTCGTAAGTATATCGACGATGAATAGTCGATTATTCCGATTCGTGGATCGACGTCCTCGCGCGATTCGAAGCTCCGATTATCTCTGGAATATTTCGTTCTGTTGTTGAGAGAGTATCTTCTTTCCAATTTCAGGTTAGACCCAACACACCGATCCTCCAGCAGGGGATGCAGGTGCTGCAGATCATTCACGGAGCACCCCAGGGTTACCAGCAAGCCTCGTCCCAGCTCGTGACCCGCGCTCATCTCTTCGGCAACCAACAGATTCAGATAGCAACGGCGAAACCCCCCAAGCAACCACCGCAGATTCTGCCGAAACCGCCGAATCAGCAGGGCGTCACGTCGCAGCAGAAGCAGAGGGTCACGACGACTATAACGAGTCAAGTTACCCAGCAAACGCAGCCGCAGCTCGTGCTTGCCAGCCCTCAGCAGAATCAGACCACCGCGACGATGATACCGACGGCGCAGGGTCTTCTGCTCAATCAGGTATACAACCGTTTTTGATCGAACGGAATTTCGAACGTCGTTGTCGTTCCGAAAAACAAAATTTAGGAACGATATTTGGACGTATGAACAAAAATTTAGGAGAAACGAATTGTGAAATTCTTCGGGCCGGCATATATCAACGTCGCGTCTATCGCATCCATCCGTCATCGTCATTCATTCACACACATCCGCTGTACGAATAATGCTGTACTACCGATATCGTCGCGAAGATATGCGAAATATCGGATCGCACCCCTCCGACGTTCATTCACGATATCTGCATGCGCGCATGTTTGTCTCTAACCCGCTCGTCCGAGCTGCTTTGTCGTCGATCGTCAAATCATCGACAAGATTCGCTGCCGTTGCTGCCTGTTAATGGTGTTTCTATCAATTGGGTTTGTGGTACGTAGGTCCTGCCGTCATCCGGGCCGGTTATCGTCCAGCAACAACCTGGCGGCGTTCAGCTTATACTCCGGGCGCCGACGAACGCTCAGCAACAAACGCATACCGCACAGGTGATGGTTTCATTTCCATATCATTTATCACACTTTTCATCATTCCAATTGTCATCGCTTTTGTCAAAGTGTGTTTTGTATTATTTGTGTTACGTTACTAAAAATCGATATTTCAGGATTGTCGCCTACGGATCGCGCTTTCTGTCATGCCTATAAATCCCATTTGGTTTTTTTTTCACGTCCATCTCTCCGTTTCTTCGCCGATCGTTGACACGATCGATTCGCGAGACGCACGCGTTAGATCCAACTTGCATGACATTTTTTCAAATGCGTGTACGCTTTGGTTACAGATTCAGAGAGAGAGATTACGAGAGTAAGATTAACGAGAAAAGAAAAGAATTTTTTTTTCGCTCTGTTTATCTAAAAATTTCGATCGAACTTACCTTTACAGCTGACGCAGCAGCAATTGGTCAGAGTCGTGACGGCCCAGGGTATGCAACTTCAGGGTCTCACGCCGACGTTTTTCGCTGTTCCGAACGGATTTCCTTCGGCCACTCAACCTGTGATAAGGCATACGCCCACGAGTCCTGCACCCTGTAAGTAAAAAAAAAACTTCCCCTATTAGATCTCAATGTCGTCGGCGCATAAAAAAAAACCCCTCACGTACGATCGTTTAAATTGAATTAATTCATTTTTATCAACCCCACAGCAAATACCGGCAACAACAATCCCATAGTGATACAGAACGCCATGGTGCAGAGTCCCCAGTCGCAGATAGCTCAAGTGAGCTCGTCGACGACCGGTGGAAATGTAACGACGAACCAGCCGGTCGTCGATCAGAGTTTGCTACCACCGCCGAAGAAAAAAGCGAAGAAGAAGAAGAGAGCGAAGAAGAAAGATGACGACCCGCCGAAGCTCGATCTCGCTAGTATAATGAAGATATCTGGTATCGGTGACGACGACGATATATTCGACACCGATCTTGGTCCCGAGTGCGAAGCGCCGCAGCATCAGCAGCAACAGCTACACATCGAGCAGCATAATCAAGTGCACCACCTCAATCAAATGACGGTCCAGGGTTCGGTCTCGAGTAACCAGGCTCAAAGCGTCATTCGGGTTACGACTACGAATATAACGAATGCCCAGCAGCAACAACAACAACAACAACAACAACAACAACAACAACAGCAGCAACAACAACAACAACATCAGCAGCAGCAGCAGCAGCAACAGCAGCATCAACAACAACTGCAACAACAACAACAACAACAACAACAACAACAACAGCAACAACAGCAACAACAACAGCAAAATCAACAAGCCGTCGCGACTTCCGAAAATTACGGCAGTCCGCTGGTTTCTCAATTACAGATGCCAATACAGAACGCGATATCCGGGCAATTGCGATTAGCCGTCGGTGAGGACGGTAAGGTAGTTTTACATCACACACCGGAGCCAAATCAACCGGAGATCGACCAAGCTACGGCTCAGGCTCTCATACGCTCGTTAACGCAAGGTGGTGGTGCGAACTCGCAGATAATCTCCCAGCTTCTCGGTCACGCTCAGACGATATCGCAGAATGTTCAAAACAACGCTAACAATCGTGCCAAGTCAGCGAAACAACTTCAACAACAACAGCAGCAGCAGCAGCAGCAACAGCAACAGCAGCAACAGAATCAAGCATTCAGTCAAATCGTAAGTGGAACTGCCTCCCACCAGCCCATAACATCCACAGCTAGTCCCCAGCAAGTTCAGATCTGTGCGAAATTGAATTACACCCAAGAAACTTCGAGTCAATGTAGAAACGTAACTGGACAACGAAGCATCGTCAACATACAACAGCAGCAGCAGACGATGCAAGTAAACGCGCAAACTAAGAATGTACAAACTTTGAACGCCGGAATGCAGCTGAGCAGTGCTGGTGTGCACATAGCGATGAGTCCTCAGTCGCCCAAGACGAATTGCCCGAAGTTCAACGAGGTGCAGACACCGAAGATCGTGACGAATCAATCGGGAACCGGTCAGCAAGGCAAGAAGGGAGGTCAAGCCTTGAGCGGTAACGCGGGAGCCGCGATGAGGCACGGGTTGACCAAGGCTCAGCAGGCTGCACAGACCCAAAAGAATCTTCAGGGTAGCGGAACTCTGCATCGGAACGTGGCTATAGCGAAGAACGTTCAGAATGCTCAGCAGAGACTTCATCAGGAAGAACAACAACAACAGCTACAGCAGCAAAATCTTCATCAAATATCCACGCAAACAATGCAGGGATTGAACGCTCAACAGAATCCCCACAAGATAACTGTATCGGGCGTTCAGACGAATTCGCTCAATCTTCTGCAGCAACAGCAGCACCAAAATTCGGCTAACGGCAATCAACAGACGACTATGCAATTTGTACAAACGAGCGACGGTGTTCACCATCAGATAATCCATCAAAATTGTATGACCGGTATCGAGCGAAGTCACCAGCACGTGTCGCACGAGGCTCATCGAGTTCAGCATCAGGACACCAGCGGCGCGATTCCTCAACAAACAGCTCAGGCTATACAGCAGAATTTGAACGTTCAGCAAGCTCTGCATCAACAGCAGCAGCATAACCAGCAGCACAAGGGAACGACCGCGAACGCTTCGTGCTCGACGAGTATTCAGCAACGATGCGACAAGCCTCTTATGAATTCCCAGCAAGTAGGTCACGTCCAGCAGACGATGCAGCAACAGAATATAATATTCTCGAACGCTCCGTGTCCCAGCAACGAACAACAACAGCAGCAGCAGCACCAGCAACAACAGCAGCAGCAACAACAGCAGCAGCAGCACCAGCAACAACAGCAGCAGCAACAACAGCAGCAGCAACAACAGCAGCAGCAACAGCAAAAGCAGCAGCAGGAACAGCAGAACGCCGATATGCTCAACTCGGCAGCGACGAATATTCTCAACAACGCTCCGAAGATAACGCCGGAGATACTGAACGCCCTGAGCAATCTGAATCCCAACGATCAGCTGTTGATCGCGAACGCCAACGGACAGATGCAAGTGATAAGCCAGCAGTTGTTGCAGCAACTGTTGACCGGACAGCTGAACGCAACGAGACCACAGATGAATCAGAATCAAACGCAGAAAATCGTCATAGGCGAAACCGAGGCGAACTCCCAGAATCTTCAGGGCGTTCAGATAAACACACCGAACAGTCAGATAATCGTCAACAGCTCGGGCGGCGCACCGACGATTCAGAACAATATACAGAACATCGTCGTGCAGGCGGCACCTTCGCAGATGCCCCACCAGATACAGATACAGAATTCCGATTTTCCGAGTCAATTCATCGACAATCTGAATCAACAGCAGATTAGAAATCTGTCGAACAATCAACAGCAACAGCAGCCGCAGCAGCAACAACCGCAGCAGCAAGCCGCGCCCACGACGACTACGACGAAGGCGAAGAAAGCGAAGATCTCGAAGAGAGCGAAATTGGCCGTTAGCTCGGCGCAGAACATCGCGAACGCGCAAGGAGCGAAGGCTCTGACGTCCCGGCCGGCGATGATTACGACGTCGACGACGACGACCGTGAAGACCGAGAGCGGTAGCAAGGTCACGACTAACTTCACGCCCCAGGCGACGGCGACGATAAAGGTCGAGCCCGGCACGGTGGGGAACGGAAGACCCGTGGTAACGACATCGCCCGCCGCCGCACAAGTCTCCGTGCCCGCGAACGGACAAATGGCACAGAGAACGACGCGCTACATTCAACTACCTGCACAGAAGCAACAGATGCTGAAGAACATACAGGCTCAGATACAGGCGATAGTCACGCGAAAGACCAACACTCAAACTGAACAGGCGATGCTGAAAAAACTCTATGTGGAACACGCGAAGATCGTTTCGAGCGGAAAGGTCGTCAGCGGTGCTAATCATCCAGTCAGCAGCGTAAGTCGATCGATCTCCTCCACTGACCCAAGGAATCGAGCAAGTTGTCACCGTACGATAATCAATTTTTTACTTTTTATTTCCCTCGACAGGTTACGGAAACACCGAGTGTCGTCGCACCAGCGGTCATCGTACCACCGAGTCCTCAGGCCCAGAGCACCTGCAAGAATCAAACCTGCAAAAAAACGTCCACGGTACAAACGCAAACGCAAACTCCCACCGCGGCTGTGACAAGAAACGCCCAGTGTTCCAGCCCGAGCGGACAGGAACTCTCGAGTAACGTCGTCGCTCCGGTTATTAGCAATATCCCGGTATGTCTTACGCTTTAATTAAGCACTTTCCGTTATGTTGGAGCGGTAGAACAAATCTAAGGCAAACGTCCCAGTGGCCGAATAAAGCGTACGTGCAAGGGAGACGAAGATAAGATTTTTATGCATGTCCGAGGACCGGGAAAGCTCTATTGGTTCTTTTACCTTACAGCGTACAAAAAACACGTGATCAATGTGAATATTTTTTGGTTGTTCGATGCAGCAGGTACCACAGAGCATGCCTAATATTTCTTCGCCGAGTCTTCACCCGATCCAAACGAAGCCGCAGCCACAGCCGCAGCCTCAACAGCCGCAGAAGTTCTATCAGCCTCACAGCAGTCAGCTCCTAAGTCCGTCCTCGTCGAGCGCGCCGACCAACTTTCCGCCCTCGAGCGTAAAGACGCCGCCTCTGCAATGCACCACCGCCCAGCAGACGACGCAGCAGCCGCCCCCGCCGCTGATTCAGCAAACGACAACGAGTGCCCAGCAGTCTACACAGTGCCAGACTGATCCACCGGACATCAAGCCGAACATTCAGTTGCTGAGTCCGATAAAACAGGAATTGCCCTCGCCTATACAGGTCCAAGTGCAGACTGGCTCGCCCGCAGGTCAGGTGGCCTCGCCGAGAGTGGCCGGCAAGGCGCAGAGGATACAAAGTCCGGTAAATATCGCCGTCAGTCCCGGTGCTAAACAACTGGTCAGCTCGGTGAGTGGTGCGGGACCGATGGTGAGCCCGCGGCAGGGCGTCAAGAGGCCCGCTACGTCACCGATTTGTCGGCAGATCAATCGCGGCGATCTGTAAGTATTGTCGCGACAGTGCTATACGAAGAGACAATGGTAACTATGTTCGTGACGATACTATCGTGTATTTTTTAAATTTCAGCTTGGAACAACAGCTCAAAATCGATCAAAACGGTGCAACGAATCCGGATGTGAATACCCCTTTCGCAGGTAAACGCGACGCCTGCAAGAGGCTCGTCAGATACCATTGCTTCAACGAGCAGGTCCTAAGTGCCAAAGATCTCGCCAAGGCGGACGAGATATTTGAAGAAACGGCTAAACATCTACTAGGCAAATTCAACTCGATGATGAACAAGTACACGTATCTTCTGCTGATGGAGAGCATGGTGAGAAACAGTCTATTCCATTTGCTCCGACCATTTACAATTATCCATGTACGGAATCCGTATAGTAATTGTGGTGTAAAAAAAAAAAATTACAGCGCGAAGTCAGGACATCGGAGTTGATGATGATAGACAGAACTTTCGTCGCCGAGGAGGAGAGCATGCTGACGAGATTGCGCGAGCAAGAAGCCAAAGTCAGCGGTACGTAAAAAAAATAAAAAATAAAATAAAATAAAATCGCAAGTATCTCCCAGCGTGACTGAACGACATTTTTTGCACCTTCGACAGAGGAGTTCAAAAGGGAGGACAAACCTCTCGTCAAAGTAGAGGCCGATCTGACGGAGGACGACGAGAAGCCACCATCAACGCTCGCGAGTGTCTCGGTTAAGCGCGAGCTCGAGGATGACTTTTCGAGCATAGAAACGGACTCCAAGCTCCTGCTCAAGCCCTCCAGTTGCACGAGCGGCGACTACGACGAGTGGCTCGAGATTCAGAAAGAGCTCGGTGTTTATCCGAGCGTCGGTAGTGATTCGTCGAAGAGTAGGAACATCGGTGTGGCGGCGGTCAGTGGAAGTGGGAGTGTCGCCGGTAGTGTGTTCGGGTCGTCTTCGAGGTCATCCTCGAAGGCCGAAAGAACGCGAGCGAACGGCGAGTGTCGTTTGGGCGGTGCGGCCGCAGCGGCTGCGGCGGCGGTCGTCGCAGCCGCGGCTACGAGTGTGTCCAGTGTGGCGAGCGCGAACGTTCAAAAAAACACTTACGAGCAGGACTCGACGAGCTTGGATACGGAGAGACGTTGGAGCAGCGCAACCGATCTCGAGCGCGACCTTCTCGAGGATGCCGACAGCCTAGATGGTCTGGCACTGCAGACCCAGTGCCCGTCGGCGATCAATCTCGGTAGCAACGAATCCGTGAGCGTCAACGACCACGACGACATCAACGCCCAGGTACAGTCGGCGATCGACAGCATTCTCAATCTGAAGAAGAGGCCGTCGACCGCTGCCCCGGCGGGCAACACCAGCGGCAATCCTCCTCCCCAACAAACCAGTGAATCGAAGGACACGATGCTCGATCAGGCGGTCCGTAGCATTATGGGCTCGTGACCCTCCTTCAATAAAGTATGTTAATCGTTTGAGTGACGAATCGGAACCGTGGGTTACCCCGGTTGTCGCCGATCGCTCGTTTCAACCCCCCCCCCCCCCTACCCAACAGAACCCCCCCCCCCCCCTCACCCGGTGCGATGGGAATTCGACGATGTGAACAATCGTCGATTTTTCGATAAAACGAATCGAAGCCAGCCCGACGACGGCGACGACGACGAACGACTGGGCTGATCTGGAAGAGCCTCTCCCATTCGTTCGTCGTTGTCGTCGTTTCATTCTCGTGATTACACACGGGAACGCCGGGAGAGAGTGAGAGCTATGCAGAATCTACACATACGAAAAACGCGGAAAAGCGCGTCCGGCTACACGATTCTTCGCACGATGTTTCGTCGATAATAATGATTTTATCAATTTTTTTTTAGTATTTTTTTTTTCTTTTTTTTTTCTTCTCTCTTTCCGTTTCACAATGGCAATAATTATTTATATACACAAAGATGTACACTTTCCAATAGACTAGAAACGCGTAAATATGAAGCCATCGTGTAACTGTAATTTTTAGATGATGTAAATGTGGTTAGATAGAATTTGTGGCATGACGAGAAAAAAAAAGAAAAAAAACAGTGTCTATCCACGCTCTCAGATGTTTCGAATCTGCAAGTTTGTAATGTAATTTTGTAAAAAGGAAGCTATTTAAAGAACAAAAAAAAAGAATGACTTATTCATCGTTTTTAACTGTAAAACTTATCTTAACGAAAGAAGGATAATGAAGAAAAAAAATGAAAAACAAAAAACAACGCTTCAAATGGATGTTATTCCAAAACGTGAGTCGGTGAATTGTAAATATACTGTTTAAGGTGTATTATTATTATTATTATTATTATTATTATTATTATTATTATTATATTATTAATATTATTATTATTATTATTTTAATTATTTTAATTATTATATCGCTGGGATATTTTCTCGGCGTTTATTATTACAAGTAGCAATTACTCTATCGTCACCGCCGTTTTTAAACTTTTGTCTCTTCTGACTTCGATCTTCGGTGCGATTAAACGAGATAGAGGCGAGAACGAGATTGGTCGGTCGGCAACACGAGAATTCAAACGGTCTTACGATTTCTTCTTGTTTTTCAATTCCATATCATTTTGTTTTTTTTCTGTCAATGACTCATAACCGGTAACAGTCTGAATTCAAACGGAAAATCAAAGCGTGAACAGGATAGATTTTTTATCTAGACTTACAAGTTTTACATAAACAATTTTTGGCGTCACTTAGATAAAGAACAAACAAAAAAAAATGAAAACACAGCTACAACAGGACAACAATAGATGTGTGTAGATAGTGCGTATACGGTGAGAGAGAGTTGGCCGGCGGGGAAAGGATAGTCCACGAATACTTATATATATATATATATACATATATATATTTTTCTGAGCGAAAGGGATCGGCACCTTATCGATCCTTCTCGCGCTACACGTAAACGTATACGACAAACATTTTGCTCGAGTGACGAAGTTTTACCGGCGCGATAGAAAAGAAAAAGAAAACAGAAAATCAATCGATAGACTGTCTCAATTAACGCTCATATTTTTTTTCAATCACCTATGGCTCTTGTAAAAACACGGACGTTGTACTTTCGCCGCGTTCTCCCCCACTTCGTTGTCGGGATATCAGTGTTTTATGAAAGAAAAGGAAGAAAAGAAAGATTTAAAATTGAAGTTCAAACTGAACACACGGGAGAACGCAATAATATGTACGCACTGGATGCACCGCGTCTATTTTACAGTAGAGCTCGATCGAAAGATACATATATTATTGACAGTGGACCGATTGTAAGTTCGAGGGAACCCGATAATACATAGCGATTCAACAAAAATAAAAAGAAAAGAATAACAATCAATCAACAGTGAGCTTTTGGTAATCAATGACAAATCTATCATATCAATTTTATTTTAACGGGGACAGATAATGCATTTTTTAAAAGTACATTGTATGATGAATTTTTTAATGTAAAAATCGTGCAGTGAGAGAGTTTATAGTGCGATTTTTATAGCGCTCGGGAGAAGAATAAAGAGTTTGCGCGATCAAATCTGCAAGCGGGGTTCCCTCTTAGTCTACGATCGGTGTTTTTTAACGGAAAATTGACGTTGTAATTGAAGATAAACGATAAATCGAGGAGTAAAATTATCGGCAATCAGGCTTCATTGCGGGAATCGATCGTAAAAGCGCATTCGCGAAAAATCGTACGAGTTTTAGATCCGGTTAACGTAGAAACGAATGATTGGCAAAGAATTTTCTCAGTATTTCCATATCCTTTCGCCGTGCGATCTCTCGACAAATTACCCCTATACATTGTTTCGTCTTGTACAGGGATAATAAAAATGACTTTTTTTTTGTTTGGCAAAAAGCAATCTAAGACTGACAAATATACAGACGAAAGAAGGAAAAAAATAATAATAATAATGAATACAAACAAACGAGCAGAACTATTAATGTAATACGATTTAACGAGTAATTAACCGTTTGTACATAAATATTTAAATGCACACACGTGATGAGAAACAAGATAAGAATGAAAAAAAAAAAAAAAAAAAACGAATAATAATACAACACACAAACATCACCCGACGGCAAACGCGACTTAATTCTAATGGCTCTTGCAGGTTTTGAAAGATGAATATATTAAAGTTCTGTCGTTCCTAATAAATTGCCGACATTTTGCCAATAATGAATATATTTCCTTCCTAATAAAAACCCTTGTCGATCCTCTTTCGATTGCAGATACTCCAAAAGCGTTAAGGGGATGCAACTTTTCACTTTCCCATCGCATAACTAGTATGGAAACAGAAAAATATTTTTAAGGCGATGTGAAACTGACTCGGCCATTAACGAAAACTGTAATCCATTGCTTTTAAAGGTGATAAACTTTTCTGTGAAAAACTATAAATGATCAAATTTTTTTATTTGATCATTTAATCAGTTTTCGTTACCGACCGCGCAGTGTCATCATCTGAAGGTGGGCTTAAAGATCAACATAACCCGAAAATATTTTGAAACCATCTTTCGCCGAAACATCTCAAAAACAAATTAAAAATGAATTGCGGGACTGACTGCGTATTTGATTAACACCCCGCAATTCGTTTTGCTTTTTACAGAATCGTTTCGGAGTAAAATGGATTAAAAACTTTTACGCCGTCTCTCTTGCACTCACACGTGTCTGGCGTCCCCTTAAGGCGAGGCTGAAATCGTGCGGCGAGCGTCCGAGTGCGAGAGAGACAGCGCCATAGGGTTCCTGTGAGAGCGAGCGAGAGAGGCTTTAGACTCGCATTAAGAGGAAGCTAAATCCAGCCGGCGGTTGCTTCGGTGTGAGAGAGACAGCGCCGTGACGATTCTGTAAGAGCGAGAGAGAGGAGTTTAGACTCCCCTTAAGGGGACACAGCCGTTACCATAGCTACGGAAGTGGAATCATCGCAGCTGCGATTGCGCGCGTAACGTCAAAAAAGAGCGGGTCCGAATGTCTCGTTGTGTTTCGTTAATTGTTGACAGAACGATAACAAACAAATTGAATTATCCGCACAACTAACGTCGACGAACAATGGGTGAAGTCGACAACGCTCAAATAATTGTAAGTATCGTTAATGCATACGAGCGAACCGGCGATACAAAAAAACTAACCTATCCCGTTCCACGTTTCTAAAAGTTGACAGAAATAAATTTATCAAAGTATTCGTTAATTTGAGGCACCCTTCTTAATTCACAATGTGGAATATCGTTGTTTCGTTACATTTATTTTTCGATCATTCGGCCAGGCTATTCCAGACGATGTCTGCAGAAGGGGCATCGCAGCTACCTGGAGCGGCGGCAACAAAATTGGAGTCCATGCGTACAAACATGTGGATGTTCATTCCGAAGGTAGGTCCACTGTTCTCTCTATTAATGTTCTCTTCATGATTATCGTGACAATGGCTTTAATAAACTTTCCTTGCAGACAAACCCAGCAACCTTGCTCCTTGCGAAGCCAAGGTACACCTACTCAGACAAGAGGTAATACTGTTCGACCCGACACTGCGGAAGCTTGTGAACGAGAGCAACGGAGTATTCCTGTCGATAAAGAAACTAAAGTCGCAGGGGGGAGGAGAGCTCAGGCCTGAATTGGTGAAACACAGCAAACAGTACAGATCCATTCTGCGAGCTTGCGTGGAAAGCTTGCAGGACACTGCAGAGAAATCTGATTCCGAGAAGAGGAATCTGCTGGAGAATTTTCTCACTATATTCTACAACGTCGAGTGCGTCTGGCACCTCACAGAGATTCTCTACATCGACGCTATTCCGGGTATAAAATTTAGAAATTTCCGAAATTTACAAATTTACAAATTTATTTTAAACTTTCGCATTTCATCGATTAAATTCTAGGCGATGTCGTGCTTCCTCAACTATTGGAATGGATTCGTTTCCACTTTCCTTCGAGGGAACTCGTAGCCGTGAAGATACTGGCGAAAAAGTCGATTGGGGCCGAGCTGGAAAACATGAATTACTGGGAGGCCGTTATGGGCTGTGCTTTGCACGGAAAACTCGAGGTCGTCAGGGCTCTCCTCGCCCTCCACAGCAAGGCCGATCATCCTGCGTTCATAACTGCCGACAATACTCTGAAGACCATGCCGGTTTACAACGTTTACGGTGGTTACTCCGTAAACGAATTCACTATGCGCTGGAAGCACTGGCAGCTCGATCTTTCGTCGAACGTCGGATGCAAGACGTTCTCCGTCGACGATAATTTGGAATCGTTGATGAAAGTAAGAGAAATTCGTTTAAATCAAAGTCTCATAAAAAAGACAGGAAGTGCAAAACGACCGCGACGACTAATTAATTGTTCGTCTCTCAAAATTTATCGCAGCTGGTGGTCGGCGAGGAATCTATGCTCTGGGAATTCTCAAAGTACACCGAAGCTTGGTACGAACTGTTAGCCGCAAAGTTATTCTATTCCGCTCCCTGCTGCAAGCAACCGGAGCTCGCTCGTCACGCGAACAATATCGCTGAGAAGTGGCAAGCCGGTAGAAATCTCGATCACGTTATACTCGCTCTCATGGAGAGCGATCTTCATCAAGTAATCAAAGAGATACAGTACATGAGCGACAACGGTTGGTTCGCCGCGCATCTCACGGATCTCCTCTACAATTGCGAGAAGCTCAATATCATAGACAAACATCAGACAAAGTGAGTAACGCGCTTTTCTTCGCTACTCGAAGAATCTAGCTCGAATCGATAAATGGATGTTTATTTAATGATTATTTTTCAATCTTTTTTCTATCAGCGTAACGGGCCAACTGCACGAATCTCTGATCCTCGACTACGGAAGCACTCTCATGAGTCATCCATCGCTCTGGCAATGCGGAGCGAGTTATCTGGAGCAGTGCTCGATCCAGGGCGCAGCGAGATTGGAAACTCTGCTTGAATCGATACCGATGGGCACCGAAGCGAGAATAAACAAGATAATAAATGTAGCGCGTAAAAACAACATGAACCACGTCGGTGAGTCGACTTGGATTTCCAAAAGAACAACAGGAAGATTAGTGGTTTCACATTTACCGATAAATTCGAAATTATTTTTAGTCACGAGTATCTGCAAGATCCAGGGAATAAAATGCATTCGCCGCGACAGGCTCGGCAACGCTCTCGCGTGGGCTCTCAAGGCTCAGGACGGCGATTTCGCCACGTACATCGCCGATCAGTTTCTCAAGCGTTACACCGACGTGGGCGAGCTGGACTGTCGCGACCTCCTCGAGAATCTGGGACCTTGTATGCTGACGAGCGACAGACTGACTTTTCTCGGAAAGTACTGCGAATTTCATCAGATGTACGGAATAGGAGAGTTCAAGGAAGCCGCGAGCTTGCTGGTCTCTCTTCTGGTCTCGAACTTGACGCCGAAATAGTGGGTGGAAATATTTTGGTCGACTTAAATTTTTGCATCTATCGACGCGGGCGGAATCCAACGATTATCTTATTTTGTTTCAGTTTCTGGTCGATTCTCCTGACCGACGCTATTCCGCTTCTCGAAGCCGAGGACGTTATCCTGTCGTCCGAGGACAGCTTCGAGCTGATGCGTTGCGTCGAGGATCACGGCGACGATCCAAAGTTTCACGACAAGATCGAGATATTCAGGCTCGCTGTGGCGCGAAATCTCGCTCGGGCTCTCAACATCGAAGGCTGCCAAGGAGATCATTGAACAATTCTTTCGCCTAGAAAGCTTTAAATTAATCGGGACGTTTCCCGAGTTCCTGGAGTACGCTCGAGAGATGCGAATTTCGTACCGTCGTTCTTACATTCTTTAATAAACATTTACGAACAAACTCCAGGGTCTTCGTATGGAAAAAAATGCAATAATCATACGATCCTTTAGCAATAGCGCGTCACCGCGGATTATTCATTGCAGGCTCATCCGCCTCGACGAATCGCATGTAATTCGATAGACCTGATCGTTTCATAATCACCGTAGCTCGAAAACGCACGCGGATCGTTCGGTTTACACGCTGTTACAATTCGATATTCGAGTCAAGGCTCGTAAACATTACTCGGTTTCATCCGCTCCTCCGAACGCCTTGAAAGCGTTTTGTTATAAAGCCAAAATGCTGCGCTCGACAGGACGTCAGTAACGGGACGCGTTCGTCAACCTCGTCTCCGTTCTCCGCCAATCGGTGGGAAATTGAATTACGTAATTCAATTGATTTCTCGTTGAATGCCCCGATTGATTCGGTGCGTTCTTGCGTGTAACAACGCGGAGGTAGTACGTGCTCGGGACGCGTGCGCGCCACAGCTGTGCAGCCTACGCTACCTCGCCGATAATTCAGTGAATTCTTGCACTCCCAAAATGGAGTCCGCGGAGTGTGCAGCGCGGAGTCGAGCTCTCGCTGTGTAATTTTAATCAATTCTTTTGACGATCACAAAAAAGCTTTGACAAAAAATCAATCAGCGATGGTGTTGACTGTCGTTCGGAATTTTTAAATTCATTCGACGGATCAGAAGCATCGCTTACGATTTTACACAAAAATAGGGTAAACAATAGTTTGACAGTTCGGTCGTATGTGTGTTTGTGATTTTGCTGATGGATTTGTTATTGTTCGAGTCAGCGAATAATTTTTGTTTTTTTCTTTATAACATTTAATCGACACCCCGAAGAGCACATCGGCCTGGCAGCTAAAAAATAATAAGTAGCGCTCATTCAACTGAAGAGAAAAAAAAATGTAGTCTCGTCGATTGTTCGACGAGCTATACACGTTTTCGGAGCAAAAATGGTTGAGAGCAATCAAGTTCAAGGTAAACGATGCGATTTTCTAATAAATCCAAGGCGATGGGAGAGTTAAGTGCGGACCTACGAGACCCGAGTACGTTCCGTGACTCGATGGAAACCAGTCGGAAAATTTCCGGAAACTTTGGAGCGCTAGAGAACTAGAGATTAAAAGGAATGATATGAAGAAAAAAAAATGACTAGAAGACCCTGATGAACATTTGAATCGATCGACGGCCGTGAGTCCCAGAAAAAACTCACGCACAATTTTCATTTCGTGCAATAGGATGAACGAGCCAGTGAATTAACAATATCATACATTTCTCTTAAAATACCACACAGTAAAAAAAAAAATCCGGCCGAAAATTTACTTTAAAAAATATGCAAACATTGGCACATTAAGCATATTAGGTTTTAGAAGCAAAGCTGATTCATCATTAAAAAAAATCGTTTCCATACAATTTTTCGAAAAATGCATTGATCGATTGTTCGTTCACCGCTCGATTAACCCCGTATGATCATTGTCATCTCAATTTCCTCTTTTTCAGTTTCTCAAGGATGGAGGATTACACCCCGGTTGACGAGGATTTCCCCGGACGTCTCTTGCACCAGGCGGCACTGTGGGACAACGCCGAGTTGCTGGAAGATCTTCTCCGAGGCGATCACTCCCAGTACACGAACAGTCAGGATTCCTGGGGAAGGACTCCCCTGCACGCGGCCGCGATAACCGAGAATTCCCGATGCCTCGGAGTCCTCTTGTCGGCGGGGGCGAATCCGAACGTACCGTGCGGTCCCCGAGGCCACTACAGAACGCCCCTGCACGTGTCCACGGAGCACGGTCACGCCGGTAACATCGCCAAGCTCCTCGAGTACAACATCGATCTGACGATCCGCGACAGCGACGGTTTGACCCCGTTGGACATAGCGAAGAAGGGCGACGACGAGACCTGCTCGGCGATGCTGATGAACGCAGCGGAAAAATACGAGCTGGCCAGAATGGCGACTCACGCCTCGCTGAGAGCAGCTTGTCTGCAGGGAGACATCGTCGCCGCCCGGAATATCGTCCAGGGCTGTTCGGACCATCTGGAGTGCATCGTCAACATGGCACCAAACGGAGCGAACAGCCTCCTCTTCGTGGCGTGCGAGATGGGCCATCGGGACATCGTCAGGCTCCTCCTGGACCACGGTGCAGACTGCCGTCTTCATCCCGTGACGAAGTACTGTCCCCTCTACATAGCCTGCTACAACGGAAAGCTCGAGATCGTCGAGCTGCTGCTACGCCACTTTCCGAAGCAGATCCAGTCCCTGACGGTCGAGAAGTGGCTGCCCATACACGCCGCTACGATAAACGGTCATCAGGCTGTCGTCGAGTTTCTTCTGAAATTCGAGTATCCTCAGCACATATGTCAGAGATACAAAGACCCGAGCGGCGAGTTCGAGTACGAGATGCCTTTCGACCTAAACACCCAGGACGTGACGGGTCAGAGTGTACTCTACATCGCCAGTATGTTGGGAAATCTGAGGGTCGTCGAGACCCTGTTGAATTACAGGGTCAAGTCGAGGAAGATCAAGGAGGAGGAGTCCGCAAACGGAAGCGCTCAGCCACTGACGACCTCCAAGAGACGGATATCCAGCGGAATTCAGAGGCTCATGTCGAGTTTGAATTTTCGGAGTAAATCCTTCGAGAAGAAAGACGACAATACCATAAGCCCGCTGTTTCTGGATCTGTTCTGCTGCAACAACACGGAAACGGCGCTCCACGCCACCGTCAAGGCCGGACACACCGAGGTGGTCGCGGCACTCCTTCAGGCCGGTGCGAATCCAAATTTGCCGGTCAGAATGTCCAGCGAGCAGAGCGACCAGGAGACGTCTCAGTCGACCGTCCTGACGATAGCCTGCCACAATCGGGACGTTAAAATAGCGGATCTTTTGCTGAGACACGGGGCCGTCGACAACGAGTGCAAGGCCCTGAAGATCGCCGCCCAGAATCGCGACGAGGCTCTGACCGCCAAGCTCCTCTCCATCAAGGCTCATCCGGACTCGGAGTACAAGATCAATAAGAAGGCCATGACGGAATCGACCCAAACTTCCCACTTCTCGGCTCTATCGAGCTTCGGCAACGTGACTTATCCGTCGCTCTTTCCGAACACACCGACGATGATAAACTGGCACGACCAACAGTGCAGACTTTCGCAGATCAGGTCTCAGTGGCTTATCGACGCGGTTCTTCACGTTAACAAAAAATTGAGCGCGAAGAACAACGATCTGGCTCTCTACGCTATAACTAGGATAGACATATCGCACAATTCTATAACATCCGTGCCCTCTATGATATTCTATCTTCAGAGTCTTAGATACTTGAACATGGCGCAGAACAAGATCGACACACTTACGGCCGAGGCTAAGACTCCCAGGGACAAGCTTTGCCCTGTTCTCGAGGAGATGTATCTCCAGGACAATCGTCTCGAGCAGCTTCCCGAATTCCTGATGAATCTACCGGCCCTCGAGATAATGGACGTATCGAACAACAAGCTTCAGTGTCTACCGGAGAACATCTGGCGAGCACCGAAGCTCAAGGAGCTAAACGCCTCCTTCAATCTCCTGCGCGATCTGCCGAGTCAGGTCTCCCAGAATATAACGAGAAAGTCCCAGCGCGAGGATTCACTCAGCAACAGTCCCAGCAGCCGAAGTCTCGCCTCACAGATAACCCTGCCCCGCGACGACTCCGCGGAGTTCGACTCGTTCACGAAGCTCGCCAACGCTCAGGTCATCGAGATGGAGCGTCCCCACGTGTGGACCGGTTCGGTTCAAGTTTCCGAGAAACACTCGGACGACGGCGAGCCCGGAGCCCGCTCGGTTCTCGCCTCGCTGAATCTCGCTCACAACCTCTTCAACAGCGTGCCCGTGGCTCTTCCCTGTCTGGCCGTGAGCCTCATGAGGCTCAACATGGCTTACAACTCTCTGAGGTCGATGAGCCACATAACTTCCTATCCGGCAAGTCTGAAGCAGCTCGACCTGTCCAACAACCAGATATCCTGCTGGCCGAGTTTGCCCCAGGTTGACGGAGCAGACTCCATGGAGCAGGCCTCCACGGCTTGCTACTGTCCGGCTACCAACGTCCAGTCGCAGATAGTTCCGAACAACCGGCAAACCGCGACCTCCCTCAGAGACATCGTGCTAATGAGTGTCTGCACCCATCGTCGACATCTCAGACTCGAGAACCTAAGAACCCTCGTACTGGCGAACAACATGCTGACCAGAATTCAACTGACCTCGGTCGACGACGGCGAGGCTCCGAATTTCGAGGAGGAGAGCGTCGACCGGGACACCAAGATAACGTACTCGGGCTCCAAGCTCTATCTCCTCTTTCCCAACGTCAGCATGCTCGACGTGAGCAGCAATCAGCTCAAGGAGATACCGCAGAACATCTACGAGCTCTCGAATCTCTCGGTGCTGAACATAAGCGGGAACAGCGACATAACCGAGTTGCCACCGCAGATGGGATTGCTCTCGCGTCTCTGGAACCTCAACACCCAGGGCTGCAGGCTTCAGGAACCACTGAAGTCGATGATAGAATCCAAGAAGTACAAGACCATGGACGTCGTCGGTTACCTAAAGTCCATACTCGAGGACGCCAAGCCATACGCCAGAATGAAGCTCATGATAGTCGGCATCCAGGGTATCGGCAAGACGAGCCTCCTCGAGCAGTTGCGCCAGGAGGGCGAGGTGCCCAACAAGAAGAAAGCCTCGGAGCATTGGGCCAAGAGAATGGGAAACAAGAATATAAACGCGAAGACAGCTCGTGGCACGACGATATCAACCGTCGGCGTCGACATCGGCGATTGGCTCTACGAGAAAAAGGTCCGCGGTCAATCGTCCCACGGCTCGGTCTACTTCAGAACCTGGGACTTCGGCGGTCAGAGGGAGTATTACGCTACTCATCAGTACTTTCTCTCCAAGAGAAGTCTCTATCTCGTGGTGTGGCGGATAACTGACGGTTTCAAGGGTGTCACGGAGATATTCCAGTGGCTCGTCAACATTCAGAGTCGGGCGCCGAATTCTCCGGTGATAATCGTCGGGACTCACTACGACGTGTCCAACGACCGTAGCGAGTTGCTGCAGCAATGCATAAGGGACAAGTTCATCAACGTCGTCGACGCCGAGAAGTGCGGTCTGCCGAAGGTCATGGAGACCATAGAGGTCAGCTGCAAGACCCGGCACAACATTAAGATGCTCTGCAACCTGATATACGACGTTGTCTTCAGCCTCCGTTCACCGGGAAGCAAGGAGCTGCTGCTTGAGCAGCGTGTACCAGCCAGTTACCTCGCTCTCGAGGACGTCGTCGTGCAGCTGGCTCACGATCGCAAACTAACGGGTTGCGATCCAGTTCTCAAAGCCTCCCAGTACTACGCGGCGGTCAACAACGAGCTGCAGAAGCTGCACCGTTCCTTCCGCGATCCAGCGGAACTCCATCAGGCGACCCTGTTTCTTCATGAGAACGGTATAATCCTTCACTACGACGACGCCACCCTGAAGGACCTCTACTTCCTGGATCCCCAGTGGCTCTGCGACATGCTGGCTCACGTCGTCACCATAAGAGAGATCAATCCCTTCGCCAGGTCTGGGATAATGAAGCTCGACGACATACAGCACGTCTTCAAGTCCTCGACCATTTCGACGATAGACACCCAGGGCTACATAGTCAGCCTTCTCAACAAATTCGAGGTCGCTCTGACCTGGGACTATCGCACACTGCTCATACCCTGCCTCCTGCCCACCGAGGAGGACATGCTGCGCAGCAACCAGCTCATCAAGATCCCCGTCAAGACCCGTGGCTGGCACGTCAGGTCGAAGAAGATAATGTCGCCGATGTTCTCGTATCCAACCGGCACCGGAGACAGGGTCAAAACCGAGTGCGTTCTCACGTCCAGACCTCAGCCGGATTGTTCCGTAACGAGACTCCTCCTAATGTCCTACTTTCCCAGTGGCTTCTGGTCGCGTCTCATCACCCGAATCCTCGCCGACGACGCCATCGTCGAGATCGTCATGTCCTTCCTAGCGCCCTTCAAAGACTTCGTCGACGACAATATATTCGCGAGTCTGCTCGACACACACGCCGAGTGGGTCCTCTGGCAGACCGGTATCGAGCTTCGCTACGCCGGGATAACGCTCCTGAGACTGAAGGAGGTCAATTGCAATCTGAAGAACTCACCCTACGACTATCGTCAATTCAAGTTCAAGCTGAAGCAGGACGGTATTTGGTGCACCGTTGATCTGAAGAGTTCGGCTATACTGGAGATATGGTTTCCGGTCGACACTCTCGTTATAAAACAGCCGATATTGTCGGACTGCGCCGACGATGAGCCGATGGGCTATCAGGCCATAGTGGTGGAGCCCAGATCCGAGAGCATGCCCCAGCTGCTTGCCCTCATCGTCGACCACATAGACATCCTCCTCGAGGACTGGTATCCCACTCTCGGAACCCGCTTCGTTCACACGTCGGAGGGCAAGCTGCTGGTCACCAGGCTCATACCCTGTCCGCGATGCCTGTTGAACAATGCTGAGCACGAGGCCGAGGCCAACGACCAGGAGCAACATGCCACCGAGGAGATAAACAAGTACTACATGAACCACGAGCGACAGAGTCAGGACAGCTACAAATCCGACGGGGACAGCGGTGTCGGTTACGACAGTTCGACCTCCAGCAGGATGCCCTCGCTGGAAGGCCATCCGGATTTCCTGAAGCAGTACTCCAATCCGGAGGAGATACTCGCTTACTCGTGGATGGTCGAGGAGTGCATACTATCGGCTTACAGCAACAAGACTATAACCTGCCCGAAGCACTCGGACATCCCGCTGTCTCACGTTGCACCCGACATTATATTCATGGACCTCGGTGCGAAACACCTGATAAAACCGGATGACATAAAACGAGGAAAGATGCTCGGTCGCGGCGCCTTCGGTTTCGTCTTCAAGGGAACGTGCAGACTGCCGGGAACCTACTCGAGGGTCGACGTAGCGATGAAGATGCTCCAGCCAGTTCCACCGGGTCCGAATTCCAAGCAATCTGCCGTACTTGCTTACAAAGCAGCGCAGAGCAAGTGGGACAGGGATCCTCTTCAGTACGCCTGCAAGGCTTACTGCACGGCTCGGCAGGAATTGAACATACTGCTGACCCTGAGACACGCCAACATCGTGCCTCTGGTTGGTATCGTAATAAGCCCCTTGGCCCTGGTCCTCGACCTTGCTCCGGAGGGCGCCCTGGACAACGCCCTCAAGAACTATCGACGCTCCGGAGCCAAACTCGATTCCTACACCCTCCAGGCAGTCGTTCTCCAGGTCGCCAAAGCCGTCGAGTATCTTCATCAGCAGCACGTTATCTACAGGGACCTGAAGTCCGAGAACGTCCTGGTATGGCAGATGCCACAGCCCTTCCAGGATCATCCGGACCATCCGGTTCACGTCAAGGTCGCGGATTACGGAATATCAAGGCAGACACTGCCCTCCGGCGCCAAGGGATTCGGCGGCACCGAAGGCTTCATGGCGCCTGAGATAATCAAGTACAACGGCGAGGAGGAGTACACCGAGAAGGTCGACTCCTTCTCATTCGGTATGTTCGTCTACGAGCTCGTCACCCTGAGGCAACCTTTCGAGGGCCACGAGGCCGTCAAGGAGTGCATACTCGAGGGCGGAAGACCTTCCTTGACCTACAGGGAGACTCTCTATCCGTGCTACGTTCTCGACCTCATGGTCATATGCTGGGCACAAAATCCCAAGGATCGTCCAACGGCAAGTCAGATCGTCTCCATAGCCTCGGCACCGGAATTCACCCATCTGGTGGACGTAACGCTGCTCACCGAGCGAACCCACGTAACGGCGATAACGACGACAACGAGACCTCTGGACGATAATCTCAACGGTGACGAGATATGGCTCGGTCACAACAATGGCGAGGTCGATATGCTACTCGGTACACAGAAGGGATGGCTCCAGCACGTGAGAATCGAGACCCCCATAATACCCTACGCAATGTGCGGACTGGACGGTTACGTGTGGATTGGCGACAACGCCGGGCAGATACACGTGTATCTGGGAAGTAACTTCGGCTGCGTCGGCAGTTACAATCTCGAGCCGGATCCCAGCAAGGAGTCCAAGGTCGTCGGACTGATCCATCTCGAGCAACTCAAGCAGTTCGCCGTTGCTCTTCACAGCGGCAAGATTTATCTCCTCTCCAACACCTTCACGCAGATGAAGAAGACCGAGATCGAGACCAGCGTAAGCGAGAACGTGAAGACCTACTCGCTGGCTGCCGTTCACCGAAAGCGCAGGATTCTGGAACTCTGGGCCGGACAGAGTTTCGGCAAGGTCTCGATATACGTTCTCAAAGACGGCAATCTGATCGACACCGTTGAATTGGCTCACGTTACCGGCGAGACGGCGAGCAAGAATCTGTTCGCCACTTATCTACTCAGCGCCGAGGGCACGGTGCTCACCTACACATATCCTGGATGCATCGTGTACCAGTGGGACGTCGACACCAGACAGATTATAAACAAGTTGGACATGTCGAAGTTGGTGCCGTGCTCGGAGAGCCTAAAGTCCATATCGATAGAGGAAAATTTGACTACGGAAAGATGCCAGGTGACCGCTCTGGAGGCTTGCTTCAATCACATTTACATCGGTACGACGTGGGGATGCATCGCCGTTGCCGAGTGCAATTCTCTGAGGCCGATCACCATCTTCAGACCGTTCGAGGGCAAAGTTTGCCAGATAATAGCGTTCAAGTCAACGGAAAAGAAGAAACTCGCTCTGGCCACCGTTGGACAGGGTTATCGGAGCTTGATATCGAGATACACGGATTATCCGGTAGATTGTCTGGTCGCGGAGGATCTGAGACACAATATGTACACGTTGCTCTGGAGGTCGGAGCACTGGTCGGCGGCTTAGTTAGTTTGCGGGGCTGTCGGGGTTCTTTTCGAGGGTTAACTTTGTGTGTTCGCAGTCTAAGCAATATTAAGGGGGAGACTTGGCGTCGTAACGAGGGAAACAATTTAAAAAGTGGCAATTGGCTTCCAGATACACGTAAACCGCTTCGTACGCGATTTTCACAGAGGGCTATCGATTATCGTTTCGTTTGCATTGATTTGTTGGAACGGTGACAGGAGTGCTTTACGGTGCAGACGATTTACACTTAATAGTTAGTTTATATGAAAAGAATTTTAAAAAACATGCAGGTTTATGACGAAATGAAAATGATACAAGAGAAACAAAACAATATGACAAAGATACGTCCAGATCACATCACGGTCCATAAGAGTACGTTAATTATTCTCTATCTTGCCTCGATTATTTTATTCATTGACTATTCGCAATATATATATATAGATATATTGTCTTTAGAGACGCGCAGGGTGCTTTAAACGTTTTATTTTTATGCAACTTTTATTTTAATATTAACATCGGAGATAAGGTGTATTGTAGTCACGCGACAGGATAAACGATTTTTTTTTTACTACGCCTAGGAGCTTGCTTATCGCCAAGTGTGCATTTGCGACCGGGCAAACAAAAAACCGAGCATTGAATTATCGGTATTATCGTTCAGTCATTAATATCTTAAAAATAGTAAAAAAAAAAAAACAATTTTTTACACTATCGACATTAGTTCGTTAAATTCGTGAATTAATAGAGCGAAGATCGGAACTAAAAATATAGTTTGTTCGTATTTTTTTTTTTTTTGTTCTGCTTATCGCGAGGTGAATACGGGTAAAATTTATAAACTGTTCGAGTCTTAGAATCGGCAGGCTCACTGTGAATTGAGCAACTTAGAAAGTTCCATCTTCGAATAATCGTAACAATCTATCGTAACGAAACTAACTGTAGAATTAATAAGCGTCACTTGCGTCCCAACAAACAAAGTTAATATTGATAATGTGATATCGTAATTGTATACCTTCGAGATGCTCGAGTCTGCGGTTAATCGAGCGTCTGTTCCGAGAGGTTCAATTATGTTCGGGGGATTACACTATAGCACGAAGGAAAAAAAAAAAAAGAAAAAAAAGGAAGATGAAGCTCGCACGCATTTCTAAACTATCGCGACTTCGACTGCACTCGCTTTTTATAATTCTCTACTCGACGCTACTCTGCTGCACTGATCGACGAAATCTCGTTAAGCTATTTTATTATTAAGTCCTAAATGGAAAAGATTTATCTTTAGCTATATACTATCCGCTACACTTTTACACTAGCCGATAATTAGCCTCTAGTTCGATAATTACAATTTTTCGCGGTGATCCCTTTTTTTCTAATAGCCGTTGATCATGATTGTGTGTGTTTTTTTTTTTTTTTTATCCACGTCACATCACGAAACTAACTACTAGCGTATTTTTTAAAATATTTATTTTCGTCCTCCGACTCGTACCTGTACATAATATTTACATTACTCGAAAATCCCTATTGGAAGTGGTTGTTGAATGTATCGATATATTGTCAAATATAACAAATTTGTTGACAGAACGTGAACCGCCCCGATTATTCCCGAACGATTCTCCGATATTGTACGAAGAAAGAAAAAACGCAACCGGTAAGAAATTCGCCAGGAACAACAACAAAAAAAAAAAACAAAAAATTGAGGGCGACCTGTTTATCGGACGACTTCATCGCAGTGATGGAACCGGAAGGATACGCCTGTCCGCTTCAACCCGCGGACAGTTACAACGGTTCCGCGCACGAAAATTTTAGCTGGTCGCAGACCATAGGCGACCTTGACGTGCTCGTTAAAGTTCCCGCCGGTCTGAAGAACCCCGATGACCTCAGGGTCGACGTCTCGGCCAAGGGAATCAAGGTTGAGGCTCGCCGCAGCGTTGTTCTGCAATCGCACGATTCTCCTGAAAGCGTTGCACCACAAAAAGCCAACTATCCCAAGGCTGCCGGAGATCCGGACGAATGGACTACTATTCTCGAAGGTGAATTTACCTTTCCGACTAAAAAGAACGAGTCCCTGTGGAGTCTCGCGCCCGGAGAGAGCGTAAACGTAAATACGAAGAAAAATAATAATTCCATCGAAACGTTACGAAATATAAATAAATAAGTAAATAAAATAATGAATTATTATTATTATTATTATTTTTAATATTTTAACTCGCACCAGATTCACCTGGAGAAGGCCAAAGAGAGATGGTGGGAGTCTCTGATAATCGGCGAGCCGAAGATCGAGCTGAGCGCGATCGATTGCTCGAGGGAGCTCTCAGAGTTGAGCGAAACCGAGCAGATGAAGATCGGCGAGTTGATGTGGAATCATCGACGAAAAATTATCGGCGAACAGAAGCCTTAAAAAATACGATGACTGAGTGAAAATCTGCGTGAAAACTCGCAGCGATGTGCAGTCGACTCGGTATACAAAAAACGATAAATACAAACCCAGTATACAACGAACTGGTATTAAGATTTTGATTTTAATGGAGAGCCGTCTGTGCGTTCGAGGCGATTTCGCGAAAGTAACGGGGCAACTTCCGTAGTCGATCGTTATCGAAACTGCGCGCTAATATTGGACAATTAATAACGAGGATATAAACTCGAAACGGCTCGGTATGCAGTACGACTCGTGTGAAAACCCGTGCGAGCCCGTATGGGACTGCAAAGTGCGTGCTGACTCGGAATGGAAAGCGAATGTCGCGTCAGAGATATAGTGCAGGCGCGTATCCGCGTACGGAACAGCGCGTGATTACGAATGACCGTTAATCGTCGCACGGACGTACAAAACTAACACGACGAAAAAAAAAAAAAAAAGAAAAAAAAGTGGCTAAACGTTCTAATTTTCGTATAGGCTCTTGGCTATATAGCTACGAAAATATCTAAGAGGCATGCGCATGCGACTCGCCGGCCGTGACGACCGTTAGGAGTCGAGAGGAAAATAATAATTCGAGCCCGAAGCGTTAAAGCGGCCTACGAAAACGGACGCTCCTCGCTCGATCTTGAATAGGCAAAACTCATTCCAACTAACCCTTCTAGTGACGAGCATCTTTCTCCGAAAAAAAGGAAGATTTTTCTCAGTTGCTCGATATCTCTGCATGAAAATATATTGAAAATTTTGTTTAAATGTTGGGACGTATTGTTATTCGTCAGTTTTGTTTTTTTGCATAATTTTAACATGAATACTGAAGAATTAAGTGCAAGCTGTGGCCGTTGCAATCGATCGAAAAAAGGCCTTTCTCCAAAAAAAAAAAAAAAAACAAAAAAAAAATTCTCTCGTTGCTCGATAATTCTTATTAAAATGTATAGAAAGTGAGAACAAACCATTTTTTTGGGACAAATTGCTATTTGTCAATTTTCTTTTTTTTTCATAATTTTAACATCAATATTGAAGGAGATTGAAGGATTAAATAAAAAAACTGCGGCTATTTCAATCGATCAGAAAAAATAAGCCTTTCTCTAAAAGATAAAAGATTTTTCTCAACTGCAAATGAAAAACAAAAAAATTTCAGACGAATTCCTATTCGTCAATTTCGTATTTTCATAATTTTTCGCATAGACATTAAAGGAGATTGGCGTCTTAAACAAAAGCTGTGGTCGTCGCAGTCGAACGGAAAAAAAAGAAACTCATCGACGAAAATACCGTCAATTTCATCGTGTATTCCCCGTTCGGAATTCTTCCGGTGAAACATCGTAAATACCGATTATGAGCCACGGCGTTTGTGCCGTCCGTTTGAAATTACAATATCCAAAGGCCTTAGAAGGATACGAGAATGAATCGATGACGATGCAGCGGACACGCGGAAGGCAGCGACACCGCGTTATCCTCTGTACCGATGTCCGCGAATCAGAAGGGCGTAACTCGCCGCTCAAAACTATCCGAGCTTCGCCCTTTCGGTATCCGCCCGTCGATATGTGTGCTACGGTGTGCCGGTGGACGCGTTTAGAAAGGAAAGAAAGCTTTGACGATCGAGAAGTCGTCGTAACGAGGTACAATTACGAAATTTCCCTGGCGGTAAGTGAGCCCCGGACAAAATGGCTTTTCTCTGTGCCCGCAAAAATGTTCTCCTTCGCCGCGCGTGTGGCTCGCAAAGCGAAGCTCAAAAAAAAAAAAAAAAACCTCGCCTCTACGACAAGGTGGCGCGCGACAGGTGGGCGAGTTCGCGTGGGAAACTTTCTTCAGAGTCCGGATTTTCTGCTACTCGGCTTTTCGGTTCTCTATGCAGCAAAAGGCCGCTGCTCCGAAATTCTTGGGGTCTTTTTTTGTCGTAAAAGCCCCACCGGATGGTTCGCAGGTGATTTTCTGGCCGCGGGACTTCGAGGAAAGGTCGGGGCCTTGACCGGCATAAACGGCCTGACCTGGAAAAAAAAATATTTCACCAGTCCACCGCTCTCCCGGTCTCTCGTTCTCGGTAGACGTTGAGTTTTAGGCGCAGCCTTACGGGCTAACCAGGTTGCGTCGAGTGCCGCGCGCACTCACTCGTCGTCGAATCGCCGAGGAGGCTCTTCAGAATGCGCGGAATTCACGGGCTTTTCCACGTGAAGCCAGAAACATTATAACCGGGTAGGCTGAGCGGGGATGAAGAAATTTTACACGAGTCGGTTGTACCGAACGTGGCGGGACTCGGCGACGGCGACGACGAGCCGGTCGGAGAGGAGCGCATCGGGCCCAGTGCCTCTTCGCCAGGCACTCACCGAACGAGGGACGAGGCGGAATATGAAGAAGGTAGGAGGAGCAGACGGGAGACGGCATCGGCGGCGAGCAGGAGGCAGGTAAAGCGCCGGGTACGATAGCTGTTCTCAATCCACGAGGAATTTATATAAAAATCGTTGCTCGAGAAGATTTTTATCTCGTCCAGCATGGAAATTCCATGCGATGCGAAATTTAAAACAAAAGTATCATAAAAAGCTTTTCCTTCCACTTCACCTTGTTTCTCTGGTTAGTTTAATAAATGCTAACGGAGCTCCGGTTCGCGAGGTTTTTTTTTACCAAAAGCTGTAAACCGGTTGAAACCTGGCTGTAAAACAGAAAGTAGCAAATTTCAAGGACAACGTTTGGACGTCAAATGGCTAAATTCGTAATTAATTTGTGTACTTAATCTTTTTTTTTTTATCATATTTTTAGAACTGAATTTGCCAAAAGCTCACAGCTGGGAAATTTTTGTTTCGGTTTAATAAATCATTTCTCGAGATGATTTTATCTCGTCGTTTTATCGTCATAGAAATTCCATGCGATTGAAATCATAAAAAATAATTAAAAAAATAACCCCCCTTCCCGAGGCTATTCTGGTTACTTCAATGTATGCTAACGGAGTCCCGGATCGCATGTTACTTTACCAAAAGGAGTAAGGCAGAAAGTACCGAGTTCCAAGGACAACAACATTCGGATAACGTCAAACAGCTAAATTCATAATTTGCCAGGAACACAGCAGGGAAATTTTTCGTTCAATTTAATAAATAATATCTCGTGAAGATTTTATCGTTTCCAGCATGAAAATTCCATCTTATCGGAATTGAAAAAAATATACATATAAAAAAACAATCTCCCCTCCCCCCCCCCCCCCCACCGCTGCCCCTCGCACCACCGGTCTCTTTAACAAAGGCCAACAGAGTTCTGGACATAGAGACTTATTGTCCCAAAAGCAGTGCGGCAAAGTACCAAGTTCCAAGGAAAACAAGCTTCGGCTCTCAAAAAGCTAAATTCATAATGAATTACAGTCCTTAAGATTTCTATTTTAATTGATATACTTTCAGGTTCGAATTCGGCAAGCTGGCATTTTGGAAAGATGTCTCTCTCCATTCAACAAAATAATTTCTTGGGGGGGGGGATATGGAGAGAGATGCGAAGAGACAGGTTGAGAACCTGTTGGCAAGGTAAAACACAGGTAATATACCTGCCTGAGGGGCTCCATCCAATCCCCACCTGAGTTTTCTCTCCGTCCCCTTCGCCTGTTTCTCCTGGTCGCTCTCGAGTCTCTGTGCCGACGACGAGAAGGAGAAGGCGGCGGTTCTCCAAGGCTCGGGGGGAGGGGGGGCACGGACCAAGTCGGGTTTGTGCCTTTTCTCCTCTCGAGTTCCACCTCGAGCCCCGGAGTCCGCTCGCGTAGTCGTCGTTCCGTTCTGTTCCCTGCTGCTCGCTGCTGCTCGGCTATCCGCGCTCTGCGACGTATCTCGCAGTGTTAAAACCCCCCCAAGAGGAGAGTGGTGTTGACCGGACCGTCGAAGATTCAGAGCCTCGCGCGCGCTCTCCTGTACACACACACACACACACACACAAAGTCAGACCGTTCAGGAGAGAATGGTATAATATGTGCCCGTTCGCGACGCTGCGTTCCGAATCGTGTTGCCAACTCCGTGATCTTTTATTCGCTTATTAACAAAACAGCGAGAACGACCTCGTTCAAAGGTTTTTGTTTTTTAATCCAGAGACCGCTTAATCGATCATCAAAAAATCTTCGTATTCAATAATAATAATAATAATAATAGTAATAATAATAATAATAATAATAATAATAATTGTTATAACATATGACAATAATAATAACGATAATAAAAATAAATAGTGTGAATAAACCGGCTCGGCGAGCGACCCGGTTTTTGCTTTAAATTTACTGGTAAACATTGACGATTAAACGCTGTACCGCTCGTGAGGTTTTCATAATTCGGTTTTGTCGTCACGAATGTTCCCTACTGGCGAGACTTACACTTCGCGGACGTCGCTGTCGTGCGGTTCAAAGAGAATCGTGAAAGTTTGAGTTTTTTTTTGTTTTTTTGTTTTTTTTTTTTTTTATTGTTGTTTAAATCGAATTTCAAGAAATAACAAAAGGTGACGGAGATACAATTCTCCCAGGATATAATATACAGGATGCCTTGCTCCGCGGTCACGCTGTCCCTAGCCACCATAACCGGTATCATCGCCACGGCACTGCTGTCCATCGCCTTTTCGACCGACAATTGGCTCTACACGGAGGTCAAGCGCGCGCAGATACAGGTTTGTACTGTGCAACGTCGTAATCTACTTGTCGCGAGTCTTCGCGAGCATCGGGAGCGTTAAAATTTTTAAATCCACTGTCGAAAAGCGCGTTGGATTATTTTATTATTTATTTTCGTATATTTTGGATTATTTTTGGATTATTTTATATTTATTTTCGTATATGAAGCGAAACGAAGGGACAAATTGGAGGGTAAAACTTTCGATAAATAAAGCAATTTCCCGAAGGCCGGACGTTGGCGTCGAAAAAAAAAAACAAAATAAATTTTAAAAAAATTAAAATATAATCGTACATAATTCAAACAATAAAAACATAATGAGCGCGAGGGTTTCCGTGAAAATTGGCCACTTCCTCCGCAAGGCAGACGCCAAAGGTGGTTGTACTTGTCGCGAGTCTTCGTAAGCAATGAGAACGTTTAAATTTAAAACCACCATCGAGAGCCGCGTTGGCTTATTTTAATTATTTATTTTCATGTATGTGGCGTGTAGTGAGGTAAACAAAAAAAAATGACAGGCAAATAAGGAGGGTGGAACGTTCGATAAGTAAAAGAAAAATTCCCGAAGACCGAACGCAGAACGGTCGCGCTCGAGTAAAAAAATAAACAAACAGAAGATACGTTAAATATAAATCACGCGTAGGGTTTCCGTGAAAATTGTCGACTTCATCCACAAGGCGGTGGCAATCGTGGTACTGTCTACAATCATAATCTACTTGTCGCGAGACGTCGTGAGCACCGAGGGAGTTAACATTTTTTTATACCCATATTTTATTTGTTCATATATATATATATATATATATATATATATACATGTGTGTGTGCGCGCGCGCACACACACACACACGCGCACACACATATATATATAGCGAAATGAAAGTAAAAATTCGACGTCTCGGACCGTTCCGAAGACCTTTCCATTGAAATCTCGAGAAAAAAAAGTTCACCAAAACAAAACTTCCTCCATGTGGAAGCAATAGGCAAAAAAGAAGAAGAAGAAGAAGAAGAAGAAGGCAAAACGTTCGATAAATAAAACAAACTTCCCGAAGACCGGACGCCGGATAGTGGCGCCCGAGTGAAAAAAAAAAAAAAAAAGAAAGCGAAAAAAGAATCTTCATCTCCCGTAGGGTTTCCGTGAAAATTGTCGACTTCCTTCGGCAAAGGCAGATGCGAAGTGTGGTACGGCTGAGAGATCGCAAGATTCGCGACGGTGGTGGTGTCGAGTTGCAGTGTTCGTAGACAGAGTGCGGCAAACTCTGCGAGGGAAAACTCGCTCGCGGCCTCTGTGTGAGATCGTCTCGAGGGGCTTCCGTCGTCCTTGCGCCCCCTCCGGGTCAACGCCCTGCGCGGAGGAGGGCACACCGGGGGCCTTATTACCTCCCGAGGAAACGGGAACCGACTCTTCAGGCCGGTGTTAATTGCTCCGGGCAGTTTTCGCTCGATTAATTCGAACCCGCGTCACCGGGCTCGTAATCCGTCCGGCGTAAGATTCAAGTGTTGAGTATTATCGTGGCGAATATAATGTTATCGGGAAAAATCGGTGAAAATTTATCGACGACTCTGTCGGTTCGTTGGAAACAGGACCTTACGAAGGCGATGCTAAAAATCGGCTCTGCGCGATTGATTGGCCCGAAAAGTTTTTTTTTTGTTTTTTTTGTTTTTTTAATTTTTTTCGAGCCTCTCGAGAGGCGTAAATTGTTTTCCCTTTCCGAATCGATTGATCGATCGGGATTCGAAGTCCGGGGCGTTTGATCGGCATATAGGTGTAAAGTCTGCGAGCGATTCGAACGATCGGCATTCCACGCCGCGCCCATTTTAGCGCGTTGACTCAACGAGTTTCGAGTTTAGAGTGTGTCCCAGAGCGGCCCGAGCCACCGGTAGCTGCAGCTCGAGGGACGCGAGCGGGAGATCGGCGTGTGTACGTGCTCGGGCAGCGGGGCGAGATACGCGGCGTGGCGATAAAGAAACGCAAGGCTGCGAGGCAACGACGGGGCAGAGGCGATCGGCGCACTCCCCCCGGCCCGCTGCAACGGTATACAAATCCTCGAAGGACGATGCGCTCAATGGGAATCGAAGCCGTGTGGAATGAATGAGATAGATCGGCGATCTAGTTTCTCCGCAAAAAAAAAAAAAAAAAAAAAAAAAAATGAATTAATAAAAAAATTAATTCACAAAAAAATCAAGCCCTATAATTAAGAGAACCGACGATTGTTTCCTCTCAGCCCTTAGAAGCTGTTGTTGTTGCATTATTCATAATATATATATATATATATATATATATTTTTTTTTTCATAAAACCTCCGTTGACTTCTCGCAATTAAAACGGCAGAAATTTTTTTTTTTTTTAATCGACGATACAGACGAGGCTCGTAATGATTTTCTCACCAAAAGTATTAACAAGCTGTGAATTTAATAAATCGCTTGTTCGAGAGTGCCGAAGGCATCGCGTGATTCTTGATAGAAACGAGGTAAAAAAAAAAAAAAAGGAGAAACGCTTGTATGACGTTCCCTTGAGAGGCGAGTTTCCGTGAGTAGATTCGAGAGAGACAAGCGCGATGCCGTGGCATGCCGTGGCCTGGTGGGGACGCCGGATCGTCGTACAGTTATTTTACACAACACTCCTACGGATAAATACGTACAGCGATCGTCGAGACGGTGTTGGTGATTATAACGCCCGGTTTGTGTACGGAACACAAACGACTGCTCGTCGGCCACACAGCTGCGCGCTTACGTGCGATGACTTTGTACGGTGTACAAACGTGTTGCATGCGAGGATACACACGACGAGAGGCGAGCTCGTTTATAACGCGGAGCCGCTCTCTGTGTACCGACAAAGAATTATGCGGCCGAGAGAATGGGTTACGATTGTGCACGGGCGGACGATTGCGCGTGAGCGTTTCGCAGGTGCGGTTCGCGCACCCCGAGAAAAACCACCCAGAGTCTGCAACCGGGCAAACTCGCAAGGGGGAATGGGAAATAGCATTTCGCCCGGCAAAATATCCTCGTTTATTGCCCGATGGAATTTTGCGTTTACGCACCGTCGACTCTCGACGAGCCGCTGCTGCAGAATAATGAAATCCTGGAACGATCATGGCCGCATGGAATTTTTGCCGGACGACATCCGGGTCGAGCCCCATAGTTATAATTATCGTTATATAATAACAATAAGTTGATAAATAAATAAATTTTTGGGTATGTAGATGTGTTCATTTTGTAGTGAAAACTCTAGCGTATGTTCCGTGTTATGAATGCAATAGTAACTATATATGTAGGACAATGCCCGTTAATAAAGAAAAATTGAAAAATAACAATATAATAATATTATTATTTTTTAATTAACGGGCATTGCTCTTTTACGTATGCAAGTAGTATTTCAATCGTAATACGGAATATACCTTGGAGTGTTCCCTATAAAATTAACTCATCGACGTACAACAATATTTATTTATTTTTTTATCAACTTATTATTATTATTATTATTATTATTATTATTATTATTATTATTATTATTATTATTCACTGTGGCTGAGTAAGAGGAAAAACGTGTTCTGTAATTCGGTGTTCACAGTCGTTAAGACTGGCATCGTGAGGATGTCGTGTCCGATTTACTCGACACAAAATCGTTTCCAATGCTGTTTGGGAAAAAGCATTCTCCTGGCTCGCATTGTAATCTGAGTGGTGCGTAGAGATAGGACGGAAAGGGGAGACGAATGCACGCTGAGGAATTTTTCATGCTCCATCCGGACGGCAGATAATGTTATCTAAACACCATCCTCGCGAGGAAATGGATAGTCGTGTTGGTCGTACAGTTCCGAGGCGTGCGGGGAGTCAGAGCGTGAAACCTTCCGTGCATACCGGGCGAATCGAATTTCTACACGGGAAAATAGCTTCGATCGAGGACCGAGCTTTTTTTTGTTGTTGCTTCTTTTTTTTATTTACTTCTGACAAAGACGATAATGCTGATCGGAGGAATCGCAACAGCGCGAGAGTTACCGACCGAGCCTCAGTTATCGACGTCGTCCGAAAAAAAAAGTTTCTTTCCCAATAGCGCAAAGTAAATACTCGATCGATAGAAAAATCGGTTTTATTTCACCAGATATATATATATATATATATATATATATATATATATATATATATATATATATATATATATATATTTCTCTTCGAAAGTTGCCCAAACATATTTCTCTCCAAACGCTCACGAACGGTGTCCTTAAAGCAAATAAAATTTACCAAGAACCACGGTTGTTTCTCGCGTTCTTTTTCTCTCAATTTCTCTCCGAAGAAGACAATATGCTAATCGGATACTTAAAAGAAATATATTTTTCCCCGAAAGTTGCCCAAACGTATTTCACTCCAAATGCTCACGAACGGTGTTCTTAAAGCAAATAAAATTTACCAAGATCCTCGGTTGTTTCTCTCGTTCTTTTGCTCTCAAATTCTCTCCAAAGCAGATAATATGCTAATCGGAGCTATTGTCCTCTGTGCAATTACACACGTGGGAGTGAGCGATGAACAGGTTTGAAATAATCGGTAGGCGGGCGTGACGAAGGGGTGGAGTACCGGTGAGATTGGCAAAGGGCGAGCGCTTCGCAGTTTTCCTCTCTATGTCAAAGAAATCGGCGTAATCGTCGGCGGGCACATAGCGCATGCAGGTGACGTACGCGGAGCCAACAAACTCATCGGCCGGTTGAGCGGGCCGCTTCGGGAAGAAGCAACAGCGCCGTCGGACGGCAGCACAGCGAGCGAGTCCACCGGTGGCGAAACAACGATGTGAAAGCAGTTAAAGCGATCTCTCGGAGGCGCAGCGCGATGAAACTCTCTTTTTTTTTTTTTTTTTTTTCTATCCGTCTCTATCTTTCCCCGGACGATCTCTCGGTACAGCTCACTCACTTCCATACCCGGACGGCTGCGCGAGCGTTCGCGCGCGCGCGCGCACATGTGTGCTTTTATAGTCGTAAGACTGTACGCTCAAAGTTATAGGCGTGTAATAAATAGTTGAGCGTAGATTGCCGCGCCGATAACGCGAACTGGTGCATCTTTGGCCAAACTTCGTTATTTCTTTCATTAAATTTACTTCTCTCGCCCGTCGACGCGACGTAAATTCCCCGTTAGACTCGACGATATTTATTATTATGTCGATATGCCGAGCGTGGACGAGCACTCGCTGCGCCGTGGAGAACGATCGTGACATTACGAGTCGGAAAATAAATTTTCTTGCTGTAGGACGTGCAATTGAATTTTTATTTTTATTTTTTTTTTCCTCGCTGCAACGGCCGCGAGTAGTAGAGCGTATTGCTTATTAAAATGAGGAACTCAAAGTACAGAGTACAAATGTAACGGTCGTTATTATAATATCGTGGAAGGAGGTGAATAACTATGGAAGCATGTAACGAGACCATTGAGCGCTGATACCCGTGCACTTTGCACTGAAATAGGATGTGAGTCTTCTGTTTATATATTTTTCTAAATGATAATAAAGTTTCTCGTTGAATTTTTTTTTAATCTTTCGACACACACATTGGAGGGGACACGTTTGCAATCAGGACTGGTCGTTTTCGGTGAAACTCCGAGTCCATAAAAATTCCTTCGTGAAACGCGGTCGCGACAGCGGTCCGGATGTGATAAAATTTGATATTACGAACAAAATACGACTCTCGAGCGAGTGAAAAATTTTCCTGTCGGCAGTTATATTTCAGAAACCAGCAGTCGCGTCCGAGACGCAAGCTTCCCGATGAAGAGCCGAACGATTCACCGATCTATCGCCGATGCGTGACGTACGCTCCTCGATCCGAGTGATGCAAGATCCTCTCTTAACCTTGAAGGACACACAAGCCACCCGCGCGGCATTCCTCAGACACACGCTCGAAGATCGGTGTGTTTTATGCGGCAATACCTTCGTCGATGCGCTGCATGCGCTTCGTGCATTAACATTTTCTCTGCCTACGTTCTCGCGCGCTTTCTCGTGCTCGCTGGATTCGAGGATAACGAGCATCATTAATGTAAAGCAATCAATGAAGTATATTCTGCACTAGGACTCGAAAAATATTAACTGTTAAAAAAAAAATCTTGATATTAAAAAAAATCTTTAATATTTAGTTAAGGAGTCTAAGCGTCATTGATATAAAGCAATCAATGAAGTTTATTCTGGACTAGTCGCAAAATAATTACACAGTCAAAGAAAAGAAATCGTCACACTAACAAAAAAAAATCGGAATATTTATTTAACGAGTCTAAACACCATTAATGTAACGCAATCAATGAAGTATATTCTGGACTTGGACTGAAGAAATATTGGACGATTTAAAAGAAATGAAATTTTCATAATTAAAAAGGACCGTAATATTTAGTTAACGAGTCTAAACGAGATTAATGTAACGCAATCAATGAAGTATATTCTGGACTAGGACTGAAGAAATATTACGCTGTTAAAGAAAGCAATTTTCATATTTGAAAACATGTATATACAAAAAAAATCATCCTTATAATCGAAAAACCGTGAGAAATTTATCGAGTGTATCGATCGAGGTTAAATAGGAGTGGACTAAGAAAAATAGGTCTGGGCACTCTGTCGAAACGAGTAAAATGATTCTCGCGCCAGGATAGCTGGCAACGGATGAGTAGCCGCCGTGAGGATCGTTCTCAGAGCCAAATAACAAAAGGAAAGTTGCGACTTTTTATCGGCGATGGTTATATCATGGCACTTGCCTCGCTCCGCCGAAACAATTGCCTTTCTTTGCGACTACGCGAACGGAGAATCCATTAGCGAGACATTTTTTTTTTTTCCGAACGCCTTTCCGTTATTTTACTCATTACTTAGCGCGATGTTTCCTCCAAAGGTATTTGGCAATGTTGCGACGCTCCGATGCACCGAAGTAAGTTTGCGGTTGAATAGGCGGGCGGGCTCGAGCAACGATCGGAGAGTGGATCGAGAAGAAGCGAATCAAGATTACGCTCCGAAGGCCGGGAATTATTATGGTTTTTTTTTTTTTTTAACGACGCCCTCACTACAATAGCAGTACTCACCTACGTACTTAATGGAATATAATAAAATTCATGCACACAATGCCCCGTTAACGTTGCGATAATTAACCGGTCGTAAGAATACACACTACGAAATCGTGGCGCTGCCTCGTGTTCTTAAAGTCACCTTTTTAATGTATTTTCCTTTCCGTTTTGTTGCAGCAATACGCGGCGAAGCATGCAGAACAAAACCATTTGGTGGAGCAAATGAACTCCAAGTATTACTACTACACGAGGACTCAGGGACTGTTCAGGATATGTTATCCCAAAGAACGCCCACCGACCGGTAAGATAAAAAAAATATATACATTTCTATTGAATTCATATATTTATATATGTATATATATATTATTTTTTTTTTAAGAATAGAATTTACTTATTAAATCATTATTATTATTAAATTTTATGTAAGAGGACTCTTGTGTGTAACAATCACCGCCCACCGTCGCATTGCTGCACAGTAAAAAAAAAAATTTGTTCTTTGTACAACAAATTATTGTCCACAAACGTTCACAATTTTTTATTTGTTAATTTTTGTAGTTTCACAAACGAAAGTGCAAACTAAAATTGTCAATAATACATTAAATGAAAGGACAAACAGATTTGTCACTTATTTAACAAAATAATTTTTACGAAATTTCGCGTTTCGATTTTACGAAATTATTTTTTATTCTTTATGAGAGTTGTGTGTCTGTGTAAGCAAATCAATAAATAAATTCTATTCTATATTTATGTATCTATATACTTATAATATTGAAGTGTTTCAAATATAATTATAGAATTTATATTCGCATCGATATTTTTGAAACATGTATTTGTGAATGTGCGTTTATCCCGGTAGTGCAGGAAAAATTAATCCGAGCGTTCGACGTCGATAAGACTTTTATTCGTGGAATATATATTATCGACCGTGCATAATACAAATTCCGGACCAACGACCCTCGAGCACGCTACGCGCGTACGACCGAGACTTTCTATCTGGAGAATCCGTAATGTCGTGGGGGTTATTCGACGGGAGGACGTAATAGGTTGAGAGTTTAACCGACCGCTAAGCCTCCACATGAATTGCGGATAGAGCGACCACTGACACTGCCTGAGGACTATCACGAAACGACGAATATCTCTCGGAGAAAGACGCCCGGCTCGATGCGTCGAGCAGGAAAAGTAGGCGAGAGGCTCCTTCGAGAGCTCGCTGGCGTCTCCCGCTTGTGGTCGCGCTTCCTCTAACGACGATTCATAATTAAAATGGCACACTCGCGACTCTTTCATTTAGTCGCGTCGCATTGTTTCCCACTCGCGACAATAGTAATTGTCAGTTTCGCTTAATTTTTCCTTTTTTTTTCTTTTTTTTTCTTTCTGCTCCCTTCTTTTGAGCACGCTAATCGACTATTAACTGTTACTATGCTTAGCGAGCAAATTAAATGATGATAAAAGAGGGATTACGACAAAATTGGCTAATTAGACTGCCGAATTAATCGTCTCTACAAGGAGAATGGAATGTCCGACGGTTGAATTACCGGTTGGTGAGTGTTGATTTATCCGTTACCGTTATCGCACGAATGTAAATTGTTTAATTGGCCTAACGGATCGTCGAGCTGATTTTACCGGGAACGCCCTTTTGCCGACAGTGTAAGTCGCTTCTTCCGGCTGTGATTACCGGGCGATTGTTGCAGGAAAGAATTGGATACCGGGCAAGATTGTGCGAGGGAAATTTAGATTTCTGTGTAAAGTAAGAGCTTGGCTTTCGCCGATGGACGGCCGATATTCCGAGACGAGCAAAAGTCGGTGGCGCGACCGCACGATAGACGGGAATTAAGTAGAAGCGGTGTAACAGGAAGTTTCGGATTCCGTCGAATTCCGCTATTGTCGGAACGGGTATTTTTTCGAGTTATCGTGAAAGTTTACGATGATCGTCGACTACGTCGAATTCGTATCAATCTTAGTCGCAAGAAGGCGCGATACTATTCAGTTGCAATCTCTAATGCGATGAGTCAAGTAATCTGTCGGTATAACAGTTTTTTGTAAAAAAAAAAATTATAATTATCGGAAAGTAAATGTAAATAAAACGTCGAAGTATCGAAGGATCTTTTTGAAACTTCGGAGGCTTAAGCTGAAGGCTTCGAAGGCTTAAGCTGTGACCGAAAAACTGCAGTGCAGTAAAATGAATCTAAAGTATTCTTCGGACTATTCGGTCGACAAAAACTCGTCTCGGAAATAATGAATTACTTTGTCACGCTAGAAGGGAGGGAAGGGATATTAACCCAGATAAGACAAGCGCCACGAACACAGTAAATAATAATTTCATAAAATAGAAATGCAAAATTTTTCCAAAAATAATTTTGTTAAATAATCGACAAACTCGTTCGTCACTTATTTGAATGTACGAAACTTATCCTCTCATTTCCCGTGTCATTGACAATTTTAGGTTGTACTTTTGTTTGTAAAACTTGAAAATTAACGAATAAAAAAATGTGGACGTTCGTGGACAATAAGTTGTTGTAAAAAGTACACATTTTTTTTTTTTTTTTTTTTTTTTTACTGTGAAGAGTAGCAGTTGGCGCAAGTATTGCGACACGTGCTGCACATACCGCGAATATTGCGCCAGTATTGCTACCTTTCATGGCGCTTGTCTATCTGGGAACACGCCGCAGTAACCTACAAACCTAAAACAAACGATCTGCGATCGCGTCTTCACCGATCACTATATTTTCTACTGAGAACTTACAATCTAGCGAAAATTACGGTACATTCGGATAATATCTGCGACAGTAAAAATGACCATATTCTCTAGCGGGATGTGTTAAGTTGAATACAAATGTTTGCCAGGATCTCGCTGTAGTTCTCATATATATATATATATATATGAAAGTTCGGTCCGTTTTTACTAGATGTATGATAATTTCTATAAGATCCTTCTCTCAGTGTCGGGAGTAAATGAAACGGTACTGCGCATTCGCGCACAGGTTAATAATGATCATTGGTCAATAGTAGGCTATTTTTCCAGTCGTATTGCGCGCAAGAAACGCGGTCGTTTCAGCGAAATCGGGGCGGGGGGGGGGGGGGGGGGGACAAAAATTATATTTAGGTGCACCGACGCTTCCAGTCTAGTCTCTCAAACCTTAGAGCCATTCGACACAGAATGCAGCCAGAAATGGAGAGAGCATGACAAACAGATAAACCATCGGAATATCGAGGTCGAAGTCTCTTTCGAGAACGAATCTCGGGCGAACGGATATCGCTCGAAATCGATTCCACACGCTCGGTGATACTTCGATTTCCCGAGACCAATCACCGGGGATCCCGTGCGAGAGGAAGTCGTTGTACTTGTTGCGGTTCACATCGTTCACCGGCGGAGAACGCCTTGGCTGAAGGCTCGTTTCGCGAATGCCTCGCGAATGATAATACAACATAAGATGCGCGGACACGTTAGCGCGGGCAGCATAACACGCCGATAGAGTAGGGCCGGGCGAGTGCACGGTAGTGGCTCCTTGTAGCTTCTCACCTTTCGATATACCGTTCTCTGACCGAGACTTCCTTATCGGTTTCGGCTTTCCGACCGTACTTCCGCGGACGTTCGGATAACGTGCGCGCGCGCACACTTCCGCTCGTCTTCCAAAACGGGTGTTTCTTATTCACAGAACGTAATCGTGATCCGCTATTAAAATAAAAATAAAACCCCCGCGCACCAGCGTCGCCTTAAATGGACGAATTATAGAAATTCATTTGAAGAATGAAAATAAATTATCTCCAATAACTCTGAGAAAGCGAGCCGTCCGCTGTATTCATCTCAGGACAACAAATTCGAAATCTACTGTTGAAGTGGGGGGGGGGGGTTCATTGTGGTGGAAAAAAAAATAAAAAAAAAAAATTGTGGTTGATCACGACAGCGCGGACGAGACGTGCTCCATCGACCTTCTTCGAATCCAGTTTCGCCTAAACGAGGCGCCGCCGACGTCGTCTTCGTGCAAGAGCCTCGCCAGAGAATCCTCGAGGCCGGCTCCTCTCTGCTCACTTCTCTCTGCCAGATAGCAAGATCGTTGACTCGCTTCGTATAACTGTATATCCCGGCGGGGCTCACGGCGATGACTACGACGAGGACGACCAACTTCGCTCACGTTCGAGGCGCGCTGCGCTCGATGATACCGACGCTTGTAAACTTATAAACTTATACGCCGTATAAAAAGAGCGCGCGATTCTCGTCCGGAAGTGGAAGATACCTAGGACCTTGCCGCACGGTCGTTCGTGATGAAACTTGGCAATGAACATTTTTTTTTTTTTTAGAAATAAAATTGCAAGTAAAATATACGTCCCCAACGAGATTCCTGCATTCTCGGACCGGTTATGGACACGTTGGGAACGGTACTGTTATTAAATTACTATAAATCGCTGGCTACGCGAATGACAAAGCTTGAGCGTCGCGTCAGAGAATTTTTATCTTCCCATGGTTCTCGCTTTTGTGCTTGTATTTATAAATTAATGTAAAAAAGGAAAACATGACAAAACTTGGCAATGAAATTACAACCTTTTTGTAAATAGCATTTAAAACATGCATTTGAATCCTCATTCAAATGCATGGTTTAAATGCATTTGGATCCTGCTTTTTCGGACCGGTTGTGGACACGTTGGGAACGGTACTGTTATTAAATTACCATAAATCGCTGGCTACGCGAATGACAAAGCTTGAGCGTCGCGCCAGAGAATTTTTATCTTCCCATGGTTCTCGCTTTTGTGCATATATTTATAAATTAATATAAAAACGGAAAACATGACAAAACTTGGCAATGAAATTACACCAACATTTTCTAAATAGCATTTAAACCATGCATTTGAATGAGGTTCCTGTCTATTCGGACCGGTTATAAACACGTTGGGAACGGTACTGTTATTAAATGACTATAAATCACTGCTACGCGAATGACAAAACTTGAGTGTCGCGCCAGAGAATTTTTATCTTCCCATGGTTCTCGCTTTTGTGCTTATATTTATAAATAAAAATAAAAAACGAAAAACATGATAAAACTTGGCAATGAAATTACAACATTTTTTTGAATAGCATTTGAAATATACGTGAAAATGAGGTTCCTGGGTTTTCGGACCGGTTGTGGACACGTTGGGAACGGTCGTGTTAATAAATTACAATAAATCGCTGCTACGCGAATGACAAAGCTTGAGCATAGCGCCAAAGAATTTTTATCTTCTCATGGAGAACCAGTTTTTGCTTTTTTACTTTATTGCCAAGTTTTATCAGGGAAACTTGATAAAACTTGGCAATGAATTTCATTTTTAATTAAAAAAGAAAGCATTTAAAATACACGTCCTAACGAGGCTCCTGCATTTTCAGACCGGTTATGGCCACGTTGGGAACGGCTCTGTTACTAAATTATTATAAATCACTGCTACACGAATGACAAAGCTTCAGCCTCGCGCCAGAGAAATGTTATCTTCCCATGGCTCTCACTTATATGCTTATAATTAAATTACAAATTAAAAATTAAATTAAAAAAAAAAGAAAACGTCACGAAACTTGGCAATGAAAATAAAGAAAAGACCTAAAAAAAAAAAGAGCAAGTAAAATGTACGTTCCAACGACATTCCTGTCCAACGGTTATGGACACGTTGGGAACTTTTCTTAAATTATTATAAATCGCTGCAACACGAATGACAAAGCTTGAGCATCGCACCCGAGAATTTTTATCTTCCCATCGCTCTCACTCATTTGCTCATATTCATAAATAAAAAAAAAAAAAACAGCTCGAGACTGGACATATTTTCTCGTACGTTACTAGTTCCTCGACAGTGATTCGCCCTCGTACTCGTGTAACTTGTTACTCGCGAGCTATGAGGTATAATAATAAGTTTAATGCATTCATCGAGTATATAATAAGTTTTACTGCATTCATCGAGTGTATAATAAGTGTGCAGCGTTACAGCCCGTGCAATAGCGCATATCGCATTCTGGGTCACGCGCTTTTCGAGCCCGTGAGTTTTACAGACGCTCGTCGTGCATACCGCAACTCCGCACGAAAGCCGGCTCTCCTTTGACCCGCCGCGACCTCATCGATTTATTATTCATCTCATTTTTTTTTTTTTTTTTTTTCTATTTTTTTTTATCCTGACAAGTCGAGGCGTTTTTACATATCGACGGTATGACGAACAGCGTATCCGAGATTTTTGCCGAACGGTAGAAATGACGCGAGCGTATCGGTATTGAAGAAGAGAGTCTCGAGGCGCGCGTGTGCGCAGTGGCTTGACATGCTTTACCTGCGTACGATGACGAATAAAACTCGCGTCCTCCGACGAGAGTTCCACCCGATCGCGACATTCCTCGGTGCGCCGTTCGCGCACCGAGGAATTTGCCCGACGATCTTTCATCGCCTCGAACGCTCCGATTGCGCGAACATCGTTCATTTAATTTATATTTAATTAATTTAATTATATTTACTAAGCCGTTTTAATTAATTCAGTTAATTATTTTTGCCTCGTTCATTTTTTTTTTGTTTTATTGAATTATTTTTTCCCACAGTCGAGACCTATCTGAGCCCCGTGGAGACTCACTGCATGAACATCGACTACTTCATACCCGATGAGGACAATCAAACGAGAGGATTTTCCGACGACGCCACCGCCCGTCTTCGTAAGTACACGGCATTTTCTTAGAGCGACTGGAGTGAATTTCGCCCGAGAATGTGCACCGAAGATTTTCACGATCTATCATTACAGATATGGGTCGATCGATGATAGCTCTCTTCATGGTTGGTTTCCTAGCGATTTTCTCGGCATTCTGGACCGGAGTTGTTGGATGCTGGCGGAGATCACCGGGCAACATCACCGCTACCGCTATACTAATGCTGTTCGCTTGTAAATACCGACACGAATTATTTTCGATCTTGTAAATTTTATTAAAAAAAAAAAAAAAATCGAACATCGAATTTTATAATTTTTTTGTTTTTTGTTTTTCACAGGTTTACTGAGCGCAGGTGGTATGGGACTCTGGCACGGTGTCGAGTACTACGAGAAGGAGAAAATCGTCGGAGAGGAATACTACCAGCAATGGAGCAACGTGAGTCTCGAAAAAAAAAAAAAAAAAAAAAAAAAAAAAAAAAAATTATCCTGCTGGAATTATTTACGACTTGCGGGAAGCGAATTATTAAGTTTTCACATCGGTGTAACGTCCATCGAACAACGCTTTCTCGCGGATGAAAAAATAAAACGAAGTCGGAGAAAATATTATGCACGCACAAGACTGGTGAACGATTCAACGAGCGAGGGAAAGATCGCCGATGGAAATCTTTTTATGGCGGAGTTGTAACCAGCGACGCCTAGTCGACGAAGCGGAGCGAAATGCCCGCTGCGAGGCTTCACAATGCACAGAGACTGTAAAACACCTATCGGGATTTCTCACGATTCATTGCGCCTCCTTGTATATACCGCGAGGCTGTATATTTTCTCCGATTTCGTGCAGATGCAGTGCACGACCTCGGCACTTTCCAGGCAAATGAAAATATTGGCGGATCTCCAAATGCGATTTTCGTGATACAATCATCTTTTTTTTTGTCTACAAAAATTTATCGAACAGGTACTTCGAGGAAGCGATAAAATTTCGAGACAATTTGTTTTCTTTTTTCTGCAACCAATGTAAGATTACGAAGATTAATGACCGAATTTCTCACGATTCATCGCTCCTCCTTATACAAGACCTCGGCAATCTCCAGGCAAATGAAAATGTAGGCGGCTCTCCAAATGCGATTTTCCTGATATAATCATATTTTTTTCCACGAACATTTATCGAACAGGTACTTTGAGGGGACCATAAAATTTCGAGCAAATTTGCATTTTTTTTTTTTTTCTGCAGCTAATGTAAGATCACGAAGTTTATCATTACTCCTCCTTGCGTACACAGTAAAAAAAAACTTTTATACTTTTTACAACAACTGATTGTCCACAAAAGTTTCAAATTTTTTATTTGTCCCCGTGTTCATGATAAAATAAAAATAAATTTGTCCATTTTACAATCGCACCATTCGGCTCCAGTTTTACAAACAAAATTACAAACTATAATTGTCAATGTCACGGGACATAAAAAGACAGATTCGAGCATTGAAACCTGAACAAACGAGTTTGTCACTCATTTATCAATATTACTTTTACAAATCTTACACTCCCGATTTCGCGAAATAATTTTTTTTTTACTGTGTACCGCGGGTAATATTTTCTCCGATTTCGTACGATCTCGGCACATTCCAGACAAATGAAAATGTACGCTTATCTCCGAATGGAATTTTTCTGATATAAACATCATTATTTTTTTTTCCACGAAAATTTATCGAACAGGTGCTTCGTCGCGTTATCGAGGCGTTGTCGAGGCGGCCGTAAAAATTGGAGACAATTTTTGATATATTCTTTTTTTCTCCAGCCAATGTAACATTACGAAGTTTAATGCTCGCAGGTATTGAGGGACAACGCGGCTGTGAGGTACGATTGGTCGTTTTTTCTGGCCTGGCTCGGCGTGGCTACTTGCCTAGCCACGATGGTTCTTTTCTTGATAGCCGCGTCCTGCCTCCGAAGGGAGCGCGCGCGCGAGCAGGCACAGAACGTTCAGTACATCATGCCAGGTGACAAAGCAGCTCGAACAAAAAAATGTTACTAATATACGCTTCCCTTGGTTCTTTTTTTTTTGTTCATATGTTTATCGCCGGCGAAAACACGACGCTACGACGATCTGCGTGCACTCTTCTGCGTACTACTGCTACTACTGTCGACAATGTCGATCGCTCGGGCACACGGGGCCGATCGTCTCCTAGGTCCTCAAGGACAGCTCGCTAATCTCGTACGACTGGTCGTACGTGGTCGCTTGGGTCGGCGTCGGTTGGTCGCTCGTCAGCGCAATATTGTTTAGCGCTGCTGCGATATGCTTGAGGGGCGAGAGAATGCGCGACGAGGCGATGAACATGCAGTACCTCATGCCTGGTACATACAGTAACACTTTTGCTTCTACTAACTTTATTTTATTTATTTTTATTTATTTTCATTTATTTTTATCGATTTTCATTTATTTTTATCGATTTTCATTTATTTTTATTTATTTTTATTTATTTTTATTTATTTTTATTTATTTTTATTTATTTTTATTTATTTTTATTTATTTTTATTTATTTTTATTTATTTTTATTTATTTTTATTTTTTTTTTTTTTTATTTTTTTAATCGTCATTAAAAAGTGAGAAATGAGGTTCGATCGGAAGCTCTTTTTTCTGAGCTATCGCTGCGATGGCAACGAGCCGATTGTGTCATTGACTAATTTCACGTTTAAAACGACGCGAGTCAACTGAAGGATGAACCGCCGACTCGAGACCGGAAGTGAAATGAAATGCTAAGAAAAAAAAAAAAAAAAAAAAATCAACAGAACTTTCGTTCTATTGCAGTACAGCCGGTCGCCTAAGTATAGCGGTATTGCTGCGAAATGTTTCCGTGTCGACACTTCCGGTCCCGCACGACGTCGTCCCGATGTCTCCCGTCTGTTATTTACCCTCATTGCATTATCTAGGACACATCATTTGTTAATAACTGTGAAAACCGGAAAGAGGAGTAAACCCATAGAAACCGGAAGTGAACGATGAATTAACCAGCTTGCTTAACAAAACAAAACAAAACAAAACGAAACAAACAAAATTACCACGTGGAGGGTTTTAATTCTCAGTCTATAACGTTAACTCCATTTTCGTGTACATAGAAAGTAACGCATACGTAAAAAAAAAAAAAAAAAATCATAATAACAACGTGTCACGTAGAGTAATTCATGCGCAACGAGTGAAGGAAAAAAAAAATAAAACTCTTTTTTATTTTCTTTAGTCGTCGAGTCGAGTTTCACTCCATCTCGACTTTGCTCATCCCCGTTCGATATTCATCCCGACGATATTTATGCGCTTTTACTTTTGTTTATTTTTTAATATTTGCCAAAGAGTCCCTCCCGTGAGAGAGACTCACGCTCTGTTTGACTCGCTCGGTTCGCGAATTAGCGTAATTTTGTCACGCTCTGACTCTGTGTTTGTGAACATTCTTCTGTGCCTCTTTGTTGCAACTATATATTAGCCGTATTATAGCGGTATCGTTCGCGCGCACATACCCCATATATATATATATATTACTTATATATTTACTTATATTGTCGGGACTTTCTACATCGTTCGGGACCGATCGATGTCTCGTAATATGATTTCACCGGGAAGCGACGGGGTAGGAAGAGGAAACTCGAGAAGTGCATTATCGTAACGGAGGGAGGAGAATCGTTGTACACGGGATTTTATAAAGCGCCGTCGGTGGCGGAGGTCCGTTTTTGTCGGACACGGTCAACTGCCACCTTCGCTCGATTATTCGTCGGGACACTTTGTATACAAGACGGTTGGTCAGTGAGAAAGTGGCATACTTGCCTGAATACCCGCATTCGCGGCACTCTCCGCGCCCTCTATCGGCGACGATTCCGAACAAACGGTTTTTGTTTTTAACGCAAGTATCTTGCACGGGAATTTTTTAATCGGCGACCTACTATTCGCGTATTCCGGGCTCGTGCGAACTCGGGAGTGTAAATCGAATCGTCGTGGCACACGGGACTCGCGAGAAAGGCATTGGGTTTTTTTTTTTAATTCTTATTTTTTATGTGTTATCGAACGACGCCCACGTACGAGAAAATGAGTTTTTCCGCCGTCCGATCTAATTTGTTTGATGCGGGACGCGGCGGTGCTCCGCGCGAAAGAACGCCCACGCGTCGTGGATGAAAAACGCGAAAATGCAATATCTTCGGCTCCCGCGTGGGAGAATTCTATTCTAGTTTCTTATCGCGAGCGTCGGTGTAATAGAAAAAAAAAAAAAAAAAAAAAAAAAAAAATTATAGTAGAAACGCGGTTTTTTAATTTATTTTCTATTTTTTTTTCCTGGTCAATGGACGCTAAAAATTGTCTGTTGATATATATATATATATTTTTTTTTAATGTCAACGACATTCGGCCTGTTTAACGATTGGTCTTCTGCTTTCAGTTTACCCGCAGAAGCAGCAGTACGCGTACGCCGGTTATCCGACACCGGCGGCGTATCCGGGACCGTACTATCACGGCTCTCAGTACGGGCCTTACAACTATTGAAACCCCCTCCGGTGACTCGAGAAGCCGCCGAGGAACGACTGAGGAACAACTTGACAATGAGGATCGAAGAAAACTACTCGCCGAGCTTCGAACTCGGCGCAGTGCTGCACAGCGAGGACATGAAAATAAAATGAAGAAAAAGAAATTGCAGCACAATGTACAGCGTTCGTACGAATTCCGCAATTCGGAATGCGTACCGCAACCTTACGAGAATTTGAATAACGAAGAAAAAAGAAACAAGTATGCGGAGCTTGGTCGTCGTCGTTTTTTTGTTTTTTTGTTTTTTTGTTTTTTTTTCGAAGCTGATACTAGAAACAAACGCAAACAGAGCGAACGAGAACCGCGTTCCGCAATGGGTAAAAAAAATTGGCAGAGAAGAATTAAGAATGTTGCAATATCCGAGGGGCCGTCGAGCAGTTAGCTAGCTACGTAAATTATACGATAAAGTCTGTAATTGTAATGATAGCGTACGTTTAGTTGCATTTTTTTTTTTTTTTCTTTTAACGTACGTCTTTCTGCGACGACGAACGAGTCCACCGGATTATGCGAGAGAAAGTAATCGCATTTAACAAAGTCAGCATTTAATTTTTGGCTCCGAGCGCCGTCCGCAATATAATAGAAAAGAAACGTATCGCGAGAGACTATGAGTTATGTATGTATAATGAAATGTACGAACGAGAGGATATATCGATAAAAAGATAGATAATTTTTTTTATTTTTATTAATTTTTTTTTTTTTTTTACATATCCACGCGGCGTTATTGCTCAAAATCTTATCGTCGAAGGCGCCCGTGGATGCGCGTCTTCGCGTACGCCTCGTTTAGCCGGCCCACGAGACATTTTTGTAATACGTTAATATTTTCCATTAATCGAGAAAAAAATGATAACTGTAACTACAGTGCTAATTATCGTCCATCGTCATCTCCTTTCACCGTATCGAAAATTACACAGAAAATAACGAAAAAAATAATAATAATAATAAAGAAAAAAACATCTGAAAACTTTCTCACACAAATACCCACACACCGCTATAATAATTATTTAAGATTTGTATAACGCTCTAGGAAATATAGTTTATGTGAATTTCTATATTATTGTTTCTCAGTTAATAAACCGAAGGCGAATCAACGTCCTTCTGTCTATCGAATCCATTTCCAACTCTTTCAAGGTCACCACCTTTCTCCACGTCCTACCAAAAAAAAAAAAAAAAAAATGGACCTGAATGAAACGCACTAAAATAACTAAAATAACCGAAGTAACTAAAAAGAATAAATAAAATAAAATAAAAAAGTAACTGAAATAATCCGAAAGAACGATCGGGAGGAAACAACCGTTCAACGCCGAAGACCACAAGGCACGAAGCTGCAGCTTCGAATCTATCGTCACAATCGCGTCTCCGTATACGACTACGATTTAGTATTGTCACGGTCAGTTCTCAGAGGCCGATCGAGAGCCGATGTCTATCGTCGATTAATAGTTCACGATTCAATTAATGCAAATTCGATTCACGTATTACCATTCAACGGCTCGTACGACACCTTCAGGTAAAAATTCCGACCGCCGCAACGATTATTAATAACTTTTGCAACTGGGAATGCAACGAACAGTACCCGAGAGTAAAACGGATGGGCAGTATGTATTCACGAGGAAACGAAAAACTTTTATCATGCGATACGCTTGCCTGATCCTTTCGTGGATCGTTACATTCGTGGAAGCAATCTTCGATCAAAAATGTTCGCGATGCGCATGAGATTAGGGTCTCGTTTCGGCGCGGCACTCGGGAGGAGAGTCACGCACTGGCAGTATCGCCGCGGCTTTCGTCCGAGTGACATCATGTACTCTCCTCTCCTAAACATCTGCCTCACCTTTCTCGTGCCGTATGTTACCGCTCAGGAGGCGACTGGCAACGTCTCGTTCAGACACGAAAAAGTTTGTTTGTTCGCAACAATAATATTGCTTTAAGAAAGATTAACAGCCTCACTATAGAGCGGCACAACTATGTCATTGCGCGACACGCGCGCGCTTCGTTCGTACCTACTATACGTTGTCGTTAAGGTTATCGCGATAGTTTTTTTTTTTTTTTGTTGTTGTTACTTTCTTTCCTTTGTGAATCTTCGTACATGATATTTGTTATTATTATTATTTGTTTCCTCGACGAATATAATGGTTTTATTAATTTATTTCAAGGCCAGACACGAAGCGGCCGAACTGAGCGAGGAACAAGTGTCGAGACTCGCTTCCTTGTCAAACGTCACTCACATGAACGAGGCTCTCGATAACATCTGTGTCGTGCGAGTCGTGGGAACTCCCGGGCACAAGAGAGTCAAAGACGTACGTAACATCACGAACGAGTTTATCCACGCGCGACGTCGATTAAATTTGTACAGGCTCGTTTGCCGATGATAATAATAATAATAACGACCCGCATATGTGCGCATCTTATCTGTTGTACTTTGCCACATGTCGCCTTTTTTTCACTCCAGCTGTTTTCGCACGATAAACAAAAACGGTAAACATTAGAAATGCTTGTGTAAATTTAGAAAAATAAGAATGTTTCTTTTTTTTATTACAGTATTTGAAGAGTTCAATGAGAAATTTGGGATGGAGCGTTGAGAGCGATGTCTTTGATGACAAACCGCCAAACTTTGAGACGCTGCGGTTTGAGAATATAATTGCGAGATTGAATCCCAACGCGAGGAGATACCTCGCTCTTGCCTGCCACTACGACTCGAAGTACTTCAGGGAAGGCTCGTTCGTCGGAGCGACAGACAGTGCGGTTCCTTGTGCTCAACTGCTTAATCTAGCTACCGTTATGAAGGAACAATTGAAGTCTGCGAAGACAGTGGGTATCTCCGCAATTACAATATGTGGCACTAAGAATTTCAAAGATGGAAATAATATTGTTTTTTTTTTTTTGGACCTTGCTGTTTCAGAGCAACGTCAGTTTAATGCTAATTTTCTTTGACGGAGAGGAAGCTTTTGAAAATTGGGGTCCTAACGACTCTATTTACGGGGCAAAGAATCTTGCTAAAAAATGGCACGGAACAAAAAAAATTTACGGAGCTGAAAATAACATCAGCGACTTGGAGAGATTGGTAAAATTTTTGTGCAAGTTATAATGACGATTATGGCAATATTATTGTTCAGTTTATATATATTTTTTTATCTATTTAAAATGTTTTTTTTTTCAAGGACATGCTAATGCTATTGGATCTTCTGGGGGCACCAGATCCAATGTTCTACAACTACTTCAGTGACACAGAACGCTGGTACGCGAAACTCATGCTCGCAGAGCAAAAGCTGGCTGGTTTGAGAAAGTTTGATGGATACTCTTATGGCAATCCTCAGCAGAGATATTTCCAGCCGTATTCGGTAGATTCGCATGTGGAGGATGATCACATACCGTTTTTACGGAAAAGTGAGAAATTTTTACCTTTAATCAAAGAATTTATGATTTTATGAAATTTATGAAATTTTAAAGCATAAAACGATGAATTAAATTTCGTATACGCTATCGAGATAAAATTAATATATCGGTATATTAAACATGTCCGTAAAGCCCGTTTTAATACATCAATCATTCATTTTATCTCACGTTCCTATATCAAATATAATTTGCGGATTGAATGCTTTAAATTTAGATGATTAAAAATGTTTAGAGTGTACCACTGCATAGAATGAATTTATTAATTTTTTTCTTTCCTTTTCTTTTGCAGACGTTCCAATTGTTCATCTGATACCGTTTCGCTTTCCGTCTTTCTGGCACACGTCCGGCGACAATCGTAGCATCGTCGATATGGACACAACGGAAAATCTAAACAAAATATTGCGAGTATTCATAGCGTCTTATCTCAAACTCAACGTTTGATATAAGATATGATAGACTTTCTCGAATGCATCGACATATTGTAAGTGGGAGAAAAAAACTGCCGCATACGTACGGATAGTACATATTGCCGAAGGGGGAACGAAATTAGGGTTTTTTTTTGTTATCGTATCTAAAGACAAGGTATATGGATGATAAAACGATCGATTTATCAGCCAGACAATCAGAATAATTGACACTGAGAAATAAATTATCAAGCAACGATATATTAATATATTTATACGCTGTAAATAATAATAAATTATTTTACGAACGATCATCGGACGATTTCCCGCCCTTATTTCACCCCTCCGAAGAGTTTGCATCCACAGTGCCCTGCGCCACGAGAGTGTAGAGAATTTATCGCTAGAGTTCGGGAAGCCTACGTTGGTGCAGACTGCACAGTGAAATGCGCGGCGCACGAAACTGTACACACAACTCGTGGCTCGAATAGCCGTCAATTCCAAAGTGATTAAGTGAATTATTTATGAAAGTAAGTACGACCGATACTGGCCGCTCACTCTTCTGTAACCTCATCGATTATCCGATCCGTGAAAATATAATTTTATTGACCATGAACGACTCTCTCGAAGGATAACCCTAAAATATATTCGCCTAACCTACAGATACTCTTCGAAAAATAACGCGTTGGATTTTCCGAACGATCGAATAGTTTAAACTTATCTCCAGTTCCGTAACTATCGTCGATTAATATTCAAGAAATTATGGCAATTACTTTGGCCTCTAACGAAAATATTATCGGCGTTTCGGCTCCTACTCTCAACTGTATACAATTTATTAGGACTCGCTACGAATTTGCATGAATTTCGTAAAATTTATTGTAATAATGAAGGGTCGTTCGGAGAAACGAGCCCGAGTCGTTGATTCTATGAAAAATGAGTTATGTGTGTTGTTGCAGATATGGAGCCTCTTAAGATACACCTGGATGCTCTGGAGATGGCGGGGAAGATGGTCGACAAGCACATCATAGCGGACAGCAATTTCCCTAACCTGATCAATCTAATGCGATACAATGCTCAAGGTAAAATTCTATACTCCATTTACATTGAATGGTTTATTACTGCATTTCAAGAGAAATTATACAACAATATTCTTTCGTCTTAGGAGGACCTACGGTCAGCGGCTTGGATGACCACGATTACCCCAATTTGAATGGAAATTCTTTGAGCCTTACTAGCATCAATCAAATGAGAATGCACAGCAAGATACCGCTGCCTTCAGAAGTTATGGAACACTTCAGCCGTATCCTTTTTCTATGGCGATAATTATTTTGGAGTAGACGAAACTAAGTTACTACGTAAATGGTAAAATCCTTAATTTTTATCCTAGACATGCAATGCCACTGTATGATGGGACTGTTCACCGAGATATCTAAAGCCTGGCTGACCATCGACAGCGATATTTATGTTTGGTCATACGAAAACGAGTAACTTATATACTTTATTAATATATATATATATCTTTTTTTAAATAGTCATTTATGATACTAGTGCAATAAAACTTTTTCTGACGGAAAAAGTTTTTCGCGTGAGTATTGTACCAAATTTTACTTTACAAGGTGTGAAAATGACAGTTTTGCGCACGCGGCGCGTGCGTAAAACTGCTATTTTCGCACCGAGAGTAATAAATACATTTTCCAACCCTCTGACACGCGTTTGTCGCGTTTTATTTTATAGATCCGACGTCGCGTACTTCGACGGTCTCAACGAAACGATCATAAGCGTTGGCCTGGTAAAACCGAAGCCAGGAATATTTCAGAGCTATGTTAAATATCTACTGATTCTCACGACCACAGTGGAGATCACCGTTCTCGGCGTGACTCTGTCCGAAACGAGCGACGGTACGTTCCCATGATTTATCGACTTTGTCTCTAACAATTTGTATGTTACTCGCTGAATATTAAAACAAAATTCTGATCATGGCCAACATTTTTTTTTGTTCACAAACACATTAGATCGATCGAAATTTTCTAGAAAATTCAAAATTTCAAAAGAGCTTAATTATAAGTATATCTTGCAACGATTTTTTTGTTTCAATTCAATATTTCATAAAAAAAAAAAAAATAGTATTAAAATAATGTTTTTCGAAAAAGTCGAAAATATCGAAAATTCATATCCTGAAAAATTAATTTACGCAGGAACCTTGGGGGAGATTCAGCTTGTGCCTGAGCCGATATTCACAGTGACGACCGACGGCATTGCGATAACGACGATAGCGAACACGAGCACCGGTAGAATATTTTTGGGTGGAAGAAACGGCTCGCTGTACGAGATTCATTATCAAGCGGAGAGCACTTGGTTCGGAAAGCGTTGCAAAAAAGTAAATCACTCCGAGGGACCGCTCTCGTTCCTCGTTCCCTCGTTCGTAACGGTCGCCCTCTCGGAGGAGGAGGCTATAGTTCAGATATCGGTGGACGATTCGAGAAACATATTGTACACCCTCGGCGACAAGGGTACTATAATGGTATGGGACATCGAGAATGGTGGAGCCTCAAAGGTCACCTCGTTATCGCAGTCGTCTCTCGTCCAGAACACCGTTCACGTCGTAAAGTAATTATTTACATCAAAAAATCAAACATTTTCAGACCAATGTGAAATTCACTCACTGATCTTATCGTTTTTCCTTTCGTTCGCAGGACTCTGGACAGCAACAACTTTCGTCCACTGGTCAGCATATCGACAATATCCGAGTCCGAATGCGTTCATCTCAATCTCGTTGCCGTAGCGGCCACTGGCACTCGTTTTTACTTCACTTGTACTTCTGTCACGAACCCATCGGCCCGACCTCAGGGCCTTCAACTGGTCCACGTTAGATTGCCGCCGGGCTACGCGGCTAACGCTCCGGTCATGAGGCCTCGAAAAGTCCAAATGGGGCACTACAGAAAAGGTAGAAAAAGATAAAGCAATTAAAAAAAAAACCTATAATTTTCGTGTAAAAAAATAGCAGCAACGATCGATCCGCAGGTACGCTGATTCTCGTCTGCGGCGGAGACACCGAAACGGCCTGGTGTCTCAGCAACGACGCCTATCCCTTTACGAACTATCTCGCGGAGACCCAGAGTATCCTGCCGCTGGACAGTCCGGCATGGGCCATGGCCGAGATTCTCGGAGAGTCGGCTATTCACATAGAGAAGCCGACCGGCACTCAGGGCGAGCCGCCGCTGCTGGTTCGGCAGCACATGGAGCCCCCTCGAAAGTTCATCTTCCTCACCGCCCAGGGCGCGATTATTCTCGTTCAGGTGCGTCCCGTCGACATACTTCGTCAGCTCCTTCTGGAGCAACGCGGTCCCGACACAGAGCCGGTACGCGCCTACTTCGAGAGTCAATCGCCCGAGCAAGCTTGCGCCACTTGCTTGATACTCGCGACCCTCGAGAGCTCGCAGAACGCTCAGTTATCCGACTGGGCAACCAGAGCCTTCTTCCTCTACGGGGGAACCAGGGCCGCCTCGGTTCCCCAGTCCATCGACATTCACGGAGGTTTCGTCTTCGCGGACGATCACCGAACGTCCACACCGCGAGTCCAGGGAAACTTCGATTCGCGATCTGTTCAGTTTCGCTCGCATTCGCAAATCGGCGGTAATGCGGACGGAACGCTTCAGCAATTCTCCGGCAAGCACACGGGTCTTTATCTGTACGTCGGTAGAATTCTCCGACCTATATGGACGATGCGATGCATAAAGCAGGAGACTTCGAACAACAAAATCAACATAACGAGCACGGTGCCGGCTGTGCAGATTGGCTGGATTCTCGGACATCTTCAGGCTCTTAGGTGCTTCCTGAACAAGAACACTCACATATCGAAGCAGCACGGCGGCGCGAGAAACACGACCGACGGCTTCGAGCAGACGATGGCCTCTCACTACAGATCGCAGGAGTACCAGGAGCCCATCGTCGAGGAGAGAAACTCGCTGGACGTTCTCAAAATCTTCATCGCTCACGCATGCGAGGTTCTCGGGCTTTGGAAGATACTCTGCGAGAATCAGCTCCACAACATAGTCAACAGCCTCTCGAAGGATCAGATAAATCAGTTCTCGAACGCTACGTTCAGAGATCTGATTCTCATCGGTCACGAGATATCCTCGCTTCTGATAATTCATCTTATCGACAGTTATCTCGGCGATAACGCGTCGGTCGACGCCGTCAGCGCCAGGCTCCGCGATATATGCCCAAATTTGTACAGAAGCGAGGACGCCATGTGCTCGAAGGCCAACGAGATTATTCTCAAAGCCAAGAGTTCCATCAATCCCGAGGAGAAGGAGTCTTATCTGCAGTCGGCCTTGAAACTCTGCAAGGAAGTCGCACCCAGACTCAACCTCGCCGCTGTTTGCCAGCAATTCGTTGCTTGCCACTTTTACACCGGTGTTCTCGAGGTGTGTCTTTGCTGCGCCGAAAAACTCGATCCCAACAATGCTGCCCTACATTACTACAAGAACAACGAGCCCGCGGAGGACCAGGAGGGAAATCTCGCGTACATAAAGAGACTCGAGATCTATCGAGAATTCACTGCCATGCTCGATCATCTTTACAATCAAAGTATTTCGAATCCCCTGACTCCGACCGTTCCGAGCAAACCCGGTCCGCCGATCTACAACACCGCGCCAACGACCATCGCTCCGGCTAAGGAAGTGGTCAGTTTATCTACATGTTTTATCAAATCAGGGTTTCGAAATCTTTTTTTTTTTTTTTTTTTTTTTTTTTTTTTTTTTTTTTCGTAACGGATGAAATTCTTTTTTAGTTACACGGAATTATCGAGGACGCCCTGCAGGCTCCCTGCGAGACCCTCCACGCGTCCGTCTACAGCTGGATGATAGAGCGCGGTCTTCACGGAGAGCTCGTCGCCCTGGCGGCGCCGTCCCTCGAGGCCTATCTCATTCGCGTAAACGCTCCCGAGCTGCTCTGGCAATACTACGAGAGAAACAAGAATCACGCGGCTGCCGCGAAGATCCTGGATGCCTTGGCTACGAAAATTGGGTAAGGGATATCTAATAATCGTACGATTGTCGGGGTAGACAGTTCGAGCGCGTTTAAGGATGCAGCATAAGGATATTCACAGCCGAAAATGCAATTCAATGAGAATTTGAAAATTTCCTAATGACATAGAAATCTGTAAGAAATCAACTGTATTAAAGGTGCCAAGGACACTAATTTTGCACAATAATAATGTCAAAAAGTTATTAACAAATTGCAAAAAAAATGGTTCGACAAATAATGTAAATTGTCTGACATTTTTGAAATTTCCTTTTGAAATTTTTTGTAACGCCATATAACTACGGTACTGTTAGCGCAATCGCTTCGAAACTTTTTGTATGCACTGTTGAAACATGTCGGAAACATGTCAGAAATTCGTGCTTATACATCGATTTTTTAAATTTTTGAAAAAAGATTTTAACAAGAAAATACTGAAAAAAATTCATATGATTTAAAAAAAAACGAGGGATTTTTGTTAATACGGTAATAAAACGTTTTCATGTTTTTATTTTAAACAATTAATTTTTTAAATAATTTGTTAATCACTTTTTGAGATATAGCGATTTTCGTACCGCGCAATGTAAGTATTCTAGCTGGGCGAGGATTCCGGTCGAATCGTCCGGAATGGACGTCCTCGCTCAGCGAGGAGCCCGTGCGTGAAGGGTTAATGAAGTATGTATTTTTGTATTTTTTTTTTTCAGTTCGGATGTATCATTGTCTCAGCGCGTGGAATACTTGGCGCGCGCCGTCGTCTGCATGCGAAGCGATCAAGCTGGCTACGCTCCGTATCTCGGGGTGTTTCTACGCGAGTTGGAGGACAAAGTCGAAGTCGCGAGAATACAGCAACAGGTGTGCAATTCTTATGAGTTCGTAGGGTTTCCGGAAACCGGGAGTTGAACCATAGTGAATTTATGAGTAACATAATTCTTTTTTTCCTTAGATTCTGGATACGATTTGCAATCAACAACACCTGTTCGACACGCTGACGGTGCGAGATGCGAAACTGAGGCTGAACTGTTCGCTACTCGACATCACCCAGTTGTACGAGGAGTACGCCGATCCGCTTCAACTGTGGGAATGCAAGTTGGCAATAATTCACTGCTCGGGACATCAAGACTCGATGCTCGTTCAGGGAATATGGACAAACATAATTGAAAACGGTACATTTTTTTAAAAATGCAATCGCTAATAAAATATCGTCATTGACTCGTTGACGAATGACCGACTTTTTCAGAATTGAAAACCGCGGGGGCCCAATCATCCGCCGAGGACAAAATGTCGATAGTTATGAGCAAGATAAAACTTCTTGGACAAGAGTATTCGGGAACGCCGCACTGCTTCCCGATAGGTCAATATTTTTATACATTTTTATAACACAGTCCATCGGCTGAGTTTATTGATATCAACAGAGAGATTAAACTTTTTTTTTTCTTGCAGATTTTCTTATCAAGCAATTGGAGATTCGAGCTTGCAGGCTCCAAGTCTCTAACACGGATATAATAACGGGCTTCCTCCAACTCGGCGTCGCGATGGAAGATCTATTAGACTACTACGATAGGTTCGTTGCAATCTAAAAGAAAAATGCTGATACTTGGAAGTCGTGATTTAACTTGAGCGTGATTTTTAGAATGATCGGCGGCAACAATCGTACTTGGCTGAACGAGGGCAACGAGTTCCATCTTATCGAATCTACTGCCAATTTAGTAAACTACTTCACGACAAATACGAAAATATCTAATAACTTCACGAGGTATGTACGAAACTACGATTCACACAGTTGAATTTAGCATTTTCGCCAAAGGCTTTGATCGGCATCTAATTATTGTTTATTTATTTGTTCGTTGCAGAAGAAAAATAATAACAAAGTGCCAGGACGTAATTTCCAAGTGCCTCACAACGTTGTTCAGCAAGCCGAACAGCGGCGAGTTGATAAACAGACTGCGGTCGATTCAGAGTTTATTGAACCGACTGTAAATCGAGCTCCGATTTCCGCGACCATACGAGTCGTAGCGCGTATTACGAATCAATGAGCTCACGCGAATGTCTTTAGTTTTCGTTGTACAGAATAAAAAAAAGTGAAAGAATCGGCAAGACTACTCGCTCAGATATCCAGAAACAACAATTCGGAGGAAGTAAAAAAAAAAAACAATTAAGATAACCTGTTTTATATTATACAATTTTTCCAAATAAACGTACTTCAATCGTATTGACGAGAACCGTTACTTATAAAATGTAGTCATGTACCTGTAATCTCTCCATCCTTCGCATTTCATGAAATTTCAAATGTGAAGTCGCCCGCCCTCGCCACGAGATTCCATCAACCCGACGTCGCGTACACAACTGACAATGTGAAACAGTACGGCACGCAGCTTAGTGCGCTTCGTCAACGCTCGCACGTGATTGGAGCGGGGATTGTCGTAGAACAACTAGCGCACCAATCACGTGCGCCGGTTGCTTCGCCGGTGGAGAATTCAACACCCTTATGTTTGAGCTGTTCTCAGAATCTATCAACGAACATTATGCGTCGTTATAAAAGATTCACGACTTTACGAGTCGTCCCGAGCACGTAAGGAATGTAGAAACCTTAAACAACCTCGCGCGATTGAACTATCGCGAATCTTGCTTCGCGCTAAACACTACAAATTTACATACGCGAATATGGCATGCGGCTTCTTCAACACTCGCACGTTATTGGTGCGGAGGTGGTCGGAGAACAACCAGAGCACCAATCACGTGCGCCGATCAGTCTGCGGGTCGCGAAGGCGAATTCGACACCTCTGATGTTTGAGAGATTTTCAAATCTTATCTATAAGCATTATGCGTCATTGTAACAATTTCACGACTCCACGAGTCGTGCTATAACAGGTATCAAGGAATCAAGAAATAAAAAAGCAACGGTAACGACATGAGCCAACACGTTCCAAGTCGCAATTTTCAGGCGCATCGCAATGTTATTCAGCAAGCCGAACAGCTGCGAATTGATAAACAGAATGCGATCGAATCGGAGTTTATTGAACCGTCTGTAAATCGAATCCGACTTCCGCGACCTTAGGAAATCGTACCGTGGATTACGAACGAATAGGCTCGAGCGAATGTCCATTAAATTTTCGTTGTACAGAAAAAAAGGAAAAATAATCCGCAAAACTACTCGCTCACGTATCGAGAAGCAACGGTGAGGACGAATTAAATAACTAAGATCGCCTGAATTGGATTATATAATGTTTCCTGATAAACGCATTTCAGTCGTATTGACGAGAGCCTTTGATTTATAAAATGTAGCCATGTACCTGTAATCTCTTCATCCTTCGCAATTCATGAAATTTCAAATGTGAAGACGCTCGTCCCCACCACGATGTTTCGTCAGCCCGACGTCGCGTGCACAACTGACCGTATGGAGTAGTATGGAATGGAGCTTCGTCAACGCTCGCACGTGATTGGTGCGAAATTTTCTTGGAACAACCAGCGCACTAATCACGTGCGCCGATTGCTCCGCTTTGGAAAAGACGAATGCGACACTTCTGACTTTTGAGCGATACAAAAATTTTATCAAGCCGCAACTGATACGAAGTCCTAACGGTCCAACATCTCAAAAAAAGAAAAAAAATGTACATTTCAGGACTGTAGGCAATAATATAACGTCGTCGATGCGTCGTTTTATGTACATAAAGACAAATAGGATTATTTGCCGCAGATTGCGAGAGAAAATCTTGAAATGCTAGAATCTTTAATAGTAGAAAAAAATGAATGAGATAAAATCACAGAATAATTGCGCATTGCAAGTATCAACATCCTGAATATATTTGTTGGCCCTGAAAAGGGCAGTTTGTTCAGCGTTAATTCAGTGTATCTCTTCACTTAGAACTCGCGTACCTGATGACTGCCTTTGTTACCACTTTAGCAGTATGTTTAGCGAGATCTTCGAGTATAAGAAGCCGGTCGGCAGCTTCCACGTTTCTCAAAGTGATGGTCGAACGCTGGTTGTAATGCGCTAGTCTCGATGCTTCCAAGGCGAGTCCTGAAATTGTAGAAATGCCCAGCCACGTCACGCCACGAAGTTCTCTGTCGGTCTCATGTCACGCACACTACTGCCCTATCGCGATCGTTGCGCAAAAAGCGACAAATTTGACGATATAAATAATATCGACATAACTTATAACATCAGCGGATGAATCACGCCGATTGCCCTGCGGGTGGCGAAGGCAAATTAGACAACTCTGAATCGCCTAATTTTCAAATTTTATCGGAGACATTGTATTACTGTGAAGATAACACCCACAGACTGTACGAGCCTATTCTATCGGTCCGGCCTTCCGCACACGACGTAAACGCTATCACGAACTCAAAGGAAAAAACGTAAATTTAGTGAAAAATACAATTTGATGAAAATCGTAAATTTATTTCTCAACGCTCGCACGCGACGGAGCATTCGCCGGGTCGATAGCGAATTCTGCGCCTCTGACTCTTGACCAATTCACAAATTTTATCGACGACATTTATCGCTCCAACAAATTTACGACTCTGCGAGTTGCACCATGTTATTTGCTGCATATCACGGCAAAAAATCTTGGAATCTTAGAAATATGAATCTTGTAAAAAAAAGTTCGAGATGAAATCAAATAATTGCGGATTGAGAGTTCAACGTTCTGAATATATTTGTTGGCCCTGAGAAGGGCCGTTTTGTTGTTTAATTCAGCGTATCTGTTCACTTAGAGCTCGTGTACTTGGTCACTGCCTTAGTTCCCTCACTAACAGCGTGTTTGGCGAGTTCTCCAGGTAGTAGAAGCCTCACAGCGGTTTGCACTTCTCTTGAAGTAATAGTCGAGCGTTTGTTGTAATGGGCGAGTCGCGATGCTTCAGCGGCGATTCTCTCGAAGATGTCGTTCACAAAGCTATTCATGATACTCATGGCTTTGCTTGATACACCGGTATCAGGATGAACTTGCTTGAGAACTTTGTATATGTAGATCGCGTAACTCTCCTTCCTCTTGCGCTTCTTCTTCTTGTCGGATTTAGCAATGTTCTTCTGCGCCTTACCGGCTTTCTTCATTGCCTTTCCACTAGCTTTCGGCGGCATGATATCTCACTGAACGAATTAACTTCGATAGTCACTATTAGCGTCGATAGAAGTCTCACTTCGTAACAGTCCTGGACTGGGGTTCAAGACGGAGTGAAGAGCTGGCCGAAAAGCATCGCTTATAAGCCGTCTGCGAGACAACCGGCGCACCAATCACGTGCGAGCGCTTGGAAGACCACGTGTGACTGCGCGAATGCCCCCACCAACTGATAGTGAAGTCGTGACTCCCGTGATACCTAGAATTCACTGCCGCACCGTAATTATCTCGTATCTATAGAGATAAGTGAAGGAAATATGATATATTTGCCGTCGAGACAAGACCGCGTCTCTTGATGTTTAGAATGGAAAGATTGATATTCGATAACTGCTATAGCAAGCTGAACAGTTCTCGCCTGATCACTGAAGTCAAGCAGCTTTGGCAAATGGTAAAATGGCTGCGGTTAATGGTATAAGCAGGAAAAAAGAACAGCGCCAATTGCGCACGGTATTGAACATAGGGCTAAAGAAACAAAGAAAGAACTAACTTTCCAAAATATATATATGACATTTTTTTTCAACATTTATGAAAGTACACCTTTCCAATGATTTATCGGAGATTGTGATAGTACTATAGATTTCAGTATATTTGTCGTAATTGTTAATGTTCTTCTTCCGTTCAGTTTTATTATGCCTCGATATTATTAATGTTATACGCAAAAATTCGTGCGAGTTGATCTCGATAGTAGAGAAATCCCTCGCACCTGATTGGCCGGGAGCGAGTCTCTCTTCGTGGTCCGCGCTTTCGCATGCTACTCGCGCTCGCTGACAGACGAATCTAACAATTCGAAAGACTCGTCCCAGAGCATCGGTTCGACTGGAGAACTTCTTTCGAAGAAAAAAAAATAAGAAAACTTACGTTCACGTTACATCGCTCAGAAATGGCCGAAAACTCTCAATCGTCTACAGAGGAAGATACAGCATCTTCGACTGCGTCTCCCAGCCCACCGAAGAAAGTTGCATCGACCAAGGCGATGGAGCAAAAAGTGAAGCCTCATCCTCGCACATCGGAGATGGTGATGGAAGCTGTCAAGGAACTCAAAGAACGCGGTGGATCGTCGCTCATCGCCATTAAGAAGTACATCACTACAACCTACAAAGTGGATACCGACAAGCAGGCTAACTTGATTAAAAAGTTTGTGAAGGCTGCTGTCGCCTCCGGAGAATTGGTTCAGACGAAGGGAAAAGGTGCTTCCGGCTCTTTCAAGCTGCCATCCGCGAAGGCACTGGCTGCTAAGCGCAAAGAAGCTAAACTCTTAGAAGCTGAAGCTGCAGCAGCCAAAATCGTAACTGCGAAAAAAGCGGCTGTCAAGAAGACATCGAAAACCGAGTCTGCACAGCCGGCCTCGCCCAAGAAGAAGCTGGCTTCTTCCAAGGTTAATACACGAATTTTTTTTTTCTATCGTCTTATTGTCTTCTTTTTTTTGTTTGTAATTTAATTTTTTTTTTATTTTTCCACAGGTGACAAAAAAAGAATCGTCGGCAACTGTTAAAAACGCGAAGACTGCGAAGGCCGCACTGCCAAAGAGTCCAAAGACGAAGAGCGTACTTCCGAAGAGTCCGAAAGCGAAGAAACTCGCGAGGTCTCCGACGACCAAGCCCAAGGCACCAAAGCCGAAGAAAGTTGGCGCTGGCGCTAAATCACCAAAAGCAGCTAATGCCTCGAAGAAAACAGTAGCAGCGAAGAAGTAATCGAGTAGATCGACAGGAAACATTAAACGGCCCTTTTCAGGGCCAACATATGATTTTAACGTAAAACAATCTACTCGCTACAAATCAATAATCTCAGGAACCAATATTTTCCCACCATTTGCCGATCCAACTTGTTACAGAAAGTTTAATGTCGAAAAGCTTAAACTTTGCCAATCACTCGATCACCTAAGACACAAGCGAATTCGATCATCTCAATGAAAGTTTTAGGATTAATAATTTACTCGTAATATTTTGTGATACTATTTCAAAACCTGAAATACATGAACAGTCTTAAAATTAGAGTAATTATCAAGGGTAATAATAATGATATAGGTGCAGAGCTTGGCTTGAGACGAGGAAATGGGACGAATAATAATGATATAAGCATAGAGTTTATAGCTTTCTCGTCGAGCAGACTTTTTTTCCACTCTCGTCAGTCAGCAGTCACGAACAACAAGCTATCCATATCATCAACAAAAAACGTAGGATGATAATATAACGTGATAATATTTGATGATACTATTTCGACGTCTGGAATACATGAATATCGCAATTAGCAAATTAGAGAATAGTCAGGATAATAATCATATGTATAATTTGACAATAGCTTTCACGTCAGACGGACAAATTACGTGGTATTATCTACTTTGGCTACTTTGAACAAGCTTCTAATATCGAAACGATCATGTTTGGCAAAGGTGACAAAGCCAAGGCCGAAGACTAAGTCTCGTTCGAACAGAGCTGGACTTCAATTTCCAGTTGGTAGAATCCATCGGTAGCCTTAAGAACGGAAATTACGCAGAGAGGGTCGGTGCAGGAGCACCAGTGTACATTGCTGCGGTGATCGAATATCTTGCCGCCGAGGTACTCGGCGGCAAGATATCAGACCATCACATGAGGTGTCTGAAAACAGCACAACTAGTTTAACGATGATAATCCCAGTGCGTATCAAAACGATTTCATCGTGTAGGCAGTAGATTTTTAGTGAGGAGGATTATAAGCGAGCTGACTCTCGGATCAACAATCTGTTGGTCCTCGAACGGTTAAGGGGGTCTTTTCGATTCTAGCATTCGAGCTCGACGAGCCAAAACAACTTTTCGTCAAAAGTTAGATACATACTTGAAGAAACGTTCGAGCATTATTATTTTATCAAGGAATAGAAAGAAAGATATTTAAATTCGATAATGCATGCAAAGAAAACAGTTTCGGCATTCAAAATAATGAAATAACATTTAGTTTGATACGAGTTTTCGTTTCGCCTATCAAACTATCGTTGGAATCGGTAAAAAAAAAAACAAAATCACAATGTATACATGTATATATGTATCTCAGCGAAACAGATATTTTTTCTAGTATGGTCGTTACTAATATACATTTTAGGAACTCAAGTTTGCGAGGAAATAAAAAATTGAAGGACAGTATCCGGGTTTTGAGAACCGCTGGATGCCCGATACTCTGAGAAAAAAAAATGTTTACATATGCGACCTTCAAACACAGATGAAAATAAATTCACCAAATATTTGCTCCGCGATCGAGAACACAATTTCGATATTCAAGCTTAATATTATATTACTAACAGAATATTCCTTCGTTTGAATTTTTGGTGGCCCTGAAAAGGGCCGTTTTTATGTTGTTGCAAATCCGAAGATTTAAGTTTTCTTCTCCGTCTTCTTCGGCAGCAAAACTGCTTGAATATTCGGCAGCACGCCGCCTTGAGCGATGGTAACTCCGGAGAGAAGCTTGTTAAGCTCCTCGTCGTTGCGTATCGCCAGCTGAAGATGCCTCGGAATGATTCTAGTCTTCTTGTTGTCGCGAGCAGCGTTTCCCGCCAATTCGAGAACCTCAGCCGCCAGATATTCCATCACGGCTGCAAGATAGACCGGTGCGCCGGCGCCAACTCTCTCTGCGTAATTGCCCTTCCGAAGCAATCTATGGATCCTTCCCACAGGAAACTGTAGGCCAGCTCGGTTCGAACGAGTCTTGGACTTTCCCTTTACTTTTCCACCTTTTCCGCGTCCAGACATTGTAAGTCGTTAGAGGTTTAAACGTTGATTTAAGACGGTGCAACCCTCACGGAGCTTGTAGTTGTACTGAGTCTTTAGGTCTGAACACGGCCTATTTATACCGTCTACGTTCCAACCGCCGCACTAATCATAACGACGAAACACGGCGCGGCCTCTGATTGGCGCGCTGGTTGTCGCTTCTGTACTTCTCGACGATATGCTATGTAGAAGCAGTTACACGTGCGGTTGAATTTCACGTGTGATATCTAGTACGATACCTTTTTTTATCTTTCAATAATTATAAGTAAAACCTTCGTTCTTTGAAATAGGAATGAAATAAGGATTGAGAAAAAAATTGCCTGGAGATAATCCAATTGTCGTCAACGACCACACCAAGCTGAAAATACCAGTTCTCGTCCGATCAGTGAAGTCAAGCAGCTTTGGGCGCGGTCAGTACTTGGATGGGTGACCGCTTGGGAACACCGCGTGCCGTTGACATTTTTTTTTCCTATTCATATCAGTCAATCATTATCCCGATTTCTCATATTATTCAGTTCGCTCTCGCTACTGTAAATTTCAGAAAATCGCCACGAGATATTTTGTTCGTTTCGAAATTTTCCTCTGCAACGTCACTTCCGGTTTGAAATCTTGCTTTTACCCCGGAAGTGATGTCATGCCGATCATTTGAAAAATTTGTTGTGTCGTCACTTCCGTTTATCAAAATCTTAGTGTTCAACTGAAAGCTGTCAAGAGGACGTCGAAAATAGTCTGCAAAACCAGCCTCACTTAAGGAGAAGCTGGACTCTTCCGAGGTTAATACATAATACATGATTTTTTGATTTTTTGATTATGAGGCAAATAATATTTTTTGCTAGCTTGTCTTGATGGTTTTCTCTTTGTTCTACGCAGGTGACGAAAAAAGAATCATCGGTTACTGTTATGAACGCCAAGACTGCGAAGAGCGCATTTCCAAGGAGTCCGAAGATGAAGAGCGCACTTTCGAAGGGTCCGAAAGCGAAGAGAATGCTGAGATCACCGCCGACTAGGCTCAAAGCACCAAAGACAAGGAAAATTAGCGCTGACGTTAAATCTTTGTAAGCACTTACTGCCTCGATGAAAACAGTGGCGGCGATTAAATAACCGAGAAGTTCGACAGTAAACATTAACCAGCTGGAATACATGAATAAGATTGGAATACATAAATATAGCATTTCGACAATTAGGGTAGTTATTGAAGATAATGATTATAGGTACAGTTTGGCAGCAGCTTTCACGTTAGACACACAAATTACGTGGCATTATTACGTATCTAACCAAGCAACGTTATTAATTACGTGGCTAGCTAGTAGAACAGTTAGCTACACTGAACAAGCCTACGATTAAGGTATAAATGCTCGGACAGTTAAGAACATTCTCAGATTCCAGTAGTTATTAATTGGTCGAGAAGAAATTTTTTGTGAAAATAACTGAAACCAATGTCAAGCGGATAATTTCTACTTTCCAAAACACATCGATTGATTACAAAAAGATAAATATATTGGGACGTGTGTCTATTAACGCTTGTAAAAATTTCCATACATTGTATCATCTGTATTTTTACACAATGCAACAATAGATAATAATTTGGGGTAAAACCTTGTACAACTTTTTTCTGTACATCAAATAATGTCTGTAGGTACGTTTACAAGTGTCAAATTGGATTTCTAGTACTCAAATTTGGAATAAACCAAATGTGCATAGGAGTGTCCAACGACTGGGACGTGTCCGAGGTTTGGTACTGTTACCTTACCATTTTAACTATTAATAGCTATGAATTCATTATCAAGAAGGCAAGTCGATTAGACCCAAGGACGAAATGTCCTTTATAGTCAGAATAACTCTGACGCCTCCCGACCAATCGCGAATTCAAAACAATACTATGTATTCATAGTAATTTTTTCGAGCGTCCTTCAATTGTACGATTGTACACATTGTAATACGAAAAGCATATAAATGTAAGGGATATTAACGATAAAATGATTCCTCCGTTTGAATAATGGTTGGCCCTGATAAGGGCCTTTTTTTTTGTTGGTAAGCTGACTTAAGCTTTTTTCACACTCTTCTTTGAAAGTAGAACTCCATGTATGTGCGGCAATACACCACCTTGTGATATCGTCACTCCAGAAAGAAGCATGTCGAGCTCCTCGTCGTTGCGGATCGCGAGCTGGAGATGTCTCGGGATTATTCTCAATTTCTTGTTGTCGCGAGCGGCGTTACCAGCCAATTCGAGTACCTCGGCGACAAGATATTCCATCACTGCAGCGAGGTACACCGGTGCTCCCGCACCGACCCTCTTTGCGTAATTTCCTTTCCTGAGGAGTCGATGGATTCTACTAACTGGAAATTGAAGACCAGCTTTTTTTAAACGAGACGTTGGCTTCGCCTTGACACCTTTGCCACGTCCAGACATAATGGTTTAGATGTTAGAAGGTTTGTTAATCAAAGTGTTTCTCACGAAGTTCGTCAGCGTATTGTTCCTGTGACCGTGCCGACCAATGTATTTATGCATTTTCCGTACCCGCCGCTCATTGGTCAGAATGTGGCAATTTTGCTCGTAGCTCGCTGATTGGTGCGTCGGAGATTCGTGTCAGAAAGGGTGATTTTTACTGGATAGCATAAGCCTGCCGACACAATATCACTATTGTAGGATGAAATGATAGTTTACTTAAGTTTTGGACCATTAACTAAAAGCGTACTGATAAAAAATGATACGAGGTAGTCGCGCGTTTTCGTATTTGAAATCGCACTGACCGTCAACGACCATACCAAGCTGAAACTACCAGTTCTCGTCCGATCACTGAAGTCAAGCAGCTTTGGGCGCGGTCAGTACTTGGATGGGTGACCGCTTGGGAACACCGCGTGCCGTTGACTCTTTTTTTTTTTTTTAAATCTTAACGGCAAAAGTACTCGATTCGAATTGTTTTTAATCGATTTTTTGTTTGTTGAATTTTCTTAAAGCTTAAAGTGTGAGTCATGGACGGTTCACCGAGCTTTGTCAATTTTGATGAAAAAAAATCCTGAGGATACCTTAATGTATACACTTTAGATAATAAAATCCTGGATGTTGCTTAGTTAATTGATACCGAGAAGAAAATCCTGGGACTCCTATTAATTTCCTTAAAGATAGCTTAAATAACAATCAAGCTACAACGAAACTGGTAAGTCGCGTGCGCGTGAACAAGCTCGTAAATAAAAACTATTCCAAATCTCCTACAAACTAAGCTAAACATCCCACATCGTAAAGACGATTTATCATCCTAGAAGGTGCATTTTTCATAAATTGTTTTTCGTATCCTATTGCAAAAACTCAAATAAATATAAAGTAAAATAAATCATAAAAGATAACCCAAACAACTTTTCGTCTCGATCGTCCGGTCGATAATATTCGAACCCGAGGAGCACGTTGCGCTGTTCGGGTAGAGAGAGATCAGGTGTACACCGCCAGGTAGCGACAGGTTCGAAAAATGTCCGACAATTACCGTCAGTATACTACACAGCCAAAGGAATGTAAAGAAAGTCTGCGAAAAATAAAATCCTACTCGCACGAAGAATCGCCGTTTCATCGACGCTTCGTCGCGCGTGTAGAATAGACAGGATAAAAAAAAAACAAAAAATAAAAACAAAAAGGTTATCCCAATATCCGTGTGGAAGCGTCATGGGTAGGACACGATCGAGAGAGCGAATCGCCCGAGTGACATATTAATCTCCGAGTAGGCGTGGGAGTCTGCGAGTCCCGCGGACGACGTTTGGAAAGATGTGTCTGAAGGATGTCCACGATTGTCGCACGCTCTCGAGGTAGCGAAGCCGAAGAAGGAGAAGTAAGAAAGAAAAAAAAAAAATACTCCAACATCGCGAATCGAGCGTGTTTTCGCTGGTCGGTTAGAATGCATCACATCTCGTCGAAGTTCCCACTCGATACCCAGTGAAAAACGTGCATATGTGCGCCGACTGCGTCGGTTAAACAATCTTCATATATATTTTTTTTCGATCTAAAAAAAAAAAACCTAAAAAATAAATAATTTCTTCATATTTTTAATTTTTACCGACTTTCAAGTATGCACCATAACAGAAGAAAGAAGAAAAGAATAAATTATGGAGTCAGAGCGGTGGAGCTGGTCAGAGGTGCGAAAGGTTTTGGCTTCACGATATCGGGCCAGCAGCCTTGCATTCTTAGCTGCATTGTCCAGGGTAGTCCGGCGGAGAATGCCGGTCTCCGAGCCGGCGACTATCTCGTTGCAGTGAACGGCCACAATGTCGGCAAGGCGCCTCATGACGACGTTGTCAGGCTCATAGGACACTCCAAAGGTGTCCTCAGGCTTCAGATAGCCGAGAATTATTACTCCGATTCGTCGGACGAGGAGGGTTTGGCGACTGTGAGATCCAAGCCAAAGTACTCGCACAAGCCTCGTACCAGCAACGGCGTTGCGGCTCCCCAGCCGCAATGCAGAGTCGCCAAAGTTGTAAGGGACCTGCAGACTGGTGCTATGTTCGACGCCACTGTGGAAAGTGTTGCTGCTCCGCAGAGCAAGATCCAGTGCGGTCACGCAGGTCTTCACCATCGTTGGAACATGGCCAGTGCGCTGCCTCCTCCGCCTCCGCCGCTCTCGCACAAGAGAGACTCGGAGAAAATCGTCCATAGGACTGTCGTCGGCTATCTCGGCACCATCGACATTCCTAATCAGCTGCATCCCTCCACCATGATCCAGGTCAACAGAAATTTGCATACTTTTGGATTGCTCGACTATAGATTTTTCTTTTTTTTCAGTTGTATTTGTCGCGCGATTCTGCTTGAAGCGTTCAAGGGAACTACTGTGTCGTACATTAGTCACATGACTGCTAAATTTGGACAATTGTTTATCCAAAATTGCATGCATTCGTTACGTCAGCAGTAAAGGAGGTTGATTTGTATTATTGCGTGTGTTGTCAATCAAGAGAAATAATAACTAGTAAATGCAAATTTCTCCGATTGTACTCCTGAGTTGAGTTTTTCAAAGTAAAATCCGTACTTTTTAACTGATTTTAATGTACCATGGCTCATTTTGTTTCTTAAACTTTGCTCTACAAATTCACCAAGTCGACTTTTTGGAGGTTTGACCGTTTGACAAATACGGCCTATTTTAACCGGTATTTTTTTTCCATAAACAAACTGCATTTATAAATGGCCGAAACTATACAAACATCTACTTGGTGAATTTGTACAGAAATGTTTGAGAAACAAAATGAACCGTGGTACATTAAAATCGATTGAAAAATAAGGATTATTCTGTGACAAAAATCAACGAAAATGTATCGTCATTGAAATTTGCATTTATCAGTTTATGTATTTACAAAAACATCATTAACAATAATTTCTTTGTTTGAGCAGCCACATAGTAACACAAACTGACTTCCATTCGTTTCGTTAAAAAATACATAATATTTTTGGATAAAAAATTGATTCAAATAGTTTCAATTTCGTATTAAGGTGCATGATGAAAAAAAAAAAGATTGGCAAAAAATATCTGTCGCAGAATTTACAGAATATAACGATGGTATATTAATATTATTATCTATTTTCTTTTTCAGGTTTTGAGAAAGTGCATCAAGAGGTTGAAGGCCGAGAAGCGTAATCCAACGACCGTGCTCCTGACGATACACGTGGCGAACATAAAGCTCACAAATTCGGAGAATCGCGTTATAGCCGAGTATCCGTCATACAGAATAATATTCTGTAACTCGTTTTCCGATCAGGACAAGCAGTACTTCGGTATACTGACGAAATCGGTGAAGGACACCGACGACATTGTCTCGAACTCGTGCCATGTTTTTACTATATACTACAAGCTCATCGACCACGCCGTACACTCGAGCACTTGCAACGTTTTTGGTTTCACCTGCACGAAGACTTCGGAGCTGAACGTTTGTCAGGAGTTTCCGGACAGTTGCAACAGCCTTATCGGTGCGATACAGACACTCTACATAACCGACTCGACGGACGCCGACGCGAATCCGTACAACGAGGCTCACAGACACCAGGAGACCGCCTCGCCGCAGCCGAGCAACATAAGCACGTCGACCGCCCACTCGAGCAACAGCGACTCCGGCATCGGCTTCAAAGACGACTACGGCAGTCACTCGGACAGAAAGATGCTGCCCGATTTTCCACAGCGTCGACGTTGCCCCTCCAATCTTCTTCCGAGGGTTAGTCAGCTCGTTTGCGAGTTGTCGTTATTTTTTTTCTTCTCATCCGTGCGTTCACGAAATACCTCGTTAAAACTTGACTTCGGTAATGATCGACGCTGTACGCAACCGGTAGGACCAAGATCTCTTAATTGCACGCGTTTAATCGCGATGCATTCATCGCTGGTACTTTCTCATGGTGGGTAACGAAGCCGGAGCTAACGATGCACGCGAACTTTGAGCCTCGAAATATAAGACCTTGTTGCACGAGAAATCACTACCGGGATAACTGTTAATTTGAGGATTGTTTGTAGACTTTTCTTTTTGCGTTGAAACGAACAATAGAAAACCTGGCAATAACAATGCTACGAACGAATCATAAACTCCGCATCTCACATGATCGTTAGCTTGAACGGCGTAACGCGGGAATAAAAATGATTGCCATCAAATTATAAAACTAGGATCATTGAAACAACTTCGATAACTGTGTTACAACTAACGGGAAAGCAAACAATATACAAATAAAATAATTTCCGTGCTCAATGATGATAATAATCTCAGTATCAAAGTATCTTTGTAGCTTCATTAATAACATAAACCAAGAGTTAAGCTGAAAATGAGTTTCACACCCGTTACAATTACCGCAACAAACACTAATCGATTTGAATCGTATTGCAATTACTGCGAGCAGGTGTGATTTTTTTCTCTTCCAATTATCTTGCCAAGATTAATAATACAATTATTTTTTTCCCGCAGAATCCTCAAGTCCCTCTCTGCCGAGGAAACGCTTGTCCGCCGCCGGGCTCAAAACTGACGGTCCGCGCGCTGTCGGACTCGCGATGGAGCGAGTCCAGTCGTTCGAGATGTTCGAAGGACGCCGAGTTCTCGATATCGGCGACTAACGGATCGAACGTGAGACCGGACTCGCTCAAGAGTTCGGGCAACGAGGACGAAGCGTGCTCGGGGGTTGCAACAGCGGCAGCAGGCAACCCTTCGGCACGACGTTCCTTGCCGGGACAAAGCGTCGCGCGGAGTGGGGATCCCATCACCTGTCCCGGACCATCTGCTCCGGTAGTTCCGCAGCCGTACGCTGGATCGTCAGTAGCATCGTTCGCCTCCGTATGCGTGAGTGGCGCAACTTTTCGCGCCGAGCCGGAGAGCCCCGAAAATCGCGATTGCGCAATGGAGCAGCAGCAACATCAGGATACGTTGGCCATGGAAACGAGCAACAAACTCAGCCCGAAGGTTTACAATTCGGTCAGCAATTTCTCGAAGTCACTGGTGCACAGCATGGAGGACCTTAAACCGACGAACGCGGATTTTTCAACTTCCTTCCTGAATTCGTACACAAACAAGACCGAACCGAGACCCTGGGGAAGTCTTCAGGAAATGAGGAACGTCGGAGGCTGCGCCTCCGACAGCTGTCTGGTGAGTTCGAATTTACTGTCACGTAATCAATTTTTTTTTTTCGGCGAAAAGAGAATTAGACTGGTGGAAGAAGATGGAGGAATGTAATCTACTTGAAATAATCTTTTGAAGGGGGAGGGGGGAGTTCCATCGACTTCGGGCATGGTAACGTATTTCTTGTTTCTCGGTAATAAAAAATTGGACCGAAAACTCCGACGGTTGATGGCTCGTAACGGTGTTTTAATCGTGTGAAAAATTATCCCGTCTGAATTCTTTGAGAGTGGAAGATTAAAAAAAAAATAATATTGAAAAAAATAGAACACCGCCTACAATTTGTAATGTACAGAACTGGGGATTTTTTTCTCGCGATCAAACACTGTTATGATCAATCGGAAGTGGGGGATTTTTATTCCATTTTTTTAATATCGGGACAAAAATAATACAAGTTTTTGCCTGAAATCGTCTATTGAAATTTCACGAATCAAATACGTAAATTACGAATCGAATTTTTTTATCGCATGTCTGCTCGTTACGCAGCAGTGGGACTTGTCGACGAGGGGCGTGATTATCGGTAACGTATTCTCATGTTTATAAAAAAATATATATAAGTTTACATTTTTCAGTCTCGTCATCTAACGATAAATACATATATTTTGTCACGCATAGAAAAAAAAGAAACCTACGGTTTTATTTTTACATTAGCCAATTCATGCTGGCCTTCGTTCATTCATGAAGATCTGAGTTTACGACGGCCTATGCATGGTCGGTTATTTCGGAGTTGTCGTCGCGCTGCCGCCTTCGTGTGGACGGAATGTATTTTCGAAAATTGGGGCATTAATCATTTCGGATGCACTTCCGTTCCCGAGTAAAACAATGCGAAGCTCTCGAGAGTTTTTCCACCGTGACTAATCACGTGTATAAATAGCGATTGAAGAGGGCGAGCTTGGGTGCGCGACATATGGGAATCGCTTTTCCGAGAAACACGTAACACGCGCGTGCCACGCAAGAGATCGAAATTCTTGCTTGAAGGGGTTCGTTGCTCCAAAAACGAAAAATATAATTTTCGGAGCACATGAGTGACCGACTCGCGGTTGCAAGAATTTTTCTAGACACGAGCTGCGTGCTCATAATAATTGGTAAAAAGGATTCTGGGAGCCGGCCAGTTATGAGATCACGGCCGGCAATTACCGATGCTAGAGCACGCGGGCGCCCTTCGCATGTGACTCTTTGAATGAATTTGTTTCATAGGCGTCCTACAAAAACAATCCAAGCACGGGAAGCTAATTTTTTTGAACGAGAAGTATAATCGTATCTTCAGCCTTAAAAAGAATAATTTTCGGATTAGTTTAAAAATAAATTTTTTAAAACATTATAGAAACATTTTTTAAAAATAATTGTAGAACTATTTTTAAATTATTATTATTTTTAAGTTAATTGAAAATTATTCACTATAGGCTGAAATTGCATTTTTCTTCACGGGTCAAATTCTGAAATACTAAAACTCAGATATTCAAGCATCAAGACGAAAAAAAATGCTCGATTTGTAAGTAAAATGATCTTCCAAATCGTTGAATTAAAAAAAAAGTATCTCTGAGATCCATGCACCAAATAAGAGCATCTCGGTTATAATGCAGAATCAATTTCTCAAAGAATCGAAAACTCTTAAAAGAAAGCAAAAAAAAATAACAAAAGACAAAGTATCAAAACAATCGGTCGATCGAGCATCCGGCCTCCATTTGCATGTTGCCCTTGATCCTTGAGAATATTCTCATCTTCCAACTCCCAAGAAAATCGCAATAGCCGGATCATCCTCTTCATTTTTACAGGTAGAAAGAACCAAGGCGATGCACGGTTTCCGCTTCTCGCTCGTTCGCTATTGAGGCCGCGTCATCATTTCCTGCCTCGGTTAGCCTGCGCGAGAAGAAAGAAGGGAGCGATGAGAATGGACGTACAAAACACCTACAAACACATACACACACCACCTATATATACATATATAGAGACATTTCGTACCGAGCCTCGTACGTTGTGTATTACGTGGCGTACTGAAAGAGTTCACGAGTCGTGTACGCCAGGAGGGGGCTATACTACGAAACACGAATACACACCGGAGGGAACGTGCGTGACTTCGTTGTCCGGAGCGTAATACGTGCTCAGCAAACGCGTTATAGCGTCCACCCGAGAGCGGCATCGGCAGCCGAAGAGCCGCACGATATACAGTAGAATATCTTTATTGGTTAAAAAAAAAGAACCATTTTTTTTTACTCTTATAAGAGAAAAAAAATTGGCTCAGAATTCTGAACAGTCTTGTGCTCGAGGCTCCTTTGAGAGACGATAAATTGGAGCGATAAGGAGGACTCTACTGTAGGCCTACTCGGGTGGGAGATCTTAACGTCACGGGTTAGAGAGCTCTCGGCGGTAACGAAACGAGAGAGGCGACCAGCGGGTTCGCTGGTTGAACCGACGTTGCCGCTGGTGGTAGTGCGGGCCTGGCCACAACGCCGTATGGACGTGTGCCCCGCGTTCCACACGCTCTTTCGCCTATACACAATCTCCCTCCGCGTACGACGATTCCCGGTCTCGTTGTTGGCCAGCGGGCAGCGGTGCACGCTGTCATCCGGACAAACGTCGGTGAGGCCTCGACGTTTGTCAGAACGCTCGCGCGTGTGTTGTAGAGAACCGCGGGACAAATTATGGTCGCTGGGCGGAGCCCCCCTTAACGACACATTATTTGTTTGACGCGCTGGTATTGCGGTTACGATTTTATCGAGAAAGGAAAAACTAAATAATAGCTCGAAATAAAAATATTCGAAGGATTGTAAAGGAGTTTAAAAAAAAAAGAAAAGAAATTGTATAGAAACGAAGCGAGAATTTGTACTGAATCAGCGCGGGTGCACGTGCGGGAATATATCGAAGGAAAGGGAAAGGATAATATAAATGGGATTACGCGCCATTCCTGAGAAACGAATTCACCGATCGCCGAGACATGGAACCACTCGAGAAGTCAGTACGTAGATTGTAACATTCGGCGAGATTGTCTTCACGGATGTTTTATTGTTAAATATTTATCGAAGATATATATTCGAGAAGGGAATGCCGAAAAGTATTTTGAACAAAATTGAGATAAAATAATGAAAATAGTAAAGCTATTAAGGGTATGAAAAATACTAGTGTACAAACAAACGGTATTTATTTTTTAAATAACGTACACAATTTATATGCAAGTATTGTCAATTCGTAACCCGTGAGAGGCGCAATATTTGAAGGAAAATAAAACAAATTAAATATAACGTAGCGAGTATTCCGTGCGGATTAGATCGTCGGGTGTCTTTAAAACAATTCGATAAAGATTTCTTTTTGGGAGCGGCTGGTAACGTTAGGATGACCGTCGGATTTCTTGGGACATTAGTCACAGTCTTGCACGATTACACGAACACGTATCTGTACACGATTAGATTCCGCAAAAAAAAAAAAAAAATATATCGTGCGGGGACTCCTGCAGATATCCGTGCTCGATAGATTTTTTCGCAGCGATGAAGTTCGTTCGACGAAATTTTAGCGAGCAATTTCGAGGCCTTGAAGCGAATTCGCCGGGACGTCGACGTTACATAAATTTCAATTAGGTACTTGCGCGGCGACGCGCACTCTCGAGAGCAATGATATCGGGAGGATAAAAAAATCGTTATTCTAGTCAGCCGCTTGATTGGATTTCCTTTTAGAGAAATTAGCACGAGTTTCCAGGGGCATACACGTATAGATGTATTTTTTTTCGCTGACGAAAGATACGTTTACGGTCGATGCTCCAAATGCAAGTCGCGTAGAAACGATTACAGCTTTTCAAGTATTTACTCGAAACTAGTTTTCATTGACAAACTATCTAACTGATTAGACGAGAGGGCAAAGAGATAGATACATAGTTCAACGACGTAGATACCATCGACGAAGCAATTAAAATTTAATCGCCTGCGATTTCACACACACACACACACATACACACACCGATTATTAATTGCAGTAGGAAATTGCTTCCGCTCGTGATGCGCGCGACAATCTTTAACGCTTCGAGCGAATCCCCCACGGGGAAAAACATTAATTTGCTCATTTTTTTTTCGCCATTCTCGATGCGAACTCTGCTGGAACTGAGCATTGTTTTCCCGGCAAGAGATCGTCGGGGATTCTCGGCGAACGGAATCGCGCGTGGGATCACGCTGCCCGTTCCCACGCTACTCACCTGTTGAATAACAGGTGTTGCGCGCCGAAGAATCCTCACCGATTCACTCTATGCACAGGCTCAACTCCGATCGGACAATTCTAGGCCGGAATTTTCAGACTTCGAAGAAAAAAAAAAGAAAAAAATGGATAGAAGTCGAGACACGCTGTTAACACTTTGTCAACATCTCATTTTGCATTTGAGTCACTTAAGAAGGGACGAAAAGATGTAATGTTTTTTTAAAACTACAATTTTCTACAGTGTCATAGCAATTTTTTTAATTAGATGAATACCTTTGGAGCATATATTGGTTTAATTTACACATTTTCGAAACGCTTTTTTTACTCTAGGTCAACAATATTTCCATTATTACTTACGGATAATACTTTGATGCGCACGGACGACAAAACATAACATTTTTTTAAAGACTAAAACGTTCTATAGTGTAATAGACTATTTGTTTAATTTTATTAATTCAGTCAATGCAAATATTAGTTTAATGTGTACCCACTTAATATGTTTTTTTTTACTACAGGCCAACGACATTTGTATTATTTACGGATAATATTTTGATGCGTGACTTTTTAATGGCAAATCGCGAGCCTCCGAAGTTTCAGAGTACTGCTCACGGTTCCGCCGACCGACGAAACGGGGACACGACAGAGAGAGAGAGAGACTCGTAGTTTCGAAGTAACGAGATATTATTCGCGGGAATTTACTTAACGACACCGTCATCCGCATCGTTTCCTTTGCCTCTGTTTTCTGGAATAAAATTATACGTGTCTCGTCGGCGGTCTAGATAGATTAAACTACCGCGCGCTTTATATTATCACAGTAAATTTGAGTCGCCGCGACGAGGAATCGTCCGTTTCGAAGATTAAAAAGATTTTGCCTCGATAACGCGGAGCTCATAAATAAAACTATATTGAGCTTGTTTGTTCGCTCGTAAAGCGTTCGACACTCGTCGAGAATGCTTCCGGAGAAACTGACTCATCGTCGGTCCAATTTGAATGAATTCAATAAGCTAAGTTGTGTATACGCTCGAAGAATACAAATGAGGTAGATGCGTCGGATAATATTCATTATTGTATTCCCCGGTTGCGAGCAGCAGCTCGTACGAATACATCGAACGGTTTTTACAAAGAGCTCCTCTTTATTCGAGATTATTGAATAACTATATTTGAGGTCATCCGATGTGCCAACCACAGGCGTGTTCTGGAGCGTGATTTCCTGTTCGGTAAATTTTATCCCGGCCGTAAATGCGCACCACTGTAAAACTCGCGGGTTTCTCATGCATAAGGACCGGATGTCGATGTACGGAAATTGCAGATTTTATACTGCGATAACAGAACAGTGACACTTACCAATGAATGGACTATATCAAACCATTATTTTCTTCCGACAAACAGATAAAAATTACGCACGGTTAAATATAGCGTGTCGCTTATGGGGCAGTTTGTCTCGTAATCCATTTATGAATAACTATATTTCAAAGGGTCAGTGACCTTACCACTGTCAACAATTTTAGGAAAATTAAGTTTGTCTTAATATTATAGTCTTTATAGGGAAAACGGCATATTGAATTTAGTATGCAATACGATACAATGCTGAATTGGAAAATAATTCGATTGGACTATCATAATATACCGAGCAACAATTTCGTCTCATACTTATATATTGAGATTAATTGTTAATATTGTATTAATAATGTCACATACCGGAAATAAATTGTGACATGTAATTTTTTTTTACAGTTTTGAAAATTTGTTTCGTTCGGTATATAATTTTGTGTTTTGTCGTTGCAGCATGGAAGTTCAGAATCGTTCGACAAGACTAGCAATGGCAACGGAGTTCACACATGGGCGTCTGGATTTGAGAAACTTTTGGAGGATCCGAAAGGCCTACAAACTTTTGCAGTACGTACTTTAACTTTATTCCGTTTCACGAGAGAAATACTGCTGTTGTACTGTACGAAAAATCTGCTGGTATATTATAAACGAGTTATAAATCTGTTCGCAGGAATTTCTGAAAAAAGAATTCAGTCACGAGAACATATATTTCTGGGCAGCTTGTGAGAGATACAAGGATACGGAGGATGCAAACGCACGACGAAGGTTGGCGTGTCAAATTTATCAGCGTCATTTGTCGACGACAGCTGCGGAACCGGTGAACGTCGACAGTCATGCCTCCGGACAGATAACTCAAGACTTATTGAATCAAGCTCCGGCCGATCTCTTCTTACAGGTAAAAAAAATATCTCGTTTTTCATTTTCAAATACCGTTCGTTTAGCGACCTTATTATATATATATTTGTATGTACCTTGATTGCATTTCCAGGCTCAAAAGCAAGTCTTCAATTTAATGAAATTCGACAGCTATCCGAGATTCTTGCGATCGGATCTTTACAGACACTGCCTGGAGACCGGGAGTAGCGTTGTCAGTACGGAAGATTGCGATTTGACGCTCACAAGTTCGCCGAGCATCAAACTGAAGAAGAGCCATTCGGACGCCGAGGATCGATGCCGAAAGTCCATACTGCCTTGGCATCGAAAAAATCGGTAAGTTCGTCGAAGAATTAGTTTAATTTTTTTTAATCGCGCAAAACAGTTCAGAGAGCGAAAAAAAAGATGAGAGTAAAATCTGATAATGCAATAAACGAGTAAGCGTTCGATAAAATGAATTTATATTTAAAAAATTGTATTTCAGATCAAAATCGAAGGACCGGGGTGAATCGGAGTACAACAAAACGCCGAGTCGCGGCGAGACGATATACAAGAGTTTCACAACGATGAAGAGAGAATCCGAGGGAAACAATAACGAGGACAGTATATCGATATCGAGCAGTAGATCGTCACTGGCTTCGTGGGATTTGGCGCTACGGCAATCGTTCACGAAGCACGTAAGTGAATTTCTATTTCATGATTTTTTTTGTGTATCACAAACGTTGATGTTTTTAATTATCTACTATAGAATATTTAAAAAATGGCCTACGATTAGCCAAGTGATATGAATTTTGCTCGATTGATTTTTGCTCGTGAGATTGCTTGAAGAATCGATTACAGGCTTTTGTTTTTCTTTTTTCTTTTTTTTGTTCGTCATTCTTTCGCTAAATTTCTGAAGGTACGATGTGTGTGTATTAGCAAGTATCTATAAATTGTAGTCAGTGTCGTCTTACGATGGACAAACGAATGAAAAGAAAGAGGTTCACGCCAAGTGTACCGGGTTATGTCGAGTTATATTGCCCGACGGTTCAACTACGGTCGTGCCTACTAGCCAATCGGAGAGCATTAAAGACGTGGTTACTCGACTGCTCGATAAGCGAGCTCTTCGATACTCTAACTATGACGTTCTAGTACTAGCCACAGACGAGGTTAGTGCCAATCACTACTTTAATTCACGCAACTTAAAGACATTAAGCTCGAACTAACAAGCTACCCCCTCACATCGAATATCTAACCGCCGCTTCGAACTCGCACACTAAAAGATATCGTTGCACGCTATCGCAAACCCGATGGAATAACGGCGGTCATTGCCGAACAGTAGACACAAGCCTTTAAAGTATTAATATTATTAGCAGCCCGCGAAAGTCAACCTTACCACTGAAATACAAAGACGTTTAGTGATGACTCGATGACATTTTTTTTTAAATGTGCCTCTTGTTTCGAACTAATTAAACGAACTAAATACGGTCGATAAAGCGATAAAGAAAATATACAGAACGAATCAAATCGGATTCGGAATATACACATCGGAAACAGTTTTTTTTTAATTGATGCGATAAACATAATTTATGTTATTCATTCGTAAAAATTACTGCAGAGTTGAATTTTTTAAAAAATATGGTTTCGAAATTTGAGGGGATTTTTTGGGTTTTCACGACATCTTGAGGGGTCAAGTCGTATTTTCTCGTCACATTCCACGTATCAATGCTTCATATCCGTTTCCCGTATGGCTACATGGTGCTTTGATAATTTATATATTAATACGTAAGAATTTTTGCACGCTATGGTAATCGATGGTGATGGAAAAAAAACTGATAAACTACTAAAAATACGAGAGTCGACGTTTCTCGTTACACTCAGCACCGATCATTCGTATAATAAGTAACTATAAAAGGGTCAAATTTAAGGAATAATGTAACAAAAACAATTTTCACTACGTAGATTGATGAAATATGTGATTAATGGAATTTTCATTTTGCAGCTGGTAAATCTTAAATATCCGTCAGCAGTATTGGCTGGACAAGAGGTCGAGGTTGTACCTGCAAAGGTATTGAAGGTAGATCTACCTTCCCGTCGAATAATAACTGTGATAGCTCATAGAGGTCGGACGCTGAGAGAGGTGCTGAGACCTCGTTTGAACAAATACGGTTTCAAGCTAGAACTGATCACCATATGGGGCGAAGGACATCCAGTTTCGCTGGACATACCGGCAATCAACTCGCCGACTCGACTCGTTCTCACGTCCAATAGCGAAGGTACGGAAGATACAATTTCAATCACGTCTTATTTATTTGACGCGTTAAAGGTGTCTCGTTGTATGGTTAAACGCGCCAGTTTCTGAAATATTTTCCTACTCCGAATATGAAAACATATTTTCGTATCGTTCGCTATTATAAAAAAATTCAGCAAAGTATCAACATTTTTCTAATAATTTACAATATTTCTTTTGGTCGAGCAGATTTTAATCGAGAAGGCTTCAAGTATCCCGACGACATACCCCAGGGTCAGCCGACACTCGACGAGATAACTAATAAAGTATTTGAAGAATTGTTAGTTGGCAAAAGTACAAACAAATATCATTACAGCGAAGGATCGTGCAAGGTGAGTACAGGTAGAACTCCCTACAGTAAAAAAGATTCGTACATTTAAAAACTTTTTTTGTCCACAAATGTCTACAATGATTTTGTTTTTCATTTTTTTTTATATTCGTAAAATTGACAGACATTTTTGTAAAATGAACGTGAAAAAAATTGTGGACGTTTGTGGACAAGAATCGTTGGTACCTATTTTACTGTGTACGCGTAATGTTAAATTTGTTGAACAATTTATACTAAAATCGTCTCTCTGTCTCATGTGCAGTCCGACGATCAACGCTCGGAAGGTTCTTCTATTCTTCCTAGTAAATTCTTCCTACGAGACTCGACGATTCATGGAAAGAAGAAGGTAAATTTCCATTTATCGATTTAATTCGATGATAAAGAAAACTTATTTCTGTTACTTCACTGTTCATTAAAAATAAATGGCACTATAAACGTTGTTTTATGCTTCTGTTGCAGAGCAAATCGAAATGCAGTAACGCCAGCGAGAAGAGTAACTCGACCGACTGCACTGGCGAGGATAGTTCCCGACCTCATCCACCGTTGATAGCGAAGTGGCGAAACGGCGTGAAGCTCCAACTTCCTGGCCGATTCGAAGGAGACGGTAAGATACCAGAGACTGGTCGATCCGACCGCGGTATTTCACTTCAGCCAGAGGGCATGCGAAAAACCACAGTCGGTTATGGAAACTGTAATTCGTTCAAGTGCTCTGAAATGCCGTCCAAAGGAAATACCATCCCTCTGTAGAACTGTAGATTTGATTACCAACTGAGCCCACAGTTAAGGTGATGTAAAATATCAAGCGACCAATAACAAAAATTTTACTGAATGCCGTTTTGAGACCGCAGTCCGTCGACGAAAAAGACAATTGTCCTGGCGAATCGGCAGATGCAGGCAAGGACAATTTTCTTTTTGCTTGGCCGTCTGCAATCTCAAATTGGCATTGAGTCAGATTTGGTTACCAACTTGGCGCGGGGCAGATGGCCGGGGGTTTATACCACATCATCTTAAGGTGAGGTGAAACAGACTCAGTCGGTAATAAAAACTCTAATGAATGGTATTAGGAAATGATAGATTTTTCGCGGAAAAGCGAAGTATTAGCTGATATCGAATTCAATACCGCATTCGATGATAGTTCGTTTTATCCCAAATATCAACCATTTTTACATGGCATTGATTCGAAAAATGCGAGTATCTCTCTTGCACTCATGTCACGTGGTACACATTTCAACTGACCTCAATCGACGTATTCTCGGTGTTTCAGAGTTGTACGAAGGTATCAAGAGAGCGCAGAGATCGAGACTCGAAGACCAAAGAGGTACCGAAATCAATTTCGAACTTCCAGATTTCTTGAAGGTAAAAGCTTCATTTTCGAACTTATAAAAAATTCGCCTCTAGTGCGATCTTTCAATCACAGAGCGTTAACGATATAATCGTCTAAATTAACGAATAATCTTGCAGAACAAAGAGAACGGCAAGAAGATGCGGCGAACTCGCTTGTGTCCGCCGAGCAAGGAGGGATCGTCAAAATTTTACGATTCGACCGAAGAGAAGCAAACCCTCGTCGGAATATCCCATCGGAAATCCCTGTCGAATGGAAACGTGCAATGCGATCGTGAAAATAATTTCACCAGTGTCGATACGTCGAACAGCAAGATCTTCGACACTTCGAGCAATCTCGACGGCACTCTCGTGGACGGTGATCAGACGATTATCGAGAACGGTTCACGGACTCAGACGAAACCCGCCGAAAGTTCATCACCGGAGTCGCAGTACGTTACGGTGTCGCCGACAAAATTGTCGAAACCTCCGCCCCTTCCGCCGAAGCCCAAAAGTCTGCTGATGACTAACGCTCTTAAAACGAATCACGTTATCACCGCTAAGCCTTACCCCAGAACAGTGCAAAATAGCTCGTCTCCTCCTACGGAATCACGCGAGAGCAAACATATTTTTTAGTTTGGTATTACGACAAACGGTCCAATCAATGAATGCTCGTTAAACTTGAAGTGAGACGAATTAGTTCACGAATATGTAAATGATCTTTGTTAAAAAAATAGCCGTATCAACTCCGGCTGTCCTGTAGAAACTTGTAAAAAAAAAAATTATCCAATTTGCGTTGTAGTTTTCACTAGTCGGCATCGCTCAATTTTGTAAATTATAAATGAGGCCATTGCGATATGCTTAATATTACTTTCAAATTCGCGGCAATTTGTACAAATTATTTCGATGTATTGAACAGAGCAAAATGCCCATGATTTTTTGACGATGGTGTTCATTAATTGGCACGTTTGAACTCTGCTTCGTTTCGTCGCAATGCTCACGCAATTAATTTAGACAAAAATTTAAACGAAGATTTATCAGTGATCGTTTTTATTCGGGTTTGTTACTTTGTACATCGTGGAACAGTAATAATTCGACACTTGCATTTTCCTTTCGAACGCCTCGCGTTTCGTCCTGCATTTTTTTTATAATCGCTATACCGACCCTGTACTCTCAATCATTTCTCGTCCGGTCGAGTGATTAACCTAGCCGCGGGACTCGTCTCGCCGTAGTGCCAGTTGTCTATAATAATAATTGTATCAACCTCACGTCTGTAGGCACATTTTTAAATTAACTTAGCAGCTTTACTCGCTTCGATCGCGGTGGTTCGACGACCCTCGAAGTTTCAGAGTTCTAAAGTCAAGACTAACGAAAGGAACGATGAAAGTATAAGAACGAATGAAAAAATAAAATAAAAAAGAAGAGAAATGTGAACGACCATGTCGTGTTACGTTATATTTATATTTTCAATATCACTGTTATTCCTGGTTATACAGGATCGTATTAGGAATATTTTATTATTATATTTATAAACTGTCGAGGCGGTCAGCGCGCCCGAACGTTTACGAATACAAACGATTTTTATATTTCAAAAACAAAAGAAAAACAAAAAAAAAACGAACAACAATGGAAATAAATTATACGAATCTTTTTGCTCCGAAACATAATGATTTTTTTTCGTCGATACGTTGAATGTCAATTTTCCTCTTCGACGTTCCAAATTATTCGTTACATCGCATACTCGAAACGTACAAATAACGATGTGGACTTAACAATACGTTTCATTTCACAATTAAAACATTTTATATACAATTCATATATTTTATACGTTTTTATTTAATTTATATGATATATAAATTTTCACACTTTCCGATTGGTTCGGAACAGCGCCGCGGGGGGTTTCGGAAGCAGCGCCCCCGTCACCCACCTACAAGACATTCATTTCAAGAGAACGTTTTCCATCGTCACGACAGCTCGTCGTCTCGTGATTTTTGAACAAGAATCGTTTGTTGTTATCGAGTTTGCCGGCAGTGACCTTTAAGTCGTTCGACAGCAGAGGAGCGGAAGAATTCTACGCAAGTCTCGGAATTCGCGAATGTGACATGTACGACGATAAATCGAGAGGAACATTTCGAGAAAGTAAGTACAACCGGCGAGATGAATCTGCGAGTTCTTGGAACTTGCTACCTTGGATCATAATTTGTTCGCCTGCTCTTCTCGTTTCCTAGCATTTTTATTTGCACGCTTCGTGTCCCGAGAGAACGTAGATTTTTTTTAGAGAGAATGTGACTTAACCCCACCCAGTCGCGATGTTTATTGGCGCCATTGTGCCGAGTCCCGCCAAAAAAAGTTATTATGTTGCAGTCTGTAGAACAGAAGAGACCTCGGATTATATTCACGCGTCTGCTCGGTCTCCTCGGCTGAGAATCTTTCGTCAAAATTTCGATCGTCGTCGTCAACGATTATATTTATCAACGTAATCGAAGCTTTTACGTATACATTGTTTTTCATATTTTCATCGTGATTTCCCATCGTCGTGTACCGCACTCTCATTGTTCTCCCACAGCCGTGCTCTCATTGTTCTCTCAGCTGTTCTTCTGGCAGCATACACACTACTGTGAATCTCCTTTCTCGTTCGTCTTTCCAGAACCCGTCCGTCTTTACATCAACAAACATCTCGCCCGGGCTGGATCGTCGTTGCAGCGACGAGCGTAATGGGAAACAGGATGCTTGGAAAAATCGAGAAATAATTACGATCGAAGAGTTAGCAGCGATTCTTTTCACAGGTGAGCTCTTGCGGTTAACGAATCGTGCAGGGACAAATTAATTTTTTTTGTCGTTCGTAAAATCGAGGCTGGGAGAAAAAAGACAAAAAAAAAGCAAACATTCTGGGTGGGCTCGATGTGATCGCGAGGATCTCAAATTCCTCAATATTCAGCGCTCGACAACTGTCGTATCAGCGTAAATAGGATACAAACTCGTGCGTTGGTTCCTCTGTTCGCACAGCATAAATTCTCGTAATTCGAGCCATCATTGTTACCGAATTTTGGGAAGGCAAACAAGTGTCGCCCTTCGATCGAGTCGGCGCTCGGAGTGTATCGTGTTTACATGTATATAATATGTACTAGTTTGTATGGGAACAGCGCAGAGGGCGGGAAGGAGCGAGAGCGAGGCGACGCCGGTGTGGATGACGAATGGGGAAGCGAGAGTGGGGCAAACGTTTAAATGTCCGTTGGCAGCGTCAGTCAGCCGTTGTAGGTGGCGGCAGAGCGGTTAGTGCGGTTGGTCGGCGTTGAGGGTTACCCGAGCCCCCCCACTGCGACTCGCACAATCTGCTACGACGAGAAGATACTTCGATGTTTTTTTTCTTCTCCGCTATTCGCGAAGCCACGGTCACTTTTTTTCGTTTGCGCGTATACAATCTTGCCTGTTTCAAATACGTTTTATTTATATTTTGCGAACAAGGGAGACTAACTCGAAAGTTAAATCCTGCTGACGATGATAATAATACTCTTTATAATTCTATGGTTTTGAAAGCATGATTATTTCAGCGTGCTATAATAATTATGAGCTTTCAGAAAATACGATGTATGTTCGCTTCGATCTAAATTAATAGCATTATTTTTCGAATAAATAACAATTGATCGATGGACTAACTCAGCTTCGATGAATAGAACGAAACAAACGTCACTGTTCATCCTTTGAAACAATGTCTCCAAATACATCTTTTGACAAACTTGTATTTTTTTATAATATCTATTCGATAAATTATAAAAGATGTCATATATTGAGACAAAGAACTTATTAACACGAAACTCGGAGCTGCTAACCTCGATTGAGTAAGAAAAGTGTACTAATCTATACCTTATGTTTTTTTTTTTGTTATCAGACTAAGGACGAGTACCTTTTTTAGCTCTAAAAGAATTCTATGACAATAATCTTACTGATAAAACCAATCGAAAGATAGTCTTAGAGTAGAAAAAATGAAAGTAATAATGTAATTCGACTTGACTGAACATTAGTTCGTCGGATGGGGGATATTAATATTTCGCTGGGTGCCTCGGCTCGAGACGCCGGTTGCTCCGAGTGCGATTTAAATGCCCAAACGGCCGTTAGCGACGTCACCGGGGCAACGGGTGGGAGGGCTTTAAGTCCGCTCGAATAGAAAGAGTGGAGCGTTATTCCCACACACGTCTGCACTTGTGTCAAATATCGGACCTTTTCCCCACCCGCACACTCCCCTCCTTCCCGACTCGCAGAATCTCCAGACTTCCTTCTCAGTTCGCGCGTCCAGCCTCCGATCGACTCTCTCTTTCCTCCGCACGTGCGCGCTCCCTTCCTCTTCCTTCTCGATTTCGTTCCTCGTCCTAGCGCGACCGTTGAGATCCGTCCGTTTTGTTTATCGCTAATATTTCCCCTCGGCTGCATGGCTCTGTATGCGTGCGAGACGTTACTCGGGCTCTGGGCCGAGCGCCGATGTAGCTCGAATCTTTTCACAGTCTCCGATGTGAATTCATGTCGCAAAGCTCGCTCCGATCGTCGCAACTTTGACAATGCCAATCGTCATTATTGTCACTAATTAACGTCATCTAACACTCATCTGGCGCTACTAATATTGCGGTACGTTCAACCGACTAAACTCCCCGCTTTAACCCTTTGACGTTTTTTTTTTTTTTTTTTTTGGAAAACTACAGCCACGAATTTTCATCTCAATTGTCAAATCCAGACCGAGAAAAATCATGCTGGCGAAACGCAAAGTATCCGGACGTAATTGTGCTTTAAAAAAATTCGATAGAATCGAGGTTCAATTTTTATTGCAAACACGAAGAAAAAAAATGCAATTTAGCCGGAGGCTCCTTTTCCCACAGGCCGTTAAAGGGTTAATCGCCGAAATATAGATACTTAGATTATTTTTATAGATTTTTGATAGATTTTTATAAACACATAGATAGATGGTAGGATGAGCTGATTATTCATTATTATTATTATAACTACTGATACAATTAATATTTTTTATTTACAACAGTTAATTATGATACACGAAAATATTAATAGATAGATAGACGGATGTAGTGGTTAGTGTTATTAAAAATGCTTATAAACGGATCGTTAAAGTTTGTATTGCTCGACGCTAAGTTTGTTAATTTCTAACAATCGTTACCATCAATTGTCACGGAAGTATCAGACGACTGGGATAGATACATCTTTATTCCTGCCCGTATAGCAAATAAATTGTTAATCTCATTTTTTTTTTTTATTGCCAATGTACGAGTCCCTTTTAAAGGGCGGTGCAGGAAAAGTTATTTGTCAACAGGGCTCGTTGATTCAAAGCCGCGGCATTCTCGTTGGCGGCTTGACTCCCGCGCCCAACGCTCGCCGGCAGTTGGTGCCGATTAACCTCTCGAACGAATGGCCCTGCCGGGGATCCGTTTCGTGACCCGAGGCAACCGCTCTCTAGCTGCAACAGCACAACGCACACCTACTCACACACACACGCAAGCGCGTTACAAAGCCGTGACATGGCTTTGCGTTGTACAATGCCGAACAGAGACGTCGTTTAGTCGTTTCATTAACTCAACGGGCGAACACCCGACTCTCCAACGCCTGTAACTTCACCCATTCCCGATGGGTTTTCGGAATATGTTTTACATCTTTTTAACGCATGTGCGTTTTGGCCGACCGAGCGTCGTTTCTGTATGCCTCGGGTCACTCGGGCTCGGAAAATGATTTTTTGAACTTCGGAACACACTCTCATAGATTGCCTCTACGAAACACAGTAACGGACTGTTCCACACTTTTGATAATAAACAAATAATTTTTCTCGAAAGAGTAAAGTTTTTTCGATTAAAATCAGACGACGATAGTCAGCGAACCTTGAAATTCTTAAAGCCCATCAAGAGTCCTTGAATTTTACGTGATCTTGAAAAGTCGTAGAAATGTTCTTGAACATTTTTGTTATGTGGGGACTTGAAATTTTTTTTTGTGCGCATCCTTGAAATTTTGTACTTTTGGTTCGTTTTTACAAAGTCACTTAATCTTTTTTTTTACCATTGCAATTAAGATTGAGGTTTCGGCAGAACTTCGATAGACAAAATAAGGCTGTGTAAGGTCGCATGTGAAGCCATTCAGAAGTTTCGTATTGCAGCTCGTATGTCCTCTCTGTCGACGCGGATCTACTAGTTCGTGCTTCAGTCGGGTTAATAATGAGGCAACTTACGGGCGCTCGAGCTGAATTAACTAATTAACCCTTTATAAGTAACGGGAACGGCCGCGCTCTTAAGTTTCTCGACTTTCTACTTTGCGGTCTCTTATTTCATCGAGTTTTCGAATTATGTTACAAACTCAGGGTTAATCGGCCGGAAACAGCTGACTTTATTTAGTGTCGAAAGTTTATAACATCTGGACTAATTCGATCCTGTTTTGTATGCTTTCAGACGCTCCAGCTCGACCAGCCCGACTGCTGTTGTCCCCTCCGTACTACTAATCGTCTAAAATTAATATCCTCAAAATCAATCGTTAGAATTAATCAAGTAAATCTAAATTTATGCTTCTCGACATTCTTTAACGGCGGTAGAATTATCGAAGAGAAGAAATAGTTTAACTCGAATTGTCTAGAGACAATAATATAATATACATAATTAATTCATTTTCGCATTGTGTGTGGTAAGTTTTCCGATATCGTAAACATTCGGTCCAGTGTGCTCAGAGTCTTTAATTAATCGATCGCATTGGACGTGACGAATTTTATCAATATTGTGTCAGAGTCTAGTGTGTTGATACGTCAATTAAATCGAGTAAAAATATTAGACGTAATCGAATTACGAACGTGATTGAGAGAAAAATAAATAAAGAAATTTCGGAGTAAATCGAGCCTTGTCCCGAGTGCATCAAGATGGCCAACTTGCGGAAAGCCGGCAGACGTTTGTCTATGATCACCGAGTCATGCGAGTCACCGAGAATCAACGGCGGAAGACAGTGTATCAAAATAATCACTCCACCGATTATTTCGCCGATCGCCACCATTGTTCGGGACCTCAGCAGATCGACGCTCTCGCCTAGTGGGACTCCGAAATCGAACGGACATCGGCCAGCGGTCGTCGATTCCGCCAATCGGAAGTTGGGTAAGTGGACATGAAAAAGAAATTTAAAAAATGTTTACACATATTGATTACAATTTGTTTATTTTATTTTTTTAAGCTAGATTCAATATTATGCAATTTTCATTCGCCATCCAAAACACGTTTTCGTCCGATCGACTTGGGTTCAACGTCCGAGCGTCCATTAACGTTGTCTCCGGTTGTATTTTAATTTTAGCGGTGTTTAAAAAAAATCTGATATACGCTTCGGTGCGTGTGTATAAATAGTCTTCTTGACTTTTTATTTAACGACGTTTTGAATACACAGGGACGCTCAGGGGAATCTCACGCGTATGCGTAGCTCGTCAAAATTTGCATAGTTTATGCGTCGCATGCCTGAGTCTGTCGTATGCTGCGACTCTATCCTGCGGCATATTATCTACAGGTCATGCGAAGATCGTTCTTTTTTTCCCCGGTCGCCAACAATATCCCGAAAGAAAGACGATTTTGTGTCGCGCCCGGCACGTGTTTGCCTCCTTGGCCGAGTCCTGACTGTCGCCATGCGAATTCACCACGCCTCGACTGGCCGATAACTTATTCAAGGGAATACGAAACAGACGATGTACTGTTCGCGGATTTACTCTCTACCGTACAGCTTTTCAGATCTTATCGCCCGATATGAAATTTCAATGTTGAAACATTTATCTCTTTAAGTAGAAAAAAAATTAAACGAAGTCCGGTCTGTACTTAAAGTATAAATTGAGTCTTTTCACTTATTTTCTATCGGCAGTTTTTATGATGTGGTTTGTATTAATGTTAATAAACCATCACCCATGCTATGGAACTGTAGTTATATCCTTACTATTTAAAGAATTGAACAGACATCAATTTTCAAATTACGAAACTACATTTTTCTTTTTGAAGCTCGTAAACCGATATTTTTAATTTTACTTTCATAAGCAAAAATAATAATACATGGCAATAGAGTAATACAGGAATATAAGAAATTACAAAAATTATAAATTACGAAAATAAAATTCAAAAAATTTAGAAGCACGTACATGAGACAGTAGAGCAATAAAACGTAAAATTTATTATTCCAGACGGCGAAGTTGCGGGTCGACGGGATTAAATGATTGTCGAGTATAATTGAAAAATTATGCAACCCTTTGAATTTTGATAATTCGATAGGCTCTCGGATCAATCCGGCATCGATCGATCGGTGGAGCGGCCCGGTGGTTGCGCGCCAAAAAATCTGCCACTTCGCGTGAACGAAGCAGTCGGGAACGGGATCCTCGTGGCGTGACTGGTCGAGCCGGCCGGTAGACACCGAGACGTGTAAAACCGAAGCGAGGGAATCCTTCGGCGGGCACGAGGTGGGATGGTGTTACCGGGACGAAAGGGAATAGGTGTGGCGTGTTGCCGCCGAGGGATTTCCCCGTCCTTGAAGGGGCCTCTGACGTCTGCTACGGTGCCTCCGGTACACGCTTGCTCCGAATTGTCTTCGAGCCACAGGGGTGCTCATTCGACCTCTCCGAAATCTCCATTCGATTCGGCATCGATTCGACTCCAAAAACGTTTCAAACCCACGCAAAACTCGTCAATTAATGTCCCCTTGATAATGAATTAATTATTCATTCGATCTGCCCGATAAAACTAATTATGCCCGAGGTTCTCATTCTCCGTTCTTCACATCCACTTCAAAGAAAAAGAAAGTTGTCCATTACCAAAGTCGAAACTTTGCAATTAAAGTCGCAAAGTAGTTTTATATTCTTTGGTATTTTTCGTAAAAATTTGTTCTTCCATTTTAGTGGTTCTCAACCCCCGTTTTTCATAATATCGTTTACTTCGCTCCAAAACAATGATCATTGGTAATCGAGTCCATAGCTCCGATTGAGAGGTAATGCGATTCGGGTATCGGGTTAATTGGTACGAATTATCGTCATTTTTGATTTTCTTTACTCCGAAAATTAATAATCGTCGACAAGTCCACACGATCTCTGTCCACGAGTTGCAATTGATGTGCGACCGACGCAGTGATTAGCAAAGCCCTTGGGAGAGTCACGGGTCAGGGTTAATCCTCTCTCGTACGACAAATCGTACGAATTAATCAACCGGACGATTTTTAAGAGTCTCCGATTCCTTTCGTCGCGATAGGGTTGTCCCTCGTGGACCAAACCCGGTGTCACTCACCCGTCCCAGCCAGATTCGTACCCTTTTTTTTTCCACCTCTTTTTATACCGCAGCGATATAGGAGGAAAAGACACGGAGAGTGAAACGACAATAAAGAATTGAGAACCCCTCGGGGATACCAGAAGCAAGTAGCTCGTGCCGGGGTTAGACCAGGTGCTCACCTGCCCTTTCTCGCTGGGTGGCTGTGTGTGCTGCCTGGCGCCCCTTTTGCCCGCTCCTCGGGGCTGCCGTGTCCGTATTCTCGCCGGTAACTATACAGCTATGGACGGCTCTAAGTATAGGTGTCGCTCGGGGAACCGACACGCATTCGCCTCTGGTGTTGGTGCTCTTCGGCGGGTTAGGACCGCCGTCGTCTTTCGTACACTTGTGGAACAGTGTGCGAAATATCGGCTATGGGTCTCTCACTGTGTTTTCGTGTTGGTATATAATACCTACGTCGGGGAGCCCTCCTGGGGCACTGACCTACCCCCGTAACTATACGAGAGACCGTTATAAGGCGGATCAGCTGTTTGTCGAGCGGGCGAAGAAAACTCCCGATACTACCGTTCGTCACTGTAATTAGTTAGCGCCAATTGCATAGTCAACACTTTGAGAAATTAACATTTTGCGAACGAAAAATTAACTGCTGAGTCGATGGAGGAAATTCTCGACGTGACCGTTCGTTATTATAATTGGTGATAGATAATTAGGTAATTTTCATTTTGAGTGGCATCGATTTTTTTTTTTTTTGCACATTCGAAATCTTCATATCCGTTTCTCGAGCGTGCGAAGAAAACTTCTGATACTACCGTTCGTCATTGTAATTAGTTACTGACAATTAGCATAGTCGGAACTTCGGATGGAAAATTAACAGTTTGCGAACGAAAAATTAACCGCTGAGTCGATGGAGGACATTTTTATGTGACCGCTCGTTATTATAATTGGTGATAGGTAATATTTTCGTTGATTATTCTTTGTTAAAAATAGATGCTTTGAACAAATGTCATAAACAAATTGTTGAAAATGTCGAGTACCGAAATATGAATCTAGATACCATTTTTTTATTTTTATTGTTATACGAGTAGATACTTTTGAAAATCTCAGCAAAATCAATTCCGTTAGGAACGAAAGGGTTAATCCAAACAACGTCAATATAGAAATGAATTCCTTGCGCTTAATTAGCTTGTCATTATTGGTGAAAGAAAATTAATCTTGTCGATCTTACACATTACCGGGCTGAATGACGAATGAAAGGAAACGTTGATGTTCATTTCCCGTACACGACCAAAGTGGATAATCAATTACATAAATCCAAAGAAACTTCCGGTTGGCTAGCCTCCTAAGAAAAATCGTGAAACAATTCTTCCCATTGTTAGTTATCGGGGCTTCACGTCGGGACACATTCATTTTCATCCCTCCGGCGCCGTTCGTCTCCCGGCTTACCCTCTGGTCCCTTTCGTCGCGAGAGCATCCCTTCGCGAGTCTCGCCCTTTCTCTTTTTTTCTCTCTCGTCTTCCGAATGTAAGAAGGACGACACGGGGTGGGGGTTAGACCCAACTGTCCTCGACGTCTAGCTTCGATGTCGAATTTAAAGGGACGGATATTTAAAGTTTAAAGAGCGACGTCAGCCGGCAGCTTCGGAAAGGATCCTCCCTTTATCGTCCCCTTTTTTCTGTACCTTCGTATCGCGTACTTTTTTTTTCTTCCTTTTCTCACTTTCGTTTTATCGACTCCCGGCGTACGTTGGGCGACGACGGAAAGGGGCTCGATACATATATATATATACTTTTTTCGCGACTACTCTTTTGGGGGTACCAGGTGAGAGACCGGTGCACTGTCAAACTCGGAGTTTATACGCAATTTTACACTTGGATTCATTCGCGCTAGCGCCAGTTTTCGGATTTATCTTCGACTCTGTCTCGAGGAGGGAAAACATTTTTCGAAATCTTTTGTTGCGTAAATAACTGCTTAAAAAATCATTATCATTATCATTGAAAGTCCGGACATAGATAATTGATTTCGTGAGAAATAATTATCTTAACGTATCGTCGAGTTGGAAAATTTCGTGAAAGGACGATTAAATGATAGAGGAAAAAAGAAAGAATGAGGGAGAAAAAAAAATACCAAGAGAAATAGACGACCAGTCAAGGACCACATGTCGCGGTCGTTCAAGTCCGTTGCCCCGGAAGTACGTTGCGCCGTTCTCCGGCTCGGGGGTTAACCGGGCCAACGTACGCGCCTTCTCGTCTACCCCCATGCTCACACACAGCATTGCTGCTTCACTTGCGCTCATTTACTTTTACACTTTTACCGTCCCATGGATCGTGTACTCCGCGCTATCGCTGTGCTGGTAGAGTCCTGTCGTACAGAATCTACGTACATTATGCACACCCACTTTCTTGAAATAGCCTTCTGATAATCATTCAAATTTATAAAAATTTAACTCTTTAAAATGCACCAATTAATTCGCACCGTTGCATTAAGCGACGGCAGTTCGGATCTATGTAAAAATTATTTCGTTCCTGATGGAAAAGTACAATTAAAAATAAAAAACCTTAATGGCATATTTTTGTACTGGTCATAATTTTTTTTAAATCTTAATTCTCAAATTATTATTTTTTTTTTCGCGCTTAAAACGAATTCGATATCAATTTTGACCTACAGTCAATCCGGACATTGGCAATTACCGGTCGATAAATATTTCTTCTTCGTTTTTGACGCGCTGGAATGAATTCTTAAAAAAATTTGATAAATTCCTCGGATTCCATCAATCGAAGACAATACTATCAATTGTTTCAGATTTTTTAAATGAGGCAAATTTAAGCCGTATCGTCGAGTCGTCTACAAACGAGTTTGTCAAAAAAATTCTGTTAGTCGCCGTGGTACAACGGGGAGCTAGTAGCGTTAAATAGTATGCCTCGACGAGCGTAGTACTGTCCGCAAAGTTCCGCCTCGGTGAAGCTCGTGCCATGCATGTGTCCAACGGAAAACGCACGAGCCGCAAGGTGGAAATGCCTTATGTTCTCGTCGATTCACCTGTTCGCACGGCGGGCACGCGCGAGCGCGGGGGCGCGAGGGAGGAGCTCTGCAACCCTCGCTGTCCCCTATTGCACTTTTACATAAATATATATATATATATATGTATATATACATACGTATATACATATATATAGTTACGTATAGCGCGCGGCGTTTGCTTACCTAATTCGTGTCGAACATCGCGTTCCTTTTCCACAACCCCCGAGATAAGGGTGTCGTTATAACAAGCCTACACGGCGCGATCGTTCCCTCCTATTTTCTTGATAAAAACACGCTCCACGCAAGAGCTACCACGCATCTGGAATGATTATGGTGTTAAGGGAAGGCGCTACGAGAAACCCTTGACAGGAGGCACGCGTCCGTTGTTGTCATTACGGAAGAAGAAACGCACCATTTTAGACGCCAGTCTTTCATGTACGTTCCCAATAATGAACTAGGAATTAAAATCGTCAAGGTGGCGCCACGATCGATGGCAAGATTGTGACGTAATTTATTATATAGGTAAAAGGGGTATTGATGTTGTCCGGTGCATATATCGTTAATTCTGGTTTTGATAATGCTACTCATATTGACTTTTACTGTAATTGCAATTAGTTTGTTATGAATAAAAGTAGTAATAACAGATTATGATGTTGCCATTTATCTTCACGATTAATACTTTGATCCGAGATTTCGCATATCAGCGAACTTTTTTTAACTTTGAGGGCAGTCCGAAAGAAATTTGAAAAAAATCTCGAGTGTGATATAGGATACTTAACCTACTATAAAAATTTGGTAATGTTCATCGATAATATTCTTTAACGACATATCGGAGATAAGGTATCTAAGAGATAGATGGATAGAGTTTATTACGTCGTGAGATGAATCCCCTAAGGACCAGGCAATACAGGCAGTGAAAATATTAAGCAAACAATCTTGAAGTTAATTATAGTATTGTAGCAGTGCAGCCTGTGAAAAAAAAATCAAACAATCTTAAAATGAATAATACCACTTGTATATATAATAATAATAATAATAGTAATAATAGTAATATAATAATACAGATTGGCCTAAGTTGTCGAATTTTGTAATATTACTGATAATTTTTTTTTCCATCGGTTTTCGTCGAATCAGTTTGAAATTCGGTATGCGCAGAGAGATTGTCTTCGGGTGCATAGAAAAAATGCGTCACCTCCGGACGTTTCTAGCCAATTTTAGTGATATCGCGAATTCGACCTTAGCGCTAGAATTCCAGCGGTAGCACCGATTTCTCCCCGTTTCTACAAAATCCCCAGTCATCGTCCCGTGCATTCCCGACTCCACGATATCGTCCTGCCGATAAGTTCCCACTGGGACCGTCCTTGCACACTCTACCCTCTCGCGTCTCGCCGTTCCCTCCAGGACGCAACGGTCGGGGCTTTTGTCGGGCCTCGGCGTTGCGAAAATAGTGTCTCGGTGCGTTTTCGGCTCGGTCCGAGAGAGACCCCCCAGAATTTCATGCGGTTATTGAAAAGAAATCAGAATTCTTTACAGCGCGGACTGGACGCGACGCGGATGAGTACAACGCTCTACATACACGGCCGCTTCTGTGCTGCCTGCTTACCTTTCGGCCAACCTTGTCGCGGCTACCTGAATCCGTCGGGAACCGTCTGTCTCAGAACAAAAATCCGAGCAGGCCCCGAGCAACTCTCGCTCGGTTTATTAAAAAGAAACCGGAGTAGAGGTACGCGAATCTCTCTTTCTCCGGTCACTTCGGAGAACCCGGACTGGAATGAGATCCCGGGAGGGTAGATTCGTCCGTCTGTTTCTCGCGGCGTCGAGAGACGCGACGGCGAACGGTTCGTCTCCGAGGTCCGGTAACCCGACGTTGTATGCACTCTTCCATCGGGGGTTGATTTTTTTCTTCTTCTTCTTCTTCACCCTCTTCGGGAGCGTCGTCTCCGACGCTTGGCTTCGTCCCTCTGGTTCGTCCGCCTTTCACTCGAGCAACGCTATCGCCGTTTCAACCCCCCTGCGACTCGGCATCTGGCACGAGCCCTTATAATTATTTATAAGCAACTTCGAGCGAATCGCGGACCAAGGGAATGGATAAAAAGACCCCGGTCGCCGCGTGCTCGACCAGCCGAATGACCCCGCGCGCACGTTCATATCTTAGGATGGGCTCCGGTAGGCGCAGGGGTCAAATACGGAGAATAAGAAATTTGTTCCTCGGTGGACTCGAGATAGATTGCTTTTTTATAATACTTATGGCTGCATATTTTTAGCTGAGAGAAACAAAATTTATCGTTTGACTCTTCGATCTCATTTCGGTCGTGGATTCGACGGCAAAGTCTGTTTAGGCGCCTTTCATGGCAATGTTAAATTCAACCATTTTTTTTTTCGCTGTTAAGCCTTTTGCTGCTGCGTAGAGAAACTGCTGCGTGGGTGAAACAGAGGTTTTCCAAAAATATCGTACATTTTTATCTAAACCTTTAATCTAACAATCAAGAATGTTTTAAATTTGTATCTAAACATCTCGTAGTTTCGTTTTATGTAAATAATACGAATATGTCGACAGCTTACACCGGCAAGCGCAGGGGTCAAATCCGGAGAATAAGGCATTTTTTTCTCGGTGGACTTGAGATAGATTGCATTTTTAAAAAATACTTATGGCTGCATATCTTTAGCAGAGTAAAAAAATTAATAGTTTGATATTTTTATCTTAATCCTATCACAGATTTGAAGGCAAAGTGTATTTAGTCGCTTTTCATGGCAACGTTGAATTCAACTATTTTTTTTTCAAACCTTTTGCTACGTTGGTGAAACAGCCGTTTTTAAAGATTATCTTCAATTTTAATTTCTTTAAATTGGCTGTTTTTTTATATAGAATAATTGAGAAAAATATACACTTTAAAACGAACTCTGTCGAAGGGTTGACCCTTCAAGCGTATACCTGTACAGAATTAAGCTTAAAAAAGAAAGTTGAATTTATAGATTGACCTTCCGCTCCTCAGTCTCGATACTTCTTCGGTCAAACATAATATTTACTCTCCGACAAATTTGAATAATGAAAAAGATAATCCGACGATAGATTCCCCTCGATCCTTTCATTCATCATTTCCAAACGGACTCTCCTTATCTCGGTCCACGCATCGTCATCGTCTTCACGATTCCCGACTCTCCCGATGTGTGGCCTTCGGTACGGTTTCGATATTTCGAAGTTGATCGATAGTGCACTCGGTGCATCGTCGACGACAGCGGACACCCTCGTCTCACCTCGATGATGACGGGTCGAAAAATATGTTTCGTATAATAAATCAATTTTTCAATCTGATCGTCTCCGATGGTCCGTCCTGCGATGCCGCACCGAGGACATCCTCGACGACAGCAATCGTCCCGGCGGATCCCATCGGCGCAACGACGCATGCGTACTTGCCTCGTCGAATCGTTTTCCGATTGGGAATTTAAATTTTAAATGCCTCAAAGGAAGAAAGAGATGGAGAAGAGAAAAAAAGTAAAATAAAAAAAAAACGATTGAATGAGAAAAGGAAGGATAGAGTGCGGCTCTCGAGGATGACGAGAAGTGTATAGGAATGGTATATGGAAACCCGCGAGGGAAGGGTTGGGGAGGGTCCTTGGGGTCCCCGGCCTGCGAGCGAACATTAACATATCCTGTAGGACCCGTAAGGCAGGTCCCGCAACATTTCGTCGAGACGAAGGAGAGATGCACTTTCGCAACCTTTAACGGTCGCCGAATTACTAATCAACTTTTTCCTTTTTTTTTTTCTTCGTATTCTCTGTGTTCTTCGTCTTTTGTAAGTTCTCAAGATCTTCCACCTTCTTCGTTGTCAGCCGAGAGTCTTTGTCGCTTTAAGGACAGCGGAAAACCTCCCTGCGCGCCCAACCCGACCTCGGTCGGTATTTGAAATTAATACAATTATTTTACGCCCAACGCAATATTTTCTATTTAAATCCCAAAAATACGATTTTTCGTGGATAAAATTGAGATTTTTAATGTCTCACTGTACTTTAGTCCCAAAAAAAAACAGCGGATTCGTGTTCAGCGGGAAAAAATACGTCGAAATAACTGGCAGTTCATTTTTAAAATGGAAAAAAAAATGTCGTCAAAAAATTGCAAGGCTACCCCTTTCGACTCCATTTTTCGCAGTTTTGAACGTTCTGAAAATGCACGATAAAACGCTTAGAGAACTTTGGACAAGACTTTATCTTGTGTATTTTTTTTCGCAGAACACGACGAGCACCTCGGATTTTCCCTAGCTCCATTGGGAGTCGAGATATCGAAGTTTGAAGATCACGAAAATCGACGTTTTTCCAAAAGTGGTTCAAACATTGAAAAATTGTTATTCATTCGATTTTTTTGGTTTCAAAGCTACATTCGACGTATTTTACCCCGCTGATGACGAATATAACGGCTCTGTTTTGCATCGTACAAACTTCGCTCCGGGAAGTTTACTTAGAGAATAAAATTCTACGAGCGAGAACAATTTTTATCTTCCTAAAGTCAGTGCATTGCCAGAGACTTGCCAAAGATGAAATTTGATCTAATGCAGATATCTTCAGGGACATATTTTCCGAGTTTCGCTAGTTTTACCGACTCGTTGATTGAATCGGCCCGCGGATGCTCTACTTTTACCGAGAACAAAATCGAAACTTTCAAAACCTCATGTACACTGAGAGAAGGATCTCGTATACATGGCTATGTCGCTTCAGAGATATTACCATAGCACATAGCAGTAGAAAAGTACGGCGCAACCTATGAAAGTACCGGATTTGTAAGAATTTTTCGTAAATATTATGGTAAAAATTCTTGGAAAATCTGAGCCGTAACTTTCCTACTACTGTGTGCAATGGTAATTTTTCTTAGACGATCGGTAGTTTTTGCTGGATTCCTCCCTCAGTCTACGATCAATGTTCCCCTCTCAACTTCCCATCCGAGTCCACCGAAGATTCCATTTAATTTCCGATCACCCGATCGAGCCGCGGAGCCCAACGGTTCGGCTCATCGAGTCCCGTCCCATTAGCCGCGGATTAACGATTGACGCGGTGCTATTCACCTCGCCCTACAGCGAAATTCGCAACGTTTCTATCGATCGAATCCTCCCGTTCTTCCTTCCGAAGAACACGGAAAGACGAACGAGGGAAGAGTGCAACTGTTGGACAGCCATAAGTTTCTCCCTTGCAAGTTCTCGCCCGATCCACGCACACACCCCTGTAACCCACGTACTTTCTTCGCTTCTCCCTTTTTCTTAGGGTTCTCGGTCGTCGTACGTTCGTCAGCGAGCCTCTTCCTTCCACGGTTTCTCCCGTCACTCGCGTGAAAGACAGAGACCAAAGAAGTTTCTCGGCGCGTATATCCGTTGGGTGAAAAATTCGTTGGGCGCGTGCCGGCTGCGACTCACCCCTCGCGCCGGAGGAGAGCTCTCGCTCTCGCTTGCTAATACCGCGCGGCGAGCGGAGAAGAGAAACCACCCGACTACCCGGCCTGCCGGGACAAACCAACCCCCTGCCTGACTATAGCCCTCTTGTCGAGCATGTTTCGTGTATATATGTACCGCATTGTACATAAATACACGTTAAGATTTTTTTCGATGTGTGTGTGTGTATGTGTGTGCGTATATGGACGCAGAAAACGGCGCAAGGTACTGGTGCAGGTCGATTGCACTGTGTTCGTGCTCCACGCTCCACGTGAATCGCACACTCGCTGCAGAATACGATCTTAGGGTAGGTCTGCGTTGTGCCGCGCCGCTTCCATTTAAATTGCCGTCTGCGCCCGGTCGCACATGCTCTTGGGACCGAGCATTATTGCTGTTACATAAAAGAGGTGCCACATGGAAATTGGCCGAGAGAAGTACTGACTTACGGACAATTTTTCTTCGAGGAGGTATTATTTCGGTGATAAGTTCGGAATAGTTTCTGGCGCGTGGCCGATTATCGAAAAGGCTGAGGGAGACGGGGAACCGGCTTACGAAACGGATTTTTCTACTTGCGGCGCGATGGGAGTCTTGAAGGATTATTGTGGAATTTATTTTGTTCTTCTTTATTTATTTGCCACGTGGAAACTTGCTGTGGCCAATTTGTGACGGATGAATGAAATGAAATTAAGTTTTTTGTTCCAATACTTAAATTGTTGAACAATTTTTTTTTAGTCCCTATTTTTGGAAATTCATTAAAAGTCGATTGGCTCGTCAATTTAATTCTTGGGGAAGTCTCAAAATGGAATTGACCAATGAATTTTTTTCTGATTAATCTTGTTTTCCGTAGTGGGCGTTGATAGTCAATGATGAAAAAAGATGAGACATCCAGCCGTGGATATAACAGTGCTATCGCCGGTTTTCGACTCTTTCGTCACGAGCACTCGAAACGCGACTGAGAGACTCCTTCTTTTTTATTTACTTTTTTTTGCGATGGCGAACGGGCTCGCACACAGAGGTTTCAGTCAAAGCTACGAACTCTTCGCGACAATGGGACAAGGTGCTCGGGGGTTATTGTGGGAACGCACCGGTGAAAAATACATAACGGGGTACGTTACTCGCCTGAGTCTTTGCCTTCACTGAGATCACATATATATATACGTATATATATGTATATAAAAGTGGATATACGGTGTACATGTGCAAGACGGCGAATTCGAAATAGCCTATGTGCCAAAATTAGCTAAAAAAAAGTTTGATAAGGAAAAAAATATATATATATCGTGCATTTTTCGTGTAACTTTTGTAAGATATTTTTAAAAAATAATTGATGGCTTGTTATCAAATCTTGGTTCAAATGCCGTCCGACAATAGTGGCGTTTTTACTATAAAAATATCTCCGTTAAATTGTGAATAAAAAATGTAATAAATTTAATTTAAAAAAAATGCCGAGAGACATTAGAAAATGCTATTCTACCATTACGTCATGTTCGAAGTGTTGACCTATTCCATATTCATGAGCGATATAAAAAAATTAATTATGTATTTTCTTTTAATAAAAAAAGAAAAAATAAATTGTTTAGAATATGACAAACAGTTGCAAAGTTAGCGAAGCGTGGTGTACGGTTACCGTAACGTGTAATTCGAGGCACAAGGAAGTCGCGTATCCAGGGGAAGGTGCGAGACGTACAGGATGGGGTTCTTCCTGTGGGAGGTTATCCACGTGCCGTGCTGCACCGGAGGATGGCCCTTCGTCGTCTTCCTCGACTATGCGCCACTTCTCCTCTTCTTTTTCTCTCCGGTCCGTTTGTGTCGTGGGCGCGGCCGTCGCACCCTGCACCGACGCTGGTGCTCGTGTGTATGCACGCAAGTGTGCGATTTTTGTTATATGTTTCGTACTCGGGTTGTAATAACGCGACGCATGTTAACGGGCCAGGCCGCGAAGAGCAACCCCTTCGGAGCGAGGCGGGCGTGTCCGGCGGCGTCTGGTTTCGCATTTACATTATATATACTGTCTATCCGAGTAGTTGTCCCTGTCGTCGAGCGATATTGAGCACGCGTGTCGTGTCACCCGATGGCTGAATTTTATTCCATTCCATGGAGTACATTTTTCAATGATTGCATTATCGCTGATGGAATGGAACTCGTTCCACGATCTAAAATTCACAAATGAAAGCATTTTAGTCCATATAATGAAATAAATTCCATTCCATGAGCTACTCATCGATACTCATCGATCCGAAAATGTAGCTCATAGAATAGTATGAATTCCATTCCACCGGTTAAAATTCATCGATAAGAAAATCTAGCCCATATAATGAAATAAATTCCATCTCATGGTCCAAATTTTCTCAATAATCTCCGTAGGAAATAATATTTCCGATGCATCAAAGGTAGTAAGTACGCGAAATTTTAAGAAAAATGTTGCAATTGCAGTACTATTGGCCGTTAGTTGAGGGCAAAAGGTCAAAGACCCCATGTCAAGAAAAATTAAGGTGAAACTTCAATGTATCGAAGTTTTTCCCTCGTACAGATACAGCGATTCGATTACGATCACCTTTTTTTCTTTTCTTGACAGCTGCGGAAACGCCGACCGTTCGTCGAGCAAAGCGGCTGTCTCGTGGCAGTACTATAATCTAATACGGTTGTAGCCTATACACGGTCCCGTACAGAGGAACGATCGTTACGGGGCGTTATAGACTCGTGTGTGTCACAAACATAGAAAAAGAGTCCCCCGATGACGAATCTAAAATTCAACATCTACCGACTCTTACCTTTTCACCCAACGGGCTAATCAATATATATACCTCTGCAGGACCGATTCGCGAAAGGCGCTCACACAAGAAAGTGCCGGGTAAGCTGACGCAATGAGTCACGAAGAAACGTGATCACCGAGTTACACCCTTAGGTTCTCTCCTTGGTCCGATCCCGCTCTTTCTTCTCTCACACTAGGACAGTGCGCCGCTCAGCATGCCTGCGGAGTTTTCTCGGGGTCGTGAGGATATGTTCCGATTTGGCAAGGGTGCGACTGACTGTGCGACTGACTGCTCGGCATTGAAGGTTTACAAAATCTTCAACGGATGCTGCTCAGCATTCCGTTTATGAATTTAAAAAAAATGGATGATAGCAAAAGCAAAAGAAATGTCAAACAGAATTAGTCAATTTAATTCACATTAGAATTCAATTTATGTCCTATGAAATTATAATTCGTATTATAATTCGTCGAGTCAGGTAAATTCTACACACATGAACTGCTTGTACGATGACGAACGATTATAATGAAATATACGAATGGTGCGCAGTATTCCGTTTATGAATTTGTAAAAAATGAATGATAGGGATTATAGAACAGAAGAAATGTCAAAGAGAATTAATCAATTTATTTCACATTACAATAGTCTCGAGAGTCATTTATTTTTTATTTTTATTATTTTCGGAAGCAAAGTTCGTAAAAATATATTTCCGGTATTATTATGATTTTTTTTTTGTCGGATATAAATTTATTAGTCAATTTGTATCCCACGAAATTGTAATTCGTATTATAATTCGTCGAGTCAGGTGAATTTTATATACATAAACGGCTCGTAGTGAATAGTACGCTAGGACAGCATCAAATTGACCAATTTACACACGTTGAGAATATATTATTAAGATAGAGTCGACGAGTTTCGAGATAGTCATGGCTGGGTTGGCGCGCACCCTTGTATTCTTCTCTTGCACGTATCATAACGTATATGACTGTGCGCTGCGTGCCGTGCGTTACCGTAGGCTTGCGCGCTAGTCGGTATGCAGGACTGCACCTCTCACGCAACGCCATATGGTGGCGCTAACTTATTTAGTATGTAAAAGAAAATGTTAATTGCCCGAGGTGGGGAGACAATAAATTTTCGCCCCCCCCCCCCCCCCCCCCCTAAGGTGCTGCGAGTGGCTCGTCTCGTTCGAAAATTCTTTTCTTACGTCCACTTTCTACCAGACATTGAAGATTGGAAATGTAAAAAAAAAATGAAAAACGAATGACAAGTTTTGAAAATTGATTTCACAAGTTTTGCGGGAGAACAAACATTGATGCACAAGTCGGTATGCAGAACTGCATCTCTCACGCGACGCCTTACACTGTTAAAAAATTGTAAATGTAATGTACCGGACCGGAAGTTTTTATGCAAAAACTGGTACATTCAATTTAATATACAATCGTCATGAAAAATTAATGAACTTTTAGAGTAAAATTACAGTAAATTATAATCAGTAAAGTATTTCTAAAGTTTTAAATATACTGTACGTTACTTTTTGTCGCAATTATACATGAAATGTAATATACCAGTTTATATGTTCAGTACCTGTACATTAAACTGCATACGATTTCTTTTTACAATGTGTGGTGGCCCTAACTTCTTTATTATGCAACAAAACGTGCAGAGACAATAAATTATTGCTCCCCCAGACGAGTTTCTGCATGAGACTCGCCTCTTTCGAAAATCGTTTTCTTACGTCCACTTTCCACTAAACATTATAGATCAGAGAAGTAAAAAAGAGAAGAAAGAAAGGAAAAAACGAAAAACGAATGACATAAGTTTTGAAGATTGTTTCCACAAGTTTTTCCAGCGGAATAAACATCGACGCACCTTTAAATTTTGTTTATTCGCGAAACACCTCCCTGCAAACGTCTATAATTTCTAATTTCTTGCTCGAGCCATCCCTTTAATTAAATGAATACCCGCACCTGGATTCTCCCCGCACCGGGTACTGAAAAATGACTCTCTATCATCGATTACCAGGCTGAGCATTGCACGACTCCCCGACGCGGAGTCGTGCGATATAACAGGCTCAGAGGGCGAAGGGCTGTCGTATATCGTCTGCACGAAAAAAATCAGTAGGTGAATAACAATGACTCGTTAGCACATCCCGGCAGCTCGGAAAACGTTATACGTATCCACTATTACGATACGCAGTCGGCAAAGGGATGATCGTAGGTCTGACGCGGTGTGGCACGCGTCCGTGAATCATTCGCCGTTGGCCCTATCTCGAGGGTGCACGCACAGATCGGGCTATAGGAACGGTGGGCCGCGACCCTCCGACAAAGCTCCCCCCAGTCTCTGGCCGTTCTCGTTCGTAGCCCCCGATAGCGGGCGAGAGCAAAGCGTCATGCTCTTGTAGCGTGCAACGAGTCCGCCCGCAGTGCGCGTATTCTCTATATACGCAGAACAAATACACACACGCACACACGCGACGCTCGAACGACCGTTGGGTTGCCGGGTACGTGGGAGTCTGCACATGGTAGATATCGCTGCGAGCCGGAGGACTGAAAGAGAGCGGTGGGCGAATCAGCCAGCATTGGCTAATGGGCCTCGCCCCATAATCGACAGAAAAGCTAACGACCAGATGGGCCCTTCGGATCCAGGATAGTAGTACAAAATAAACGGAGAATCAACGAACGGGCTGTTGGGACATCGCGATTCTGCACGCGGTGCGGGAATACCGGACCCTGGTGGGAATGGGGCACGGGACCGGTACTGGCCGGGGTTGGGCGAAGAATCGCCGAGGCTGGACCAATACTGGTCCTGCGGGGCGCTGCGACTAGCGGACTTACTGATAGGCGACTTGCAGACGTTCGTGTATTGATAATAAAAAATGAAACTTGGCGGGACATTGAAGACTAGTGTTGTTTCAATTTTGCACGAAATTTTAAGAATTGTAATTGTTCGTCATTCACATCTTTTTCGGTGTCGTCGGTCAAAGTATTAATTGAAATAGACACTACATCGTGGAACGGTTGGAAGTTTATTTTAGACTTCCGTAGGGCTGTGTGGGGCTACGCACAGGTACGGATAAGAATTCAAAGATACGTATACGTATACGAATGATGACATGTTTTGGGTATAAAGGATATTCTATACAGTAAAAAATAATTTCGAACAATCGGAATGCAGGGTTTCGTAAACATAGCGTTGTTGAATAAGTGACTAACTCGTTGGTTCAGGTTTGAATATAGAAACCTGTACTTTTATTTTCCGTATCATTAACAATTTTAGTTTGTACTTTTGTTCGTAAAACTAGAGCCGGATGGCGCGACCGGAAAATTAACAAATAAGAAATAAAAAAACTACAAACTTCTTTTTACTGTTTACTTCTCTCTGTCGACAATTGTTGTTTCGAGTTTGCCTGAAATTGTAAGAGTTAGAATCGTCGTTCACTCATCGACATTTTCATTTTCGGTGTCGCCGGTCGAAGTACTAATTGAAATAGGCACAAAACCGTGGAACGGTTGGAAGTGTATTTTAGATTACGGATACTAATACAAAAATATGTATATGTATACGAGTGCGACCGTGTATTTTGTATAAAGTATAGCTACTTCTCTCGGTCACGGTGGGGTAGTTTGCACCTGTAAGTCGTCGCTACCGCCGCCGTCGCGTTTATAGTTTCACAAATGTGTAACACATGGCGCTCGTACGAAGCCGCTGCTTTCCACCTCTGTGACTTTCTACGTTTGCACCCGTCCTCGTTGTTCAAATGCACCGCGCCGCTTGTACATACGCCGTCGCTGCTGCACGCTCGCACAGGTTATGCACACGGTACACCCGGGAATAGTAGCCTTTCCGGGCACCGAGAGGCTAGTAACCTGGCGGTGCAACGTACGGGCGACGACCTAGCGTCAAATTGTCGTCCAATGCGAGTCTTTTGCTTTTTCTATTTCTACGTTTCATTTAATCGCTTTAGAAAAAGAAGCGCACTTTATTCGCACATTCATTTAAATTTTTTTACGTCGTCTAGAAAAGTACCCGAAAGAAAAAAAATCGTTAACCAACATTCTCGTTATTCAATATATTAATATTAGCTTCCTCATGGGGCAGGAGAATATTGTTACAATATCAATATTGTTATAATATTGATATAATATTGTTATAATATTATATTGTGGATGGCGTTTAAAAAAAATGAGGATGAAATGTGCAAAATTAATTTGCACATTTTTTCCTAATTTTGTTGACGTTTCTCTGAAATCAAAATCTAGAATATGCACCATTCGAACATTTATCTTCAGCCAATAGGATTAACGGACCTAAAGCAACATTTTCGAGACTCGTGCTAGTAGTTCATTGTGGATGGAAGGAACAAGCTAAAACCCGAGGTCTATCGACCGGCGAGCGATTCAATTCACTGTAATTCGTGATCCCGAGCGATTCTGCGATTGTCGGATAAGGGTGCCGCCCTACGGTCGGCAGCCGCGGTCCCATATGGTTTGATTTCTGTGCCGGTGTCCCATCGGCTGCAATATCTCTGCATACAATGATATCCTCGCACGTGCGCTCGCTGCTAATCCATAAATTTTATTCGATATCGTAGGGCGTAAAAAAACATTTGAGCTCCCTATAAGCAGCATTATTATTATTTTTGTTATTATTAGATTTTTTTTTTCATTTCAGACGCGAGTTTTAAACTGTTCGTTCCAAATCCTCGCATTTTATCCTCCGTCGATAATTTTCGACCATCCATATTGTAATTATTGTCAATATTTTTTTAGCTCAACATTTCAACTTCCGCTCTTGTATATTTTTTTGTTAATTTTTTTCTCGTCACTAATTTGTCACAAGACTTTTTTTATTATTTTATTTTTCTCCCTACAGCTTGACGATGACGGTGCGTACAGCGATGGAATTAATGTCGTACGATTAGGATTATTACCCTCCAGCATAATCGTCACGCGGTGTTCCGAAAAGCCCAATGCTCCCTGCCAAGTTGATATAGGTGCGACTATTATGTTTATGCATATTGCAGAGACGAATTTCGCGCGCGGGGCAACGATGCAGGCGTGTCGAAAGCGTCGGTGTAATATTGTTTTGTGCGTGTGTGTCGTGCTGCATTTGTGTCGGTGAATGCGTGCCGCATGGGGGGACGGAGCGAGGGCTCGTTGCAGTTCGTAACGGTGGCACGCGCCCGTTATACCGGTCCGCACCAATCGATATCCTACGCCCACGTGCAGGTTTCCCCGTTTCCGCGTTTCAACGTGTATACAAAAAAATTACACCCTCGAGGGCAACGGACGTCCTACGATTAGCGCAGTCATGAGTTAACTCGCTAAGTTCTTCGCTTTAAAATATCTGCATTCGGTATTTTTTTAGGAAAATTAATTGTCTCGTTAATCGAATTACACCTGAAGTACTCAGAGAATTAACCTTGTTGGAGATAATTTTTATTCGAGGGGAAAACTGCTATTAAGAACCGTTACTGCATCAACGACAATTTTTTTTTTTGCACGACCAATTAGTCTCTCTATCAGTAGTAGTAGTAAATGTATTGATTGATTAGTGTTTACAATGTTGATGATAAGACATTTGGAAACGATACGCTATACGTATAATGTTAATGGGCCTTCGACCGAGGTCGGTCGATGAAGGTTTTGATTTTGTATTTTTTGTGGTGTATGTAGGTATATTATTCTTAATTAAATTAAATGTTGTGGAACATTCCTTCCAAGCTTTGAAATATAGTGCGGCTTGTCCCTATCAACTATCGCTTATATTTATTTTTTGTTCGGGGCGATTAATTCGTAAACTGGTGGCAAATGAGAAGCCAGAAAGTAGATAAAAAAACTGAACACTAAATAATGAAGAAAGTATCGACCTACATAAAACAGTAATAATTTTAATAATCAACAAAGACAATTCCCAAAAAATCAAAGTACGCGAAACATCGGTTAAATTCAAGTAATTTAATATTTTTTCATTCATTTTATTAAACAAAAACATTTGATCATATGACATTTTAACAAAAACTTAACTTCCGTTCGATCGACGTTTAATGTCTCTAAAAAATGTCGTCGCGAAGACCAGACCGGGTTATCTGAAAAATCAATGTCAACCTCCGACCCTTTCACGCTGCAGCCAGCAGCCGTCGTCCGACCAAAATACTCCAAAGTCAATCCACAAATGAAAAAAAAAATCACATTTCGCTCGAGAGAAGTCGCGAAGGAGCGTGTTAGTGTAATCGTGGCCCAGCATGACGTGTCTGCGATCGCGGCATTATATATGTATAGTACGAGGCACATCACAGTACACAGGTATACGCGAGAGAAAAGAACACACATGATCGCCCGTGGATGCGTGAGTGCCTCCACGCCGTACCGTCGATTCCGCACCGAGGAGGGTGCGCCGCAATGCCGCTGCGTTTCTTTACCCTCGCACACAAACACACTCACACTCACACATACCTAAATCAAGAGCTAAGAACACACGACGGCCTAACTGCCGCGTTGATTTAGACGACTTGCGTCCTTCTGGTTCTCAGCAGCGGACGTGGAGGAGATTGCGACAAAACTGACACTTGGGGCAAAATGAACTACCACCAAAATAAATAAAAAAACGAATAATTTTTCCCATTTCAAGAATCCACATTTTATCGAGATAATGATTATTAATGAAATACACCCTGCGAGTCGTTTATTTTGCTAAGTCGAGTCGATTAATTTTCACCGCAATTGCGGTGACATCCATTTCGCCCACATTATTTATTTTTCACTTTTTCCGGTATCGCCAAAGGAGTGCTGCAGAGTAATTTCCTGTAATAAAATGTTAACAATTTTTAACGGTCCTGCAAACGAAGAATCCCCAGAATCTCTTGTGGTCTTCCATTTTGCCCCACTCTCCCCTACGCAAGCAATTGCCGTCTCGAGCGTGTCTCTCTATCCGTCGTTGTTTCTCTCTCTCCATTAGTCGCTCTCTGTCGGGGGGAGCAACGAGCCAGGGTCTAACGCACTTCGATAGACGGACATATGAGCACACATGGGGCGCGGTAGCCGCCACCTGGCGCGGCGCTCCCTTCGATACGCGCGCCGCCACCCCTGCTCCGTACGCGCCGGCCCGACTCCCCGTGCGTACTTCGTGCATACCCAAGCACCTCCAGACCCCGGTTGCACATACATGTGCGACGAAAGTACCTATCTGGACTGCCGAGAAAAATAAGGGCGCAACTTTCGTTACTTTACAATGTAAAACGACGAGAGATACGCCCTTGTGTCTCCCGGCGGATGATTTACTCGGGTGTCCTCGTGTGTGTGCGTTTTTGGGACCAACACTTCGAAGCAGGGCGCTTTATGGTATGCAGCAGGGGTTTACTGAACGACCCCAACCCCCTTGGACTTTGGCTCGTGCCACCGTGCATTGTCGTAGCTCGGTGTCCCTCGGAAAAAGGGCAGCCAGTCGGCACAGCAGCCGAAGGAACGCGGCATAAGGGCACACCGACCTCTTCTCCTCGCCTCGTCTCTTCCTCGTTGCACCTTTCCTTTTCTGTCTGTATCGAAAAAAGGGGCAGACACTCGAACGGGTATCCGGTATCTTTGGATGGATAGTTAATTTTTTTTTTTTTACGTTACGCGACGAGGAATTGAGATTTTTGTTTGTACGGGGTCGAGCAAGGGTTGAAGGGATTGATTCGTTATTGAAGTAGTTTTTTTTATTTATTTTCTATTATTTTTTTTATAGACGATTGAATTCGGAAAGTTGGGGGGGGGGGCGGCGGATAATGATAATGGTAATAATTGGCGAGTTGCTGCGGTCGAATTGTTTCTGGAGACTTCCGGTTGGGACGCAGAAGTACCAACGGGGAATTTTTGCGCACAGTTCGCTCTTATCGGGCAGCCGGTACTCGATTCGCACATTTTTATTTTTGGAGTGGAAATTTTACGGTTTGGCGGTTGCATTTTTTACTTCCGTGGGTTCGACTGTCGGTCTGAAACGGTTTCGAGACTGGATTGTTTTCGACATCAAAATTTGATTTGTCAAGATTAATTTGATCGTGCTTTAAGCTTTCTACTATTGATGAGTTAGTTAAAAACCCTAAAAAGGTAAAAGTCTTAAAAAGTACCCTAACGATCTTCGACCACTGCAAATCTCCAAAGCTTGCAAACCTTATTGAACAAATTTACTTAAATCAAACGCTAAAATAAAAAACAAATTTTCCCCATCGTGTGGAATAATCAATTTTAAAGTTTTTTTTAGAAAAAATAATCCAGTCACGCGTATAAAGAGGCGCCGGTAAGTTTGCACCTTTGATCTATAAGCTTTTGAAAACGTTCGACTATTATCGATAGCCTGTTGCGCTGGCGTCGGTTATCGTAACGAAGCTCTTTCGTGGCAATGCGCCACGTCGAACGAACGATAGCGGTAGTGTGAAATACGTTGTACAATTTTTCAACGCCTCTGTTACGTACAATCGCAGCGGCTTTACAATTTAATCGCGTTTCGTAAAATTCTATACCAGAGCCGCAACGGGCTTATCTGGCTCGCCCTACGGAGATTTAATCGACCCACAGAAACGTGTCGTTCGGTCGTCTATCGGACATGTGGGCGTGTTTGCAGCCACAACCATTCCCGCACTTTGTTCTATTTCTTTTGATGATTCTGCGTGTCCGCGTCTAGGGGCGTATTGAAAATCACTCGTACACGATCGATAGCGTCGTCTCGCCCGCTAAATCGTACAGCATTTATTATTGTACGCATATTCATAGAATTCATCGTAACGGAGAGTTTGGCTCATTGATTCGCTTGTTGTTCGCGTCGCCGAACGAGCATTATATTCATTCGCGCACATAATTCTACGCTACGATGAACTCCCTCGCTCCGAACAACTGTGCCCCTATTTCGAGCCTCCTTTACAACCCTTTCTATCGGTTTCTCGGACTCTCTGCTCTCCGCGTATTGTCGCCAAAACCGGCCTGATCGATTACACCAAAATTAATGTAGAAAATTATGAAGTTTTTATACTCAAATCGACATATAAAATTTTGTATAAATTATTATTATGATTTATTTATTGATGAATGGGTAAGACCTTATCACTTTACATAATAAATAGATATAGTCCTGAAAATAAAAATTATAGCAATAATAATTAGGTAACATTTATTTATTGCAGGTGAGACTAGTGAATAAATTTGAGTTTATCGCGCTTACATGTGCAAAAACAACATTGGGAAAATTTTATGTAAAGATTATCGGGAAATAATTCTTGTAAGGAGCGCAACACAGCATGGAGTCTTAAAAGCGTTACATAAATACGTCGCGAAGGGAACGGTTACATCCTAAAAATAGTATGACAACGTGGGAGTGCTCACTTTTTCCTATATTTACGTACATCCCATATACGGTGTATCTCGCCATACGCTCACGCCTCTATCAGAAGGGGATATTTATATTTAGTCACTCTCGAGGAGAGCAACCCCACGGGGTTGCTCTTCCCCTTTCCCTCAAAGACTTCCCAAATTAAACTCAACGGCTTTTTCTTCCGAAAAATTTTCCCTCGAATACGTACCTATTTTATTTTTATTTTTTCGGGGGAGAACGGAACTTTTTCCTGAAAGTCTCATCTGAAATCGAAGACATAGGTCCATTTTGCCATCCGTTCCATTTTACCCCGCCCACCCCTAATTTCAACAATTATATTTGTTTACAAAAAAAAAGCATCAGACACATAAATGTTCAGTCGATTGGATAGAATTTTGATGACTTGCGCAAGAGTTTGATATTGTGAATTCATTAGGGAATGTAAAACAAGTGAGAATCCGTTGGATACAGCGATTAGTTGCGTCGTACAGCGGATTCGAGGCTTCCGGAAGCGGTGTATTTACACGGATAAGGCTTCCGTTGCCTCCCCCTCGGAATCTTCTCGGCGCACGTGTATAGCTGTAAAACATTGCGAAGCCGCGTACGATAAAACCACAAGAGAGAAAGGAAAACGAGAAGTCAGAGAGCGGCGAACGGCGAGACGAGAAACCGGGAAGACGGGCGGGTTGGTGTTGGTGCGGCTTACGTTGCCGGCCGGTAACAGGATGAGGAGAAACGTTGAAACGAGGAGAAGGTCGGATAGTCTCTCCGGAGGATGCATAATACACACGAACGTACGCATGTATGTGTAAAGCAGTTACCGCGGGAGGAAGGAATCACAGCTGAAGGCGCTTCCTCCGCGACTCCCTCAATTATCTTACGACCCTATGAGCACTTTTCCCCCTCTCTCGCTCGCTCGCTTCCTTTAAACTTCCTTCGCAGCTCGTATATGAATAAATTTAAGAACACCAATTTTTGTCGGAGCAGTTTCGGTGGAATTCTCAGGCAAATGCCATAGTACGTTCGATTAATCGCTCAATATTTAATTTAATAGATATTTAATATTAAATTTAACAAGTATTAAATTATTGTTAAATATCAAATTTAATAAGTATTAAATTAATATTGAAGTAGTAAAAGACAGTCATTGACCTCTCTTGCAATGCGAGTTCTATTTATTTGAGTTTTTTGGTATGTATGAAACATTACAATGTCTTAGGGTGGGCCAATAGGCGATCGACCGAAATTCTTCAGCCTTAAATATTAAATTTAATAGGTATTAAATTAATACGAAATATTTATTTAAATTAATGTTTAATTGAATTTTAATGTTTCGGGCCCTCCGATTTGATTTTTTTTTAGTGGCAAACTTATCTCTTTACCGTGTGTAGTGTGCGATTTTCATCGGCCTGCTTGACGTAACTTAACTGACTTAACCTGAATATTTCGTCCAGTGTCTGATGATTGCAGTGGAGTACAGTCACGAGGGCAGGTCGGCAACGTAACGTCAACATTCCCGAGAACATTGGTGTAGGGCATGTATAATTTGCGCGTTATAATAATACGTTAATTAGGTGGAGGCTCGGAAAGTGGCCGCCAGGCCGGTAATACACCGAAGATAGCGGAGCGAAGCGAGAATTTGCTTGTTCTATATATCTTTACCTCGTGGGCATATGCTCGATGAACGCGCGATGCCCCCGGTTCTGTTGTGTCTTGCCCTATAGCTTATAGCCTCGATGTGTATTGCGTTGCCTCGCCTTAGGGTGAATGTCACGGGGAGTGCGCCCGACTGCTTCCTCCGGAAGTCTGCCACCGTCTTCGCTCCGGCATATACACACTGTATATTCTCTTATACGCGCAGTAGATGGAAGTAGGCTATGCCGGGGCAAAATGGACACGCTGTGCACCCCAGACGCGAGGCAAAACGGAGTGCCAAAAAAATTGCAGAAACATTTGAGAACCTCATTATCTCAGATGTAAAGTATTGATAAATCATTTTATACAGGGCGGTGATAAAATTGTAATAATTTACGCGCTAATCGGGGTGGGCCATATTCGACACTTTTACTTAAAAGTGTTTTTTTGAAATTGTTACTAATAGTTAATTACCAACAATTTTATAGCGTATAGTGCTAGAATTTTACCCTAGAAAATACTAGCACTTTAACGGTACAAAATTGTTGGCAATTAACAATTATTAAGCATTTTTTTAAAGCTTGAAAATGGACTTTTGGACGTAATGCACATATGGGGCATAATGGGATACTCTTCAAATCAGGGGGACTTAAACAAACAATACCAATCCACCTGGTAACGGTGAGGTTGCACGGTACTCCATTTCGCCTCGACCATAAATAATTATTATGAATATAATTATTATTTGTTTTCATAGTGAAAAGTCATTCATAGCTTCGGACTCATGCGAATGGTTTTTATTTATTAGCTATCCCATTTTGCCCCGGTCTCCCCTATACGCGTACTGCAACGTAGCGACGAAGAAGTCAAAGACGAAGAAGGGGGCGCACCTTCACCTCGACAATTTCTCGCTCGCTCGGGCGTTCCGCGTCTTGGCTCCCCCTTCCTGACGAGGCTTTGAACGAACCGCGGGGCACGAGCCATGTGCCATCGATTCGTGACGGCTTACGCGCCGCTGTCCTCCCGTTTTTCCTTACGAAAAATTGTCTCGCCCTCCTCTGTGTGCACAACAACGACGAAGATCCGGCTTCGCCACGTTTAATCTATTTTTAGTTTATCCACACGAAATCCTTGATCTATATTTTCTTCGTTCTTTTACCCCTCGAACGAGCGCACGGATATCAGGATAGTTTGGCAGTTGCCACGGCTGCACATCCGCGACACGTGTGGGCGCGCGTTACCAAAACTTCCTCCACGTGAAATTAATAGAGGACCTTAAGCGGCTGCGGGTTCTTTTTTAGGGCAGCTCTTCCTTTCAGCTTGACTAGTCCTGCGCGTTAATGATCATTAAAAATGTGGTCGGGGTTGACGTTGTTTTTTCAATTTCCGAGTGTTTTTGAATGTACCGAGGGGGTCTTTTCTTGTTTTTACTATCCTGGGAAATATTGTAAAGGGTTCGTTTTTTATTCCACAAACCTCGAAAATTTCCTCTTGCTCGAGTCACTATGAGAAGAACAAGGTTCTTCGAAATTCGACTTTATCGGCTTTCGATTCAGGATTTTGAGAGTCCGGGCTCCCTTCGGAGTTGCCTCCGGAGTTCTGCATGCCCGAGATTTCTCCCGGTCGGTAAGGGATCGCCGAGAAAAGCCGGCGGGTGGAGGTTGCGGATGCTCAGAAAGAGCGAGATCTTCAGTGGGGCCACCTCGGCTAAAGATCGGTCGAGCATCCACCCTCCAAAGCAGCAGTCTTCCATGACCGCGGGCTGGACACTGAAAGGGCGGGAAACGAATAAGCAACGAGACGAGCTTCATCGTTTCTCCACGAATTTTTAGCGGGAACACAGTTTTTCTTCAAAAAATTGGTCGAAAAATACTTCGGAAAGGTGGAAAAATTTTTAAAAACTGCTCTTCATTCGGCGGGAATCTTTTTCATTTTCAAATAAAATAAATTTTAATAAAGAAATTAAAACTTTATAACTTCAAGCTAAAAGTCGTTACAGTTTTTTTTTTAAATCAACGCGATAGATCATATTTATTTCAGATATTGATCGAGGTATTTTTTTTTTACATTCGACCAGTACAGAGCAACTGCGATAAAAAAAAAAGTTAGGGTCTGTTCACCGTCAAATAATAATGAGAAGATAGAGAATCGCTGTATAGGTACATCACTCGTGTTTACTTCCCACGAACCGTGCTGCATAACTATGGTCGAGCTCCCCGATCCCTGTACAGTTCCTGTCAGTCAGTCAGTCAGTCGGCGAGAGGAGGGAAGAGAGCGCACATGTGATATCTGGCGCATATGCGTCGCTGGATGACTGTTCGGATATGTCGCGCGGCGATGTATGAACTCTCGCGGGGTGGAGCGAGGAGCCCTCGCTGTTTGGGCAACGTGCCGCTGCTGCTACGCTTCTGTCGTAGGCGACAGACAGGCCCCCCTGCAACCTCGTCAGCGCTCTTTTTTTCGTATTACTTCCGAGTACACAGACTCTCGCCTGAAATTCCCTTCGGTGCCTCGAAAAATGTTCTGCTTTTTTATAAAAGAAAAAAAAAAAGTAAAAAAAATATATAGATATTTTCAGAAAATTAAAAAAATAATAAGTATCTATATATTCGGTGTCTCGAAAAAGGTTGTTTTTTTATTTTCAAAAACAGTAAAAAAAATATACATATATTTTCGAAAGATTAAAAAAAGAAGAGGGTAAAAGTGAGGAATATGGACCGGTCCATATTTCATTGATTTACGTGTTAATCGGGGTTGTCCATATTCACCACATTTACCTTGTGTATTGATATTTTTTATTTATTTTTATACATATAACATTTATATAGTACTTTTTTCTTTTTTTTACATTTCTCAAAAAAGATCTATTATTTCCGTGAAGTGGAGATGACCACGGGTGATTTGTACGTGAGGTATAATCATTTTCCAAAGATCGAGTAACGACAAACGAGCGGTAGATTTTCGTTCGCCGTGGTAATTATCTTCGCAGTGCGTGTCTTCGTTTTTCCGTTCGCCTAATGGCTCTAAACGGTGATCATAGTCACCGACAATAAACGCGAAGATGCGATCTCGAAGTGAGAGGCGAAAAAAAGGAAAATTTGGCAACGCTCTCGTATCGATTGTAACGAAGGACTTGAGGAAAGGGCGCGAAATCGATTTCCTCGTCACTGTACGATGGTAGAAGTCCCACGAACAATGAAGACGAGACCTCCTGCATGCATTCTTTTCGAGTTATTCCGGAGGCTTGAAACTTTACTGCAAGACTTCTTTGCACGACAGAGCGAACGGACACGGACACGGCCTTGTGCCTCGAGAACATCGCGTCAAACCCTGACGTACCGATTTTTTTTCTTCTGCTCTCGAACGAATTATGAATGGTCGCTACATAAATTACATTCTCGCTTCGAGATCCAATAATCGTGCGCCGATCTCCATAGAAAATTCGAACAGTAATGACATGTAATTTTAGCTCATGGAATGGAATTTATTGCTTGAGCCTTGTACTTCATTATTATATAATTATTTATTGATTTTTTACAGTCATAATGTTTGTCCTTATTATTTTCAATTATAGTAATTCGTTATCGTAACTTAAAAAAGCTAAAAATATTTATTCACCTCTGTACGCGTTCGGTACGGGAGAATTGTATTTTTGCGCCCAATTTCAACCATTTATTTTTATGTCGGGGCAAAAGAAGAATTTATCTCCACCCTCGATCCACTTTGTCCCTCGGCGACGCGACAAATTTGTCCCATTCCCGGGAGGATTCGCGTGTTTCATGTCTGTACGCAACGTGCCGCTGCCGCAACGTTCCATGTGCATGGAAAAATTCAATTAGTAACAATATGTCATTTTATCTCTCGAAATGGAATTTATTCCATTCTATGAGTAACATTTGCTGAAAGTTTAATTTTAACTCGTGGAATAGAATTCACTCCATGTTCAGTGACGATTGTATTTTGACGCACAATCCGTCTGTTCTATTTTTACGCGCAATTCCGACTGTTTTCGTCCCGTACTTTAATTAATGGTTCAAATATGTTCGGGCAAAAGAAGAATTTATCTCCACCCTCGATCCAGTTTGTCCCTCGGCAACGCGACAAATTTTTCCCATCCCCGGGAGGACTCGCGCCTGGGAAAAATGTATAATAGGTACAGCGTGTCTCACGCCTGTACGTAACGTGTCGCGTTTGCTCGTCGTGCGATGCGGCATACGGTGGAGAGGAGTGAGCGTGCAACAACCCCCGATGGAGACGAGGATCGCAGCAGCAGGCTTTGACACGGGGGTCGTTCAGTCCGCGCTGCCGACATTTCGTCGTCCTCGTACTGTATACATCCACATGGCACGCACATGCAGTAAGGACCGGGCGAAAAGTTCTCCCCGCCATGGATATTCTTCTCTGCACCTTGTTCTTCTTCTTCTTCTTCTTCTTCTTTTTTCGTCTCCGTGAAATATACAAGAAAGTGTGTGTAAATAAGAATCTTCCACGACCGAAGGCAGCTTCACACATTTTTCACGAAAAATCTATCTCTACGGACGGCGAGGAGTTAACGACCTCGATATGCACCGCTTTCACACTCTCAAAGGCAGTCGAGCTCACTCTTACTCTCGAAATGGATTTCGTTCTCCTCTTTACCTGCTGGGCTTTCATCGCCACATTCTGCTCTGAAGCGAAAAGTAGAAAAAATCCTATTAGGATCGAGGAACAAGATCGATAAGGGATTCGTCGGACCGCTCGTTTTGTTTCGCCGTGGAAAAGTTCCGCCCTCTCGAGGGCGTGTAATCGGGTTAGTCACAAATACCGAATACCGCGAAGAAGGAAGGAAAAAATCACGATGCTCGAGACGGAAGAAAATTCCTTGGACTAACGAGGATCTCGTTGGTTTGGCTCGTTTCAATTTTTTACGAGCTTTCGAACAACCCCGGGAGGAAAATTCGGTACTGTTATCTTGGCATTGGAAAATCTGTTGGGCGTTGAAAAAATCATCCTTTCACTCGAATTTAATTTTAAGCTGAAATCGGCTTCGGCTTTTAATACAAGGTGCTTCGCAGACAGATCTGAAAGAAATTGCGAATCTATCTCGGAGCTATACGGATGTTACTTGAATTTCTTCAGATTTTTCTTTCTCGACGCCCTCGTGCGAAACCATTCTTTAAATCTTCTCGAAAACAGCAATTTTTCGAGGTCATCTCTTCTCCCTCTGCACACACCCCGACTCCGAAAAAACCGCATCTAACAGAAAATCGGCCTACACAGTAAAAAATAATTTCGTACAATTGGAATACGAAGATTCGTAAAAATAATGTTTATAAAAAATAAAGTGACAAACTCGTTTGTTCAGATTTGAATATTCAAACCGATCCTCTTATTTCCCGTGTCATTAACAAATTTATTTGTACTTTTGTTTGTAAAACTAGAGCCGGATGGTGCGACCGGAAAATTAGCAACAAAAAAAATGTGGACGTTTGTGGACAATAAGTGGTAAAAAGTATAAACTTTTTTACTCCGTAGGGATAAACGATTAATTACCCGATCGTTTATCCACCGAGGCGAATCCTTCGCGCTCGATAAAGCGCCATCCAAAAATCGCCATTCAGCAAAAAAAAAAATCGATTCATTCAGCAATACGACACAGACCCTGATATTTTTCCCTGCAATGTTATTGCCTATGCACCTATGCACCTATGCACTGTGCACGGAGCACTATACTCGATTCTTCCGATTCGTTAAGCGTGGAGAGCCCAACAGTAGTTGAGGAGGGTAGGAAAGGGGGGGGGGTTGGTTCAATCCTCGATCAAGCTTATTTCTCGTCTCCGTCGTCCTCGCCCTCGATGTTGTTCAGCCCCAACCTTGCCCATGAGCCAGACGAGGAAAAACCGATCGCCGAAGCGTTCGGAGCTTACACATCGGCACGCGCTCTTCGTTCCCGAGCAACTCGGTGTCGACGGGAATTTTCGATGACGAAGGGGGTTGAAAACGGTGGGTGATAGGGGAACACGTACGGGGGACGCGGTAATGTGTGGAGAAGATAGGAGAGCGCAGCTGGTCTTGGCCCGTGATTCATACGTCGGCGCCAGAGAATGAAAAGGGCGCAATTCCCATTCGACGAGGTACGCAACTTACGCCCTTTTGATCCTCAGACGCCGATGTATAGTTACGCGCGTGCTCGCGTACCCGCACACTTTATTATCACTGGGCTCCACGCAGCAGCGGCGGCGCAGTTCTCACCCCTCGATATCTATCTTCGTTGCTGGTAAGTTCGTTGGAAATTCTCGTCCTGGATTGGTGATGTGTGCGTGCGTATGTTTGCGCACACGCAGGGCGGAAGGGGATCAGCGAGAGAGTACCCGCTTTAATGGGAGGGTGGAGATGGCACAGACGATCGACGGTCAAGGGGCGCACGAGCAACTGTCGCCCGCGATAGAATTACCGCATCGATATTCTATCGCCGTCGTGCACAGCTCGGCTCCTCCATAAAGGAATTATCATCGCAGATGCGGCTTGAAAAAATTACACTGCAGCTCGTATGTGCAGGCTTCCGATTTCACTGAATTTTTTTATCGCTCTGGGTGCCAGCACCAGGTCAATGAACTCTTTATCTTGTCCCGTTATTATTGGGGACGATTTCTGGGGGATTTTTGGTTTATCGGGGGACCGTGATTGGGATATCGAGCGTGGCGTGTTTTGGCTTTGAATTTTTATTGATTTTTATTGCAAGAGCAAAAACACGAGGGACGCTCGGATGTGCATGAATATTGGGCGAATTTTTTAGATTTTTATTTATTTGAAAAAATGAATTTTTTTAGATGATCTTTGTGGATAATAAGGTAAATCTCCTGTGCGAGGCAAATTTTTGAAAATACACTGAGAAGAAAATACGTGGTTAGAGTGACCATAGTCACTTTGTACTATCTATTGTAGGTCTATATTTTATAGTTAGAACAGTAATCGCAATTTATATTAGCATCGTATAATTATAGTTTAACCAATTAAATATCTCTCAATGGAAACTATACGCATAGACGTTCCCTTAGGGAATCATTGCGTATAGTAGAAATAACTATGTTCTTTCTCAGTGTATTGTGTCATTTCGTTTAAACGACGTTTTTCCATAAAAAGTATCATTAAAATAATTTTATTATAATATTTATACCAAACTCTAGAGTGAAAAGAAACGCAGTTACTGATTTGCGACTAATTTACCGTTGGTCTTAGGGCGACTGTTTTTAAGTTACTTTTAACGAACGCAAACCACACTTTTATGGTTATTGGCGCGTTAGAATACGCGCAACTGTATGCGCAGTTAAAACTCGCCGAGTTCGAGTTACCGTGATCGTTATGCGGGCTCTGTGTGTGGCATGTGTTCCCAGGATAGAAGGGTGACTAGCAAGAGCTGACATTTACACGTATGTCCGCGAGGTTTGGTGCAATTCAACTCGACAGATCGTTGGGTCCGGCTCATTGTCATCGAATCTCCACCGCGTTCAGCGTGAGATCTGAGCCCTTGCGGCCGCCGGTCTATCGGACTTTCCGTGTGTCTCTTCGACTTCTATAGACCCCGATACGAACACCATTACCGAAATCCTATATTGTATTTCCCCTTCCTTGCAGTTTAGACTTAACTTGCAGCAATATTGTAAGAACGAAAGGACATGGTAAATTTCCTATTTAATTTTAGGACCTTACTTACATTAATTTTAGGATTTTAAAACATTTCTCTGACCGCATAATTTGTATTTTTCGTTCACAGATTTTTCGGAGAAATCATCACGTCGTGCCAGCGCCGACGACAACGACGGGTGAGTGAGATAAAAATTTGAAGCGCAATGTTTTATAGGGCAAAGGTGGCGAATTCCTCATTCTTACCTCAATTAGCACGTAAATCAGTGATGTTTGGGTTCGTCTGTAGTCCCCATTTTTAGCCTACCTGGAAAGTCTTCTGATAAACAGTATATAAGTTTGCAAACAAGGTAAACAAATTCCGAAAAAAATGGAAAAACCGACCAGTTTGATTTCTTGATAGAGAAAATTCTCGCGGAAAAAGTACTGTTAAATGAGTTAATAGAGATAAACAAATTGTGCTTCAATGGGCCAAATACTATTCAGGGCTTAAAATCTGGATCAGAATCCGACCCATCCACCTTACGAAGAGAAAAAAAAGAATCCTAGTCGCAAATAGAAAGCTCCCGAGATTAAGAAAACAGTTGGAAGTCTCGCCCTGTCGTGGCAGGAAGTTACGGTCTAATCGAGGAAAAAAAGAAACCTTCGCCGACAGCCCGCATCGTCTCACTCTGCTGCTCAATCTTATCTCCGTGAAAGATTCGTACCCGTTTCTCCAAACGGTCCTCTAACAATTAGGGGCTTCAATGGTACGATCAATTTTCTCACGTTAACAATGTTTTCGTGTTAAAGAAAAAATAATCAAACCGTCACATCCTAATTCGTCGCGATTCTGAACTCCCACGAGTGTTTTCCCCTTAAGGAATTTTCATTGATCTCTTCGTCTCGATGCGCGGTTTCTCTTTCAGCCAACGTACCTCCTCTTTGTAACGGTAGCTTTCCTCGTGAACCATCGTAAAAGATAAATAATAAGCGAAGTCCATGAAATCCTTGGTAATACGCCGAGAGGATATTTCATCGAATTCTCCCACCGCAATGTCTGTATGCCGTAAACGGGAGAGGCAGAAGTCCACACAAACGTCGGCCCACCAACGCGCCCGTTGACCTATAGAGCCCCATAGAAACACGCCCGAAGCTGTTCAATACCGTCGTCGTCACTGGTAGTAGAAATACCCCGCGTGAATACGGAGACGATCCTTCAGATCTCAGCTGACTGGGCGCCAGTTCTAGCTTGAGCATACCGAAATATCCAGAATGCACTTACCGATCGTTAAAAAAAAAGAACTTACATTCAACAACCTTTTTTTTCATCATTATTTGTCAAATTATTCCCTAATTTTTTCCGATCAAAATTGTAAAAAGTATGTTTGAAAAGTAACCCGTTTCATCAAAGGAGCACATCAATTAGGCTACGTCGCATTAGGCATTAAAGAGTTGATTAATGTACCCAAAGTACCGGCTAAAAAATATTACTTTTCACCTCCTCAACATACGATACATTGGACAATTATTTTTTCAGCATTTATGACGTTTTGTCAAAGTTTTCCCCTGTTTTTCGATAAAAATTGTAAAAGATATATTCGAAAAGAGAGCTGTTTCCTTAACGGAGCAGCTACGTCACATTGGGCATCAAAGAGTCGATTAGTGTATGAGAATTTCCCACCAGAAAATATTAATTTCCACTTTCTTCACCAACATTGGATCTTCGACGGTGTGCTACATATTCTATTTCATCCTTCGGAGATCTCACGCCTGGGAAAGCGTGTATAACAGGTACATCGTCTTAAATACCCATACGTACCTACATCCCCATAGAAACACCCCCTAAGCTCCCTAATATACCGTCGTCCTAGCCGGTAGTAGAAAAACCCCGCGTGAATCCGAAGATCCTCGAGATCTCAGCTGACTGGCGCCGTTTCCAGCTTCCGCGAACCCGAGACACCTAGGATTTCCACCTACCGGTCGTTTTCCCCGTCTTTCTCGGAACCCGGAGAATCAACCTTGCGGGGAGATGTAAAGAGGCAGGAGCAGTTCGCTCGGCATTGCTCTCCATCCATCCCTTGGATTTTTTTTCTTCTCCAGGGTTCTCCTTTCCACCAGCGACGCTGGTGGCTGTAAGGTGAGCCCGCTCAGCCAGGAGCGCGGATAATATACACAGAAGTGTACGAAGGTTCCTCGACAGCTTTTCCGGAGGCCCAAACGCGCCGACGTTTGGACCTGCGCGGAATGCGCAGCCAAATGAAACCGAAGTCCACGAAATTCTATCTCTTTCACGTCGTGCCGGAGGGCAAATGGTCGAGTCGTTGGAGAGAGAGAGAGAGATGAACTCTCGCGGGGCAGCAAGGAACGCGACACAATGCCAAGGCGGCGGAGAAACGATTCTTACCCGGAGTTCCCATGAGCCCGCCAAGAGGAAGAGAAACGCCATGGAGTTTACAAAACACGATCGGGTAACAGGTTACGACTACCAAAGAGAACCTCGAGTGTGCGGAGCACACAGCCTCACGATGGTCGTAGAGAGGATCTCTTCGTTCCTCTTCCATCTCGTTCGTCTCCCGTTTCCATCCTCTTCCTAGTTTAGGATTTTACTGGTCACGACCTCCCGGCAAGTGGGTGGACGCGGAAGGTGGACGATGAAGAGTCCGGGTTCTCTTGGTCGGTCGTTCAGTGAAATCGCTGCGGAATCCGAACGAGAGTCGAGGAGGCAAGGTGGAGGGCAGGTACGACCTGATACAATGAGCCTCCTCCAATGGTGCCCGTACATCTTTGTGTACCTCTGCTTTTTATACCTTTATTCCACAATTAGCCGGTGATGGTTCCCGGCGAGCGGGAAACACCATTAAAGTCGGCAAGTTCAACGAAACTGACGGTGAATCCTCATGAGCTGCGAATTGTACCGCCGGGATGTGGACGAGGGTTTTTATTGCACCGCGGTGCGGTTGTTTGAATTTGACGGGCAGGAAGTCGGAGAACCGATGACGTCGCAACTAAATTTATTGCTGGTCTTTTTTACTCTTGGATGAAAAGCGTCAGGCGAAGACGATCGCCTATCGGGCGATAGTTTTTAGGTTGTCAAACTACTTTCGATAGCAAGGAGAACCTAATGTCTTCGAGTATTTGCTGCGGTGGTTCCGACCCACCCTGGTGTTCCGTAAGGTCCTTTTTACCGACATTCAAATTGAGATTTTGTTAGTATAGTAAAAATGGCATAGAAGGCAAAAAAAATTGCCGAATGTTCTCGATGAAAGAAAGAGAACTGACCGACACATCCTTTCTCAGAAGACTTTCCGAAATGTGGAAGATAATGAGAAAGCAAGACGCAAAGTTAATTTTCAGTTTTTTTTTTAGGTTTTTTTAGTTTGATCAAGATCGAACCTCTGTTTGAATTTGATTTTGTGCTTAAGTTTGATTTTAAGTCTGAACTCAAATTCAGTTAAGTTCAAACTAATGAGAGATATCCAAAAAAAATCTTCTTATCGCCCTCTCCGTATTGTTTTTCACTCATCTTCACAATCGCAAATCATGTCATTAAGGTGAACTATTGTTCTCCACCAATCATTCCATAGAAACGGATTTAAGAAATTCTTTTATTGGATTACCTATTCATGACAGTATAGTGTCATCAAAGTCAACCGCATTCGGCAAATTTCGATCTTAAATTCGAACTTGAGTTCAAACTTCAAATCGAACTCGAACTACAATCGAATTTAACTTCAGACTTAACTTCGAACTTAAGATCAAATTTAAGCCCGAACAAGCAAACAAGTTCGAACTGAGGTTCGATCTTGAGTTCAATCTAACGTCGTAAAATTCGACTCTCAGTGTCATTTTGGTACTTCAGGAATATTTTCTTGTTAAGAAGGGTTGTTGTAAATCGCCATTCCAAGGAACGTGTATGCAGCAGCAGGGTGCCAATCTCACGTTCGTCACCAACGCACAAATCTTCCCCGGAACATTTATTTTACATAAAAAAAATTTAATTCAAGATTTACGTAGTAGGCGTTACCTCCGCGTAGAACGTTTACCTGCATAACAGCCCGGAGATTCGAGGATTTACGAACTACGAACAAACCCACGCGCGCTCACGTCTGAGTGCGCGGGTTCGACGAATTCACGGTTATGCGGTCGGCGGTTTAAAGGGACAACGGTGCCGCAGCCGAAGAGAAGCACCGGCGCTCTCACGAGAAACGAACCGAGATGGGAAAAACCGTGCGGGAACAGAGCGCGCAGTCTACGGCACAAGTGCCGGTTAAGATCGTTCTCGTGCTCCTGCGGAAGTCCTTTGTCGAGCACGCATAATCCTACGCCCGCGCGAGCCCGCTTCCCTAACTTTCGTACATAAAGAGATACGACCGATTACAATTCGTCTCGATACTTTCCACGATTTCTCCGTATTTTCACGTTTAATTTTACCGGCGATCCAGCCGAGAGCGCGGTCCATCCTCGGGGAATTAGCCACGCCTTGGATTCGCCACTCTCGAGTCCTCGCTTTCACAGCTCTTTCACGAAATTAATCGCATACTTTCATCTTTACTCCCCCGTAACCGGATCGAAAAATTCCCCTCTTTATTCAGCTAAAATTTCACGATAACAATGTTTACGAAAAAAAGAGAATAAACAAAAAAAAATAGTGTTTTGAGAATTAAGGGGAGGAATTAGCCACGCCTTAGATTCGCCGCTTTCGGGTCCTCGGTTTTACAGCTCCTTCACGAAATTGATCGCAAACTTTCATCTTTACTCCCCCGTAACTCGATCGAAACCTTCCCTTCCTCATTCAGATAAAATTTCACGATACAGGTGTTTACGAAAAAAAAAAATAATAAATAAAAAAAGTGTGTTTTTCAGAATTTCATCTTCTATCATCTCCGCGTCACGATATTCCTTTCGCGTCCCAGTAACATTTTTATTTGAGCTCGTATTGTTTGAACACCGTGCCGATTTTTCGTTTCACCTCCTTCTCTTCTTCTTCGCGTGGAAGCTGGTGCCTCAGGTGAGTTTTACGAGACAGTTAAGCCGCGGCTTTCCGCGGACCCTCGTAAAACTTGATGACTGAAACATATATTTCTCCGTCGCCCGAGTGCGCGGTTTCTTCCGCGGAGCTGTTTCGCTACGCTCCCCGGCGACCGGAGACTTGTGGCAGAGGGTAACAAGTTTAGAGCCGATAACCCGCAGTGAACGCAGCGATAGTGCGGCATTGCCGACCGAGACTCCTCCGTACAGCTCCGCCTCGATTTACAACGTTCTCTCGGCTGTTGCACCACAGAGGCAATTTTTTTTTTTTTTTTTCCAGTCGCGAAGCAGTGCGCTGGAAGCCCCATTTGTGGCTTTTGAAACTCAACGCTCTCGCCGCACAAATTTTCTGCTCGAGGAACGGCGCGGTTTTATCATTATCTGACTTGAGTGGACTCTTCTCGCTTGTATAATTGCCGTGAAGTAAAAATCGTCCGGAATTGCCGAGAAAAAAATGAAGGCCGAAAAACGAATTATATGTGGCGTGAAAAAGGGCGGAATATTTTTTTTACCGTTAGTCCGGTATCGACCGAGCGTTACGCACAATTTACAAAAAGTGCACCACATTTTTCGTCCAAACGTGCCGCCGAACGGCAACTTCGCACATTTCGGTGGGTAGTTTGTACCGACGCGCACGCAACTCCTGACCCACTTGCGTCCTCGACCCCCTTCGTAAATATGTCCGTTTGTATACATTTTCGTACATGCGCGTGCGATAAAGACCGGACGAACGAAGCGCCGACGACCGATGCGTGGTCGCTACGCAGCTCGCTTACGAAACTCTAAACTAAAACGTGACGCCGATTCTTCGAGCTAGCGAAGAAAAATTTGTCAGGAATTAATCGATCGATCAATCTTAAACAAAAAAACTGCACTTGTAAATTATTCATTAATATTTACTTAATTTTTGGGCAAATGGGAACGAGATTTTCGAACTCTGTGAAAGGGTGACAAAAAAGTTGATTTTTTTTTTTTATGTTACAAAAATGGTATAATTTGGACATCAGGGAAAACAGTTTTTAATATTCAATGCAGTTAGCCGGAGCTCGAGCTCTCGAGGACGACAATGCATTGCCAATCCTCACGGGATGTTCTGTGCTCCGGGTGCTCCAGGGTTGATGCAGGCTGCAGGATCTCGGAGTTCCCTCTGGGGATGAATATATTCTCCCAAAAGTTCTCGTGCCCCAATCAGTTTTTCTCGCGAAACGCGCTCTTGTGTATTCTCCTTGTTGTAATTATCGTCATTGTCGAACGATGACATCCGGCATCGTTAAGGGACTGAAAACCCCGTCGTTTCCTCAAAAATGCACATGCCATTGGAAGTCACGTTGTTTTTAATATATGAGAGAGAAAGTGCAGCTTCCATGATAAAAATAAACAAAAATTGTCTTCACAACCCATTTCTACGAGCGAAAAGTTGTAATGGCAAACTTTTCTTGGAATACACCTCGATCTATTTTTTCACATAAAAAACTAATGTAATAAATTATAAAATTCTGAAAATGTATCGATTTGTCTCATAGAATTGGTCATCAATATCTTTCTGACGTCTTTGATCGAAGAAATTCAATAAAAATAATTTGTATTCCAAGACAACACTTCTAACCCGTAAAACCCAAATTTACATTTTCTCTATCCAGTCAACACGAGCGAGGTGAAATACGTTTCTTATTTTCCTTCGATCCATCGTTCGTCGAATAATTCGATGAGGCACACTTTTCACACTCTGTCACGTCGATTTCTCTCGGTTTTTCATTCCGATGCGCAAGCCAAAAAAAAAGGGACAGCTCGCCTCCTTTCCGTTGTGTACTAATGAAATTATACGGATCGACGATACATAATACCCCTCGTTGCGCGGTCCTAGGAAGCGTTCGTTCGTCGCCGTTGTCGTCGACCGGATGTCGAGTCTGCGGCTCAAACCCTTTTCGTATACATACGATCGGGTCATTGAATGCTGGCGTCGGCTAACCCACAACGTTTCCACTGTAGCGGCCTTCCCTAGTTCGATCCAGCCGCAAAGTCACTTTGCCACTGACCGCCTCAGCGTGCCCCTCGACAATGATTCCGGCCGATCGTCCCATCGGCTTCATTTCCGCCCAGCGGCACCTCCCATGGACGAGAAAATTGAGAAAACGTTTCAATTTTGCGGTCGAGCTTCTCCGGCGAACAACTTTACCATTCTGAATCGTTTAGAACCTCGAAGTAAGAATCGGTACAGAAAAACCCACCGAGATGTCCCGCTGGAGTTTCATCGGATAGCCCGGCAAAATGGCACCACGGCAGCACGAACAGTTTTTCCATCAATTCTCTTTTCTGCTCTGCACCTTACTCGGTGGTCCCGGACAAAGTCCTCTGCATCGATTTAGTTCTTGCTCTTTCTGGCAATTTTTCCCGAGCAGCACAAACTCCGTCTTCGACGCGAGGGACCATTTTGCCATCGAGTTCGAGGGTTGAAGACGCAAAGTATCACTTTTGGAGCCGTTGGAGTTAAATACCAGCTTTAGGGTGCAAAAAAGGGAAGGCCATTTTCTCGGAGGGATGAAAATGCGGTGGTTGGAAAATCGTTAGGAGAATTGGAGGAGCCACTGGATTTGATGATGGGTTGGTTTAGGCACAGACTCGACGAGTCCATTGGGATGATGACTTAAGCCACTTTTTGACTTTTTGATTGGTTTTTCTTATTTTAGTATTTTGCAGAAGAGAATCTTTGGTCTCGTCGAAACTATAGGAAACACAACGAAGGGACCGACCTTTCGCACCGTTCTCTTTCGTGATTATACATCGGGAATCCTCCCGTTTCATTCTCTAGCGTTGATCCCGGGGCTCGCACGGACCGTGTAACGGATAGTCCTGAGAACAGAAAGGATCTAACGATCGGGTAGACACTTTGTCCCGAGTCGACGACAAACCCAAAGGAGTCCCGAGTGAGAGTGTCCCTCCAGAACCCCAAAACTATGTTGCGCGAGTTTTCGACCCGAGGGAAACTAATGTAACTGGGGAACCCTTCTCTCGTTCTCTCTCCGCGGAATGTTACTTTTCTCCCCGAAAAAAAAAACGAATAAAATATATATATCTGGAAAGGACGAAAGGTTCATTTAAAAATAATGACGACCCAAAAAGTAGCTGGTTAGGGTTTTTTTTGTGATCGAACCACTTCGCGATGATTTAGTGCGCCTTTCATGAGCTTCGCACAGTTCACGGCGGGACTTTTAGGGGACCTATTTTTTTTTTTTGGATCTAAAGATGGCTTTTGATAGGGTTGCTTCCGCATGGGAAACTTTATTTTCATGACATTTTTTTTGCGCGTGCAGGCGTTCAAAGCTTAAGAACAGTAGGATAAAGCAGTATCAAAGCTCAAGCTTTATTGATCGAGTTGAAATTTGGCATGGAAGTAAAGCAGTTAGGTGGATGCGTTACGATTTACGCAATAATTTAAAAATTCGTTTATCTTTTATCAGGTTTTGAATTTTTCGAAAAAAGTGTGTTCACCGTTTAGTTTTCGCAAATTTTGAGTTACCGGACTGAAACTTTCTGCAGAAGTAGACTATCGTTAAACAATTTTCGCTATTTAATTTGTTAAGAATCAGTCGATGGGTCTAACTGTCGCGTAAAATTTCCATCTATAAGCTCCAATTAATAAAATATGAAATTGTTTCATCTAGATGGTTAAAAATCGGACCCGAGTCCTATTTGCCCAATATCGTCCCCAAGAATTCCCCCAGCATTTTTCTCCTCAAGTTTCCCATCAGCCCTGCATACCGATAAGTCGGTTTCGAATTCCTCAGTGTTCTCACCCTCATCAACAACATTCCGGTATTCCCCGAACACCGGAATCGGATTCGCAAGAGATCTTCACATATAGCCATCGAAGATCAACGAGGAAGTTTCCAAGAAGTTGGTACGACGATAAAAAGGAGATCGCGTGTACTTAAAGTAACTCGCGAGTTCCCACGTGGTAGGTGGCGCGTAAACGGCTTTGCGTTATTATTGTATTCTCGTGCGGCGCGTCGTGTGTGTTGTACTACACGCATTATTGTACTTCGACCGTGTGATACGTACCTATAATACGCCCTCACAATAAACCTCACTGAGCTGCCAATGCGGATTCCATCGTGCACAAGCTAGCGCCCGCGCCCTTCCGCAGACACTCACAGATCTACCTCAGTTCCGAATCGCTGGAGTACCAAAAGGGCCGAAGATACAGAAAGAGACCCGGGCATTCTTGGCCGAGAGGTTTTAAAGTTTAAATACCTACCGGGACAAATAGCGAAGCGACGTTGGAAGACGAGGACGAAGCGACGAACAGGGACGAACGGAGCGACGGAGAACAACCGGTGAATCCGATGGAGAGCGAGGAAGAAACACGCTGGACCGACCTGTATTATAGCGTTGGAAGTGAGCACTATACCGTAGTCTTTCCCACTCCGTGTGCCATCCTCGTTTCACCCGCGCTACTCGAACGCGAACGGATGGACGGGGACGACACGAGAGGAGGCTTTCGGCTAAAGGCTAGTATTCCAAACGGAGCCGAGCGTTCATTCAAGACTTGGTTTCATTCATCGAATTCCACCGTCTCGCTCTCCCGCGTTCTCGCTCTCTCGCGTTCTCGCTCTCTCGGTTCTCCCCTTCGCTGTGCTCGAGTTTTCACTCGAACTTTGTTGTACTTTTTTCTTTTTTTACTCGAGTTGTGTCTCCTTGGTTAGTTCTCAATGCGATGTTGAGTTTCCATGGGCTTTTTTTTTTTTCATACACTTCTTCTTCGCCTTCTTCTTGTAATCTTCCGGGCGGGAAATGGTCGTGGCGATCGAATGACGAAGCGATCCCTTAATCCTCGATCAACGAACCTTGTCGCAACATCTCATACTTTTCGGAGGCTCGCTGAGAGCTGGAACTTCCGATACTTTTTTTGTTTTTTAATCTTGGATGATTCCTATTTATTGAACTCACTCTTATTTTTGGGATGCCTTTCTGTGGACAGATGGGATTATTTAAGTGACTCGGCGATATGTCGACTATGCATCCGCGACTTTCGAACGACTGTCCCGAGGTAGTTTATCTTGTTATCGGCTTCGTACTCGTCGTTTGGCGTATCTTGAGATAAGGGAATTAGGTTGTTTCCTTTGTTATCGTAATTTTTTAATTCATTTCACTTTTAGTACAGTTTTCTTTGGTTAATTTAATTTTGCTTTTAATTTATTGAGCAGAACGAAAGATTTTTTATTTTAGTATTTTTGTTTTAACGCACATTTATTGGTCACAATTTGGAATGCTTTTTTTAATTTACTGTTTTTTAATGCAACGAAACATATTTAAAAAAAAAAATATTTCACATTAAAAAGTGATATAATTTTTGTTTTGAAGGAATATTCTTCAAAGTGTGAGAATTTTCCTATTTCCGAGACTCAACATTCTTGCGGATGACCGGTAAAATAGGTACAAAGGGCAGGGCGTGGGTACTTCGAAGCGAGTTTAGCAAAGGATTTTGCCGACGTCAAAACGAGAGGCTCTTGGGTTAGTGACGTGAAAGGGTGCGAGGTCGTAACAAGACCTGTGCGTGCTGACCTGGCGTTGAAGAGCTTTGCGAACCTTCACGGATAATGACTATAGTTGTTGTGCACGTGAATGGTGGAAAATAGTTTTCCCGTCGTCGGTTATGCGCGAGTTTCTCGCCCGCGAGAGTCCTTTGTACACTTTATTCACATTCTCGATTCTTTGTGCGTCGGCGATTTGCGGGATGTGGCGAACGGCTCCGCGAAGTATTCTTCATTTTAAGAAAAAATTTGCTCGACGATAGTCGCAGCCAAGAATCGGACCTATCTTGAATGACGACGATCGAGTTTCCTCGAAGTCAAGTCGGTCGTTGACTGTGCAAAGACTTTGACTGATAGAAACAAAAATCGCGCACAAATTATTTCGGGCGGAAAACGTGTTTAATTAATTTTGATGGGCAATGAAAAATTATATAAAAAATTCCATGTAATCGATTGTCCGTAATGATGTTCCAAACATAAAAAAAAATCTCAGAGTTCAAGATAACCAAATTTAGGGCGAGTTTAAAAAAAATTGAACTTGTTTTAATTTTAAATGATGTTTTTTTTTTTAATATAAAATAAATTAGATGAGTAAAGTTTACTTTCGCACGTCTGATTGTTTTTGCAAGCGAGAAACACATACTTACAAACTTGAATTAACATAATTTCACACACCATGGTGATCTTTATTTTATTTAAAAAAAAAAAAAAAAAAAAAAAAAAAAAATGAAAATGTTGCGCAAAAATGTTTCATTAGATAAAAGCCGCATCTGTAATTTGTCAATTAGTCGAAACAGCTCTTATCCCAACGTCGGCGAATAATTTGGGTTCTTCAAAGAAGTCACGAATAAAAAAAGGATCCGAAATCGTTTGTATAATGGTGTTATTTAATATGTAGGTCACAGGTGTCACGGACGTTTTGTAATTTTTGTTGGTCCTCTTCGTCGCGTCGGTTGGTCCATCGAGTGTTCCCGCGCGCGGGAACACTCGATCTTTCTCTCGAATCCGGCGTGTTTGACCGCCTACGAACTCGCCACGACCGCACTTCGTTCCCGGCAACTCGCCGGACCGGTGGTGAAAAGGGGTTGTCCGTTCGTGTACAGTCTATAAGATTCCGGGCGCACACTCTTTGCCCAGTTCTCTCAGTGGAAGCCGCGGTTCGTTGTTTCACTTCACTTTTTTTTCCTCAATGTCTTTCCAATGTCCGGCCTCACTCGAAAGAGGGAGAAGAAAAAGTCTTGTCTCTCTCGAGAAGCCCAAGAACGAAATCTCTCGGTCGCAGCATAAATCGTACACGGCTCTCGTTCAGTTTTCGTTTCTAACTACCTTTTGTTTGCTCACGGCGATTGCCTATTGGTGTCCGAAACGAACACACCTCAAAGTGGATCTACAAATAAAATATTGAGTTTATTATTAATTTTTAATTTTCTACTACTCCAAAATCCAAAAAAGGCACAAATTAAATTAAACATTTTTTTTGGCGATGATAGGGAAGGCGAAATGAAAATAGTCACGGTTGAGCACCCCTGACGATCAACTTCTGTTTTTATTATTTTCGATCCTCGTGGGTTCCTTTCAACTCTAACGATCCTTCTGGGGCCCCGAGGAGTTTAAGTCTGAGAGCCTTTCCCGCCGAATCTAAAACTCCTTCGTCCTTGTTCCACTCGCGGGCAGCTAAGAAGGCCGGTATATCGTCCTGAAGTGACCCAACGGTTTTTTAAAACCGAATTCATCTTCATTAAAAAAAAAAAAATAATAATAAAATGCAACCGGAATTTGTTTGCTTTTTTAAAAATATCGTCTTCAATAGGAAACGTTCAATTACATATTAAAATCAAATTATAACTATTAATTAAAAAAAAAAAACAAAACAAAACAAAAACGCGAACGGCATTAATCCTCGATTTTTTTCCACAAAAAATCGCCTTGAACTTGGGACGTTTAATTTGTAAAAAAAAAAAAGGTCACAGCGAACCCCTATGTGAAATTTGTTTCGAGTGCCCAGTTTCCTCTTTCGTTCGCCCGATGGTTATATCGTCGTGGCGACCGTTAAAAAATAAAGCAAATCAACATGCCGCGCGGACGGAGGTGGAGAAAGAGGAGCTGGTGGCGAGAGGGAGGGAAGGGGGGGAGGGGGACCACCGGAGAGCCGAAAAAACCCTACCCCACGTTACCAATAACGCCCACAGCTCAGCTTCTTTTTAGTTGTGAGAAGTGCGTGTGCACGCTCCGAGGAGCGTGCGTGCTCGTCGAGCCTTCATGCACACATGTGATTTAAATGGCCAGACATTTAAACTCGCTTGTGTACGCTTTCTACGGGCCTTCTCTTTCCCTTACTCCTCTTTCTCTCGACAAGTGCACCGCCGTCTCGACGACGACGGTCCTCTCGCTCCTTCTCCCTGCCTCTCTGCCGCGAATTCAAGGCCGTCTTCGACTTGTTCTCTTTCTCATTCCGCGGCTCTGGGTACGTTCGCGAACTCTACCCCGCGCGATATATATATATACACTTATATATACACATATATAAGTGTATATAGATATATATAAAACGTTGTCGAATACCGAACGAATTAATTAATGCGTCGTTCTGCGAGTTCGGCGATAAATTTTATCGCACTCGACGACAGACCGGCCGGCACGTCCGCGAACGCCGGGACCAACGGTTTTCGTTTCAATGACCCCTTTTTTAATTTCGCGATACGATTTTTATTGTTATTTATTTATTCAACCGTTCGGCGGTCCTTGCTTTTTTGCCACGTGGTTGATTCACGGTGTGGCTTTTATTGTATTTTTTATTTCTTTATTTTTTTGATATATATATATATATATATACATACACACACACTTGTAACATACTTTTAACATTCATCGTGTGAGGCCCGAGCAAGGGATCCACAAATTACATACCGGCATCGAAATAAATGTCGAAGTTAATTATTTTTTTGAAGTACACTTTTTTGGCACTTTCACCCTAGGAACGGAAATTCATACTGAAATAAATAATTCAGTATGAAATATTTATTTCAGCATACGATCAGTATGTCTCTCAATAAATAAATAACAATAACAACATGAAATGTACGAAAAAATATACATTCGAAATATTCGAAATTCATTTCTTCTATTTCATCAATTACAATTAAAATATCTGAAAAATAAACGTTTTTTCGCGTTTAATATATTCGACGTATCACTGATATATCTTTTTTGAAATATATTTTGTATTTTTTTTCTCACATGGGACAAATATCGATACGCCGATCGTTCACGATTTTTCGAAATTCACGGGAGGTCTTCCATTCAAGCCCTCCAAAGTTTGACTACAAAATATCGATTCGACAAAAGCCTCTTTTTGAATATCACACCGCTACTTTATTATTCATTTTTCCCGTCGAGCCGCTCTCTATGCCTCCCCGTTCACGCAACAAACTGCGACGAGTCCCATGGTGCCCTCGAGCTTTTCCGGGAAGCCGACTGCCGGGCAATCAACGCAATATTGTGAGACCTGTCGTCGTAAAGAGACGATGAGGGAGTCGATTCTCCTCCCAGTCGAAGATCCGAGTCTGGCTCTCGCCCATTTCCATTTCTATTTCGTGTTCGGCCGGGCGGGCTCGTCCGTTTTCGACACCGGAGTGGAAAACGCGACGGGACGTATTACCAAGGTACAAGTGCACCAGCATCGCGAAGAGTTTCACGAGAGAACGAGACCGGGACGACCGGGGAGGAAGAGAGACGAGAACCGAGCGGTGACTTGGCTCTTCTTCTTCTCCCGGTATTCCCGTCCCAGGGTCGGTCCGTTTGTCGGGAGATGAGCCCACTCCCGCTCTCCGACCGACGAATACGTGGTCGGCGCTCCTGCGGAGCTCCGCGACTGTTTTTCTTCCCTCCTCGGCTTCCACTGCTCTTCTATACGCGCCAAATTTTTTCCGAAGATTAACGGTGCGACCTCGAGAAAATAGCGTCGTCGAACCTAACGAAGTCGGGGATGTGGGAGGGGATAAAACACCCCTCCGCTGCTCGCCGAAAAGGTCGGGAAGGTTTTTCTTATCCCTTCAAAGCTTTTCTCGAATATGCATGGATCAATTTTCCAAAAAAATAATATTAAATACATTGGCGAGAAGTTAATTTGATTTCTTTTTAGCATCGGCAACTTTGAATTTTGTGGGCATATTGGAAACGGAGCGCGGGGTTGGGTGGTGGCCGGAAGTTCTTCAATCGATACTGCAAACCCCTTGAGATACGTTCGTGTTCTTTTCGAGATGAAATCTCGGCTCCACGACTGTTTTCCTTTCCTCTCCGGCTTCCACTTTTCTTTTGCACGCGCCGAACTTTTTCCGAAGATTAACGGTTCGACTTCCAGAAAATAGCTTCGTCGAACGTGACGCAGACGAGGATGTGGGAACGGATAAAAACACCCCTCCGCCACTTGCGGAAAAGGTCGGGAAAGTTTTATCATAGGTTCAAACCTTTTGTCGAGTGTGCATTGAACAATTTTCCAAAAAATAAAATAAAACACATTAACGAGAAATTAATTTGATTTCTTTTTTACATAGGCAACTTTGAATTTTGTGGGTATATTGGAAACGGAGTGCGGGGTGGGGTCTTGGCCGGTACTTCTTCGATCGATGCGGCTAACCCCTTGTGATACGTTCGCCACCTTTCCGTGATGAAATCGGCCTGTGCGGTGAACCGCGAGGCCTTCCGTCCAGTTGTTACACACTCTCCCACCGTAATGCAAACTCTTTTCCGTTGAGTATTCTTGAGTAAAAAAAAAGATATCAGAAAATCTGAAGGATACTCTCGTGTGTCTCTCTCCCGAGAGTACAGCTCGAATTTCTTTGGGGGGTATTACTTTTCCTGTAGGGCGTGTAGGGCTCTCGCCAGACAGGATGTGCGGGTGATGCGGGGCGATGTGGGCACGTGCAAATCCTCGTCCCGATCATCGAGTACGAACATTTTTCGTAAAAAATTACATCAATTTTTATGGTTTAATTCCGAATCTACGACCAGCTCACCTCAAACCAAATGTTATACTCCATCGCGAAAATAGAGCCAATGTCAGATAGATTAAAAAGTCTCAGTATGAACTTTGCACAGAAACATCTCGAATCCATATTCCGCTGTATAGAGAGCTCCCAGCAAACGACGCCCCCGAAACACAAATTCCCAACGGGCTATTTTTATAATAATCTCCGCAATAGAATAAAATGAAACATAGCTACGAACCCGCGAGGTTAAGCTATTAGTGTAATAAAACTGTTATAGTAATAGCGTAAACTGGCGGGATTAGACGGGGATTAAACGATCTATTATATCGTCTTCTCCACAAACATGGTTTTAATTTATATCTATGAGGTACTTTATAGATAAATACAAATTACGGGCTGAAGGACCTCGGTCAATCGCCCATTAGCCTAAGGGGACAAAAATCAGACATTTATACACGGAATACCACCGAACCATCTATTACTAACACTAATGAAGCGCTTTCACTACTACTATTCGAAGCCATTAAATGCATTATCTTCAGCTCCACCTTTTTATCAAAGCCCAAAATTTCCGGATTCAAAAAAATGACAGAAAATGTGATCCACATTAAGTTATGCGTTCTTGAATTATTAAGAATCCGATGTCAATGTTAGCAGCTTGCGAAAAGCCCAAAAATTGTTGAGCTTTTCTCGGGAAATAATAGATGCACGTACAAGTCGGAATGTTCAGAGTTTATTGCTGAGCGACTACATGATGGGCCCGAAACAGCCACGCATGCCAACACGCCCTCGTCTCTGGCTTGTCTTCGCGTGCTTGTGTGAGAGTGTATAAACGCTGGACGGCCAGGTTTCAGAATGATCTTGGCGCCATCGCAAGCGTCGTCGGGTCCCGCGCACCCAACAGGAATCCCGCCCGTTGTAAATCGTGAGAGATACAAAGTTCTCCCTATCTGTGTGATAGCGAGCTTCGAAGATTTGTAGGATTTTTTTTTCTCCAAAATACATTATCCAAGTGGGACACGAAATTGTAAGCACTTCGTTAGGAGTCCAATTTCTTATCCTATGGCGTTACGAAAGGTATTCCCTTGATGTTGTAACGAAACCGACACAATCCATGGAAAACTCGATGATTTGGGAAATAGTGGACCAGATTAATATTGAAAAATTGTCATCCCATTCAAGATTTTTTTTGGAGGAAACTCACTCCGGAGCTCTAACGTTAAGGGAAGATATTCATTTTTTTTTTAGGAAAAACATCCGTTTTTTAGAATCCAATTTTTTTTTATGCTTCAGAGTCCAAAATTCAAAGTAAAGAATATGTGCGCCAAATTTTAAGTAGAAATTCGTGAAATTGGCCAAGTTGACGATTCGCCATTTCGTTGCAAGCTCGTTTTCTTATTTTGCGGCATTGAGAAAGGCGTTTCCCCCTGGACCAAACAATTGTTCTTAAACTGGGAACTTTGAACCCCCCAGCCAACCGTACTGCGACTGTTGAATTATGGTCTTCCGGCCAACCGGGTTCCCGAGGGCAAAAGAAGAGCAAACAAATGTCCCGTACTGGCGTCGTAGTTGCCGGCGGGGCACTAGTTCGTTTCTTTGGTTTTTCACCGACCAGCAGGAGCACACGGAGATTCATCTTCCACCCAGCCGCGTCTTCCGCTCCGAGAAAACAATGACCCTGTGTCGGGCCCAGAAAGGGCAGCATCAGCGTCGAGTCCCCGACTCCAGGGGGGAAAAACACGTGGTCTTCATACACCTCGTAAAACCAAGAAAATTTTTAGGGTAACATGACGACGCGTATCCTTGCGACTCTTGGACCGCAACGAACCGGTCAATTCCATCAGCTGAGAAGTTCTGCAGATCCGTTCGTATTTATTCGATTTTTTTTTTTACTTCCTCATCACATACGAGTGCAAGGACAAAAATCATCGTCACAAAAAAAGATCGTCAGATTCAGGTCTAAAAACGTGTTTTACGTTACTTTTCCATTTTTTGTCCGTCCGTCTGGCCGCGGGTCCGTTTGCGAGCCGGATCTTCTTAATTCTTTTTGTCGGAACTGCACTTCACATAATTTTCACGAATCACGAAATAACGAGCTCCGGTGAAGATTACAATATTTTGACGGAACTAAATAATGTTCCACGACGTCCCTCGGATGTATTACCTGCTGAAGTTTCGTTGGGAGTTGTTTTCTGAAACCCGAAACGTTTATTACTCTCGAGTGACTCTCAGATCTTTATCCCTCCGTCCCGCAGCATTCCTAGAATCTTTCTATCTTCATTGTACACTCCTATACTGGCATATGAGATATCTTTTTCGAGAGAGAGAGAGCGATTTGGAACGATTTTTTTTTTTCTGTTGCATTGACGACAGTGCGACTGAAAAGCCAAGTTATACACGGTTTATCGCATCCAAGTTCATCCTTGAGACTTATCGCCTGTCCCAAAGATTGATGCATTTTAAAAGAAAAAAAATTCAACACAAGATATCCCGTTTAAAGCCTCTGTGGCTGTGGGACTTTAAATTTTATCATAACGAAGCGATAATATTATGTATTCGAAGGGCTCGCTTATCGCGTATCTGGTCGACGCAGATACGAATTCTCATGCAAGATGGATCGAATAAGAAATATTTGCGAAGGTGGACGAGTCAGGAAAAATATTGATAATGCGGACTTTTTTTTAATCCTCTTGATTTATGGGTCGAATGACGTTTCCTCGTCGATTCATTGACGAAACTGCTCAAGCTCGGCCAAAAACTTTCACAACTTTTTTTCCTGTTCATTTTACCCTTTGTGTTTTTTATTTAATTATAAAATTAACAAGAACATTAAACGTACAGATAATTTGTACCATGCACACCAGAAACGAATATATCATCACCTTAAAAAAAAAAAAAAAAAAAAAAAAAAATTGTTTAAATTAAATTAAATATCCTAGTCCCATTCCAACAAATTCCCAGTAGGCGATTTATTATCTCGAGAGATAAAAAAAGTCGTCCAAATTAATCGCCTCAATGTTTTTTCCTCCTAGTATAGACACGGCTAAATTAAGAAACGAATAGACGTAGAACCGGGTCGAAGAAAACAAAAAAAAAGAAACTCGAAAGGAAAAAAAAAAGAAAAAAAAAATCCTTCCCAAAAGATAATCCTCCGGTGAACTTATCCCTAGCTCCTCCGGAACGTTCCCTCATCCTGTGCACAGTATCTCGCTATCGCACGTTCGTTAAATGCCTCCTCGGTATCGTCGCGTTTCTTGAATGCAAATGAAATGAGAAGGGGGCCGAGAGGGGGGTCAGAGAAAGAAGGGAGAGGCGAACACGAGGAGAGCGGGGGATGAAGGAGAGTTCCAGGAACGTCGGAAGCTCCATACAAACGAGAGCCAAGACACAGGTCCTCCCCCCCTCCGCCCCCTCTTCGCCCTCCTCGCCATGCCTCCGGCATTCCTACACGATAGACCGAAGACGAACGCGCGGCAAAGACCGGTCCGGCACTCGGTTTCCCGCCAACGCTCTTCGGCACATCTCGGGAGTGCGGCGAGGAATGAGAGAAAGGAAGGGATACAGAAGAGGCTTCGAGAGGGTCTCCTTCCCTCTTACCGTCCCCGGTTTCCTTCCTCCGACTCAGCTGATCGCTCCCCGGCACCGGCGTGTTTGTGTGTCTCGCGCAACGTCTCGGCCTCCCTCCCTTTAAAGAGACCTTCTCCGTATTCTACGCATGGGAGAAAAGAGACGGGAGAATTTCGTAAGACAGAAAGGTATCAGCTGGGATGGCTCAAATATTTACACTTCTGTTTCGGAGCTACCATTCCATTGCGCCCGCTATCCTATCGCCCGAATCGTACCACCGTAAGGTAGAAGAAGGCTGATGAAAGGTTGATTTAACAAACAATACTTGTCTACGAACGTTCATTATTATTTTTTTCTTTGTAATTTTACGGTTTTTTTTTGGTTTGAAATGTTGTGATTTTTTTTTTTTTGGTGTCAAAAATACGATTCGTCGACCACAAAGAATGGTAAAATTGACGGTAACGAAAAAATTGACACTTTGTGAAGAAATGTTTGTTGAACGTACAAACCTTTTTTTTACATGTCGCTTAACGTCGAGTTTCTAATTGAGAAAAAGCTAATAACTGATAACGCGTGCGCAGATCAACTTTTACAAACCATGCGATCGTAAACCATTGGCAACGTTTTATTTTCCCTCAGGAGTTTTCCTCGCCGATTTTCCACACTCATTCGTTCTCTTCTCTGAAACTTCTTGCCCACAAACGTTCATAATTTTTTTTTTCTTCGTAATTCTATGTCTTCTTTGTCTTGTTAATATTTCGAATTTTTTACTGTTAAAAATACGGATTGTGAACCACGAAAAAACTAACGAAATTGACGACTATAAAAAATGGATCCTTTGCGAAGAAATTTTTGTTAAATGTACAAACCTTTTATAACTTACCGCCTAGAATCAGAAAGAAATCTCTCCAGTTTCCAATTGACAAAAAACCTAATGACTGATAACGCATCTGTAAATCAACTTCTAAAAGACCATGCGACCTTAATCGTTGACAACGTTTGATCGATGCCACCCTCAGGAGTCTCGCCGCCGATTTCCTACGCTCATTCGTCTTCTTCCCCGAGACTCCCGTTCCATCGGAACGGAATTCACTTCTATTCGAGTAAAAGCCCGCATGAGAGACTGTTGCGAATCCGCGGGCATCGATGGAAAGGAATCCAAGGGCTCGAGAGGACGAAGAAGGACCTTTAAAAATTCCCCGTCCACTGTGTCTCCTCGCCCTTCAAAGAGGCTCTCCTTCAATAAAAATGTCGTAAAGACGAAAGCGAGCTACCCCGCCCAATTCACCCTCTCGCTTTCTTTCCGTCGTTGCGCCCCCGGGGGTGGCTCCTTGATCCCAATCGGAACGACGTCGACGATCACCGGACCAAAGAAGAAGAAGGGAATAAACCTCGTAGACTCGTCGCTTTTTTCCCTTCATCCCCCCCCCCCTCTTCTCTCTTCCAGCTTACTCTAGGTGTGGGAAGACGTTGGCCACTTTGTGTGGTACCTGTCCAGGCAACAGTGTATACCTACGGGGGTCTACGAGGGAGTTCACTACCTGTCCCTGAAGCTCTTCCCTTCCTCCTCGTCGCGATAGAACGAGACGGAAAAACAAACGGTGAACCTGTAGCCTTTTCCCATTCTTCATCCGCTGTTTTCATTCACCGTCCTTGTTTCGCCTCGTTCTTTCCTCTAAACTAATACGGCTTCTCACCTCGGAGGCTCCTCCGCCGATCATCCCTCTCGCAGCGAGAGACTCCCACCCTTCGTCCATTTTGGTACCTGTCGTGGGATTTTTTTTAAAGACCAAGCGTTTTTCGACCTCGGATTTAACACTCCCGCGATCAGGGATCTAGGGATCTCTGTATGGGTGATAGATCGTCCCTTTAAACCTGTAAACCCGGAGAAGCCTTGAGAGCCTCTCTCCGCGGCGGCTTCTCTGTGTCTTCGGGCCCAGCTACGATCCGCATCCCTCGGCGGGTTTTTCCTTCACAATTTTTATTAGTTCCCTCTCGCGGAATTTCAGAAGCTTGGATGTTATAAATTTACGTGATGTTTTTTCTTCGTTCATTCATTCGCGTGGGGGTGACAGGGTGAGTAACGGCTGCGGGGGTAAGACGGAAAAATAAGAAGAAAACTGGTACGCCGTTCATGAGGAGTTAGTCGGAGGGGCGTACGATTCACTCCGGAACGTGGGAGTTTTGGATATGCCGATTCGCTTTTTGGAGCTAATTTGGTGGAAGATCACCCTATCCAAGATTCGACCGGACCGTGTTTAAATGCCTCTCGGAGTCTCTCGTGAACCTGAACGCGTTTTTCAAGTACGCCCCATTCGGGGAAAAAAAACCTTTCTTCGATCCGTTCTGAAAGGGCTTGTTCGGACTCGTGACCGGATAATTTGACGATAAATTGACCCCAACGTGGACACGAAAAGTTCTTCAGACTCGACGAATTCGCCCAAAGCCGAACAATTTTGTGGACCAATTTCGAGGGCGCTATGATAATTAAAAAAAAAATTGTTGCTGCGGAAAATTTTCACGATGACCGTGATCAAAAATATGATGAATAGGACGGTCGGTGAAAATTTGTGTTAGGAGATTAAGCTGGTAACCGGTTGAGCCCCTCGACGCGGCATCGGAGTCGATGATTAATGCGTAACGGAGATGGAGAGATAGGTTTCAAGGACGACCGAGCCCGTAGGTCGTCCTCTATAAATTCCGAGCGGAGTCAGGATCAAGAAGACGGGTCACGAGTATAATGCCAACTTCCCGCATCCTTGCTGGCCGCAGTAGTCAAGAGGGGTTTTAGTTCGATTCCACCTACGAATTTACACGTGGGATTCTCTCAGGGTGTCGACCGGCAGCTTTTGTCATAATGGAATCACGGGAGGCATTCAGAAAATCAGGACCTACCGGAGGATCGCGGAGAAAGTTTGTGGGAAGAAACAAGAAGCTGCGCATTCACAGAGTTTGACGGTCCGGGCTCACTCGAAGCGTTTTTGAATTTTAGATTCCAATTTTTGTTCCCGTTATCCTCCGATGAATCAACTTGCCACTCGGTACACGTTGGGAGGGAGTCTTTATCTACCTATAAAAATATTCCCATCATCTCCGACCATTTCCATTCCTTTCGGCAAGAAAAATTGAAAATATGCAGAGGTTTATTTGGGACTTTTTTTTTTTTGATAAGTTCGAGATTCTAATTTTTATTTCCACCATCGTACGACGACTCAATTCGCCCTTTAAAATATATCAAGGGATTACAATTATCTGTCCAAGAAAAAATTTCGACAACGCCAACCAATTCTATTTCATAACACGGGCCTGCCATGCGGCAAGATCGAACGCCTTAAGAAACCTCCATCTGCCTTACATTAACAATAAAAAAAAATAATAATTCTGTTTAAAAATGGAAAGATAGAATTGATAAAAACAAAAAAAAACATTCGGCGTTTCTAATGCCCCAAGTTTGTCCATTGTGGGCTTCACCCGATGCAGACGAGAGTGAGCAAAAGGCCGATAGATGAAAACTGGAGTGGGTGAGAAGAAAGAAGAAAAAGAAAGATAGCGTGGGCTCCTTCGTGTCCTGGGAAAGATTATGCTACGAGGGGGCTAGCCCAAGGGTCCTGTTACCACGGACAAACAGGTTGACATCCTCTTACAATATTTATCATCGTCTCGAAGGATCCCGGGAACTCGGTCACACCGACAAAGCCGTGCTATACGTGAAACTCATGGATAGAAAAAAAAAGGAAAAAAAAAGATCGGAGAATACATGTGTGCGAAGTGAAGACAGAGAATTAGAGACGTTAGGGTCGCACCAACACTCCTAGAGGCTGCAGATTATAGCCCACTCGGGGCGTAGTGTTTCAGCGTGTATGGCGGCGGCTTCGAGTGTGGCCCCCCGGACTCCGATGTTTTTGGCGGGAAAACCAACCGATCCTAGCATGTTACGGCTTCCGTGGATGAGTTTTAGTTCTCGGCCAAGAAGTGCACAGCAGTTTTATGTGTATGTCCTCGCGACACACCCTTGGCCCATTTTCTCGCCGACGTCTAGACGATACTCGACGGTTCGCGGTCGCAGTCGTCCCTTTTGTTCAAGTGAACCGACGAGTGCTCCAGACTGTCGCCGATCTTCGGTCGGCCAATGTTTCTCGAAGCAAATTTTGGGGAGTTTTTTTTCTTTCAGATCCACTACAAGTGGATCGTAAAGAAAGGTTTGTATACTTGTCGAACATTTCTTGTCCAAAGAGTTCCGCGATTTACGTTTTTTTCCTTGCTATCGTTTTTATTCCGAATTCACTGTATTTTGTATAGTTTCGTGAAACAGCGGCTTTGACAAATATCTTGAATCACAATTGTCGATCGAAAAAATGTCGATTAGTTAAGAAACCATTTTTTTTCTGAGATTTCGGACTTAAAGGGTCAAAAATATGATTTTTGGATTAAAAAGAATTGTAAAATTAACCAGAAAGGAAATTGTGAACCTTTTTGGATCAAGAATGTTTGTTAAATACATAAACTTGTTTTTGCTGTGCAGGGTCGGTAAGAATGTAGAAAAAGTTTAGAAATTTTCCAGACCACACGCGGCGTCGCAGCGGTGCGCAGCGACGATTCTCGTCGAATACATTACAGAGACACGATGGGCGGGATGCGACACTTTACGAACTTCTCGTTGAGCTATTTTTCTCGGTCAAAGTAAACATCCCGGAGACCTAGGACGAAACGAGCGGAAAATTGGAACGGACAACGTTTAATCCTGGCAATTATTGCTCTCGAGGGTGTTCTCTCCGTGGAATGGAACTCCCTGGTCGTATCCTCCAAAAAGCCCCCTCTTGTCTCGCCACGAATCGTTCGTTAGGCCTCCTTCGTATATCTTTCACTTTTCATCTCGCTCCTTTACACTTTTATCTTCTCGGCGAGTTTTTTCGCCCCCTTAAGGCGAATACACAATGGAAAAATAAAATCAAAATGATAACCCTTTGAAGTATGACACTGCTTCGTTAAGACACCGCACATAGTGAACGAGTTTTAACATTAAATAAACATCTTTTTTACTAATGTGCACATTTTCCCAGATTTTGTCATCTTTTTTGCCAATAAACCCTATTTTTTAAGTGAAACATTGTAACGTTGTCCAGAAAATTCTTTTTGCACGTTTCCATGTATAAAATATTCGTTAGAGCTCAAGGTATTTTTTTTTATAATGATTCTGATTAAAATTTTTCCAGCTTTTCATAATAAATATCTTCTTATTTAATAATTCGATAATGTCTCTTCCATACCATGGAAAACCGCTGCAAAATATGAACTTTCTTTGACGATCGTACAGTCATTAAAAATGTTGTTTAACATTGTTCTTGTAATACCGCTAATTTTCACCATTGTGAATGGGCCTTTACCCTCGTTCTTTTCTTATCTTCGCACTGGTCGCTATCTTCTTTCTTCAGCTGACAGTGTGGGAGCCGAGCGCGGCGGCATGAGATCAAGTTTTTGTGGGTCTCTTTTTTCCCCCGTCGAGCGTGTTCTCTACCACGGTCCCTTTGGAGAGCGCGGTCCCTCTCGAGGCTGCCCGAAAGGGAGCCGGGCCAGCGGTGAGACAGAAAGGGATCGAGTCTCGACGCGGCCCGGCGAAGGCCCGACAAGGACGCAGAGCACAGCCGGGGCGAGACAGCCTTTTAAATCGCCGGTTCGAAGAGGGATTTAAAAATGGCCGATTCTGTCAGCTGATTTCACGTGACGGGCTCTCTCTTCTTCGGGCCCGGCAACGTTTCGGACCAACCGACCGACCGCGACCCCCGAGGCTCCTCGAGCAGCGAAACGAGCCGGCGAAATTCACTCTAATGGAAAACGAACCCATTCCTCGTTACCCGGAAATTTGCCCAAATAATAAGGATCCCCATACATATTTCCATTTAAGCACAAATTTAGCAACTCTCGTCCGTTATAGCCGTCGGGCCCAATTCGACCTTAATCCGCCGACGAGCATATCATTTTTATCGCACGCTGCTCAGAATTATAAAAAATGCCTACAATTTTAGAAATTCGAATACATCACATATATATATGGATTTAAAAAAATATATATATGTAAATATGTGGGATGCCCGTAATAGGCAACTGTTATGGGTTCGAAAAAAAAACTCTGGCGCGAAGCACTTCTCCCTAAAATTGATCGTAACTCATCCACAAAAATAAATCTTTATCCCATACATGATAGAAGGATCGATAAAAATGATTAATTTTTTCGACGATTCTGATGAATCGAGACCGTTAATATGCGAAACATTGCGTATATATTGCACATATATGCATGTACATACGCAAAAAGTACATACGAGATGCCCGTAACAGGCCGAGCGAGGCGGCTGAATCCTCGATCCTATGTCCGAAAGAAGAAACGACTCGGGGCGCGAAGCAGCCCCTCGCTTTCTCTATGCCCCGCGACAGGGACAATGTACCTTTACTCCTTTTCGATGGCCCGCCGCGGCATTATGTTAATACGTTCCTAAGGTATTTTTATGTTTGCTGCTACCACGGAGGAAAAAAAAGAAGTCTCGTTGGACAGAGGGACCCTACGGGGGCCCTACCGAGTTCAATTCTCGTACATGCTACTGCTCTATGCCGCGCGGCTCTTCTCCTGTATATGTACGAACCGGCGGAAAGAACTGAGAGAAGAGTTGCCCGCGCGAGAGAATATACCCTCGAAGAACAGCCTCCGACAGGATGAGCCTCTCTCTGCCCTGGCACAACACAAAAATCTCTCTCCTCTCCCGTTCCGTCCGTGTACTCGTTTATGTGTGCGTATGTTTGTTGTGTGCGAGGCCCGTTAACGTCTTCGAAGGTTCCTCGGTCGCGATGCGCGCCAACGAGAGGAAAGAACCAACCGGTCCTTTCCTCAGGGTCTCTCAACCCCCGAGCCGCGAAACGCCGCCGCCTTCTTCTTCTTCTCTTTATTCCTTTCTATACATACATTTTTTTTCCTTCCCGCCAAAAATCCTTCGAAGCGCCAAGGATCGCTATCGGCCACGCAGATCGACGGCCTTAGGATTCTCGTTAGTGGCGCTTCGTGTCCTCGGTTCGATCTTTCGGAAAGATCGGAAGGACGTCAAGCTTTCCGTCAATCTTCTTTTTTAGATTTTTAATGATTTTGTTTTTTTTTAAGCCCCGTCGTGAAAAATCCTTCTGTGTTCAGAATTTTAGTTTAAGACTTTCTTTCGATAGATAAACATCGAATCAAAATTTTAGTTGAAAAAGAAACGCTGTCAAAAAAAATTGCAAACTTAATGTACCGGGCTGGATGTTTTTATGCAATAAACTGATACATTCAATTTAAGGGACAGTTGTAATGAAAAATGAATATACTTGTGTCATTGAAATTAAAGGACTTTTCCAATGTTTTTAATACACTCAAAATTAATTTTTGGTCACTATTGGGCATGAAATTTAATAAGGTAAACGACCCAGTTTCCGCCGCTGTTTCAGTTACCGTCATCGAACGCAATTCAGACTAATAATAAATACAGTTATCGTTTAACACAAAAGAAGTTGACGGCATGTTAAAGAGCGGATTTTAAAAATAAAATGTTCCATTTAACAATTGAAGATGACGGAAACTGGGCCGCTTACCTTATACCACTTTAGTGCACAGAAATTTCCAGTACCATTACATCAAATTTCGTACGAATTTCTTTTTTACAGCGTGGTCGGAAAAAATTATACAGAATTTTTTTAGCGGTATTGTGGAATCGTGGAAAGGGGACGAATTTTTATACATCGGACAGAAATGAAAATCCCTCGAGTGGGCCGAAAGAGTCGCCGAGCCTTCGGAGGACTCGGGAGCCGATTAAAGAGCCTGGATCTCGTTGGATAATTGGGGGTCCCGGGGAGCCATGGGAACCTCACCTCGCGGGTACGCCGTGAGCAAAAGGGTGCACCGGTTGTGGGACTGTGCCGGACGATCTCGCTCGGGACTATAGGAAATTCTCATTCGTTTATTCGTAAAGGGATAACAGAAAACCTGACTGACCGGAGAATTCTAATGGGAACTCGAGTCCGGAGAAATTCCCTTTGCGTGCTGCGATCGATCTCCGGCCCTCTCGCGCGAATCGCGATCGCCCAAAGCAACTACACCGAGCGCGTTGAAAGCCTTTTGAAATTAAAAGAAAAAAAAAAAAGTCAACGCACTCACTTTGCCCTCTTCGTGCAAGTGTTATTTGATCGTGCGTGAACAAAAAAATTACACTCAAATGTAAGAAATTGCAGCAATCAACACAATTTGACACACATTTCCATATACGGTGGATTCTTCTCGACGTCGGATCTTTTTGCTTTGGTGAAAAATATACGAATTAAATTAAAAAAAAAAAGAAAACAGTCGAATTATCTTTTTGTGTACTATATTTCTCGTTCTGAAATTATGAAAAAAAGCCTGAAAATTTGACTCACTTGAATATGTTTTGCGAAACAAAATTAACGGGTAAAATACGAGAATAAATAGTTTTGACACATACGTTTCCGGAGATTAGCGATAGGTCGAAAAAAAAGCGCCAAAAACATTCTTCCGATAAGCCTCATTTTATTTTCAATTGTCATCAAAGTATACAAAAAAGAATTCTTCAATTCCTTTTACAACGAGAATTTCAGAGTGGTATTTTATTTTTCGCTTATCGGAGATACTTTTTCTTTAACTTTCCAACGAAACGCATTAAGTCTGGCCGAACGAACTCGCGGGCCTACCAAAGCGATAAAAAGACACGGTCAAGCCTCGGATCTAATGCGGAATTAGTGTGTAGGATGCCGACGTGTATGAAATACGGGACTGGTAAAAATGAAGACAAATATGTCGCTGGTCGAGGCGAAAAAGAGAGACGGATAGAGTTTAATGATTGGATGCTGCGGGCCGGTCCAGAGAACTCGGCGGAATGGAGAGGAGAGAATGAAAGGGCCCGGGCCCGGTTCTCGTCGGTTGGTCTTCTGCTTCTTCCTCTCCTTTCCCGGGGTCGTTCGGGGCGCGAGAGCCGGAGCCCGTTCTTCTTCGTTACTGTATAAAGGATATATCCTAAACTCGATTCCCGCCGTAAAGATATTTGGACTATGGTGTGGCTATTCCTCCGAGGCGGTTTAGGCACGCGGTTAATCTCGGAAACGTGACACCGACGAAATCCACAAAATCGTTACGTGAAAAGCGAACGTGCTCTCCAATTGAGGCATTAAACGTCGGTAACTAATCTCGTTTCGTGCGACGAATCGGTGTGGAAGAGCCTCTTCATCGTCTCTCATTAGCCACCAAAGACGCGTCGCGGTCAACGCCGGACGGTAATCAAAATTTGGATCGTTTAAAGCTTGAGATTGCTGGCCGATGTCGTTTGAAGTAGGCAATAAATCCAAAGTATATTTCTCCACAAACTGGCAAAGTTTCGTAAGATCATAATCCAAGAACAGCAAGTTTTGATGAAGACTTAACCTTCCGCCGGTCGAAACGCCGGAAGGCCTGGAAATCGGCGGCGCGTTAATCTGAACTTTGCCTCAATCGAAAGTCTGGAATGTACGCATACGCCCAAAATTTCAAAATAAAAATCTTTTTTTATCCCAACTTTACCGTAATTTGCCCTTCCTCAATATCAGCGTCGATCCAGTCTCTCCGTAATTTGTCTTCGTCTCGCAGTTTCTTTCTCCCCGAGCGGAATAGAAGACGAGTTTCTCGGAACGCAACGCAAAACAACGCTGACGCTGGAGAGTGGAATTTCTCAACGTCTGGTAGTTTAAGAATGTATCGACTCTCTTTTTCCCAGTCAGTGCGAAGAAAACTCCCCGGTGTTCTCCGATTTCGAATAGATCCTGACAACGAGGACGAGAACGATCTAAGCACAAAGCGGCTGCGGTGACGGCGAAGACCTGCACGTTGGTTGGTCTCTCTTGGACCGCGCGATTTTTGGCGGTGTCGAAAACTTAAATATTACAATTTTTCTCTGTCCCAGCTTTACCACAAATTGTCCTTCCTCAATATCAGCGTAGATCAAGTCTCTCCTTAACTCGTCTTCCTCCCGAGTTTCTTTCCCTCTGACCAGAATTCCTTGCGAGTATCTCGGGACATAACGCAAAACAACACTGACGCTGGAGAGTAGAATTTCTCGTCGCCTGGTTCAAGAATTTATCGGGTCTCTTTCCCCCTGTTAGTGCGAAGAAAACTCCCGGGTGTTCTCCAATTTCTAATAGGTCCTGAAAACGAGGACAAGAACGATGCAAACACAAAGCCGTGTCGGCGGCGAAGACCTGCGCGTTAGTTGGTCTTCGTTGGACCGCGGGATTTCTGGCGGTGCCGAAAACCTCGCGGCTCTTCTTCTCCTTCTTTCCTCGGTATGTATACGAATCCGGCCTAATGCACAGGCCGTCCGGGGGTCTCCTTCGCTTACCCTGCTCAGCTGATCCTGCCCGAAGGAACCGCCGTCTCTTCACGCATTGCTGGAAGAATGGTGTGCCTCGGGGTTTCGCTTTCGGCATTTAAAAATGTCCGGCAGGCGTCCCATTGCCCGCGCATCAGGCGCCGGGGATGAAACGTGCAGCCCACACGGCGCAGTCCATCTCCTCTCGTCGCACATAATCACACACGCTCCCCGACGGGACTACCGACGCCCCGCTCGGACGGCTACGTGTTACGATTTGTTAAAGAACCTGTAACTGGAGACAAAGCAGACACACGCACTATTCCCATTCAGAACATCCCCGAATCATCGGCGACCGGACGATTCCCACGCGGGGAGAGATTTAAAATGCTCACGGGTAAGCGTGTTTTTGTCGCACATCGAAATGACGAATTTATCGCCGACGATCAACGTCCCAATGAACACAGCTCTGGACTTTGAACCTGGAGCCAGCGATCTTCGGAACGCAGGAAACAATTTTTCACCGATTGATGGGAAACGGATATATTTTTTTAAATGAATTTTTGTTTTCCTCCCGCCGAAGTTCCCGCTCCCTCCCAAGATTATGTATTTTCCTTTCCCCTTTTTATTTTCCATCTACCGGTGGTTTGTTTTCGTTTCTCCCGTTGGTTTTCCTGCTCTATCACTCTCGCCTCTTCTTCTTCAGCTTCGTGTATTTTTTTTTTTTTTTTTGCTGCACAAAATGTGAGGCCATCGGGGAGAACCTTTCGAGGAAAGGGCGGCAGGTCTGCGCGATTTTCCTGGAAAGGTTGCCCATATACCGAGCTCCCGCCCGCACTTGACGCTCAACCACGTGAAACTCACCCCGAAGCTGGTCATGCGAGAGAAACCACCACCCCGCCGGTCAGCGGTGGATGGAAAAAAAATTGCGCCCCGACGAAGAAAAACAATGACGCCGGCGAGGCGACTCGCGAGAGCCGGCAGATTCTTTCCGCTTGGCGTAAACTTTTTTTTTTTCAAAGTAAACTGCTCAATGGAACTGGCCGGATTCCGGTGATTCTAAAATCTTCCAGACGTCCACGGTGAACGTTTCAATTTTCAAAGGGAAATATCCGCAACTGTACCGTTACGACGATTTTCCATATAATTTCTCCGATTACAGCCGCTGGATTGGATCAAATTTAACTCCCTCACAGCAAAATAAGCCCACAAACGTCCACAATTCTTTTCATGTTAATTTTACAAAAAAATGTCTGTTAATTTCACGAATATTTTTTGTAAGATTAGCAACAAAATAATTTTTGACGTTTGTGAACAAAAAGAGTTTGTTAAATGTACAAATCTTTTCTACTGTGGTCCGTGCCGATTTCAGAGGCAAAGAGAAATCGCGAGTTCTGCGCAAAGTGCGGAAAGGAGGCGTAGAAATAAGTCGTCTTTTTTTCTCCGTCACCGTTAGATACGCTGTTGTTGAGCCACTAAATATTTAGAATTTCGCGCACGAGGGGTCGCGTCTCCGCACACAAATAGTTTACAAAAGCGTTCGGCTGGGACTTTCCGACAGCTCAAAGCGGGATGAGGTACGCAGTTGAAATGGGGATTATAGTCTGTGATGAAAATCCGTGCGGCAAAAATTTGGACGTGGAGTGTCTGACACACTGTTACGGCTTTCAACTCAATTTTACTGTTTATTGCGTCCTGCATGCAGTATAAACTTCCGGTGATATTACCATTTTTTTAAAACAGAAAATGCCAATTTTTACGCCGAAAATTCAACGTTTTGATGTGTGGTTTAGTGACAAAGATGTTAGAAAAGAAGTTTATAAAAACGTGTACGAAAATAAATAAAAACTAAACAAAATAAATATAATAACGACATTAAAGCGTATTTGCTTTATAATGGTAATTTTTTTATTTTAAATTGATTTTCGGACGGATTTTCAGTATCCAACTTAAGTATTCAGTAGTCAAGTAACCAGAGCTAAGGAGTCATGAAAATGTTAAATGCGTCGATTAATAAGTGGCCATGTTAAAAAATATGATACATCGACCAGATCACTCCGAATTGAAAGAAAATACGTGTTCGTCGTGCTTCGAATACACGTCGAATTTAATTTCACATTTTACATCATGTTAAAGTCAATAGTTCAGACTCGAAGGAATTCGTCGAGTTTCCACAGCTTATGAATCTCGCCTCGGTCACGATTCCAGAAAGATGTTTCTTTGTACCGGAAGATTTGTTGCAGCCGTTTGCCACGTCTCGGCGCTGGTAATTCCGAAGGCCCTTTCTCGACTCGGCTTCCCCTTTGACTCGAATCTCCCCGAAATTCCTGTACTCCCTCGCGCCGCAGTTTAAGCGCAATAACTTATGCACGTTGTACGAACGTTGCGCGGCCACACCCGCACGTAAGAAGGGCTATCGCTCGGCCCGAGCGGAGCCCATGACGGCAAGGGGGGCGACAGGACGTGCCGCGTTTATTACAACTTCCTCTATTTCATTCAACCGGGGCCCTTGATCGAGATTCGTGAGTCCGAGTCACTCGGCTGGATAAAACGTCGTTATAGAACAACAAATCTACGAGACATATTATAATCGAAAGCGAACGGCATTTTTTCGAAGCATTCCATTTATTTATTTATTTACGAGAATATATTTTAATACCAAAGGGTAAAGAACAACAAGTTAGTAAAATAAATAAATAAAACTGAGGTCCAAAAACAGAAATTCGAACAACATCAGCAAACAAATTTAATATCGCAAGTAAAGGAAGTAAATGAATGAAGTTCATACTTCAGTTAAAATTAATTTTTATTTAAAAAAAATCATTAACGCAGATCAAATTAGACTAGACAGCAAAAAACTCCGAAGAAGAATATATTATATGCTTTTTGGTACATCGGCCCTTTAATTATCCCAATCGGTGCACACTTGCGCCATTCAAGGCTTCCAATTAAAAAAGCTCTATCCTCCACGAGCTCAATAAAGCGAACGTCCGAGCGCATCCAGCGGGCAGAACATTACGAGTATAATTGCAAATGTCATATAGAACAATGAAGAATCCCCACAATAGTGATTATTTGATTTCCTGTGCAAGTGGAGGACTTCCTAGAAGCGAGAGCTGGAAGAAGCAGCCGACCCGAGGAGAGCTGCGGAAGGATTAGGGTATTCAGGGATCGGTGTTGTTCATACAGGTTATTCAGTGTGTGCTGTAGGAACCGTATGAACCATAGGAGAGTTAGAAGACCTGCTGCATGAGCCGCCGACGCGCCATTGATAGTTTCGTTGGCGTTTGTTGGTCTCACCGTGCTCTTGATGTTTCCCTTTCCACTCGAGACCCGGCAGATTTTTTTTTTTCGGGGGGCGGGGGTTGGCAATATGAACCACAGCCAGGGATCACAAGTGAGCAAAGCCACCACCACGAACGGCGCACCACCTAAATCGGTATCCTCGCAGGTTGCGCGAACCGTCGGCGCCGAATTTCATTTGTCCGTAACACACGCGCTGAACACTAAGCGATTCCCCGTGACGAGGTCCAAAAAGGTACCTGATGTTGCCGGGCCAAAGAATTCCTGTGCCACAGGCATGGAGAAGGGTAGTTGTAGGTGCGAGACAGGGAGGTCGGTTCCTCGAGGCGCAAGAAAGAAATTAAGAGGGCGGATGCACGCCTCGACGAATCTTTTTTACCCACGGAGGGGGGACAAACATTATTGCGCGTAGCAGAGGCACCGACGACGACGAGCCACTCGGGCCGTTTCTACACCACCTTTTCCACTTGTCTCCTCCGGACCGAATCCCAGTCATAGAGCTACTCGGATATATACACGTTCCTCTTGCACATTGGCCCATTGGCAGAAGTCCCTAGATTCGACAAACTTTCATTCCCAGGATAAATGGCCTCTTGGTCCTTTGTCGCTTGCCGAATTCCTCGCTTGCTCGGCGTTGTGTCCTTCCTGCTCCGGGAAAACTCCGTTACTTTCAGTGTGAGGGTTTGGATTGTGGGGACGATTAACGAAACATGACTGCTGTTCCATGTTATTTTTTTGTTTTCCATGTCCCGCCAAAAAATTGGCAAATGTTGTTCACTGTGGCCATTTTTCTTCTGGGTTCCATCTTGCCCCGCCATCTCTTACAATTCGAATCAATGTTTTTCGTTGATTGGAATTGTAGGACATAGCGGGGTAAGACGGAACTTAGAAGAAAAATGTCCAATGAATTTTTTATTTATCGTCATTGCCCAACTTTCGGCACGACTAACTCGTCAACAGAAGTTACCATTCTTTTTCTTTTTGTCTCAAGGTTACCGAAATATGAACTGTGGTATGTTCTTTATTTGTCGTTCATGTCTCGCCAAAAAATTGGCAAAGGTTATCCATTATGGCCACTTTTATTCCGGGTTTTCGTCTTGCCTCGCTATCTCCTACAATTCGAATCAATGTTTTTCAGTGATTCGAACAGTAGGAGATAGCGAGGCAAGACGGAGCCCAGAAGAAAAATGCCCAATGAATTTTGTATTCATCGGCATTGACCAATTTTCGTCAAAACTAACTTGAGACTAACTAAGATTTTTGTCTCAAGGGTACCGAAATATGACGACAGTGGTAGCTGTCCGAGTCGCAACGGCTTTTTCCCCTTGACACATGCGAGATCGGCCCGTTTGCTTTCTTTCCCATTGCTCCGGTCGCGGAATCTTCGCCGAGTCTCGAATTATTCGGGTCACTCGATAAGGCAAACGAACGAGACGGCTGTCTCGGAGAGCCTCGGGGTCTCCCTGGAAAGAAATTCCACCGCGACGCCACGCTCCGTCCTTTGGTCCTGTCGGAGCGCCGGCCACGCGGGGCGGTCCAAACTGTTGTGTCTTTCCTCCTTTTTTTTTCCCTTCCTTTCGCGCGACGAAGGCGCGCTCTGCTAGAACGCTTCCCGCGCTTTCTCGCCGGAGCGATAACAGCGCCGGCGAAGCTCATCCCGCGCTCTCTCGTTGTCCTCCTCCCTCGGTCCAACGGACGGTTGAGAAGATTGCGCAACTTCGTCCCGTCTCTCTCTCCTTCGTCTCCTCACGTCGTCCGCCGTATTCGTTCCTCGGCGTCCACGCGGTTCGCGCCAACTTCTCCCCCCCCCCCCCTCCTTCTTCTCGAATATGTTCTCTCATTCTTTCTTTTCATTTTTTTTTCTTCTTCTTTCGGCTGGTTTTCGCTCGGTTCTCCCGGTTCTCTCTATCTCTCTCTCTCGCCTCCACCTCATTTCTCTTTTCTCTTTCATTTTTGTTTTCTTTCTTTCTCTCCGGGGGCCCTCCCGCCGAAGCGAACGGCACGGGATATCCCACGTCGTTGCTTGTGGGCTCTGCCTCGCAACAGCAACGGTTTCTCGAAGGTATATCCTCGGCGCGTACAGGTTCTTTCAGAAATTACCGATCATAATAACGTCTGAAATATTACTTTTTTTTTTTTTTTTTTTTGTGGGAAAAGGTCAACGTAACGCATTAAATTTTTTTACGAACTTTGGGACGTTCGATCGGAGCCGATGTGAGTCTAAAAATTTTTAGCGGGCTAGTTTAATCGGCATCGATTAAAAGTTCATATGCAAGAACACGATATTGGAAGCTCAGAAACTGAGATTTCTTTGTATAATTTAGAGAAAAAAAAAATTGTTTCGAGTCAAGGACGGAGAACCAATGTTCTCGGGTCGGAAAAAAGTGGATTTTTTTTTTTTTTTTTTCCTGATGAGAGACTTCGCTTCTGCGACAGTCTGTACACCAACGTCGCTGGTGGATCTCCGGCTGACGTTACGACGAGAGACGAGTATTATGTATGCGCCCGCCGAGCTCTGTTGCTACATAAGTTCGCGGAGAGCGACAGAGGGGGAGAAAGACAAACGCGAGATACGCCGCAGACGCACTTCTTATCGCTCTAAAACCGAGCCGACGAAACCGTTCCATCTTTTCCATCCCGCTATTCCGTCTCGCGGCTCCCCGTCCGTCGCCCAACGGCTTTGCCACTCGATATATCCATGTTGAAACACCCACGTCTCGATTTACACGACAGTTGCGTTCTTGAAACAAAATTAGAAAAAAAAAAAAAAAAAAAAAAAACTGTACGACTGAGAAATCTCACAAATCATGGAGCGATAAATTTGTGTCAACTTTATTAAGAAATTAATACCGATTTTACGAGAAAAAATATCTATAGTCAATTTTTTTTTTTTTTTTATCATGGACAGATATGATAAACGCTATAATAAAAATCCGTTCCAGTCACCGCAGTGCATTATAATTAGTGTCGTTAAACCCGAAAGAAACAAAATTTACGGTGCGAAGAGTAACGTTTGCCTTTAACACCACCCAGAAAAAAAAAGTATAATATTTTCTTTCTCACGAGATCCACCTGTAACCGGAACTCCAGTAAATATTCATTGTTTGTCTGCCGCTACGCGCTTTGTACATCGTCGATCGACAATCAACTGGGAGAATCGGCAACAACTGTAGCATTCGCCCTATAATCATTCCCTTTAATACCGTGTACACAGACTGAAAAGAATGAGGTGCGAAATTTTCGTAAACCAAAAATAAAAAAAAAGAATATGCAACTATAAAACCTTGCAAATCGTGACCGATAGATTTGTGTTAAGTTTATTAAGAAATGAATACCAGTTTTACAATGACAAAAAAATGTACAGTAAAATTTCTTTTATTACTATGTCCAGTTATGATAAACACTATACTAAAAATCCAATCGAGTCACCGTAGTGTCGTTTAATTAGTATAATCAGTATAATTAGTACTAGTTTAATTAGTATAATTAGTGTCGTTTAGTCCCGAACGAAAAAAAAAATTACGGTGCGAAGAGTAACATTTGCTTTCAACACCACGAAAAAAAATACAAGTTCTTTTTTTTCACACGCGGTCCACCTGTAACCGGAACACCAGTAAATATGCACTGTCTGTCTGCCTGTATGCGCTTTGCGCGTCGCCAATCGGCATCGACGCGGAGAATCGGCAACAACTGTGTCATTCGCCTTATAATCACTATGGAGTCATCTTTTTTCAGTCTGTTTACGCGGCATTAAGGAGTTAATGCTCTGTATACAGACTGAAGAGAATAGGGTGCGAAATTTTCATGAAAGGAAGAAAGAAAAGAAGACGTATTTTGTGAAGCGTTCGTCGAACTTTTCCACAATTCAAATTCCGAGGTCTCACAGACTCTTGCGAAATCGAAACTTTTTTTTTTCGCTCTGGTAGCGTTGTTTGCATCTGTTGGGAGAGTGAAGGAGAGAAGTACAAAACCGAGAACTCGCGTAGAATTTCGCCAATTATTTACCTTCATGCTTCGTTTGTATTCGCCGCTCACCGAATCGCTGTGCTTTCTCTTTTACTCCGTTTGTCCGAGGCGAACTCTTTTGTTTCGGTGCGGCACAGAAGCGCGGTCAGTCAGTGCGGGGAGCGAACAAGGGTGCAATCCATTTAAGCCGCGAGGGCAACCGAGCCACCCTAATGATCCTCGATCTTTTCGCGCCGCGCGCGAGGAAAAATAAGAAGAAAAAGAAAGAAAAGAAAAAAAAAAAGTGGGAAATGGGAGGGTTGGTCCAGAGTCGGCAGAGGCGAAATCCCAAATAGGGCTAATTTTTCTTGGATCGTGACACGGCGGGTTGCTCTCTTAAAATTATATTTTCTCACCCCTGGACGCGGTCCAACGGGGTGTCGGCGAACTCGTCTTCGACTCGAGAAACTGGCGCGAGAAACTCGTCGCTTCTCTTCGGAGAAACTTTTCCATCGATGCCTGCATAATGTGTCGGGAAATCGGTCGAAAGATACCTCTCTTTCTGGCCCCTCGAACTTACTTGGGTTCTCTAAGCTCCAAACACAGCTCGGCACAGTTCGCTTTTCGCCGAACAGATAAAAACTGTATATGTTTATTCGTGCAATCTCGTGTGCGCAGGTTGCACCCAACGATATGGAAAAGTCTCTGTGTTATCTGAACTTTAAAAAGGGGTCCTCGAGAGATATCTATTTTTTAATATTTTTCGCATACAACCCAAATGTTATTTTTTGTTGTACTTATTCTTACCGATTACTCCGTTTGCAATACTCATAGCGATACGGAAAAACACGCGCCGTGCATAACACTTCACTGACATTAATTTGTTTACTTATATTTGAGGGATACATTTTGATATTTTGTATAGAATATAAAAATTATAATAAAACAGTATATTAAATAGTAATATAATGAAATTTGATATATTACAAATATTTTAATAAATCATCAAATATATGTAAAAAAAACCGTAAAAAATTAAAAAATAGGAAATGAAAAATCCGGATACCGAGAAATAATTATTTCTCAACGATCTTTCGGGTAAATAATTTCCGGTCTACTCCCGAGGCGCATAAATCTCTCATCGCGTTGCCGTCATCCGTCCAGCCACGTCTGTCCGATCGATTCATGAATGAAACGCGATAAGAGCCCGTGAAGCGCCGATAATCTTTATTGCCGCATATCCGACCTCCGAGGTTATCCGGAACGCGGTGCGCACACGGGACAAATAGCGGGTGGGTCGTAGTCTCGTCCTCACCGGACTGGCCTTACCTTCCTCAAGAAGGTCAGGCATGGCCGAGTCCGACTTCCGCAGGTTTTCCGTACAATTACACCTGTGCGACAGCCACATGTACCTCCGCGCCTTCTTACACCGGCGAAGCGCTCGCGATCGCATTTGACCCTAAAGAAACTCGCTGCTTGCGCTTCGGACGGGGTCGCGGTTTCGTTCCTTCGAGTTTCCTCCCGCTGTTTCCTCGAGCACGCTTCCTTCCTACTTGCCCATTTCTCGGTGCGCTCGTGCTCGACGCATCGACTCGGACGAGAGTCCACCGGAGTTTTACGGAGACAAGAGAATACTCCGCAAAAAAAAAAAAAATACGAGCTTAAGGAACCGTTTGACGAATGCGCAGAAAAGAAAACAAACAAAAATTCCCAAACCTCCCAAAAACTAAGTCACAATGCGGGACGAGGTATATCGAAGGTATCGGCGGGAACCGTGTGGACTTTTGGGTCGTCGGGGCTCGGCGCTGCAGTTCTCATGAGGCATCGCTGGCCGTTCGATTTCACGGACCCTTTGGGGGGGCACAGTGGACTCTTTGTTCCATTGCTGTTGGCGAACGACGCAAGTGAGCAACGGTCTCGCGTGGCCTTGGTACTTGCTTGCGTTTGCGTTGTCCTCTGCCATCGGCTCTCTCGCGAGCCCCAACGAGGCGATCGCCGGACACAAAGAGACGCCGAATCCGCGACGGACCGTGATGCGAGAGGAGGAAAAAGAAAAGAGGCGAATAGTGAAGGAGAAAAAAAAAATGAATTAAATAAAAATAAACGAAATCGGAAAAGAAAATGAAAAGATAAAGTGGCGGACGCGAAATCTCGGACGGGATGTGTCCGACCGAGTGAAGAGGATTTCCGGTGGCTGGCAGATTTGCGGTCGGCTCGCAGCGGAGCTTGAAATCATTCTTTAGGATACTGTAACTCTCCTGTTGAGGTTAATTATGAGCCTTTGTCGATATTCTTAACCCGCATCCGACAAAAATTGGATCCATTTACATCCATAATATAATAAAGTATGGTGTATATAATGAGGGCTTGAGCGCCCGAGTGTCTCAGTGTCGGTCGAAGTGTTTAAGTGTCCATCAGTGTCCGTCTGAGCATCTGTCTGACTGTCTTTCTGACAGTCTTTCCGACGATCTTTCCGACCAGAGCTGGGCAGTACTTGAAGTACATGAGTACTTATTTGGTAACTAAAGTCCGTACTTAAAGTATTAAAGTACTTTTCGGTACTTTAAGTACTATTATTGAGTACTAAGACCATAGTACTTGTACAATTTTGAGCATACTATGATCAAAATTGTAATAAATGAGGAAACTTTGCACCTCTTTCGTAATGTATAAAAATGTCTGTCTCATAACATTATTTTACTCCCAGCCCAATATTTTCCATTTAAATCCCAAAAATACGATTTTTCGTACATAAAATCGAGATTCCAATATTTCACTGTACTTTAGTCCCATGGAAAGCCAGCGGATTCGTGTGCAGCGGGGAAAAATATATCGAAATACGTGGCAGTTCATTTTTAAAAAAGAAAACAAAAATTCGTTAAAAAATTGCAAGGCTACCCCTTTCGAGTCCATTTTTCGCGTTTTTCAACGTTCTGAAACTGTCCGATAAAACGTTTCTACAACTTCAGACGAGACCTTATCTTGTGTATTTTTCCCGCAGAACACGACGAGCACCTCGGATTTTGCCCAGCTCCATTGGGAGCCGAGATATCGACGTTTGAAAAACACGAAAATCGACGGTTTTCCAAAAGTGGGTCAAACATTGAAGCATATTCATTCGATTTTCGATTCGATTTTTTTTTTGTTTCAAAGCTATATTCGATGTATTTTTTCCCGCTGATGACGAATATAACAATTATTTAACTCCCAACTCAATATTTTCCATTTAAATCCCAAAAATATGATTTTTGATGCATAAAATGGAGACCTTTCTCACTTTCGACCACTGCACTAGATCCATACGTCCCAGATTTAGTTGTTATACATCCTGTCGACCTCTACTCACTATCCCAAGGTCCAGTCGATTAGTCTGTTACCAAAGATTGGAAACGAAGAGTTTGGACGTTTTGAAAAAATGTTGGCCCTGAACAGGGCCGTTTGATTTGAAAATTCTTCCCCAAATTGCGTACTCGTGGAACTCCGCCTCGTCCGATTAAGAAGAAAAGGTACTTTGTATTTTATAAAAGTACTTTAAGTACGGAAATTACTTTGTATTTAAAGTACTTGCGGTACTTAGTACTTAGTACTTTTCGGTAGTTTGCCGAGCTCTGTTTCCGACTGTGGCAAAGCAAGCCAATGACTGCACGAGTGCCAGTTCAAATTAAGAACTAAACAAACCGATCCTGAAGGAAGTAGCTTCTCGAGACACCCGCGAACATCTCCTTCAAGGAAACCCTCGCACGGGATGTGCGTCCACAGCGCACGCAACGACTCTTTCCGGTAAAGCCTCGCAGCGCGGATTCCAAGAGTCACTCGAAGAGTTGGAGCAAAGTATCCCGAGTCAACGGACGTGCACCGCGTCTCACCTCGTCTCGCCTCGCCGGGACGTTACTCAGGGTGCGGCCCCCGTGCAGTTGTTGAACGACGCCGAGGCCTGTACGTGGCTAGCGTCGCCAATGCCTGCTCTTATGATACAGGGAGACGCGCACGCAACGAAATCCGAAGAGCGCGAAGTCTATGATACCAGCGATTTAACTCCGCGACAACGGCCAGAGTCCGTTGCACCGCGTCCATCCGCGGGCTTTGTTGTTGTTGATGTTATTATCATTATTGTAACGAAAGGAGAGCCGGAGAGTGCGGTATCCTCCGGAATTGCATTCCTCGGTCGAAGGGCCAGTGGGTAGCCGCGGCAGGAAAGAGAAGAGTGGCGGCAGGAGGAAAGTAACAGCCGGGGCGAAGAGGAACGGGCGAACGGAGAGGAAGTGGAGAAAGAAAAGAATGAAAGAGAGAAAAAAAAAAAAGAAAGGCCCCGGCACTCTCGCGAGAATATAAGGCCCCGCGAGAAGGGTCTGCCACGGAGGTGGAGAGGAGCCCCTGAGAGCCTCGGAGACGGTTAATGTACCGCTACCACCGACCTCTCAGCCCCCACACAACATTCGAAAGCGAACCGCGCTACCCCACGCAGCGAGAGAGGATCCTCGGCTTCATTCCTCCGCGTATCAGTCGCGCTGACACGGTCACGAGGATGCAGCGATAAGAGGAACTCTCCTCGACGGTCAATTAAATTATAGTCTGACCGTCGCGTTAAGGAGGTCCGTATCCACTGGACTGGAACAACTTTTTTTCGCACAATTAACTCTGTCCGTTGAAAGTTGATGTGGCGGGAAATTTTGGTAAAACGTCGATCGGCAATTGACAATGACATGTTACCTTGACAAATTGCAATTTTTTTTTAATATTGTTTCAACGGTTATTATTACATATTAATGTCATTAGATATATTTTTAATATTCTGACTCGTCAGCCCGAATTATAATTTATATTTCCAGAAATAAATTCAATTATTCACTGTAAAAGAAATTTGTTTGAAAGTTCATGAGCGGTATTGGAAGGTTTTTTACGTAAACTGTTTCTGAAATTTCAGACACATGTGCGTTGCTACTTTACAGTAACATTTTTATTTTTAATGAAAATTTTTGTGAACTTCAGCTAAAGGATTTGTCATTTTAATATCTTGTATTTTTATTTTACATAAAAAAGTACATTAAGTTTACAATTTATTTTTACAATATATATATATATATATATATATATATATATATATATATATATATTTCATTAATTTCATGAACCAAAAAGAACGTGGATGTTTTCGTGGCGGAAAGTACCAACGACGTACTGCCAGAATTTCGTCCTAACGGCGAAAGGTACCCACGTTTCAGTAACCACACGTTTCCAGAACGATAGGAAATTTATACGAACCGTTTGATTATGCGAACACAGTAAAGACGCCAATTCGTCTGCGGAACGGTCGCCGTTACCGCTCCGTGCTTTCTGATACTCCGCTACATCCGCGACTTGTTGCTTGGTACTGTTTCGAGAAACCCGTTTCATTCTAATGATCGCTCGAAATCTGTAATATAGGCCCTACATTATGTCCGCGAGGCGAGGGAAAGAGCAGTCGTCGTCTTCGGTGGACGATGTACATAATTCGTTACGTGTCGCGTCTCCGAGTTGAATAGGTAATAGGCCAAGCGGGAGCAGAGTATATCGGCGACGAGCAGTCGACGACCTTCGTTCGCGCTGTATGCATACCCACACCAGCACATATGCTAGATCTTTTCGCTTGACGCCGATTTCTGCGCAGTTCCTTCTCCGGGCCACGTCTAAGGCGAAAAAAAAGAAATAGAATATTCGTCTAACGGTTGTACCGTGATCCTGCAAATGGCACAGATTCGAATGTTGTTTGAGCGGCACGTGCAGAACCTGTGTGGAAACTTAATGCTCGGCACTGGCTAGGTACCAGCTATTTTTTTTTGCTCTCTATCTAGCGACCGTTTAAAAAAAAAACTGCCTCGAACCTAGCACTATGCGTAATATCGCGGTTTCTGGACGGCGGATAGATTAGCTAACCACAGGCTGGCCAGCAAAACTCGACTCGTACACGTGACGAAAATTTGTCGATGAAGTTGTTTGCAATAACTTTATTCATCATTTCATCGATTGAGGCGTCTGTTTAATTTTTTTTTTTTTAAGTAGCTAGAAACCAGCACTATGTGTAAATTCGCGTCTCTAGAACGGTGGATGGATCAGCTAACCAGAGGCTGGCCAGCGAAACTGGACTCGTACGCTGATCAAAATTGGTCTATAATGTTATTTGCAATAACTTCGTCCGTCGTTTCATCGATTGAAGAGCCTCGTAAAAAAAACTAGTTGGAACCTAGCATTATATACAATTTTGCGGTATCTGGACAGTGGATAGACTCGCTAGTCAGAGGCTGGCCAGCGAAACTGGACTCGTACACGTCACCAAAATTTGTCGATAAAGTTATGTGCAGTAACTTCACCGGTCGTTTCATCGATCGAGAGGTGAGTAAGTTTTTCCGTCTAGGTACTGTCTAGCCCCCGTCCAGTTTTCCTGCTCCGCATTCTGACAAACTTCCACACGGTAAAGATGGATTGTGTTCGAAAAATCTTCGAGGGTAAAATAACGGTGCAGGATTTTCGTCCGCCTCCCTTGTCTCTATTTGTCGGCTCGAGGGACTCCCCGAAAACGAGCGTCGGGAGTCTCGTCAGTCGACGAACTTATTCCTACGGGACCCTGGAGAAGAGCCCTTAATTGGATCCGATCTACGCCCCGAACGATAACGGCGGGATCTCCGATCTACGATCTCCGACGGTGTTTTTTTTTTTCTTTCTTTTCCGAGCGTAACACATATATACTGTGAACCTTGGTATTCCAAGCTCTCAGGTGTAATCTACTGTGCCCCGTTGGCTTTGGGTCACCGTAATCTCGTGGGAAGGCGACGAGGTCGTCCGGGCTTCGAAATAGAATCCAAAGTCCGAAAAGCATCTTCTCACTCCGGTGCTATTAGAGGGAAATTTTTTCGGGTCTTTTTATCCTCCATCTTAGAAGACCTTGGCTTTCCCCATTCCCGGTTGACATTATTATCAACTTATCGCTACGGCAGTTAAATAAATAAATTCGACAATTAAAAAAAGGCCACCCGTCTGAGGAGAACGCAGGGACTTGGACGGTCCTCGATCTTCAACCGGTCCGGACATCGGCAAAAAATGGACCTAAAATTCCGAAAAAATTCATGGAGCTCAGAGTGTCCTTTCTTCACTGGCAGAGAAAAAAGATTCTCCAGAAAAATCCACCTCGTTGTTGAAGCTTAAAAACAAAAGGTTCCCCGGCGGACGACTCGGATTAAGGTCGCGGTCTTACTCGCGCTTTCCGTTCGATTGAAAATCATTAAAGAGACATCGGAATCGACAAAAAAACCGTCGGTTTGTCCGATTAAAATGAGTTTTTACATGGAATTCGTTGTTGAATTTATTGCGATTGCAATTAAAGTACGTGAGCGTGCAACGAGAACGATGGGCATACCAATTTGGTCTGACAGTAGCGACGTCGAATTCGGCACCTTTGGTATTCACTGACGGTTAAACTACCGCTGTCTCGCGAAACGAGTTATTCTCTGTCCGAGAAGAATCTCCTTTCCTTCTCTCATTCTCCTTTCTCTTTATCCCTCACGGGGGCCAAACGGCTCCGCGGTAACTTCGGTCGTTTAGTCGCTTGCACAGCAACCCAACGGCAGCAGCATCAGCCAAAAGTTCACCTACCAAAGGCGTGCAGCTTCTCCCCGATGTCCCCCCTCTCTCCCATCAACAGACCGAGCGACCGCTTCGTTATTACGTACTTACATAATTACGAATGCGTGCCGCCCGAGCGAACCCCGAGGAATCCAATCATCCTGTAACGTATTCCTTTGACGGCGCATCTCGCAGCATCCGCGTCATGGACCGCACTACACTGCGCCGTTCCGATCGGCTGTGGCCGATCCATCAGAAATATGACACCGCTGAGTTTACGATGGCCATTGGGATCGATCTGGCGGCTACCATCGAAAACACGAACAATGTTTCGCCCCACTCCGGAAAACTCTGCGGGAGTTCGCATTTTTTTTTTTTTATGCCCAAGGAAGATACTTCTCCGAGCGGAGTGGAAGCGGGCCTCCTCGAGACAGTTGAAACCGATCGAGATTGTCGTGAACGGATGAGGTGTACCTTCGGACCTGTGCCAAAGGACAAGTTTATTCGCTGTGGAACACTTGAAATAAAAATTGCGATACTAAAGTACAACATATTCGGCAAGATACAGACAAATTATGTACTAAATCAAATCGATAAAAAAAATTATATCTAGTCTGCAAATAATGCTGTTTTAGTTTTTTTTTTTTTTTTCATTTCAACCGGTTACATCCATGATGTCCGCATTAATATTTAACACGGAATTTGACAAGAAATGGATGCACCGAACATAAGTTTTAACAACGTTCCTTTCATTAGTGTAATTCCACGATAGATTTAAACAGCGCAAATTGATTATCGGCTACGAGCGTTAGAGATCTTAAATCAAGCTGTCCAACCGCAATTCCAATGCCAATCAGTTGCATATAATAGATACAGACAAGTTCCTCGCTCCATAATTAAATTGATAACAAAAAATTACCTCCAGTCTGCAGATAATGCTGTTTTCGTTTTGAAAAAATGCCAACCAGTAACATTGATGACCTTCGAACTGATAAATGGATGCACCGACCATAAATGTTAAGAACGTTCCTTCCATTACTCTGAGTAATTCAACGTTAAACATCGCAAAGTTCCCCGACCCGTCTAAGCAAGCGCAAATTCATTATCAGCTGGGAGCGTTGCAGATCTTAAAAAAAAAAAAAGTTTTCCAACAACAATTTCAATGCCAATCAGTTGCGTATAATGGCTCGGCGAGATTAATGGTCGATTGAATGAATGCAACTCTCCCGGGACATTGCTGCAGGTAGAGGTCGAACGAATGTTGGCTAGCAACCGCGGCGAGCACAGCCTGAGACCCCGCGGTATCAGGCCGAGTCTCCGATTGTGTGGGTGCACGTGTCCGTGAGTCTGTTTACAACGTAGGAATTTAAAGGCCAAGGCGGCTCGGCTGCTCCTTTCGAAGTAGAGAAGGAAGAGCCCAAAGAAGAAGAAGACGAAGAAGAAGAAGAAGAAGAAGACGAAGAAGAGGGTTGGTATAGTGGTGGTCGTCGTGGAAGGGCCTAACCCTCTTAAGCTTCGTTCCGGTGGGGCCTCACGAGGTGGGCGGGGTGCTTTGTCGGGGCCCACGGACTTATTATACGTCCGAGCGAGGCATCGGCATCGCACAGTGTTCCTACGCTTCTGGACCGAACGTCCATTCCAGGCCTTATTCCTTCGGACCGCGCTCTCTCGACCCTGGTTTCGCGTATCTCGCTGGCTCCCCCCTCCTCGCTGCAACCCTCCGCTCAATCTTCTCATGCCTTCCTTGCACGGCCAGCGACGATACATCTGAGACATGCAGGCAAGGACGGGGCAAAACGGACCATTTTTACGAATTTTTCGCGAGGCACGCAAATAAATGTCTCGTCGCAAATGGGGGACATCCATTCTGCCCCGGCGGTCCGGCTTGCCCCGATCTCCCTCGTACGCAATATGCGAGATGACGCTGCGCGCTCTTCGCCCGAACGGGCCCAGAGAGCCTTATATTGCCCGGGTACGGTCTCAAATTCGCTTGGAACGCAAGAGGAAACAAAGATTGGAACAAAGAAAAAAGAAACGCACATGGTATCTCGGACCTGCATCGCCGACACGCCGACGAGTCGCGAAATGACCTCTGACCTCGTTCTCCTTTGTTTTATACACACACTTTGGCTGTTATTCGTTTTTTTAATATTTTTTTCTAAATCCTGCTTTATTTTTTTCTAATGAGGAATGGGAATTTTGGGCGGGCGAACGATTTTAGGTGATTTTGAGACTTTAAGATTTTATTGTGTTAAAGTGGTGAATATGGCCCAATTCGTATATTTTTCTTGGAAATCGACTTTCACTTTGCTTACTGAACCATATTTTTCATTTTACCAGATTTATAATTTGCTTGAAGATTTTTCTATTGTAACTTTGTACATCGGATAAATCGGTTTGAAACGATAGGCGTTGGAGATAGGTAGAGTAGGGCTTTTAAACCACACCATGCACTTTCTTTTTGTAATGCGTTCCGGCGATAAGATCAGAATTTGTAATTCGCCGTGGCATTTCGGAAATAACGCGACGTTACCTCGCTATTCGGATCCGACTACGCGATCGGTATTTCACTCACTTCGCTCGATTCATTGGCACGTCCAATTTTCACGGAGTCCGGCGTTTAACGCACTGCGGCGAAGCAGAGAATCATAATTAACACGGACGATAAACTCCACGTCTCGTTATCCTCGCGAGCGGCTCGGAAATGCTTCTCGAACTGCGAATACCTCGCGAGCGTATCTCCGCGGAGCTCGCAGACTAATTATAAGGCGGCGAAAGATTATAACCGGCCAAGCTATATAACCCCACCTTGCGGTGCAGAGCTGATACGAAAAATTTCGAGCACGAGATTTTTCGAAACGAGTAACAAGCTTACGAAAATATTTTATCGAATTCGAACATTAAAATTTTTAAAATGTTCATTCGTACACAATTTTTCGAAACAATTGGCGCTTGGCAGACATTGGATCGTTCATTTTATCGATTGCAACGATTCACCAGCCCATCAACTTTTTTTAACTTGATACAGTTTTTATTTCGGGGTAAAATAAATTCACACCTGGGAGAAATTCTCTTTAAATCCAAGTCAACATTTTCCTAAGTCGAAGGGAATTATTGGAAAATTAAAAAATCATTACGCGAAAGTCATAACATGAATGATAAATCAATTTCATAAACACTGAACCATCTTCATTGAGATTGGGAGTTACAGTAAAAATACAAAAAACAAAATTGGTCCCAAACGTTGATTGTAAAATAAGAAAGTTTTCTTATCGAACGCTTAACGAGATTTAATATCGAGGTAAAATAAATTGATACCTGTGAGAGATTCTCTTTAACTCCGAGTCAACATTTTTTTTTTAAGTCGAATGACATGGCGCTACGTCGGAATAACGCCGGTCCCACCCGCGCCACAAAAGACAAAGTGGACAAGAGCAGATAGAGAAAGGAGATAGGACGGGTTCCTAGGACTGCTCCGACGAGATCGAGATACGCTACATGCGCATATAGATGGTAAACTATAACCGTGGCCGCGTGCATAATAATGCGTGGATGAAAGCTTTTTGGCGGCGAGGAGCTGTGAATTTGAGCGCCATGGTTCATTCATGCGTTCTCCAGCGATGGGTCGTGGGAGCGAAACACGAAAACGATTCAAGAGGTCACTCACGAACTCTTCGCGTTTCCTCCTCCGGGGTATCCCTTTTCCATTATTCGCGCCGCTTCTTCTCGCCTTCTTCTTCCTGTGGCATTTTTTTTTTTTTTTTTTACTGTGCCCTCTTTTCTTTATTCCTTCACAATTTCAGTTTCAATTTTTTGTCTTTTATTTTTTCAGCTGTAAAATGCAGAAGCGTGAAATTTTCGTTCGTGGAACCGCGCATTACACGGTACGCGTGTGATGACTGTTCCATTTACTCGGGCTTTGGGCAAGAAGTGCTGTGGGAAAAAAAAAAAATGCATGGTTCAATGACACGCAGGATGGAAGTTTTGAGCGCCGAACGGAAAGAAATAAAATTCGACAGTGCACGGGAGGGTATTCACGGGGCAAAGATTGAGAGGGCGAAATCCGGCGAAACTTGCGGTTACTCGCGGGAGTTCTCTCAAATCCTGCGGAAGATGCTTTTTTTTGTTTCTTCCTGTCTTTCGCTTCTTTATTTTGCGGTTACGCTCGATTACAGGGGCCTCGAGCTTTTTCTCTCCGATCCCCAGCGAGATGCGAAGAATTGGCCCGAACGAGAGAACTCTTCTTCTCGGTTGTTTTTCTTTTTCCACCTTTTCTTTTTCCTTCCTTTTTTGCTTATTATTGTATTACTCCGATCCGCCTCGCTCGCCCGGTTCGCCAACAACGTTAATTGATCAGCACGGTTGCTCGCCTCGAGCCTGATGGATATTCAACCACACCCAGCATCACGTAATTTCTTTCCGCGTATAGGGTAACGCGTTACAATGTTGAAGTGAGAAATTAATGCTTACCCAATCACGATACATCAATTTCGGTTCACTTGAGATTTTTTAACGCAAAGCATACACTTAACGAACCACGAAAAAGATATTCGAAATTGAAACTGTCAGCTTTTAACTGACAAAACCCCTTAATTAAATTTAAATACTAATAATAATATAACTAATAATTATGATAATAATTAGTAACACTTTTTTCGAGCGCAGATGAAGAAAGATTTTTTTAGTTTCAACTTTTTTTTTTTTTTTTTTTTTTGACGTTCAAACTTTCGTTCGAGATTGATACAGTTCCACCTAGATAAACACAGAGATATGTATAACAACAATCGGCTGTTTGCTTGATAAACAGAACGAATATCAGGCCTGTTAGCTATCATGAAAACACGGTCTCGGCCCTGCGATGCTCCGGGTCTTATCGCATTGTCGCGGTAACCGAGAGTGTTGGCGCCCGGTCCTCTATCTGCTCTTGATATCGCATTCCTCGAATGTCTCTTCCTGGTGCAAGAAATCATACAAACATTATTTCGAATCGAATTCTCTATTTTTTACTCGTCTTGACCGACTGAGGCTGATCTTTTCTTTTTTCATTCGTCCTTTTTTTTTCTATTTTTTTTTTTTAACCGAATATTTTTTTTTTCGTCTTAGCCGATGACCGTCCGGGTTTCTATTCACGTTCGATTCTCGGTATGCTTTCGATCCTCGAGTTTCCTCGTTGCCGGGCAAGGGTGTGGCGAGCCGGGACAGCCGCGGGTTGCCGTAAACTATTTCCCCGACGAGAGGGAACCGTGTTTCAGGATTAGACGCCAGAGACCGTTTTCTGCCGCACAGTTCGAAGCTCTCTGTATAGTCTACGGTATACAGTATACGCGCCCTGTGTGGTATCGTCTCTCCCTGGATGCACCCCAAGCGCAACGGAGATGCGACGAGATGGGAAGTGTAGAGCGGAGACTGCACGATGGAGATCTGTGCGCCGCTCGACCGCAGGCACTAAAGTAAAATAAAAAATGTTCGAACGAGGCGTAAAATCCCTTCGAGGCAACGCCGATTTTTAAGAGACAAACGGGCACGGTAAAAAAAAAAGTTATTGAATTTTTGTGTCCCAAAGACTTTATCCGAAAAAAAATTCAAAATTACGAGGCTAAAGGATGAAGACGAAGATGAAAACATCTCAACATCAGCGATCCAATGCACAGGGGAATTGCTCAAGACAGTTCGATTCAATTAAATAGTTCTATACAAATAAAAAATAGTCTCTGACTTGCGGGTAACAAACAGCGAAAAAATTTTTTGACACTCGTCAAATATTTACTCTCCGGAAAGCTCCACAATTTTTGTTTTCACTATTTTTACAATTATCGTTGTCGATGCATTTTAAGTACGAAAACTATCCGTCAGATTGGAACAAAATAATTATGGAACCAATGTCAAAAATGCGATGGCTAAATTTCCCATAATTATTGATATGTTAAAAAAAAAATGACAAGAATTTCGAAACGTGTGTTGAAATCGGGTCAAGCCCGGTCAACGAGTCTCCGCGTGCAAGAAATCTTTGTTAAATGTCCGAGCCTTCTTTGCCGTGCAGAGTTTCAATATTACATCACTCGCGAGCGCGATTCGCAGAGCCAACGGTCGCCGAAGCCGTTGACGATATCGTACAGGCCCTGCGTCGTACAGTTGTAATCTTGGCGGTGTGCGTGTGTCGCGTCGATCAAGCGTCGACAGTAAAAGAGAGCCCAGACTCCCGGGTGGGAACGTGACGCGGTTTTCTCGTATCGGGCGTCGGCGTCCCGCCCGTTTTCTACGCTTGCGGAGTCTCTCCCCGCGTCGTCGTCCCCTGTGTTGCTATGCGAGAATCCCGGGGTCCGAGAACGCGCGGGACCAGAGCGTCGGAGGCGGCGTCGATGGTGGTGGAGGACAGCACCAAAACGAAGGAGGTGGACGAGCCAAGATGCCGAGGAAATTTAACGATACCGTGGAAGAAGTGGAAGACGAAGAAGCTGAAGAGGAGGAAGGATACAGAAGGAGGAGGCCGAAGAGACGAAGGAAACGGATGAGGAGACGTAGAAGGAGATTAAGGCCGACTCCTCGTTGTCTCCCGGCTCTCTCTCCTCGTTGCTATGCGAGAATCCAAGCTCCGAGGGATGCCAGCTTCGACCTCTAGCAGCCAAAGAAGAAGAGGCGAAAAAGGAAAAATCATCATCATCATCATCATCATCATCATCATCATCATCATCATCATCATCATCATAATCATCATCATCATCACCACAATCATCATTATCATCACCATCATCATCATCATTATCATCATCATAATCATCATCATCATCACCACAATCAGCATTATCATCACCATCATCATCATCATCATCAGCATCATCGTCGTCGGAGGATGCACTGTTGCATCGACGGTAAGGAGAACGATGAACGAGGCGCGTGGTACAGAGTTGCACGTGGGGGTCGCGAAGGCGCTTCGCGGAGGTCGAAGAGCCACTTCTCCAAATCTTCCCCCTCTCCGAAAAAGAAGAACCGTCGACCAAGATCGAGAACTTTCTTGCCTACCAACAGCCTCCCGGAGAGGGAGACACATCTCCGACGGTATTTAAGCGCGATAAGTGCAACGCGTCTCTAAGATGCAAGCGCAATGGCGACCGTAGCGCCGATCGCGGTTCGCGCCTTTTCTCCCGGCAGCGATTTCAAAGGGGTCTCTTCCTCTCCCTCGGATGTCTTGTGCCTTTCTGTGTTTACAAACAAGAGGTTTCCCCGTCGCGGTATCCCACCTCCGTAACGGCCTCCAGCTCGACCATGGCCCTCCTGCTCTACCGCGAGCGCTATTGGCTCATTGCCGATCTCCTCGTGTCTGACCGCTGCCACCACTACTACTGGCCGCCCGGCACTGGAGACCGACGATTCTGCTGGTGTCGATGCAACCGACGGGACCCTTAACACTATCTCATCATCGGTATCCGCTCGACGCAACGGCGGAGGGATCGTGTGTGATGTGGCGCGAGTGTGCGTCGATGTTGTGTGTTGTTTTCCTTCTCTCTTCGTCATCCTCCTCTTCGCATCGTTCACCGCACGACTCCGATAGCTCTTCCCGCATTCGCTCCGTCCTCATCCGTTCTATCGTGAAAGGCGGTTTTCTCGCTTCGTTTATCCCTGGTCGGCAACGGCCTTTCCTCCTTCTCCTTATCCTACTGTCTACTCTCCTTCTCGCCTTGCCTCACACTCTCCCACTCTCTCGCTCTCTATCTCCCTCCCTCAAACGTCCGAACGACCGTTGAGATTTAAATTCCTGCCGAGGCGAGGCTCGCCACCGAGCCTGGGAACCGACGACGACGACGATGATCCTCCGTGTGTGTGCTCTCTCGCTGGTTCGGAGAGATGAACGAGGAGGAGGCGGAGGAGGCTGTGGAGGCACGAACAGAGAGAGAGAGAGAGAGACTGTTGAAGTAGAAGAAAAAAGGCAGAGGAGCGAGAAAGATGGAATGTAAAGACATTCGGGATACTCCATGCATCCGAGGAGAAATTATGGTCTCGTCGAGTGTATCGGATGTAGGCTCGATAATGAATTTATAACGAATTTTCATCATCCGCAATTTTTTTACCTGTCTATCCCGGTCAGAGCTGCGCGGATACTTCAGATACTCGCGGTACGTAATGAAGTAATGAAGTATCAAGCACTTTAAGTACTCAGCGCTGAGTAGGACTTACGCATCCAAGTATTGGGTACTCCATAGTACCTAAGGACCTGAATACCGAGTATTGGGTAGGACTTAAGCACCCAAGTGTTGGTGCTGAATCCTTCGAGTACATCAGCACCTCGATGCACAACTCAAGGACTTAAGACAATTGCGAAATACTAATTCCCGTAGGGTTTTTCATTGAAACTGATGAATGATGAACATTTTAACGACCAAATTCATTTACCTGTTTTTTCTACATATCATCATAAAAAAGGTCTATTTTTTAACGCCAATGACCACTTGAGGTACTGAACGCTGGGTTGGATCGACGTACACAAGTATTCGGTACTGGGTAGTATTTAAGGACCGAAGTATCGGGTATTGGATAGGAGTCAAGAACCCGACGACTGGGGAGGAGTCAAGAACCCGCATGCTGAGTAAGAGTCAAGAACCCGAATGCCGGGTATTAGGTAAGATTTATGCACCCAAGTACTGGTACTGCATACATCGAGAACAACAGCACATCGATCCGCAACTCAAGGACTCATCATAATTGCGAAATTCTCATTCCAGTAGGGTTTTTGATTGCAACTGATGAAAGATGATCATTTTATTGAGCAAATTCATTTACCTATTTTTTTTCAACATTTCATCATAAAAAAGCTCTATGTTTTTTTGTCACCGGACGTGTCGGTACTGATAGCGCCAACGACCATTAACAATTATGTCTTCCGAGCACTTGTTCGGTGTGTGATTATTCAATTATTGATTGATGATAGGTGAATGAATGGTCGGAGGGATGAAAGCATCTTCTCGACGAAGCTCCGACGATGGTTATCTCTCTCCCTCGACCTGTATAATTAATGTGCTTATTGCTCGTTCAGTGGCGGTGGAAAGGAGAAGGTGAAATGAATGCAGAGGGGGTTGGCGGGGGCGAGATATGGAATGTGGTCTGGTGCGGCAGTGGGATGCGCAGTGCGCTTCAAGAGTCGGGACCACTTGCTCGGGCCAAAGGAGCGAGAGGGTGTTGAAGAGCGAGACGAAGCCCACGAGGACTCATGTGCGTGCGTGGACTGAGAAAACACATAAAGTCCTCCGTACTCGGACACGTGTGTGTGTATACGGTCGCCGTGGAGAAAGACGGTTAGGGAAAAGAAATCGCCGGAGGAAGGAAGAAGAAACTATACTGGATGACCCAAACGAGCGGCAGCCCTTCCGCCTCTTCGTCCTTTTTGTTTTCCTTCCTTCGTTCTCTCTTCTTCTCGGCCTCTCGAGATGCTTTCGCGATCTCTCGCCCCTTGAGGCCGCACGTATCTCTATCTCTATTTTTTTTATCCCTCTAATATCTGGTCCTCGCTCACTCGGCTTTTAGTTACGCCCGCTATCATTCATAACTGGAGGGTAGTTCTTTCGGCGGGCTGTACAAGCCGACAGGTAGTGTCTAGACTCTCGGCTGTTCCCTCCGGTGTGCTTTACCGACAAGTGGACGCAGGATCGGATCAACATCGGTGCAACGCTCGTTCCTCTCAGCTGATGGTGATACAAAATTATCACTGAGAAACAGTTATCAAGATGGCTGTCAGTGTTTCTATACACCGAGAAGAAAAATATAGTTGGATCGATCAAAAGTTGCAGTTACATACGTTCGACGCTGTTGTTTGTTTTGTACAAAGAAATGTTTGAATTTGTTGAACGATTATTTGCTTGAACCGATTTAAAATTTGTCGATTCAAACAAACATTGCTTCCTAATGCATGCACGTAAAATCCCGTTTTCCGTTCCTGTGAAGTGGGCGCAGAATAATACTGGAATGAAAGCTTCTCGTACTAGTACGAGAAAGTACCTTTCTACGCATACTTCCCAAAAATGAAATGATTTTCGTGAATTTGTTAGGAATGATTGTGTTGAATGGCATGGGCGTAGAAAGGGAAGTCCTGACTCTCGTGTGAAAGTCGCACTCGTCAAGAACTCCCTTTCTACGTCCTTGCCGTACAAACAACTACTGTTGTACCAACTAAATAACACCTTTGAACGTATATCACCGCGCTTCAGCTAATCCAGCCGTGTCTTTTTCTCAGCGTAAGATACCATCGAAGTCTTGTCAGCTTATCGATTCATCGTCCCTGTTGAAGAGAATCTTATCGAGGCCAATCAAATGTGGAAATTCTGTCTTCTACGATGCCGATGTTTGTAACGACATTGTGCGCAGCGATTTTGAAGAGGATCATCAATCAGCCCTTCGAGAGATATTTCCAGAACAATGACGAAGGATTACGCAAAGGTGGAAAAATGGTCTTCGGTGCGGAATTCGGTTTGACCCTGCTCTTCGAATGTGGCGAGGCGAGTTCCGTCAAGTCTTTTAAAAACGATGGTCTTTAAAGAGAATCCTCAAGGCCACCGCCGGTTTCCCTCGACGAGAGCGACCGAAGCCTCCGAAACCCCGCTGATAGGAACACTGGTGCACTGGCGAAAGAAGAGTTCGTTCGATGTTCGACCTTCTTCCCCGACGATTTTCTTCTTGTTCGGCCGATGTCCGGCGAACGTGACGGCTTAAAGGCATTCCACAATTCCTCGGATTCTTTTCTGGCAAACCGATCGGGAACTGTTCTCGAGCCCGATCCACCGACAGCCGAGAACCGGTGGATCGAGCCCGGCCACATCCACGCTTCTTACTCTTCGAGATCGGTTCACGTGCTCGGACGTCACGTACCTACTTGGGAGACTCGTGAAGCTTTGGAGTTGCTCTTTACGGACAACCCGTGGTCCAGCACGCCCAGGCGATGATCTTTCTCGGGGCGCAGGAAGGTATTCGTCACTCCGGACTTTAATTCGAAACACGAACGGGACACGCTCTTTAAAGGCCCGCCGGGCTTTTAAATCGTGGCTATGTGCGGCCTTATCTTCAAATCGATCGAAACCCCGGAAGATTTATTTTGTTGAGGGAGAGTCGGATTTGAGATTGAATTGAGCTCTTAAAGGCCCCGATGAGATGAAACGTGGCAACGAGTTGCCAGCGATCGGTCATTCTGGATCGAAACTCCTGAATCGGTCCAAGCACGTGGCTAATTATGATTCTCAAAGTAATGAACCCGAAGTCTTTTCTTAATTACCAAAATTAATTCAGTCAGTACTAAACAAAAACCTTACAAATGTAGGATTTCCCATCGCCTCCTCCTTGCCCACTCTTCATATCTGCGCGGCAGGAAGAACAAAAAAACATCGTGCGTTTATTGTGCCCAAGAACCGGATAATTCCTTGCCAAGCCTCATCCCAAAAACTTCGAGAAAAACGTTCGCGTTATTGTCGCTGCAAATGCAGGAAGAATGCTATTTTTGAGGAATCTCTCCGTCGAGTCATCAAAAGACACAAGCGCAGAAGAGAACGAATTTGAATTCCGGGGTCCCGAAGAGGTTCTTTGAGACCCTCGTCGTCGCGATCCTGGGATCTCCGGAAAATCGGAAAATTCCTGCGCAGTCTCGCACCGCGATACCGCACCCTTTCGAGCTCCTTCTATTAGCACTTTTCATTTTATTTTTATTATTCTCTCCACTGAAATCCTTCTCCGAGGGTCTTTCGGGCTCCGGTCACCTTGTTCTGTGCGTTTCATTCTTGGGACTTTGCGCCGATGTCCGAAAGGACCTTTCGCGCGTTCAGGTTATCACTCGCCAGCTGTTTCCCTCTCCGTTTCGATTTTATCTGCGATTCTCCGCCGAGAATATTATTGTCCGCAAAGATTTGACGGACGGACGTTTGAGCAGCTTCGCCGATGTCTCAGTCGTTGGTCCGGAGCACCGACGACCGCAAAGTTTCATCAATTACGCGGGACTAACCTCTCCGAGGGATCCACAGTTTTTCGTCACGCCACGCCCTGCGCCCACCGTTCACTCCGGTAATTGTCCCCGGTATCCTGGCCTTCTTCTTCACCGCGTGTGCCGAGAGGAACGAGTTTGGTGGAATTTCCATTGAAGGAAGACGCACAGACGAGCGGTACCGAGGACTCTCTCGGCTTCCCGGTTCTTCGACCGCTTGGTTTGTCAAAAATGCACTCTTTTTTAAATGTTCTTATTAACATTTTTTTTTAATTTATTTATTTTAATCATCGGATCTGAAAGATCGTGCCGATAAGACTCGCGACGATTAAGGAGTCCGAATACGTTTGGTGATATATTAAGTACGTGGACAATTTTTCATTCGCTGTTATGGCCTCTTCCTCCTCGAACTTGCTCCACCCCGTTTTATGCACGCCTTGTAATTACAAAAATTGCCAGCAAGGACTATGGGATGAAGGAAAAACGACCGCGGACAGAGAACAGCGACGAGATTATTTTTCTCGAGGCGCTGAAAGATTCATAACTGACGATTCTCAACGGATCGTCCTACTACTGAAAAAAAATGGGCCACTGTAATTTAACGCGATAGACGGAAATCTGACGATCTTCTCGAAGAATGGGCATAGGCCGGAAATGAAACAAGTAAATTTAGTAAGCATTTTTTAAAACACAGACGTCCACAATCTTTTATCCTGGTAATCCTACAATTTGTTTATAACAATAAATACGGTTCGTTGACGAATAAACATTGGGGAGCTTTTTCGACAAGAAATGCTTGTTAAATATACAAACCCCTTTTTTTACTGAGTAAGGATAAGGAACCTCTGAACCAATATAGAATTGACGATCAAGAAATATTTATTTATCTATGTTTTAAAAAAGAGAAATCTTTTTTAATTATCCATTGGAATTTTGATATTTCCCGCAAAGTTGGTAACATCATTAAAATCTTTTCGACAAGAAATGCTTGTTAAATATACAAACCCCTTTTTTTACTGAGTAAGGATAAGGAACCTCTGAACCAATATAGAATTGACGATCAAGAAATATTTATTTATCTATGTTTTAAAAAAGAGAAATCTTTTTTAATTATCCATTGGAATTTTGATATTTCCCGCAAAGTTGGTAACATTATTAAAATCAGTTGAAGTATGAATTCTCGACGGTATCGTCCGGCCGACTTCACACGGTGGCTTCGCAGAGGAGATCCAAAAGCGCGATCGTCCAGTTTGAAGCCTCCCAGGGTGCTGTTTTCTGCCGGACGCTCGGTGCCCAAAGACCTCTCGCTTTCCTCGACCTCATACCCCCCGCACTTATCTTCGAGCGGCCAAGAACAACGAGGCTACAGAAGATTTCCCTTTGTTCCCTCTCGAGCTGGAGCAATTTCGGACCTCTCGTGTTGCGTCCACGTGCTGTTGCCTCTCCTCGCCCTGGCGAAAGTTTCGACTTCCGGTGAGTGTTATCTGGACTCTTGGGGTCTGGCCACCCATGGAGACGAGGTCCCTCGGTACTCCCGGGTCCCGGCTCAGGTACTTCCTCTCTCCACTCGAGAAATTACCAAAACAGGTCCGACCTATCAATCCCCAAAGGGTTGCATCGTGACGTACTTTTTTCATTTGTTTTTTTTTTTTTTTTTCACTTGAAATATTGGAATATTAGCGAGTCAACTTTCCTTCAGGAGAGCTTTGAAGAGGGAATAGGGCTTTGAAAGACGCATTAGTAAAGAGTAAAGATTAGTCAAAAGTTCAGATTAGTGAGAAATGTGATAATGAAACAATTTTTTTATCAGATAAATTATATAGTTTTTTTTTTATACATGGAACTGCAATAGTAAGAAAAAACTTTTGAACATTTAACAAATATTTGATGTCAACGAAGGTTCACAATATCTTTTGAATGTACTGACGATTGTAAATATTATAAACGCGAACCAACTAAAAAGCAGAATTTTATTTTCTGGTGATAAAAATAAATGCGCCCAATTCCGAGCAGGAAGCTGAACAAATTTGTCTTTGCCAAAAATATTATCGATATAAAAACTTCGCATTGGTGAAAACCGATTCAGCGATACGAATTGGACTTTGTCGGCTCGTGGCTGTCCCCTCTGATGTTATTCCATACGCCCCCATAACTCATAGTTATTTCGGATAGAACCCCGCAGAACTGCACACACATACACACTCGCGAGATGCCCAACTGCGCGCATTGTTTAACACCAGCTACCGTGCGTGGCAACGTCATACGGGCGCAGATGTTGGTTTCCGGCCCGTGGCCCGGCGTTGGGTACAGTTCGAATAATCGATAACGACCGCGACTTCGGTAAAGGGTTCGCCCATGAGTTCCACAGTGCGGTACATCGGCGGCTCAGAATCAAAAGGGCCCAACCCGCAGAATTTTACATGGGGCTTGCGCCCTTTTAATTCTGAGCTGTCGTTATTGCTCCGACGACCAGGTCGAATTAGGACCATGCGCGAGGAGTATCGTAAATTCGAATGGTGCATTGAAGAAAAAAAGGGGCAGCTCTCTGGATCGACGATAAATTTTAAACGTGTGATGACTCCCGTCCCGCTCGATCTTTCGATCGAAACAAAATTGAAAGATGGACATTTTCAGAATTATAATTGTTCATATGTTTCACATGTCAAATATGAATTAAAAAAAGACAACTGTTTTATTGATCGAATTATATATTTTTTAGATCATTCGATTTTTTTCTCAACGTTGAGATCGTTGCACCCCTTTAATACTGCACCCATTGCTACCCAGCAATGGGTGCAGTAAAAGGTTCGCATTTGAGTTCCGTAGTGGCGTACATCGAGGGCTTAGAATCAAAAGGGCCTAACCCGTGTAATTTTACATGCAGCTTGCGCCCTTTTAATTCTGAGCTGTCGTTATTGCTCCTACGACCAGGTCGAATTAGGACCATGCGCGAGACGTGTCGTAAATTCGAATGGTGCATTGAAGAAAAAAGGGGTAGCTCTCCGGATCGACGGTAAATTTTAAACGTGTGATCTCTCGTCCCGCTCGATCTTTCGGTATCGTGTATCGACCTCGATGATCTCGATTTTCCCTTTCGTACGTCCCGTTCGCTTCGCTCCACTCCTAATCGTTTACCCGCTCGTCAACTACTCGTTCACCGCAGCCCACACGATCTGTGACGTAGGGAAATATCGTGGATCGAGGCCGTGACAAATCTTCTCCGTTCTATGGCTCGGCGTCGAGAGATATATGGAAGGGTCATTGAGAAATGTGTCGCAGCAGGTCATCGGCGTCTTCTGGACGTCGAGGCCGCGGTAAAAAAAAGAGCAGAAAATAAAAATAAAGAAAACGTTGCGCGGAAGTTTCGAGTGCCGAAACAACCGTTTCCACTTCCCGCTCCGATAAACTCCGACCTCTTGACGATATTTTTATGACGATGTTCATTCCGGATGAAAATTCGATTTCTAGAATGTACAAATCTGTTTTACCTTTCAACGGCCAATGAGGCACATTTGATTCGCCCGCGAAAACAGGTATTTTTGAAAGTATTTTCTTCAATTTTCGTAAAAATTTTTTGACATATTTGAGAAATCGTAATGTGAACTGAAGAAAGTTTGCCGATCAGAATTTTTTTTGTAGGGGTGAAACTTGAAGAATATAATTTTTCTCTTGTTTCATATGTCAAATATATGAATTAAAAATTCGAGGAACAAGACAATTCTCGATTTTATCTACAAAATTACATTTTCTTTCGATTATTAGAAAAATTAATTTTTTTTCCACTTATTATTTTTCAATTTTGAGATCGTCGCAACCTCCCCAATACGAATTGCAAATTGGATCAATAAAAAAAACAAGGTCTGTTGTGCGCACAACCCTTCGTTCGGGCGAGGCTATTTTACCGGATTGTTTTTTTGCCTCGCGTGTCGGCGATCCCCAACGAATCGTTAATTAATAACCCTCCACCCCTGCGCGCCGAGGGTGGTTGGCCCGACTTTTGTCGTTACGGAAGAAATTCGGCTTTTGACTTACGCAGCTGGCGCGCGCGCGAACGCGAGTCCCCCGTATATCCGCGCGTATAGAGACTCTTGACGAGTGGCACGTGGCGCACACTTCACCCACACACACCGTATAAGTCTCGACGATTCTTGCCACGAACCTCTTCGTCTCACCCCTCGATTCGCTTTGATACGTTGCGAGAGGCCCCTTGACGAAAAAAAAAACAGTCAGCCTGCGAATGCGGACTCGATATACGTGCTGACTGCTGCATTTGTATACAGTCGAATGAGCTTGTACGTGTACGCATTTTTTCTGTTTTTTTTTTTTTTTTTTTTCTTTACGACGTCGCTCGTGTGCGGATGCACGGAACGCACTTTATAATTGTCCCACACGCAGATGCGAGTAGGCCTACGCAAATCTCTTTTTTTGTAACGGTTCGTCGGCAAAAAAAAGATAAGACGCAAAAAATAATTTTAAAAATGTTAAGGCTAAATTCACCGTAGCAAATTAGAATTACCAAAAACGTCTCCTATGATTTCGAACATCCAGGAAGGTTGGAAAGTTCAATAATTTTTAAATTGACTTTTTTGAGAAAAAAAAAAAAAATTAAGTGAATAAAATGTTTTGCATAAAAAAACAAGAAAAACGGATCCGTGTTCTCCATTTAAGATGAGACTTATTTTTTTATTGGTAACAATAGTCCGTATTGCCCCGATTTTGCCAAAGAATGTTCCAGTATTCCGCTCCAAAAGAAATGGAGACTATAAAGTGCAAGTTTGAACGTGTTGCTATTCTAAACGAAGGGGATAAACTCCAAAGAGATATCGAACAAAAGACCGTCATTAGAAAACCGCTCGAATTCAAAAGATCCAGGTAATCACTATTGACGATGATGATCTGTGTCTTCGTCGCCATATACAACGATACGACTTCCGAAGTTCACCTCGGATACTCCAAGTGTCAAAATTGTAAAATAAAAATTGATTTGCTGCCTAGCCAAAACCGCCAACCCTCGACGTAAATCTGCCTACACAATTCGCCAACGAAGTCGTCGGGTCAGGTCGAGCAAACCAATTGTAAAAGTCGGCCGACCGAGACAATGCAACAGTCGTACATTGTCTCCCCCCGTCCCAGAAACAATCCCCGCAAAACCGACCGACCGATCGACTGATTTACAAAAATACACTGTTCAAATATTTTTCATAGTTTGACGCCACGGTTCGTTGATCTCCGCCGCAATAAAGCTTAACCGCCGTCAGATTATCGCTGCCGGTTTTCATGCTTCGGTTACACGGCAGGAAACTGGATCAGTCCCTCGCCGGGTGGTCCTTCCGCGCTACCCCCGAAACGGACTCCCGATATAATATTCGCGCTCCATACTGGGCTCTTTTCCGTTCCAGCAGGTGGGCGGAGTCACCCGAAACCTCCTCGACACTATCTAGGTATATCAACTTTCCTGCGACTCTCGCTTCGTTCAATTCCGAAGAAACAATGCGCCGGACCAATGCCCGGCGCTGAAAATTTCGGAAATTCCACGTATTTTCATGGCTCGAACGTAGCGCCATGACTGGCCGATGCGAGACAATCGACAATGGAACGCCAATCCGTCCAACTTGGATTCACATTGATTTCCAAAGATTATCTTCATTGCCAAATTTCCATCGGTTGAATTAATGGCAACTGTGTTCTATCCGCGCGAGCTTCGATAATCGATGAATAATTTCCATATCGGGTCCGATCGGAATTCAATGTAATTTTATTTTTGTGACTTCCCGGTTTCGCTTTCACGAAATTTCACCCCTGACGGACTTTCCACCGATCGTCCGTTTTCACGCGCCGGCAGATATTTGCTCTTTCTTTTCAGTGAACTTACGGGGAATTTCGTTGGGAAGAAATTGTGAGAAAAATCGTGGACGACCAGATCGATGCAGGAGGTGGTCGCGTCGCGATGCATCGATGGGCAGATGTGTGGCCGTACAACTTTCTCGTACATTAAGGTATTATCCATACGTCGGCTGAAACACACTGAAACGCCCCGGCCGAACAGCCCAGCGTGCTTACATAATTTATTTCGTCCCCCGTCAACCGTCTCTTCTGTTGGGCATGTGAAAGCCGCACCGGAGAAACATAATCGTAATTCATTAGCGCTGCGCATTGTGCGCGCGCCTCGCTTAACCCACGGCCAACGGCACGAGCTAGCTTCTACACGAGATCGACGATTAAGATCCCTCCTCGACAATAAAGTAGAATCAGAAGTGGCGATCTTTTGGCTTCCGATCGGCAAACCGACAATGGGATTCGTTGATGATTCGAACAGTAGACAGATTCGTATTCTGTGCATCCAGATTCAATCCTTTCGTCTGAACGGGAGAAAAAGGCTTGACACTTCAGAAACGATTCACCGTTTTATTGTTTTCCAATTATTTGTGTGCCCAAAAATACGATTCGTTAACGAAATGAAATTGTTCGATTCGCGAACAGTAAAAACAAAAAAAGAAAATGATTGAGGTTTGTGTAGAAATGGAATGTTGTCCTAGATCGATCATTGAATCAATTTCAACCACGCCGTTCGGTAAATTTCCTGTCGAACGAATAACACTACAGATTTATAATTCTATCTCATTCCTTCACGATCTCCAAGATTTATTTTACAACGAAAAGAGCGTCTTTGGATTTCGCTCAATGTTGCGTAAAAATAGGCAAAGCCGTATCCGATATGTATCGTCATCGATCGTTGAATTAATTTCAACCCCTAAGTTCGCGCTTCGGTGAAACTCTTTAATCGAAAGTTCAATATTGCTAATTCAAGATTCAACATCCGGTACAGGTACGAAAGAATCTTGTCGCCCTGTCGTCCCGACAACATCCTTCGGTCCCATGAGGATTAGAAAGAATCGTAAATTTGTTACGGTTTCTCGATACCGTTGATGGCAAATTTGCGCCAACCCCCGTATCGAATCAACCGCTATCGACGTACCCGGGATCGATATACCCTTCCCATCGCGGTCGATCATTTTTAAATTACGACATTTTTTTTCATCAACCCCGAGCTATCCGGGAGGTTTTTCCGAGTTACCGATCTCCGCTCGGCGTCTTTTTTTTTGGTCTGTTTTACCGAAATTTTTTGGGGCAAAAATCAGCCTTGGCGAATCCCGCAGCGACGGAAGTCCTAATTTAAAGTTTTTCGTTTGCGACGAACGGGACGAGAGGGGATGGCTGCTCTTTTCCCAGGGGTTGCTTCGAGGACCGGTGCACGACCGCGGGAGGGACGAATCGCGCACGAGTGAGATCGAATCTGAGGGATAGCAGGAAGGAAGGAAGGCGCGGGAATATAAGGGTGAAATTTCGGGGGGATGCGGAAGGAAAAAGCGCGCGCGCAGATGCGCGGGAGCTTCACGAGATCGGAACATCTTTCGTAACCGTGCGTTACCATCGTTTCCAACGTACATCCACAGCATGCGTCCTTGACCATGCTTTCCGACTACCTTCTTGAAGCCCGTCGATGCATGTGTGTGTCCGCGTGTGAGAGCGCCCATGGTATTCAATGCTGAATGCACCTTGTCGGAAATTGCCACATATTGTCATTTAGACAGTCCAACCATTTATCTTCTACTTTACGATCAAATTTGTATACAATGGTCAAATGGTAACATTGTGAAACATTATGGTTTACGGTCACAAAAACAAAATTATTAATTGTGATTCTAAAAATGTATTGTTGCGAATAATGGCAACTATACACAGTAAAAAAAATGTGTACTTTTCACAACAACTTATTGTCCACAAACGTCCACAATTCTTTATTCGTTAATTTTCTAATTTTACAAATAAAATTACATACTAAAATTGTCAATAGTACGTGAAATAATAGGACAGGTTCGTATATTCAAATAAATGACAAACTCGTTTGTCACTTATTCAACAAAATTATTTTTACGAAATTTCGCATTCCGATTTTACGAAATTATTTTTTTTAATGTGTACGTTTTTGGAACCTCCATTTTTTATATTGTTTTTAGACCCAAAAAATGCCGGGCGATAAGTCAGGAATTAATTATACTCGTACGCCTTTTTTGTCCAATGCAAGAGAATGGACGTTTGGGTGCTTGGTTCCAAAAAATATTCAACCCTTTCAAGCACAATGCCATTTCTCTGCTATCGTTCAAACCGTGCGTTACCATCGGTTCCAACGTATATCCACAGCATGCGTCCTTGACCATGATTTCCGACTACCTTCTTGAAGCCCGTCGAGAAACGTCCATGGTATTCAACGCGGAGTGCACCTTGTCGGAAATTGCCACATATTGTTGTTCAGACAAGTAGAACCATTTATCTTATACTTTAGGATCAAACTTTGATAAAATTGTCAAATGGCAACATTATGAAACATTATCCTTTACCGTTATTGGTAACTATACATTTTTGGAACCTCACCTTTGTATTTCGTTTTTTGTACACTCGTAACAGCTTTTTAGTCCCATCGGAAGAGAATGGACCTTAGGGTGTTTGGATCCAAAGAATATTTAACCCTTTTAGGGACAATGCCATATTTCCACTATCCTTCAAATACATTAACCGACACATTCATTTTTCCCTATTTATTAATAATTTTTAACATCGAAAATCCGTACCCAATTTCATTGACTATAAATTACAATGTAATGATCGCCTCTCGCGAAAAGGGTTGAAAATGAATTTTTCCCTACGCTTAGCAAGCGTACGGGGAGTGCCGTGCGTGCGAGCCACGCACGTGTTGTGTGCGATGGTTTCGTGTAAGAGAGCAGCGAGCGGGCAATCCTTTCGGGTGTGTAACAATATTTGTCTCGATTGTATGCACACAACGAACGGCGAAGTCGTAACCCGGATTCTTCGGTAGGTTCAACGCGCGTGCGCGTGTCTACGTGCGGACGCGTATGCATGAACGAGCTCTAGAAGGGAACGAAGACGACGAGATTACGAAACGCGGGGACTCGCGGGTCGGAAACCCGGGAGGATAGGACAATGAGCAATCAAGAGGCTTTAGCGCCAGAGGAACCGGGTTGTACCTATACACCGAGCATTGTACGATGCACTATGTATAGCATACTATATCCGCTCCGCTGTATCATATAAACCGAGCCACGTGTGTGAATGAACTTTAATTCGGAACTAGATACACGAGTCTCGAGTCGCGTCTGGGCCGCTCAAGGGAGGGGGAACCGGAGATCGACCCGGCCGGATCTAGTTTTCTTCTTTCCGGAGTGCCGTTCATTGGCAAAAAAAAATTATAAAAGAGATCGATGCAGGGAAAAAGAAAAAAAGTTACTTGCGAATAACGGTAAAAATCTTATCGGGAAAAATGTAATGAACAAAAATAATAGTGTATTATTATTATTATTAGGGTAGAATAATAATTATAATAATTCGATACACGAGTCTCGAATCGCGTCTGGGCTGCTGAAGAAAGGGGGAACCGGACATCGGCCCATGCGGATCTACTTTTCTTCTTTCCGGAGTGCCGTTCGTTTGCAAAAAAAAAATTATAAAAGGGACCGATGCAAGGAAAAAGAAAAAAAAAAAATTACTTCCGAATAACGGTGAAAATCTCATCGGGAAAAATTTAACGAACGAAAATAATAATGTATTATTATAATTGTTAGTATAGAATAGTAGTAAGAATAATCGGATTTTAATTTCTAATTGATCAATTTTTTGACAAACTCGATTCGCCATGTGTTGTATTTTATTTTACAATTCAACTTTTCTACCATTTTTTTTTTTTTTTTTTCAGCACATAAAATAGCGAGCAGAGACAGAGCTCACGCGTCCACAATATAATTATAATACCATAAATTCATGCCCAAAGCGAACAATAGCAAGAATTATAAAAATTATGTTAATACACTCTTTCTCGGTAGTCCTCAGTTCCCATTTTTTCCGCAGCTATATATCCATCCCTGGGAGCCCCGCCGTTTCTTCCGTTCGACCAAAAAAAAAAAAAAAAATGCAAAAGAAAAAACCTTTTTTTCTCAGCTTTGCCAGGCTCGTTCCTTCTTTTTTTGCGTCTCTCCTAGCGCTCTCCTCACTCCCTCCCCGAGGTTACTCGCAGGGGTGCGTGTCACGTGCCAACTGCCAGCACCCCTTCTTCCTTCCGTCCTTGCTTTTTCGTTTCCTTGGCAAAAAAAAGCCACAGAAATTTTCGGTTGCAGTATCGGGAGAAAAAAGCCCAAAAGCCGACGGCGAAAGATGACGAGTGAAAAATCGCTATCACGACGATTAATCGATGAGCGACGAGAGTCCGTATAAAATCGATCGGACAAAATCGGGGCATCTGTCCGAGGATCTTTCTTCGTCCTCGCATTCGCAGAGTCCGGAAACTCGGGAGGGGTCGTTTTATGAACTCGGCGACCCTGCTGGCTTACGTTCCTCACTTCCTTCGATATTTTTCGCCAACCGTGTGCGGAGATCGATCCATCTCTCGCGCCAACGTCCTCGCCGTCGAGGTCTCTCTCGCCCCGTCCTCGCACTTCCTTGCCGAGGGGTTCAATCAATTTTTGTCTTCTCTCGCTTCGACCGACGACGCGAACGAGGACGGGACGCTCGATGCCCCTCGTATGTGCGCTGGCTTATACACACGTGGGTATCGCAGATTCTTCGTTCGACGTCCCGCTCGCGCCGGTGGCATCTGCGGCGGCTGCCGATGGTTCTTCTTCTTCTTCTTCTTCGTACGCTCGTTGCGCCGGTGTGTATCGAAAGAATGGCGAAAACGGTCCAGGACCCGGGGAGGAGAGACGACCCTCCGCTCTCGTCGCAGGGTGTGCGGGGACTCCTGAAGGAACAGATGATGATCCCGTTTAGGAAGCTGCTCCTACTGCTCCCGGGTAACGCAACTACTCCTAAAGGTGTTCCACTCTTCTTCGCCGAGACTTTACGGTTACGGGGTCATCATCGCTTGCTTATACAGTGACTCTCATCGACAGCTGCGTTAACTGCATGTGTGCTTTCGCGCTTGCTCGTGCTGCGGATAATATTCGCTAAGTAAAAACGTCCAGACAGTATTCTTGCGTGTCAACTGGTTTCAGTTCGAACGCTAACGATCGGGAGGTTGTTAGCAGCCTGAGATTTTTTTGTGTTCGATGATAACAGGTGGACTGTACAGATGATTTTTGTTTCGTTAAAAATAAACACTGAAAAACATTGTGGAATCTTTAATTATTACGATTGTTATTATTATTACTATTAGTCACTCGATATTGCCGGGACTTTGCGCAAGGCCGGATCAAAATAGAAATTGAAATTCCCCAACCGGGGCTCGATCGTGATAGACAAGCGTGCTGCGAATCCGATGTAAATCCGATTTCCAACGTGGCTTCAACCCCGCAAGACTCAAGTGACGCTCACTGTGTACGGGTAAATCGACGAGAAAAAAAAAAATTACTCTCGCTCCCGTGAGCGCCGATCAAGCGCACTTACACGTTCGAGTTTGCTCGCACGAGCAGATCGCGACGATCGATCCATGGAAATTTTTCTGATACCGCCCCATGCAATTGAGAACCGGCGGGTGACAGGTATTACGTAAGTGGTTGCGTGTGTTAAACCCCATCCCTCGATCGTCTTCCGTGAATACCTTCTCGTACTAATATATAAGTGCTGTAACCATGGGTTCACGTACCCTCCTATCATATCGCTTGCATCTGCATTTCCGGTGCGTGAATACATCATCCGTGCCGTTGGGCAACTCCTCTACGCACTGACATAGTTATAGCGCTCATGGTATTGTCCTATATATATATACATATATATATATACACCCATGTATGTATGCTGCAGCGACCATACCTGCACTCGTATGTGAAACGCACCTCGTAGCGCGTGCGCTCGTGCTCGCACGCACACACACGAACGTCTGTAGTTCGATCGAGTACCCAATATAATAGTGCGTAGAATAACGGCGGGGTTTCGCCCATCGAGCCAGTGGTGGTATAACACCATCGACACACGGCACGCGCCGCTCTTCCGCACAATGCCCCGGACCATCTGCACTCTTTCTCACAGAAAAATCAATGCCCCGACGACTAACGGCGAGGGTGCGATACATTCGATGTCTTCGACGCAAGACGGCGAACCGGTGCCAGGGGGGGATGCCCTGGACCACTGCGGACATCCTACCTCGAAACCCGCTGACCTCAACCGCAGTTTGCACCACTTACGCGACGAATTTTTCGTCTGATCTTTGATCGAAAGTGCTCCGTTGGGATCTTAGACGGGATGGAACTTAACGGGGTTTGAGATGGTAAAAGTTGAGCACGTATTTTCTCGGAGGAGAAACAATTAGGGGGCGGAATAAATTTGTGTTTTTCAAAGTGTAGTTGTCGGTCGAATAACGGATGCAGCTTTGATTTTGGGGGTGTAGTGCATTATATGACTTTAAAGTCGGAGAAGGTAGAATCATGTAAGATTGAAGTTAGAAGAAATTGACGCGTGAATGCATCAAGTCCACCGAAAGTGATCTACAAATTTAGGGTATTTTTCATTGAAGCGAATACTGTTGTCGTTCGTTATAGGCTTGTCAATAAAAATAATAAATAACAAAAATTGATTTACAGTATTTTCTCGAGTCGTATAATGGGGTGTTGCCATTATTAATCGATCAAAATGATATTTTTTCGTAGGCTACCGGAAGTAAATTGATTTAAAAAATCTCCACCAATCTTCACCCATTCAGTGCAAAAATCAATAACATTGATTATTAAATTTTGATATAAAAGTTCATAAATTAATTATATTACTTAAAAACCTCATTAAATATTATTTTATTTACTTCGTCGATACGACGATATCCTGCTTCCCAATTCGCCGACTAAACGGCTTGCTCCAGTTCGAACTTCCTTCCTAACATCCTGACCCAAAAAAAAAAAAAGAAAAATCGCACTCCCCCTGAAATCAACGTCTGGCAATGCACCCTCCTCTCCTCACTAGCAGTCGCCAACGTACTTATTGACTTATGTCCTCGCGAGGAGTCCGTGGTCGGATCAGCTGTCGTTTGACTTAATCGGGCGAGCGAACGAATCCCGCATCGATGTACGCGGAGGGAGCGTGGCTCTATTCCCGAACGAGTGTGTAAGTTTCTCTTTTGAGGATCGGGGCGCAGTGCGTCAACCCCCCTGGTCCACGGAGGGTTGGTTCCTTCGCACGTTTATTGTTCCACGCTCTCGCCGGCTCGCTCTCCTCGCACTCGAGAGGGTGTAACTCCTACAATGCCCTGCGGCTCGAGCCAAGGAGAATCGGCAGTGTTATAGAGAGCCGCCAGCCGAGGAAGCATTGCATTAAAGCCAGGAGCCAAAATACCCCCCACCGCATCCTGTGCGCGGCCCGGAGTACGAATTTATTGCGTCGTCTGGAGCCATTGGCCACGGTCCGACTTTGCTGCGGCTGCGAGGAGAGTCCCAAAGACGTGGGGCACGGGCCACAACGAGAGATTCGTATAAGTATGGGGAAGTCGTGCCACTGCCTTCCTTCCTTCCTTCCTTCCTATCCAGCTTGCGTGTTAGTGGCGCGTACACCGTCGCGCTCTGTGTCTACACATTATTCTTCCAAGATATTGCGCACGAGTGCGAGAGAAAGCGATCGAAATTATAAGGGAAAAGAAATTTTGTGAGAGAGGGCGAGAGTGCCGATGCCGGGGAATAAGGCGAGGACAGCAGCGGCCGTGCTCAGCTGCTTATGTGTTTCTGTCGTGAAAAGTTGGTGCAGGGGTCTCCGACCCCCTCTAACACACAGCTGCTAGGTGTGTCCCCGCGTACGTAGAGGATCGCACACCTCTCTCGCCCTAGGAATCGTCGGTTTCTTGGCGCGAGCCAACCGTGACATATGACGTTGAATTTCTTATGCAACGTCTCCGACGAGTGGAGTTACATGGTCTCGAGCTATATCTTGATGCTAGAATGTATCGTCTTGGAAACAAAAAATTGAATTAAAAAAAATCATTTTGGGCGGAAGATAAGACACGAAAGAGACGAGGTTTGTGAGGCCTCTTTTGGAGAAACACCTGTGCCCACGTGGAATTCGTTTATCGTACTGTTGACTTTTCGGTCACCGACGCGACGTCGTCTGGCGAACGGCACTGCTCGTGTTTATTTTTTAAGGTGGAAATTTAAAACGGTATTTCACCATCTGAAATTTAATTATCGCTCTGCTGTACCTGTTGATTTATTTTTTATTTAAAGCTTTGCCGATGAACGATTATTTTAAGAATTTTAGACATTTCCAAGATGCGACGATAGATTGAAGAGCCTTGCGTGATTATAAAATTCTTTTAAAAATTCATGTAAAATGCACGTCGTAGACAACATTCACTGTAGGAATTGTCGTGCATTGTGACGACTGTCATGCACCGTAGACGATTATAATATTTCCATAGAAATTTACAGTTGTCCGTGAATCCTTCTGGCGCCCGAAAAGTCCGTAGCGACAGTGCGACTGTGATTGGCCTCGAATCAAACCCGAAGCTATAAATGTGATTTCTGCAGCAGAATTACCACGATCCAGGCCGAAGCTCGTTCGGACAAGCTACGGTTACAATTTCGCGAATATGTAAAGTAGGCAGTAAGCGTGCAAGACGGTCGAGTGCAATAATAATGCATTCTTTTTGGACCCAGTACGCGATTGAACAATGACGATCGGTTCGACGAGCTTTATTCGTCGGTGAATATCGTTGGTCGGGTTATCCCAGAAAGTCCGAGCCCGGAGCAATACAGTCATTGGCCACGATGCAATAAACAGCTTATACGAAAATCATAAAGAGATCCCGACCGAAGACCGTCAGCGTTGTCCGTATCTGGATCAACCGCGATTAATGGGGTTCCCGAGGCATCGCTCGACGGTGACAAAAGGGGTCGAAACGCGTGCAGCGCCAATGTAAAATTAGGTTTTCCGACGTGACCCGCTCGATAAACCCGTGCCGGATCGTTGACTACGCTCAAAAGATAACGCTTCGAAGCTCATTGCCGAAGTCTGCCGTTATGCACACACGGCAAATCTATCTTACACCGATGTAAAGAGCGGGGCGAAATGGACCGTTTGAGATTGATTTCTTTTATTTCGGCCCGCCAAAAATTGGCAAAAGTGGTCCGTTTTGACCTCGCCAGCGGGTTCCGTCTTGCCCCGTTCCCCCTGCATACCTGTATCGCGCTAATAACGCTCGAGCGGTTCACGCGCTCGTTTGTTCGTCGGCACAGGGAGCTGCGGTATTTGTCGTTAAGCCACACCGACAATAATGGACCCTTTTAATCCCCGACAATTATTAAGCGTCGTATACTCCGTACCTGTTGTTTTGGTATCAGAACGTCACAATAGGGCCTCGGCCGACTCCATTGTTTTTCCCTTCTGTGCGTCCAGAAAACGGAGTCGAGTCGCGGCGCTACTCGCAAGCTGGGCGTCGTGGAACTTTGACTATTTCTCGATTTTTATAGTCCGTATATCGTTCGCGCTCATATTTTTAATTTTTTTTTCCTTTTTTTTTTAAGTTTGATTTAATTTTTCGTAATTGTTATACATTCCATGTTCTCGACTGGCGTAGCAACGGTCACGCTTGAAAAATATTGAAAGAAAAAAATATTCGATGATAATTAAAGTCCTATCAAGAATTAATAGTTGCAATATTTAGAATTTTTTTTTAATCCAATTTTCCCCTCGAATTAATTTCACCCATAAGGAACGATCGTCGGAAGATTGCCAGCTCGTCGAATTTTATTGATGTACCGAATATAACATCGATACACCGAGCCTGTGAGAGTTTCGATAGAATCCTCAGTGGTCCATCCACGCAGGGAGGACAAGCATTACTTTGCGTTTAACGCTAATTAGTCTCTGTCCCCTGGCTGCGTAGAAGAAGCTACGACCCACAGAATCCTCGTAGATCCGAAGAGACAACCATCGTTTCTCCCGAACGACTCCCTCTCCGCAAATAGTGTGCAGGAAAAATCCTTACGGATGAAATCCAGGCGGAGGGTGACGATCAAGGTGCGCGTACGCCTCGTACGCGGGGACGATCGGAATCTTTCGTCTCCCTTCGACTTCCGTCCGGGCATTTCACACGCTCGACCCACCGCAATATCTATCGCCGTCCGAATATCATTCCTTCCTCCCCGAGCATACGAATTTTTTTTTTCCGTCCAAACACGGACGTCCGATTGGCCGGAGGTTGATTTCCCGAGTGTCTCCCGACTGGGAGAGGAGCCAGCCAAGAGCCGCGACCCCCCCGCCCGAGAAGACCGAACGAACCGAACTCTTCGGCACCCCTGGAGATTCACACGGGCCTTCGGATGTCTCTCGGCGCTTTTCAAGCCCCGCGCAGGGGTTTCCCAGGCGAAAGAGACGTACCTTGCACTCGCGCGCTTTATGCTGTCGCTATGTGCGAGCAGATGACGCTCACGTTGTATCTTAAATTACTATCGAAGAACGGCTCTTCGGCATCCAGCATTTCGGTCCCCCATCGCATGCGCGCAACGGAGAAAAGTCGGGATGCCAAGTTTATCGGTATTTATCGCATCCGATCCGTTTCGCCACGCAATGAGAATTCCTTCGATCGGCGTCTTGTTAGCCGGATCTTTCACGAGAGGCACGACGTGTAGGGGTGAATGGAGCGCACGGTTCGGTTTCAATCTCCAGTCTGCGCGGTGTGAAAAAAAATTAATGGAAATCCAAAGGTTTTTTCAATTTTGTCTCGTGAAAGGTTCGCGGGCGTGACTGTAGGCAAAGATCGGATTTGCTGTCGTGAAAGAAATTGTCAATTGGTTTTTTGGGGTAGTTTGCGGTATTTTATTGTACAGGTATTGTATAGGATAGAAGTGCAAGGGGAGGATGGTGCAAAATTGAAAATGAAAGATGATATGGCACATTTGCGCGCTACTGTACCATTAGTCGCTGTTCCCCACCGGTGGGTCACAGTGTGCCGTCTTCCGTTCTTCGTTAAGATTACTGATGGATTCGTGAATCGCATTGTTTTCGCCTGAAATTGCTTCGGAGATTTGTTCGGAATTCTTTGACCATTGACGTTGATATTGGCTCAACGAGAAATACCCTTTAAAGGGAACGAAAAATGGAACTTAAGAAAAAAAAAAATTGGATACTAGTGCCCTGGTGATTCCTGCCCTTGGTTTCGATTTTCTCACGAATTTTCGCAGTTGCAGCTGACCGATGAAAAAATAAAGCCCATCTAATCGCAATGTACCACTGGTCAGCTGCTTCGTAACGGAGCTGGACATAGTATCGAAAAGTACTTGAAGTACTGAGTACCGCAAGTACTTTAAGTACAAAGTAATTTCCGTACTTAAAGTACTTCTATAAAAAATACAAAGAACTCTTTCTTCTTAATCGGAATAGGCGGAGTTTCACGAGTACGAAATTTGGAAAAGAATTTTCAAATCAAGTGGCCCTGTTCAGGGCCAAAATTTTTTCAAAACGTCCAAACTCTTCGTTTCCAACCCTTGGTAACAGACTAGTCGACTGGACTACGACGACTGGACCTTGGGGTAGTGAGTGGAGGTCGACTGGATGTATAACAACTAAATCTGGGACATATGGATCTAGTACAGTGGCCAAAAGTGAGAAAGGTCTCGATTTTATGCATCAAAAATCGTATTTTTGGGATTGAAATGGAAAATATTTTTTTACGTTACGAAAGAGGTGCAAAGTAATTTGCATATGATTTTCTCATTTATTACAATTTTGAGCATAGCTTCCTCAAAGAGCGAAGCTATGCGTCGAAAATTGTACAAGTACTTTGGTCTTTGTACTCAGTAATAGTACTTAAAGTACCGAAAAGTACTTTGATATTGTAAGTACGTACTTTAAGTACCAAATAAGTACTCATGTACTCTATGTACCGCCCAGCTCTGCTTCGTAATGAATTAATTGAAAACTACCAATGATTTTTTTTTTGATTTTTCTTCGTATCGTGTACACGAGATCGAAATTAGTGTTCTCATCGATATCGTTTATTGCCTCGAGATCTATCATCCGGATCGTTATGCAGGTATCGACGGTCTTGTGGGCACAATAACGGTTCAGCCACGGTTTACCTGAAGTCTCGTCAGTTCGAGTGGCACTTTTCGGGTGCGCCTGCGCCAAAAGAGAGGGACCATAATATACAATATCCAATGCATTCGCAGGTACTCCGGTGCAAGTCGAGTGGGGGTAATCCCTCGATGTTTACCGACCAATTATGCGATTATCATCTCTCATATTTATTCAGCTCGTCGGACGAAACACCCCTGCCACCGTGTCGGGATCAATAATTGTTGAAATTAAATACTAAAAAAACGGAATTCAGTATAATGCCAATAGTGCCACATTTATCCATACAACATCAAATTCTATAAAAAAAAAAAAGCTCGGGCAATTTTTTATTTAATTCTTTTCACCGCTTTTCTTTCCGATTTAACGAACATGATATTGGCTCATTCCGTTAACCGCAACAATATGCCATTATCATCTCTCAACGTCCCTGCCACTGTATCGAGATAAATAATTGTTAAAATTATATATTAAAGAAAACGCCATCCAATGCAATACTGCCACACCTATTCATACAAGATCAAATTCGAGATAAAAAATCGGCTCATTTTTCATTCAATCTCATTTTCGTTGTTTTTCTTTCTGGGTCAACGAACATGAAGTTCACTCGGTGCATTAATCGCAACGATATGCGAATTAACGTCTCGATCCAAGAACACTTGCTCATTGAAATACGAGCACGGGGAATGCCACGTTAACGTTTTGTCCCTGCCTCTCTATCCTCGTTTTATTTTTCACACTGCCTCGAGAAACGTATGGACTTACACACACACACACACACACACACACACACACACACACACACACACACACACACACACACACACACACACACACACACACACACACACACACATGGCCATAAGGTTGACGAATTAGTCGCCGTCGAAGGATTTCTAATCTTTCGCTCGTTCACGATGCACTGTTCGCCACGATGTCGAGAACCCTGACACAAACACATACGTTGGCTTATCGTGACTCTGTGCGACGCGAAGACGAGAACTCTGGCTCGCACATTTTTCGTGGCTTTCAACCGTCTTCTGTGTGCATTTTTCCACGATCGATATTTGTACAGATGCTCGAACAGCCAAGCCGCAGATACTCTGTTGTTCGAGAGGCAAAGTTTCGAGGGTAAAAATTCGATGAATTTTTTTTTTTCTAACTTGAAATCTTCATCTCGCCCAAAAGTATTCGTTATTGCTGCAGGATATCGGTGTTAAGGACACTCGCGACCGAGAACCGTTAGCGCCGTTCATCAGGCTCTTGGTTTTTTTTTTTTTTTTTTTTTTTTTTTCTTACCCAAGTTTCCATTCGCGAACTCGGCGGAGATTGAATGAACGGCTGTGCGGCACATGGAAAAGGGAACCGGGCTTTTGAGAAGAATTTGCATACCGGTGCTCAAGATCCTTTCATTAATGGGCCGTGTTCTAGTCTGATGATTCTTCGCATATGCTAATCGACACTGTTGCGCTGTGTTCGAAGATGTTCTCTCGTTCGTTCGATTATCCCATCGGCCAACCCTTGCGGGAATGGACCATCGGTTGCCATCAAATTTCTCGACTTTCTACCGCTCGGTAGTCAACCCTATAACGGCTACTGAGAAATCTCAGCAGATGCATGTAATTAATACATTTCCAATAATTTATTGAACAATTTTTTTTTTTTTCAATAAAACATTTGACTCGTAATAGTCTAATATAAAAATTGGTAATATTAGTATTTTATGACCCCGAAGATATCCGCGTGAGATTAAATTTCATCAAGCTAAAACGGCCGTGTATTGCATAGCACAAACTTCGCTGCGCGAAGTTCACTTAGAGAATAAAAATCTATAAGTGAACGATTTTTTTTTTTCTTCATAAAACCGTGCCTTGACGGAGACTTGACAAAGATGAAATTTGTTTCATGCAGATATCTTCAGTGTCGTAGTGTTTTCACGGTTCCAGCAGATTTAGAATCTTACTGCCGCATTCGCGTTGGAACTTCCAATTTTTATTAAAATCAGTAATTACTAATACCCAAATTGGTGAATAGTCAGTAATTCGCATTTTAACCGGGCTAATAAATTTTTCTACTTTTGCATTTGAAGTCAATTTAATTTTTTTTTTTATCGGAGCAATTTACACCCTGAGGATGCAAATTGATTACTTAGAATGCCTTCTCGACTTTCCAGTCGAGAAGGTGTTCGCGAATGAAAGAAAAAAAAAAAAACCCCCGAGTGGTTTGTTTGGCTAAAACACGCGGGAGGATTTTGACGGAAATTCGCGTAGATACGCGGACCTTCGTGAATACCGCTGCAACTTGTCTCGAGCCGAACGGAAAAGTGCTTGCATAGCTTTGGAGTAACCGCAGGTATACTTCGCGTATGTACAACAAAACTGTATAATGGTAAAGCCAGCGTACGATTGCTGTGAGGACAGAGGCACGACTCCCACGCGCGCGTACCTGCCGTGTGAAAAATCCTCGAAGAATGCGAGGGTGGCTCGGCCGCGCGATCAGGTGAAGCATTGTGATCCGGAGAATGAAAAGGTACGGATGAATATAAGAGGAGAATAGGGAAAAAAAAAGCGGGCCGAGTAGTCGCGTACCTGCCGCGCGCCGATGTGCATCCTGGCGGCTCTCCAGTAGCCGGTGCATCCCCCAAAGGAGCCGGGAAAGACCTATGTATATATCGAACGAGAATGAGGACACGGGAAAATCCGAAGACGATCCGGGAAAAAAACCCACCTACATATTGCCGAGAAATGTCGCCCACGATCTTTGACTCGCTCGTTATCCGGTGATTTTTTTTTCATCAATCTTTTTTTTTTTTTTTTTCTCCAAAATCCTTGATACGATCGCAGATCCATGTATCATTCCGACGATCGGGACATGTCGAGTTTATTCTTTGCTCGATCAATTAGTCATCCGGATGGTCGATTTTTTCTGTCATATATTTTTTTTTTGATAAAAGAAAAAAAAGATTGACTGGAAATCCGGTGATACGTTTGAGGTCGCATAAAATCGGAACCGATAAGGCTCGATACGATCTTGAAATATTCGATATGTTGTGCTTCTGAGAATATAACTGATAAGACGACGATTGGACTTTATTCAATTATGGAAAAGAAATATCGAAATCAGGGGCAGGGGAAGAACAGGAGGAAATGTTTTTTAATATACTCCTGTACACAAAATTCGTCCTTCCGATTTCAATAACGTGACACAAAGTGTAAATAAGAATGTAATACAAGAAGTACATATTTCTCGTATTTTAGCATAAATCCTTTGAATTTTTTTTTTTTTTTTTTTTTTCACTCGATATATAAATAAAAAATGTCAACACCCTGTAAAATAGTTTCTTATGAAATTGAATGTACTCGTACCGGACGTTTTTATCCATAAACTCGTACACGAAATTTCATGTACAATTGTGATGAAAAATTAATGTTCAGTCTATTAAAAATATTGGGAATAATTTGCCTATTAATAATGTACTTAGATTTTATTATAAAAGTACTTTAATTCCAATAATTTACTTTAATTTCACTCCAAAAAGCCCCTTAATTTTTCACGACAATCGTACATTAAATTTAATATACCAATTATCGATAAAAACTCCAAGTCCGGTACATTGAAAACAATAAAATTAATGATTTTTTAACAGTGCAAAGCTACGGCAATTTCACTCTAAAAGTCCATAATTTTTTCAACGACAGTTGTACATCAAATTAAATGCACCAATTTTCCGCATAAAAAACTTCAATGCCGCTGCATAAAAATCCATACTTTTTATTAACAGTCCCCATCCCGGTTCTAATTTGTCATAATAATTATTCTCATAGCGTCGTTAATCGCCATCGAATCCCCCCCCCCCCCCCCCCGACAGCCTAGCGCGTGTGTAGGTTCGTCGAACCCGCGGGGCGATCGTCAAATTCGCGTTTGCAATGAAATTCCTCGAAGGTGCCGGTGCACCGGTGGGCACCGGCTTTCGCTCAGTGCCGTGGCCCGGCGGTGACGAGAAGCCGCGGGTGAGGCGGAGGGTCCGATCGGTATCGATCAAAGGGTGCGCGCATGAGCGGTGCCGGGGACCCCACCGTGTAAACGGCGGCGCGACGATGAGGAGGGCCGGGCTCCCCCCCCCCCTCCCCGCCCCCCTACGGCGGATAGCAGTCCGTGCGTTACTGACCACGTACCCGGCTCAACGGCGCGCGGTGCACTGCTGCTGGGCCCCGGAGGGAGCCCGTTTCGTCAAAAGTGTGCGAGTGCTGCGCCCTTTAGGTTTAGGCGGGACTCACGAGCACCGCCGATTGGAGCGCCCTGCCCCCCACCACTGTCTCCCCCTCGCGTATAAAATGGGCATTCACCCCTTAGCTTAGCAGCATTCCGAGGTCTGTGCCCGCGGAGTAAACACGAGGCTCGGGACACAGTAGTTGCGTGCACACACGAGACACGTCGTTCCGTTATAAAACACACACACATATATATATATATATATATATATGTATGTATATATATATATACACACTTGTATATATTGAATACACTTGGGCGCGAACGTTGTCCAGTCGTTCGTCGGACGTCGTGCCGCGAAGATCGCGAATGTACAACGAAAAAGAACGAACGTTTTAGAGTCGAAAAATCTAAGGAACAGAAGTTCGCGACGTAACTCTGTTCGACTCGACTCGTCGTCGAACGGATTTACAAAGTGTCAGTTTTTCGTTTTTTTTTTTTTTTTTTTTTTTTAATTTTTTTATCGCTTATCTCGAGAAACTAACTCTCGCGAACGGTTGAAATATGCTCTGGGAAACTGTAACGGACTCGTGTGATGTGTTGCAATGTACGAGGTATGCATCAAATGTACATAAGCGATGATAATTCGCCGTGATAAATGATGCGGAGAAATTTAAATGAAAAATAATGGGGAAACAGTGTTAAATTTATGGATTCTGGTCTCTGACGATATTCGACGAATCTGTGCTCGTGCGACAATGTCTGTGCTGTGGTTTTATTTTAGTTATAGATCGAAAAAAATCTCATGAAATTTTTCTTTAGACGTTGCTAGAAGGTTGAAAAAAAAATATTTGCTACATTCGAGGATTAAAAACGAATAAAACACTTTGTTATTCTTCAATGAACGAAAGTTGTCGACATTTATTGATATTTGCTATATTTGTATATTGATACATTTGCTATATTTGTATATTGATACATGTCTGACGATGTATCTCTACTGGAATACAATCGAGTTTCCATATATTTAAAATATCTTTTGGTGGATTTAATATGAAAATTAATTGAATAAATTCTTAGTGCGCATTGAATTTCGTTGAATTTCGTTGGAGACCCAACAAGTACAAAACAATTCGTCGCCACGAGATTATCATTCGTCTGCGATATTTTCATACATAATTATTTTTTTATTGAGAGTTAAAAAAAAAAAAAAAAATGATTTCTTTCTTCGATAAAACGTAAATTCGAAAAATTGGCGGATCAAGTGTCTCTCCCGTGCGGGCTGGCGAGAAACTAATAGCGCGACCGAGCGAGGCTTAGTTGCGCGCCAACCTTCGCGTGGGGAGGAAGTTGGAGCTCGCCGCTAGGTGAATCGAGTAAAGCAAAGGATTAAATAAATCGTGATTGCTGAATAAAGTCGTCGAACCAATGAGACTAGTCTTTGCCAAAGATAGTCAGACTATCGGTACGAACAAAAAATAAAAACAAAAAAAAAAAACACATTTTAAAAGACTCCTCTCCCCTTGTCTTGCGTAGAACTTCTGTCGTAAAGAGCACAAAATTTTTCGGAGAGCGCGCGAACGCTCTCCACTCTGCACCGTAATGTTTTGTTTTATTATTATTTACTTTTTTTCTCTACCAAATATCGTAGTTGTTTTCGGCGGATTTTTTTTTGTTATTCTCGAGTGACGCATTTCGAATTTACCAATCGTAAATTAGTGAGCTCGTGGTTTTAAGATTAGATTGTGAAAACTGGGTCAGCTTGGTTGCGCGCGAGCGTGTGTTTGAGGTTAAGCATTGCGGATGCACGAGAAGGCGGATGCCGATTAAATTATTATTTTCTTCCGTACTGCTAAATAGCTGGTTTTTAATTTAATTTTTTTTTTTTTTTTTTTAAATCTGTGAATGGTTCTCAGTTCGACGAACGAAAGACTAACGGGACATTTCGTTCGATCGTTTTGCAGGCTCTTCAAAAATGCCTTCAAAATCAGAAGCACGCCTGAGGGCTCGGTGAAACACAGGCCAAAGGCCAGACGTCTCCTCGGGATGGCGTCGCGTCGCCTTTCCAGTCCGGAAACTACATCACCGTCGGTCGACAAGGAAAACGGCAGTGCTCTGTCAAGCCCTGTAATTCACAATTCCAGTCCTCAGAAGGTAAGCGTCAATTGAAAATCACGTTTCTTACTTCGAAGATGTATTAATGATAAAATTTTTTTTTTTTTTTTATCGTAATTTTCTTTTGTTTGAGAATTTTTTTTATCGAGCTTTATCCATTCGATTTTTATCGTGTCTCATATGGAGTCATTTCCCGCCTAGATAAAACTCGTAATTTGCATATTTTAGTACTAATGCGACCTGTCCGGATTTTCGATAGCTCTTAATTAAGAATCAATTGAAAATTACGTTTCTTACTTCGAAAAATGTATTAATCGGATAAACGAACAATTTTTTTTTTTTTTTGAATCGTAATTAAAAAAAAAAAAAATGTATTGAGAAATTTTTATTGAGATTTACTGCTTTGCCTGTTCGATTTTTATCGCGTTTCTTTTCGGGCCATTTCCCGCCTAGATAAAACTCGTAATTCGAATATTTTAATACTAATGCGTTCTAAGGGCATTTCCGATAGCTCTTAAAATCGGGTCACATGTCCTACAGCTGCCGTCTTGGCGCGTGCTCTATGCCTCGTTATATTTTCGGAAAATAAATAAAAAGCCGCCCATGATCTGCATAAGATCAAAGATTGCACCGGAAGTTCGGACGCGGCGGCAGGAAAGAGCAACGGCCGGTTTCCGGGTCGAGAATCGTCGATGTCACGACCGATATAAAACCTCGCGCCTTTTTCCGGCTCTACGATTATCCATAATTTATTCGACACCTTGCGCGATCAGTGTCCCGTTCTCCTCACATCGATTTTTCTTTCACTCCGAAAGTTTACATTCTCTAGAAGAATTCAAATGCAGCGAATTAAATTTTTAATTTGTTTTCATTCCGCGAACATGTATTAACATTTTAATTCGTTATTTTTTTTTTTTCAATCCGAACATTTAGTAACAATTAAATTTTTTATTTATTTTATCAAATCGAACATTTATTAACATTTAAAAAATGTTATTTATCTTTTCAATCCGAACATTTATTAATAACGTTTTTATTATTAATATTCCAGATAACCGGCACAAAGACGACAAAAGTATCGAGATGTCCGCTGGAGGATTGCGACCCGAATAGCCAGGACAGCGGTTACGGCGCGAGTTTTCCCGACCGGGACGAGGCCCTCCTGAAGACCCACGATGGCTTCAGATTCGCGGAGCCGTTGGGCGTCGCCCCTCGTCGAATGTCCGTCGAGTCTCGAAGTCCGGTTCAATCGCCGGTGCGATCGTCGCCCCGTCGTCAGCGCCGGCCGTCCTTCTTCCGGAGTTTGTCATCGGACTACGAGAGCATGGACGACGGTTTCAATGAGCTCATCGACATGGACAGTCTCGTCGAGAGCACGCAGATGCTGCCGAACGGAATATCCGATCTGTTGTCCGGTCACATCGTCGCCTCCTCGGAAAAGCCGATGGAGTGCGACGCGGCGACGACGCCGGAGTTCGCGAGAACGAAGCCGACCGTGCTGCGACGCTCGTTGTCGCTCCAGAACGAGAGAACGGAGAGCGGAAAATTCGGCACGCCACCGATCTCGAAAGTCCGCTCCTGCCTGTTCCGTTCGCCGAACGCCCCGTCGTCGACTTCGAAGCTCACCTTCGACGACAATCCACGAGGAAGTTTCTACTCACCAGCGAACTCGCCACCGTCGAAGTCGTTCAAGAGGCCCGAGCCTCCGACCGACGCGAGTCCGGTACTAGTCAAAAGATCGAAGAAATCCTGCAGCCTTCAAGAGATTCCGGAAACCGTTGTACCGACGATAAAACCGACGTTGCAACGGAGTTACTCGGAAACGGAGGCTCACGCTCACATCAAATCGGCGATACATCGAAGCTCGACGGACACCGATCTGACCGGTGACTTCAGCAAGTCCTGCATACTCCCCCTCGCCGACGGACATCACGAGGATCTCAAGTCGATATCGCCGGACACACTGGCCGCGGTCGTGCGTGGCGAATTCGCCGACTCGATAGGATCGTGCACGATAGTCGATTGCCGTTATCCTTACGAGTTCGACGGCGGCCACATCGACGGCGCTCTCAATCTCTACAGCAAGGACATGATCGAGGAACATCTGCTGAGTCCGATCAAAAAAACGCCGACCATCAATCCGGAGTCGAACAAACGCAACATTCTCGTCTTCCACTGTGAATTCTCGTGGGAGCGTGGACCAAATCTCTCGCGTTTCCTGCGCAACATCGACAGACAACGCAACAAGGAACACTATCCGGCGCTTCACTATCCGGAGATCTATTTGCTCCACGGTGGATACGAGCAATTCTACAAGAAACAAGCGGATCTCTGCTCGCCGCAGGGTTACCGACCCATGAAGCATCCCGATCACGAAGCGGATCTTCGACAGTTTCGCAACAAGAGCAAGAGCTGGCAGGGCGAGAAGACGACGAGAGTCAGCGGCATCACCGCGCGCGCCAATCTCAAGAGGCTCGGTTTCTAGATAATTATTGTCGTTCAACGGGGATATTCCAAAATTTAGCTCTTCGAAGGTTGAAAAAGAAAACTCACAAATTTAGTATGAAATGATTGAATTTGGAAAATCCCCGATGGACATACATTTTGTATTGTAAATTGCGCGTACTATAAATCCCAAGGTGTTTCTAGTAGATCGCGTCGCGAAGCGTGCGATTTTCTTCGCAATTACATTCGTATTTTGTTCGAGGAAATTGTCGCGCTTCTCTGATACTAAAGAGTGCAAATCCGGTGTGACGACGGTGAGGTTTGTGTTGAAGCTTCGTCGATCGTCCGAAAGCCGACAGAAGCTCGCCGAGAGCGCCTCAATCGTCCTGTAACGCTGGGACGTCTCGAGGACTCCGCGAGTTTAATTAATCCTGTACATATGTAGTCAGTCTCTGATCGAGTATACACGTTTAAGTCTCTACCGATATCTTTTTTTTTTGCTCTAGTACAAGGAAACTAAAAGCGCTTATTACGACGACGAGGACGATTAAAAAACGTTATCGCACAGCTTGCCGTGGCGTGTCTCTCGCGTTCAATATTAAATTGAATTTAAAAAATAATGAAAAAGAGGAGAAAAGTTTTGTAAATAATGATAGCTGATAAAATGAATGATGTTCGAGTGTGAAAGCGAGAGATAAGGGAAGCGATATATATGTACATGAAACAAAATGTGTATGTATATATTAAATATGTATGGGAAGCCGTACCCGCATCAAGAGCGACGGAATAGTCGAAAATGCAATAGCCCGGGCCCAATCCCAGGGACGGCAGGGCCTTTAGGGCCGCTAGATTTAGTTGGATGTGTCACAAATTTCTTTAATGCTTCATTTAACCAATCTCGGGCGGGCATCCCACTTGTACAGCCACGACACTTTGACAATTCACTGCGGCTCTATATAAATTTCGAATGAAATAATTTTGTTTGTTTGTTTGTTTTTTTTTCTTTTCCTTCAAACTGAAATCGATTGAACACTGTCGAGCAATGATTTTTACAGATAAACAGGAAAAAAAAGAAACCATTGCATCGCCGTTGGAGGCGCCTTCTTAAAGACGATGCGACTAAAGTATTTTCTTTTTCTCCCACACCAATGTACAAACGAAAAGAAAAATGAAACTCTCTTCTTTTGACACGTATTATTATGTAAGATAGATAGATGAAAAAAAAAAAAAACAAAAAGAGACGTTTATTGGGAGTGGAAGAGTCGAATATCACTAAATGTGCAAAGTTCATAAATGTTATATTGTAAAAATTATACTATGTTACATTCATCTTAACGTATAATATAATTTGACGTAAAAAAGAAAAAAAAAATTACCAATTTGTGATTTATTTTCCTACCCTAGCCGTTGCCTCATTTAATTCTGATAATTGAACTTCTCATTTGGCACGAGAAGTTGCCGAGTCATTGTGCGCGTTAACGAGCTGGCGGTGAATCTTCCAATACGAAGTGCCGTGTGAATTATTGTTTGTTATCTGCAGAGACAATGACGTTGGCAAACGTCTTTAAAAGAATAGTGAAACTTACAGTGGCCAGTCGATAAATTATCGCGCATGTTAATTGCATATACTCAATGATATGGCATTTCACACCGATAAAACATACAACAATTAATATGTTCTATAAGTTAAGGAATAATGGGAAGTGTCGTTAACATTAATGCACATGGTACAGTTTTTGACATCTAGTCGAAAACTAGTTAATTATTTATTCTGACAATGGCTGAACTGGAAAGGTTCCCGCCGCGTATTCGCAAGGTCAGACGTTCGATCCTTGCAAATTGGTGTTATTTTTTTTTCATCATTATTCTGCCGGAAATGACGTCATCTGGACGAGACGTCATTCCGGTTGGAACATCTTATTTTCCGACTGGCTTTGACGTTATATCGGAAATACATCGCTTCCGCTCGAAGAATAAGTTTTTCAAAGCGGAAGTGGCGTATTTCCGGCATGAGATTTTCAAACCGGTAATTACGTTTCCTCCAGATGATGTCCCTTGCGGTAAAAAAATAAAACTTTCAAACCGGAAGTGACGTTTCCGCGGATGACGTGACAGAAAATTCGTAATTTTTTTTTTCTCGCACGAAATTTGAAAAAGAGTTTCTCTACAATGAAGGAGTCAAATGGACTCGTCGTTTATTATTCACTATTTTAACATAGACTACCGGCTAGACCACTGTTACGTAATGTGCTAATAAGGGTATCGGTGGCGTTGTAATATCGAATCTTTTTTTCTGTCCTTGTTGATTGTAATCGATAACAGAATGAATATTACACAACCAAAAATGAATTACTTGGATTCTCGAGAATTATGCTCGATATTGCTCTCTCAATATCAAAAATTCTCGCATGTTCTCACTATCATGAGATTCCAGCAGAATTGAATTTTTATTCCTGCCGCGAGCTCTTGCAGCTGATATTGAAACGCACCCATTAAAGCCGGCCAGTTCGTCCTCAGTGGTCCGAAGCATCGCTCGTAACCGTGTACGTGATAACCTGATAACACCATGTCATTCCTTTTTCTTGGCGCAAGTAATAACTGATAAGTCCATTAAACAAACGACGATCTTTCCGTAGTCTTTCATGAATTCGATGACATTCGATCAATAATCCTCAGTAATTTTATTAAAAATATTGCCAATAGTAAGAGTACGACTATTTAACGGTACGAAGCAAAGCTCTTCTCTTCATGCCGTCTCTAGCCGGTCACCGGTTGTACATGTAGAGTCTGTAATAAAAAAGTAACTGGCACGACACGTTAATGTACATATGTCGAGTGCACGATAATACATGAGTCACACTAACCAATTGCAGTTTGCGGATTTTCGTCTTATCGTACCGTTTTCACGGTCGTGTATACGCCAGAAACCAAAGAATCGCGAGTCCGTATTCGCAATGAGAGGTTGCATTTCACTAACGTTCGGAATTATTTTAGCAGCGATCGCCGGTGGAAGAACACTCGCTAAAGCCAGCTCGTCGCCGCGCTTCCTATCCTCGATGGCAGAAGCACTGAAAACTCACGGGGTCGTCCCAGACGTCATCGACAATGTACCGAAGGCTGTTCTCAAGGTCACTTATCCCAACAATCTTACCGTGGAAATTGGCAAAGAATTGACACCGACCCAGGTCAAGGATAAACCGACGGTCAAGTGGGACGCCGAGTCTGCAGCTTTCTACACTCTTTGCATGACCGGTAAGAAGATTTTATGAAAGTAATGTATTCTTTTACGACCGCAGTAAAAACTACTTGTTGCGCTTAAAAAGTCAAAGATTCATGAACACTGTTTAACTTGCGTACCTTTGCGCAAAAAATGTATCGCTTTGGAAAAAATCCGACTATAGTAAGGTTTACACGACTCAATGTAAAGTGAAAGACCGCTACTGGTAGCGAAAACTGTACCGAATGCCGTTCTGGACTGTGGTCCGAAGATGAAAAAGAAAATTATATTTCCCTGGAGTATCAGCGGACGCAGGGGAGTCTGCTGATACTCTACGATATCAAAATGGCATTCAGTACTGTTTTCGTTACCAAGTGGGTAAATGGCAGGTTGGAGGGGCGTCGTACCAGATCACCTTAAGGGGAGGCTAAGCACGTGTAAGTGCAAGAGAGACCGAGTTAAAATGTTGAGTTTATTTTTCTTCTAAACAATTTCATATAATGAAAAACGAATTGTGGGACTAGCTGCGTATTTCACTGTGGGACTCACTGGGATTAACACAGTGTGCGTCGCAATTCGTTTTTCATTTTGTAGAATTGTTTCTACCAACACTGTCTCACCAGCTGTCCAATCATGGAAGTGCTCAAAAAACTGCAGTATATCAATTCAGAATTAATTTGTTGAATATTCAAAGAGCGTATTGTCACAAAAGAAAGACAAATTTCACTGTTAATAAAAGTTGTAAATTTAATCCATCTGACAGAAAGTTTTTATGCAAAAACAGTTGATGCATAAAAATTTCCAGTCCTACCAAAAACGTCCAGCATTGAATTTAGAATTTTTTTTTTAACAGTGTAAATGCATGCTATTTCTGAAGCGAAAACGGCCACCGATAACAATACAATGAAGACCAGTGTAATGTACGATTAATAACATTTCCAGATCCCGACGCCCCGAGCAGGAAGGAACCCAAATTTCGCGAGTGGCATCACTGGCTTGTTGGAAACATTCCTGGAGACAAGGTAGCCGAGGGTGAAGTACTTTCGGACTACATCGGCTCGGGACCTCCACCCGATACGGGCCTCCATCGTTACGTCTTCCTGGTCTACAAGCAGCCCGGCAAATTGACCTTCGACGAAAAACGCCTTACCAACAAGAGCGGCGAGGGACGTGAGAAATTCGCCATCCGAAAATTCGCCGCCAAGCATAAGCTCGGCGAACCTATCGCCGGTACGATGTACCAAGCCGAGTACGACGACTACGTGCCTATCCTCTACAAACAGCTCGGAGGATAATTACACTTTCAGTCACATATCCTGTGCTACAACTACCGATTTAATATCACGTAATTTACTTATGCTTCCACTGTTATTCGGTTAAAGTGCTATTATTTCGGAGTAATGTAGCGTTTGCTCCATTGGGTTGGAAATAAATTTTATATCACGTATTTTTCAGTCTTTTACAAAGATATAACCAACGAGAAAAAAGAACGAACGTTTTTATATGGGAAGGGAAAAAATTCCCGAACATTTATCTTTCTCACATTTTTCTCGATGGGTTATCGCAATTAAAATTTTTATTTAGTAAACTTTGTATTAGATATTTATGAGTCCTGCCACGATATAATCGACGAAAACAAGAAATGACGTTTTTTTATAGACGAAGAGTCAAAGTTCCCGAATATTTATCTTTCTCACATTTTTATCGACGGGTTATTGCAATTAAACTTCGATCACAGTCTGCCTGCGAAACGAGGCGAGAAGATTGAGGGAAATGTGAGAGAGCAACCGATTGAACTGCGTGTATGCCGATTGAACGATATATTGTTATTTAGCCTAACAAAAATGTGAGAATTTGACATGAACTAAAAAAAAAAAGAGGCTTTCATAATCTCAGGGCCAAAATAGATCGCTCTAAAATTAGCTGGAATGATAACAATTGATGTCGCGAATCAAAGCAATCTTTTACTTTGCTGACCTTTGCTCCAAGGTGGTGAAAGTTTCCAACTCGGTGTATTTCGTGTAGAACTTTGACCCAAGCCGTAAAGGCTTTCAGACATTTTTTTACAAGGAAATGAAAAATTATTAACTATAAAAAAAAAGAGATCATATCCTCGTTCCTGGAAAGCTATTCACACCGAAGGTCATACCGATATATCACATATGCGTCTAGTATCCTCTACTGCACGAACCAAAAGCATCATAGTAAATGCATTCATGCAACTGCGCAATTAAATTACTCCGTCGCGCTACCGCAATACTTTTATTTATTCGAAACTTTCCGATCGATAAATATTTTTATACCGAGGTCACACACCTGAGCTTTCCGCATTTTTTAATACCCTCACGGAAGCAGCTCCGCGAGTAAAGGAAAAATTACAAGGGAGTAGCGTGAAAATGTTGCATTTCTCACTTATTTCATTTCATATACTCCGATATGTTTGGTCACATTTTCATTTTTTTAGAATTCAATTTTTGTTTTTTCATGAAACCAAAAACTTATATATTAGCATGCGTTCTATTAGCTCTGCTCAACTCTGCATTCGTTCATTCGTGACTTCCACTGCTAGTGGGTTTTTTAAATGATATAATACTTAATCCTATACAGTACCCAATATTTTGAAATGGTTTTAGAAATATTTTCAGTCTTTCAAATCGTGCGAAATATTTCTGAGATATATGGAAATATAATATTGAAATATTCTATGAAAATATTCCAATGAAACAGTCTCTATAAATATTTCATAATCATACTTAATCTTTCAACACATCTGACATATTTGTGAAACATAGTGATAAAATTTTTGAAATATTTTTATTTCATGTTTCACAGAAATATTTCTACGATTGTTTCCGTGTTTAAGCGGCTGTGCATGTGCAAATTAGACCGGGGATGCAGTCTTTAACATTTCGCTGGAATATCCAGATAATATTTCGAAAACATTTCAACGTAAGATTTATGAGCGGACAAAAAAAAATGTCAAATGTTTTAAAAAAAATTTCACAAATATTTTGTGATATTGGTAGAACATTTTCAACATTTCAAAGAAAAATCCCGTGCTATGTGGGATAGTTCTGGTCGTTGAATGCATTTCGTCCCTTTTAACAAAAAAAAAAAACGCTTCTCAGAGCAAATTTGTGTCAAAACTAAACCCTGAAGTGAGAGCAAACTGGAATATAAGAACGCCTATTTCGGCTGCTTATACATGTGGATACGTCTCGAATATCAATGGATTTAGCCGAGCAGAGCAGAACTGCATTCGAGACGCACCCATAGGAGGCAAAAAAGAACAAAATCGATTCGTGAGAAAAGAATTCCATTTGGGTAAAAAAAAAAAGTCCAAGAGTTGTGCCATCGAAACTCCCACATTTGCAGGAATCAACGACCCCGTTGCACTTTGCGACGGCCAGAGTCTTAAACCGCGGCCGGTCGACCTTGGGTTCGTGGGATGGAGATGGAACGCGAAGACTGTGTGGAGTCACCTTAACCAGCGATCGACGGGAGAATATATATAAGTCCCGCCTTTCCTCTAAAAGAAGTTACACCGTTGCGGCGAGTCCTCCAGGTCACAACGATGAAGCATTTCGCAGCAGGTAAAGATACATTTTCGCACTACAAAAATTGCTCGTCACGGCGCGATATTTTCGTCGAATAAATAAATTTGAGAAATCATCTAAAAAAAGAAATGCTTCATCATTAATGGTAAAGCTCTATGGAATTTTTTTCAATCTTTTTAGTACGAAAAAAATGTTTAATCTGCAGTTGGTGGTAGTTTTTTTTTTTTAATTAAATATTGTTTTTTGCTTCACAGGCATTTTTCTCTGTGCGATTGGGCTCGTCCTGGCCGACGTCGAGTCCGAGTTTAAAGCAGCAAAAATCCAGCCTGACATCATAGACAAGTCACCGATCGAACCTATCGAGGTACTTGCAATCCTCGCAGTAACAACGAGCCTAACAAAAAAAAAAAATCACGCTACAGTTTTCCTTTTTTATAAATTTATTTTGCAAATTCATTGTTTCCACGTTTAGATAAAATATGGGGATAAGGAAGTGAACTTGGGAAACGAGCTTACACCTACCGAAACTAAAAATATTCCAGAGGTCCACTACAAGCACGACGGTGGACTTCTCTACACTTTGGTGATGACCGGTGAGTTTACGATTTTCTTCAGCTCTCCATCGACCTTTTTTCCATAACTGCCTCGCAAGTGAAAGAATAACGGTGTGTCGGTCGAAGCGACAAAATGATATTGTCGGCGTAGCTTAGACCGGCGATGAGCGTACTTTCACCGCGCACAAAACCTGTTTACATTCCCCGCAAAGCGCCGATCGATCGTTCTGTCCCCTCAAAAGGAACGTTAAATTACTATCGTACAAATGGTTAATCGGCACATCACGAACCTTCATTTTCTGCGTCACGCGCCAGTGCAGCTCTACAGAAACAATGGCTCGGATAACACAAACAATAGCCTTGTTACGTTCTGTTTCAATTAACGTAAATACACAAATGCAAGTACATAGAAGAATTAAAAAAAAAAAAACGTTGGAATTCCCATCGCATATCTGCGATCACACCGATAATTCCAGCAATTGCAAGAGTAATCAATTATTACTCCGTTGTAGAAAGTTTGGAAGTTTGATGACTGATAAGATTAGAAGTTTGATGACTGATAAGTTATATGCAGAACGTATTCGCTCTGTAGACATGCGGTAAGCTCGTACCACATACAGTTATACTCGGCGCAACACGCAACGACGGACTTTCTCTCCACGCGAGCCGAGAGACTCACGGTCGAAGTGTTCTCGAGTATTGATCTAAAAATAAAACTAATTTAAACGTTACCAAAATTGTACTTTTTCACCACGAACAAAAAGATGTATAATACACATTTTTTTATACGATTTTTCCAAATTAAATAGTTTTTTACAATATTTTTTTTTTTAGCAAATTTTAACCTGCTTTGGATATCGAATTATTACTTCGGTCCGGTGAAATTTTTTATGAATTAATTAATTCCCTGGAACTTAACTGATTGGTAACAGGAAAAAAGTAATTTTCAATTTACATTCCTTTATGATTTTTTTTTTTTAATATATTTTTTAGCTGATTTTCACCTACAGCGAATACCGAATAATTACTTTGTTTCGTTTTTTCAGATCCCGATATTCCTGTGCGAGGATACAACCGCGAATTCCAACACTGGCTCGTCGGAAATATTCCCGAGGATAAAGTCGCCAAGGGCGAAGTTTTGACCGAGTACTTTGGACCCGCACCGCCCAAGGACTCCGGTACCCACCGTTACGTTTTCCTTCTGTACAAGCAGAACCAGGGCGCGATAACCTTCACCGAGCGACGTCTTAGTAACAGGTGAGTCAACAAATGATCACTGCATTCTCTATAAATACAAAATTAATTAAGAAACTAGTTAAAACACCAAAATTCGTTTGTTTCTCGTTTACCGCAGAGACAAGAACAGGAAGAGATTCTCGATAAAGAAATTCGCCGAGAAATACAACCTGGAGGGTCCGATCGCTGGAAACTTCATGAAAGCCAAATACGACGATTACGTTCCCACCGCCCACAAGCAACTCGGCCTCTGAGTATTATGGAATATGAATAACATTTTTTTTAAATCTATAACATATCTAACTATCGTCATGCGTGAAACTGAACTTATTCAACAAATCAACAAATAAAAAATAGAACTCTCACGATCTCTTTTAATTGCCGCGATCGATTATATTCTGAGTATTTTTAAATATGTATAACATTTTTAAAAAATGTGTACCAGTGGTAATGTTTATCATCATGCTTGAAGCAGACTTCGTTCGACAAATAAAAAAATAGAACTCGCTCTTACGAACTTTTTAAAAAATATAATCGCGGTCGATTATCCACCTTTGATCAGCAGGTTTGACTGTAGACAAAAAAAACACTCGCTCTGCCATTTGACATACAAAAACGAGTTGTTATCTGCGAGATATGAGAGGGATATCCTTTTCCGGGCTCCAGTTGCGATGAGCAATATCCGTCTAGCCCAAAATAGATTCGTAGCTCGTAATTCTCGATTTATTATTTCCCGTCGAAATTCGTGAAGCCGTTTGTTCAATTGTTCAAGGAACATTTATTTCATTTCGATACAAAACACTTATTTCGTTATGGAATCGAATACCAGTAAAGAACTCTTCGCGTTGACACGGGCACATATAGTATCCACGAATTCGCGTGCTTACGCGGATCGACTCTTATCCTAAATTCTCAAACTAATGTCAAGCTTTCGTGTGGATAATTTATTCATATATATATATTTATATATATATATATTTTTTTTTTTCGTCAATTATTTAAGCCGTTTATAACGAGTTTCCACATAGCACGCCGGTACAACAGTATTCTCGATCGAAAGCATACCTATAGATAGAGACTTACTTATCTAGTCGCAATAATCAGTTCTCCTATAGACCATTCACGGCATTTCGCCTTGTAATATTGAAAATAGCGAGAGAATCGCCCGCTCGCTCGATACAGCCGGTTTACATTATTTGTCTTGCATCCGTTCAACCCTCCTACTAAATTTAGGAAGAGTTTTAAACACACTGGTTTCTTAATGTGGTTCCTATAGTTTCTTTTTTTTTATCATATACAAAAAATGGTCGATATTATTTTTCTTCGTATTTCGTGGCAATAAAAACAACGACGGTGCGGTATCATCGCGACGATTCACCAGTGACGAATAAATTTCTTTCGCATGTTTTTTTTTTAATTTCTTTTAATTATTAAAAAGCTTAATTAAAAGTCCTTAATGCTCAGACGATTAAATACCGTTTTTTTTTCTTTTCCGTTCAATTTTTTTCGTCCCGTTTAACATTATACAGAATGACTAGAATAAGATGTGCGTATGTATTTCTTTTTTTCACAGGCCAGTGCGGCTCTACAACTTTGTCGATGCTTCGTGTAAAACGTTGTACGCCGTTCTGGCGACGAGTCCGCGACGTGAAGTCGACATTCGTTTATCGCGAAGTCTGTCGCGCCGAACGCGCGACGATTTACGATAAATCGGAGATTTCGGGCGGCGGAAGATTGTTGACTTCGCTCGTCGAACAAAATCCGTTTCGATATCTGCGCTATCCGGTGTGTACATTAATAATAAATTTTACAATCCGAGGGAACCTCGCGGCTCGCGATTCATTCGACTCGATTGTGAACGAATTTTCTTTTTTTTTTTCTTTTCGAGACTTTTATCCGTCTCTTCTTGAGCATGTTCGTAAAACTACTACTTATCGTTTCTCTCGACATTACATTACTAGTTCATTACATCGGATATTTGTTTTCGCAGCGTACTTTGCGCCTCTTGCCAATGACGATATTCGATCGGTGTCACAGTAACGAGGAAATGTTTACAACACTTTCGTCCTTTTTTCATTATCATTAGCACAGGACGATTCGCCTACGTTTAATTCAATAATAATTAATTATTAATTAATAATAATAATAATAATAATAATAATTAAGTAACAAATGTTTCTCGTCGAACCTTTGGCTCTTAGCAGCAGTCACCGAATCGCCCAGCGATTCGCTGAAGGGTCTCGCTTTTGCTCGAATCCCTGATCGCTATTATTTATTTTCATATAATTTTTTTTTTTTCGTTTCTTTAATATACCTTAGGCTCAGCTCTCAACTACTTGCAACACGCTTAATTCGATTGTGCGAAGGATGCACGTCGCGTATCCTCGGCGACGCGATACGCCAAGCGCGGAGGATAAACACGAGGGTTTCCTTCTTTCGATGCGATCCAAGCTAATAAAACTTCGCTAAGTATATATTTATATAGTCTTTCGTTAATTCAGTGATACGACGATCACGAGATCTTTCGGTGATTTCTCTATCTATTTCGGGCCCCTCGGAAGGGGTTTCTTTATTATGTTTTTTTTTTTTTCACGATTTTAGTTTAATTAAGGCAACGCGAGGTCAGGATAAAACGTGATGTTCGAGCAGAGCTCGTGGTCGCGCACGTCGCCCCAGCCACCGTTGCCCTTTCGCAACTTTGTCTTCTTCGCGACACCGGCGACGGTCAGTGTCAATGACGAGGGAAACAGGTGAGAACGGGCCGCCTTCAGGACGTTTTGCACCTTGGCGATCACCGTCGTTGACTCACAATTGTTTTTCTTGTGATGAACGCCGCTGAAATTTTTTTTTTGACATGATCGAATTAGTTTATGTATTTTATTTCGTGCACAGTGAAAAGCATATACGTTTGGAATTCATGTTTTTTTTTTTCACTAACGAAAGTCATCGTGATTGCCACTGCACAAAATATACCGAACGAAGATCATCCTTCATTCAAAACTAAAATCTCTCGGCTACTGAGCTCCAATCCTCACTGGCGAATTTATGAAGGCATTGTTACGCGCTATTGTTCATAAGTATTTGACTGAATGCGATTTAAAAATGTAATATTGTGCACAACGCTGTTACGCTATAATTTAAAGTCGACATAACTGACAGTGTCAATAAACTCAATATAGAGATTCTATGTTTTAAACAAATTAAAAAAATACTCGTACATTTTATTGATTTAATACGAAAATGGGCTGCTTAATGTTATTCATAAATTATTGACCGAACGCGATTGAAAAAATGAATATCGTACACAACTTTGCTACGTTATAATTTTAAGCCGACATAGCCGGCAGAGTAAATAAACTCAATATAAAGTTTCTATATTTTAAACAAATAATAAATAAGTATGTAAAAGAAAGTCGTCGTGAATTTTACTAATTTAATACGAAAGTGTGTTATTTCTTTACCATTCTCCAATGTGGAAAACCCTCGGCGCCCTCATCATCATAGCGACGAGGCCGGAATCGAGTCGGGGCGCAGCTCCTGCACCTTTGCTCGGTGGAAGACAAGTCTGGGCTACGTGCTGGAGGCTCCAGTCCCAGTTGTAATCGTCGTAAGAGCAGAATTCCGAGGCACATTTCCTCAGCTTATTCCACGTGACGCGATTGAATGCCATCCCCATGTTGTGCTTGCTGGATATCCAAGGTATCACTTCGGCCTGCACAGGAATTGAATCATATTCGTTAAACACAACAAAAAAAAAAAAAACCAAACACTACAAGGACCTTCCGTATCGACAACTCTACCACAGATCGTAACACCAGCCACGATGGAATTTCCTCTATATAAAAAAAAAAACAAACTATTCATATGATTCAAAAACCATACTATGAAACTATGATACGAAAAAAAAATGATACTCCAAAACCCCGATTTAATGAGAACTTTACCAATATGCATATCAAGCCGCCATACATTGAGTACCTCGCCTAAAATTTCCTCCGCATGCAAAAGTGGATATTACGGTGGAATGGAAAAAAATAAAAAAACTAATGAGCAATCGATAAAATAACTATGCAAGGAAAACTTAAACAACATCACGCTACGGGAGTTGGAGAAGCGTTTTGAAAGTTTATGCAAATTTAGTGCCTCGTCTTCTACGCCTTTGATCAATGGAAAATTTGCATTTCTTCCGTAGCCGATGGAAGATATTATTTTCTCAAAACAGTTTCTTGAATCTACTTTATCGTTATCACTGTCTATTTTTTATTATTTTCATGTCGCATAATGTACATTACACGGAATTTCATGCGCATTTCGAGCATGCCTATAAAACGCTCGTTACACTACTCATTCAGCCAGCGATAGTAACAATCAGGAACGAGTCTGTCAGTGCGGATGTAGCTGCTGATGAAGGTCGACGGCTCAACGAGGGTCTGAGGATATTCGCAATCACGGAAACTGCAATCGAGTTTGCGTGACGGGTTTGCTTCCGGGACAAGGGCTCGCGAACCGGGAATTCAACCCTTCGACGACTGCTCTCACCATTACCGGATAACGAACTTTGCGCAATTTCTGCTTCCACCTTTGATGGACCTTTGAAAATTTTGTCCGCTAACCGACAAGCTCTGCACATCGGAGTGAAAAATAATTATTTTACGTTTGATGTATAAAACGATGTTGAAAGACAATATTACAAAGGTTTTGAAGGGTAACTCGCAGGGTACGTGACATTTTATCGGATAAAGTAAAAACAGTCTCCTCGGAGCTTTCGAAAGCGTATTTTCCAAATATGCCCCAATGCCGGAAGACGATAAGGAACTTTTTTTCGAAGGGTCGAAAAAACACCCGAAGAAAAGAATACTGTCAAGAAGCGAATGTGCTTCGTCGCAAGGATGTATATTATAGACGAACGAAAAATAAATACTATATACAATATACTAGCTGATTGTTTTGGCTGGGACGCTTTCGCGTCATCGCTATGGATCGTGAAATTTACAAACCGGCCATTTAAATTTCCGGAGATTTACTTGAAATACGTCATTACCGATTTTAAAATCGCATTCTCCGATCGGAACTGACGAAATGCATCATTTCCCTTATTTTTTTTTTTTTTTTTTCAAAATCCAATTTTTCGATTGGAAGTGACGTCATATCGGAAACACGTCACTTCCGGTCGAAAAATTGGATTTTTAAGCCGGAAGTGACGTTTTCGCGGTATGACGTCACTTCCGGTTGAAAAATGAGATTGTCAAGCCGGTAGTGACGTATTTTGGGGTATGACGTCACTTCCGGTCGAAAAATGAGAATTAACAAACCGCAAGTGACGTATTTCCGATATATCGTCAAGCAGCTGATGATAATAACATACTCGCATCTAGAATATTATGCTTGGCGGATAAAGAATTATTTTCTCCGGATGTAAGGGGTTTCGCAGGAACGCAGCGTCGATAGTTATACTACATTAAACAGGCATACAGTGCGAAAATTCTCAAGGGGATTTTGGTACGTTGGACCTTCTGATAATGACTGTAGAGGCTTGGCAAAAGCTGGAAAGCCCAGGACGGTGTGGCCTGTAAAGTCTGAGCGCTCTGGTACGTCGACAAGCTACCCTGCTGCGTCGATCCGTCGTGTCTCTTAAGTCCACGGAGCAGCTCCTTTTGCAGAGCACCGTTGACGCCGAGGTACTGGTCGACGTGAGATTTGTGCGTGGAAAAACATCATTGTGTTCGGTGAATTACATAAAAAAAATTATGAGACAACAGCGAATGACGATGACGAGAGTGAAATTGCGAACGCTCCGTTTAACATTTTGTCTGCCCGAGCTCCACGAGTAAATGACAGAGAAGATTTTTTTTTAAATTTGCGAATCGTCGCTCGAGCGATTTGACTTCGCGGAACTAAAAAAAAAATCGATTATCGCGAAGCTTGCACCGCGCGCTCGGGGCAATTATATTCACATTATTCGCATAACTGCAAGCACGAAAGTCGTGTCGTCAATGCGACGAGTTCTTATCGCACACACTCGTTAATAATTCATTGATTTTACCGACGAATAAATATTAATTTTCTTTTATCAGCTCCGACCCACAATCGCATCGTTTCTAACGAAGGAATTCATTTATAAATTAATTTTTCGTTCAAAAATACGATGATAAGTTTTTTTTTTTGTTCAATACTAAACGTCCGCTCGAACCGAACGGAATGTTCAGAAAATTTACGAGTTTCGTTTTACCGTCGTGAAGTGAAATACAGCGCGCAGAACGACGATGCGAGAAGAGCTCGGATAACTGTCCACGATTTCGTTGTGAGCTATTGCGGTTGTGAGTTTCGAAATTGTGGTTATTACCTTGCGACTAAAATCGGCGTAGTAGTTGTAAGTCTTGAGGTAAGTACCGAGGGAAAGTACATTGCAACGCTCGCAGCTGTGCTTGCAGGTGCGTTCCATCAGCCTGAGGACGTGAAGGAAATCCTCGGCGACATAGTGGTCCTCCTCGAGGAACAGCACCATGCCAGTGTGATTTCGTGTTACCGTCAACTGATCGAACACTCGATTCGCCTTCCACCACCAGTGATGCTTCGTCTGGGTGAACTTCGCCTCTCGGTAGTGACCGTAGAGATCCGGATGCTGGGCATTCGTGCACTTGAGGTTCAGGGCTCTGTTGATACGAAGAAAAAATTTCATTAATTCTCTTTGCTCGAACAAATTATTGCTATTGCCGATTAAGATGCATTCGAATGTCAATTAAAAGTTTCCATGAAAATAAAATATCTATCTCAATGAAAAAAAAACTGAGATTTCTTAAATCGATCACATTAATTCATAAAATCGATCAATAATGTAGAATACTATAAGTGAATAAAAAAAAATTAGATATTTTTCTTTGCTCGAATAAATTATTGTTATTATAAATTAATATGCATTTTTGGAGTTCGGTAAAAAGTTTTCGTCGAAATTAAACATATGTCTTGACGATAAATGAAAGCTTCTCAAAATAAATCGTCAATGTAGAGTAGCAGAAGTAAAAAAAAAAAATATTTCTCTTTGCTCGAACGAATTATTGTTATTATAAATAAAAATGCACTTTGAATTTCGATAAAAAGTTTTCATCCAAATAAAACGTATCTCAATGGAAAATGAAATTGTCTTAAAATCGATCGACAATATAAAGAACTATTCGAGTACTGTAAGTAAAAAAAAAAGAAAAAGAAATACAATATGTTATGATGAATGAAAATGCACTTTTAGAATTTTCATTCAACATAACATATTTTATTTCTTTTTTTTTTTAACTTACAGTACTCGAATAGTTCTCTATATTGTCGATTGATTTTAAGACAATTTCATTAATTCAATAATTTATTCGAGCAAAGAAAAATATATAATTTTTTTTTCACTTACCTATAGTATTCTACATTATTGATCGATTTTATGAATTAATGTGATCGCTTTAAGAAATCTAAGTTTTTTTCATTGAGATAGATATTTTATGTTGCTGGCGCAAATTTTTTTTAAATCGAAGAATCAAGTTAAAATTACCACAATTGCAATGAGCAAATAACATGAGGCAACGATTACTTACTGTAGCCTGTCTATGTTTCGGGGACAATCGTTGGGATCCTCGCCGGGAAAGCTGTGTGGATGTGTCTGTATGCTGTGCGGATAAAATATTTGCATAACCCGACAGAAGTCGACGCTCTGCACGAGATAATTTATGTCGGGATGCCAAACGTCGTGACTGAATACGAGCAAGGCCTGCTCTATGCCCCTGGCCTGCGCCAGCGAAACTATGAGATGCCTGAGATAGGTCAGTCTCGAGTGAACCTGCACGACGATAACCGGCGCATCCGGTGACAAAGGACCGAACGCTTCCTCGTTGTACACTTTTTGCTCAGCGTTAATACGATTGATGTTCTTGCGGATCTCGATTATCTCGAGATCCGTTAGAGCGCTCGTCGTTCCATTCGCCGCTATGGAAGCGTTTCTTCTCTCCTTCAAGAACCTGCGGGATTAGAACAGTCTCATTTCCGATTCTCGTTACATAAACTTGCGGTTAAAATTTATGAAATTCTTCGTTAATGACCGTGAACCCAATATTAATGACAATAATAACAATAATAGTAACAATTATATATAATAAAGTTCTAAGGTCATCTATGGGTTCCCAATGGCCGCTTGATTCGGATTCCAGCGATTCCCAATGAACGCTCGATTTCCGATTTTGACAGGTGACAGGTGACAGACTGTCACCTGTCAAAACGTCACCTCGACATTTCTAGGCCCTGGCAAATAATCTGCGTACCATTGACGTGCCACAAAAGGTTAGAATATACTGATTGGCATTTGAAACTTTATTTTGGATATAAAATATCCGACATATATAGTGTATTAATGCGTGAGGATGAATCTCACGTCATTCGTGTCTGTGGATAGTCATATGTTTTTCGTTGCCGGTTGTTATCCGATCACTTCCTGTGACAGTTCTGACAGTCTGTTTTAAGACTATGCGTAAATGGGTCACCTGAAGCCAATGGCGGTGGTAAAAATTCGATATCTCAAAAAAAAAGTTTGGCCATTCTGAAAGTGGCGAAATGAGAAGGGGGTACCCTTACATTTTTTTGACGAAAGTGGGTTTTCGCCATAAAATTTTTTTAGATTTTCTTCGCTAATGAAATCGGTTGGGAAATATACCACTTGAAAGCAATGGTGGAGGTTTTAATTCGATATCTCAATTTAAAAAAAAAGTCGAGATTTATGCGTCGCAGAAATCCTCGGTTGAGGAAATCCTCCGTTGAGGAAATCCTCCGTTGAGGATTTCCTCAACGGAGAAATTTCCTCCTTAATGTCGGATATTTTATATCCAAAATAAAGTTTCAAATGTCAATCAGCATATTCTAACCTTTCCTGGCACGTCAACGATAAGCCAGGACCAAGAAATGTCGAGGTGACATTTCGACAGGTGACAGATTGTAAAACAATAGACTCTCAAAATCGGAAATCGAGCGTTCACTGGGACCCACTGGAATCCGAATCGAGCGGCCATTGGGAACCCATGGATGACCTTAGAACTTTATTATATATAATATTTAAAATATCATTATCGTTATTATTAATAATGATAATTTTTTTCTTAAGATATAAAGGGTTAAAACATGAGACGAGTCACCTTACTAAAGGTCAAAGAACATTAAATTTCCTTCGACCTTTGGTAGCGCGATATTCTCATAGCCAAGGGTCGGACGTGAAATGTGAGAAAAATCCATCAGCGGCTAACATTTTCCGGTGTAATTTTTCTGCGAGGGAAAAAAAAAAGGAAACCGGAAGTTTCATATAATTTATATACCTGTGAAGTTCCTGAGGAACGAGAGCGAAGAGCGTTTCATTTGCGGACGATGGACCGGGCAGATTCTTTCCGGTCAAGCTGATAACGTGTAGTTGAAGCCACAAGAAGGTAGCGAGAAAAACGAGGGCGAGGGTACGCAGTAAAGTTCCACGACCCGTTCTCACCCCCGCGGCTACGGTGACACCTGAAAAATCACGTAAACACGTGTACACACTTCTGGCTTTTCCAAGCTATCGTTCAAAAAGTCTCCAGTGTCCTATGCTACAGTGAATAGCTGATTGTGTGTTTATGTATATATATATATATATATATATATATATGGGGCTTTTCATACCATTTCGACTTGGGTCTAACCCTTCACATCTCGGATTGGTCCCGCGATTTTTCATATTACTGAATTGACTCTGAAAAGCACTCAGATTATTAATTGGATTTAAAAAAAATTGTTTATAATTATTTATAATTAAAAAATGAACTTATTGATGATCACATTTTAAAAATCTGAAAAAATTCTGAAAAATCTTGTGTCATGTATAAATTTTTTTAACGAGATTTGAGCCGAAATGGGCCTTGCGAAACCCTCTATTTTTTTCTCATTTTTTGCGAAAAAGCATTGAAAAAAATTAGAAGAAAAAAATCAATCGATTATCGGCTATCGCTAGACCACTTTTTTATGCAGCACTGCATTTTCAGAATTTTTTTGAGATTTTTTCACAGTTTAAAAAAAAAAAAAAACAAAATAAAAACTCTTCGGACAAAAAATTGGACGTACATCGAAATGGTATGGAATTCCTCACATGTATACATAGGCTCACATCCGTGTACATGTGTATCAAGTATTGTGATACATAAATAGTGAATAGCTGATTCTGTGTATATGTGTATCGAGTATGTGATACATAAATATAAATATATATTGCTCGCTTAAAATTATAACAAGCTCGAGCTCGCGAGAATTGCCAACGGCCAAAGCTGATACGTTTCCCGGGGACACGTATCCTCCTCCACGAAATTAGCGAACCTCGTCGCGTGGATACAAATAATTGGGTCGGGTAATTAAGCTAATTACCGCGTGGCGGTTTATCACTCGGCGCTGTGCATAAATAAATTCGTCAATTAAGGGCGCACGAGATAATGTAAAAAAAAAAAAAAATCTTCATTCAAGCGATAAAGCCACCGACGAATTCGCACAAGGTAATTTTAGTGTGGCGCAATTTTTTTTTTGTACCGTCGAACTTTACGCGCTCAAGACGGTCGTGGGCTTCGTGTTCCCTTTGAGGAAGCATCACACGTACGTTCCCAGCCAAAAATGAGATTCAGTGAGAATTCGAACACTTCCTAATGATATAAAAATCTTAAAAAATCAACTATATTAAAGATTACAGGAACATTAATTTTCCATTATAATAATGTCAAAAAGTTATTAACGAATTGCTGAATAAAAATTGTTCGACAAATAATCAGTAAACTTTTTTTTTCTCTTTTTAAACGCGGCATCGTTATTATGCAAAATCAAAGGACTTCACATCTTTAATAGGGCTGATGTTTTTCAGATTGTTGGCCCATCGCGAAGTACTTTAATTTCGATCGAATTAAACTTTTGCCTGGGAATGCATGTGTGATGCGTTATTAATGGAAGACACACTATGGAAAAAATATCTGTATGAAAATTCATGACAAATATTAAATGAAATATAAAAATTTAAGTTGAAACTAATGCGCAAAAGATTTTAACCGAAAAGCTGAGAACTCGGTGTTAATTGCTCGGACCTTGTGACATTGAAACTAATTGGTTTGGATAGTTTTACGATAAAAGTCAGATAAGATTGAAGGCCGGTATCCATTGCGGTTACAGACTTGGCGTGGCTCTGAAAAAAAAATGCCATTAAAACGATATTCTAGAATGTTATCTCTTCCCTTAATCTATTTCAATGAATTCTACTATTTTCTTTTTTTTTTTATCTATTCAATGACAAAAGCTATTTAGGTAAGCTCGGAAGTTCCATGCACTTCGAAGCTTTTCAAAAGCATGCCATAAACTTTATTTCCCCCTCTAAGGGTTCAAACTCGCAAATCTAATTTTTATATACAAAAAATTCCTTTCTATAACTCAACCAATGTAAAGTCCTATAAGTAATGACATCCTCCTAGGAGGATCGTACAGTTTTAAAAACGTTTAATAAAACTGGCACCGCCACTATAGGGAGTTGCTGCAGTTTAGACTCCACGCGGAGAAAAAATAACCACATCGTGAAACTGCGTGAAAATAAATCGCAGCGTGTTAAATACGCTCCGATTTATTTGTCGGACAAATTAATTTATTGGCTCACCGATCGACTGATCAAATAGTACGCAAATACTGAAATATCAACTAATGACATATCATAGCGATGAATTATCAATTGAACCACCAAATTAATCGGCAACTGACGAACTTATCCGCGAAACCAATAAGTGTGTCGGCTCGACCGAATTAATCGCCTCGGGAATATCAAACCGCGCCTTCGCTCGGGGGCGCGTCTAATTTCTTATTCTCCGCGATACATTCGTTCCCGAGAGATTCAGCGCGAACGGCACAGCCGCACAAAAGGGGAATCGGGTTAACGAGATATGTACGGAAATAAAAAATTAAAATAAACAAAAAAAAGAAGAAGAAGAAGAAGAAGAAGATAAAGAAATCCAAGTGGCACGCCGCCTAAATATATCGTCCTGCATCTCGCGGTCGTTCGTCCGTAACTCCCGTTAAAGCGCGCATCGCCTCGGTGCAGAATGCAGTTGTGCACTTGCATAAGCCCGAAGTGCACTGTGTCGGCGTGCCGAGTGTGGGAGAGACGAGAAAGAGGCAAAAGACGAGAGACGCGCGGAGCGAGAGGGAGGAGAGGGTTGGAACCGATGGCTTCGACACAGTGGAAGCCAGCAGGACTTCGTTATATGCGTTATCGGTGCACACGCGAGCCCGAGTTATAAAGTTATTTCGAGTTTGCGACGGGAGGAGGAACCCGGGGAACGGGACGGTCCCGGATAATAAGAGAGAAAAAGTATCGGGAGCCCCGGTCGAGGAAAGAGGAACGGAGCGGAGTCGAAGTCGTCGGGATTTGTACGGATCCGCGCGCCGCTGCGCACTGTCCCGGCGTCTCCGTGCAGACTCTTTACCTAACGGGCCGAGGACGCGAAATATATGCATCCGACGAATTTCGCGCTTCTCCGATCGCGGGCCGACGTTGGCTCTATAGCGGGAGGCCACCGAGCAACGGAAATGAGACGGAGTTTCCTGCGAGCGGTAAAAGAACGGTGAAGTGACGACGCCGTTCAGATATCGAGCAAGAGATATCGCGTACGTGTGTGTGTGTGTGCACATTGCACGTATACAATATAACGTGGGAAAACGGAAATGCAACGGTTCCTTTGACGACGATGCTTTGAAATTTTAGATTGCCGACATTGAAAAAAGCTCGCGTGGTTGAAGCTTCGTTTATAAATATTTATGTGAAAGGATCGATGGGGAGGCGAGAGGCGCGAAATGGACCAGCGTTTCTCGTGCGGGTTGAGGTTTTTTTTTTTTTTTTTTTTTTTTTTTTTTTTTTTTTTTTTTTTTTTTTAATTGATGTTTCTTTTATCGGTTAAAAATAGTCCGTCTTGCCCCGCGGATTCCATTTGCCCCGGCTTTTACGGCGACTCAACGAATTTCCAAGTATATTAGAGCTCGAACTTTGGAGCACTTTTGGTCTAATGAAAAAATCGGCCTCTGCTATCCGCAGCTCGTTTAATTCTGCTGTGTGTGTATCGATGCACGGTGAGTAATAACGAATCGTTCGAAAGGCAGGGAACGCGGGCCAGAACGGATTATACTTGCCGATTTTTCGCGGGACGCACGCTGAGAAAAATAAGTGGTTCGATTAACCAAAAGTCGCGGTGAAATTGCTTTCAAACCGTTTGTTAGTTTGGAACGAGTGAAGTTTGTTAAATTGCTTTTGTTAAACGATTATTTGCTACGGTAGATTCAAAATTTGTCGATTCAAACAGACATTTCTCTTGTATCAACGAAATAACACCTTTGAACGTGTGTAAAGCCACGCCTTGTTTTATCCAACCATTTATCTTTCTCAGTGTAGAATAAAAAATGACTCGTCGGAAATGGAGAACAACGGTTCATCTTGCCCCGCTCTCCCGCTGTCGAGCGTATACTAAGTAACTACAGGCTAGAGTGTTATTTGACACGTAAATATATATATATATATATATCTCGTGATGTAATGATAATAATGATATATGATTTTATTAAATAGCACTCTACAGCGAATTAACCCAAGTGTGTTCGTTCTCTCTGTTGCTCGATGCTTGCGGATAGCATAATTGCTTACTAAAGTGCTATCGTCGACAAGCGTGTTCTTTTTTTTTTCTTTCTAAGAAAAAGATATATAAAGAAAAAAGAAAACTAAAGGTTGTAAATGAAATTAATAAATGGAAGATTAACGAACTACTATCGCTAATTGCAATGGGCGGAGAAAAAAAAGAAGAAATACGAAGGATAAAAACTATATATTTTAATTTATCGTCGAGCAGCAGGATTTGTTTTGTTTTTTTTTTACCTCGCGTGAAGCCATTTTTTTTTCGTGTATACACGGAAGGAACGGAGTACGGCTTAACGAGTCCACGTTCCAAGTCCGACACGAGCAGTTTTCCTAAAAAAAGAACGTTGAGCAAGGGTCGAAGAGGGCTTCAGCGCGACGATATGCTCTCGAGATTCTCTCGAGGCCATTGTGCGTGTTATTGTACGACGGTGAAAATGAATGAATAATGAAGCTATGGATGCGTGACTCTGTCCGACGATTACTCATAGACTCGAGATACGTTTGATTGCGTGTTGAAAAAAAAAAAAAAAAAAAAAAAAAAAGAATAATAACATAGTTGAGGCTGTTATCGCGATAATTTCAACAGATAACTCAAACTAAAACTATTGTAGATAACACGATGTTTTGATAACCGATATTTATGCAGGTGCGAATTTCTTGATGACGTGTATGCTGTTATCATGATCGTCGATTTACATGAGTCGTGCCTTATTTCGTAGACCAAAATAGCACGAATCCAACCTACTGTAATGAATTCCAACTAAAACTCACCTCTCATAATGGCATCCCTAGACGGTGATCCTGCAACAATAAGAAAAGTTTTTAACTAGTACATTCCCCTGTGTCTACCTAGATCAACTGTATTATTTCCAAATTAAAAAAAAAAAATACATCTGTGCCCTAGAAAACGAAAAAAACACGAAACGCGACACCCAATGTGAATTACCCAGTTTTCAACCCCGGTGAACCAGTTTCTTATCGAAACTTCATCAGGGCTCGAAAACTGGGTCATTCGCCTTCGGCATTTTCTTCTTTACCAAAGAGAATATTTAACATCAATTTTTCCATGTACAAAAATTGTTCAAAACATTATTTTCGATAGAACAAACAATTCACCGAAGCTGCGACGTGCGAAATCGACGAAAGCAAGCTTGTCTTCAATCTCAATGAATGGATTTCCTGTGACATTATTATTTCTCAACGAAAAACATACATCTCTATGCGCCATATGAAAGAAAATATAAAATATTACCCAGTTTCCGACCGTGCGAACGAGTTTCTTATCAAAACTTCATCAGCACTCAAAAAGTGGGTCATTCTTTTCGGCATTTTCTTTTTGACCAAAAAAAAATAAAAAAATAAAATACAGGATCGATTTTTCATGTACAAAAATTGCTCAAAAATGATTTTCATTTCAACAGATAATTTACTGAAGCTACGACGATCGTAATCGACGAAAGCGATCATTCTCCTTGTTCCCACTCGCAATGAATGGATTTCCTGTAACCTGTCCCTCGGTCGTGTTAGGGCACACGATAAAAAAAAAAAAAAAAAAAAAGAACACCGATTGACACCGCTCACTTGAACGGTTTCGGTAGCATCCTCGTCCATTATGGGAGCATACATTATGTTCTCGTACCGAGTGATGAGCCGCTGCTGCGAGACCATCGAACCGCGTTTGAGTGAAGCCTTACGCGACGGTAAACACGAGCTCGCTTACATGGAGTCGTTTCGCGGCGACACAATTTTTTTGCCTCGCAATTTCCACCGCGAAAGTAGCGATTTAGCAAACAGTTGTCAGTTAAACATGGACACGAGAGATGTGTTTTTTTTTTCCGCAATGATTTTTGATCCAGCGAGAACGAGCATCTGCTCGTAACGCGAGGTGCACGCTCGTCTGTCGGCTTCTCTGATTTCATTCCCGAAGTCAAGACGCGTCTGGATACGCGCGCATAGCTTTTACCGGCGAAATTCGAGATCTCTCTCTACTCCTATCACCGCCTCCGAGATCAAATTGACGCTGTGCCAAGGGAATCAGGCAAATTAAAAATATTCACAGCTGGAATTCAACGCTCCCGAGAATTTCGCAACGAGCACGTGTCCCTAATGCAAGTTCGATGATCTCACGCTTTATTGTTCACGTTCGTCGCGATAATGTTGGGTAACGCGGATCGAGAAGCACTGATGAGCGCGAAACCGTTTCAGGAATCAAAGCGACGATTCGGAGATTCCGAGAATTATTCGAGGAAACGTGGAATTAAATTGCTGCTGAAGGTGCGGTGAAGTTACTCAATAAAATTGACTATACAGCCACGAATAATAATAATAATAATAACAATAACAATAACAATAACAATAACAATAACAATAACAATAACAATAACAATAACAATAACAATAACAATAACAATAACAATAACAATAACAATAACAATAACAATAACAATAACAATAACAATAACAATAACAATAACAATAACAATAACAATAACAATAACAATAACAATAACAATAACAATAACAATAACAATAACAATAACAATAACAATAACAATAACAATAACAATAACAATAACAATAACAATAACAATAACAATAACAATAACAATAACAATAACAATAACAATAACAATAACAATAACAATAACAATAACAATAACAATAACAATAACAATAACAATAACAATAATAATAATAATAATAATAATAATAATAATAAAACAAGTCGTGGAAATAGTTATTCTCAATATTCTGCCTAAATCTTAATCTCAATATTCGACGGGAAATATTAATTTTCGTTGGCCTCAGAATCTTATTCCGGGTATTGACAACAAGAATTGATAACTATTGTTCAGTATTGCGTTTAATGATTGATAACGACTGTCGGTTTTGTATTTTAAAAACTAACCTGGAGAGAAAGTAGTGCACCGGATGATCCTCCATTCTCATCCAATCTGCAACAACAAATGAAAAATCTTCGTAAAATTTTATGTAAATAAAAAAAGATTACAGTAATTCGTGATCTTCAGAGAGGGGGGGGGGGGGGGGGAGCGAGAACGGCCTAATCGTTTTGTCCGTTCGAGAATTGATTGGTGAGTCATACGTGTTCCGCGCGGCTGTTGGACTCGTTATCGGTCTCCGACACTTTCGAGCGGAGACAATCGAGAACCGAGCGATACACGAGAGCGACGAATAACCGCATATGCAGTCGCGGTGGGGAGGCATTGATGTAACAACGCGATCGGTGTTCTGCCGTACGACTCGGAAGTAGCGGCGGTGCGAATGTTGCAGCTAACGTTTTTTCATCGGCCAACTTCGTATCACCGGAATGGCTAACACCCGTTACGTGTTAATTAACCGCAATACTTGTGCAAATAATTAATTAGCTTTGTTCTAGCTTCGCGAATTAACTCGGAGATTCGCCTGGTCGACGAGGCTTCACGATGCGTTGCGCGGGGTCTGCAGCTTCGCGGGAGAAGTGCTGATTGGCTCTGAACCCTCTTTCGATCGATTCAATGCTATTGCTACTGTTCAATGCTAATGCTATTGTTTTGTTGACTCTGCAGTGCATTGACGAAAAACCGAAATCTATGACATAGCATAACATAACCTATAACGTACCCTGTCAGTTAAAAACTAGTGAATGAAAATAGCAATAGCAATAGCAATAGCAACAGCAATGGCAATAGCAATGGCAATGGCAATGGCAATGGCAATGGCAATGGCAATGGCAATGGCAATGGCAATGGCAATGGCAATGGCAATGGCAATGGCAATGGCAATGGCAATGGCAATGGCAATGGCAATGGCAATGGCAATGGCAATGGCAATGGCAATGGCAATGGCAATGGCAATAGCAATGGCAATAGCAATGGCAATAGCAATAGCAATAGCGGGTGAGCTGATTTTCATTATTTAGCATGATAGCGTGCAAAATACTCAGAACCCGGGCCTTCGTGAGGTTCGCTCCCAGTACCGTAACTTATAGGAAAATAGTATTTACAACTTTGTTGCAATATGGCAATATGCAATTACGGAAGTTAGGCGGGAGTCAAATAATTTAATTACAGGATAATCAATTGACCGTAACCGTGGATAGTAATTATCGAGATTCAGATAATTGATTAACTCTCACGTGGGGTTGGGGAAGGATAAGATTCTCGTGTAGGAATCGGATGTCCCGAGACGATAAAGCTGTGTACCGCATCCGCTCCAATTTTGCGGCAATTTTGCTCGCAAACGAGATAAGTGGTCGTCCTTCCAAGGTATCCCTTGGAGAAACGCCCGTATCTATCGGTCGGTACCGGGTGCAATATACTCGACGATGAAGAAGAAAACATCACGGAAAAATCTTCGTGACTCCTCGCTGTCACGAGAACGATCGTCGAGAGAGGCTCCTCTCGCGCAGTATCGAAGGGGCCAAGAGGATATAATTCACCACTGACACGAGGACGTTGCCACGGAAAGTGAGAGACGAGGTGGATAACCTTCGGCCTGCGACTCGGCTCTAATTACTTCGGAAACAAGCTCTTTTCGGCTCCTGGTAGATTTTCGCTCGAAACTCTCCTTCGAGGATACCCTCCCGCTATCCCCGTCCAGGCTCCGTCTGCGGTAACGGCGTTCTCTTTACGAGATTACCTTTTCATGTAATTATCAAACTTTCGTATGTCGTTACCGAGTAAAATTACAACACTTATTCGCCGCGCACGGAGAGCTCGTAAATCGCTGATGCACTGCAAGCAGGCGCACATCTCCAGATTCCGAAGATTAACGGAACCCGTTTTTTTCTTGTTTTTTTTTTTTTACGCGTTAGGGCAAATTCATCGTGAATATGTATTATTTACATTTCGTATCATGCAGAAAGGGGATAGCATTATTTTCTGTATTACTAAAGAAATATTGTAGTTTTAATCCCGGATTTGTTAATCCCTGTCGTTGGGAACGAAAGCGACAGCTCCGTCAAGTTTTGTAATTACGCTTGTAAAAAATGAATTCATGAATTCGAAATTAAGGCCGCGAAGACCAAATGGTTGTTGTCATCTTCGTTATGCCTGGAACATCTGTGACCGTCAGCCCGAAAAGGGCTTTATGTGAATTTCGAGTAAAGTTTTTTTTTTTCTACAAAATTGTAATGTCTTTTATATAGATAAATGGAGCAAGCAAAAAAAGAAGAATGGTTTCGATAATAAAAGTTTTTACTCCACGCGCATTTTCCCCAAAAATGCATTTCTAAATTTCCACATCGAGCACAATGTGGGCTCTCGAAATCGGGTCGAATTGAAGCAGAGAAAAACCGGCATAATGGACGAAACGCACCTAAAGGAAAATCTGCAACGGGAGGCGGCGCAGGGCTCGATAAGAGACTTTTTTGTTTTTCTTTTTTTTTTCGTTATCCCACAAACCAGACACCCGGACCAGGCGGCATCGCGATGCAGGCGCGGATGGCACTGTCTCGCTTTCCTCCTCTGCTTTTGCTCCTATCTCGAATTTCCGACATAGGCGTATCCTGCCGTAGCACTGTCGCTCTTCTGATATGTACGATTGTATTCGTCCGCGCACAGATATCCATGAATTTTGACGCGAAACAGAAGGGCGTATCTCTTATTATTATCATAGTAAATACGCTCTTTTGATTTGAGGCATCCGATACATATATGTTTACATATTTGCATATATCTGTATACGCATATATACACATATGCATGTGTGCATATGCATGTGTCTATGAAACGCTGGTGCCCAATGGTTTGTAGAACGGCTGTCGCGTTTATTCGTCCGAGCTCTAATCGTCACACATGTATTTCTATGTTGCATCCCGCCTACCCGCATGAAATAATGTGCATGTATGGTGTACTATATATACGCCTCTTGCGGATATCGCGGTATTCACGCTCAATACGTGGCATTGTTCGCGCCATAGGTGTGGACCAGTTCATTGTTACAGTACATTATGTATATACTCTGTGTATATATATATATATATATATATATATATATATGTGAGGCGTCCCACGCAAAATCGGGCCGTTTACGACCAGTGACAAAAACTGTTAACACAATTTTACCGCAAATTATATCAAATTTTAAAAAATCGCAGTTTCTCGGGACTTAAACAAAAATTAAATCTGCGCGCTCTCTTTTGATTCGTGAAACGTCGATCTTAGAATCACAAAAAGGATGAGATAAAATTTTGAATAACGAACGAGTTCTTTTCGGGAATTTTTTTTTTTTGCTATCTGAAGGATGGATTCTTTGTTTTTTTAGACAAATAATCAAAGTTATTTGGATTGCGAAGATAAACAAAATGGTTTTCACAAAACTTCCGTTTGTTCGTTTATATTTATTTCCGAGAAAAATTGGTACGATGGAGATTTGCTGGACCGCCCGATAGGGAATGCATATTTAACGTATATAACTAAGTGACAGGCACGTTGACGCGCGTAAGCTGCCTCGCCAGTTTCCCTTCCTAATTGGAAGGGCGCGCGGATACTAATTAAATTTAAATTCATTATTAAACCGAAGCGAGGCAATAACGTAGCGTCGCGAACTCCCCCGACGCGGTGCTTCGAAAATGTTTCATCAACATACTTCACACCCATTTGCGATGCAGCGAAAATATTTCCCTCGAGTGGCAATGCCTCCTATAATAAACACGAATGAAATGACTCAAACACGAGTGCAAAGAGTTTTCACCTCGCCGATCGCTGCGACAGACAGATTCCAATTAATTCACGAACAGGACTCGAAGTTCGGAAGCGAAACGGCGATTCGGCCTGCCCCTTTGACCACGGTACTCGAACAATCCGCCGAGCGAAAAATATCAAATTTTCACGAACGATCGACTATAATATATAAAACTTTCAATCTCCCTCGACGAATCTCCAATTAACGTGATTTATCAAGATGTCTTTCTGATTTGCAAAAGTTAATTAGAGTTCATCCAACCCGAAGCGTCGATCCGTCGAACTTTGAATAATGAATAGATTAACCAGACTCGACTCTTCAATTTCTTGTGTCTATAAAATCGCGCAAATCAATAGGCAATTATTTTTAGAAAAATATCGGTTATAGTCCGTTTACTATTTTTTACGAGTTTAATATGTATTATTATTATTATTATTATTATTATTATTATTATTATTATTATTATTATTATTATTATTATTATTATTATTATTTTATTATTATTATTATCATCATCATGATTTTGTAGACATTTCTTGTCGTTATAATCCTGTAGATCCACGGTGTTCGATAAAGATTGTGAAAGAGCCGTAATCACAAGCTATCCGAGTTGCCGTCTCGGTCTTTTTTTTAGTTCTGCTCCTCTCTATCATTCTCATTCTTTGTCATGATTACAGGAATTATTGAGAGGCGTTGATCGTTCGCGGTCGCGAATAACTTCGTCCTCGTCGGTACAAGCTACACATCGCGTGACTAAAAACAAAAGGGTCAATCTCCGTTATACACGTGTATATGCGGTAAAAAAAAAAAGGTGTACATTGAACAAACATTTGTTCTTCACAACATTTCACATATTTTTTTCTCTTTTTTTCTGTTAACTTTGCAATTTTTGTTAATAAAAAAAGAGCTCATTGATAAAAGCAAAGAAAAATTTGTCGTCAAGCATGAGAGATTTCGGACTTGCGATATTTTGTATTCGCGGTTGACACGTTGGCGAGAAGAAATCTACGCCGCACTTGTTCCACTCCTGATTCGTCACCTTATCGCGTCGGACGATATGTCATGTTTCGAAGTGAAGTGTTATTTGCACCGCGATTGGTTTCATGTTTGTTGCACCGGCGACACTCGATTTATAAGCGGCCGCGCCAACGGGGTTATCGCCTTTTGCAATGCGATCAGCTTGTCGTTGAAAGTTCACGTTAATTGTTATTAGATGAGCGATCTGTTCGGAGCAATTATTGCTCGTGAAAAGGAGGATGCAAAAAGGATTCGGCGACATAAGCAATTTCTGCACGACAATTTTTTCTGCATATTGTACATAAGTCAATAGACATTCCGTGGAAGTGACAGAAAAAATTGGAAAAGTGCAAATGAACCAAACTACAAAACCAAAAAATTATACGTGAATTTTATCCGATTTTTAGCCTTCAGATTGCTTTTGAAAAAATACCTTCGTTTTTTTTATGATGGAGTTGGGTAAACAATCGATAAATCAATTTAATATTAAATCGGTAAAGCAAAGTTAATGAAATTCTTAATGGGCGTCGGATATGGTATAATATTTTTAATTTTTCGGACAAACGTCTGACCTCTTGTTGATTTTCTTGTTATCGGTCATTTTCTTTTATCTGCCGACGTTTGCTCTACATGGAAGTGAAGAGAATACGGAAGATTCATTGTTGATGATAGAGCTTCGCGAAGAAATGAAAATTACCCCGGAACAATGTGAAAATGTCAAATTTTCAGGATCTTGTTGGATAAATTTTGCCTCTTCGATCGAGACACGGTAACCATGTATGCGCTCTGTCTGGATTGCAGACTGGCGGCTCGCCGCAGGCTCGATCGATTTTCTCGTCAACGAGTGCACGAAGTTACAATGAAAAAGAAAAGAAAAAAAAAAAAAAAAAAAAGTGGTCGACGTGCTGTATCGAATGTTCTCATTTTGTACAAGACGGATCTACTCCGGGCGGTAAATTCTGTATGCATAAAAACGTTAAGTCCCTAAGAGCCTAGTTACGTCACCCCCGATACCAACAATTAGAGTGATGTTACACGTGAACGTAATAGCCGGTGTTTGCAGCTACAGTGGAGCAGATGCTTTATCGCCTCGAAAAGTGGACAGAGTGTTCTCGCATGATTAAATTATTTACGTCGCAGTTAGATCACGACGAAACGAGGGAAAAGGACTCACACGACACACTCTTTTTATTATCGTGTATCGCGACGAGACGAATATTGTATCGGAAGTTAAAATTTTAACTTCGCCTCCTCATTATTTTCTTTCGAAAATTACAGATAATAGTTTTTCTTCAGTTTTGTAATCTCGATTTTCTTATGAATTTTTTTTTTTTTTTTTGTTATGAAGATAAACTTTCTTCCGTGTTACGAAAAGAAGCGATATTATTGGTTTACGGAAAAAAAAAAGAAAAAAAAGTAAGGAGGCTAAAATCAAGGGACAAAAAAATGTCTCAAGGTGTCCGAAGATATGGAGAGTGGAGTAGAATGTGTCACGTTGCACGTTGAGTCGCGTTCAATTTCTTAGAGGTTTGTGGTGTACAAACTTCGAAATTTTTTGTGTTTTGTCAGTCCTAAGAAAACTTATACGACAACTCATGAAAAAATATTTAAAATAATAATAGATTTGGACCTCTGGAAAAAAATGTTCGTCCTTAGGAAAAATGTAAAAGTTAACGCCATTTTTTTACGTAGTTCAAGTTTTCGGTCATGATAGACAGATCAATGACTGTGCATCGCTCAATGCGCATATCGTCGTATATTTGGTTCGATAAATAATAAATTTTGTGTCCCTTAGCTTTGGAGCACAATGTGTCACTGAGTTCAATGTGTCATATCTTGAGATTGTTAGCATATAATATCACCGCGACATTGAGGTCAAGTGTAGATTACGATTTTTTATTTTTTTTTTTTTTTTCATTTTAGACATACAGGAACAAGAGACTAACCGCGAAGAGAGGAGACGGTTAGCCGCTGTCGGAAGTTTGCGGCTCTGCTGTTTAATCTCAAAACAGTCCTTACTTGAGTCATTGTGCCCGACGTTTTGCATCACTTGACACATTGTGCCCATTTACTGACACATTATAGCGCACCGATGTAGTACAATGTGTAATTTCGCGAACATTTGTTAATCGAATTATGTGATATCGTCGATTTTTTTGCAGTAATGATTTCAGGTTTATTGTGTGCTTCAAAGCCAATAGAAACCGATTATGAATGGTATTTTTTTGTTCCTCACAGAGGAAGCTTCGTTTTGGTGATTTTTTTTTTTTTTTTTTTTAGGTTGAAATGAAAACATGTTCAGAATGTTCCAAAACGTCGGAAATCACATTCAGAAAAAATGTCTGGATGGTGCGTGTGTGCTAGGCCTGCAAAATTGAACCGTCTATAAGCCAAGAACAGCTTCATCAATCGGGTTGAAATTTGGCACGCATGTGGAGTGTGCGTGCCTCTGTTTGTTACAATTCACACAATAATTGAAACATACGTTTTCATTTTATCAGATTCTTGAAACTTTCGAAAAAGTGCCTTTGCGCTCTAGCTTTAGGAAATTTTTAGATAAATTTGCTTCCATGTTTCCTAATTTCGCTGAGCATAGCAAAGTACGGTCAAATCACAATCATACTCTATTCCAATATTTACGTTCACCCGCGATCCACGAAACACCCGAGACATTCAAGAAAACCCTATTACGACAACAAGTATGGTCGCTAATTATTACAACTGTTATTATTATTAAAAACAAATTTAAGTTACGCAATTTCGCATGAGTGTAGACCAAATGAATCTTCTTTTTTTAATCATTCATGTAACAGGCTCAACGTGAAGCGTGTCGGGAAAATTACACTGCGATGTTTTATCGGTTGAGCGCTCGATCTTCCTCGGCTGGCGTGTGTACTGTAAAAGCTCGCAATAACTTTCCGATATCGCAGAGGTGGATCAGCAGTCGGCGGTGTTACAGTGGAAAGGTAATTACACTATCCGCCCTGACGAGCCTCACCCCCCCCCCTCTCCCCCCCCATTACAAATTGATCGTATACAGCTCAGCACACGCTCGCGAAGGGTCGATGTCGGCAGGTCGCACAAAAGCGTGTAATGTTTTAGCGCGAGCGTTGTCACTGAGTGAGAGAACAGAAATGACGATACAATGATAGCCAAGTTTGTCTCTATAGCGCCGCAGCACTCGTTGTTTGGTTACCGCGACGACGTTATAGTTGATGCGACATGTTTAATCGTCCGTTCGTAAACGCGTGTGCAATTCCTCTTGGCCATCGCGTTGCGCGTCGGACTCGCAACTCGGAACGCAAAATGGCATGAATAATCACACGAATTTTACCTCTTTTCCATGTTCGCTTGATACATAAAATATATTATTTCTAAATGAAAGGAAAGCGAAACGAAATTTCCACAATTTTATACAGGGAGCGTTATGGATCGAATTTTTTTTAGCACACGGGCTGAAATGTTGCGCACTAAACAATCTAAAGTCAGGACACAAAATGGCATGAATAATCACACGAATTTTACCCCTCTCCGTCCTCGATTGATACATTAAATATATCGTATTGAATGAACGGAAAATGAGACGGAATTTTCACGACTTTATTCTAGAAGCGTTATGGATCGGATTTTTTTTTTTTTTTTTTTTTTTTTTTCATCGTTTATCTAAATTTACTTAACACAAATTTTCAATGAAATTTATTTTGCAAACTTTCGTAACGTAATGTAAATATGTAAATCGTAACGTAATGTGAAACTTTCGTAACGTAATGTAAATGAGTGCAACATTTTATTTAGCAATCCAGCTCAAACATTGCGCATTCGACAATTTTAAATCACGACGTAGCATGGCATGAATGATTACATGAATTCTATCATATTCCGTGTCGCTTGAAGCATTAAATATATAATATTAAATGAACGGAAAGTGAGACGAAATTTTCACAATTTTATCCAGAGAGCGTTATGGATCAAACCTTTTTTCATCGTCGCTCTAATTTAAAGTAACGCAAATTTTCGTGTCAATGTCTTCAGAATAATTTTTTTTTTTTATCAATCGACCCGTAGCATTGCACACCAAACAATTTACAAGGCAAGGTTGTTTGCTAACAAAATTATTACTTTTTAGAAGTTATTAATTTTTTTTGTTTATTAGTAATTTTTCCCCAACGCGTTTCCTGCAATGAAACGTTCGGGGAAAAAAAAAATGGACTTCCGACATAGCCCGACGGTAGTTTCAAGACCACTGGCAAGTTGTGAGCGTCCTTCGAGAATAAAAAAAATTTACGTCCACTCGTTAACAGAGCGATAACTTATCTATTCGTTAATTACAATCGCTTATTCATGCGCAACGTCGAAGGTTAAAGCCGCGGGGTTTCGCGTCGCCGGTCTCTAAAAAGATCGCCGGATCGGCGATGAAGTGAAACGTTTCACCTTCGCGCAACTTCCACTTTATAGTCACCGGTTCTGGCACGAGAGCCGCGATTCTCGAACGCACGAGCCACGCGGAAATGCGTAATAACCTTTTTTTTTTCTCATTATTACAGCATTTCCATTCGTTACACAATAAAGCAACAAGAAAAAAAAATAAAATTAGCATCTCCCTGTTCCGTTCAGCATACACGATGTACATTTTAATTAAAAAAAAAAAAAAAAATCATTGATAAACTTCCAACATAAATTCCCCGCGGCAGTAAAGACGCAAATTGCCTCGTAAAACGTTCGGACATGTTATTCAATGGTAAAACAATGTGCACGTCCCATCGGTCCGGCCGCCCAGCGGCACTAAAAGAAAAAATATTTTTATAGCTCCAACGATAACGCCGATTAAATTATAATTTCATGAACAGCGATTGTTATTGATTTTCTTGTTCTCTCACCAATCATTTCATTTTTCGTCCCTCGCCGCTGGGACCGAAGATCGGAGCTTATCCACGGTGCCTCGAACGTGCGTCCTCGAAGCTTCCTTTTTTTTCCTCACATTCACCCATCACCATTTCTATAATTTTTTTTGTCTATTTTTTCATCACTCTGCCCTAAAATGAAAAAAAAAAAAAAAAAAAAACTAAAATAAACAAAAATCTTTATCGACCGAATTATACCGAAAAAAAAAAATAAATAAATAAATAAATCGTAGACAAGTAGTATCGCCGAGATAGGGAGTCGCGTGCGAACGAGACGTGGTATCGAATTTTGGCGCGCTACCTTACGTTAAGGTCGTATATCGCGGATAGCGGGAGGGACCAGACCGCGTCTTTCTCTCGGGTTTCGGGACAAACGCCTCCCCCGAGGATCAAAGTCTAACGAGGGTTGTCCGGCAATCGCGCTCGGCGTGCACGCTCGCACCGAAGTTTCCCCCGGCTGGCAGCCGGAGTCTGTGAAGTGGGTACGGCGGGTATAGGTACTGTGTATACTGTGTATAGTGTCAAGTAGCCCGGAGGCCCCGATGAATAAGCGCGTGTCTAATTTGGCAACGGACAGAAACCCGGCAGCTTCCTCACCGGCGTGCAGCATGAATAACTTATACATATGTACAGATCGCATATATATATATATATATATATACACGCTTACATACATATATATATACACACACGCTTGCATACCTATGTACACATATATTTATATATATATGTATAAATGAGTAGATACATGTAGATATAGATATATGTATAAGGTATTAAATTTAAACACGTTCTCACGAGACTCACTCGGTCACAAAATTGCTGCGCTCCCCGCGGGCGCGATAAATCTCGAAAGATTTTCAATTAACCGAAAGTCGAAATGGACTCTAATTAATTGATTTAATAGCAGAGCCAACTGCCAGGAGAGACCGGTTTATTAACTCGAAGAGTCGGAGGATATTATTATTTTTTTCTTTTTTTTTTTTTGGTTTCTGTGGTGTCTCTTCTCGAGGTTGAAGTGTCGGCCGCCGAGAGACCGACGGACGGACGGACGTACCGGGGAGTGCGGTTACGCGATTCGGGCGAAGCGAACCGCGCGAGTCGTCCGAACGGACTGAACGAAACGACGAGGCAAAGCAACGCGGAAAGCTCGTCTCACCCGCGATTCTAGCTCCTCTGTTCCTTTCCCGATGCGCGCGGGCTTTTCCCTCGTCCCCGAGCGGACAGACGTCACGTGGCCGACGCCGGAACGCTCGGACGGTGGGGCGTATTGTGAGCAGCTGTACGTCCCGATGTTCTCTAACGTGTGTCGAAAAGTTTTTTTTCTTTAACATCGGTGGAGCGAGAAAAAAAATTACCGCACGGCGAGAACAAGTGTAATTCAGTAAGTTCCGACACGATGAATATTTACTTAAAGAAATTGATCGAGCATGCTAAAGAGCATTTAAATCTTTGACCCTTTATAAGTCACACGTCTGTCCCCACTCTTGGGCGCTGCCGTTACAACGCGTTGCCTCCACTCCGCCGTCCGTTAGTCACGCTTCGGTGAAGTTTCAGGCGGCGCGACTTACAAAGCGTTAAATGCGAGACTGGTTAGAAAAAAAAAAAAAAAAAAAAAATTCATCTGAACGGCTCGACACTTTATGTATAATAAATATTGCGAAAGACTTTTCTTGTTTAGTTTTTAGAGGAAAACAAATATTTTAAAATTCAATGGAATTTTCAATTACTTGAATATTGCTGGAGCAATTGAAGATTTTTTAAATCAATACAATTTTCGGTCAGACTTTTCTTTATATCGACAAAAGTTGAGAGATGTTTTCTTTTAGATTGATAGAGCGAGAGAAATTACGGCACGGTGATGATGAGCGTAATACGGTAAATTTTAATGTGATGAACGTTTACTTAAACGAATGAGTCGAGCATGCTGAAGAACTTAAACCATTGAATGTCGGGACTCAATCAGTCGACCGTGCTTCTGTATCGGAATATTGTGAAACATTTGTTTTGTTTATTTTTTTTTTGTCACTCGTGCATGAATCGCGGCACTTTACATGGCAGTCTTGCGAGCCGAAAGTGGCCCATTGCATGCCAGTTGTGAACCTGTGGTGAAATGACAGAGTCGCGCATGCGCAGTTCGCATTTCGTTCACTTTCGTCCCTTGGGAGTTTACTTTTCACGTTTTCGTCCCTTGGGAGTTTACTTTTCACGTTTTCGTCCCTGGAGACATAACCTCGCTTTTCAGTATTCGTCTCGCGCGACTGCCATTCCAAGTGCCGCAGATTCATGCACTTGTGACAAAAAATATGATGTGTAACGAGGGTCGAATTGGCGATTGCGACTCGTGTGATTGCAGCCCTCGCTTCGCTCGGGCCACAAACCTCACACTCGTCGCAATCGCCAACTTTCGACCCTTGTTGCACAATATACTTTTTTTTTTTTTTTTACTCAAAAACGGATTTAAAAAATGTAATGAAATTTTCAGCCACCGGCAGCGCTGACACTTGAATATTAACAAAGCAATTGACCGTTTTTTAAATGAATAAAATTGTGGGTCGCAGAGACTTTTCTTTTGGATGCATTGAAATTTTGCAGAAATCTCGTCATTAAAAATTGCGAGAGATATATATATTTTTTTTTTAAATTGCTGTTTTGTCAATGTAGCGAATATGAAGGATCGAGCACGCTGACGGTACTGAGAATGCCCCTTAATGAGAAATAGTTGAAGAACCCTAACAAGAAAGTAAGGGGGGGAAAAAAAAAATAGATTACTTCACCCCGATCTCGTGCAAACTTACATATATATAAACCGCGAGGCGAGTGAAAAAAAAGAGCGTTATAAGAGCGGAAAGGAAGAGCGACGGAACTTCCGCTGGTCGTCTCGGTGAGAGGGAGAAGGATGATTGTTCAGGAAGACGAGTGCTTTTCTATAGACGAGCATCGAGTGGCATGATATTCAATAGCAGCACCGACAGCGCGGCCTGATGTAGGTCAGCTGACTTGGCTTGGTGACACGAAACAATGCGGATATCCCCTCCTCCCCCCCCCCCCCCCCCGTCCACCACGTACAAGGCACCCTCGACGAGTGATGCTTACTTTCCTACTTGCCGAGAAGGAAGCCTGCTGGACGAGGGCAGCGATAAGTCACCACCGAAGAAGCACCCGTAGAGTTTAAGGTCTCTTCCCCGATATTCTCAACGCATAATCACAGAAGCCACACGTCTCGCACTTGCGATCCGTCGTGATAAACACAATCGAATATAATTCGATAAAACTCCGCGGTTTATAATTATATTATAATTATATTATAATTATATCATAATTATATTATAATTATATTATAATTATATTATAATTATATTATAATTATATTATAATTATATTATAATTATATTATAATTATGTTATAATTATATTATAATTATATTATAATTATGTTATTACATTGCTTTAAGAAAACTCACCAAGATAAGTCAACCGAACAATCGCGTTCACATTCTTCAAATCCGCCAGACTAGTCCCGATATAGAAACGTATGAATGAACCACCTAAGTTCAGACTTCGCGGACGCACACTTGGAAACTATTGCTAGGCTAATGCAATAGCCGATCACCGAATGCAAGACCCAGACATAAATTCCCGACGCACACGACAATAGAAAGACGGAACATACTCTACAACACATAGTCGCATTTAATCGTCCTAAAATAAGACATTTACAACACCATCGCACTCGCGACTCGCACTCTCAAATAATGGCAAGCAAGCAAACAAGTAGGAGCTACACGGGTCGAAGGAATCCGCTCGATGTCCGGTGGTAAAGGAAAACACACAAACGATAAATTTGTCAATAGCCGGTTTATCGTGTAAACATTTTCGCCAATAAAATTCTTGTACTATTGCTATATGTGTTGTAATGGATAGTCGCTTGGGGTTTGGTCTACTACGGGAACACAATATCGAAATATAGATGTAAATGAAACATGCTTTAAAAACTAAAAACTTGCTTGGAGAGTTTGGAAGAGTGTACACAATAAAAAAAATAATAATAATTTCGTAAGATAAAATAATTTTGTTAAATAAATGACGAAATCGTTTGTACGGGTTTCGATATACAAAACTGTCCTCTTATTTCACGGGTCGTTGAAAATTTTAATTTGTACTTTTGTTTGTGAAAATGTAGCCGGATTGTGCGATTGGAAAATTAATGAATAAAAAATTGTGGACGTTTGTGGACAATAATTTGCTGCAGAAAGTACAAATTTTTTTTTCGCTGCGCAGATCTGAGCTGAACTGATTTGGGACGGGCGTTAAGCTGAGGGCATCGCGCAGCCTTTACAAAGGAGCAAAGTCACGCCGTATGCGTTTACTCTACGTCGCGACGCGCGATAAGGACTCGATCGCAGCGGTCCAGCCGACGAATCCAGTGTCCCGGATGCGTGATGGCCTTGAGAGCTTCTCCGAAGGAGAATGCAATTGAAAAATAATCCGGCAGACAAGTTACAGTTCTTTACAAAGAGACTCGGGTCGTTAGAATATTTTTAATAATAAATAAATAATAAAAAAAAAAATATATATATATATATTTCATGAAATTTTATAATATTATATATAATAAGTTTATCATTTCATAATAACACAATATATTTTTTATAATAAATAAAATAGAAGATAAAAATATTTATTTTTAGTGTTATCTTCGATTGACTCACGAGATAAGGTCGCACTTAAAATTATCGATGATGAGAGATTGATAGTAATATCGTTGAATATCTTGATAGAGGATCTTCCTTCCTCTCCATCTTATTTTCTTTTTTTTTTTTATCGAAAACCTTCCATTTACTAAACGAGGAAACTTTTGCGCTCGCTTATGGAACAGCAGGTGAACGAGGGAATGCGCCAATGTATATATATATATATATGTATGTATATGTATATATATATATATATGTATATATACACGTATATATACAACGTTGAACCCGAGTCAGCCAGTTCTTCTTATCCCTTTAATCTCGACGGCCCTTTGTTTTCCTACGACGGCATTCTCACGATCTTACCCGGCTCTTCTTCCTTATATCGCGATGCGCTATATACACTTATAGTATGTACGCTGCTGTTTTTTTTTTTTTGCGTTTTTTCCACTCTTTTTTTTTACCGATTTTCTTTTTACTTCTCTTCACCGCCGTCCGTTAACCAAACTCGTCACGCCTCAACTTCGCCATTCTTCGCATCCTACGGGAAGATACGAGAAGCGTTATCACCGAGCACGACAGTAAAACCTTGTAATAGTCGTTTCTCGGCCACATAGCGACCTCGCAACGCTCCATCACGACCGAACGGACACAACGTTATTAAAACTTTTATAGCGTGGAAAGAAACATCGGCTACCGAGTTTAACGTATCCTCGATTTCGTAAAGTGTAATGTAAAAACACTTAATGTAAAAACTCAATATCTCAGTTGCGAACCGAAGTTTAGATCCAAAAAAATCTTTCACAGGCGCACACTTTTGAACTGCCGAATGATAGCGTTTCATGTTACAAAATTGTTATTAACAACTGAAGAGAAAGAATTCAAAAAGTCAATTAAAAGATATAAATGTGACCACAATACCAAATCCATACAATGTTCGAGGCAAAAATTAAAATACTACGAACCCTGACAAACTGACGAACACAAAAAAAAAAAAAAAAAAAAAATGGAATGACTAGATACATAGCCGTATGGGAGGCAGGCTTTGTGAAATCGATAGCAGCAATTTTATTTTATTTTTACTCAGCCGCGTTTGAAAGGACGCGTCGAGTAATATTAAGGATACAATGGTGGTATACTCGACCCCATTATTTCGTCCGATTTGAAATTCAGCCGACGTTCGATGTCGGCGGAGCGAGGATTCGGTATTACCGATTCGATCGTCCTCGCGCGAAACCTTCCCCTTCGGACAGGAGACTCGAGACAGCATTTGGAACGAATCCAAAGACGTGGTAGCGCGGTCGCGGCAGGGGGTTCGCGAGGCGATCGGCCATTGCCAAGAAAATCGTTTCAAGGGCCGGAAACTTTCTTTCTCTGTCCGGCTCTAATCTGCGCGGACGATTCTCGGACCTGCGCAGAACGGCCGGTTACTTTCCTCTTTAATCGGCGAAGGCCATGAATTCCTTACCGTGAGATAGTACTCGCATTCCACTCTCTGGCGAACGGCATTATTTTTTCCGACGCACCGATGGAAACACAAAGTGGCGAAGACCTCGCGTTTCCTCGCCAAGGGGGATTCCCCTTGTCGGGAATGCAGAGGTCACAGGTCGTTTCGTAGGAAATCCTGTGGCTCCGGGAGGGTTTCACTTTCGTGGAGAGGAAAAAAGCGAGAGTACACGATATTTTAACGAGCTCGGTGTCGGGGACGTTGACCAAGGCCTTGGCGGCGAATCGACACAGTTGCACTTGGACGGATTGGACAGGAAACCGTGCAAAATATGCCAATTGGCGTGTGCTTAACAGACCGGAGAACATAAAGCAAGCGAGGACAAGTTGTATCTGGTATTTTGCTGAGAGATTTATTTTCGATATTTTTTGCTCGGCATTCGTTTGTGACCCCGGAGACAATTCGTGACATCAAATTTCGTCTTCGGCAAGTCTCTGTCAAAGAACTGTTTTAGGAAGATGAAAAAAAAAAAAAAAAAAAAAAAATGTTCCACTCGTAGAATTTAATTCTCCGCGTGAATTTCCCCGAGCGAAGTTTGCTCGATGCAAAACACAGCAGTTATAACGTGACGAAATTTAGTGTCATGAGTTTTAGAAATTGACTGGTGAGATTTCATTGGTCAGAAATTAATAAGTTTCTTAAGAAGAAACTTATCAAGAAGATGAAATTAATTAGTTTCTTTGGCTGTCGAAAGTGAGTATTGTGATTGGAAGCGAACGTTAACTTATCCAATATTTCGACGGCTGCGTTCGACCGCTTCGGCGTTTTCACAGGTGAAATAAAACGCGCAAGTCTCTTCTTCTTCGTTTTTTTTTTTTTTTACGTTTCGGCCATGGGGACGTTGGTCGTCTTCAGAAACTTTATTTTCATTTCGTCTATCGACTTTTGCGGACAAATATAACATCTAAGAATACAGACGAGCTGTTTACACGGAGATTACCACAATATTCTTAGAAAATTCTTAGAAAATCTGTACAATGAAATTAAAGAAACCTGTACAATGAAAATAAAGAAACGTGTACAATGAAAATAAAGTTTCCGAAGTGGGCCAACATCCCAATGACCGAAACGAAAAAACGAAGCAGAAGAGAATTACGCGTTTTATTTCACCTGTGAAAACGCCGAAACGGTCGAGCGCAGCCGTCGAAATATTGGATAGTTTATCACATCAACCACAGCCGCAGAAAATAAAAAGTCAACGTTAACATATCTTTGTCGCGAACTGTACGGACAGGTGCGTTCCTCGAACACGTAAATGACCGGACGCGCTTGGGCCGACAGACGTATGCATAAAACTAGGGTTTTAAAATATTTTCATCCCGAAATAGTTTCCAAATTAGGTATTCTATGACCGTGTCCCAAAATATTTCCGAGTACCCATTTAAATGCCATTGCGCAATGGAAAGTGAATTTTTTCGTCATCAGCTTGTTGACTGTACGTGACGCGAAAGTAATCCTGGTCAATGTCGGCGATCGATGGGCCGAGCAGATGTACGCAAACGGCGTGGAAATTTGGTCATGGTTGTGGTGTAATTTACGAGGGCAGTAGACCTCGTCGTTGTAGTTTTATCGTTCGTCTCGCAACGCCGCGACAGGCTTGCCCATCGTAACCCGAGTATAATGGTTGAGAGAACAGAGACCAGACATTACACTTTTGCGATCGACGTAAGCGACTCATTTGCCAGAACGCCACGAAGACCTGAGCAGACCCGAATATCGAGGCCACGCACTTCCCGTTTAGATAGAGTAATACACGGTGATATGGTGTTTTCTTACGCGGCGAGACAACCGCCCAGTCGGTTTTTCATGAGTTCAACTTCAAGTTGAGAATATGGACATATTTACAGAAATAGCGGATATGGCAAACAATTTTTTGGCGATCCACGGTGCGAAAACGTGTTCCAGGCGATACGAAACTGACTCAGTCGGTAACGAGAAATTGAAATCCATTTTTTGAAGGGTTTTCAATGTTCTGTACCAAACGCAAATCAACGTCTTCGTGTGACAATGGAGCAGAGGCTAATGATTTGATCATCCATAGAAAAGTTTAGCGAGCTTCAAAAAAAAAAAATGGATTTTGTTAATCGATAAAATTTTTGAATGTCTAAACTAACTAACGCGCCGAATATGTCGAATCATCTGCCTGAAATACGTAACATATTTAGTGTTTACAGAGTCGATTAATCACTGTCGATTACCGATCCTCCTTTTACGGCTGCACCCTCCAGTTTCCGGTTAAAAAGATAAAACCGCACCGTATCACCTGTAATCAACTGCTTGACTCGAACGCGATTAGATCGAAATATCGATTACTCCGTTTTTATTTTAAAAGTCGCATCCTGGAAGTCTCCCACCGCCCCGTGATATTATTAGCTCCATTATCGCTACACACTTTCAGCGATGATCTATCGACGGACATTTGAAAATCTTTTCCACCTCTCGACATATCGCCTCTAATTTATAGTTGTCAACGATTTATCCCCTATAATCCGATGTCAAGCTGTGCACGATTACAGACATTCTACCGTGTGCAGCGCTATCTTTCAATCGCACTATTCGAGAGTCGTTATTACCGCGGCTAATATATATCGTTGACCTCAAAATGTATTTGAGTCGACGTCGTCGGCACAGCAATGACGACTCTAACGACGATCGATAAACCGTCGTTCGATCGCTTCAACAGGACGTACACGTGGTCGAGGAGTGTTCGTACCTACGGCTTTCGAATAACTGAACTAAAACGTCACAGTGATCGGCAGTTCGGAGACATTGACGCAGCGCTGTGTTTGTCCGCTCGACATAAATTCGCATGCCATTCACTGGACAGTTGCCAGCAACTGTGCCACTTGATGAACAGGGCCGTGTATACAGTGTCCATGTATATACCGCACATGGGAGTAGTTCAAGGTTCGTGAGGAACGAGTTGACCGATGACGACGACTCTCGTTAATGCACAGTCGGCCGGTCTGAGTAATAGCCATGAGAATGAAATACAAGAGTGGCGTATAAGGATATTGGCAGCGGCTGCTCGATTAACAAAATTGATCAAATTCTTTGAACGAAAAAATAAAAATAAATAAATAAGCGTTATAATAAAAATAATTATTTTCCTTGTCCACCTACGGCGTGGGATTGTTAGAAGCGCTGAGAAACAAACGTACGATTATTTGTAGCTGTCGGGGAAAAATGCAATAAGTGGCAATTTTTCCTTTTTGTCTCGAGAATTATAGACATGTGACAAGTGATTTTTGCACCCGTGTCTTCAAAGCGGCGTTGCATCGCTCGGAGTGCAAATTTAGCTGTTTTATGGCAAAATCGATAGGGCAGAGTGTTAGCGATGTATATGTTGCGGCGCTACATCGATCTAGCGAAGCGAAAAAAAAAAAATTACATCCGAAGCTCCAAAGCTCCGATTCGTCGGACGAGCAATGGTTTGTTCGAAAATGAAATTGCAAGACCGCTCGAAATTTCCGTGACTCGTAATTGTCTCGACAGCCGTTTTGTCTCGTGACACGGGCTCATCGGGACGGATACACAACGAGGAAGTGAACAACCAGGAAGCACGAGGAAAATTATATCCACAAAAAAAAAAAAAAATAGAATAGAAAAAATGAACACAATGCTTACGCAATCGCATGATAGCGGGCGATAAATCAGTGGGCAGAGAGATTGGACGATTCGCGTGAAAGCGAATAGTACCTGCTCCTATCATGTCATACAAAGTATATGTATGTGGGTGGATATGTTTTTGCCATGATTCGAATTGCTAGGTTCCAGTGTAACCAATTCTCATCACCTTACAGATCACCATACAGGTCGTATCACCGTACAGGTCATATCACTATAGGATAAACGTGGTGAATATGGACCACTCCGATTAACACGTAAATCAATGAAATATGGACCGGTCCATATTCCCCACTTTTATCGTACAGGTCATATCACTATACGGGTCATATAACCATACAGGCCATATCACCATACGGGTCGTATCACTATACCGGTCATATCACTATACAGGTCATATCACTATACAGGACATATCACTATACGGTTCATATCATCATACAGGTCATATCACCATACGGTTCATATCACCATACGGGTCACATCACCATGGTGTTCATATCACCGTGCGGTTCATGTTACCGTACAGTTTATATCACCCGACATGCGATATCATCCTGAATTGGCCTATAATACCCAGCATTTTGTTCGCAATCCGTTGACCGGCGATAAATGCCCGGAGGGATAATTTCGAAGCGCTAAAGTCCGTTAATTGTACATCTGGATTATTTCGCGCACGTATATATAACCGGACGAGCCGGTGCTCGAGCTGCTTCGGGAATGCGGGATCGCCGGATGCGGCAGTGCGTTAAGCCGCAATCAGGACAGCTCGGAGGCGAGTCCCGCGCAGCTCACAGTTGATACCGCATCGGCGACGAGTGAACGCTCCGTGCATTGCTCGGTATCCGGCATTCCGGGACGGCACAGAGGCAGCGAACGTTTGGAAATGGGTAGTTCTCGCCCCAGGAGTTCGGGCGAACGGCGCTCGTCCGAGCAACGCGATTCCGTGTAACAGAATATACGTCCAGCGTGCAGAGGCAAATAGACAGACGGACGAACAGCGGGCGATGTAGGTAGCTGATGGCTAACTGTTCACCTGCGCGCAGTCGGCGTTAACAATAAAAAAAAAAAAAAACAGCCTTGCACTAGAGTTCGCTGTAGCAACGGCGAAAGTGTAACGTTGCATAAGTCAGCCTCGTTTGTTCCACTCGTGATTCGATCATTTATCGCTGATCATTCGAATGACTTTCTTCACTTTTTGTTGCCAGTCTATCGTTACCGTTGTCGCGAAAAAAGAAATCGTTTGGAATTATTTTATTTTTTAATTTTTTTACAAAAATAAATAAGTAAATAGAACACACTCTTTTTGCTCGAAATCATCAAAACTTGCCTGTACGTTTTTTCTCGATTAGTTCCTGCATTCCACAAAATTATTTTCCACCACCTCCTGCCGCTTGCAGTGGTTTATCAAAACAGGGACGCAAAGATTGCCGCGGAGGCGTTTAACTCTTACAGTTGTCATGAAAAAAATAAAAATAAAAATAAAACACTATTTTTTTGCTCGAAATTGTCAAAGCTTGCACACATTTTTTGTTCACAAATTGTTCCGCCGCTCCGCCAAATTGTTTTCCACGACCTCTCGTCTCTCGTAGTTGTTCATCCGAACTGGCACGAAAAGTTCGCCGCGGAAGCGCTCAATGAACCCGAGTAGCGCTGGCTGATCCATCGGCCCTTTGACCTTATCAAACTCTGTACCGAGAAACTACGTACGACGTGCGTCTTTGAATATGCACTATCCGCCGCCGCTATTCATACAATTCCCCGCCGCGAATGCACCTCGTATACCTCTGTCCTCGGTACAAAGTTGAGGGGCGAATCTATACGCTAGAGCGACTCTCAGGGTTACTTATGTTCCTCGCTCCGTACACCGCGAACTTGCATTACCTATATATACATACATATACAATATGCCCAAGTCGGTATATACTTAAAGACGCAGGCATACGCGAATCGTAAATTCTCCGTGTCTGAGGGGATTCCACGAATTCAAAAGCTGCGACAAATCCTCCGCATTGCGAACGCGCTGAGCTTCTCCGGGCCTCCCGGATTGAAATCCAACCTCCCTCGAGGAAGTAAAAGCGCGTCTCGAGCCACTTAGCTTCCCGGCGCGCGCAGCACAATAATACGTGTACCGACCTAGGCGCATCTTACATATGGAAAAAAAAAATGCAAAAAAAATGACACATCTCGCTTTCCTAGCGGCAAATGATTTGCCTTATTATACACGAACGGCGATCGCGCAGTGCTCGGAGTGACTGAAGCAGCGAGAGATAGAGAGAAGAAAAAAAAAACAAGATAGGAAGAAAAAAAAAAGCAAAATAGTGACTTAGCGGGAGGAGGTGCTCCGTTATTGCGCCGCGAATCTCTCCCGACCCGTATGGTCGCTCGAAGTATGCGGATGTATACGTGTGTGTAACAAGGGGTAGAGCGCTAGGTGCGCTGGCTACTCGTGTGGATGCACCGGCCCGTACGCGTGTATGCATCGCACGGTAAACGACCGAGAGAGGCTCCAGGTACATCATCGGATATGCACTCCGCTGGTATTAAGTACGTAGGTACCATCGCATAGCCATCAGGTACGAACCACTGACTCTATACGTCAGTTTACGTGCGTACGGAACTATTTATTCACGTAACCGTGGAATGCTGCTCCAAGATGGGAAGGGCGAAGAGGGGGAGAAAGAGATAATCAGCGTCAGCGAAACGTAACCAAGGTAAACCGGGTGGAAGAAAACGAGAAGGAAAAAGGCAGTAGACATCTTACGGAGTGATAGTCTAATCCGTCGGGAAAATTGGCCCGAAACTATCGTAGCTTTCGTAAATGGAAATTACATTAGGAAAAAAAACACTGAAATTGTAATTAATCACGTTTCCTTCGATGCTTCGGTGATGCATTTGGTCTTAGGAAAAATTTACATATTTACATATAAACGTCTGTGTAATTTGATACATATCGAATTACAAATTTACATATAGACATCCTGTAGAGTGGTACTGTAATTGGTCGGAAAAATTAGTCCGAAACTATCGTAGCTTTCGTAAATGGAAATGAAATTGAAAAAAAAAAAAAACAAAAAAAGTGAGATTGTAATTAATCACGTTTCCGTCGATGCTTTCGTGATGAATTTTATCTTGTAAAAAATGTACATATCGGAGATATTAATTAGCTATCAATCGAGATCACGAAATGTGTGTCATCAAAATTATGGAAATTATCGGAGAGTGTTGTTGCTATTTTTTTCATACATCCGGTGATTAAGAACGAAAGCTGTTCAAAATTCATGAGGAATTTTGTGATCGCGTCGGTACCGAAAAAAATGGTTTTTTTTTTTTATAATTAATTTTCCGCTTGATTTTGGAAGAAAAATTCAGTCGGGTTTGTATTCAGCGCGAAAAAATGATAGATATGTGGGGTCGAAACTTTTTTTTAAACAGCTTCAGTCCCTATTGAAAAAAATTGCCTCTATCGTGCTTTTTTACCTTTTTAATCGCCCGGCAATGCCTCGAATAAAATTATTCTAAAGCTGCGGCGTGTATCTTATCGTGGGTATTTTTTCCCATCGAACACAGCCACCTGAGTGTTCCCGTAATTCCATCAGGAAACCGCGTTATCGTTTGTTTAAAAACACCAAAAATCCCCACTTGTTCTTCTTCCTCTCTCATCGTTCATCGACCACAATAACCGATCTATGTTGCCGCTTATCTCAATCCGCCGTTTATCTCGCAGCCAGCCTAACCCCCCGATACGAAAACGCGCGCCGGAAGCGATAAAAATATTGTTTCCACCCAATAACCATCTCCGAAACGGTCTTATCTCACGAAACACATGCTTCCGAGGCTGAAAATCAATAACCACCGAACCCAGGAAGTTGGACGCGTGACAGCATCCGAGACATCCAATCGGCAGTGAATCTACCGAAAACTTCCTGAGCCCCACCAAACCAGACGGTCCATCAAGTTCTCTCCATTACACCCCTCCCCAAAAAAAGTCTTCCATCGCCAAGATTAATTAAAAGTCTTCGCTCCTTCACGTTCCAGTCCGAAGTACTTAAAGCTCACAGGTTGATCGAGTACTGCCTAGATCTTGGGCAACCGGTCCTCCCGAGGAAGCTGCGAATCCATCCAGCCGTGGAGCCGGAGATGCTCAAGCTGCGAATAAGTGAGACACGAAGAAGCGATCGATGGATCCTTTTTTCCCCTCCTCCGCGTCCAAGCGACTGCCGCCAGTTCTCTTCCTTCCTCCGCCCCACCCCTTGACGAAGATCTTTTTTTTCCTTCCGTCATTTCTTTCTCCACCTCTCCGTCTCCCGTTCATCCTGACGTCGTAATAATTCTTCTCTTGCCACCGTCTCCTCCCATCCTCATTTCCTGCCGACCGGCGAAGTCTCGCGAGTGTGGTACAGCGAAGGGGCCGTTAACGCGTCCCGGCGCGGCTCTCCGCGCTTCTCCCAAGCATCATCCCGGTCCTGGCTCGGGAATCGCCGCAGCGAGGCAGCTCTCCGTCTTCACGCCGTTCATAGAAAGCGAAGAAAAAGTATCGCGCCCTCCGCCGCTGAGCTCGGCCCAAGGGAAACGTCCGCGCGGCAAAAGGAAGCTTGGAATAAAGCGGATAACCCGTTTGCTCCTCGCGGAGCCCCATCGGTGACGTCTGGTGTAATCATAAACGCGATTTGATGACGGATAATTGCGTTAAATAACTGTATTGAGCCGGTCGGAGAATCTCGACGATCGGACACGAGATGCTTAAGTTTCATGTGATGCGTGATGGGAGTCCCTTGCTGGACGCGTCTATCGTCGATTATTCCGCGGACCGCCGTCATGCAGACTGCTGATCCTCGTGCTGCCTGCACTGCTGGCGATGCACACTTCGCTCCGGCCATCTGTTTTACCCGTTTGCCTCGACCGGATACATAGCCGACGGTGATCAACGGGGAAATTAATTGTACTGTGTGGTATTAGACGAGGTAACGGGCTGCGATCCGTACGTGATTGGCTGAGCATCGATTTTTGCCGGTTCTGGTGCCGTGTTGTTTAGTCACCAGAAACTCGCACTCTTGCGTTCTTTCCCAAAAGAAATTGAATTTAAGAGTTGATAGCACCGTAGAATAAAAAAATAAAATATTGGTAAAATGCTATAATGGTAAGGTGGGGCAAAATGGACCAGTAGTCTACACTTGGGACGGGCCTTTTTTAAGCCCGACCAACAATTCACAAAGATAGGCCATTTTGCCCCACTCTCTTCTATGAATGTTTCAATTGAATGATTGACCTCGTGACTTAGATCGGAAGAACATATTATTGGCGTAAAATACAAAATAATGCAAAATATATAAATTCTCGACAAAACTAGACCCTCGGAGTGGGTCTCTTTGCTGCAGATAAAATTATCTACATTTACGACTATTGTACAAATTGTTTCCCAACTCCTCAATCAAAGCTCATGGGAAATTTTTCAAAATATCTCACTTTGCTCGATGGCGCCACGAAAAGCGTAGAAGAGATATTTTTAAAAAAGTTTGTAAAATGTTATATAGGAATGTGGGGCAAAATGGACCAGTATCCTATATTCGAGATGGGTGTTTTTTTAAGTCCGACCAAGCATTCGTAAAAATAGTCCGTTTTGCCCCGCTCTTCTCTATCCAAGTTTCAATTTAAAGATTTATCTCGCAACTAAAATCCGAAGAACATATTTTCGGCGTGAAATACAAAATAACGCCTATTCGGTCTTAATGACGCGATATTGTTATTTTATGATACAAAATATAAAATATATAAATTCTTGATTAAAACTGGACCCTCGAAATAGCTCTCTTTGCTGATGATAAATTTCGTACATTTGCGACAATCGTACAAATTGTTTCCCAATTTCTCAATCAAAGCTCATAAGTAAAATAAAAAAATATGTCCACTTTGCTCGATGGCGCCATGTAAAGAGTGGAAGAAAGAGAACCGAAGAGAAACGGTGGAAGAACATCAGAAGCCTGTAATAGAACACAGCCGGAGTTGTTGTCAGACGGGGTGAGGATAGTCGAGAAACTGGTCCAAAATAGACTACATATTGTCATCGATCACGCTATGTTTCACACTTCACTAACCCTTCTCAAACTCTCTTTCTCTCTTGGCTCAAACAGACGGAGGGAAAAAAAAAAAAATAACGAATTGAAAAATGTCTAAAGCACGTTCGTTCGCTTCCCCCTGTTTTTTTCATCAATCATGCTCTCGAGCATTCGTGCATAAAAAAGGGGAACAAGTCGCGAAGCCCGACGGCAACATTCGTTACCGTCGGCAAAACCGCGAAGAGGATCGATGAATTTTATCGCGAAGCCCGGATAGTGACAAGACGTTTGGACAGCTTTGCAAAATGTCAGAGATGAGCGGAACTATATTATTGGAGCGTCTTTACAGGTGTCTGTGGACATCTCGACACGAGCCACAATGTCGTGCCCAAAATCTCGCGATTTTCAGTGCGGAACAATTCTTCGTTTGAATGTCAAGTCTTTCACATTCTTCCCTAATGGAATTTACAGAACACGTGTATTTACTATTATTATTATTATTATTATTATTATTAAGTTGAAATAACAATATATTTTTTAGCAGTCCTGAAGCGAATCGTTCTTCCGTCGTTAACATTTCTTTTCGAGTGTCGCGAGAATTAAAGCTAGCAGCCTTGAGAATTTTGTGCGGCCAAGAATCATATAGAATAGCGGGCTGACGAGGTTAATCGTTTTCTCAGTTGCGGGGGTCTAAGCCGGGGTTGTAGAGATATCGTGAGCACAGGAAGCTAGCGACGGCACAGCACCGGTCGTTCGAACGCTTAAATATCGATTCCCTTCTAGCATGCCCGATTAACATTTTTCGTTTTTTTTTTTTTCTCTTAATTTCCAAATATCATCCAACTTCGACGATTCATCGTCGCTCCGACGATTGTGTAAAAAAAATCCACTAAAGTTCACGAGCACTCGTGAACGTATGTACTTACACGGCGGTGCGGTCAGCGTGGGGAACATCATCGCACGTCGATGCCCTCGAGCACCGAAAATCCACGAAGCCACTCACGCGCGTGCCACATCGACGAATTTTCACGCATTCTCTTAACCGACGAGAACGAAAGAACGGGACGATTATTAAACAAAAAAAAATAATAATAATAATAATAAAGGAAATTATAATGTAAAATATATAATTGAAAAAAAGAAATGAAGTAAAGAGGGTATAACACGCACGATAAGGCGGTCAAGCGGTCAGAGCTTACGAACAAGGGACGAAGTCATCGCGACGCAGCGCGAGGCGCAACCCCTCTGTGTCGCATCGAACGGCGTGTGATGGTGCGAGAGCGCGTCCACCCACCCGTTGGCACCCCGCTCGTCCGTCGGCGGTTCCCCGAACTCACCCCTGCACGACGAGACTCCACCCTCTCCAGAAACGAGGGCACCCTAACGCCATCGGTCGGGCGCGAGGGCGAACACTTCCGGATTCGAGTTCGGTGGTTGAAACAATCGATGGGGCGCAGATAGCAGTTGGGATGGAAGACAGCTCACTGCACTGCCGGGAACGCGATTACTCTATCGGTAAAAGAGTAAGCGGCAAACAAGTCCTCGAAGAATCTACCCTTCTACAGGTAGCTCTATGAATAAGATATTTTGCACGAAAAATTTAATATTCTCAATATATTTCCTCTCATGGGAGATTGGAAAATCGAAAGTTTGCAACCGACGAGGCATCGAGTGAGGCATCGACTGAGGTGTCAACTGTTATCGGATGTGAAATAAAAAGTTGAGATTTTTTTTACGTTATCAAATACTCGTCAGCTTAAGGACGCTGACTGGTTATCAGAATTTAAAAATAATATTTCGAAGTCTATGGTTATTTTTACGATAACATTTATTCGGAGAAGAGTTCGGAGGAAGAATCTACTTGTTTGCAAATTATTATGTATGGAGGTCAGAGCTCAGGATATTCGTACTCAAATTTTTGTACATTGATTATTATTAATTTGTAGCAAATTAATAAATTCACCAATTTATTGCATAGGTAAAATAGTAAGCGGCAAATAACGCTTTGAACAATCTACCTTTATCGTAAACTACGTCCAGGTCGTTTTACCCGATCGACGCGAATACAGCTGTATGGAAAGAATGCATGTGAAAAAAATATTTTTCACGAAAAATTGACTATTCTCAATAACTTTCCTATCGTGGAAAAATGAAAAAATCGAAGGACTTTAACCGACTATGGAGTGTTATTTTATCGACTCCCTAGTCGCCATACCATGCTATAAAATAATCACACTTTGAAATATTATCTTTAAACTCCAATGACTCAATTTCCTTAGACTGACAAATATTTGATAAAGTAAAAAAAAATCTCAACAATTTATCTCAATCCGATAACATTTACTAGATAGCCCTACCTGGGAACTGTTATCGGATTGAGATACAAAGTTGAGATTTTTTTTTACTTTATAAAAAATTCGTAATTCTAAGGAAATTGACTCATCAGAATGTAAAAATTATATTTCCAAGCGTATGATTATTTTTACGATTCCATTTATCCGGAGAACACTTTATTTGGAGGAAGAATCTACTTGTTTGCAAAATATTCTGCACCTAAGTCAGAGCTCAAGATATTCGTACTCAAATTTGTGGACTTTGTTTATTATTAATTTGTAACGACTTAATAAAATTATTAATTTATTAAATAGGTAAAATGGTAAACGCCAACAATCTCTTGAACAATCTGCCCTTATCGTAGACCACGTTCAGGTCGTATTATCCGATTGCCGGGACACACCCGCCGGGATACAGCCATATGAAAACAGTATATGTGCAAAAAATATTTTTCACGAAAAATTGAATACTCTTAATATAGTTCCTTCCATGGAAAATTGGAAAATCGAAGGGTTGTAACCGACCATGGAGTGCTACTATATCGACTAGGGTATCAGGCAACTGTTATCGGATTCAGATAAAAAGTTGTTAGATTTGTTTACATTATCAAACCATTCATCAGTCTCAGGAAATTGACTCGTCATGAAAATGTTAAAATAATATTCCAAAGTATGATTGCCTTCACAATCACATTTATTCGAAGAAGAGTTCGAACGAAGAATCTACTTGTTTGCAAAATATTCTGTACTTAGGTCCGAGCTTTGGATATTTATATTTAATGTTTGTACTCAATTTATAATAATCAATTTTATCTTCAATAAAAAAAAATAGTTTTAGAGATATTCCACTTGGCCTTTAAAGGGTTGAATAACACCTGTCGATGGTCAGTTGTTTTATCGGTACAGGTGTTGGAATAATCGCAAACGACTGATATCGTATCCATCCTCGGCAAATCGCCGCCAGCAGAATTCTTCCACTCCAATCCGACGATGATAAACGATGAAAATGACAATAGACAAGCGTATGCCGTCTCTGATAACTTCGTATCCATCGTCGGTACAGCGAGTGTTCAGTGGAAAAATGTCTCCGTGTCGATAAGAAGAGAATCTTGGGCAGATTTTCCAACGGAAATTATAACAATGTAAGCGGTTATCTATTCTCGAATGGTACAATGTATTTTCACCATTGGCGAAACTTTACGTTACGTTAAACAATGTATTTTCACCAGTCGCGATAACGGACCGACGTTATCGGCTAAATGTACTTTAAGGGAGAGCGGGGCAAAACGGACTATCCGTATACATTTTTTCCAGAACATAAAACAAACAAGCCTTATCTTAATCGGAGAACACGAGTCCACCCCCCCCCCCGCCCTTTTTTGGGTCCCTGGCGCTGTCCTACGTTCAAAGACGCTATACACATTTTCATTCCATTTATAAAAATAAAACTTCACTTATTTAAAAGATACAAAGCCATTTTCGGTCTTTCTCACAAAATTGAAACGAGTCCAGTTTCACACGGAAGGAATCCATTGAAAAACCGTCGTTTTCGGTGATTCCAACTTGGCGTGATTCGTTAAATCTCGAAGACTAAAAAAAGAATACTTACGCTGTTGGCTTCTTGACTCGTCTGTCCAGCCACAGCCCTTTCCACTTCGTCCTCGCGCGAGATTAGCTCCGGGAGTTTCTGAACGTCGCGATCTTAGCGCGTTTCTTTCCGGAGATTCCACTCTGACATAAAGTATATATCCGCTCTTGAGAAGAGCGGAGGATTCTTGATGCAGGCCAAAAGTGCGAAAGAGCAACAGTCGGAAAAGAGTCACAGATGGAGGGAAGAGGCTTTCTGTGTAGTCAGTGGCTCATGTCAGCATCGATCATTTTCGCTCTCGCGGGCTTACCGAAATGCACCCTCTCCGACCTACGTGACCCTCGCGCACACACTTCTCTCCCTATCCGCCGCTATTTCATTCTTTCAGCCACCGAATGTCTCGGCGATACCGAGGAGCCGAGATATCACGAGTAGCCGGAATAAGAAAAACCCACGTATCTTTGTAGATCGTGAAAGAAGTTGCTTACTCCAATCGTTAAGAAACAGTGTCGCTGCTACCCTACGCTCTACGGCACTCGGCATTGGCCTCGCTATCATTTCATCACGTATTCCGCATCACCGGGCGAGATACCACCTATCATTTCTTTTTTTTATCGCCAAGAGAATGTAAAAATGAGAAATTGACCGGAAATCAATCCATCCATCAAGAATTCTGAGTGTTCTTACAGCGTACATGCCTTCGGTTAAATTTAAGAGGGGTTCACTATTTTTATTATTGATAATTACATTTTCTATTAATAATCAAATTTTTTATGTACATTTTCAGTGGTGGTGAAATAAATTGATTGCCAATGCTATACATTTATGCGGTAGTCATCTTGTATTGGTTTTATAACTTATATCGACCTGGGTTCGTCTGTCCTCTGATCATTTTATTTGTTATTAATAATTAAATTTTCTATCGTTAATTTTATTTTTTATCGGTAGAGAATGAAACTGGTTTCCTTGTCCGACATTTTTGAACAAGCCCGCTTTAAGGGAGCATTTTTTCAATGTTTGTCAAAGTATGTTAATAATGAAACTACCTGGGTGCGAAAACATGCGCGGCCTTACCGGCGTTGAACCGACAGTTCGGTAGAATAATTTCCGACATTGGACAATCGTTCATTAATTTCAAAATTTTAATTGTATAATTTAATTGATCGAAACAACTGTCTCGCCAAACAAATGGGGGTTAAACAATCGTCCTAATGGAAACGCGAACGAAGTCGGTGAGAATGGCTGATAAAAATGGAATAATTCGTCGAGTCTCATACATGAAGTGACAACGAGAATAAACAGCCGGTGTGCGTCGTAGGGAGAGGGCGAGAGCCCTGCAAACCCTTGTGGCGGATGTGCGCGCAGTGGTCGGGAGATCCAGGAGAGTATCGTGCAAACTCATTGCCTTTCATGAGGGTGCCAACAGTGAACGGAGGTTCCTCGAGACCGATGGTCGATTCTCAAACCAATCCAATTCTTCTCTCCCACGGGTTGTGGGGACCGGACAGCGTTCGCACATTATAAATAAACATGAACTGCACGTAACAGATCGAAACGGTAAAATAAGAAAAAAAGAGAAACAAGAAAAATAACGTGGAATCCACGGTTACTGACAATTCGAGAATGCTCGACGACAAATCGAATCGGAAGGTCGTTAGCGGACAGACACGAAAAATAAAATCGTCCTAACACCAATTCCAATCTCATTCAACCTTGACCTAGAAAAAATCCAATGAACAAAGACAAAAAAAAATAGTCTAACAAAACCGTCGAAGGAAAGAGCACATTTACATCTCTATCACTCACAACTTTACCAGAAAATATCTCCACCATATTACAACTCTACTGAAATCAAAACAAAACTCTACCGGAATTTAAATAAAACTCTGCCGGAATGGAATGAAACTCTACCGGAATTACAATAACACTCTACCGGAATACAAGGCTACTGTCTAGCCTTGTATTCCGATAGAGTTTTATTTTCTATTCCGGTAGTTTTATTTCAAGTCAAGTAGAGTTTTATTTCAAGTCAAGTAGAGTTTTATTTCAAGTCAAGTAGAATTTTATTTCAAGTCCAGTAGAGTTTTATTTAGATTCCAGTAGAGTTTTTTTTTTTACTTTCTGGTAGCGATTTTGGTAAACTTGTAATATGGAAGGGATGTTTTCTGGTAGAGTTGTGAGTGGTATAGATGCATATGTGCCAAAATAAGCAGTCAAGGATTTTGTTTCGGTTGCTAACGGATGATTCCACTTTCCTTAGTGCAAATAAATGCAATTCTTTTTTCTGTACATTTTTACTTGCTGAATCGATTTTTGTCGATCCCAAAAAAAAAAAAAAAAAAACAATTGCAATGATTAAAAAGAAATGGTCCCATGAAAGATTGAGCCTCGTCAAAGAATGATGCCTCGGCGAGTCACTCGCGACACCAGACTCAATTTTAGTTACTTCGTTAATTTTAGTTGGAGCGTGCTCAATTTCAATAAACCCGAATGCGACATAGGGTCAAGCGTCAACCGTTTCAGGAGGGTTGGTTTTCGACCGTGGGGGGTGCTCTCTGTGCAACGCCAGCCTAAAAAGGCTCTCACTACCGCCAAGTTCTCGGGTCGAGTGGTATAACCGAGAGCGATCCAGGAGCCGGACCGCAGCGAGGGGACGGAGTCGCTTTAGAATTAATTATAGGCAATACATGGGGGTTGCTGGAGAGGCGCGTCTGGCACGGACAGTCTTCGTACTGGCGGTGGGAATCGCGACGACGGAGCGCTGAATGAGGCGGTACTGGGTGAAGCAGCCAGTCGCAGGAAGGAAGTACGTGGGAAGGAGAAGCGAATGCTAAGGGTTGGGTAGCTGCACATAGGGACGAAGTCCCTACCGCACCCGAAGAGACCGTGGCGTCTTGGCCGCACAATAAAGAAATTCCACGATCGCACGAGCGGCGCGCGTGATATCTCGTTTGATTCCATCGGGCGATGATATCGGTGCGCTCGGGTATATATTAAATAAATATATACATATATATTTAATATACATATACATATTTACGCATATATAGGTGTATATGTACCTATATATAGGGAAGAGCGGGGCAAAATGGGTCGGCGGGGCAAAACGCCATATTCCAATCATTTTCGGGTGGAAAAATGGAGCAAAACGGGACTGAAAATCCGGATGGATCAACAAGGCAAAATGGGACATCCAAAAATGATTGGAAACTTGCGTTTTGTTCACTATCCAGTTTTGCCCCACTGTCCCATTTTGCCCCGCTCTATCCAATATATATATGTAGATGCACGTACATAAATCTGTAGTTATATGTAAGGGAGAATCAATAGGATGATGGGGTGAACGAGAGAAGGACCGAAGAGATCCTCGAGTTAATGAGATCTATTGCTGGCTCATCCGGCCGTGTGGCCATCCGACCATCGAAAATCATTCGTGATATCCGGCGGGATAAACTGATACCGCGGGTGTCTCCGTAGCGGAGCTTGCGCCAGAACTGGAAGGCGACCGAGCGAATGATAGAGAATTTACGCACGAAGGTATCGGGTGATTACGAGAAATTCGATCGCTCGCTCGCCAGCGGACCGAGATCATTCGAGCTGCATCCAGATCTATGCCAAAGCAATGACACTACTATGTGATTCTACGATCATGTGCGTGGAGGGAGACTCGGGCAGAACGAGGATGATAGGAAACAAAGACTGTTTGGATGAGTCTAAAGCCATGAATTTTGTGGATTGGGAACAACGAAAACAAATTGTTTATGATGATTTCGAGCATTGAAGAAAAGTGGTCTATTTGAGACCGAGCTAGAGGGTACTCCACGAGGCTCGTGTAAACATTATGTCTGGATTTACTATTTTTTTCCAGTCTCTTCGAGGGTTACAATGATTTTTTTCTGGATTTTTTTCAGATACCCCATTTTTAACCAGGTCGGCAATCCACAGCATCCCTATTTCGCTCCGATCTATCCTTTGCAATAGTAATCGCTGTAAACGTTTCGGACTGTAACGTTTTATTCTATTTATTTTTTATGGACAATTTTGTCTCAAGTAGATAAAGGTTTGTGGGAAGTTTATTCTCAGAATCGACGATTTTTCAACGTCGAAACTCGTACCGGTCACGATCTAGGGCCTTAGAATAGCAACGAGAAATTCCACAAAAAGATGGAGAAAAAAAAAAGTGAAGTTTGAGCCCTGAAGTTGCCGCATCGCTGAGTCCATCGAGGAGTTCACCAGTCGTTGTCTTGGTACTGAGAACTTTCGTTTGGCAAACACGAATCCATCGAACCCGGTCATGGTCCCGGCTGTCGGTTCCCATCGGATTTCTTTCGGCTTAATTATATAGAAAATCCATAATCGATTAGACTAAGTATATCGTCTCAATATCCGTAATGATCAATCAAAATCGCTGCCGGTGAAAAATCACGGAAAAAGGGTGAGTGTTTATAGTCCCGAATGAAATAATGCAAAACTCCGATGTGACGAAAGGGAGGCGGAGGAGACTTTGCAGATAGCGAGAAAGCGAGCTGCGCGCTCGCATCATCTCGCTAGACTTCGAGCTACCTCGTTTGATTCCATTCATCGATCTCGCAAACTTGCGTGCTGATTCGATTACGTTATCCTCACCCCTGTCCGCTATTTCAGACGCTTCCGAGACGACGAACTTCCTGTTTATAGGAATAATCAAGGCTCTCCCGTCGAATCTTACACGGGGGAGAAAATTCACGCTCCCTGATTGCCTCATTCGTTTGCAGATACTAAAATAGCGAAATTAACGACCGGAGGACGACGGCAACGTGAGGATGAAGTTCAAAGATTGCCGGGAATCATTCCGAGGCCGATGGGAACCGACAATGCCGGGAACCGTCCCTCGGCCAAGTTCACCGAAACAACGACTGAACCAAAACCGTATTCCGTTTCTGCGGAAATCAATGAAAAACAAGGAAAAATGAGGAAAAAAATGAAGCGAAAAAAAATTGGACGCAAGATAACACAATGAACGAGATTGTTTCGTTTCTATTTCCGTCACTCAACGAGATTTAACTATACAAAGATCTACAAATGTTACCAAGTCAAGATTGCCAAGTCAATAAACCCCAGAACGGAAAAGACTCCCAGGGGGCCCACTGGAACAACAAAATTTAACGTTGGGTCTTCACTGTACTTCTCTTTAACCGGCTTTCTCGTTAAATCATGCCTCGATTTTGTACTTTATTATTTTTTAATCATACATAAATATTTGATTGAATCCACTAGAACAACAAAATTTAAAGTCGAATCTTTACTCTACGCCTCTTTTACCGGCTTTTTTTTGTTAAATCATGCCTCGATTTTTTACTTTATTATTTCTTAAAGAAATATAAATATTTATTTAGAAATTTTCAATCGAACATAAATATTAATATTTCGTTAATTTTAAAAAATTATTATTCACAAACTTCGTAGACCGTTAATAATCAGCTGCGACGTGATTATCAACTCGGCATCTCGAATGAGCCCGATGAGTATTCATCGCGGATAGCGCCGCGACCGAATATGAAAGGAATAAACCCAATCCCTCGCCACGGTGCCGCAGCCACGCAAGGCTCAAAGTTTCCACGATCTTTTGTGTTAAAACAATAGAAGCTTATTGTTCGTACTCACGCTCCGTTCGACACACGAGCGCTCTCTCGCGAGCGCGTAACGATCCGTATCCGAAAGCGAAACGTGCAATTGAGCTTGGTGACTCATTGAAAATTTTCGTCGAGGCCGACACGTGCGCGATATTGCAGCTTTTCCTGGAACAATGCTGGACAGCCTGCAGAAACTAAGATTAAGTGAATTATTCATTTTTTAGTATTTTCTTTTTTTGGTATTAATCCATTCTTGTCGGAAGTACGATTTAATTGGCAGACTAAATTGTATGCAGTATAGAGAGAGAATCTTAGCAACAAGTTGCCTCTCGGGTGTTTTCCTCTGTGACTGCGAATATCCTTATTGAACATTTCCGTCGAGGCCAACACGTGCTCAAAATACGGCTTTTCCTGGAGCAACGCTGGACACCATCCAGAAAGTAAGATGGAGCGAATTATTCAGTCTTCACCTTTCAGTCCTTTTTTTTAAACTATTAATCCATACTTTTCGGAGGTATAATTTAATTGACAGATTAAATTATGTGCCGTATAAAGAGAAAATCTTAGCAACAAGTTGCCTCTCGCGTGTTTCCCTCTGTGACTGCGAGTATCCCTATAATCAACAAGTGACTCCGTTTCCTGCTGCTCGGGAATTTATATATTTCTCGGTTGCGGCTCCACAGGTGGCAACATGGATAATCCTCGAGTCTCCCAGTTTGGGAAACCTTGTTACCGATCGACTGATCTTGCGATCGAACGCCCGAAAGGAATTATTATTTTTAGCCGCGCCATTGATCTTCTTCTTGTCGCAGGATGTAGAGGGAGACCGATCATCGTCGCCCGCGCAACCCTAGACTTTCTTCTCTTCCTGTTAGGAGCAACCCCTATTCAAGCGGCCTCTCCTCGACACGGAATTCACTCTGGTCACGTAGCAATAATCATCAGATTGTTTTATGGCTCCTCCTCTTCCGACCCCAAATGTGACTCGAATAACTCGTCGGGATGATCTGCGAGTAATAGACCGGATCTGACGAACGAGTACGAGATCCCACACGCTCCCGACAACCCTATAATGTGTCAGAGGAACTGACGAACCTCGAAATAGCGAGCTCACGTACGCTTAGAGAATTCAACCGTTCTTAGGTCAATAATGTCAGACCTATTTTTATTTAGTTATTTTTTTAAAGAAAGTTCAATGATCAGGCGATTTAAAGATTCAGATCTAAATTTTGATATGAAATTGGATGAACTTAAATTCATTTTGAAAAATGCTCTTTGAACTTTGAAACATTGAAAATGAAGAAATCTTTGCTTTTTTTTTTGGAATTTCAGGGAATTTGACATTTGTAACAAAGCAGTAATTTACCGTTAAATTTTTTAAAATTAATTGACCGGTCTCAGTTGAGTTATTTGACATGGACTCCATATGGAAGGACCGGTAGTCTTTAGCATTCGAAGCGTAATTACCGAGATCTGGATAAAAGTTCGAGGCAAAAATGTTCGAATAATTAATTGGGAGTAAGCGTCTTTCGAGGCGCTTTTTTATTTTAATTTTTTCCCCTCGCAGAATTAAAACGATGGTCGAGCGGTGCTATAGTGTAAGAAGGATTCGAGTAGAACGAAGTTCCCGCGAGGCTTTTCCGGGGCGTAGATGGGGAAGGCGCGCTTTAATAAAGAGCCGAGGATCGTCGCAGTGGATAGGAAGCCGCGAAGTGCCGCACGCGGACCGCCAACTCATATCGAGCATTCTTCGAAGTCTGGGAATTCCTCTTGGTCTTCGCGAACGTTCGCGAGTTACTCGCCACCATCTACGATGGGAGCCACAACGGATCTCACGTACTCCAACGTGGGACGTATAAACGATCATGCACTCCATATTCATAACTTTTATAAATACATCGCGCATTAAATTATCCGTTCAATAGAATACAAAAATTTATTCTACGAAAAGATGAATAATCAATGTATAAAACTAATTAGTTTTTTCTATCGATACAAATCTTTCAATTATTTATTATTATTATTATTATTGTTATTATTATCATCATTATTATTATAAAATAAATATACACACAATTAATAATATGTATATATATATATATTTTTTTTGTCGATTTGGATCGTTCATGAATCTTGTCGAGATTACGCAAAATCTTTCCCGACGAATCTACGAGCTTGTGAAAAATGTGTACTATGAACAATTGGTGATCCGTTTTATGGACGACTTACCACATTCGTCATCGACTGTATGGAGATGTCGCGCGAGATACAAATTGCGGGTGAGTGCACAGTAAAGAATAATTTTGTAAAATCGGAATACGAAGTTTCGTAAAAATAATTTTGTTAAATAAGTGTCGAACTCGTTTGCTAAGTTTTTAATATACAAACATGCTCTTTTATTTCCCGTATAATTCACAATTTTAGTTTGCACTTTTTTTTTGGATAACTAGAAACCGGCTGTAGGGATCGGAAAAGTAACAAATAAAAAATTGTCGTCGTTTGTGGGCAATAAGTTGTAAGAAGTACAAATATTTTTTACTGTGTGGCTGATCCGTCCAGCAGCCGTAGCAAATATCTTATATATTATTTATTACTATTATAATGATTGTTATCACTGTAAAATAAATACCGTTAATAACATATATTATTTTTGCTTTTGTCAATTTGGATCGCTCTTGAATCTTGAGCGAAATAATGCAAAATCTTTCCCGACGAATATGCGCGCTTGTGAAAAATGTGCACAACGAACAATTGACAGCCCATTTCATGGACGGTTTACCAAATTGGTCATCGGCAGTATGGAGATGTCGCGCGAGAGAAAAGAGCGCGGAGAAGTGAAAGAAGATGGTCTAATAATCGGGCGATACGAGAAAAATTGCGGGTGAATGGAGTGGTGGGTGTCGAAGGGTGGTTCCTCCGGTAGCCCGACGGGGTTTGGTATTCGATCGTGAAAGAGCCGCTGAACGCTGGTACCACCACGCCGCGACCGTTCGGCAAGGGTGGTGGGAGTAAAGTTGAATGACGGCCATGCGCCCTGGCGCGAAACAACGGATCGCGAAATCGGTGGAGGAGGATGCCCGAAGACGTTCGGGAGACGCAGACGGCGACGGGCAGCGACGGCCGTGAGCCGGCTACAGGGGTGTAGAATGCACCCTCACCCTCATAAGGCCACGGGGTTTCCACGGGCGAGCACTCGCCGTCTCGGTAAGGAGGACTAGCAGGACAACATCCCGAGGACCGGAGTCGAACACCATCCGAGTCTGGGCAAAGTTCCTCGTGGAACGGTGAGTACAGTTTATCATTTTTTTCAAAATTTACCTATTCACGGAAAACCTCCGTCACAGTTATCACAACGTACCAACGACCAAAGCACATTTTTCGTACTGTCGTTCTCCATTCATAATTTCTTTTTACCATAGTTGAATTGTATTATATTTTATATTTTTATCGTTATTATTATATTTTTTGTCAGCTGAGTTTTTTTTAGTTACTGTTTATGTGGCATCGTTTTCAGAGTGACTGAGACATTATTTTACATTATTTTTTCATCGAGCACCCGATGTACTTGGACAAGAAATATTACTTGAATATATACATATATATATATTTTTTTTTTAATTGATTAGAAGTTTTTGAAAATATGGGTGCAATTCTGTGTAGATTGATTCAATGTAGGGTCTGAAAACTGTCGAGTGTCCTGAAAAATTTGAATACGCTATTTTCCCGCCGAAAATTGTTGCTTTGCATTAACACGATGCTAAAAGATGTTCGCTGATGTCTTATCGAATGGCAATTGTGTAACGTAACTTGCGTCTTCCGTGACACGCTAAAACGTTAAAAAAAGCTTTAACTATATCGTCGAACGTTATATCTGTGCGTTAAATTATACCGCCATAAATGTACGTACAACAGATCCGGGGACTATTTGTGCTTTCCTCTTCGATCACGCAGCTTTACGCCTGAGCGAGCCGTTAGATTATGCCCGAGACATTGGTTTTCCTCGGGAACCGGCTGGTACGAGCGATAAAGCGCGCGCGACAACGACGAGACAGAGATTTCCTCTCTCCCTCGTTCACTCTCGTTCGGCAGAAAAATCCCAACATAACCGAGACGCACCAACTTTCCAGTCAATAAGGATTTCCAACAGTCGATTCGCCCGCCCAACCCAGCCGATCCAAATCAATTTAAAGAACCTCTTTTTAAACCGATTTATTTATATAACAATAATAATAATAACAATATAAATGAAAAGAATAAAATTAATTGAACGACATTCTCTTAACGCGACATTATAATTATAAATATCGAGCTACGGGGATTTATCCGTCTGGGATGAAAATGTAATCGGATTGTCGTCGGTGGTTACAGACGATCGCATCTCGCAACAGAAGCTCTTCTAACTAACGTACACGTACACGGCAACGAGTTCTCACGTTTTTGCAAAAGAGAAGCTATCTTCGACCCTTCCGAACAACTTCAATTCCTGTCTTCATTAGGACATTTTCCAAACACGAAAAAATATCGATTATTTAATCAACTATAACAAATTGAACATTGTACACTTTCTATCGCTAAAAAGGTAACGTTTCTTGGATAACCAAAAAAAGCCTAAGATTTTGTTGCTCTTTTTAAAATAGTTTGTCGACCAGACACAGATATTAAGCAAAGTTTCGCTATATTACAAGCTAGGTAAAACATTGTAGATATTGACTTCAAAAAATCTTAACGTTTCTTGGATTAAAAGAAGACCCAAGATTTTCTGTTTTTATTTTTTTTTCCAAATGGTTTGCAGTTCAGATACGAAACAACGGCGCGTTGATGTCGTGTCCAATTTTTGTGTCATTTCCGAATCCATGCGAAGTCACGTTTCACGGATCACCTCCCATGCCCTTTACAGGCTCGAAATTTCAATTACACAAGAGGCGTGTGAATTGGACTCGAGCTTTATTCCAACATCCTGGTGAGCTTTCACAGCGTTAGAGGCTCGCATGTGGAAGGGGAAGGAAGGAAACCCGCATGATATCCGGAAAAGCTGGACGATTTTAGCTGGCCAGAACCGCTCACTGTTCTCATTTCCAGGTGTCACGCTCAGCACAGATATCCTTCGCTTGACCCATCCTATCTCTAGTACGGTTGTAATATAATATACCTGCGCGCGCCAGTATGCGATAACTTTGATCCTATTGCTCCGTCTACTTCGCCCTTGATTCGCTCAACTTGCCGGCGAGATAACCCGCTTTCTCAAACCACTTCTTATTTCCATTGTCAGCATGAGTTTCGCACTCGAAACTCTCGCGGCCGTCGAGGTCTTTGGTCCTCCCCCCTCCCCCCCCCCCCGCCCCTCTAAGATCTTTACGACTCCTTCTTCGAAAGTTCGAATCGATTTTTCAACGACTTTGAAAACAAAACGAACTTAACGGTAGATAATTAAACTTGTAATGCGCTTTAAATTTGATATTGCAGAATCGTCGCCCTAACGGAACATGCATACTAGCTGCAACTTTACACACGTATGCCAGTGCCACTCCGAGGGAGTAGGGAATGAAATTTTAATTAAACCTCTCACGACATAGCCTTTCATTTATGGAACATTTAAAAAATATATAAACAGAAAAACATATTTAGCTTGAAACGAAGGTTACATCTTTTTTTTTTTTTTTTCTATCACAAACAGACATATAATCCGCCGCTTTTTGAGCCATCTGAAAGATCTGCTGTTTTCAACAAGACAGCAGAAAAATATAACTGCCCATCAGCCCGGTCGGTGGTAAAAACTGTAATTAACTTTTTCCTCTGCTCTCGGGCGTTTCCGGCCAAAAGTGAATTCTTCCACGAAGAAAGTGCAAATCCATCTTCCTGTGACAATTTGCATTCGACCCTAGATAATCAGCACCGATAAAAAAAAATTCATTGCAGTTTTTCTTGCCGACAGTTTCGTACATCTCTTCGCATTCGGAATCTTCCTTGCGGTCGCAGAAATCATCTCAGATATCGAATTTTATTGAGCTCCATTTTTTTTTTTTTTTTTTTTTTTTTTTTTTTTCTCGCCTTTTGGATCGACCGACCATTTTCCTATCGCCCAAACTTCTCACCCATGCGTACGCCTAACGTGAAAACCGTCGAGATATCTATACGCGCCCATTCCGGATACGTATACCGTGCGTTTAGCGCGAAACGTTCGGCGAACCTTGTACGCGGGTTCCCTAGCACGCCGAGGTTAATAGAGTGATCGTTAACAAGGTTACAAAGCAATCTGCATAACCTCCCCCCGCCAGTCCGGTGCTTTGCCATGGCGAGAGGGCCCCGAGGCTCCCGAGCCGGTGCTGTAATTACCGGCGATAATACTATTACCCGGTTCGTCAAGGGTGGTAACTGAGAAGACTATCCTCGCTCTCCTGCCCTCCGCTTCGCTCCTGCTCTCCTAAAACTTTCGCAGAATGTTGTCCCCATCAGGCCGCGCGCATCCCGGCGATCGCGAAACAATGCGCGCCACGAAATTTCGAAGCGCAAGGAAAACCCAACTTCGGTGCCCTGGCATGTAACGATTTTTTGCTTTTATCCAATAAAGGCGAGGAAAAATGAATTTTTTTTTGGCCACCGAAGCTTTCACCCGACTAACAATATCGTTACGTCCAGCCAATTTTTTTTTTTTTTTTTTTTTTTCATAGGTATGTTACCCTGACTCGATAAATTCGGTGGTGCAATAGCACGGACCGATCGATGCCATAAATTGCTTTTCGAATTTCTTTGCCGGGCTGCAATCTGTACAACCTCGACCTCGGTAGGCCCGTGGATTTGCACCCTCGTTCGAGCTCACGAGACAACCCCGATTCATCCTTCTCGTTCTCCTTCGCGGGATCTTCGAGACACAATCTCGTAGTCATTTAAAGTTACGCGAGGATCTAGCGCCGAGCAATAAGCGTCCGGTTGGCGACGATAAAAATAAAGATAACTAAAATCTACGGTGGAAAGTGGAAATTGTCATTTTTTTTTCTCCCCGAAAGTTGGGAAAGATGAGGAAATGAGAAACCGATTGCGGTTCGGCAATTTGTGTCCGGATGATGATTCCCGTTCACGGTAATAATTCAATTTTCACGGGAGAAAATTACTTCGCCCGATTATAAATAATGTGTTTTCCACTGCTAAGAAATAGTTGTACAAAGTGGGTCAATTTTTAGGTGCGCATCGCAATTTTTCTTCCAAATCACTATATGACGGGTAAAAAATGTTTTTTGTTGTTTTTCATGAGGAGCCAAAAATTAGTAATCAAAACTTTTTTAATTTCCGTCTCTCTCGTAAAAAATAAACTACCTTGCACACCTTATAAAAAGTTAATCCATTAAACAATAATTTATTATCAACAAACGTTCACGATGTTCGTTTCCTCTTAACTTTACAATTTTCTTTGCCCAAAAGCACCGTTCATAAAAAAATTTGAATAACGCTAAAATTAAGGAGAAAAACGATCGCACACTTTTGATAACAGCCCAAACCTTTCTTACAGTGTAAAAAGAGTCCCTTCGAAGCTCGATCAAAACAGCAATTCTCAAAGTAAAAAAAAAAAAAACCTAAACCCATCAGAGAAATAATAAATAAAAAAAACCGAGTCCGATCAGAGTCATGAAAGATCGTCTTTCGATACAGAATAATCCCTCGCAGTGCCGTAAGAAGATTACAAACCCGATAAGTATACGCGCAGGTCAACATTCTCCGGCAATCCATTCCTCCGGAATTTATTTCGCCTTCCATTCACGCCCGACTTTCTCAACTCCCAGCAAAACAGTTACTGCACCGTTGACGAGGCTGAGTCTCTCGGCTTTGAAGGATGCAGATTAGTAGTTACACTGTCCGGATAATCGAGAGAGGCGTCACGCGACGCCGAGTGCTTAAATTTATACACCAAAAGACAAACCCGACACCGGCCTTTTTCCCCACGAGTTTGTCTCGTGCGGTTTTGTACGCGTCCGATAGAACGAGCTTATTTGTTTTACCATACGGAATCCCCTGCTGTATTATCCCCACCGGCAATCAACGATTGACCGATGCGAAGCAGATGCCACCTGACGACCTCTTCGATCCCGTACACTCGACGATGCAGCCAGTTTCGTAAAAACAATCGCGCAGCTCGCGCACCACATTTCCAAGGTCTGAAACAAAGTCGTTCTTTTTTTTTACATTCCCTCATGGATTTCTTTCTTTTACGCGAATTTTTACGGTGGATCGATAGGAAAGAAATCAGTGGCGAGTTAGAGTCGGATGCCGGAGGCCGTTGCCGGTGTTTCAGATGGAAGGCGTTAGAATTCCGTAAGCCCCGGTGAACTGAGCGAGGAATCCAGCAGCCAGACTGGCGCAGGCGTCCGAGAGTGGGGGTTTTCTGCAACGGATAACGTAATTGACGAAGTAACTCGCTTAGCGTGCAATATCACGCGACAAAGTGGCGTCGCGGGTAAAATGGATGGCTGAGGGAGAGTCGCGAGGGTGTGAGAGAGTGGCAGGGTTGCGGAGGAGGTGGAGGATAGAGAATCCGATAGAGATATAGAGTGGGAGCTTCCTGGTCTTCCTTTGGCACCGGCATAGAGAGGAAACTGATGGGTAGGGGCTAATAGGAGCTTTCCTCTTACCGTAAACCCACTTTCCTGAATCAAACGAGTAAGTCTGATGGTTAATTGCCTTAACAATACGTGGAAAACTATTAGGGACCGATCGCGCGCCTAAGTACACCGGAGAGATCCAGTCATCTTGCCAATCGGTGGAACGGAAACGCGGTCGCGGGAAACTATTAGCCGCTATATCGGGCAAGTGGATTTAACGGTGGAGTACAGTTTTTAGATGGATTTCGTAAAAAAATGGAGTTAAAGTAAACGATTCGAGGTTTATGCAATTGTTCATATTTTTAATGGTACTTTTGTGGAGGATTTTCAAAATCTTTAACTAAAATTAACGATTGATGGCAATCAATTTGCTAAAAGCTGCATCTTTGAAACTGACAGTTAATAGCCTTAAGAATACGTGGAAAACTATTGGGGAGCGATTTGTAATCTTTGAATAAAATTACCGATTGATGATAATTGATGGGCCCTTTGAAGCATACACTAAGAAAAAGAATAGTGTTTCCTACTACAACGAATAGTTCCTGGGGGGAACGTCCGTATAGATAGTTTCTGATATAATGTATTGAATTAGTTAAACTATAATTGTGGTTGTAACCATAATTATGGGTTGTAACCATGAAGATATTCCTCTTGGGAACTATTCTTTGCGGTAAAAAGTCAGTATTGTTGCTTTTCCTATGTCATTTTTTTTTCAGTGTATCGTTGTTTTTTTTTGGTAAATTGCTCATAGCTGCATCTTTGAAACCGCCGAGCGAAACATTACCAAATTGTTATTGCAATACTCGGATCGTACTCATCTTTGAGCATTTTTATCCAACTTTTTGCAACCCTTTTTCCGTGTTAATGCATAGTTTTTACATTTTTTTGAATTGTTGCTTTGCTGGGATTTCTGGCTTCGAAGAGCTTCGGATAAATAAATGATAAGCCTGTCACATCGGTTTCCCCTAAAAGTTCAAAAACACGAACATATACCGTGCATATATTCGCGTCCAAAAACAATCTCAGCATCGCGACAATGCCTCGAAGTTAAACATTAAAAAAAAATTCTCAACATCCGAACTTCTTTCGTTGGGATGACATTCACGAGATTCTTTCACCGTGAAAACACGGATGCTGTCGCTGGTCTACTTGTTGAAGCTCGAAGCAACAGTTTGCCCTTTAAGCTCTCCCTCTCTCGCTTCCTCTGTCTCTGCCCAACACAGCGCGATCGCTCCGTCCCTCTTTACATCTTTTTCTCGTTTCTCTCGAATATCCGACATTCGAGTCGCACCTTTTCGTCTCTTGGCGTATCAGGTCGTTTCCGACGAACCGTAGCGAAGCGCTGGAGTAGGAAAAGTTTAACTGGGGTACCGAGTAACTTAAACAAGGAGTCGACTAGCCGGAACGATGATCCAAGGCTAATATCACACGAAACGGCTTATTGACGATCTCGCAGAAGTTGTAACTCCCGATTCGAATCATAAGTCAGTCATTCGAAAGCACGAGCAGATGAGATATCTACTCGTGCGCTATCCGTAGACGAAACTACAAATTGGAGCGGTTCAACTCGCGGCCAACCCTTGCTCGTTCACTCTCGTGTTCGTCCCGAACTTGGAAGCTTAGGGTGGAATTTAAAGACATTAGTTTGAACTCGGAACACTGGATATTTCCGCATATTTTCGATATTACTGGATATTTTCGGATGTTTTTGAAGTCCCGTACTACCGCGTGAATAATGGCTTTTTGAGTTCTCTGTCAATTATTGATTAAGTTTTCGCCTGTTAACTTTATGTCGTTTGGGCACTTGCACTGTGTATTATTTTGGTTGATTGGGATCGCCAATCAATTTGTCATTGGGCTTGGCAGTCTTTACTAAATAAATAAATAAACTTAAGATCGTTCTTGAGATCGGAGTTTGGTCTGAACGTCTTTGCGTGCTTAAGATCTATCGTAAGTTCGAACTTAAGATCGAATCTCACTTCGAACGTGATTTCGTACTTAAAAGTTTGATCTTCAGTTTGAACTTAAGACTGAACTCACATCCGATTGTGGTTCGAGTTTTTAGGTTCGAATTTAAGACCAAACTAAGCGCGAAATCAAGTTCGAATTGAGGGTCGATCTCGTGAGCGATCTTAAGTTGAAACTAACGTCGTAAAATTATTTCCTTAATTGATCGTAAGATAAGAGAAATAAAAATTGGAAAGTAAAATAACGAAATTTACAAAATAATTGAATTACCGATTTGCCATTTAAAAAAAAAAATTTTTTTATTAATCTAAAGAAAATATGAAACAGGCTCATTTATATTGATAAAATAAAAATGGCAGAAAATTACTTTGTACCCATGGAATCATTCCTCGCTCCGGGAGCATTTTATAACCACCGAGGTAATCTAGCAAATCGGGGATTTCTCACGTCACCGACTCTACTCACATACCGTCTCGCGGGGTAGCCGATTTTTCACGGAGCTTTACTTTGATGCCCCATTCATTGACGCTCGCAGTCCGGTCGTTCCAGGATCTCCAACCCTCTCTTCCATCAAAAGTATACCTTTCTTTATTTTTTTTTTTTATGATATACGCATAACGCAAGGGCTATAATAAACGAGCGACGCAAAGAGGGACGACATATATATATATATACACATACATATAGTGTAGAGCGGGGCAAAACGGATCATTTTTACAATTTTTCCGAAAGGCCCGAAAAAAATCCCTCAGTTCCCAGAGCCAATTTCCGCGCCATACAAGAAACGTCCAGACAATTGAAATGTTTGGTGACTGATCAATCAGTTTGCGACCGATTAATTCCTCGACACAATTTGTTGGCCCAACAACGCTAAGAACTTGCAGCCCGATCAGCCAATCCACTTTGTTCAATGGCCAAAAATAAAATCCAATCTTTCATCAGAAATGCAGCTCGCGGGTCCGTTTTGCCCCGCGGTCCTCCATTTCCGACGTTGGGCCCGTCCGCCGGCTTTATCAACGGCCGCGGTCACGTTTAACAATAATTTTCCAGCGAGTTGACGGGATACACGATTTTTCTATTAGCCGGACCCGATGGCCGCCCGAACCTCCCTCTCCCCACTTCCCTTTAGACCTCTCCGGTCATTATTCTTCTCGAGCGAACGAGCGATTTTACGAAACGATCGTACGTGACCCCGGTCGTGTGTGCCGCGAGCCGCCCCTGCATGGTTAAGCGGGCTTCTCGTCGCGGACGATTCCGCGGGGCACCGCGTGGAATTGTACTGTTCTGTCCGCCACTCGAGCCGCTCGACTCGAGGAGGAGGACGACGAAGCTTTTATTTTGATAATGAGCCGCGGTTGAGTCGCCGACGATATCCACCACTTCATCACGACGACGAACACCCGAGGCCTGTCGATTGCAGACCAGTCAACCGTCAACCCTCTGTCTTTCGAGTACTCTCCGAACAATCGGGGATATTCTATACACACCCTGGTTTCAGTATTCCGCGCGGAGTCCGTGCCCCGCGCACGCATCGCTGTTATCGTCTACTCTGTCAGCTATAAATTAAACGTCACCGATTCGAACATTAAAACGCTCACTGAATCGGTACTGTCGGGGAACAAGTTAGTACCGCCAGTTTTAGAAATACCGGTTACTGCTTTTTTTTTGTTTTATTCAACTTCGCTCGACAAAAGTTATTACCCGGATGAGGTATAATTATTACCTTTTTTTTTTCGTTTTTTTTTTTATAATTGTGAAATGATAAAAAGAGGCTGTCGCTGCGTTTATGATTTATACAAGAAGTAACTGAGTATCCTGCGGTGGCTTTGTGGAACGTGATTAATGGAGAATTTGCACACCAAGCCGATGTCGTTTTTCTACTCGGGAATTCTTTTTTTGTCGAGCGACTTGACTGCAACATTGCTATGATTATCATCCTGAGGTAAACTTACGCCAGTAAAACTTTCGCGAAGTAAAAAAAAATTAATAAAATCAGTTACAATAGAGTCAATAAGGTTAATAAAAAAATTGATTTGTTTTGATCGATGAACCTTGCTTGCGCGTTCTCTTTTTGACTATTCTAATCGAACTATGAGACATTTTTTACAGTAAAAAAAATTGCAATCGGGAGAACATACAGTAGAACCCCGTTTATACGAGGTAATGTTGGGAGAGCGTACGTCGGATAAGTTAAATCTCGGATAACACGGATAACTCACGGATAACACATGCTCAATTCAAACTTACACCACTATTATATATATTTTTTAAATAACACCACTTCATACAAACATGACTCTAACATGACTCTTCATATAACCATTGACTCTAAAATCGGAACTGTTGTATTTGCAGCTCACTATATAAAGTAAACTCGTACTTAGTACTCGTAAGCGCGTATGCAACAAAGTTGCCTTTACGGTCTAGTCCGCGCGTGAGCATTGCTGCTTTATCCGTTTTATCCGAGTTCTCCGTAGTATCCGAGCCTACACCTCAGTCAGCTCGGAGGGCTCGGATGAGTTGGGTGCCTCGGATAACGCGGTGGCTCGATAAGGTTGATCGAAGGTTCGATAGGCGAGGTTCTACTGTTAATGTTTTTAATTCCCAGTGACCGTCAAAGATTTAATCACAGATTTTGATTGTTTTACACAGATTGTTTTACAGCTACACTGTAAAACAAAATTGTTAATTTAATGTACCGGACTAGAAGTTTTTATGTAAAAACTGATACCTTAAATTTAATGTACAATTGTGATGTAAAATTAATATACTTTTTAATCGAAATTAAAGTAAATTATTAAAATTAAAGTAGTTTTATAGTAAAATTAAAGCAAATGATTAAAAATAAAGGATTTCCAACGTTCTTAATACACGAAACATTAATTTACCATGACAATTGTACATCAAATTTAATATACGAGTTTTTACATAAAACCTTTCAGTCCGGTACATTAAATTTCAGAGAAATCTTTTTTACCTTCTACCCAAGTTAAAAAAAAAAAAAATCCACCGAAGCCTCGAACAATAAATTGCCTCGTAAATTGTCATCGAAAAACAACAAGATAAAAACCTCCCGTACAACGTGATTTTTTTTTTTTTAACTTTGGTCATTCTCCTTTCCGCGTCAAACTCCAATTCCCACAACGGCCATTTAAATAATCCCTCCCTGCAGCTACACGAGTACTCGGCAAACATTGCCGTCGGTGCGGTCATTCATTCCGTAATAATTACCGCAAAGAAGTAGCGAAGCGCTCGGGGTGGGTGAGCGAACGATGAGGAACTTCGCCGATGGAGGAACAACGAGGAAAGGAAGCCCTCTCTCTCTCTCCCTTCGCCCTTTCGCCGCGCTCGCAAGTGGATGCGGTCCGCGGGGAAAAGCAGCGGCGAAGAACGATTCTCCGAGTCGAGAGCGTTTACAGAGAAGTAGAAGGAACTCGTTCTCGTCGGAGCTTCCTGAGAATAATGCACACACCCCTTGGGAACTGCAGCCTACGGGCTGCCACGCTCTCAGGGAAATTCTGATTGCCTCCCCCACTTTATTTTCTCCCCGGACGGAGAATCTTTTCGACCGATCGTCGCCTCTATCTTCGCCGTTTCGTCGCCCTCCTCCGCTCTCCATTCTTCGCCCTAGCAGTGTTTTTTTTTCTTTCTTTTTTTCTTGTTCCTCGCATTCATCGACGATCGACGATTCATTCGTACTTCTCACGCAGACTGTCGGATATATAACGCGCTCGCCACTCGGCCGTTAAACCATTGAGAATCAATTATTCGACTGTTTAAGGGCGACGAATGGAAGAATCGCCGGAAAGGCTCGCGAGGCTCGGTAAAACACTCGGGAACTTGTGTATTTTCACTTACACGAGACTGATTAGTCTGTTGAATGGTCCGAGAGGTGACTTTTTTTAAGATCGATTCATCGATTGAAATCTTTAGATTGTTTCTTTTGCATATTTGTAGCTCGGTGAATCGAAATAGCATGATTTGTTGCGCGTAGACCGAGTAAAAAAAAAAAGATTACTAAAATCAATTAAATCAGAAGTAATAATAATCGCTCGAGTTAACAATTCAATTTTATTTCAATAAATGATTTCCTCGTATCGGAGAAATATTACACGGCGACTATTGGAAAGAGCGTTTTATCGATTCGAGTAATATTTTTTTTAATTCTCTCTGTATCAGCCGAAGCGGCGAAATAAAACAATTCCAGTCTTCGTTAATGAGCCGATAAAACGAATTCGTCGAATAATTTATATATATGAAGCGTTTCCATCGGTGTGGATTTTTTTTTTCATACCCCAAGATCCAATTTTTATTGTCAATTTACTATTTCTTTTTTTAATCGTAAAATAAAATTCTATCGCCGTTGCTCTACTGACGTAAGAGATGAAAGAAATACGATGATGTATGTGGGGGAGCAATTGAGATAGTGCGCGCAAGGTTGATAACCGAGTTATTGCGAATATGAAAGATGGAGAGTGAAGCGGCTCTTTGCCAATGAGGGGGAAAAATGGAGCAAAGGCGCTCCGAAGCTCTTCGGTGCTAAAAGGTGTTTAATTAACAGGAGGGTAATTATATATAGTGCGGGACTGATAGGACGTAAAGGGAAGAAAGCCGGTGGGAGTTTCTTTTGTCGAGGTTTTTATTCGTCTCTCGTTTTATCTGTCGAGGCGTGGATGCCGACAAAGATCCCAAGTTTAGAGATGGGAAGCGAGAGGAGATTCCACGGTGCACTCTCTATCGCGGTCTCTCGGAAAACGGTCGCTTCCGAGGTCACGGAAATGTTCGCTCGGTGAGAAACGAAGAAAAGTGCCGGAAACTCGGGGGAACGAATCATCGCGAAATTGGCACTGAGTGGCCCGCGACGATTTGTTCACCTTCACTGTAAAGGGCCATATTTGGACATATGAACGAAAATCGAAATCACTAGAAATCGCGCTTCTGCAAAAAAAGGTTCACCTAATTTTGACGACCTAATTCAATATAATGCCTGGGTAACCTTTCGGCATTCGGGTTAATTATTTGATCAGTCGAGCAAATGATATCTTAGCGCGGTGTCGGATTTGCAGGACCTCGAATCGTGAAGTGACAAATTTCATTGCGAAAACATGAAAAAGGCTTTTCAAGCTAATTTTAATATTTTTTTTTTTTTTTTTAGTAGAAAATCGAACGAATCAGACTTGTACTTCGCAGATTTAAAAAAATTCATATCATCAATTCGATCTTGAAAAATGTCCCATTTTCAGTACCGACCAGTACTTTTATATCTTGCTGATAAAAAAAAAAAATCAGAAATTAATTTAAAAAATCATAAAAAAAAAGTTTCTTATTTTTCTTCTTTTACCGTTTGTGTAACAAGAGTCCAGTAAATTCCTAGAATACAGCTTAACCGATCTGTCACGTTCCACAAACACGATATTGAAGGGCATTTTTTTTCTGTACACAACTAACTCACTGATGCGTCCGGCGTTCCCGCTGCAAGGGTTTCGTTTCGGGAGTTTCAGCATCGCTCGTCAACCGGTTAGTGTCTCGCTCGGGCGATTTTCTTCGCCAGGGAACAAATCCGGATCCGGAATACTTATTTGCACTCGAGTGTGTACAGAGAAAAAAAAAAGGGCGCCGGAGAGACGCCGGTGACGAATGTGGAGTTGACAGTCTTTATCTCTGGCCACTCAGCGCCGGGGAAGACGGTCGTGTTTACCGGTCCGCGGATCAACAGAAATTTAATTTAAAAAATGCCACCCTCTCGAAGGGGTTAACGGGGGAAGTGTACATGGCAGTCAATGGTGCAAACGACGATGCTGGAGAGGGCCAGACACAATACGGCCAATCAGTGAACGACACTCTCGTTCCTCGAGTGCTTTCGTTGAACGAACGATTTACTCCAGGATTTTTCCAATTAGTCCTGGAGATCCTCGCCACCGTCTAGGTCGAGAAAATATTTTTTCTTTCCGCTTTCGTTCTGCAGAACTGTCCTGCATACTGTATTACTATTGTATTATACGACACTGAAAGTATAATTTTACTGGTTCGGTGAATGAGAGAAATCGTGATTCGACGATTGTATTTTTTCTTTTTTTTTGCTGTTCGCGAATGAAACTTTACTTTTATCAAACCTGCCTAAGTTTATGCTTCGAATACGATTAATTTAATACCGAAGCGGAGTATGGTTGAATGAAAAATTTAAGTTTTTTTACTTGTGTTTGTGCAGGTCAGCGAGCAGAGCCGCTGATAAGGAGGAAGAATGGCCGGAGGATCATGGAGCGGATGGCTCCAGCGCTGCCGAGAATCACGACAGTTAGTCCTCGTGATTGTCGCCATCGCTCTGCTGCTGGACAACATGCTGCTGACCACCGTCGGTGAGTCAATTTTTCGAGTCTGTATTCTACTTGGAGATAAATTTTTTAATCTTCAAAACTGGAGGAGTAGAAATAATAATAAACGAATCTGGGATTAAACATAAACGGGAAGTAAGCGAGATTGTAGTTTCTGGACGATATTGGACCTGCGACGTTGAAGTTTCGGTCCATTGGTAAAAAATAGCTGAAGCTATCGGGATTTTTTTGTGAAGAGACGAACATCATACCTCAATGTGTTGCCAAAGGAAAAATTTATTCGATGCAGAATAATCGAATTAAAAATTAAAACGTAGCGTGCTTCTTTATAGCCGACGATCTTGGTAGATTTAGCTAGTTTGATTGACTCCGGTAAGATTAACACCCCAGCTGCGAATTTGTCCGTGCAAAATTGCAATCAATTGGTGGATAAATCAATAATTGTGAATATATTCGTTTAACTGCGAGGAAGATAAGTTTGATAATTTGTCCTTCTAGCGATACCTCGGTTAAAGAACATTTCGACTATTTCATTTCTTTTCCTTTTCGCTATTCCGAATTTTTGAACCCAGAAGTTTTAACGAGAGTGGCGGATGACTTCTGGTTCGTTGTGTGCTTCTCGCACCGTGTCCGCCCTTCCGGCGGCAGGAATCGAACCGACGGGCAAAAGTTACAGACGAGAGTTGAAAAGGACGCAATTAGTAAGAAGATACGTATCCGAGACGATGATGTTCGATAGGAGTCGAGGAAAAAAAAAACGGTTCGTACTCCCCTTGGAGTGAAAAGCGACAAATGGAAGTGAAAGAAAGAGTTAATGATACTGGAATAAAAAAGATCTTGGAAGCGCAATTTCCTAATGAGGAACCCTTTCGTGTTTCATTATGGCGTTTTCTCCGTAGCTCGAAGCAACCCACCGTTTTTATCATGCAGCAATATCTTTCGATTTTTGCCCTTGGATAGAACGCAGACTGCAAAAATACTATATTAACCCTTTGACGCTCATCCCTAAAAATAGGCAGACATTTAAAAAAAAATTTACAAAAAAAAAAACAAAATTGAAATTCATTACAAATTAAATACTTTTTAAATACTTTATCGTTCAGACAATCTCTGTCGTTAAAATGGCTCGACGACTCCCTGTAAAATTTTCATTGTATTCTCGGATGATTGACACTCACAGACGAACTCATTTTTCAATAGAAAAACTAAATTATAATAGTTAACACTTCACCCGAATTAAAAAATATTTTTATCTTTCCTGTCTGACAAATTCGCCGAAACATCGTGCAGTAAGACAGAAAAAAAATAGGAACCATTTCGAGACGCGAGTGGGCGGATCGCCTTGCATCCACGCTTGAAAGTGGCAGGGAGAAAAGGAAAAAAAAATTCAAGATCCTACTCGGGGGTAGTCTTTAAGTCTCTGTGACCGGGTAGCTCTCTGCATCACATACTGAAATTGAGCGACGACCGGGTGGTTGGGACGTCTCTCTACCAGTAGGTCAAGAGTTTGTTGCACCGTCGCTCCACTACTCTGGCTCACCGCAAGTTTCTTGAATATATTTTTTAATAGTCCTCTCCTCTGGTGACAAACGAGCTGCCACCTGACAGCTATTCTACGCGTCTTCGCCAAATATTTGACGGATAATTCATTTTTGTTCTCACGATATCCAGTTGAATTGTTTTTTTATTTGTATTGTTTTTTTTTTTTTTTTACCAATCTCGAGCGTCCGCGAGTTTTTTTAGTTTCTCGAGGGAGTGACAGAGATTGGCAATTATATTAAGGAATAAAAATCCTCAGAGTATATATATGTATGTAATAGAGGCTCCGCACCGGCGGGGGATCGATAAGGTGCTTAAGATTCTCGAAGCAAAAAAAATGTAGAGATTCCTTCGGATTAGGTGAACGTGGATATTTCTTTCTTCGACGAGCCGAGAACAATATTCCCGAGAGGGAAGAATCATATTGCGTCTTTTCGCGAAATAGAAGATTTCGTACCGAGGGCTCAGAGTTCAATCAGAGCCGAGAGCCTAAGATTTGTTTAAGCCTCCGGAGGTAATCGTCGTCATTGTAATACTCGGTAATCGTACTGCGCTCGACTGAGATCCGTGCAAGTCAGACACAAATTCCAAGCGGAAATGCCATCGGAGAAATACTGACTGGACACACTGAAATTTTTCTTTTCTGTAATTTACAATTTTTTTAAAACCATTTTAGTATTCGTGAAATCTGTCTACGTAAAGTGAATTCGGAAAATTTGATTAAGCTAAAAATCTTACTCGCGCCATTGTGCGACCCTCTCAATAATTTCCGGACTGAACATCGAGTAATCAATGTGAAAAAGAAAATCGTAAAAAGTCATCGCAGTTCAAACCAAGTTAGAAACTTGAAGAAACAAGAAATTCAAAAAAATTCTCAGCTCAAATCTGATGGTCAGCTTCGAAAGGAAAAAAATCCCCAAAAAATGCCTAGCTTAAGCCAAGTCATCAATTCGAGAATAAAAAAATCCCAGCTGAAGCCGAACTAAAGTCAAGCTATCAATCCGAAAAAAAATCTCAAAAAAGCCTCAACCACTCTCCAGGCCATTGTACGATCCCTTAATAATTTGCGCCCTTAATGATTCCCTTAATAATTGTACGATCCCTTAATAATTTGCGGACGGAACATCGAGTAAGGAATGCGAAAAAAATCCCAAAAAGATTCCCCGTTCAAACCAAGTCACAAATTTGATTAAAAAAAACAACAACAAAAAAAAAAAAAAACAAAAAATGCCCAGCTCAAGCCGTCACCAATTCGAAAGGAAAAACATTCAAAAAATTCCCGACTCAAGCCAAATCATCAAGTCGATAGGAAAAAAATCCCAACTGAAGCCGAGCTAAAGCCGAGTAATCAATGTGAAAAAAATCTCAAAAAATCTTCAACCACCCTCCGAAGTCGAGATTCTAGCGAACGAGCGTCTTTCGGTGAAATCCTTATAACCGGCCATGCGTTTCTTCCCAGCACTCCCACTTTCGTCGATTTACGTCGCACGAGAACCCCACACGCTTCATTCGTGAGGTCACTCGCTTTTTCCAGCTTTTAACTCCGGACCCTCGACGTTTTCTCGCAACGCCACCCTGCGTGAACCCCGGTGGCATGTTTAATTCAGTAGGTACTCGCTCAAGAGCGAGATCTCGCTGGACGGAAACGTATGGGCTTCGCGCGCGGTGTGTCACGCCGCTATATATACCAATCCAGATAAGTGGTCATGCATTTATGGAGGGGGCCCCTCCGGCGTCGTTCGCGCGTTGTCGAGATCTTCCGTTATATATCGTATACGCGGTGTACGTACCGACGAGCGCCCGCGAGAATTATCGCGGTTTGAGGAAAGAGACGGTTCGGCCGGAGGGTTCCTCGCCCGAGACTGATACAACGAGTCCGAATCGCTTCTCGACAGTGATAAAAATAAAGGAGGCTCTTTCGATAAGATTCATTGCGCCTTTCCCCCTTCTTCGAAATCAGGGCGATTCGAGAGCGAAAAATTGGCGCGAAATTGTTTTACGATAATATTTAATAGCCGCTCTAGAGCTGCGAGATAAATCTCCGGCAAACAGTATAACTACAGTGTATATATGTGTGTGTGTGTGTGTGTGTGTGTGTATATATAGATTTTGCCAATTATATTTTCAACCGACGGGATTCTATGAATACGATGGAGAACACCCGTTGTCGAGGGATCTCTCGCGGCTGCTTGCATTACTCGTAAAGACCCACTTGTTGCTCTCTCTTCTGCTCCGAAACTCTCACGCCTGTCCTTTCGCTCTCTACGACTCGTCGGGAGTCCAACGAGCGGCGATAAATATTCGTGGGTTAATAATATTTTGGGGAATCGTTTCAGGTTTTGTTTTTTTTTTGCTTCGTCTTTATACAATTATTGTTTTTGGAAGTCTATGGCGAAGAGGAAAAAAAATATGAGTTGGAGGTACTGGGATTTGAACCCAGGACTTTCAGCATGCGAAGCAGACACTCTACCACTGAGTTACACCCCCGATGTGATTGCTCTGGCGAAATGGATGATCATCTAGCTGAGCAGTGATTCGATCTCTTTAAGGAGTGATTGTAACCACCTATTGAAAGATAATTGTTCGAAATTTTTAGAATGTTATGTTTTACCGACGGAACGAAAAAAATTATGACTGAAAAGCAAATTCTTAAACGATAGAAGAGAATTATTACGGGATTATTTTTAGATACGCATTCTGATGGAACGGAAAATAAAACAAAATATAAAAATTATTGTTACAAAAATGGCAAATGAATTATTTGTCGACAATATTTTTCAGATAATTTTTTTCTCAGCGGTGTCTTTGTCCCTGATACAATCGCGGCCACTTACGTAGAGTTATTTGGCATCCTCTATCGTTTAAAACGATTATTTTCAACAGAAATAAATGTGGTTTCGTCAAGAACGCGATAAACCAGTTAGAGATTTCGTCTTTATCGACGCAGGATTATAAAATTACTCAATTTAATTTTTTCTGTGCTTCCAATTACAGTCCCTATAATCCCGGAATTCCTGTACGACATAAGACACCCGAACGCAACACTGAGCGAACACCTCGACGGGCCATCACATCTCACGACGACGATTCCTCCACCGACAACAACTATTCTCGCACCGCGGTGCACGTGTCCTCAGCAAAACTTGTCGAACAACTCGCAACTGGAATTTCTTCACTCTTTAACTATAACAACACCGGCCAACTTAATAGGTTTGTAGATTCCTTCGTTTGCCAATTGAAAATAAATGATTAATCTTTATGGATAACTATTTCTCTATTACGTGTTCCGGAACTAATTCTCAGGTAACTCTACACTGAACGTGACATCGCCCGAGGAAATGGAACGACAACAGAGGCACAAAGAACTTTTGGAAGAGACCGTTGCCGTCGGGATGATGTTCGCCTCGAAAGCCTTTGTACAATTGCTCGCAAATCCCATCGTCGGACCCCTCACTCACAAGTACATGAAAATTTTGTATAAAATATCGTTATCCAAACGAATTTTACTTTATTTACGTGAGCACTCCGAATTGAAAAACGAACGTTTAAAATTAAAAAACGTTAAAAGACGATTTTGCTCCAAATAAAAGAAACGCCTTTTGACTTTGGTTAATGTTGTCTATTTGCGTTAATTCTTTGAGGCACGGAAATCATTACACGTGATCCACCTTAAACGGTCTAAAAAAATTAAATAAAAAAAAATCGCCTCGTATTAAAATACAATCCGTGTAGCAAAATGCACTAAAACGCGAATGCGTGTACACATCGGCAATGTACTAAACGCTGGGATTTTTCCCCGATGTGTTTCAGGATCGGTTACAGCATACCAATGTTCACCGGCTTCATAATAATGTTTGTCTCTACGTTGATTTTCGCCTTCGGGCGAAGTTACAGCGTTCTATTTATCGCCCGAGCTCTCCAGGGTATAGGATCATCCTGTTCCAGCGTTTCAGGTGACGAAGGATAACCGACACAAGCATCGGTGGTTCAGTGGTAGAATGCTCGCCTGCCACGCGGGCGGCCCGGGTTCGATTCCCGGCCGATGCAGATTAACTTTTGCTCCGATCTCCTTCCACTAAAAAAGAAAAAAGTTATAAGACGACGATGAATTTGTATTTATTTTTTTGAAACTACCCCGCGCGAGAGAATACTCCGATAACGTTGCCGGAGGGAAGCTATCGATTAACGGGCAATCAGGTAATAATTAGGCCACTGCCATATCAGTCAAAATGAAGATGCACGAACGGCAAAATTTAATTTGCATCGGCCGGGAATCGAACCCGGGCCGCCCGCGTGGCAGGCGAGCATTCTACCACTGAACCACCGATGCTCGTATTTAATGATAATCCGTCTATTAATTCGTTCCCTGGTACGACCCAAATAAATTATTTATACGCGGAATTTGTCGCAGGCATGGGAATGCTAGCCGAGAGATACCAGGACGACAAGGAGCGAGGCAACGCAATGGGCATTGCACTCGGAGGTCTCGCTCTCGGTGTCTTAATCGGTCCACCTTTCGGCGGTGTTATGTACGAATTTGTCGGGAAATCCGCACCGTTTCTCGTACTCTCTGCTCTCGCTCTTGGTGACGGAAGTGAGTTGAATTTTTTTTTTTAAATATATTTACTTCGATTATGAGACAATATTGTTGTTTTTATAAATTGTACCTTTCGTATTTCACTATGTGCTCCGATTTTAGTGTTACAGTTGCTGATGCTTCAACCCTCGGTAGTTTACACAGAAGCAGCACCACCGTCGCTGAAAGCTCTTGTTATGGATCCATACATTATTTTAGCCGCTGGTAAGAATCAAAATGATACGGTACTGTATCGGTATTGTAAGGAATGAGAGAAACTGCTTTTTGGAGTAAAAGTCTCGAGACAATCTGAGCAAGCAGGTCTCTTTATTTATTTATTATTCGCCATATAGTTATTTTTTTTAGTCGCACTGGTGAAAGGAAAGAAGCCTTGGAAGCTGATCTGCACCTCCGCGTGCGCACACAGCATCGCTGTTTCCCTCTGTGTCGATATTAATGTACTAACTTAATAAGGTTGTTCTTTTGTTTGAACTATCATTCTTTAATTAAGGTTACGAAGGTCGCTTGAGTCATCCTAAGGTTATGAAACCGGGCGTGGCAATTTTTATTTTACGTATATACATATTTTTTTTTACGAGTCTATTTAAGTGCTATTTAACGATAGGTTCAACGTACTTTAGTACTTTAGTACTTTAGTTGTACGGAAACCTAATTCCGGAACTATAATTCGGCGGGAAAAATAGGGATGGAATCATGTCATCGTTTTAGAGTTTGATCTACACGAGTCGATTGATGTTTCAGGTGCAATAACGTTTGCGAACATGGGTATAGCGATGCTGGAACCTAGTTTACCGATTTGGATGATGGACACGATGGGCGCCAGTCGATGGAAGCAGGGCGCTACCTTTTTGCCAGCTAGTATCAGTTATCTCATAGGAACTAATCTTTTTGGACCTCTAGGTCATAGAATGGGCAGGTGAGTTTGAAAATTCATTACTATTTACATTAAATACAATTTTCTGATTGGGGAAATTATTATTAGATATGAAAACGTAAATTCTAATTGCCGACAAATGCTCCGAAAGATCAGATGACTCGTGCTCCAAAACAATTGAATCATCGATCCTTAGAAAGAATTAACATGTCTAGTGCTTCAAAAATTAAAATTACATTATCGGTGATGGATGCTCCGAAAAATATGAAATACTGAATGCTATAAAAAAATCCGGTTGCTCGTACTCCAAACAAATTATATGACCGATGCGCCGAAACATTTAAATGACTAGCGCTCCAAAAAAATTAAATGACCAGTGCTCCAAAAGCATTAAGTGACCAATGCTCCAAGAAAATTATATGACCGAAGTTCTGAAAAAATTACACGAGTGATACTCCGAAATAATGAAATCCCCAATGCTCCAAAAACATTAAATTACTAATGCTCCGAAAAAATGACATGAGCGATGCTCCAAAAAAATAAATTACCACTGCTCCAAAAGCATTAAATGACCAATGCTCCAAAAACATAAATGAGCACTGCTCCAAAAAATATATATGACCACTGCTCCACAAAATACATATGACCACGGCTCCAAAAAATATATATGACCACGGCTCCAAAAAATATATATGACCACTGCTCCAAAAGCATTAAATGACCAATGCTCCAAAAGCCTTAAATGACCAGTGCTCCAAAAGCCTTAAATGACCAGTGCTCCAAAAAAATTACATGAGCAATGCTCCAAAAAAAAATGAATGATAAATGCTCCAAAAATTTAAATTCCTTGTTTTTTTTTAATAAAAAAAAATTACATATCGGTTCTGAGCCCCGACAATCCAAGTGTTTCGACATCGTGTGGCTCGAATCACACAATATGTGCCCGGATAGCTCAGTCGGTAGAGCATCAGACTTTTAATCTGAGGGTCCAGGGTTCGAGTCCCTGTTCGGGCGTTATTTTGCGCGTTTTGTCATAAATACCACCACCATTACATCGTATACGTATATACACACACATTGCCATGGCTTACCATTGAATTGCTTTACAGATGGCTAGCCTCCCTAATCGGCCTCGTCGTAATCGGTTTCTGCCTGATGTGTGTAAGTATGTCTGCAACGAAAAAAATAAAACAATTATGCACTAGACACTCCAATCGCTTTTTAATGCCCCTTAAGGCCTCATATATTTATCCACCGTGAAAAATAACTTGAAATAACGTGAGGAAAAAAAATCGGCAGATTCCATTGGCAAAGAATATCAATCACTTGATCATACCAAACGCTGGTCTGGGTTTCGCTATTGGTATGGTCGACAGTTCGATGATGCCTGAACTCGGTTACCTCGTCGACATACGTCACAGCGCCGTCTACGGTAGCGTCTACGCCATTGGCGACATTGCCTTTTGCCTGGGATTTGCCATAGGTGCGTATATTTCAAAATAAATTTAAAAAATAATTATTTATCCGCCATTTGACGAGGAAAAAAAAATCCTCTACCGTGACAATGTTTTCACATTGCCGTGACCAGGATTCGAACCTGGGTTACTACGGCCACAACGTAGGGTCCTCACCACTAGACGATCACGGCTATCAGAGGAATGTGAAAAAGTACTTTAAATTCACAGATAATCATACGATGGAATACTTTCGATATAATCATTATTTATTTAATAATCTTCAATATCTAAGCAACATATATAGGGGAGAGCGGAGCAAAATGGCACTGCAGGGCAAAACGGGATGATGAGGCAAAATGCAATTTTCTAATAACTTTCGGATGGTGGCTGTGGTGCTACGTGGGGAAAAACGGGTTTAAAAAATCGTATGTATCGTTGGGACACAATGGGACATCCAAAAATTATTGTGCGCTTGATTTTTGCCCTGACTGTCCCGTTTTGCCCCGCTGTGCCATTTTACCCCGGTCTCCCCTAGTAATAGATAGCTGCTCCATTTCCACAAATTTCGACAATCAATGAACGCGTACGATAAAAAATATTGATTCCCGAGCTCCAAAAAGTTATTGCATTCTGTAATAAATGTAAAAGAACGCAACTGTTAAAAATGAAAATTCATTCGATTTAGTAGTAATAGTAAGTGTGTGTTTATTAACAATACATACGATGAGTTAACGATCGTTACAGATATTAAACGTTTATAAATTTACACGTTTATATATTCATCTACATACTGTCAACGGGTCATCGACCGAAGTCCTTCAGACCTTATCCGACTTAATTTTCAAAAAATTGCAAAAAGATTATTGCATCGGCCGGGAATCGAACCCGGGCCGCCCGCGTGGCAGGCGAGCATTCTACCACTGAACCACCGATGCTCTTGAAAGTCCTTGAAGGAAACTCGAAGCCACCGTAAAATATCTGGGTCACTTCAAATGTGCAAAAATGTATTTTTCAAAAAAATTTATCTGACCCTTCGGATTCCGAGATATTGATAAAAGTCGAACTTCACCTTCTAAGATTTAAAGGGACCATACCCACTCTTCGACTTCTGTATAGTAACAGGTTACCCCCACTTGGAGCATTCGCCCAGTCATAGAAAAAACAATTGTCGCGGAACTACTTTTATTTATGCGGTAGGGTTCGACGATTTCAGGTCAAGAAACGTTTTTTTGTTTATTTTCATCGGTATAAAAACACCCAATCGAAAATCCCATGGAATATGTTTTATGTAATAGTGTTTTGACCATATGAACAAAAATCTTTACCGCCGGTAGGTAACGAAGAAATTTATAAAAATTACAGGACCCGCGTTGAGTGGAACACTGGTGAACACGATTGGTTTCGAATGGATGCTCTTCGGTATAGCGATACTCTGTTTCCTCTACGCGCCCTTAATGTACTTCCTCAGGGCGCCTCCAACAAAAGAAGAGCAAAAGGTAAGCCCACATTCATCAAAAAGAACTACTAAGGATCCGGTAATGACTACTGAAGGTTCAGCAGTTACTACACATGTAGTTACTCCTCGACAGTTAGCAGTTATTACTGAGGACATAGTGGTGCCTGAATCAGTAATTACTATTTATAAGTAGAACAACTACTGAACTAGTGGAAACTGCAAGCAATACTCGGTAGTGAACTACTGGAAACTGCGGTCGTTCGCAGCAGTTGACTACTGGATATTTATAGTAGTTTCGAGTATATAACTACTGGACATTCATAGTAGTTTCAGGTATTTAACTACTACAGTTTTACAGACCTTTCGGGTAGTTAACTACTTAAAATATCTAGTAATGTTAAATCGTTGACTGCTCCAGATTCCCAGTAGTTTTCAGTAGTCAGCCAATTTAGCACTGGGCATTAGCTCAGTAGTTTATTAGTAGTTAGCTATTCCATACTGCCAGTAGTATTTTTCAGTAGTTTTCGGTAGTTCTTTACGGCGAGGGGAGATCCTCACCCACCGATATCCGAACTATCGACGAGTCAAATTATATTTTTTTCAGTCGCTCATCATCGGTGAAAAATCATCTGTACGCTACGTGACCTATCAGGAAGAGGACGAAGACCAATAGATAAAAAAGAATTTAGCAATTTACTAGAACGCCTTTTATCTTTGGTTTCTTGTCATTCGAACTGTTCCAATGATAGAACAAAAAAATTGCTTAGACTTAATCGACGCATGTTGAGAGAGGAGCTGTATTTTTTCATCGCTTAAATTTCGATGCGCTGCTCGCCGCAAAGGATTCCGTGCGCTTTCTGTAAATCAAAGACGATGTCCTGTCGGATGGGGCTGTTAAAATTAGGATACAAATTAATAATAATAATTGAAAAATCTTGAATTTTCCCTTTTATCGGAGAGACCTTGTAACGTAGAAAAACAAAGTCGTATATAGATGCACGGAGCGTGCACGGTGCAAGAAGGCTTCTATGATTGGAGCATTGTCTATTCGAATACCTCGGCCTATGCGCTAAACGCGAAAAAAAAAACTTAAAAAAGTAATGATTAAATGCAAGGTAATCGCCGCACTATTCCCACAGTGAGAACGAAAATTGGCATCGTGGGCGCACCGTGAATAGTTTAGGTTTTATCTAGTCAAACATGTTCTCTCGATATTTGAAAAAAACCCGAAGAGACATAAAACAATATGAATATATATTTAAATAATTAAAAAAATACTATATTCAACGTATATAAAATACGATGTATATTCGAGGACAATATGGGCAATGTATCTGAAGATATTCGATTCGTCGGTAGGAAACAAGACACTGTACTCCAACTAAAATATTTTAGAAATCGGTAATGGACCTATTAATTGCGAAAGCAAGTTTTCTTCCAAAGTTTTCGTTGTTAAATAATTGAATGGAAAAAAAAATTAAAGAAACTCCGACATTCGACCGAAGTTTTAATGTATTCGCTACTCGGGACGTTGCAAAAAAAATGTACGTTGAAAAAAAAGAATAATAACAAGACAAAATTATACGAATTAAGTAATAATGGGCTTCATTCGGAGCTGTGCATGATGCATGTTGTAAGCTACGTGTACCGTGAACATAAGTACCTAAAAACAATGGAGATAGAGCGTGAATTGTTCCAAACGTTAAAAATCGACGAAAAAAAGGGGCATCAGGTCGAAAACAGAGAGAATTGTATAATGAATGAAAAAAATAATTAATAATCGTCATAATCATACAAAGTTTAGATAGTTCGAATGTTGTCGTTATACCATAGAGGATTGAGGGTGTATTCAGTGAGAGAAGTGTATGTGCATGGACCTGGGCAATGATGTACGAACCGCCGTGGTGGGCCGGATAGACTTTTTAAAATTAAAAACAAGTCAAATTTCAGATTAGCAAAATTTAAATGACGGAACTACCCGGTTTGGATTCCCTGAATGGCTGCAGGGAAACCGTGCGATAAAAATGCGATCGGGTTCGATGAAGAGTTCCGAAGTGGAATAAAAAAATTGTTATGATATTTCGGCAAACTAAAAATTAGTGTTTGAGGTATGATGCATAAAACCTCGAGAGTCTTGAGGCTCACCGGCAACGAAAAGTAAAGATAAAATCGACGTTTGAGATATCTGATAAGCGGGGCAGCAGCGCGCGCGAGACTTCCTCTCGTTTTCTCCTGTGTATCGATAATTGTAATTGTTTTTTTTATTTTGGTCGGAAAACGTTGAGAAAACGAACTATCGCGTGCGCTGTTGCTGATTCCTTCGAAGACGCGACTCCGAAAGAGTTGTAAAGAAAAATGAAAATTTATCTCAGTTCCGTGGGCGTTCGACGGTTCGACGGAGGTAGAGAAGGTGTTAAAGATAAAATCGCGGCGGGAAACTCTCAGGTGTGGAATATGGAAAGACCCAAAAAAAGAAAAATTATGATAATCATAGCTAGTTAATCAACGAGAATAAATAATCTCGTATAGAAATTAAAATTCGTAGAAGCAATACAAAGTGGCACATAACGTAATCCTATGCATAATATAAAACTCGTAGCGTTATTTGATAAGCGAATTCTACGTCAAAGTTACACGATTCTGTGTGTTTAAAATTAATCGTTCGATATTATAATGGAATTATATAACTATAATCCTCACTATAAAACATATAAATCGGTGTTGCAATGAAAACTTACTGTCGCGTATTTAAAACTCTGAATTATTGTCTGTACGAGTGTTAACCACAGAAATTGAAAACACAAAAAAATTATTCGTAACGTTTTGGAGCATGTGAAATGAAAGTTGAGATCCTAAGCTACTCGATCTTACACGTTGAAAAAACAAAACAAAAATCACGTATATATAGTTTCGTGAACGTTTAAATTGCACTTGCTGTGGGAGCTAATACCGAATCTCTATAAGTATATGAATTAATATAATCATCGCACCGTTGCACCATTTATTGATATAAGCCGTTCAATCGCGTATAATAATCCTATATAAATATATATCCTAAAAAAATAATAGAAAAAATGCTTTGTCGATCTCGATAATGAAGTTAGACATAGTTGACGTAGTGGAATATCTAAAAAAAATTCCTCGTATAATCTTAACGGGTTCGCAGTAGAAAAAAAAAATAGAATAGCGTTCGAAAAAAAATTATATATAAAAAAAAATCGAAAAAAATGCATAAAAAAAAGAAATTCATATTCCGGTGATAAGATACACGTGAGATCGCAGGGCAAATTGGCGCTCGCGATTCCGTTACGCGAAATGTTCTTTGCGAACGTTTACGTCGAACGCTCGACGAATCGCTGCGTCCGAGCTGGGCTGCGAACGTTCGTGAAAATCCTTTCGACGACAGCAACGAACGACAGCTTTCCGCCTCGAGTTTGATTGTTTCAACAAGGTCGCGTTAATATCGCAACCTACTCCTGATACGAAACGCGAGTCAATTTTAAACGCCGACTCGCCGAACGCCCCTCGACTTGAAAACGATAGGAAAACTGCTTCGTGCAGTAGCATTGAGAATTATTTGAGTAAATGAGAGGTCCATGATAATGAAAGTAAAATAAAAAAACAAGGGAACGCTGCAAATTTTAAAGCTTGAGACTCGAAAATTTTATTGATTTACGATGAATCGTGCAAACCTACGCCTAATCATCGATATATTTCATCATTACGTGTAAATATAGTGAGTGATTGAAAATATGAACGAAAAAAAACGCCGCTCTTATAAATATCAAACAGCACAAAAATATAATTTGGTATTTAGTTTGTGTTAATTTTTCTTTATTTAACGACCTGCCGAATTAGTAACTGGGAATAATAACTTTTAGCTGTGAGCGGAGCGTCTAGAGTGCATGTGAAAAAAGCACAGCTTAGTGAGCTACAGTTAGTGATATAAAAAAAATTGTACGAATCGGCGTGTTAGGCCGAGGCTTATTCGAATTGCCGATGCAATCAAGAGTGCTTTTAAGATTTGCGAGAGATCGAGTCGCCCGGGACTCGGGGGACATATCGATATAGTACGGAAAATACAACGAAGAATCTTCATAGTTTTGTTTTCTAGTTGCCTGATAGCGCAAGAATGAAATCGATTGATGTGCGTTTATCATTGTTCGCGTATTATTTTTTTCTCAATTTAAACGGAGAACAAAAAAAGAATCCAACCGATCAACCTCTTCAAGCTAAAATGAATGTAAAACGAATTTATGAGAAGAATTTTAACGACCCGTCTAGTGTTGTGTAACTGTGTGTATCACTTTCGCTGTAAAGCCATTCCTAAAAAAAAAATATTTATCGTCACTTCGAAAAGGAAAAAAAGAATAAATTATCTGAACTATTAAAATTCAACGATGTATGTACGATTTAATCTGTAATGCAACAGAAAAAGATAACGATGCAATATGATAATCTATTCGACTAAAAGTTCGTTCGAATTTTCTCGGATGCAACGACGTCTTCTCGATACTCACTAATTATTCACGCGTGTATCCCGACTCCGTGAGGGTAATATTTGTCCCAATGAACACAAGAGAAAAAAAAAGAAAAAAAAAATGTTTTAACGAGAATCTCGAGCCGAAGAATTTTCTATCGAAACTTTGGGCTTACTCGAACGACAGGATAATTTCTTGGCTTAGCTAAAATGACGGGACTATATAAATTACACGTCGTGGGCTGCTATTGTGAACAGACAATAAGCAATGAAAGTCGCTCGACTCCATGGGAATAAAAAAAAAGAAAGGAGTACATCGAGTAAATTGTTAAATTAATTCAAAACGCGGAAGAATTTTAATCTTATTGAAAAATCTTGTCAGCCCACGCTTTATCGCTAAGTATATTCTCAGTTTTCGTCAGCGCATCTTGTTCTTTATCACCCTCTGAATTATATAATGATTAATAATGAATTAAACAAAAAATAAGTCGCAACGCAATGAGTAAGTGTCGATTAATTTTGATCGTTACACCGCGGGATCGGGGATAGAGAATGCTTATAACTCCGACAGGATGACACAATTAACCTTGTAATATCCCAATTGATAAGTGAATCATAAAAAAAATAATAATTTGTATCGTAATACGATTAATCAGCTGGTGTATGGGTCCGACTTATGTCTGCGTAGTGAGAAAAATGCGAGATTCACTGAACCATCGTACTCATCGTTACTTCATTATATAATAGGAATATATGGAAATATATATATAAATGTGTATGTTCGAAAAGAGAATAATTGAAACGATAAGACGGAAAAAGAAAAGAGGGTTCAAGCGAATCGCCAGCTGGGAGCATTGAACGATTCGATATCGTCCTGAGCTATTCATCATGAAAAATCTGATTGAACAACGACTTTTCCGTATCCCAACAGCGTGACTATATACATACGATTTAATTTTTTTGATTTTACTTTTTAATTATTTTTTTTTCTTCAAATGACTGCGAGTAACGTGTGGAAGATCGGAACGGGTTTAATATACTCGATTTAGCTTAACCATAGCGGTGCGTCTCAGTGCCGTCTCAAGTAGCGTTTAATGTATATGTAAAATCGCATCTATATGTACTATATGGAATATGTGCTGTAACAATCGAATAAATTGTGTAATCAACGTTGAATTTTTCGTCCTGTTTTAATTGAAAAATAATTCTCAAAATGTTCACCTAAAATTCATTCGTTCTTTAGACTTGTAGTTGCGAAAGCTGGCATTTCTTCTGGTCTCATCTGCATCTCCTCGTTGCAAATTTTTCTCACGTAGCTTAGCATGTCCTTCGTTTGGTTGATTGTCCGCTGAAGCTCCACTGAAACAAGAAAATATACTTGTTAGACAATTTAATAGTTTTATTCTACTGTACGAGATCGGTTAAATTAAAAATATTTTGATAGCTCACTTATGCCGGGACAGGCGGCGTTCAGACTAGATTCGATATCGACTTCGACATCGCTGGAACTTTTCGACCGCTCCAATGCGTTGTCGTCTGGCAAATAAAACGCAAGTTACAATTAAATCGGCCAACTCTTTCGGACTGTTTCGGACGATGAATTTTATCACCGCAATTCAATTCCCTTGATGCCATCAATGCATTTCGCTCGACCAAGAAATTTATTTCTTTGACACGTTCGTTCGTTCGCTCGAGAAGAGACTTGTTGAGATTGACTCGACGCGTGAGAGCTGCGAGCTGCAACTGAGAACAAGTATTTAAAGCCTCGTATGACGGCAAACTGAATACGGAGTTGATTTCTTTTTTTAGCAAAAATAATATAAATTTAGTGATCATCTGAAAAATATATAAATTATGTCGATTTAAAAAAAAATGTTGATTCTGGTATGACAACAAAGTGAAAACGGAGCAGATTTTTTAAAGTTGTTTACAAAAATAACGTAACTTAAAAAATAAATTTTTAAATATATATCTTACGTCGATTTCAGTGGGCTTGGTTCTTCCGATGGAAGCGTGCTCGTCAGACGTCCTTTCGTCGAGAATTGTGCTCAAAAACGTGAAAGGTTGAACCGGACTTTCCTTGACGCGATTCATCGATTCTTCCATGTGGGCCGACGACATCTCGTCGACTTTGTACTTCGGTAGAGACTCTTGAAAACACGACTTGACACTTTTACTCCTCGGCGCCGATGGTTTGCTCGACTTTGGAATCGCAAAACTCTGAGAACTCTTTGCCTTTCTATTGAGAACGCTCGACAGAGATTTAGAACTTTCTTGAGTGCACGAATGATCGGCATTGCGATTAATTCTCATCGATCTCTCGCTGGCAGAGATCGTCGATGATTTCGCCGGTTTGTTTGTTCTGCCGAAAAAAATTGGGCTAAAGTTTGCGGTATAAAAAAATATTTAAAAAAAGCAATAATTCTCACCCTTTTTTCATTTTCTCTGACTAACGAGAAAAAGATCAAATTTTCAATGATGTATTTAGCGTGAATAAACACGATTAGCGGGTAAGATGAACACACAAAGATTGACGTTAGCTGTAAAGGTATGAAATAAGCGGCGGTTGTTAAATCGATATGTGGCCATATGATCGAGTCTTAAGGAGACCGAGAAATTACATCGTCCAAGCTTGGCAAACTACGACAAATAATATAACAGAATACAAATTGAAAAAATGTCTCTAATTACAATAATTGTTACTTATTTCAGTCGACAGTTAATTTTTTTTATTTATTTTAAAAATATTCTGTCCAGTTTACCTGCAACGAGAATTTCCAATCCCCTCAAATAAAAATAATATTTAAAGCTTTAAAGACAAAAGACCAATCGTTCTATTTATGCGAGACTGTATTAAAATCATTTTGTTTATGAGTAACATTTATTTTAGCACACATTTGCCGCGGTGTATAAAACATTTTGATACCGTAGAGTTACGCGGTGTTGTAAAACACGTCTTACTTAGTGACTATTCAGTTGGTGTTACTTGCGACAACAAATAGAAGGAAAAAAAAAATAAACGCGCGCGGCTCTATCTCGCATCCACGGAATCTGCAGACACCCCGCGAGATTAAATAAATATTCAAAAAATCTAGTTACGAAAAAACTATCGCGGCTATAAACTAGATAATAAAAATCCCGGCTAACTAATCGATTATGATCCAATCCCTTATTTCTTTGTCAACAGACAAATATTCCTTCGTATCTAGGTGTCTCACTACGCGTTAATAAGATGTCATTAAACTATCGAATATTTCAATGAATCACGGATAATAATCTCTCAACAATAAATGGAGTACGTATCGTGTGGTTCTGCCCGATCGCGATTGTATCGTGAAATCGCGGAGTTCGAACGAAGAGCAAGAAAAAAAGACAGAAGTCACCAAACGGAAGACGAAAAGCTTCGCCTGGCAACCAAATCGACCTAAATTTTCATCGACTAATTTACATCTGCACTCTCCACGAAACGAATTGAATATCAACGCTACGATTTACGGGGCGACGAGAGAGTTGTTAACGATGAAAAAGCAAACTGTCGATTACGAATGACGATCTGTATCCCTCTTATTCCACGACCCGGCCGATAAGCCACGATCAAACAGTGTGGCTGGTACAAAATCGGTACACCTATCAGTTATGAATTGTCTATTTTTTTTTTTACTTAGTATATTAAGATAAATGAGAAAAACGAAAGTTGAGAACCAACGAATGAGACAATGGATTACAAATCAACGACTTTTTGCTTTTTCAATGAACGAATTATCACAAATTTCTTAAAAGTATATGAGTCTCGCGTCTTCGGGATTCTGCTCGACCGGGCAGTAGGGACACTTGAGCCTGTAACGAAAATTTATTTTATTAAAATTTTTATTTAAAATGTATTTCAATTTTAATAAAAATTGACTCGGTTCAGGAGAATGATATAAAAATAAACATCCTCCGACCCATGCTAACGCTGAGTGGATCGAATGAATTACGTACTTGTTCGCGCTGGTAAGTTTATTCAGAGCGTCCCGCGATATAACATGACCACAAACCAATTTCATCGGTGGATTATTCTCGGTACTCTGCTGTCGCAATATCGGACAGGCGAAGACAGAGTGATAGCGGCTCTGTTTGCCCAAGTCGATCTCGATCTTGGGATAAAATTAATGTTAAATAACATTTTCAAATACGTCGTACAGACTATAAACATTTTACGACCCTGAAGATATCTGCATGAAACCAAATTTCATCAAGTTATAACGACTGTATTTTTCATCGAACGAACTTTGCTCGGGGAATTTCACTTGGAGAATGAAATTCTATAAGTGAACAATTTTTTTTCTTCCTAAAGACGTGCATTGATAGAAACTTCCCTAAGATGAAATTTCATGTCATGCAGAAATCTTCAGAATCATAACATTTTAGGCATTTTTGACTGACCGGAAGTTCGTCCTTTCCATTCCAGATTCCGGTTACTTGTCTCTGCTGCATAACTTGCTTGATATTTAGCAGCGCCGGCAAAGCCGTGCATCCGGCATTCACGCTGTTTCGGTAAAAAAAAAAATTAAAATTATCCATATTTTTGGCTATTCGAAAGTGATCGTCATCCGATCGGAAACAAGAGTCGTTAAGATTTGCTCGACTTACCAAACCGACAGAGGACTGTCGACACTTAATCCTAACAGGGTGCATGCTTCTTTGGTGAAAACGTCGTGAATATCCAGCCATAAGGTTGGATCTAACAAATGACTGTACGGCGAAGATTGTATACCGTTGGGCAAGTACAAAAGGGTTCCCATCAGCGACCGGACCTCTTTCTCGTTACGTCGCACATATTGTCGCAGATGTTTGCGCGCGTACAGCACAGCCTCGGCCTGGCGGCTCGGACCTTGTTGAACTAGTCTTATGAAATGTAGCCTGTGCAGTTTGAACTCCAGCGATGAATTCTGTGCCATTCAATGACCAAAGCATTGAATGAAAAATAGTAAACATCTTTTTTTTTTTTTTGGAGGGAACTTTGTTCCAGAGTAACAAACTTGGATTTCAAAGATATGCAATGTTTTTTTTCTACTGTAATGTGTACTGAGAAATTAATCAAGTACAGAACCGGTCTTTGCTCTTCAATGAACGATACACTGAATCGAAAACCATAAATATATTTTTTTTGGAGGAAACTTTGTTCCAAGGCTGCAAATTTGTATTTGAAAGGTAAGCAATCTTTTTTTCTGCCAACAGAGCATGGAAGCAAACATTGCAAACTTTTTTTTTTTTGAGGGAACTTTGTTCAAAGGGAGCTTGGATTTCAAAGGTAAGCAATGTTTTTTTGTGCTAAAATGTGTACTGAGAAATTAATCAACGTACTCGCTCCTCCAAAGCAGGTCTGTGTTTCTTAGCCCATTCCAGAGCAGGCTCCAGATTCCTTTGCTTCAAACAGTCCAGTATGTAATTCAATTCTGTGAATGGCTCTTTTCTGGCATCATCCGTTTTTATTCCTACCTCCTACGGTAAAGAATTCTTTATTTATCTACCACCTACTTATTCGACAAAGAGCTGAGCAGATTGTGAACAAAAAAATGGTGTCTTACCGACGCCAATTCGTCGGCAATGTCGATCATGCCTTGACGATAAAAGTGTTGAAAGACAACTTGATTGAGAAGCTGAGTCTTCTCGGGTCCCGAGAAAACATCCTCGCGACTGGTACTTGCAAAGTCTGCGATGAAGTTTCTGTCTATGGCTTTTCCAACTTTAGACACAGTGCTGTGAGACTCTCTGTGATCCGTTGCCAGTCTTTGGACCGTGTCGCGAACTTTGGACATCGCATGTTTCAACAATTGCAACTGACTCGGCGTCAGTTCGTGATCTGGCGGTGCTGTTACAAAAAATACAGCAATTTGAAGATTTATGATAAGTCGATAGGAAAACAGTGGAGAAAAGTTGGGTAAAAGCCCAGATAGAAAATTGATGGCACAATGTCTACTCGGGGCCAGCACAGGAACGCAAGCTGCGCCAGCACAATGCAGATACGTGTGTCTACAGGTGACGATATTGTCATAGTACAGGGTATTAACTGTAGAAGCTGCCTGTGATATTCCAGCGCTGTATGGAAAGGTCCACAGTCTTACCATGAAGCTCCGCAGCTACCTGGAACTGTGCAAGTAGCTTCTCGTATCAAAACGCCTTGCAGTCACAATATCGTCACCTGCAGACATAGATATCTGCATTGTATTGGAACGGAATATTGCTTGTTACAATATGCTTTCCATTCTGAGACTTCTTTTGGTAGTTGGGAATAATTCACGAAAAAAAAGTTTTGTTATCCTTCAGTCCCGCAGCACAAAACACATTGTTTTTCATGGTAAAGTTATCGAACAAATATACAGCACAGTGTGTTAAATCCGGAAACTGGGTGTACTGTTCCGGCACTGTATGAGAAACTCTACAGTCTCAATGCGAAGCTCCACAGCGAGCTGGAACTGTGGAAGCAGTTTCTGGTATCAAAACGGTCTACAGTCGCAATATCGTCACCTGCGGACACACATATTTGCATTGTGCCGGAACGACGTGTCCTTTGTTACGGGACGTTGCAGGCGAAAAAAAATTTGGTTATCGTTCTGTTCTGTATCGCAAAATACATTTGTTTTCATTGCGCAGATATAAAACGAATTTTGTTTCAGCAGCGTGGCGAGTAATTTAGAAAATCACTATTAGTTGTCGAAACTCTGTGAAATGTGTTTTGTAAATACGGCAAACCTTTGTTCGTTGCTTCGCGATCGACACGAAGTTCAAGGAAAACTCTATATCTCACCTTCGTCCAACTCTTTTTTCAGCGATTCGATGTGATTTATCAAATCGGTGAGCACGGCACCAGCCTGATCGTTTATATCGGAGAATTTCAATAAAACTTTGTCGAGTTCGCGCTCGACCGTGTTACAGGCCTCCATTATTGTTTTTCTCACTGGATATGTTTGTGTCTGCTTCGCGATGTCACGAAGTGACGTCGCAGACGTCTGCTTCTAGAACTAACGAGCGATTGCAACCCTTTCATCTCCCCAACCAATAATCGACCCAGACTCAGTCGGTAACAAAAACTATAATTACCTTTTTTCACGATTGCTAATCACTTGCCGTTGGAAGCAAATTCATACGACAAGCTGTATTAATATACGCCTCGTGTATGAACTTTCTTTCAACAGGAAATGGTCAGCCTCATCGAAAAAAACTTACAATTTTTGTTTCCCACCGCGGCATCGCGAAACTCCATTGACCGATGGGACGGTAAAGCAGGAATGGCACGCGCAACTGAGCGGATCGATTCGATTTCAGAATATTTTCTTTTTCATAAGCCGCATCTGTCTATGTAATAAAAATTCATAAAGTTCTTGTTCAAGAACATTTTCTTATGGACAATAATGATAAAACCACGCGTTTTAGCATAGAACCGCACGTACACATAATCTGTTTTGGAAAAAAAGCATTTAACGAAATTCGTTTACGATTTATTTATTTCGTAATGATACCCACATGCATTCTTATATACAATAAACGTGTGTAACACTGAACAATAGGCATTATACGACTTGGAGCAAGCTATGCCCTATTTCTCGTTCTAACTACTAACTTAATTACAGCACACATTTTTAACAGTTGGAATACTCGATGCTCTACACATACCGATTCGGAATTTTTTCATTTTCTGTTTTTTTCTTACTTCTCGTTTAATTATCGTTTATAATGAGTAACTTATGTACATGAAATTTTCAGGTGTACAGGAATATATCGACTCCTGTATGTAGTCTCCGATGTATTTACATCTCAACAGTAACTCCGTCCTGTGAAAAAAAAATATGTTAATTGCCAGATCAAACAATGTAGCAATATATACCAGTTGCTCTATAGCAAACACGATCTTGAGGTCACTCACCCATTCCCGGGACATTATCAATAGCGTGTTGTTCGAAAGCTTGGGTCCGATCAACGGATTCATTTGCGCCATATAGCAACACAACCAGCTGTAAAAAACATATATATATATATATATTACAGAAAAAAATATATGAACAAAAAAATTAAGACCACTCTTTCATCAACGAATTCTTTGATGCTTCATCGCAATACTCACAATAACCAACAAGTGAACGCCGTTAGCATCAGAATAACTTGAAGGATACTGTAAGAAAAAATCATGCGGTAATCAATAAATTATGTAGCTGAGCTAGTTGAGGCACATTTTGTAAATAGTTAACCTCCGCAAGCTAGAGAAATAGGAACATGTGAGAACGAAAATTCACAGGTGGGATGAAATTCGGGCCAGGAATCATTAATCGATAAATCCCGACTGAGACGTTGACGAAAATTTGTACGTCAATAAGAACGCACATTGCTTCGCAGGGGACGATAAATGCCGCTCTTCGGACGATAAATCGATTATATGGAAAAGCGAAACGTCAAAAAATAGAGTGGGATGGGCAGTAGTGTTGTACGAGATGCTTCATAACTTACCCTCGGTTAGGCCCTTTAGGCAGCAAAAATGGTAAAACAATACCGACCACTCCCCAGAGAAGGGTGAAAATAACAACGGGAATCACTGCAGCACCCATCGTCGCCGATTTATGTTTTATTTGATTTTTTTAAAGGAAATTATAACAAACTTCGAAACGTGAAACACTTGGGATGAGGAGTATACACCGTGTAGGCAAAAGTCACATGAGTGCGATGGCACACTGAAGGCCAATGGCGTTCCGCGAGGCGCGATCTTCGATCACGGGACGACGCGATGTCGCTGCGACGGACGCGCGTAAACTTTTGCGTTTTCAAATGTCAGCGTGATCACTCGCGAGACAATTTTCGTTCAATTCGCCAACTTTAGTGTTTTTGATTTAAAACTGTAAAAAAAATGCCTTATGACTTTGCACATCAACAAAAGCAGTTGCAACTTTTTAATTTTTGAATTTTTTATTGGGCATAAATAATTCTCATTCCGATTTTCATAAGACGAGTTTCATTGAATCGATTTCATTTTCAAAATAAAAAAAAAAAAGAAACGATAGACAAATTGTGTTTAGATCTACTTTATTGGTGTCAACGTACAAAATTTAATGCGACGAACGTCGAGCAGCTGTTATGTTGGAAAATTGTCTTGAAAGGAAAACTGGGAAACATTTTCTGTCGAATTATTATAGTAACAAATTGCAACATTTTTCAATACATTTACGGTTGTACCATAAATTCGCGAAGAGAGTTTCGCATTATCTAACAATTGGACGGATTCTCGAATGGCACCGTTGATTCATTGAATTCTACAAATCAGGCGTCCTCGTACTGGGTTCGCTAATCCATAGCAATTTTTTTCTGCAGAACTTCGATTTTCTTATCCAATCTTTGGATATCGTCGACTCTCTCGGGCGTCGCGATTGCCGAGGGTGCGTCACCACCGCCGATTCCGGAGCACTCTTCACCCTTTCGCAGTGGCAGCGAGTCGTTCAGGCTTGCGAGACAAACGCTTGAGGCAACGGAGATATTTCCAGCCGAGTCTTCCGGCGAATCTCCATAATTTGTCGATTGCTGGCTCGGAGATTGATTAGCGTTGTGACTTTTCGATACGGTAAAACTCGGAGCTGTGGAGCTCAGCGTGTCGGAGAGACACGTTATCTTATCAAGGATGGCTGCAAACGATTGATAATCAATGAATTGTTCACGATACGTTTTCGACGAACCGATACAGAGCAATTTTTTTTTCGTTACCAGTCAAGTCCAAACTCTGCGACGATAAGTCAATGTTCCTCTGAGAAACAAAACTGTCCCTGCTGAACAAATGCTGTCTTACGCACGAGAGATTTCTCATTCTCAACTCGTTCCTGTTTATCGTCGCGTTGGGTGCTTCGCTGTTTCGCGGAGTTTTGTACATTATCGATCTGTCCGTGCGCATCGTCTGGCCGCGCTTTATATACGGTATTAACGAAGACAGATCCGTCGGAGTTCTCGGCGCGCTGTTCGCCAGTTGTATGGACAACGGTGGTTTGTAATTTTTCACTGCAATAATCAACGAGTGAGCAAAGTTAATTTAAATTAAAAAATAAACATATTCAATCTTGTTGCAGAAGAGAATTTACCTGTGTACGGAGTTCTTATATATGTAAGAAATTTTTCGGCTCGCGGTACTCCGTAGACCGATAGAGAAAAATTAAGACTCGAATCTGTAATGGTTAAAAAAATTAGAAAATTCTCATTAAAAAAAAAAAAGTTCAATCTTAGGTCACCGTGAAGTGAATCTCCTTGGCCCATGCCCGCTTTTCCATAACTGGTGCTAGTCGGTATCGAGCTGTTCATCACGGTGACTAAAGCCGGTTGCAATCTCTTCACTACGTTCAGTACGAGTTCGCAGCGTTTTATCACTCTCAATTGTTGAGAATCCGTGGCGTTTTCGACCAGCAGGCTCTTCGACGCTGCGTCCGCTTCGCAAATGGCTGAGAACAAACAAACGAAAAACGCTGATAACGAATTTTTCGACAATAATTTTTTTTTTCCATCGTGAAACGACTGGGCTTACCGGTTTTCAATTCTCGTATCATCATTACAGTTTGTCGATCAATTTTCTCACGGCCAATGTCGTCCACCGTTGCTGTAACTTGGGTCGACAAAGCTATGGCTCGCTGGACGACTCCTTGTACGTGAATTCGCGTTATGCCCTCGCGATTGTCCAGACAATTTGACATTATCGTTATGCGATCTTGCAAATCATCCAAAATCACCTGAAAAATTGTTGTTCAGGTGATGCAATGGTTCAAAATGGTTCATAAATAATTCAATGGAATTATATAGATGTATGGAAATTTGTACCATAATCCTGAAGATATCTGCATGAGACCAAATTTCATCCATTTATAACGCCAAAGATGAAATTTGTCGTCATGCAAATATCTTCAGGGACATATTCGTACCTGACAATAAGCAGCAGAATCGATTATGAGATCGACGACGTTGTGCAATTTGTTCATCTCCAATTGCCACTTGGTGGTCAAGAGTTTGAGACATGCTCTCATCTCTTTATTGTCTGGATGAAGATAGAAAGCCATTGTAGCGGGCACCAGTTCGGCTTCGAGTGACTCCAGACTGGCCATGGAGTGCCGAATTTTCGTGACTCCTGCAATAATCGATTTTCTGTATTTTTTCCTATCCCAGCATTCCGTGCTATTAAATTTTCGAAGGTCGAAGCACTTACGATCGACGTCGTTGCAGCACGCCATTGCGAACATTCCTATTTGCATAGCTTTGTCGATTACTTGATCGAAATCCTCGATCGAATTGCTCAGATCGCTTCTCGATCGCTTCTTAGCGGTCAACGGATTGCCGCAGGCTTTGACGAGCTTTCGCAAAGCGCTGAAAGGATCGCTGAACACTTCCATCACCAGACTCAGAACGGATACGTTGACTTTGCGCTCAAGGCGATACAAGGCGTCGCTCAGTGTGTTCATGAAAAGATTGTTCAACGTCGGGTCGGGCGGCTCTGACGATAGTTGGAGCTTTAAATTTTCGTACTCCGACATTATCGACTGACTGGTGCCTGTTATAGCATTGAAATTGTACGGCTGACAAACTTGGGCTATTGCCATCGCGTGAGAAAAAACGTCCTCGATTCCGGACCACAGATCCGTGCATATCATCAACTGTTCCTCTTTCGACTTTCCTGGCATGCTCGATATTATGTCCAACACGAGATCCATTCTGTAAACGATAAATTGAGACGACAGAATTGTACTTTTTAGACTCGAGAACAAAAATATTGAATAAAATTATGAATAAAGAAAATAAACGAAAAAGATTAAGAACAAATACAAAAATTATCGGAAAGTAATATTACCTATAGACAAAGTGATTCTCCTTCTCGACATTCTCTTCCTCTTCTGAAGGATTGGGAGCTTCCAGAACATCGATTATCATTTTGAAGCACCAGCACAGTCTCTCGCAGACATACTTCTTGGCGCTCTGGCGAAAAAATTAAAAATACCTCGGCATTTGTATCTCAAAAAAGGAATTAAAAGTCCACAGTATTCAATTTGATCCCTCACATAGATCGGTGCATGCAACTGGTGCTGATCCTGGATAACTTCCACAAGCATACCAAAAGTCGTGCACAGCTGGCAAGTGTACAGCGCCATTCTCTCAGCCAGCAGAGGAGACACAAGATTCTTTCTGTAGTGTTGCAGCGGGCCAAAAATCTCCACTAAGAATGTTCCCAACTCCTGCAGAAGATTCGGCGATAGACAAATTTTGTTTTACCAATTAAATATTGAAAAAGAAGATGTTATCAGATTTTTACCTTGATATTCTGTAAATCTTCTATCTCCTCAACAGCGCCCATTTCTCTGACGTAGTCCCAAGAATCTTGGAGCTGCTGTTTCAAGGGCGTGCACTCAAGTTTCTCCAAAGTTTCCAGAGACGTTGAGAGTTTCTTCAGCACCACGGATATTGCATCTTCGCTATCCTCTCTCTTCGTAGCTCTTACCTGAAAAAAGAACAAACAAAAAATAATGCGTCGCGATACTAGTGTAAAAAATCTTTTTCTGAAGACTGTGAGTTTGCAGCACGAGCCAAAGGCGATTGCTGCAATCACACGAGTTAAGACAATGTTTTTCGCACAGGTATCGTATAAAACTTTATTTCACAAGGTGTGAAAATGGGGGTTCTATGCACACCAGTATGTGCAAAACTGCTATTTTTACACTGTGTAAAATAAAAAAATAGTCAACATTGTAAAAAAAAAATTGTGAAAATTGTGCGATCGAGTTCTGAGAGTTTGGACAAACCAGCTTGTTCACGTTGTCCATAATGCAAAATTCCTCTATAATGCCTGTGATCTTAAACTTCATTTCCCTGTAGTCGCCGGCGTCTTCCATGGAAAGACTGGAAAATTTTTCCGCCAATCCATTGAGCTGCTCAAAGACGATGGTCTGCACCTGTTTGATGTCCGCTGACTTTACGCCATCGTTCTGCGATAATTCTCTGAGTTTCGTCATCTAGAAGCCAAATATCACAATAACAATTTAAGTTGTCGAAATTTTTCTTTTATCGTCAACTTTTTGCATCGATAAATAACGACAATTTTTCGATGCAAAGAAATTGCCGGAACAATTGAAAAAAGAAATCGTCACTTACCTGCGCCTCTATGGGCTCGAATATCCTTCTCATTCTTCGAGTCTTCATTATCGTCACAACGACGTTTTCGCCGATTTTTTCTTTTTGTTTAACAACAAAATCCACGTTGTCCTTATCACAATATCCGCGATTTTTCGAAACGACCGTTTGTAAACAAAACACGGTCACCAGATGAATGCCCACGAGATATCGAGATGATTAAGAAGGTTGGAGCGTTTCGCCCTAGTCAAATGAGTGCTAAATTTTTACAGTTGTTTATACAAACTTTTGTACGTGTATTGAATATAGTGGATTTCCATTGCAGTAGATGTATGAATCTACACAGACATAAATTCCAATGGATCTGCAAAAATATTAACTTGTTTGTGCTAATTTTCGAAAATGTACATATGTTCAATTTTTTCAATTAATCATTCACAATATTTGCTCGATTTTTATGTATCACGACTCATTCACTTCCCTGAAAGAGGCTCTACGAATTCACCGTCTAGATATTCGATCGTATTTACCGTTTAAAAATCACAGCCGTTTGTTTATGAAGGGATTTTGTTGATGGTCAAACAAAAGGCTCCCATTTTTAAACGAAAAATACTATCGAATATCTGGACGGTGAATCCGTAGGGCATTTTTCAAAGAAGCGAACGAGTCATGATACATCACAATCGAGCGAAAGTTACGGATTATTCGTTGAAAAAACTGAACGAATAGATATCTTTTCAAAAATTAGCACAGACCATTTAATGTTTTTTCAAATCTATTGCAATCAATGTTTCTCTAGTTAAGAACATATGCTGTAATAACAACCAATGAATGAACAGGACCAGTGAATGGATACTTTCTATAAGAGCACGTGCATAAAAAAAGTCTATTTCGTTGGCTCTTTTGTCTGCTTAACTGCCCATTTACTGACCTACCCTATAAACGACTTTAAAAGTATAGCACTCATTTGACTAGTGTGAAGCGCTAGTCGAAGCTCCTTAATAAGCCGAAACAGGATTTTCGCAAGATAATTTGTATCTACGAGATGGTAACGGAGGCACCGAGTGATATATATATATATCCGGCAAAGGTGGCGCTCGAGTTCTTTCTAGAAACGATTACGTGCCGTACCTTCGGTGCACTTTGACACGCGGTATTTACGTGCTGAAAAATATGCCTTCGAGGTTACGAGCCAGCTACAAAACGTCGCCGCGTACGCGATAATATTATCGGTGAGATTTTTCCTCATCATAATTCATCGTGCTCGTTGTTAGTGAAAAGTAATAAATAATAAAGTGAACGGATTCGGACACGCTCGTTCGCCTAGGTCGTTACTCGAGGGCATTCTGCCAGCGGAGACTTTCACTACCTCGGAACGCCGAACTCATTGTATCGTATGTAGTTCTCCATCGTATTACACGCTAATTTTCTGTGCACTGACGAGGACGACGACGACGGTGTCATCGCCTCGGTCAGTCATCGCTCGTTCGCCACAAGTAAATACACTCTCTGTCCAGTACGGTGTTTTTCCTCCAATCAACTTTTATTGGGCATTTGACTAGTAGATAAGACCGTGAGTTATGTAATAAAAAAAAAATATTCCTTCAATTCATTAGGCCTGATATTTTGTTGTTCGGTTTGGTTCGCTTGCAAAATTAAATCGAACCGTTGGCGTAAATTGATCTTTTGTTTTATAGTCGACACTCAAGTTTATTTTGTGCTTTTTGTATGCAAACACGTGAGTGGACTTTATCTTCTTTATTATTATTTGCGACAACGCGGAGTTCGACGTTCTTGCGGCTCGAACGCGTAATACCTGCGATTGGGGGAAATCTTTTTTTTTTCATCGATTTGTCTACTGTACTTTGTTGTATGTCATGTACCTCGGAAGGGCAATAATATTTGTTTACAAATTCATCGAAAGCATTGATCATTTTTAATTTCCCATCTCCCATTTCTAATTTCCAATTTCCTCTGCGTTGCCGAAAGATCGTACTTGGGGCCTAAATAAAGCGAATCTAAAAGCGTGATTTCAGGTATTGCACAATAGATGTCAATGGCTAAACGACCTTTATAATTCGTGTCGAAGCGACGATCGCGACCGGAATCAGACTACGTGATTAATTCGATATCTGCGTGCACTAAATATTTTACCAAAACTTGCATTTTTTAAGAATATTACCATGGCGCGATTTTTCAGCTGATGTTCGGCGAAAGAATTATTTAAATCTAAACGTATACGTGATCTTCGGCACATCGCAGACGCGAGTTACGTGACTCCCATTCGCCACGTGCGTTGGGCGCAAGTTTTATTCCCTTCGCCGAAGTCCTACAACTCAGTCGCTGTCATTGGAATAGAATTATCTTTTAGATCGTTGCAGATAAATTTTCTTCTATTCCTGTCCAATAGGAATTTTTAACGAGTTTCGATCGGGTGGTTATGACGCGGTAGCGTTGTATCGCTGCACTTGCCCGTCCCACTTTCGTGGTGGATAAAAATCATATTGTAGAACGATTTGGCTTCCTCATAGAGGAAGCTTTGTTTTTTATTATTGTTGTCATTATAAGGACGGGCAAGCTTGCGTCCAGTTCTGAAACGCGGTCGGCAAGGCAAGTTAATTAATTTGTAACGATATTTCTACAATAGTTCTTTCAGATAAGTTAATATTTTGCATACATTGTGTTATCTTATCATCAGCTTTTGTGAAAATAAAAAAAAAAATTATCCGCCTTGCCGATCGCTATATTTAATTAATTTGTATGCCAATACACTACATCGTTCGAAATCGGCTCGAACTTCACGGACCTGACTGATTAGTATTAAAATGTAAATTTCTTTTTGTCGTTTTTAAATTATTTGGATCGTTTGTTTTTCAGATCAAACACGGCGTAACGAGATTTGGAAAGCTGGATTTCCTCGGCCGCCTCGTCGATCGTTCGATGTCTCTCAAAATCGAGCCGAGTATTACGTCGCAAAAATATTTTCGGCAGAACTGATCAGTCGGGAGGAAGGAAAAATAATTTTTTTTCGACGATATAATCCATAGAGTGACAATATGGTAAAGTATTATGAAAACAGTACGGTATTTCAGTTCAGCTGGAATCAGGTTGCACAGGGCTTTTGGCAAAGATATCCTAATCCGCACAGGTACGTTTGAATTAATACGATTTGCACTTTTGCATTTAGAAAAAAAAAATATATATATGATTTTTAATAATGTAATTAATTTTGTTTCTTCTTTAGTTCTCACGTCCTTTCCGAGGATACTATAACACGAGAGATCAAAGATGGAAAATTGTACTCGAAGAGACTTCTGACAAAGACCAACAGGGTGCCGAAATGGGGCGAGAGATTTATAAGCAAAAACGTTGTAAAAATTGTCGAGGAAACGGTCGTCGATCCGAAAGCTAGAACCCTTACGTCCTACACGAGAAATCTCGGCTACACGAAAGTCATGGTGAGAACAAGTTCTAAACGCAAACTCCATTTTCCCCGAGAGCTTTAATAAAATAATTACGATATTCTGTTTTGTTTTACTTGCAGAGCGTTGTGGAGAAGGTGGTATACAGAGAATCAGAAGAAAATTCCGAATGGACAGTGGCCCAGAGGTCAGCGTGGATCGACAGTTCGGTGTTTGGTTTCAGCCGGGCGATACAGGCCTTCGGGCTCGACAGGTTTAAGAAGAACTGCTCGAAAATGACCGGGGGCTTCAATTACGTGCTCGCTCACATGTTTCCAGCGACCGCTCAGTTCATGAACCCGACTCTGTCGCAAATGGGATATTATGACCAAGTACGATCGATTTTCAACTTTCTCGAGTATTTTTTTTTAGAATGTAATTGTTTTTATCATTTCTGTATAGATCGCGAAACTGAAGTCATAAAGGCGTAAGTTACATACTTTGACGCTAAAAATGCGCCGTTCTGATCTTAGTCACGCGATAGAGACAAAAATACTGTTCATCCATTGGTTCACACTCAAAATAAAAATGACCAACCCAACGGCTTTGAATAGTATTTTCGTCACACGTTTGTTTATTTTTATTTCTTTTTCGTATTGCAAAATTATAGCATTAAGTAAGTAGACGTGCTATAATTATTGTTGCTTCAACGACGAAGCAATTAAGAACACCCGTTTCTGTTTATCAGGAGGAGCCGTCGATGATTAAGCTGTCGCACGCGGCGGAAGATTTGCAGCATTCCTTGCATGACAAAGCCGAAAAGATGAAGGACGCGGCGAAAAAGGCGACGGATTTGGCGAAGAAGAAGGCTGGACCTATGTACGCGGCGTGCCAACCGAATCAGTCGTAAATCGATAGAAAACTCTTCGTTCGGGAAAACCGGTTAAGAAACAAACAAAAAAACAAAGATTCACGCGAGCGTGAGAATAAATTTTCCTAAATTCGAGGGAACTTAGAGACTTCGGTGTGCGAAGAGCCGCGCGAGCGAGAGTCGCGGGAGACGCGGAAGAATAAAAGTAAAAATAAAAATCGTAAAAAAAATATAGCTTTGTCAATCGAACTTCGATAGATGGTTAAAATTTCGCGTCCAATCTACGAAATATTATCTACAAATAGCATTCCTTCGAACTGCCACATTACAAAATGTCGTAGATTTGCAGAACGTGGTTCACAGAGTCATAGACATCATCATTGTCGATGTCTAGAACTATAATTTTTTTGTCGTTTCAACTAAGTCAACCCTGATAGATTGAAAACTGAGACACTTGCATTTCCCATGCTATCGCTTTGCAAAGTGAGATCGACGTTAAACATAGATTGTTAATTAATATAATCGCTCGTTAACATTCAATTCTATTCAATTAAATTCTATCACCAGGTGCACGAGAAAATTGATAAAATTGTAATTTGACATCGAAGCGTTTCTGCCTCCTGACAACGAAGAGAGCGCTTCGATCTTGTAATTAGTCGTAATAAGTAAGACAGTAAAAAAAACTTATTCGATGTGCGAATCTAATAAATTATGATTAAACGTACAAGAAAAACACATTTGTTTCGTTCGTCGATGATTGCTTCAAAGAACATTTCTTGTTAAAGAATTACCACCAGTATTGGAAAGCATGCTCAATATCAGAGGTTCCTGAAAAGGACTTCTGGAAAGGAAGGAAGAGAGGAAACTCACTACTTTCTGGCTCTCCGCGTCGACGTAGAAGATTCTCGAAACTTTGTCCCGCGACGATGATTCTTCGTTGGGCATTGCTTCGAATCAAAGTTTCAACACTCATGCTGGTACTGTAAATACACTGTGTGCGACAATCGTAATTATTGCGCTCTTGAACACGATCGGAGCCTCTGCGCGATGCGATGACGGATTTAATGCAACGAACGTCGATACAAGAAAAAAATAGATCGAACGAAAAAACGCTGCGCGACGCCAGTGCGTTGTCCGCGATGGTCTAAATTGTTCTTTCTGAAATAAGCAAAATCTCACAGGCGCAAATAAAGAACTCAACAAAATGTACCACGATAACTCAATGATTGGCCGGAAGACGAAGTTTTCGATGACAATATCGGACGACGAATACGATGCAACAAATGTCGACGAAACAAGACAAAGAACTCGAGCCGACGCCGTTATTAGCGGTGTGTCGAATGTTCTTTCGTCGATAAACAAAGTCTCGTACGCGAAACTAAAGGAATGAAGGAACTTGCTGAAACGACCCGTTGATTGGCCGATGATTAGAAGTCGCAAAAGTTTTAACTTTCTTTTACGGTAAACGAGTCATCCACTATAATTTAACGGCAATTTTTCTCAATCGCATTGCAATGTTTACACCGGCACGCGAAGTACTATTGTTAACCGTCAACGGATTATTTCAAAAATGGAACGCCTCGACTGCTTGACACTTTGAACGCGAGGGGCAGCACCGGCGCGAATTCACAAAGGGACTTCCGGCAGTCCAATTCGAGTGGAGAATCACGGTCCAAGGATCTCCCCTCTGGCCACAAGCAGAAATGTCCCAGGACGACGATGTCGGATTTTTGTACAAAACTATGAGTGAGTAGTACGAATTATAGAGAAAAAAATTAAAGCCCCGATCGCGTGTCTATCGAAACATTAACGCCTCGTTTACAAAAAACAGTCGATCCAACAAAATCATACGTGCCCGCATAGTTTATTCTCAAATCCGAATCCTCCACTGCCCATATCGCATGCCGAGAGAGACAGACGAAAACATCCGGCTGCAAGGGCTCTGTGTTCTGTCGCTAACGTAGCGAATCTACAAAAAAATTTGTATCGATATTTGATCGAAAAAAAAAGAAAGAAAAAAATCCCCGCTGAAACATTTAAAAAATTTGATCCTAAGCGAGACTCGCGAAAAATAATAATAAAAAAAAAAACTGTCGTCCGAGAGGCTTGTTTACACAGAGAGAAACACATATCGTCTGAAATTTCTTCGCTCGTGTGCCTGTGTGTGTGTACGTAGCGGGTGTAGTTGTAAACACTCTGCGTATGATATCATTACGCGTGTAAGGTAACCGGAGAAATCCGATGATGATTACGCATTCGCCGAAGCTTCGCAACGAGAGTTTTGTAACTTGTGATTTAACGATAATCTCGAGAGCTCGACGATCGACGACTCTATCAGTGATAAAGTTTCGGTAGCAGTCAGTTATATGGTATATCTATATATATATGTCAGGAAAATTCGAGCAGAAATAACAGCGGCAAATTACTTCAGTGACAATTTTGGAACGAATCTTAGACAATTGTTTTCACGCTACTTTGTAGTGTGAGATATGTGTGATATTTATAGATACCGGCTATTTTGCATACGCTATCGGCGTCGGCGGGGCGGCGGAGGGACGGGATCGGCTCTCGGGGTTTGACGAGTTCAATAGAGTGAGAACGAGAGAGTGGGAGGTCACGAGAGAATTTACCGAGAGCATTGTCGCGACAATGTGTACGATAAAAATAAAGCCGGATCACTGAGACGCGAAAACAATTTTTGTCGGGAAAAAAAACATGTTCTTACGATTCTAATGAACGTCCGGAAAATAGTTGGAAAGAGTTTTGATAAAATGAGCAATTCGTGTGAGTACTTGATTGTTTATTGATTTTTATTTCGTCTAACCTTATGCTAATTACCATAATTGCCCGGCAGCCGGAGGGGCCAAGAAATGTGTGGGAGTTAAGACCTTGTGACGAACTGTGTACATTTTTTTCTCTTTTTTGCAGTTGAGAGAGATCCGAAGAAGAGGAGAGTAAAACCGGTGGAATCGGCCCAGCAGTCCCTGCTGGATTTCGATCTCGGAGAAAGTTCGGACGACAGCGACTTCAGAATCGAGGATCACTGTGAGGAGTCCGACGATGACTCTGTGGACTCCAACGATGCTGGGAAAGGTACAAGTGAGCTTCGTTGAATTTTTATTCGTGATAATTTTTTGAATCCTCCAGAGTCAGATTTGTTTAATAAAAATGTATATATTTCTTTATTTATTGAATGAACAGACACTGCCCTTTTATACCTATAAATAGGATTTAGAATATAAAAAACATACATTGGAATCAACACATCGGCGTAAAGATTGATAGATTAAAAAGTCTCCAAATTCGTTGACTAGGCGTAGCGTAGGATTCTGCCTAAATTATAAAATGCTACATTGTAACAATGCCAGACTAGTGTTAGTCTAGTCATAATATTTCATCAGAGCTCTTGGCCCAAAAAACAGACAAAAATATATATATATGTATGGAAAGAATTGGCACTTAAAAAAAAGAAAAAATACGATATAAAGTATAAAATAAATTTTCAAATTGCCTCGGTGTAATAATTGTAGAATCTTGCTTGCAGAATTCTACCAAAAAGCCAGCTTGATTCCTTCTGGCAAATAGTTGAAAATGTATGCTGCTCAATGGCCACAGAATTTGCTCTCAGCTTCTTTCAGTTTCCTTCATAGTATTGCCATTTTGCCGTTTCTCTTTGCTTGGACATCGTCTGTTTCTCGTGAATCATTAAAAAATGTATCGTTCGTTTGATTGCAGGAGAGGAGGACGACGATTCGGGAGAGTCGGACGATTCGTTGGAGGATCCACTGATAGTTGGAAAAGACAACGCCGATATGACTGTGAGCGACGTGATAGAGCAGGCCAGACAGCAGGCTGCTAAGGGTGTGCAGCTGGACGAGAAGCTCGCGAAGATGCTCATATGCTGCGGCTGCCTGGGCGACAGGAGCGACGACATTAACGAGATCGTCGAGTGCGACGGCTGCGGCGTCACTGTCCACGAAGGTGAATCGCCATAGACGTTCTCACTTTCGATCATACGCCGAAATCCCGTTGATTTATCGCACCTAACGGAAACGTCGATTTTAAATTAACGAATTTCTCGAACTGAGCATATTTGTTATAATTCAGGATGTTACGGAGTATCGGACGTAGAGAGCTTTTCGAGCACGGATTCCCTGTGCCAGTCTGCGCCGTGGTTCTGCGAAGCCTGCAGTGCGGGTATCGACGATCCGTCCTGCGAATTGTGTCCCAATAAAGGTGGAATCTTTAAGGAAACCGATGTCGGAAAGTGGGTCCATTTGGTTTGCGCGCTTTACGTTCCTGGCGTTGCTTTCGGAGAGGTCAGTTCCAAAATTTAATTTCTCTTCTATCCATGCTGCAGAGTCGTGTGCGAAATCTGTCGAAACTTTTTTTCTCACTCAGGTCGATCGTCTAGCTAGCGTGACGCTCTTCGAAATGGCGTACAGTAAGTGGGGCTCGAAGCAATGTTCGCTTTGCGAGGACGCTCGTTATGCCCGCACCGGAGTCTGCATCGAATGCGACGCTGGAATGTGTCACACGTATTTTCACGTTACTTGGTGAGCGTTCTCAGAAATTCGTACAACATCCCCCGATCAGTAAAGAAAAAAATCTTATTAATTGTAAATCATTTTTATTCATTTTTTTCACAGTGCACAGCGGGAAGGCCTCTTATCGGAAGCCCACAGCGAGGAAGTCGATCAGGCTGATCCATTCTACGCCCACTGTAAATTACACTCGGACAAAACCCTCGTTCGAAGACGCAGACGCAACTGGCTGGCTCTGCAAATAAGAGCCCAGTATCGCCAACAATTGTTGAAGCAACCCGATCACTTGGACACCGAGGAACAGCGCAGGATTCAGAGAAAACTCGCCAAACATCGTCACAAATATTTGGCTCACAAAGCAACTCGGCCCCCTCCATGGGGTAACATGCTTGCTTTATTTCAATTTTTAATCTTTTTTTAAAACTGAAAAGATTTTTAAAAATCGTAAATTAAAAATGAAACTGCAAATTTTTATACAATTTTTTTTATTTAATTTTTTCTCGTTTAGTTCCGACGCAGAAAATGCCACGATTATTAACGACCTCGGCCTCGGCGTGCCGGCAGTTGGCAAAGAAAGCCGAGCTCATGGGCATCGACACAGCAGCTCTAGAGGCACAGGAGGCTCAATTGGTGGCGTTGGTCGATGTGCGAAAAAAATGGCACATTCCACCGGCCTTCAGTGTCGAATTTATCGGCTACTATCTCGATCGTAATCTTCGTGTAACGTCGATGAAGCGAAGGCTGCAAGAGTTGTTGGACATAAATTCGCAGCTGTTGAACGAACAGCAGAGACTGGACCGAAGGTACGACGAGGTGATGAAGGACAACGAGGAACAGATCAGAGTCAACGTAACGTTGAAGGAGAAGATCGAGATGTATCATCAAGTCCTTCGAGCATCCGGATATGTTAAACCGTTGCCGTTGGTCGGGGACATTGCCAAGCCCAGGATACCACCTACGCTCGGTAAATGCATTTTTTATTATTATTTTCGGTGCACTTTTTATTGTTGCAGGACGTTAATTTTTTTTTAAACAGCCGCAAAAATATCGTGCAAATGAAAACTGACCGAAAACATTTAGTAATGGTAAAAGAAATTTAATGCCAATGCTATACATTTATACAGTTATCATCTTATGCTCGTTTTATACCTAATCATAATTACAAACATTGATAAAGCGACCTGAGTCCTTCAGCCCGGCAAATGATTTTTTATCGCGAAGAATAAATATGAATAATGTTTTCTCTGTTCAGGCACGAGTCTCGGAGTTCCGACAGCGGCGGCACTGAAAATGGGCGTGGGATTTCCATTGCCGGTGGGCAAAGGCGGCGAGGGTGCTCGCGAGGGACGTGTGTTGAGCAGTCAGGCACAGGACCACAATCATAAGGGGGAATTGACGCTGCGACATCAGTGCGGTATATGCAGACGAGCGACGAACCAGCATTTATTAGCCAAATGCGATACGTGCCATTTGCACTATCATTTATCCTGTTTGAGCCCGCCACTGTCACGCATGCCGAAGAAAACGAAACTCATGGGCTGGTCAGTCGGATGTTTGTAAATATTTTCGCCTGTCTACACGTCTTGACAAAGATAACAATGGACCTAAACCCGGTTAACAGGCAATGCTCGGAGTGCGATAAGGAGTCGTCCGGCTCGGAAGTCGAGCACGTCGATACTTCCGCACCTCGTAAACTTCGACATTGCAAAGACGAGACGAATTCGACCCCAACGCCGCTACAAGATTTTCAACACATACCAACGGCACCCAGCACACCTACGACACCGAGAAATTCATCGGTCTGCAGCTCGGCCAATGTATCGACTTCCGAAACACCCACGACGCCGAAGGTGGTCATAATTTTTTAGTTTTCAACGCAAGTTGTATTTCGCAGTGTGAGACACTTGACTTTGAGAGGATGCTTATTGATATCTTTCAGTTTATTATAAAACCGATGGGACCACAACCCTCGGTTCCGGAACCAATGCAAGTCGACGACTCCGTTTACAATCGACAGGCATCCAACAACATGTCTATAACCCCTCGAGAAGGATCGCCCGAATACATGGTGGCTTCCGCTGATGGCACAGAATCCGTTTCACAGAGGAGTGCTAAGAAACGTAGAAGGTACGTACGAAATTGAAAAAAAAATGTTTTAATGAAACTCGATAATATTGAAATCGCGAGGTTCTTTGTTATCAGAGAGAAGCACAAAAGATACACGCCCGATCCGATAACTGGCATTAAACAGAGAAAGCGAAAGCACAAGAGAAAGAGCATGGATATCGAGAATCCCGAGAATCAGGGTCAACCGGAAATTCACAGAAGGATTACAATAAAGGTCTGATATTGATGATCCTTCTCGATCCCTTCGGATTCTTAGATTTTTTATATCAATTTCTTTATTTCGCAGATCAAACCGATTCCACGACCGGAAGGTGATATTGCTTCCGAATCGAGTCCACAAATGTTCGTCGCAACTTCAACGAGTACGGAAATAACGTCGCCCCCGCCAGCGCCAGTATTCCCGACCCCTCTGCCGCCACCTCCGGCCCCGAGTACCCCAATAACGCCGGTGAGCACACCGGGCAGCAGCTACAACAGCAGGCTCTCGTCAGGCAGTGGAAAAAAAACCAAGGAATCGGATCTCTTGACGCAGTGCAACGTCTGCGACACACCTGGCACACCACAGAATCTTGTCATGTTCGTATAAAATTCATTCGCATCATTGAAAGATAAACCGATCTTCACGGGAGGTCTCGGGTTCTTCTTCTTTTTGTTCTTATCAATTCATCCCGGCCTTCAGCACCACACTGAAGTATAACCGCATTGGCTATACGTACAATCGCGGCGACCGATGTAACCACATAGAAAATATAGGTCTCGGGTTCGAATCCCGACGCCGTCGTAGTCTTGCTGGCGGAAAAATATTGTGACACGACGAAGTTCCTGGCATCTATCGTGCGATAGTCGATACATGTTAGTAGACGTCCAATGTTTACAGCCAGCAATCGTCGTGACGTAACTCCGGCGTCGTGAAGCAAAACCTGGAAAACTAGAAGACCGAGTCGTACCGAGTTACCCCCAACGTGGTGAGGTTAAAGGAAAAAATAGTAGGCGCGGCAGTTGATGCGACGTTAAATAAACACACAAAAAATAAAACATTGCAAGATGGTTTTAAAAATGTTGTAAGATATATATATATATATTTTTTTAATTGTCGGTCCTTTTGCATGTTTTTTTTAATGAATAATTCATTCATCACCGTTCGAGGTGGCATTGCTCCCTGTTTTATGAAGCTTGTTCAACTCACTTTACTTCGCAGGTGCGACGAGTGCAAAAAATGCTACCACTTCACCTGCCTGGATCCACCCGTAAAGAAGTCTCCGAAGAGACGAGGCTACTCTTGGCACTGTGCAGACTGTGATCCTAGTGTAAGTCAGGACATTTTTACTGCCACATAAAAAGATAAATAAAATACTATACGGAAATGAAAAGAGGCACGTTTAAAAAAAAAACAGTGATACTTTTGGGCATATAAGCAACTGACCCGACGTTCTCTACTGTAAAAGCTTAATTGGAAAAAATAATAATCGATTTTACACCAGAGTCCAAAAGTCTCCTATTCTACTCAATCACAATTAGTTTACATCGATTTTTCATTTCGATTTTCCTTTTTCTCTATAATAGTCTCGACGATTTTTTTTTTGTCGTTTTCATTTTTCTTTGTTTTCCAAAAAGCTGCGAATTGAATTACGTAGAGGCAAAAAAAATACAATAGTTTGTTCGAGCAGTGTCTTGAGGCAAGAGTTACAGATATTGATTGGAATTACGATAAAGAGTCTTTCCCGGCTCCACAGTCCATCAATGGATTTGGGTGTTAAAAGTCCATGAGCAAGCTTTTCGTTTTCGAGAAAAAAAAAACGAAGCTCTTCACGTCCCTTCGGGACATGAGACCTAAAACTGTCACTGTCGCCGATCAATGTTGATTTATAATGAGCAAGTTTTATTTAATTTAAAAACAAACAAAAAAATACCAAAAACGAACACGATTACGTACGACAGATACATTGTGAATATTTCTTTCTTTTCAGGCCTCTGAATCTGAGAATTAATTCCCGTCAATTTTAAGACAGCAACAACAATACCTGCGTTCAATATTCGTGAGACATTGAATGTCGGCATCGTGTTTCCGTGAGATGTTCAAAGAATTGAAATGTTTTCTTTTCTTATACTGTCAGATAATACCAACAGCGTACGAGAGACGATCGAACTCTGAGCATTCAGCAATACTAACGAAGTAGCGATAAGAAAAAAAAAATTCACGTGTCCCGAGTTGCGTCCGTTCGGCGAATGACTAATCGTAATTGGCTCGACTCTCGTACGCTTTAACGATTCATTTGTTTATATTGTAATGACTTTAATTTATCTTTTCACATATCGCGCGTTATATGTAACGCTAAAGTTTAATGCACAAACAATATAGTATCGTTTACACACACGACAAAAAAAAATACAAAAAGGAAACGCAATTATTCGAGTAATACTTTCGGCACGAGACATTGAAAAATTGTACATTCTATTTACAATTAAATTTGTATTTACAATTGTCTATAAGAAAAAAAACTTAAAGAAAAAATTGACCGGCCTCAAAGTCGTTCTCGCGATAATCGACACATGTGGAAAGTGTGTATTATTTTATTTGTCATCTAATTTACTGTTAGATAATATACGTTAAAAAAAAGATAAACAAAATAACGAGGGTACACTGATAATACAATTTCTACGATAAACTTGACTCCATTTACGTCCTTTCCAGCGATCAGACGATTGTTCTTTCGTTAGTATGAAAAACGCAGATAAAACTAAAGGTATCGCGAATCAATGCGTGACGAAAGTCAATCGTTTTACAGTATATTTCGTTCTGCGCATAAAGAAAAATTACAGACAGCATGGCTATAAATAGATGTGATCTTAAAGGAAGCGTATTTACGACTCAATGGCGCTCAACATAGTTGCATCTGTACATATGGACATTTCTATCATTGAAATAATATCGAAGCTTCTTTCTGATTAGCTATGAAACCATTTCGAAAATCTTGGGCTGACATCGGCTTTCGACCCGGCACGACTATTTGATCTACAGTTATCCAACTCTCTCCCTTGCACTGGACCAGCAAAAGTTTCCTCTTCTTATCGTATATCACAAATCCTGCAAATAAGATAATCGTTGAAGAAAAGAAAATTGTCAAACAAAATGGTACTCCCTTCTAATTTTTTGAATTTGGAAAAAGTAAAAAAAAGAATTTTGAGATATAGAATTTTTTCCACCGCCATTGACTTGGTGTAGTTCAAAGGTCAATCCCACAAAAAATCTACTCGGTGAATTTGTAGAACGGGTTTGGGAAACGGAATGAGCCGTTGGATATTAAAATCAGTAAAAAAAATACCGTTTTTCCTTTGAAAAATCCCAACAAAAACGTACTGTCATGGAAATTAGCATTTACTAATTTTGTTCTTGCAAGACCATCGTGCTTAATATTTCTCTCCGTTGAGGACTCTTGCAATAATACAAATCAACCTTAATAATAAATATACCTCATAATACAAATCAGCCTCCTTAGTCGACCCCATTCCTTCTATCATGTCCCACATGAACGTTCGCGAAATATTAATTCAGAGTTCAACAAAATTTAAATATAAAAAAAAACCTGGTTTGTCCTTCGGCAGATTGGGCAATCTCGGTGGTTCCTCGCACACTCTTATCCCTAATACTTTCATAGTATTGTCTTTAAATGTCGTCGTCAGTGGATAAAGTCCGGTAAGCGCTCGTTGCAGATCGTATACATTCTTGGCGCTCATATCCTTCCATTTTATCGTAGAAAATTTGGCATTTATTTTACGTGCTGGAAATGCGATTTTAAATTCAATACGTCGATAGCCTTTGACCTACAAGGCATAGTTAATTACTTACCGTACGTCGCTTCGGCGTCGGACTGTTTTTGTCCGTCGGATAACACACCGGGCAATTTCTCTACAGTTCTTATCAACAGATCAGCCCCGATGTTGGCTAGTTTAATGTACAATTCGGGCATCGTCTCGTCCGGATGAATATCCGTTTCTTCCTGAGCGAATATTTCCCCAACATCGAATCTAAAACCAAGTGGGGGAAAAAAATATGATCGTTTAAGAAACACAATCGATCGAACTTCGAAGTGCTAGATCTGTAATAAAATCATAATTAATTTGCCCCATTTTTGGAAGGAACTATTCACCAAGTAAAAAGAAAAATGTCCAGCACAGTTCGCTAGTAAATTAAAATTGTGGTGATTCGCACGCACGTAAAAAGTGTGCAACGGAAATCCTACCTGTCCGGCTTTATTCTCATTATCGTTACCCCAGTCCGGGAATCGCCGTTCATCAGGCAATGAATAATCGGCGCGGCGCCTCTCCATTTCGGCAGTAAGCTTGCGTGCACATTGATCATACCCCTAAAAAAAGATAGAAATCAGCATTACAGCAAAGAACCCGTGAACAGTGAAAAATCGGATTAAGAAGCTGCAAGAACCCGACAGCGGAAACGATTCGATCATCTCCGCGGGAATCATGTGCCCGAACGAAACGACCAGTCCGAGATCGAACTCCTTCAGGGAAACCGTCGGCGGCCACGGATGTATCTTAATTCCATGCTGATTCGCGTATTGGATAACAGCATTTTCCTTGCCCTTGTAAGCTGTAACTACTTCCAATCGACACAGCAACTTCTTCAACCTGCTGAATGCAAAAGTCGTTACTGTACCTGAGAAAAAATGTTGATAGATCAAAGTACTACGACTAATAAGGATAACAAGTAGCTATTTTGGCATTAAATAAAAATGGTGTCTCAAACAGCATTAATAAAAAAAATTCATTTCCCACCCTTGGAACAGTAATGTAATAATGATCCAACATTGTTGAAGGATTGCTTTTTCATATCCTTCCTGTGACTTTTTCTACAAACATAAATATTTTTCTTTTTCCCTTTCGAGTGTTCGATTGTAGAGTAAAGGTCACTACACGGGAGCTTGCACTATATCATGAGAGTATTCTTTGGCAAATCAGTAGAATTTTTGATCTCGGTCATTGCACAAAGTTAGGAATTAATTGATTCCAAAACTTAATTAACTCATAATAAATGTACTCCAAAAAAATAGAGCTTGAGAAATGTAGGTAGATATGGAATATCCCTTACACGCATATCTATTACTATGTTCGTACGCACTGTTGCAACCAAATGCTTTTCGTTGCAAGGAAAAGTTAAGAATGTTTCTATCAATGGTTCAGATCCAAAGAATGTTCGACTAATGGAGAGATTGAGGAATTCTGATTATGAGGCTGTTTGTTGAATGCCCACAATTTTATATATTTGTCGCAGTTGAGTTAAGTCATAAATATCAAAAAATGAGTCTCAAAGTCATGCACTAATACTTTAAGAACTAACTATTGGTCACGGTTCCGATAATGGGGAGATTGAGGAATTCTGATTATGAGGTTTTGTTGAAAGGCCCAACATTTTATAAATTCGTTGCAGTTGACTGACATAAAAAATATCGAAAGGTGGGTCTCCCTAAGTCATCTACGAATATTTGAAAAACTAACTATTGGTCATTGAGCTTTTTTAAGCTCTGCAGAGCGAATTCGTCGGTCCCGAAGAACAGCACACTCCAAGGTGCAGCTCGGCAGCTTTTTTCAATCCGATTTGTCCCGTTTGCTGAGCCACGGTGCAGAAAGGCGGATCGTTCTATTCCAAAGTTCGCGTTTATCTGGGTTGCTGTCAGACAATTCCAAACTCTTTGTCTCAGAACTCCCCAGACCATGATCTCTCTTTATTATACATTAATATTTTAAGATTTTACCGGAACGTCTATCGCGCCGGTAAACATAACCACGATATTTTTTTCGGTTCTCTATTAATCGACCACTTTTTCATACGCTTCGGTCTATTGACATTTTTCAGATTCGAGGGAATTTCGGTTAATCCTTTCGCGACGGTATTATCCGGCGCGCGTTTCAATATTAAACGCTCGTTATTAGATTCAACTGAAAGAGCCAGTCGCCGACTGTACGCGTTGTTTTAGCCTGTTACGTAGTTAGATCAGACTGCGAATAACTGGCAAAATAAAGTTACGATCGTTGAGTTCGGTCAATAATATCGGATACGATTGTATTCAATGTTCGCCGCACATGCAATTTGTTTATTTATCGCACGACGAATTGTTCATAATTTCTTCTAAATCATTTATTTTGTTCGCATGTGGTAACTGCTCTGACCGACCGGAACTCGGCGTATGACGTCACGAAAAGAAGGGAAAACAGACTCGCCAGGCCGACCGCTGGGCCGCGTTCAGAAATTATACCCGGGTAACCTCTTGCGTAGCTTCTCTCTCTGACATTCGCACTAGCGCAGCACTCTCTCTCGTTCTATATTATCCAAAGTAAGTTCTGAACGGGCCCCTGCTATCCTTACTCGGTCGACCAACTCGACCAACGCTGAACATCGTAGAGCGTCGCAGCTGTTTTTCAATTGTTTACCGGTATTTACCCGTGGATTTAACATTGCAACATTATTGTCACGGGGTTCGTCATGGACGTTTACATAGATGTTGAATATTGGTATGTAAAACTTATTAAAGAGTTATTCATTGTGTTAATTTTGGTTTTGCGAAGTTTTAAGATTGGTCTCATAACCTCTCTTTTATCGAATACGCGCCAACAACAACAACACAAAACGGTTGTATGTTGCTACGATTGCAATTCCTACGATTGCGATGTTTCAGTGGATCATGCGGATACAAAAAGCAATTCCTGGAAATGGCGGAACTGATAAAAAGCAAAGTTCCCAACGCCCATGTCCGCGGCAGCGCGGGGCGCCAAGGTAATCGTACACGAAAATGAAATTTATTGGTCGCTTAACCGTCCGACACACCGGTAATTTCAATTTTCAGCTTCCTTCGAGATTGAAGTAAACGGAGAGCTGGTGTACTCCAAGCTGCAAACGATGGCTTTTCCAACCTTTGCTGCTGTGTCGGAACTCGCCGAGGAGGTACGAGATGGAAAACCCGTAAGGAAGATAGACCAACGGCAACCGGTCGATTGCATGATTTCTTGACATTTTATGTTATCCTAGTGCCAGGTATAGCAACAAAGGTCCCTTTTTTGTTTTAACCATTTGTTTTTTTTTTTTTGTCAATGCATAGGTAATTTTCATAATACTGAATTTTCAGTTCCTGTATATATAAAAATAAATGTGTTTTATCAGATAGTTATCATATTTGTCACCCTCGTTATACATTTTTCTTTATTATAAAAGTAGTTTGTCAGATCCATCCGAGTTTAGCTCTTGATCGAGAGAGCAAATTTTATTGCTGGAATTTAAATGTGCGAGGAGTTTGAGTTGGATGACAATCACTCACATTAGAACAGAGCAGAATTATACATTTTTTTTAATCAGTTTTTTTTCTGTTTGACGGATAGGTAATAACTTTTATAATACTAAATTTCCAGTTCTTGTATATAAAAATAAATGTGTTCTATCTGATAGTATTGTATTTGTCCCCCGCGTATACATTTCCTTAATTATAAAAATAGTTTGTCAGATCTGTCCGAGCTTCGTTGTTGGAATTTAGATATGCGGGGGATCAAGTAGGCTGGAAATACACATCAAATTTCATATTTTTTTTGCCTTTTCAAGACATAATCTTTTCTATAATACTACATTTCCAGTTCTTGTATATAAAAATAAATGTATTCTATCCGATAATATAATATTTGTCATCCTCGTATACATTTTCTTCATTATAAAAAAAAATTGTCAGATCTATCCGAGCTTCATTGTAAGAATTTAAATATGCGAGAGGCTTGAGTCGGCTGAAAACCGTGTAGATCAAAGCAGAGCAGAATCGTGCATTGCGAAGGATTCGACTGGTCAACTAGGAGCTAGTATCGAATATTTGAGTCCGTCGTAATGCAGACGATTGCTGCTTCTGCTTCTGTCTACACGACTTTCGGATGATTAAAGCCCCTCAATGATTTTAGACGCAAATAATGGGTTCTCCTATTTTAATTATTGCAGGTTCACCTCCTCGTCTACTGAGATAAACGCCGAATAGCAATTTGCCGTGAAACTCTTCAGCGAGCAATCGAAGAGGCTCGACGGTTTTTTTCCCCGTGGTTTGATCCACGCACACCATTTGGCATCTCGTACAAGGTCCATCCACCTGTAAAAACGGCCAAGGGAACGATATATTTGGCAGGTTTGCATTCTCTTCGTTTCTCTCAGTTTCGGCTTCAAAAGCCGTGCAAAATTCTCAATCTGTTCTCAAACGGCCACCTGATGGAATTCGATCGGCAAAGAAAATTCGCTGTTTACACAAACCTCGAATTGATGTTTTCCAATTTGAATCCGGGACCACGTTGTCTCTTTAAAAGCGATGCTGCCGCTCAGAACCATGTTTCCTCTGAACCTGTACAAAATCGTTTCACGCCGACAATCCGAATCGTCCGCAAGTCTCTTCATTATCCATTCGATGCTCGCTTCGTTGATGAGCAAATATTGCCCTTGACTCGAGAATGATAACTCGGGTTTGCTGGAATCTGCAAAAACAACCCGCAATGAGCTAGAATGCGATTGATAACATGAAACTAATAATTTATCTTCTTAGTCAAGAGAAGAAGATCGAAGTTTCGCCCGAATTTCATTGCGCACTTTCGATTTATCTTAAGTTCGACCTTAAGTTCGAATTTAAGATAAAACTTAAGCACGAAATCAAGTTTGAACTAAGATTCGATCGTAAGTTCGATCGCAAGAGCGATCTTAATGCAAACTAACGTCTCAAATTTTGACCGTTAGCCTGGACGCGTACCTTTAGAAGACATTTTCTTGTCGTTCTGACGAATCAGTCGCAAGTTTGGTCGTCTGAGGGCGAGACTGAGCCACTCCGAAATTTCAGCACCGCAGTCAATGCCCTCGACTCTATGTCCGCATACCCTGCTTCGACACAGTTCTCCGTTAATTATGTCCTCGGACGTGAAGTCCAGACGTACTTGTGCCGGTGGCATTCCTGTAGTCAACAAAAAAAAAGTAATAAAGTCTCTAATCCTAACGGACATTAGCCAGATAGCCAAAGTTGCGAAACAGAGCCGAATAAATACACTAAGTGCATGAAGTACGTATTGAAGTATCAACTCCTGATTCAGTACGCAGAACTTCAGCAGTTAAGCTCTGCCAATACTCCGCCAGTGCTGGGTACTTCAAGTACTTGGGACTTCAATAGGAACATCGCGTACTCAGTGTATTTGCCAAGCTCTGTTGTGAATCGCATCAAGACGCGTCCGCACCCATGATCTTTACCCGGATAGCTCAGCGTCAGAACGTTGTCTTTCCTGCATATCCTCGGCGTCAGCATACAAAGATTCACCAGTTGTTTTTGAGACAAACATACACCCGCCGACGTGACTATCATCCACTCCCTGTCGTACTGAAGACCCCGATTGCCCAACAGCCACGAATCGGTTATCTCGTAGGCGGCGCATGACTTTATGGGATATATAAACAATCTTGCAAGTTTGAGCTTCCCGACGTTTCTCGTAATTTCTCGGGTCATCGTCACTCCGCCCCTTCCAACGTCGCGAACGTCTTTTCTATTGGATTCTTTGCCATCCGCCTCATTTTTCTTCGCTCCATTTATCTTCGCCACAAATCCATCCTTTCTGAATACTCTGTTCATTCCGAAAGTTTCAGCACCGTGACGATAATACTTTCTCTTCTGGATGGCTTCGAGGTCGTCGAACCAGCCCGGAACTCTGAGGATCTCCGGACCATCGAGAAAGCAGTTTCTTATCATGAGAAGTACAGCCTCGACGTCCTCGCGGGTGGACATGTAACCGAAGGAGATCCTCACGGCTCCCGTGGGCCTTCCGTCTATCAAGTCCCGCGAACCACCGCATGTGTAACCGGCGTCGTAGTTCTTCATCACGTCCTCGTTTGTCATGGCCAAGTGCCGCTGGCACGATCCCGGGTTGCAGAAACATCCGGTCCTGAGATGGATCTTGAAAATTGCGGCCATGTGAACGACCTCCGTGTAACCCACGCACTCGCCCGTCGACCGCAGCAAATTAAAGGTCACTGTTCCACCTTGCAAATGCCGATTCTCAAAATCGGTATCGCAGTAGAGCCTCACAACGGGACTGTCGTTACGATGATGAAGCCTCATCATGGAGTGGTGCAGATATCTCGCCAATGAAAAAACGTGCCTCGATATCGTATCCAACGGCGCGATCGAGAGCGCGTCCAGCCCGTGCTGGAGAGATATTATCGAGAGGAACGGCAGTGTTCCGTCCTCGAATCTGCAAAAAGTTAAAAACTTCAAACTTTTTTATTCCTCGACGAAGAATGACTGAAGAGATATCGGCACGACACTAAATTTCATTGAGTTACAATGCCTGCGTTTCGCGTCGAAGAACTTCGCTCGGGGAAGTTCAATTGGAAAATAACATTTTATTCTCAAATAGTCACTGCGGGCTGCCATCGCAAAAAAAAAAAAAAAAAATTGTTTAAATTCTTACGATTGCAGATGATATTGAAAGAACGGCGACAAGTCTGTCAATGTGGCATGTTATCGTTTCAATCCCGCATGGAATTGTAAGAATTGGAAGTAGAATCGAATTAAGACTTTTTTTTTCCTTGGCAGCCCGCAAGAGAATTTTATTTGAGTCATTGATATTTTTTTTTCAATGTATGAATGAACCATTTTTTTTCCTAAAGCAGCGCAAGGACGTCTTGCTAAAAATGGGATTTGATGTCGTGCAAATATCTTCAGGGTCACGACGAAGACTGTTTCGTCGTGAAGAAAAAAAAAATATATATCTTGCCTCTCGTGAAAGACGTCGCGCTTGACGTGAAAGTTTTCCATACCGAGAGCGAGATTCACCGTTCCACCGCCGTAGTAAACTTTGTCCAGGACGTCGGCGCTGGATTTTTTCACCAGCAGCGCTCCAACGCCGGTCGGATATCCGAACATTTTGTAGAAGGAAAGGCACACGAAATCCGGCTTTACCGACGACAAATCCAAATCGTTCGTTCCGACGAAAGACGCCGCGTCGAGAAGAACGTACCAGCGTCCCGAATTTTTGCCGACGACTCTGCCGAGGCTTCCACTGTGTGCGTGCTTTATCCATCGCAGAGGATACTTCAGTCCCGAAAAATTGCACTGGGCCGAGTAAACGAACAGCGAATTTGTATTCCCGTCCGACACCGTGGTTTCCGGTTCTGGGTCTTCGGCAAAAATATCGAAAGCTTTTGCGTGAGCGAGGCAAGAAACTTTCGCGCCTTTTCGGGAAACAACGTCGCGCATCCCTAAAACGGATGTGTGATTGTCCTGCATGTAAACGAAGTGTGGACATTCCGGTCCGTTGGATTTAGATTTTTCCTCATTAAACTTGAACGTTTCAGCGACGATCTTCAAACCCGCCGTTGCACCCGACGTGAATACGAGACTATACTCGTCCGGAGACGCGTGGAAGTGATCCAGAATTCTATATTTTTTACAGAGCAACTTTGTAATTGTATCGAAAAAATGCCCTATTCTCTCATCTTCCATCTTCAAAGATGTTTCTCACCTGTAGCGAGTTCTTTCGATAATCTCCTGAGTTAAATTTCCAGCCGCTCCAGCCGAATGGGGATTCGCATAGAGAGCCGTGAGCATGTCGTTGCTCACTTTTTTCATTTGCGTATCCGAGTACAAGGTAGCACCGGCATGATCCAAATAGTGTTCATCTGTAAAGAAGTTGCTCTACATATGTAGAAAAGAAAACGTACCAAAAACATTCTTTATTTTATATAGGAATATATTTTTTCTAAATTCATGATGCAACCAATACAAATGATCCAAATAGTGTTTATCTCTGATAGAGTTGCTCTACATATGTAGAAAAAACCTACCAAAAATATTCTTTATTTTATATAAGATACATCAGTATTTAATTTTTTTTAAATTCACGTTTCCCATCGATTTTGTAATCGTACAGTTTACGTAACAATAAATGTACAGACGACGATGGCACTATCAAACATTGTCTAAGATATAGTGCAATATCAAATTCCGTCGATGGCTCACCGTGCAAACGAGAAAATTCGTTCCTGATGCACCGAATCGTGTCGTCGTCGTAAATCTGTTTGCACGATTTGTCGAACGCTCGTTCCATCTTGACTGTTGTTTTCATACTGTCTCTATGTCGCGCCTATGCAAGTACTGCAGACCGATCGAGCGTTACCCCGCTGTTGTGTAACTATATCGTTGAGTCGAGTATTCTCGTTGGAAAAACAGCGGCTATTGGTGCGCTGTAATTACATGACGATTCCAAGAAAATAAGTTTCTTTAAAAATGGAACACGTAACTGAGTTGCTGCCGAGGCTGGGATGTAATGAGAGACTGAAAATGTTTGACAGGTATACTTTTCGTCGAGAATCGGAGGATTAGCACTGCAGTAGGAATGTGGACGATCGACCGATGCGCTCCGTCAAGGAAAAACAAGACTCTCACGCCATTGGAGGAACGAACCGTAGTAAGCTCTTCAAGGTCGTCGCAACTGGAGATAACGAGCGTACGACCGTCCTCGTGTAAAATGTAAATCTGAGCTCCTGACAACAAAACGTCGAGGAAAATTATTATCTCGAGTCAGATAAACTTGGAGAATAGCGAAGATGGCGCTGCCGTCCTGGACGCCCAACGATCGCGTCCGACCGGAGCGAAACGCGAAGCATAGCGAGAAATTATGAATGAAAAATGCTGAATTGAGGGGCCTCTGATGGAATTCTATAGGTATCGGGAGGTTTCGATAACACAGGGCGCTTAATATCGATCCGCCGGGTATTCTCGTTTATGATTGGCGTATTGCGCAATACGTTTCATCAGACGAGGTGGCCGAGTGGTTAAGGCGTTGGACTGCTAATCCAATGTGCTCTGCACGCGTGGGTTCGAATCCCATCCTCGTCGAACTCTTTTTGTTCTTTTTTTTTTTACATGCGGTTATGAAAAAAAAATTAATAAAAATGGGGAGGTAAAAGAATAAAAAAATTATGCTTGAGTAGATTAAAAAAAATAGAAACAATTCTATTATTATTGGCAGTGCTTTCATTAGTGGCAAGTTTACGACATTATACATGATAATAATTCTTCTAGACGTTCCAGCGATAGTTTTACATCCATAAAATAATCCTGGGGACTTCTTTGATTAGATTTTATTTCCTGTTTGTAGTAATCCTTCAAGTATGGGAAACTTTTTGCCGAGAACAAATGACCTTGCTTTCTTTTCAGCATAAAAACGACACGAATGTTCGTAATAAATTTTCTTCTGCCTTATCAAAAAAACAACACTTCAAGATACGTCTCTAAATTTATACAGATTTTTTTAGCACATCGACATATCGTTCGAATCGTTCGAATGTTGCGTATTGGCAAATTCTAGGTCTTCGTTGAACAAAGATATCGTATATGGAGGGTTAATGTTTGGTATTAAATTTGAAAAAAAATATATTAATCGTTTACAGTTTATGACATTTTTCAATTTTTCGGGAGAACAAAATTGCCGTCTGTCACGAGTTTCTGAATCAAATGTCATGCGAGGAGTAAAATAAGTTACAGTTTCGTTAATCGGCGATGAAGAATAGATTAAAATTCGTCTCACAATGACGAATCGCGCATGTTCCAGTTGGCGATTTTCTACAATACATTTTGCGGAAAATTTTGACCATTAAAATTTAGTATGACACGTAGATATTTGTTATATTACAAAAAAGGTGAAAAGTACTTTGCGCCTTTTAGCAAAGGCCAAGATCGAACGAACAACTTTCTCGTGGAGAAAGTTATGCGCGAAATTGTAATAAACAACCAAGCCATGTGCAAATTACTTTCCACCTTAAAAAAAAATGTCTATATCGAAACCTCCGCTGCATGACGCCGATAACAGCTGAATCGATGTGCCTGTCAACGTTTCGCTGCACTAGCAAAATACATCCTCTTTCTGGTTTCTAGATTCTTTATCTGCGTGACCTCAGCTTTTGGAAGCCCACAAAAGAGTCCTAGCCATGTCTTCAGAGAGAATGATCACGGATGACGCGGTAGGAGGAGGATCCAGTCAATGCAACGTCGACGGTTTCTCTGACTATCATGCCCATCCAAGAGTGACTGCCAAAAAGACCTTTTTCGATCTGCATCGTCATCGCAGACGGAACGACGCCGAAGCCGCTGACGCCGATACTTATCATCCGAGGATCCAGTGGTCGGCCGGTACCACGAGCGTCGGCAACGGGTACCAGAGAGTAGCCTACGACGAGTCTGTAACTCGCGATATCATGAAACCCGTTCTCCAACGCGAGCCGTCGAGGCCCGATCCAGCATCGATTTTCCAAGTTCCAATCCCCAAGAGCAACTTACCACCAGTGCCGGACACATGGGGATCCATGGACGCCCAGCCGACTCAGCCCGAAGAGGTGCAACATCTACTCGAATTCTCGCCGGTAATCCAAAGACCGTCAGTTCCGGAGGAGGTGGTTAAGCCCCGCAGAAAGTTTGGCGATGTATTTCGAAAAGGCTCGACCGCAGCAGCTGTTTTGGATACCAAGAGCTCCGTAGCCTCAAGAGACTCTGAAGGTACCGAGGATTGTGTGAGCACTGAGAAAAAGAATAGTATTCACTACTATAATGAGTAGTAGCGGAATATAGATAGTTTCTTATAGTAATATATTCAGTTGGTTAAATTATTTTTCTAAAAATGTAGACCCTTGAGAATAATTTTTTATAGTGAAAAGTCAGTATTGTTGCTTTTACTATGTAATTCTTTGTTTAACGAGGGCCTCCAATTTGCCGGGACGCAACCTTCGAACGATTCGAATATCAAGTGGATGTGCTGGAAAAAATCCGTAACAATTCACAGACGTAGCTTGAAGTCGTGATTTTTTTTATAATTCAGAAAATGTATTACGAAGATCCGTATCGTTTTTGTGCTTCAAATAAGGCACGGTCGTTTGCTCTCGGCAAAAAGTTCCCCGTACTTGAAGGCTTAATGATAAAAGCGTTACAAGGAATTTTTCTTTCGCAGACCAGGTCGACTCTGTGAGGCCAGAAGAAGAATTCAGGCTGCTGAACGAACGCTACATTCGGGATGGAGTTATTCCTGCAGAGAGTTCGACCAAAGAAGTCACTGCTGGATCGACCGGTTCGCAGACTCGTTTCGACTCCAAGATGGGCAGGAAAGACCATCCCAAGGCATCGGGAATTTCCTTGGATCGTGAGCGATCGATCGGCCATCGGGCTGGATCGGAAAGAGATCGAAGGATTCCGAGGCGAGAGTCGTTTCACGAAAAACGCGTCACGATCGACAGCGACGCTATTGGATACGCCAGTCCCGAAGGATCGAGTTCTTCGCCACTTCCGGCACGAAGAAGTTGCGAGCCGTTGGATGTCAAAAATTTACGGAAGTTGAGGGAATCGGAAACCGAGCCGAGCACTTCGGGTGTTGGCGAACGGGACGGAGAATCGGGAAGTACGAGCGACTTCACCGATGAGAACTTTGCGACGAGAGCAACGAAGATCTTCGTGTACGACGCCCAAAGCGACGAAGTTGTTCCGAGCTCCGACGCGGAAGATAGCTCCAAAGGACCGACCAAGGAGGAGGCTTGTAAGGTTGACTCCTTCAAGATAGACAATCCGTTCTCGGATTTCTCGCTGCAGAAGGTCAATCGGGACAAAGGTCTGCTGAGGCAGCGCACGGTCGGAACAGCGATCAAGACTCCACCGAGCTACCGCGATCCTGCTCAACCCGGCACGAGCAACGGCGCCTACGCGATGGAAATTTACAGACGAAAGGTCAGTCGTAGCGAGAGCGTCGAGCAGCCTAAGAAAAAATCTCGAGAACAAAGTTTCTTGAGGTCCGCGGTTTCCCGTGTGAAGAGAGCCTCGTCCTTTTTAGATAAGGCAGTGACGGCGAAGAGCTCGCAAAGAATACCCGATCCGATGACCAAAAGTTGGATAACAAAAAGTTGCTCGAAGGAGGAAAAGAAGCGGAACGGAATCAACCGAGCGTTCGGCAAGGATTTTTTAGAGGCGATTGTTCAGCGACTCGGCGGCAAGAGCGTTGACTTGGCTTGCATCGGACTGCGCGATGACCAGGACGAGTTTTGTAGAGAAAACATGGTGTTTCACTGCTATGATCGCGATTTGCAATTTTTTTTGGCGCCGCTGACGGAGGTCGCGATCGAACCTATTTTTTATCATTTTCTTAAAAACTATCCATCGACTTCTTCGTCCGGATTTTCTAAAAGATCCTTCGACACCGTGTCTGCGATGGTCAACGATGTTAAGTGGGGTGCTGAAACCGTCGGCTTCTTCGAGACTGCGTGGCCAAAAACGATCGACGATTTAGTCAACGTATCACGGATTGTACAAAAAAATATGGCAAGTGTGTACTCAGCGGTCGACGAAACACCTGTTGAGTTTCCTCTGCTACCGGTTGACACGGCTCGGCTTGAGTGTGTACGCAGTGACGAGCTCATCGATAAAATTACACAAGAGATTGTAAACATCGTTACTTCGCAAAATCTGATTAGCGAGATTATGTTCTTATCGATCAGTCCGATGCTGGATTCAATGAAGAACAAACGCAGTTTCGAGGGCTCGTACTTTTCAGGAACTGAGAACCACTGGTCTTTTGCTTTTGGCTTCTTTGCTGCACCTATTGTAATTTTTCTCGATGATTTTTTGAACCTTGATGAGCATCGCGATTATCAAAAATGCGAATTGCTAGAACGTTTTTTCTTTAATCTTATCTGGAGCACGATGAGGAACCTTAGCTTTGCGTACATCTGAGTAAACAACACCAGAAGCGTGTACACGAATTGCCGAAATAAAAAAGCACAGAGTGCGAATAATGCAAAAGAGTGCAGAGAGTCTTTGTGTGCGTAACGGTGCAAAAAAATAAATAAAAAAGCCATCAATTCTGGTGAGGCTCAATTCGATGAAGAACAAACGGACTTTCGAGGGATCGTATTTTCCGGATTTGAGAACCACTGGTCTCTAGCTGTTGGCTTCATCGTTGCGCCAATTGTAATTGTTCTCCAAGATTTTTTGAACCTTTGCGAGTAAAGCGATTATCAAAAATGCTTATTGCTGGAACGTTTTTTTTCTGCAATCTTATCGGGAGCACGATGAGGAATCTTCTCTTTGCGTACATGCGAGCAAACGACGTCGGAGGCGTGTGACGCGAATTGCCGAAATAAAAAAAGCAAAGACCGCGAATAACGTAAACGAGTGCGGAAAGGCTTTTATCTACATAACGGTGCAAAAAAAAATATCCACCCATTCTGGTGAGGCCCCGGGGGGATTCGAACCCCCGATCTCCTGTTTACTAGACAGGCGCTTTAACCAACTAAGCCACGGCGCCTTGTGTGAGGTAGACGACGTATGGCTGGAATTCAGTGCTGTGAGTATTGTCTTCCTTCGTTTGTAACAATTTATTTTTAAATAATCATTAATCATAGAAACGTACGAAGAAGTATTCATGCCGATACTATTGCGCAATATGCTGTTTTCAACTTAAACATTTAATTTTGTTTTGATAACTTCACTTAAATGAAAAATCAATACGCTTGACAAATTTTCCATGAACATCTTCGACGAATTATAAATCGATGATGCGAGAAGTCTCTGAATGTACAAGTCTACTCGATAACAGGCTTCTTCGCTTTCAGAGTAAGCTGGAACAGACCGCTCTATTTTACGCGGAAAGTATATCTATATTCATTGGATATATAGATATACCTTCCACGTAAAATCGAGCGCTCTGCAGCAGCTTACTCTGAGAACGAACAAACCTAAACGTCTCGCTCGCCTGCGAACTGCACCCCGGATAAAACAGAGCGCTCTGTTTTACCCTCGAGACGGTTTAGACCGTTGCGCGATGGGGTCAGGCGAAGGACGCGCGGCGTGTGTATCGGACAGTGCGCGAGAAAGACAGTCGAGTTGCATAGTGTCGAGCGAAGGCGTGAAGAGTATTTTTCACTAGTTTTTTACCTCAAAAAGCGAGCTGTAAATCGGTTTGAAAGTTCGACGTACTCTTCGGTGAATTATCAATTTATCATCGCGTGGGCGAAAAAGACAAATGTGCGGCGAAGTCCCGAGCGAACGCGTCGGACATGTTTTCCAGTAATGTTATCCCCAAAGAGTAAGCGGCGAATCGGTTTGGGGTTTTTACGTAATCTTCGGTCGATTTATCATCGCGTCCGCGAGAAAGGCAGTCGTGTCTGAAGTGCCGAGCTGAAGCGTCGAAAGTGTGTTATTCTCGATGAAAAAAAGTAAGCAGCAAAACGGTTTGAAAATTTAGCGAAAAATCGTCGGTCGATTGATCGTCGCGTGCGCGCGAGAGGCAGTCGTGCCACGAAGTCCCGAGCTGGCACGTCGGAGAGTTTTTCAGTGATGTTTTTCTCAAAAAGTAAACGGCGAATCGGTTAAAAATTTTAACGTCGCTTTCGTTGGATTGTCATGATCCTATCGGTAACTTTTTTACGCGGAGTGTATTGTTTCCGAACAGTGTATCGCGGTGTGTGTAGTGAAAAAAACGAAACTAACCTATAAGACCAATGGCAAACAGCCCAATATCGGCGGGGCTCGTCTCGAGAACGGGACACATAAACATTCAGATATTTCAACGTTGACGGCCAGCAACGGTCATGCAGGTACTGTAAACATTTTATGATAATCTTTTTCTTCCGTTTTACTCGCGGGTGCCTTAAAGAAAAACTTTTTATTCGGTGAACTTGTACACTGTGCACTCAGACAGAAAACCGACGGCGCGGGTTTTACTCGGTGCAGGAACGCGCGCGCGTGCCGGCATAATCCAGAATTGTGTGCCCGCAGATAACGATATTGTTCGTTAATTTTCGTTTTTCCGGTTCGTCATTCTGTTATGTACGACTCCCAGCTCCGTTGTACAACATTGCCGATAGATTTTGCACCTCGTCTTCTAATTGGGCGTAGCCAGTTTTTCTATGTAAGTAAAGTCAATGAAAAATTCAATTAAAATATCGGACAGGACAGCTTGTTGAATCCAGAATTTGCCTGCACTGTTCCAGCATCGTACGGGAAACTTAACTGTCCCGAGGCGAAGCTCGATAGCGAACTGGAACCGTGCAAGCAGCTTCTGGCATCGAAACGCCATGACGTCACAATACCTTCATCTGCGGACACGTATCTGCATTGCTTTTCTTTCTGGGTAAGTGACTGGTAGAGCTCTTCTGGTACACTCGCTATGTGGCAGAGATTCTAAAGCGCTAGACACATTCTGCAAATTTTGGATCACACGGAGAGAAAAATATAGGAATTATCTTCAGACTCTTAAAGTAATCGGGGGACAAGTTTGCGTCCGATATCGTTTTTCAGATATTCTGCGACAGTCCAGTCGTGTATGCAATTGATCCGCAATTGCCGCTTGATTACTACAGAAATCTGGAGATAATTTCTACATTTTTGTAATATCCATTTAAGTGGAACAAATTCTACAGTATTGATTTTTTTTTTTTTTTTCCCTAATGCGATGAATATTTTTGTCGACAAATTTCTGAAATGATTCTGGAATTAACGAAAATTTTGATACGCTAGTAGGCAAATCATTTTTTTTTTTTGCATCTGGGAAATGCGCAACACTGTCGCGGATTCAGATCCTTAATTACACTGTGTGCTGCTAGCACCCAATGTAGTCAAAGATCTTTGGTGATGGGACAAAAAAAATCAACAAAAATAGTATTTGACCCCGACGTGATTTGAACACGCAACCTTCTGATCTGGAGTCAGACGCGCTACCGTTGCGCCACGGAGTCTTAGATGTTGAGTAGTCCGAAATAGAGGATGATAGCTCACTCCGCGAACGGATAATACTTGAGTAATGAAAGTTCAAAGGAAATTTTATACTATAAGCAAATGTGCAAAGCAATGGAATCCGTGCACGCTTTGAATTTTTAATCTGAGACACTAATTATAAATATTCATTATAAGTATCATACAAATTTTCTTAACAATATTGTCGTCAAATTTGGGTTGCCGATGTCACAGACGCCTCTAGTTATTGACTTATGTTTATAATTTGTTATTATAAAATTAGACATGTAGCAATGTTGACTCTAAATTCAGAATCATGTGAAATTTCTATCCAAGATTTATAATGATTTTTTGCAAACAGCATTTTTTTAAGAAAAAAAAAATATATATATATATATATAAGAACGTTTACGTTACCCGAGAATTTTCTTCGTTCGAGAAGCGGGTCTACGGGGTGGCACGTAAACCCTTCCGTCATTGTAACTGTGACAGCTACGCGGTGCGTGCTCACATCCCGCATACGAGCTCCAACCTACCAGGGGACCATGCGACGTTTGGAAGCAACGCTCTCTCCCTACGGTGCACAGAATTTCGCGCGGGTTGTCTCACTGAGCCCCTCCTGACACCAGGAGCCCATGAAGCGTCGGACGGATGCTTCCAGCGGGGGTATATAACGATATTCTGTCATACCTTGACTTTCGCCCGTGAGGAATTTTTTCAACAGGGACGCATGCGGCCAACGGTAATACCGTGACGCCACCGATAGAAGCGCTGGTGTCAACGTACCATGAGCGGTGGATTACAAGGTAGCCCCAAGGTGTCCCCCATCCAGAGTCATTCCTTACCGATGAATTTTAGGGGAAAGCGTAATAGCCATCGCATCTTGCACAATGTTAATCTCGTTTGCATATAGATTCCTCGCAGCTCTCGAGTGATCATCCAAAGATAATTTTTTTCCCCACTGAAAATGGAATCTTGTCGTTGCAACGACACGTAAGACGCGCGTTGTCGACGGTAAATTTGGGGAAAACGGTGTCACTGTCCCGTTGATGCGCTTGCACGCCTTTCAGAACGAGTTACAAACGAGAAAATTACGGATTTAAGAGCCGGACCGTCCGAGAATCCGCCCATTATGGGTTGTTCCAAGAGCGATTGGCCCCTAGAAGTGCCGAAATTTCGCGACGGCCCAGAGCCAATGAACCAATGAACGATGGAAAGGGTCAGCCCAAGACCAATGAGGCGTTTAGACGTCACAGAGGTGCTGAGGGCCCACGCGGCTGTTCCTCAAAATTGTGTCTTTCCGATCCACGGATAACATGACCGGGATGGAGGTCGAAACCCAAGTCCGCGCAACTTCCTACTCGTCATCATGCTCGCCTACTGCCCGGATGGTTAAATTGTTGATTATGTCCATTCCGACTTCTAACTTCGGATTACGGCACGACATAAATGGCGTCACAGATTATGAGGGAACCGACCGAGTGGCTTTGTCGCGGTTTCTCTTTTATTCGGATCTTTCGTCCGGAAACTCGACTTACAGACATACAGAAAGGCCGGAGAGCCTGAGCAAGTGGGACTCAACTCGAATATAAACCCACGGGTTGAGCATACATTCACTTCACCAAATATTAAGAGACGCGTGTCCAATGTACGAAACATCGGTTTCGATGATTGTACACTTTATTGAACTTACAATAATGAGCCAAGGAATTTTATTGTCTTTTATGCAATTTCCTCGTGAAATTAAGTAAATAAGTTGATTTTAACAACATTATTCTACAAATATCATTATTCTATAAATATCATTGGATAATCCGTGACTGAGTTCGAAGTAGAATTTGATTTATGTGGAACAACATCGTTGAGGTGTTCCGGTCACAGTTCATTGTCAACTCTCTCACCGGTTAAGGAATCAATTGACAATAAACAAATGAAAATAAAAAATGGCGCTGACGTCGCTATCTCCCCGCAGGACAACCGCCAGTGTGACTGTACCGTGTCGAATGACTTCGAACACAGACATCTAGCTGTTCAATGATTAAGAGTCAAAATCATTTAGACTCAATCAGTTGGTGCATAGTATCAGGAAAGTAGAAAGCCGCAGGAGCAGAAGCCAAGGAGTTCGGAAATAAGGTGGCTTGTTTGGTAAGGTTTCGTTGGGTTTTAGCAGCCAAATTTCTAACGATTATTCGAACATTGCGTTTTACGAATCTTGATCCTACATTGGATGACGATAATTCCGGATTATCGTGATACGCTTATTATCCGTAAATGAAATGAAGAGGAAAAAGGTGATAAGTCCTTACACTGGCATTGTATCAGATACAATAATAGGGTTAAAGCCAATGAATTGTATCTGATGGATTATACTGATCTCTTCGTAATATTGTCGATTCTCAGTGAATTAGTTCAGCCATTACTAAACCAAGGAAATTCGACCAGTCACCGGTTAATGCCCCATCTTGTATCGACCTGCGGAGCCAACACGTAGCGGCAACCCACTCGCTTTCATGTTCTCTTGGTGCGAGGAGGGGCTAAACGAGACAACCCGCGCGAATATCGTTCAACTGTACGAGAGAGGAGAAAGATTTTTACTTCCTGCTATCCTGGTAATTCACGGTTCGTATGCGGGATGTGAGCACGCACCGCACGACATTGGCCAGAGTTGACGTACAAGTGAAAGATACCTATTAAAACAACATTTTGAAGGTTTTTTTTTTACAGTTATGTCACATCAATTCGCATGATGTAAATACCGCCCTGCTTAACGCATTGACATCAAAAGACACATAAAAATAAATCAGTTAGGTTTTTTTTTTTAGTTCGTGCTTTGAAATCGTCATTAGGTACGTTTCAGAACCGACGAAATTTCGGTACAGAATGACTTATAAAAGAATCATTGATTCGGTTGACGTGTCTCGCATTCGCCGTGTGCCGGCCATTCGAATGCCTTTCAAAAAATTAATGACGGTTAGAATAAACAATAAAAAAAAACACCATTGACCCCGACGTGATTTGAACACGCAACCTTCTGATCTGGAGTCAGACGCGCTACCGTTGCGCCACGGAGCCTTGTGGTGACTTCTACCGGAATGGTCGAAATAATAATAGAATATAAACAACTATTGCTAGAGTTGCGATTGCGTTGCGCATACAAGTACAACAATGTCTCCAAACATTTATTTACTCAAGGGTGAAAAATATTCCAAGTAATGTAGAATACATCTGTAGGAAAATATTTGGTCCACCATATTGGAAAACGTTCATAAAAGTAGTGACATCGAAGGCCGACGGATTTGTGTACCAGCCTGTACGAATGTTGTTATTGTATTTTTTTTTTCTTCGTCTATACGATACGTCAATATCACACAATCCGAAGAATCCCTTAGCGGCATTCCGAGTCAGGGGCGTGGTCCAGGGTGGCATCTTCCGAATGAAACTTCTACCAGGGCAACACGCAACTCTGGAGTCGATTCTCAGGTTGGCATTATTATTATTCGCTCAACTTTCCCCTTCGTGGTAATTTCATAGTCGTTCGATAATTGGCCCTCCACCGCGAAATGGGTAGGATCGGCGAGCCCCCGACAACAACAAGAGCAACAGGATTTCATCCGGTTCGAGGAGCTCTAGAATCCGCGCCGTCCTGATCCTGCGGGCATTTCTGTGTCACCACCTATTTATCAGCGAGGAACCGGTATCCGGCGCCGTAGCGCTCGGTACATTGCCCACAGATGTTAGCAGAACTCGTACTTAGCTCGGACGACAGTTAAGTTGCAACTGTAAAATGCAAAGTAATATTATATTATTTATCGAGTTAACATCCTCATAATTAGTAGTTGTACATCACTAGCAGACATTTATAATTATTTCTTGAACTCAAATGACTCCACTTTAGGGACACTAGCCAGTTCAAATTAAAATAGCAAAAATCCGAATTGCATTTTCCGCAGATACTTGTTGGATATGTACTTGTTATTAAATTATGGATATTTTGGATAGACTCAAAAATAACCAAAAACAGGTGTTTTTTTTTACCGGCAAAAGGGAATTAATAAAGTAGTAACTCGAATCCGTGACTTTGTGTCAAACTGTACTTACGAGTTGGGACCCCAAACAAGTTGCCAAAGGTGCAACGCACCACGAATTATCCACGTTACGATTTGCACAAGGGGCTTGGTAAGTTGCCCACGGATATTAGTAGACCTCGAAGCTCAAGCGACTCTTATGTTTCAAATATTAAATTGGTTCATTTTATATTATCACTTGAGCCGAAATCCTCATAATTGCAGTTATACATCACGAGCAGGAATCCACCATTACTGTTTAAACTCAAATAACTCCACTTTAGAGACCCTAGGCAGTTCAAATAAAAATGGTTAAAATTAGAATTCCGTTTGCCGTAGATACTCGTTGGATGCGTACTTGCTATAAATTACAGATATTCTTGACAAACTCAAAACGTCCGAGAAAACGGTGTTTCTTTGCCATTCAAAAGGAAGTTCAGCTTTGAACTTGGTAACTCGAAGCCGTGACTTTGTGCCACACTGTACGATCTGGCAGCCCGAACAAGTTGCCAATGGTGCAACGCGCCGATGAATTACCCACGTGACGATTCGTACGACGCATGTGGCACGCGATCCGAGCAACTTTCGCTCAATGGATGCAATCCTGTTAGGTGTGAACCACGGCGCCGCGTGCCGACGCAACCCATTCAGTCTTCCGGAGCGTCGTTGCCCCAGGTGTACGGTAATTTCACGCAGCACGGTACTGGAGAGCGATGCCCGGCGTCGAACAACCAATCGTAACTAGCCGTTTGTAATGGCGAGCAAAAAACAATTGGCAGCGGTGGGATTCGAACCCACGCCTCCGAAGAGACTGGTGCCTTAAACCAGCGCCTTAGACCGCTCGGCCACGCTACCTCCGTTGTGTACCCACCTCATTTAATGCAGCTCTTAATTCCAAAGCTCGTTGCATAACTAAACAAAAAAAAACTAATCTTAAAAAGTCGCTGTTCAATAAAGAAAAAAAAATTGGCAGCGGTGGGATTCGAACCCACGCCTCCGAAGAGACTGGTGCCTTAAACCAGCGCCTTAGACCGCTCGGCCACGCTACCTCCGTTTTTGACCCTCCTCACATGGTGCAGCGCTTTCTTCCAAAGCTCGTTGTGTAACTAAAAAAAACAAGTCTCAAAAAAGTTGCTGTTAGGTAAAGAAAAAAAATTTGGCAGCGGTGGGATTCGAACCCACGCCTCCGAAGAGACTGGTGCCTTAAACCAGCGCCTTAGACCGCTCGGCCACGCTACCCTCCGTTTTATGCTATTCCCGCAGAGTCCACCGCTGAATCGCGACACTTTTTATCTAAAAAAAATGCATCTGCGAAAGCTGAGAAAAAAAAATAATTGGCAGCGGTGGGATTCGAACCCACGCCTCCGAAGAGACTGGTGCCTTAAACCAGCGCCTTAGACCGCTCGGCCACGCTACCCTACTTTCTATTGAATTTTCACGCCGCACCGCATTGGATCACCCGATCTCCGACGTTGGAAAACTAATGTCAACGGAGCTTGCTCCCACAGGGGGACTAAAAAAAGAATTGGCAGCGGTGGGATTCGAACCCACGCCTCCGAAGAGACTGGTGCCTTAAACCAGCGCCTTAGACCGCTCGGCCACGCTACCCCTCGAGATTCCTCCCCCTTATCGCGTTTTATCAATAGTGCGAAGCAAAAACAGTTCAATAATCGTTGTGTTAATGTGTCACATTTTTTATTAATGTATTCATTCATCTCCGAAGTCACGCAAATTCCATCCATCCCTCGATGCGCGTCATGAAAACACAAATGCTCGGAGGCCTTCCCTTTCAACAATATGACGATGCACCGGCACCGTCATCGACCTGCTTGCCAATCGACAGCACACATATGTCGAATCTAAAGTGCTTTCGCATACCGCGCCTACTGTATCGGCCTAAAATAACGGTTATTAACGGTATTAACAGTAAATCATGGATTTACTGTCAATACTCGAATGCCTTCCCCTACAACAATACGACAATGCATCGTTACAGTCATCGACCTGCTTGCGAATCAACAGTGGGCATATGTCGAATCCGAAGTGTTTTCGCATACCGCGTCTACGGTATCGGCCTAAAATAACGATTGCGACTTTTGCGAAACATCACCAGCGGTGTTTTTAGACTCCTCAAACGTTAAGAGTTAGCCATCCTCCAATTACCGCGACGAATCTTGCATTAAGCTTTTGGGTGAGAATGTGGTGAGTAAGCGATCCATATATAGAAACGCCCACGCTCCCTCACCAACACGATGGGGATTCTTGACACGGATATATACGCAGCACGAGGCGCGAGAGCACACTTTTTGTGCTTGCGTTAACCTCGTGTAATCTAGAAAGCGAAGTCGGTTCTTCAAGTTCCTTTTTTTCTTCTTCCTCCAGTACCGAGAGAATACAATTGATCGTTGATAATGCCGGGACGTCCACTTTGGCAGGTGAGCAATCGTAGCGATTAAACGAGTGGCGGTTGATGCGGTCTGTTCGGATTTATAAACATTTTCTTTCGGATTTGACATTGGAGATCGGTTCATCGCGACGCTGAAGAAAATTCGTCCTCTCGTTGTCGTCGCACGATGATTTGACGACGATCTTTCCCACGCGATCGGCTCAGTTTGACAGTAAACTGGCCTATGTGTCGTGCTGAGTGCAAAATGTTTCCACTCCGTTCGCGCGGGTTCGAAATTCTGGTCGTCGCTTGTTCAGCGTCGGATTGCCATTCATTCAAGCCGACTGTCTTTCGGTGGCAGGGTCGCGAGCCCGCCATTTCGGAGAACCGCGGGACGTTCTTCACACCGGCGGCTAATCGTTCTTGGCTGCGAATAACTCTGTTGCCGGCGAAACTTCGTTTGAGCTCATTGATTTCGTTTGGCACTATCGTTAAGCGCCGACATTTCAGCCTAATTAGAATGGGAATTAATAAATGTAGGGTTTCGATGTCAGGGATAAAATGAAGGTTACAAGTACAGCTACGGGGAAAATGCAATGCACGGTCCGATTTTTATTTGTGCTTGGGTTTCCTAATTAACACCTCACGTACGAGCGGCGTTCATTTATGTCGGGCATTTTTCATCAGTCGCTAACTTTCAAAAAATCAGTTTGGTAATTAAATGTCGTAAAAAAATGCTGAACAAAATTAATATGGCAACCCTAAAGTGTTGTTTGTTTGGGATTTCAAGGAGAAATTTGTTTTTCACTGTGGTAGTTTGTTGTCGGCAAGAGAATCGCGCTCCGTACTTTTTTGCATTACCAGCAAAGTGTTTCCCGTACCTGAGGTGTCAATTCTTGGCAGAGAAAATTACAAAACTGTTTTTTTTTTTCAATGTGAAGTGATTGCCGTCAATTCTCCGTGGAAAAATATAAGGTGGCCGCAAAATCATAAGACTCTCCGTCTATTTTCATCTCCCTGAGTCAGTAATCTTTCGTCAAGCGTTTTCACGAGATTTTTCGTTAACGCTGTGCCTAATTCTGGAACAGCTTTCCAGTCTGACTCACGTCTCACTCGATCCGCCAGGTTTCACCGGGCAACGCGATGGATATGTCGATATTCTCTAAATATATTTCTATTGAACAACAACAGCACGCCGAGACAACGAGTTGCACATGCGTCGATGTACGACGCGAATTCGCCCTTGCGCTTTTCTATATTAATGCGAAGCCGTGACCCGGTCCAGCGACGGGCAAACTCCGAGCGACGATCGTCCAGGAATAACTCTTGCCGACTACGAAACGTGCCAAGTCAAACAAAACTTAATTTCATTATATCGTCGCTCGAATCGTCCTCGATGCGATATTTCGCGCTTTTTTTTTCTCATCAATATTTCGCGTTTTACGACTTTTTGTTAGTCAGGTCATGCCTCGATGGTAAAGTTGCGTCCTACTTACCTTAAGGTAAAGATAACAATGCTCGGACGGTCAAGAGCGTTCCCAGATTCCAGCTAGTTATTAATCGATGAAAAACAAATTTTTTGTGGAATTAAATAAAATCAATCTCAAGCTGATAGTCCCCAGTTTCCAAAACCCATCGATTAATTACAAAATTATAAAGATTTTTGTAATCACGGAAGAAAGTAACAAGAGAGTTCAAATGTGCCAGTTTACGGACGCGGTTTTTCGGCACGTCCCTATATTCGGACAATCACAGATTTGGAGAATTCTGATGTGCGAACTCAACTATTTCACATTACTTAACTACAAGCATTTTCTTTGCCATTTATTAATTAAATCAATGAAAGAATTACATTAAAGCGAAACAATACTGAGGATAAGTTACGTAGAAAGCTGACTGACTTACCTTCTTCGAACTGTCCGATTATTGGGTCGCGTATGTAGCTAACGCTTGTACCAATTTTCAGACACTATATCGTCTGTCTTTTAACAAAATGCAACAACGAACAATAATTTAGGCCTAGACCTTGTACAACTTTTTCTGTGCATAAAATAATGTCTGTAAATACGATTACAAGTGTCAAATTGGATGTCTAATACGTAAATTCGGAACAAATGAAATATGCATAGGAGTGCCCGACGACTGGGACGTGTCTGAGCATTGGTACTGTTACTTCACTAAAGGTAAAGCACCCTTATTCACGTAAAAAAATTCTGTACCTCGTTGGATAGTTTTATCATTTTTCCCAGAATCTTCCGTGAATTTCAATCAGAAAGCATTTTTTTTTTTTTTTTTTCATATTCCTGCTGAGCTCTGCGACGAGGAAAATAATGGCCCGGCATTCGCTGATGAATTTCTTTTCATTTGCGCCATCAAAGGGCGCGATATCGAAATTTTCATTTAAAAATACCTCTCCCGATATTAAATTATAATACAGAGCGGAATAATTTCGCTTCTTCATTTTAATCATGCTGGCCAGAGGGAGAGATTCGAGGCATTCGTTGGATTCCTCACTCGTGCGTGGGGCCTCGCCTCGCGCAATTTGCACGCTCGAGGTACTTGGCATAGTACCAAGTCTTCCGAACGACTTTTTTTTTTGCATTCTCGAAACGATGTCGCACCCCCTTAGGTCACTCGGTGAATTCAAAAAAGCACTGACGATAAACGTAAGAAATTTCATTTATTATTAACGGGAAAAAATAACTAAAATCTTCAAATCCGGATCGACGATATGGTAAAAAAAATATCAGCGTTGCTTTGATTTTTTCGTGACAAACTTGAGTGATTCGCAAGCGGTTTGCATGAAATTAATAATAAAAGTACCCTCACATTTGTCGGAGATAATTTAAAACATCGCCATCTCGACGATTTTCACTCGCTGGAAAAACAAGATCACGTCATGTGGTGTTCCAAATTCGTTTGTGCAGTGTCTAGACATTTTATATTTTAACGTTATCAATGACGTCTCTAAATTATAAGGATCTTCCGCCCGTGTGCGTGCATGTTGTGTCCGTATGTGGGTGTGTTAGTGTTTCGTGTGCACAGTAAAAAAAAAAGTTTGCCCATTTTACAAATAATTTCTGTTCTTCTGGACAGAAATTCTGGACGTCTACAATTTCCTCTCGACAATTTAACAATTTTCTCATGTCAACGAACCGTATTCGACGCAAAATTACGTCTCGAAGAAAAATAAGAAAATCGTCGACGGTTTATAGATTAGAAACCTTTGTAAAATGTGCAAAACAATTTTTGTAAATGTCATTGTATAATGTCAATGTGTAAATGTTGCGTGTATCCTCGAGCGCGTGAGTTCATGTGTGTGTCGCGTAAAGGAGGTGAATGTATCGACTGAAAAGTGTTTTGCGAAGGTGTACTTGTTTTTGTGTATTTCGGGAAAATTTAGTCTAAGACCTCAAAGCTCGCGTCCCCGAAGAGTTGGCGCCTCTTGCCGCTTTTTTTTAAAGACAGTATTAATGAAATTCGAAGTAATAAAAATAATGTAGCGTTACCGAAGAAAAAAAAAAAAAAAAAAAACAAAAATAATAATGTGTGGATGTTCCCCGTTCGAAGATTTTCACATGTGTCGTGTGTTTCCGAATCCGCCGTGTCCGGACTGGCTGGCGCCCTTGTTGTATCCCATTTGCAGATTGACCTGACCTTCGCTGGCGCGAAGCTGGTCTTCGGTGAAGGTTCTCTCGTTCTTTTCCGCCATCTTGGGTCCTAGACTGGGTCCGGTGAACTCCGGATGTTTCTGCGTCTGTTTGATTAATGAAAAAAAAAAAAAAAAACAAAATCATAGATTTATACGCTCGAGGATATTTTTGAAAGGTGGCCAAAAAAATACTTACGATTCTTGCAAGGGCGTACAGGCAGAGAGTGACCTGGGGAATATTGCGCCTCTCGAAGAGATCGGCCGTCTGGAAAATCTCCTCCTGTGGCACTCCGTAGTTCTTGATGGCGGCTTGGAACCTGATTAAATTTAAATTTTTGTATCACGGAATTGGTACGCGATAATTCGTTGACAATGACAGCCCAAAGTCGGTTGACTGGGAATTCATCAAAGTACCTCTGAACGTTCTCCATAAGCTGGAAGTTGGTTCCCTTCGTCTGGATCTTTTTCACGGATCCGGGAGCGAGTTTGTTCGCCAGTTGGCAAAGGATGACTCCGTCCTTGAGAATGTCCTCGTAGTTACCGGCCGGTAATTTTTCACCGATCACAGCCTCGATCCAGGTGAGGACCTCGGCTTCCTGTTCCTTGTTGCGGGGCTGTGAGGAAAAATAATCGAAATGATAAAAATCTTGCCTTCCTCATGGCGTTTTTTTTTTTTTTTTTCTTCATCTCTACGCAATCTTCATTCTCCCTGCCAGCATAATATTTTCTAAATCCTTTTTATGTGAACTCCAGGTTAAATCGACCGTGCAAGATAGGTTTGAACAATCGCCCAAAAAAGTTTGAACGAAAAAGAAACCGCCATCCAATGGCAAACCAAGGCAATAATCGTTCATGGTCCAGCGGCATAAAAAACGACAAAAGGGGAGAAAGAGGAAGAATAATCGCTTTCATTCTTCCTCGTGTGTAGACGTAAAATTGAGTGTACGAAAATAGAACCTCGGAGTTGAGTTTCCGCGACATAAAATCCCATCGAAAATAAATAACGTCTGTCTGAATTAACGCGCTTTTATATCCAGTCTGCAGCTGCTCGCCGTTTACTCCGTCTCTTAAAGTTCTGCCCTCATCCGTTACATCATAAAATCGGCGCCATCAAACGTAACAGCCCGCTGTTCCATCATCGATAATCGTGGTCGACTCTCCGACGAGTTCGTCCACATAATAGCGGTTATATATATATATCTATAATTTGTTGATTCAACCGTACCATCCGCTATTCAGTACGGACCAATTTTGTGATAGCCCAATGGACTAGCGTTTCCTGCCAGCGTTGCTGGCTCGCCGACTGACGTAAGAGGGATCTGGCACCTATCGGCCCATGCGATAAATAAGTATTTATAACACACAGTCTCATACTGATCGCATTAACCAAGACCCTGCACGAAGTTTATATTTACAAGTGATCTATGCCGTACGGAATATCGTGTCTCACATCTCCGACATCCTATCCTGGCGTCATTGGCGCGTTCTTTTTGGATTCACGATTATTTCGGGAAAGTAAACTTGTAATTAAAAAAAAAAAATTTCATTTCAATTTTTTTTTTTTTTTTTATCTACCTCAGGCGGATGCAAGGAATTTGTATTTAGCTAGAGCGGGACAAAATGGCACAGTGGGGTAAAACGGGATAATGAGAGAAAACTCAATTGTCCAATAACTTTTGAATGGTGACGCTGGTAGTACGTGGGGCAAAACGCTTTTGAAAATCCGGATGTGTCGTTTAGACAAAATGGAGCATTCGACAATTATCGCAAGATCGAGTTTTGCCGCGCTGTGCCATTTTGCCCCGGTCTTCCCTACAAGTGATCTGTGTCGTACGGAATATCGTGTCTCAGATCTCCGTCATCCTGTCCTAACGTCATCCGTGCGTTCTTTTTGGAATCACGAGTATTTCGGGAAAGCAAACTTTCATTTTTTTTTTTTTTTTTTTTTTTTTCAGAACTAACTGAGGCGGATGAAGCGCAGATGCTCGGTACGGTGTGTGTGTATATATATATATATATATATATATATAGCTTCTCCCGATGGTTTTATTTTAACTATTACATGCGCAGGATCGGAAGGCGCGGTCCGTAAATCTCGTATACGATTCATAACGATCCAGTACACTTGACGCTAAATTAGACGAGTTTAGTTTTCATGCATTAACTTTGGTTTCTTGGCTCTAGAGGCGAGTTTTGTCAAGAGACACGAGACGGACACCGGGCGTCGTAATTGCGAAGAAGCTTTTGCACCCGTGTTATACACGCCCGAAACTTACGACCGGCTTTTTCGTGTTGAGAGATTTTATTGTGGTCAAGGTTTCGCTTGGAAAAGTCCAACATCGACAATTTCAGTCGTGTTAGAATTACTCGGGGTCTTCATTTATTTGTTTATTTCTTAAAATTCCTTTGTCTCGCTCATTTAAAAAAAAAAAAAAAAAATAATAATTTTTTGTCCATTAAAAAAAATGCATTTATTTGCTAATTTATTAATTGAATTAATTTATTAAGATGACATGCCCTTTTACACAATATACAGCTCCAAGAGAATATTACTTTGGTGCAGGCTAGCTTGATAAAAGTCGCCTTACGTAATAAGGCTTTTTTCCATTGAGCTATAAATATACACCGGATTCGGTGGAGAATGAGCTTTCAGTCTTCGCACCAGGAAACTTTCTTATATATATATATATATATATATATATATATATAGCAGCACAAGGGTCGAAACGGTAGTACCGGCTTTAGTAAACATTTCGGTCGAATCGACGTCGACACGTTTCACAAGAGCATGTTACCACCGCAGCGGGCTTAACTTGTTCGATGTTTTGAGTGCTTTCGAATTTACGAGCGCCCAACCGAAGCTCCGAAATGGATCACAGACGACGCTCGGGGTAGGATTTAAACCTCGGAGTTAGAGGATTGCTAACACGTTTTATCGCTCGCGATAATAATAACAGTTAAATTACTCGGACTTTATTGCGATGTGCGAAAAATATGGAAATCGAAAGAAGTATGATGAAAAAAGAAAAAAAAAAAAAAAACCGTGAAAAGCACAACAGTTGGATAGAAAAGAATTAGCGAAAGAGGCGATTAAACATCGATGAGCGGCGAAGCTATTTTTTTTTTTCTTTTATTATATTAAATCCGACATGGAATGCAAAGTCAACGTACCGGCATTTTATCGCTGTTTTGTTTTGTTTTTTTTTTTTGTTGTTTTTTTTTCTTTGTTTCCTGGTGACTTTTCGATAGTAATCAGAGATTCGGTTTGAGGGTGAAGTGTTTGTGAGTGACGTTTAGGATCGAGAGGTGTGTTGCCCGGCAGAGTAGAAACTAAGTTGGAAGCTGAGGCGTTCCGACGCTATATGGCGTTATCCCCTCCGCTCATTCTCGGCCTACGGATGTTCAGAGAACGAGAATGCTTTGGCACTCGGCCCATTCGGTATTCCCACACCCCCGCAAGCTTCCCCAGGTCCTCATCAGTCGCGGCCTCTCGACGCCGAAGCGACAACAACGGGCAACTATAATTGTCACGAAGTTTATTAATCCGCAACAATATACGTGGCTTGGAAAAACAAGAAACAAAACTATTTTCGAGAACTATATTTTCATGACAATAATTATGTCAAATTGCAAATTATCCCAGTCGCGAGTAAAATTTACTGTTCGTGGCGTTAAAAGACTTGGCCTTTTTGACTGGTGAACGGTGTAATCGGGATTAGGATTTTTTTGTTGTTGTTTTTGCTTGAGGAACGACGCAGAGAAAAATATAACTTTGCCAAGTCGAACAACTGACAACAAATCGTTTGTCATACACAAATTTATCCTTATGTTTGTCAAACTTGACAATTAAAAAAAATATATTAACCGACATTGTATGGCGGATTTATTTTCAGAAAAATATATTTTCATTATCATATGATGTACTTATGATGTAATTATAATATAATTATAATATAACTATAATGTAATTATAATATAATTGTAATATAATTGTAATATAATTAATAATGTAATAATATAGAGTCGGGCTTGATTGTCCGAAAGCTTTTAACGAACTTGTTTAAAACAAGGTATCGGACAAGCCCCGAGTCTGCCGTTACGAATTCGAGTACCGTTCCGAGTACGTCGAGGTTTCTCAGAGTAAAGCACAGTGGTTCAACGACCCGTTAGACACGGATCGCAATTAGACCGTAATTCGGGTCATTCATAATTCCGACGCGTCTTTATTTTCACAGAGCGAAGCTGTGCCCTCGAGACGAGCCGATATTAAGAAGCCTATCCTCCATTTAGTTGCCCAAAATCTAGTAAAATGTTTTCGACATCAGAATTCCCTATATTTATAAACTCAAAGCCGGAAGTCCACGAGAGTTTAAGTGGCGATGGCTAAGCAGCTGTTTAACACATCGGGGCTTGACAAAAAATAAGTGGGCGTATATTTTGCAAGTCCGAAGCGTGAGGCCAAAGCGCGTGGCGTCGGTCGGCAAACCGGCCCATGTTTCGTGAAAACCCCTATAACTTAGCGTCTTAATTTCTGGAAGCTGGCCACATCGACGTCTGAGGACATCGCCGCGTTTAGATTTCGTCAATCGACGCCGCATCCAAGTTTATCGTACAACAACCGACGGCACCCGCGAGCGTCGCCAGAATTTGCCGAAAATCTAGAACGAAACAATTTACCCAATTTATTTCATAACAATATTTTATGCAATTACATGCCCGATCAGATCCCCGAAGTCTCTTCCAGCCGGCCTTCCAGCTACACAATCGGAGAACATATTTGATCGAATACACTCACGTATGGAATCTGCCGACTGAGCGGCGGAGTTCCCGTGAAGTGTCGTAGCGACTCCGAGCTCGCGGTAGTTCGGCGGACCTCCGAGAAGCGGCGCTTCGTCGTCGAGTTTCTCGCAAGCATAAGTGACCATTGATGTCGATATAAGGAGGAGCAAAAAGGTGTCTCGTTAGCTTTGCGCAGTGGCGATATCGTAACCAATGAGGTTCTACCGAGGTGCGATTATTGCTAGTTGAAAACTTTTACCAATACCCCGCCAAGACGATGTGAAATACCATCGGCTACGGCAATTTTTGAAAGTTTCTGCGGAAACTGATTAATACAATTAAACATAATAATTTGGTTGAGTCCCCAAAACCTTATCCCAGATACAATTATCCGAATAATGGTAATTGGTATTATTGGGCTTTGCGATAATTGGCTGTCATACGTTTTTTTTCTTCTGCAGAACACATGTGCAGAATAATTAAGATTTTCATACGGATAGATACAACGTAAAATGAGTCACATTTTTATAAGTGATGGAAATATATATATATATATATATATATATATTAAACCACGAATACAAAACTTTGAGATAAAAATCTCAAATCGAGCATCACGCGATAGAATGTTTAATCATGTTTTATCTAATTGTCAATCATGTTTATCTAATGTAAGTGGGTTGCCTTTCAAACGCAGTCCTTACAAATTATTATTGTATTTCATTTTTCGATGAACATCGCTCTTCTTTGCCCAAGGTATTTGTACATGCTCGATGAAATTTGATGCCCGGTAATTTTCCTAAAAGAAAAAAAGAAACAAACAAACAAACAAAAATCATAAATTCACCGAGAATAAAAGAAAAGGTTAATCCTTCTTCCAGGTTGCCGGAAAGCGCGAAGCCGACCAAGAAGCGGAGGCTCAAAGCTGGCTCGAGACTGTCACCGGTGAAAGATTCCCCGCCGGTAAGTTTAGACAATCCTTCATTTACCGTTATGTAAAAATTTAAAAAAATGCGACCGTTATATTCATCCGAGTGCCGTCGAGGTAGCGACCGGATAGAAATCAGGAGACCATGAGATACGAGCAGTCGATCTCGTCGATCCGATGACGCAACGATACAGCGCGATATGACTTGATATACGTGAGTCGAGCGGAGAGGGAACTTTTGTCCGAAAGTCCCGGCGTATCGATTGTCCCGCGCCCCTGGGCTTACGCTTTGCCCCCTCCGCACCCCCAAATTTTCATCGAACAAACCGCGTAACGAAAGGCCATCGAAGCCAGCATATTCGGTATGATTTCCTGTTATTCGGAGGCGGCACGAGACTGAAAGCCGTCGCTCAATAATCATCGAAAGAAAAGACACACATCGTCGTTGTCCGTCCACGAAAGAATAAGACTGCGAGCTTTTATTGCAAAAAAAAAAAGAAAAAAAAAAAAAGAAAAATCGACTCTTAGAAAGTCTCCGTATTTGTAAGAACCAATTCCGAACGTGTTCGACAATTCGTCTCTCGCTGTACGCGTATATTTATATATTTCATGTTGATCTCAGTTATAACAGAGTGATAGGAAGCACCCGTCGATACGCTGCAAGTTTCGACGAAAAAAAAAAGCTTCCAACCCCCCCCCCCCCCCGTTCGGCCCGCGAATCGACGATATCCATGAATTCCTGTTCAACGGAGGTGGCGAGAGTCTGGAAGCGTTTTGGCGTCGCCACCCCCGAGTGTTTGAGCTTCCCTTTCGCGACTCCAATCGATACGGCTCTGCGTGGTACACCATCACGCAGCTACGCCACTATGATTGCCGGGTAGAAATTTCGGGACGCGTGACGCTGTTAAAGGTTAAGCTCGTCGGGTAGGTTACTATTCGGTCGAATCAACATAGGTATAGTTCAAACTCGAACGGACATACAGCGAATGGGTTGAATGGGAGACACCGCGATTTGTTCGATTCGTTCTCGGGCACATTGTACAAGCACAGTAACAGAATCAGGCTCGCAGGAATACAAGCGGTATTGATCGGATGAAAATTTTGTTCAATTATCATTCGATTTATGATGACACAAACATGACGTTTCATCACATTCGAATTCTTTGGGATATTAGATATTGCTTCTTCGAGGGTGATTTACGCTCTCAAAATCAAACTGCAGAACTATCTATTTCGAATTATTTTACCTATATTTTTGGTAAACTTATATTTTTGGGATACTCATATTTTTTAGATATTCATATTTTTAGAGTACTCATATTTTTGGGATACTTATATTTTTTTTTTTTATACAATGGACGATAAAACATTGAAGCCGATTGACAATAGAAAATTCAACTGAAAATTCAACTGAAAATTCAACTGGAAATTCAACTGAAAATTCAACTGAAAATTCAACTGAAAATTCAACTGAAAATTCAACTGAAAATTCAACTGAAAATTCAACTGAAAATTCAACTGAAAATTCAACTGAAAATTCAACTGAAAATTCAACTGAAAATTCAACCGAAAATTCAACTGAAAATTCAACTGAAAATTCAACTGAAAACTCAACCGAAAACTCAACTGAAAATTCAACTGAAAACTCAACCGAAAACTCAACTGAAAATTCAACTGAAAATTCAACTGAAAACTCAACCGAAAACTGAACTGAAAATTCAACTGAAAATTCAATAAAAATATCGTGTAAAATGATGGTTGATATCACAATTTTGGAACATCGACTTCAGTAGGTTCCGCATTGAACGAAAGGTCGCTGTCTGTGTGCAGGGGTCCTCGTAACGAGTATCACGCTCGCCCGTTAGGGGTAGTTTTGTACCTCCCGCTGCTCATGTTCGCCTAGCAAAGCGCGCGCTTCGTTACGTCACGGCGAGCCACCCTTCAGGCACGACCGCGTCGGCGACAGCTGCACGAGGGGTGCGCAACATGTATCCCTGATTGGCCAAACACGCCAGGCGTCGACGCAATCCGTAATTTAAACACCGCGACAGTCATACCACAGTGATACACGCTAAACTGTTCTACTGTTCCCTGCCGAAAATCTCCGACGAAAGTATATTTTCATAACGCGGTCGCACACGTGTTCGCTAATGAGAAAACGTTACCGAGACTCCACTCTCTTCGCACACGTCCTCTTTCCAAATATAAATCCGCTACTCGCGTCGTTACTCCGAATGACAAATTTCGCACAAAGACTTTGCTCAAACGCTTTAACCCCTTTGATCAAGTCTGCGATGAAATCTTCAATTGGATTACTTTGTTAATCGTAAAGAAAATATAAGCACTCTAAAAGTGTCAAAACATAGCTCTGCGAGGAAGCAAAAGTGCCAAAAAATTGATTACAAACGACAATGACGGCATTTGAAAGTTAAAAAAAGATCAGGCAAATACATCACATAAAAATTTTTAAAAACTTGAAGTGGCAAATATTCACTTTTTTTTGTTTGTTTGTTTTTACAAAAGAGTAGCCATTTTCGCGAACGGTCAGTTTCTCGACCAGGGTCGTTGGGTTACAATTTCAAGAATCTGTCGAGCCTCCACCGTCGACTGTCATCCTGGTTGCGCGGAGGACGCGATGGAGGTGGCCAAAGGCAGAAACCACCCCCACTAGCTCAGCGTCCAGTGTCGTTGTCGGGGAATCCCCTCTTTGAAGCAACCGCACTGGTGCAGCTCTCTCGACTCTCCTACGTACCCACCCGTGACCTTGTAGGTGGGAGCCTTCGGTGTTCCGGCGTCGAGGAAAAGCTCTCGCGGTCTAGTGACATCCTGGTGCCCGAAGACTCCGGGAACACCTGCCGTGCGCGTACACGGACCACCTTGCCATTGAATGTGTTGCTCAAAGAACACTTGGAACTCCGTGCCCGAGGCAATTGAATTCTCTCATTACACCACATCCGATCTTCGCTTGCGCTACTGTCTACCCACCTATACATCCGTATGACCCTTCCATGAGATAAAACATGAGCCTTTGAATTTTTTTTTTCATGTTTTTTTTTTCACTCATCAGAATCGGCTGCAAATCGCCACCGAACAGCTTGGGTCAGTGTAAACTTTCGATAATTGCGATCCATTTCTTTCAATCATTTCGATCCATATCGGATCATTCATTTTTGCCAACCAGGAGAAGCACATTGATTCTTTCAGTACAAATTTTGTGTTGATGCACGAGTGATCTTCACCCTACTTTCGATCATTTCTATCCATTTCGGGTTGTACATTTTTGCTAAACATCATTTAATTTTTTTTTTTTTTCACCCATCAGAGGTGGCTTCAAACAGCAACCGAACAGTGTCGGTCAGTGTGAACTTCACCCTACTTCCGATCATTTCGATACATTTCCGGTCATTAATTTTTTGCCAACCAGGAAGACCACATTGACCCCTTCGATGTATACTTTGTGTTGAAGCACGAGTCTCCCGTCGCATGGAGTCGGAACTAGATAGTAGCACGGATAACTAGGTGGCTGCATTGGCGTCGCAGTGTCGGAAGGGGGTGGAAAGAGAAACGGAGCAACTGGTCCGCACTATTTCTGGTGGCCTGGTCTCGTCGCTAGGATTTATCTTGGCAACTCGTCTAGGTGCCGTCTAGCGCGAGCGCTAGTTCAGTCTAACGCGGCTTTCGCCCGTGTTCGCCACTTGTTACACTTGTGTAGCCAGATGTGGCAAAGACACATATACACACACATACAGTCGTGACGATGAGCTTGGCCGGCATGACCGGAGGCACGCGATCTTCCTCCGTTCTCGGATGGGTGCCGGATATCCCCGGCTTTTGATGTTACTGGCTGATCGAAAATTAAACGTTTCGCGACGGCAATCGAGTACGGATTTAATTAATGCTCTTATCGCGTCGTTTGTCCGGAGGAAAAGTGGGATGGGGGACCGTGGACGACCACTTGTTCTCCAGGAATGCTATCCTGATCGTCAACCGATCGACGTTCGGATGGTATTTTAAAAAAGTGTCCTCCGGATGTCTCCTCGAACCAACCTCCAGGATGTACGCCTGATCCTGGAAGCTCGCGAGGCATGCCGGGCACGATTCCAGAGCGACGCCGCGAGAATCCCAAACAGGAAGAGAACCCAAGAGCCTTCTCCGTGCTTCGCCCATTTCATTGATGCTCATTCACTCCGGTTTTCACGAAAGAACGAAAACAATATCGATCAAGAAAATCATCGATACACTTAAGCGTTATCGATGACCTACACCTGTACAAAAAATCTCAAAGATTGAAAATTCGGTAAGCCTGATTAGAAATCCTGATTACATTTCTTCAAGGACTCAGCATCTCCCAGAAATGTAGACGATTCGACGAAGAAAAAAAAGCACACAATTCATCTGAACTTTTTTTTTACCTGATCCATATTACCCCCTATTTGATACACAATCTCGTTCCTCAGAACAATGAATCTTAATCGACAAAGAAAATGATTAGTTCCCTCCTTGTAGTTAATCCACGCAGATCGAACGATTTTAGTCTTGCGACGCTTCTTATCGCCACGTTGACGCTTCACTTTCCCCTTCCCAATCGCCCGACCCGCGCCTATCCGTAGACGGTGTCTAGACGTTATCGATTTACCGTCACCCGTTCATCATGTTACGTCGTAGGGACGCTATCGTACCAGGGCGACATACCCGACGCTATTTCGTCTAGCTGGCGCTCGCGACTCTTGGTCTATAGCTATAGAGCAACGTTTGTACCGGCATTAGGTCACACACCGATGTCGTCGCCCCTCTTCCCGTCCAGCAACGGTGCGCGAGGCCGCGCCGCACAGAGTTCCCGCTTTGGTGCTCCCCGACGAGTTGACCGACGTCGTTGAGCCGCGACTTCGTTTTCCCACCGTCCGTCTCTGCCGAATTTCCGGACGGCAACCCATCCGTACGCATCAACGCCTCGACGTGAACGTTGACGTGTCAGTCATCCGTCCGTCACGACGGCGCAAGGCGTTCCGGTGCACCAGGGCACCAGCAGACGTTTGAGGGATTTATAGGGTGTTTCCCGCCGGGGTTTACATCCGGGCCTTCACTCGGCTCCATAGGGGTTGCGAGGATCCGACCCGTTCCACCATTTCCCGCAGCCGCCGACTTCCCCATTTGCTCCCCGGATGTCCAATCCGCATGGGATCGTCTCGCAGGGGTTTCTCTCCCATCGAATCGACGGAGACGTCTCATCGATGAGCGGAGCCAAATTCCACCTTGGACTGATGGCGTTCCATCAGAGACGAAGCCGAGACTAAGTTGATACAAGGCGGATAGCCTTCGATCCTAGAGCTGGACTAGAGCTCGACAGGCCCCCATCGCCATCGGTCCGCTCTTACTTCGTGACAGCCGTTCGTCAAGTGACGTCACCGACGCACGGACATACTAGGGGAGTAACGCCACGAAGCGGATATAAATTTACGAGCCTTGGGCGCGAAATGCGCAGAGTTTGCTCTTCAATTTCTCCGGGGTTCCTGGGCTGCGCTGGGATCGAGCTGAATACGCTGGATGATGGACCGTGTCTGGTCATTGGCGATTCTGGCTCTCTCTTCAGCCCGCGCGGTCTTCGTAGGCTGATCACTCTGCCTGGGCTGATGACTGCATCAGGGCGTTGGACCGCTTGTCAACCGCGTATACCAACGTCACGTCCTGCTATTCTCTTCGCTCGGTCTTCGCCGAGAACCACCATTCCTCGATGTATGGGCGGATGCCTGGCTGCGCAGAGGGGTGGCTGATAGAAGGAACGAGATGAACGGCCGCGAACGGATCAGCGCCGTCTCTCAGACAACGGGAATCGTGCCGGGTGTTTGCAGTCGATGTAGGTATCGAGGCCTTTCATTCGATGACCGTGGCCAGTAGGAGGTCTGGCTTTGTGTCCAAGACGCCACACGTCCGTCAAAGCTCCGTCAATGACGTCATTTTGAGACGAGCCTATCAGGATTACAGCCCCGAGGTAGATTTACGAGCTTGCGCAACAAGTTGCATGCGGCAATGGCGGCGCATGCTCCGTGACGTGCGACATTGGTCGTCACTGCCACGGGGCGCCGAGAAAACGAAATAACGTCGATCGGTGATGATTGTGGCCAAAGTTGGGGGTGAGTCGGCGGAATTAGCGAAATTAGCGAATAACGTGAATCTTCATCAATTTGTTGAGCTAAAAATTGTGGAAGAAATTTGACGGATTGTCGTTGCTATGTCGCGATCTACGGAACACTAGGTGAGTTCAATTCATAACTGTTTTTCTCTGTTCATCTTATTCTCTCGATCGTCGAAGTAACTTCCACATTGACTTGACATCATCCGGATATGACTTTCCAATTTTTGTTGCGAATTTATGTCAGATCCTGGACTGTGACAAGATCTCGGAAAAACTACCAAGTCATATGGTAAATTTTGACTAGGCAACATGGTACACCAGCATCACTGAAATTTTTAATTTCAGTGCTATATGCGAAATGTTCACAAGGGTTATTTATAATTAGCCCATATGTAACTTATTGCTGAAGGTGGGTTGGCATAATTGTGCATATGTGGCTAAGAATTTTGTGCATATAACTAAGAATTTCGTGGATTAAGACAGAATTAAAAGACAGATTAAAAATGAAAATTCCGCCAATAAAATTCTGTTATTTATGTGTACATAGAAAAATGTGATTGATATAATATATCGGTATAACCTATGAACCTCACAAATCAACGGTCTGGCATCGCGCTGCCACCGATTGCTATATTTCCTAGTATGAATAACTTATATTCTAGCAAACATTACGGGATATTCGGCAAGATCCTTCTCTCAAAGTGGCAAAGCCACAAGATCGAGACTTGAGTCCTCATTTATCGGACTCTTTGCGGAACACCGTAAAAAAAGTTTGTACTTTCTACAACTTATTGCCCAGAAACAGCAACCATTTTGATTTGTTAATTTTCCGATCGCACCATCTGGTTCTAGTTTTACAAACAAAACTACAAATTAAAACTATTAATGTCACGGGAAAGAAAAGGGCATGTTTGTGTATTCACACTTGAGCAAACGACTTTGTCACTTATTTAACAAAATTATTTCTACGAAACTTCGTATTCTGGTTTTACAAAATGACTTTTTTACTGTGTAAGGTTTTAAGTTTCGCTTATATTTTTGTTTATCGAAACGACCAGGCTTGCTTTTTTGAGCAAAGTTGCTCCATGCACGTTCTGTTGGTTTTTCCCAACTTGCATGGTCAGACGACAATCAATGGAGACTCAAACTCTTTTATTCATATCTGGACCATAATCGATGTGAAAGATGTATGTGAAAACTTAATGTAAAGCTTCCACCCTTACGGCTCTACTGTGCTCCGGAGAGCCGCGATGCCAGACGGCCATGGACCTACAACACGTGGTCAGTACGAGGCTGGATCGATACGGAAGAACCAAGTATTCGCGTCCCGGCGCATGTTTTCTTCCACCAACCTATAGAAGCCTCTCCCGGTTTTCGGGGACCTGTTGCATTCGCCGCGGGAGTCGTAAATTCGCGCCTAGGATGTTGTCCTGATGGAAACCGTGTCTTTGACGCCTTTATGACGCGAGCCTGACATTTAATCGATGAGGGAAAACGGCGCAAGCGTATCTTCCGCCGGGCCGGGATTCTCGGTCGCCTCCAAATTAACCACGAACTTAAAAAATAAAAAAATAAAAAAAATTAATTAATCCATACGTAACGTTGGAGGACAAAATGGTATTTAGTTTGAAACTCGTGGTCGGTGATTTGTCGACAAATAATAATCGCCTATCAGGGAATAATGTTGTTTACTATATAATTAATGGTCGGATCCCATTACGCGGAAGAGGATTGCCGAGACGATATCGTCGCAACGTGTTATTTTCACCGTGGGGGATTTAAAGTTGCGCAGTATCTGAAAACTACCAGGCCATCATACCGTGGCAGTCGTCGAACACGCGGGGCTTTTGGGTCCCGCGTTACATTCGACTGTCGACCATGCGAGCCTGCTGTACGTGTACATACGAACTCGAACGAGTTTAATCGTGACTCGAGTGCGAATGAGGATCCTATCGATTTTCTGTCACCTCCTCTCGTTTACGGCATCTCAATGGGTTTCGAGGCTACCAGGATCTCATCAATGCGACGACCGTCTATTTTGTTTAGAAGCTCCGTCACGCTTATTCTTCGCGGACTCCCGACGATCGCCCGCGGATACCCGTTTCATCGGTATCGGGCTCTCGAAACAGTTTTTTTTTTACCCATTGCTTCAGAGGAAACCCTTTGTAACTCTTTGAAGCACTTTGCACAAAAACGAGTTACTCATTGAGAAGGAAAATTGAAAAAAAAAGAAAAAAAAAATGTCAACCGGAAGTATCGACCCTTTTAGAGTGTGACCAAAAATTCATAAGCTCTTATCGAGCCCTTTAAAAGGGCATAAAATTATCTATTTAACCCTTTGAAGGACTTTGCATAAAAACATCATAATAATTGGGAAGGAAGATTAAAAAAAAAAAATGTCAACCGGAAGTGTCGACCTTCTTAACCGTGATAAAACTTGGCTAATGTCTCATCGGGCCGGTAAAAAAAAGAGCTTAAAATTATCTGTTTAACCCCCAGAAGGGCTTTCCACAAAAATGGCGTTATAGTTTGGAACGGAAACGAGCGTTTCGTGTCCAGCTCGGTTCAATGAACGAGCGACAGAAGGTGGAAACGATGGAAAGGGGAAACCCGACATTTGGGCCGTCCACGCAGTATATGCGCCTGGTAACGAGACCAAACGTTATTTCAGATTGAAACAAATCCGAGAGGCTCTTCGAGGCGTATCTAGATCGTGCGGTTCTGGCTCCGCCGATTCATGGTATCCTGTTATTTGGGGCGACTGGGGGAGTCCCCAGGGATAAAACTACGTCCCTTCGTGAGCGACTTTCCTGGCGCGCGTGCACACACCTGCCATCGGCTCTTGTACACTCCAAACCCACGCGATCTATATCTTTCGCAGAAGATATAATCGAGCTATAGCTTCACCACGGTGGCGCAAACAAAACCCTCGCGCCGAGAATATGTCCCTGATACCTGCTCGGTTCGCGACCGGAAATCGACGTCCCAAGCCATAATGCAATCCTGATATTAGCTCCGGCTCTGCTGGTTCGAACAGTCACTCCAATTTCCGCCTTCTGGTAGAGGAAAAAATAAAATAAAAAATTGTAAGCAAGTTCTGCGATGTGCGATGACCGTGAGACTTGTACCTTGGCCATCGATCGTTAATCATCAGCAATGGTGGAACGAAGATTAAGAGAAAGGGTTGAAATTGCAGAGCAGAGACAACGAAGGGGAGGTGGGGAGGAAAATAAAAAAAAAAAAACATTAAGGAAATTGCATCTCGAACGGGAAGCGATCGACTGTCGATGGCTCGTCAATCGAAAACGCCGAAGGTCGACCAGTTTTGTATTAGGCAAGCAGATTCGGGGGTAGGCTTTCCCTCGCGACCGAACGGGGAGGCGGCCCGGCGTCAAGGCTGAACTTGAAAATCCGCGCGCGCATTCGGAAAACCACGTGACAAGACGTCCTTGCAGGATCAGGCTGGTAGTGTTGCGTAAAGCTGGAAAATCGTTGCCAAAATTGCCGGCTGCCGCGATCGGACGACGGTCTGGGGGTTGGAAATTGAGTTCATTGAACCCTCGATCGGCGGAAGTTTCGGGTTACTGTTTAGGGTTAGATTGGTCGTTTCCTACATTAAATTTGTATTTTTATTATTATTTTTTTTTGTCATTGGAAAAACGTATAAATTTATATTACGATTGGAAGTATGTATAAATTTGTGTTAGATTACATTTGTATTACGTACAATTCGTATTTATATTAAAAACCAATTTTTACCTCCATCGAAGCTCCGATTAATTAATTTGTTTATAATTTTTTGTAAAATTTACAAGATTAAGATTATGAACGTTTTTGGACGGGAATTTTCGTTAAATATATGTACATTTTTTTTTTTTACCGTGTACGCAGTTATACTGCGGCGAATGAAGAGATAGTAATTCGAGCTCTTCTTCACGCGTATCGCGATACGACTATGACTTCCCGTCAAATATAGACTCCTGGTAACAATTAACGAAACGGTCGCTCCGCTCGAAAAGTCGATGCCGTTATCGTCGACGAACCGAAGCTCCGGTGGTTTTATCAGCAATTCAACAACATTCCATTGCGCACAGTGCACTTGCACATGGTTAACGCATTAAATTATTATTTTGAAAATTTCATTATAACTTTATATGATTTTCATAAAATTGATCCTCTGAAATTTTTACGCGATTTTCAAAAACTATGAAATATTAATTTTTTTTTGTTATCGTCTCTGAGAGACTATTTTTCAGCGGCTGTTTAACCCATTAATTCTGAAGCCGCTTTCCCGTAATGAAAGAAAAATATCACCTGCTACACACTAGGCTGAATCAAAATATTTAAACAAAAATCTGACTTTCGAAAAATACATTTTTTCAATTATTACGCCAGAGTAACAAAATCTCACGATAAAATCACCTTCGAATATTTTTAGTTTATTGTGCATTAATTTATTGTGAGTCAATTTAATTTATTGTGAGTCAAATTTTTCCCGATTATTTTGACTAAAAATGGAGTAAATATTTTTTTTTAAACAGCCATTTGCTTCAACGTGGCAAATATGGTACATCGGGAGTTGAAGGCTTAATCGAGTTTTATGGCGCGAAGAGAAACACGGCGTTCGCACGTGCGAGTGCACGTTTAACTCGATATAGAGATCATCGCATGTACCCGGCTCCGAGCATGCTCCCTTAGTAGCTGCGCAACTTTCATATTCATAGACGCTGCATATATTTCCATCCCCATTATAATACAACGCCATGCGCGCTGGATGACGAGACCGAGAACCGCCTAACAACCTTCTCCATCTCCACTGTACCTATTCCGTTATGCTGCGGCTTGTGTCGTATATAGCTTGGCATTCGCCACTATAAAGCCGTGCACCCAGCATGACCGCCTGGTTCCTGGGAATCAAGTATCCATCGGCCATCGCGCCTCGATACGTTCCAATACAGTGCAGCTGTATGAGAAAGCGAGCATACAAGGTTGTACTATACGATCGATGAAACCGTACGAAAATGAAGATACTTCTTCAGCGGTATAGTTATTTTCTTAATTATTAAAAAAAACATTAACGTGACACCTCGGTATTTTATTTTCGTTTACAATTGTTTATTGAATATATATATATATATATATATATATATATATATATATATATATATATATATAACATTTGTATAACATTTAGGATACATTTTTAACGGCGAATATATCATATATTATTCAGGCTGTAAAATGTAAGATCTAATATTTACGAATTTTTGTGATTCATTGTTTTTGTTGTCGAACAATTCCTTGTTAAAACGAAAATTTGTTCTCGTCATTTAACCCTAACTTTTCTTTGAGTGATTATGATAATTTGTGTGACGATACTTAACTGTAATTCCATCATTGCGACATTACTTAGAATGTTACCTTTTTTGGAGCACAGTAGCGCGTCTCTGGTGTCTCGTTAAATTACTACATGTTTTTAATGATTCTATAAAATATTGCCATGTTTTTATGACATACTGCGAGTGCTAATGCTTACGTAGGATTTTTATGTTTTTACCTTTTCAACATGTTTATCCAAGGTAACATAATCTTTCTCAATTTATTGCGCTTCTGACCATGTTTCATTGACATTACGTCGATGGCAACAAAACTGTGAACATCCCTCAACAGGAGCAGAAAAATCCACTTGAGCACAAATAGAGCATTATTATGTTAAACGATTATTTGCCTCGATCGATTAACGATTTGTCGATTCAATGAAACAGATTTTTATTGCACCAATAAAATAAAACCGTATTGAGCGTATATCACCGCTTCTTTCTTAATCCAACCACTTTTTTTTTCGCAGTGTAAACACATACTCAGTAAAAAATAATTTCGTAAAATCGGAATACGAACTTTCATAAAAATAATTTGGCTAAACAAGTAACGAACTCCTTTCTTCAAGTTTGAACATACAAACCTGTCCTTTTATTTCCTCTGTCATAAAAAAAATATTTCTCAGACTTTTGTTTCTAAAACTAGAGCCGGGTACTGCGAACCAAAAATTAATAAATAAAAAATTGTGGATCGGTGTCTGCAATAAGTGGTTCTAACAAGTACAAACTTTATGTCCTGTCCGCGACCGCTTTCTCTCTAATTCGTCTAATTAAAAAGAACCCTCGAATCGATCGAAATAAAAAAAAATCTGAAATATCCCGCCTACGTCCGCGAAGCTCGTATCAACCGCGAAACCACCCGAGAGCTTGCATACGTCCGCAGGGCGTTGCCTCCCTCGTCGCAGCGGCATCAGGAGCAGCCGCTCGTCGATATACGTTCGATACACGTTGATATACCGCTCTGGCTGACAAAAAAAAAAACGCAACTCCGCGTGTGGTGACGTTGACTGCGTGGCGACAGATCAGCTCCACCGGCGAACTGCACTCCTGACTCTTTGAGATGCGTCCCGTCTTTCGAATGGCGGTCGACGGAGCGAAAAAACTTAGGACCAGGTTTCTCAAGAAGCGTCGCCGTTGTCGAAGCTCGGCTTCGACGCGGCGTTTATATATCTATACGAAATCGAAGCATCGAAAAATGTCGTCGGGCCGAAAGACGACACCATTCGACGTGTGCGCAGCATCGGTCCTTCGAGAGGTTCGGAAAAAAATGGCATGCCCCCTTGGCGAGCCTCTTGGCATAATGGGACACCATGAGCGAGCGCTGGTGTCGCACCGGCGCGATGTCTTCGCGCCGCGCCCGACGCGTTATTCTTCCCGGCGAATTTTTTACGGGCGATCTCTCGCTCTCCGCCTAGTGCGCGGGCTTCCGGCGACGCTCGACGAGGCGGGGAGGAGGAAACATAAAAAAAAAGGACACGTAAACATCCCCGGGGAGGGTGACAGTAGATTCTTTCGGCGAAGGCTGCGCGGAAGCGGCGGTGGGAGAATGTTAATGGCGCGTGGGTGGCGACCAATCGTCGGCGGGTTCGACGGTCAGCGAGGTCGTGACGCACAGGCGCGAACATGGCGCACGCATACGTTGCCCCATTGTCCGGATACCTCGCGTCGTGCGCGCCTCGGAGGTTTCTCTGTTGCTGAAAAGCGCGGGTATTCGGCGATGCGGCGAGAACGGGGGGGGGGGGAAATGAGGGAAAAAAATGTTCATATTTACGAAGCGATTTATGCGGTCCTGATGCTGACGTGCCCGAGCGCATTCTTTTGTGGTAACTGTACGTACGCGGGTCGAAAAATGTATAATGCACGATGGTAATGAAAATGTTTTTTTTTTTTTTTTTTTTTTATGGAAAAAATGGAATAGATTAAAAATTAAATTAAACAAACGCCACTATTGGAGGAGGCTCGAATGACTGTAGTTTATTTTGCTTGATGATAGCGTCTCGAGATGACGACGATGTTTTTCAAATTTGTAAAGGTGTTTTGTTGGTGTTTTTTTTTTTTTAAGGTGTGCGATATGAGGATGCCTTGAGGGACGGTGTATTGTTGTGCAAACTGATGAACAAGCTGCAACCCGGTATCGTGACGAAGATCAACACATCCGGCGGTGATTACAAGATGATGGACAACCTCAATCAGTAAGTCATTTTATCAATAACATTTGTAGTTTCGGGTAAAAATTTGATTCCGTTGTAGTTTGCCCTTTTCGTGATGATCACGGATTGCATGATATAACACATACATTTGCTTTTAATTTGTCGTCGTCAAAGTGCTTATCAATATATCTCGGACAAATTTTCACTCCATAATACAATAATAATAATTATTATTATTATGATTTTTCCCTCTATAATGTTTCGTATTTCGCAACAATTATCGAACGCGCAACAACAGCCGAATCATTGAATTTTTATCATAAAGAAAATAGCAGACTCTTGTAAGGACAGTCATGAATATACAGCTGCGATATCTCAGTCTAAAATTCCTTCTACGAAGCTTCGTATTTTACAACAATTTTCAAACCAAAAAAACAGCCAGGTCATTGAAATTTCCAGTAAAAAAAAAAAAAAAAAAAAAAAAAAAACCTTGTAAACTGTTATAAGTAGTTATAAATATGGAGCTGCCGTATCAGACAAATTTTCCTTCCATATATATCAATAACTGCATTACTATTATGATCGTTATTATTTTTCCTCTATCATTTTTCACATATGACGACAAATTTTGTCGAACGCAAAAGCAGCTGAAACCTTGAATTTTTATCGTTAAAAAAAAAAAATAATAAAATAGAAGTCTGTTACGAGATCATTAAAGAATATATGTGCCATTGACGCATGAGCTTACGCAACGCTGCGATTCACGCACGTTTATAGCTCGTTCGATGCTGTACGCACGAGGAAAAGGCGCGCGCGAAGCCAACGCTGCATCGCGGCTCTCGTTGGTTCATGCTCTCCCGATACTCTGTCGACTTTACGCAATCGACAGTGTTTTGCGTCGAATACTCGCTCGACTTACGAGTATCGACGAGAGCGATCAGCATCGCGCCCTGCCCAAGGTATCGTTCTCGATCGAGAGCGGGCCATCTCGGCACGAAACTCGATTGACTGAAAGACGCGATTATTGACCATCTCGCGAGAGTCCGTTTCGATATGTATCGAGTATCGTCGAAAATGTGTGAGCGGGATCGGCGCGATCGCCATGTTGTGAGCGCGAGAGCGCGGTTAGGCCATTTCTCGACAACTCCTGAAGCCGTCTGATCGCCGGATACAAGAACACCAACAAAGTCTGAGGTCGGGACCGTCGCTTATTTATTGCGACCGAGAGACGCTACCGCTGAAGCTCGGTCGATGAAAAAACCTGAACTCCACGGGGTTGTTTTAGCAGTGCAAATTAAATTTAACGGAAATCGTTAACTTCAATTATTGAATTTTTAAAGTACATTTTTTTTAATTTCCTGCCCTCGCGCTACTCTGCGATAATTTGACGTTAGATGGAAGACAATCGAAGATTTAAAAGGCAAATCGCGCACAAATTATTATTTTATCAAATTAAAAAAAAAAAAAAAAACCACAGAATAACCCGCACGGATAAAAGTGTAGCGCTTTTTAAGGGGATCGCGCAGCAATCCCCTTAAAACGGATCAGTGTCCCTCATTGCAAATGAGAGACATTTTTATTTGTCGAAAAATTTTTAAAAATCGTCCATTCTACCCCGGATTTCCGTTTCGTCCCACTTTTCCGTAATTAAATTTGGCAATGTTCATGCTATTTTTTTTTTTCTTGTGGGGCGCTCGAGTTGGCTTAAACACGAAGACGGTAAACCAGTTGTCGGCTATTGTATTAAAAATGATAGGATATTTGGAGACATTTTTATTTATTTTTTTCACCAACTTTCTAAAATTGAAAGAACCTGCTCCCCCCCCCCCCCACGATCGAGTCACGATCGCCGATAATTAAATTCCACGTGCCCACTTTCATTCACCGAAGTCAAAAAACTAAGTGAAGATTTCTCGACCAATCTTATCACCGTCGGTCGGCCTAAAACTGTACACACTCCGGTGTACCTCAACGTAACAGCAGGTGAGGTTCGCGAACGCCTTTAACGCATTGCTGCCATCCTGATGAGACATTTGCATGTGAGGAGGTGGCACGTCGCGATACCGTGTCGCCGGTCTCCCCGCTTCCAAAAATAATGACCTCCCTATAATCCGCCGAACGTGTAATGAAGCTTCGAATCGGCGACACAGCCTATGACCATGATTTCAATCGATCAAAGTTTCGACACAACGATTTCCATTTTTTTTTCGGAAAGCCTCGCGTATGATATTTTTTTTTTTTTTTTTGGTCTTCCATCGAACCTCCACAGTCATACAGTCAAAGTTGCCGAGCGCCGTTTGGCCGTCCACGATCGGGAGACGCCATTGGGACGACGGGGAATCCTCTCGGTCAGACGCCGCGCGGACGTCACGCGGTGGATTCTCCATGTTTTGCGATGGGCGTGCGTGAATCGTTCATAGTCATGCGCGTACACGATTTTCTTTGATATTCGGTGACTCGCGCCGCGTTAAAAACACTATTAGTCGAGTAGTGGGGCGAATGATGCGCAGCGCGGCCACTCCGCATTACTCCCTTTCTACGCGAGGAGCATGAAAGCCGAGCAGGTTGTAAGTGGCGTCGAGCGTGCGAGCGGGCGTCTCGGAAACGGCACGACCGAGACGCTCCGATGCGAGCTTCTCTCTCTCTAGCTCCATCTTTCAGCGGACATTCACGGCGCGGTGGCCCGCGCGACAACGACACGCCGTCTCGTTTCATGCTTCTCTGGTAGAACGGGGGATCGTAAGTACTGGCCTGCCTCACGGTTCGACGATCAACTATTTGCCGAATACGCACCGTTCGCTTGCCATCCCGCGGCGCTGGTGATCTCGAACGATTTTTGGGTTTTCGGAATCAATTTTTAGATTCGTCGAAAAAGTTTGAAAACAATATATAAACTTTTTTTTTTTTTTGGGAGACTGCAGATTTTTTTCTTTAATTTTTTTGTATTTTTTGGGACTTTGTCTTGGAGAACTGCTGAACATGGCCCGGTCATGGATCGTCGATTTATGTGGACGATCACGGTGGGCCAGATTCACCACTTTTACCATACACTGTAAAAAAAAAAAAAAATTAAATCGTATTGTATTTAATGTACTCGCACCGGAGGTTTTCATGCACATACTGGTATATTAAGTTTTATGTACGATCGCGATGAAAAATTTACAGTATTCTGAAAACTTTAGAAACAATTTACTTTAATTATACTACAAAGTACTTTAACTCCAGTGACTTACTTTAGTTTCACTGCAAAAGTACATTAATTTCATACAATTTTAAATTAAATTTAGTGTATCAGTTTTTGCGTGAATACTTTAAGTCTGGTACACTGAATGTACAATTTTTCTAACAGTCTATACGACTTTCGTGGTAGTTGGATTTTGCAAATTGATCCACAGTGTAGTTCCAAAAGGTGCGAGTTTACAGAAAATGAACTGGTCTCGGAACTATAAAGTTTTGGGAATATGACAATTTTTTGATTTTTTTTTTTTTTTTTAATCTAGATTTGTTTTAACCGAAAAACCATCTTCCCCGCTATTCTTCTTCGCAGATTTTATAAGTAGCAAAACAAGTATGGATAGCAATATTCAGTTTGTTAGAACAACAGACATTTATCCTCCACAAAGAGCCCCAATTTCTTTTCTCGTAACTTTTCGCTTGTTATTTCAACTGATACAGTGATAAAATCAATTGAAAATAAATTGTTGTCTTTTGTGAAAAGAAAAATGTTTGTCAAACGTACAAACCTTTTATTTACCGTATACAATGAGAACACACGGTCTAAAATATTAAGCTTTTTTTCCCCCTCACAAAAGTGACGACGAAACATGACAAACAAGCTTTTTCCCTGATCGTTGTAGTCAACGCTTCCCCAAATCTTTAAACCGATTATCGGCTCCATCTTCGTATATCGGCGTGTCCATTGTGATTCGCAACTCGCGATAGAGTTCCGAAGCGTCCCGTTAGTCGGCCGTGTTGCCGCAATGGAAACGAGCCGGTCCCGAGACGAGGCCGATGCGGGTTCGGTGCTCATATGCGGCAGACGCGCCGCGAATCAGGAAGTCATCCGGATGAGAAGGGCAGCCCGCATTCCTGTACGTTCAGCACAAAGGAGGAACTACGACAACGACGACGACGACAACGACGACGCGGGGCGATGCTTTCCCGTCGCGCCGTTCTGGGACTGCTCGCCGTTTTGCCCCGCGAACCGATTTTCCTTCGCCGACGATTCCTGTTCCCCTGATCGTCGGGGACACGAGACGCGTCATTTCTGCGAAAGGATACACGACATCGAGGTGCAAGACGTGGACGGAGCTGCGTCTTTCGCCCTCCTCGCACCCGGCATTGTTAACAATCTACCGGGCGACGAAGAGCCGTGAGCCAGGCTAATTAGCGCCCTGGCGATAATTAGCGTTCAGACAATAGAAGCGCGTCACTAACTCACAGCCCGTCCCAGGATAGCATAGGGATGCGAGAGGTCAAAATACCAAGAGCGTGTTGCCCCTCTTTTGTTTCTATGACGTTGCGCGCCTCCTTCGGGCTTCCGCTTCGGCGAGTCCACTGCATGTACGAGGGCAAATGATCTCCGTCAACCCTCTTGCACTCCGGCGATTACGCGATCTTGATCATCCAGAAGAATCGCTAAGATCGCTGCTTGCCTAATGTGGATGCTCGCTTGATTCTAATGCTGAATACATTGAGTGCTTGTGCTGTAACAAAACATTAATGGGAGGTCATTAGCGCCCAACTTCTTTCAAGCCGCGGACGCTTTCATTGGTAAAGGTCGTTGAACTTTTGTTAGTAAAGGGAAAATCTGCAACTTCTTGCGTGATATATTGATGAATCAATGGGAAGGCAAGTTCCGGGTAAACTTTAGTGACATCAAAGCTTGTTTTGCATGTACACTCGGAGGGCAAAAAGCGTCCATCAACCCTTTTGTACTCCGGCGATGACTCAGTCTTGATCGTTTAGAAGAACCGCTAAGATCGCTTGCCTAATGTGGATGCTCGTTTGATTCTAATGCTGGATACAGTGTTTGTGCTGTGGCTGACAAAAAACGATGATGCGACGTAATTCGTGCCCAATGTCTTTCATACTCCATCATTAGTAAAGGTCCTTGAACTTTTGTCAGTAAAAGGTAAATCTCCAACTTCTTACATGACATTTTGAAGAATCAATTATAAGATAATTTGCGGATAAACTTCAGTGACAACGAAGCTTGTTTTTGCCTTCATCTCTGTAGATGTGTTCTTTGATCATGATAGATTCCAGAAGGCTTGCGTGAAATACGGCGTGCCCGACGTTGATCTCTTCCAAGCCGTTGACCTCATGGAACGCAAGAACATCGCCCAAGTGACGAACACGATTTTCGCCATCGGTCGAGCGGTGAGTTATCCGATTTGTTGCGGATTAGTTTCTCGATGAACTGTAAACTTGGGATGGGATTTAAAGAAAATGGTTTTTTTTTTTTTTTTTTTTTTTTTTGCAGACTTATAGGCATCCTGAGTGGCGTGGACCTTGTCTGGGACCGAAACCCGCGGAGGAGAACAGACGCGCTTTCACCGAGGAACAATTGAGGGCCGGGGAGGGTCTAATCGGTCTTCAGGCTGGTACCAACAAGGGCGCCACCCAGGCTGGTCAGAGCTTCGGAGCAACGAGGAAAATTCTTCTTGGAAAATAAGCGCGAAAAAATGTACATTTCTTTGCCATGCTTTTTTTAGGATTACAATTCTACATATGTCCCAAAATGAATGTCCCATCGATGCATCCAAATAATTGAAACATACAATTTTTTATTGCCTCGTAAAAATCCGTTCTAAGGAAAAGCTCACACAAGCTCTGCTTCTCCTGTTAATGAATATAAATTATCCCTGAACCTATATTCGAAATTTTCCCAATGATCGATGTATCGACAATTGGGACATCCCTTTTAAGATTTAAGCCGGTCAAACAATTTTAAATTACAGTTAATCTCAAAGCCACTCTGTATTACAATCCAAGATTCTTTTCAATCTTATAATGACTGGAAATTGTAGTTCCAACTATATATGGATTTTCTGAGAGAAATAAATATTATTGTTTATGTACAAGGAAGTTTGTTTATGTTTATTTACAAGGTGTAGGTTACTGTTGCTAATCAAAATGAAACCACCTTATCGAGCGGATTTCCTTCGATGTGCGGAATTCCATAAATTATTTGGACATCTGTTTTAAGAATTCTATAATTGCCGATGAAATAATTTTAATGGAAAAATTCGTCTTCGAGGCATCCTGCTTTGTACCTTTTCGAGATGAATCGATATAAGATGCAGACACACTACTTGGTAAGGATTCAATCGGTGAGGGCATGCGCGGCGAACTCGGTGAGAACACCGACTTCACCGTATACTCATACTTGTATCGTACGAGCGTATCTCGTAGTGTATTCCGTACAGCACATTGCAAGAAGTCTCGTCCGTGACATTGATGAACAGTGGGCGTGAGGTGTACGTACACGCGGTACACGCATTCCTTGAGCAATTTCCTACACCGCGGAACACCCCGAGGATCAGGCAATCAGCATCCTGTTGTCGACAACTGGTCTCGATTTCATCAAAATCTCCCGGGAGCTTCGGGTATGCATCCTGATACATAACATCCGCAACGCGGAGCACATACCGGCAAACGTCAATTCGAATCTTAAATATGCAAAACGTCTTTTGTCATCCGCACATCCGCATCCCTCCGACTTTTTATAACCATAGACGGCAATTAAAGGTTTGAACATTTAGCAAGTACTTCATGTTCACAAAAGATGCAGAATTTTCTTTTTTTAATTATCATAATTTTTTATACTTGCATTTTGTCAGAAATTGTAGAATTAAGGCAAAAATTGTAAAAATTCTTGGAAAATGATTGTAGACGTTTGCGGACATGAAACGTCTGTAAAATGTACAAACATTTTGCACTGCGTATCGACGATGACAAAAAAAAAATCTACTAACCTCCTCGGCACTTGATTAAGTGATTTTTGTAAAAATCTATTTTTATTAAAACATTTGGCGGCAAAACCGTGATGAAAAAATATTCAAAATTTATTATAGTATTAAAAATTTAGTACAACATCTTCCATGCTTTCAAAATCACGGAGAAATTAACATTTTCCTGAGGTACACGAAAAAACATCTCGGAGAATGTGCGATATCTTCCTCGCTAAAAGCGAACGAACTCTTAGTACAAATTAAGCAAGAACCAAGATAAAATAATAAAATAATAAAATAATAAAATAATAAAATAATAAAATAATAAAATAATAAAATAATAAAATAATAAAATAATAAAATAATAAAATAATAAAATAATAAAATAATAAAAATCATTTTATTCAATCATGATGATTAAAAAAAAAAAAAATCAAAGTGCTTTCTACGATGAATGCGTAAAATAAAAAAAATAAAAAAATTAATTACGCTGGAAGTACACGTGAAAACGAGAGATAAAAACCGTCGAACGACGGGTTAATGTGTACGTGTACAAGCTGAGTAAGCCGCAGAGGCTGAGCGACCGTACGGGCAATGACATATGGCTTGCGACTGTGGGGCAGGCCAGTTCTTGGGGACCCCCCGTACCCGGATAACAGTCAAGAGAGAAAGTAAGTCGCCGCAAACGCGCTTTCCGAGATACACCGTGACTCCTTCTGCTTCATGGATGCCTTATGAAAGGGGAGCGCTGCGGAGTGGCCGCTCCGCGCATCAGTGCGCCCCACTATTCTCCAAGCACTACTATTCTCCAAGCGATCTCTGTGACAACTTCGTGGATCCCCTCAGGAGGTCAATTTTCCATTTATATGTGTAAATAAAAATAAATAAATAAAAATTAAAAAATTATGAAGTCCGATCAGAAATGTTTAATCTGGCACATTAAAAGCAACAGAGTCATTCACGCGAGTCTTGGCGTTTTTTCAAATTTTCATTTTCCCTGTGCTAAGAATAGCCCAAAAGGCGTGAGTGCCCGCTGACGCAACGAGAAAATAGATGTAAGGGGGCGTTCATAAATGACTTCAATCTACGACGACAGGGCTGTGCGTGGCTCGGCCGCCTACTCGAGATTAATATTAGATCGAAATATATGTGGATATAACGCATAAATTGTCCACATTTTTAAAATAAATGTTCGCCCGCGCCGCAGATACTTTGATATTGTTTTCACGAATTTATTCATATTCTCTCGTAGCCGATGATAAAATTCCGACAACAATTTTGAAAAAAAAAAGATAATTCCAGAATTTTTTTTGTTTATGCGCAAAATCCTTTTACCTATTTTCCCGCATAATTCGAGATATTTGCTTGAGAAGCTCAAGCTAGTCGGAGCTTTTTTTTTTTTTTTTTTACCGAAGTGCGCGACCGCTCTCTGGCGCAATAAAAATACAAATGCGAGCTCGATTTTCAAGAATTCGGGCGCGTTTCTCGAAGCTAACAATAATACGTCGTACGTACGACGGAGCGTGTGCTCTCGACTCTTCTGATAGCCTGTTCGCGGGGAGTTCATTGGTACGTTTGCACGTTGCTCCGTGCTGTAGCACTGAGTTCGATTGAACCCGAGTGACCCAAAAACTCGGCTCTCCGTCCCGCGCTATCCGCCTCACCGGCGAGTCTTCCTGCGACTTCGTGTTTCCCTGATCGTTTGTCGACTCTACTTGATCGACAAAAGTGTTTTGCGACGGATGGTTAAGAAGCCCGATATGTAGACACGTGTCTGAGGAAAGAATCGAAGCGCAATAGGAGAGGCTCTAGCTAGCAACCGCGCACGGACATTGTCGTGACGGTCGCTGTGAGCACCGAGCACAAACTCCTCTGATACTTTCGCGGCTCTACCAACTCGCCCTCATGATTCCCCGTTAACAGGGTAGAGAGTTCTGAGCTTCGATCTCGATTACTCGCACTCTCCGTTTGTCTTCCACGACACCTCGGGAGTGTACGCGACAATCGATATAATATCGTGAGACTCGGTAGAATCTCGCTTTCATATATTGGGTATTGTGTCGTTATACCGATCTCCTAAGATTTACGGGCCACTTCACTTTTCTCCTCCTCCTTCCTTATCAGTCGTCGCCGATTCGATTCTTGGCTCCGGAGCTTCGTCGCGCCCCGTCAGGTGTCAGTACTCTCCGACATACGATACAGTCCGAGATACAATATCGTCCTATATATAGCATAGAAATAATCGTCGTTCATACGTCGTATCTCCAGAGCGACGTCCTCGTCAGTTTTCTTCCTTTCACCTACGGGATTTCAGTCTTCCCATTCCGAGTCGCTGGACCTTTCATCCGGACCTACCATTATACAGATGGGTTCCGATTCACTACTTACTCCGCAGAAAAAACACCACAGAAAATTCTTGGTGCCTGCCGGGAATCGAACCCGGGCCCACTGTGTGTCAGTCGCGCTCCGATCCTCTCGGCCACGCTCACTCTGAATCTCTGTTTCATACTATTTCCTATATAGAGAAAATTTTCAATTTGACTGACTGGCTCTCTGTTTGCAATGGCACGGCTATTTGCCACCCGGACGGACGTTCGAGCTCGTCGGTCGGAGGAGCGAGCCGGACGGAGAAGCCGGCCTGTCGACGGAGCGGCTCAGACGGAGAAGCCGGCCTCTCGGCGAAGCTGGCCGGTGACATTAATGTTTCGCTTTATATAGTAATGAAAAGACAAATCTGCGTCTGCCTTCGACGACACCTCGCAGAGTGTAGACGGCAATCGATATAATCGTGAGACTCGATAGAGTTTCGTGTCGAGTTTACATTGCAAACTGACAGCTGGTCAGTAAGATCAGAAATTCTCTTTATACAGAGTGTCTACACTGCAGCGAATATACTGCGTGGGTACCTATTGCGGTTTCTGTAGCTACTGCGGTCGATAAGTTCTCGGCAGTCGATATCGCTTGTTTAGTGGGTAAGCGTTCCGCAGGTGGTACACTAGACACGACGTTTAAGTAGATAGAGATTCTTCGGTCGATATGAATTCTTTGGAAGCTATGGATTGTTCAGTAGATGTCGATTCTTCGGAAGGTATGGATTTTTCGGAAGAGATGGACTGCTCAGTAGATATGGATTTTTCGGAAGAGATGGACTGCTCAGTAGATATGGATTTTTCGGAAGAGATGGACTGCTCAGTAGATATGGATTTTTCGGAAGAGATGGACTGCTCAGTAGATATGGATTTTTCGGAAGAGATGGACTGCTCAGTAGATATGGATTTTTCGGAAGAGATGGACTGCTCAGTAGATATGGATACTTCTGAAGCTATGGAATTTTCAGTAGATAGGGATTCTTCTGAAGATATGGATACTTCAGAAAGTATAGATTCATGAGAAAGTACGAAGATGTATACCAACAGTCGTTCAAACTTCCGTTCCATATGAGAAACATTGGAGCTGGTATGGTAGAGTTTTTTTTTTTGTTGGTTGGCTCGTCTCTGCAGAGACCTGTACCACTCTCTTCGTAGAGTTGCATTGAGGATGACGCGTGGCCGACTGGATCGGAGTGTGGCTCACACGCAGTCGGCCCGAGTTCGATTCCCGGCGAGAATCAAGAATTTTCTGTGGTGTTGACCGTTCGTAATGAACGGGAATTAATTGGTCGAGACTAATTAATTTTAGATGAAGAAGAGTACTCGGGAGGACCTACAATTTTTCGTGGAATCCGAACCACGATGAGTAGAGGTAAGCAGCCAAGGAAAAATCGTTGACTACAACCGGGAATCGAACCCGGGCCTACTACTTGTGAGTCGCACTCCGATCCACTTGGCCACAATTCACCAGAGGACGTAGCTCCGGATATAGAAATACTATAGTCATATGTCCGAGACTACTGACACCTGACGGGACACGACGAAGCTCTAGAGATGAGAATCGAACCGACAACGGATAAGGAAGGAGGAGAAAGAGAGTGAACGAGCTCGTGATCTTTAGGGAGGCGGTGTAACAACACAATTTCCATACCAAGTAGAGTTGCACTCAACTTCTGGGACGAACTGCCATCTGTTGACGCCGTCAGTCGGATTGCGGTCAATTTCTCTTGTAGAAAACGGTTTGGTCGGTCAGTTACCTCCTGTTTTCTCTGCAGAAAACAGCAGTACACTCGATGCAATGCGCTTTATATTACAATGAAATTTGCTTATGAAGGCAACATCAACAATTTTCCATGCTATGATTCTTTAAGATACGATTTAGTTTTATCTTTATCATCCTTTATTAATTTTATTCCGCTTTTTTTAGACATTTCATGCTTAAGCGACTAGTCAAAGATATATTCCTCGTTCCAAATACAGCTTTCAGAATTAACTGTTTTTCACTTTTGGAAGCCTCTTCTAATTAACTTTGACTATTAACGATTGTTTGAGAGCGTTGTTCAGACCGGCTCTTTTCCATAGATAAATCTTCAATTTTCCTTTGGCATGGCTCGAACAGAATAAAATCTATCCTTGATATATCTAGACTGTTATCTATCCTAATCCGAATGGAAAGGAATCTTTTTGAATCGTCCGAGCGGCGTGGAAAATAGAATATATCTTGAGGTAGAATATATATGTGATGAATATATCTTATACCCCGCGGTTCCCTTTATAACCGAACTTTCCTTTAGAACCGAATGCGAGATTTCTCGTATTACGATTTCGGAGCTGGAACCCTAATATATTTCGTCCGTCGTATAGATGATCCCAGGGTATACGTGCCTATTATCCACAGAAGCCTCAGTAATTTGATATTCGCCAAAATTGGCCGGTCCGTCCCGTCACTCGTCGCATCTGGGACTCGAGTCAAGTTTATGACATTTGTCTTTTCTCCGCTGTTTCATGCAATCAAATCCACTCCGGCAATCCGCACAGATGTGCCGTCAGGCTTAAGCGAACGGCATCCTTAATCCCCCCCCCCTCGGTACGTACTTTATTCAGAAAAACAAATAAATTAACGACCACCTGCCTACCATCTTTTCTCTACGATATTGACGCGATTCTCTTTAGTACACGGAGACAATATTTGCGGAATAAAGAATGGAAAAACAGTCCCTTGAAAAAAATGGGAGCGACATTCAAAGAGCATATAGTAAAATGAATGCACTCCAAATATTCAGAAAGTTGCAACCACTAAGGGTCGTCGAAAATAATAAAATAATGAGCGAACCCGTGAGGGAGGAGATCCTATTTTCAGACAAGAGCGGATTAATGAAGTTTGAACAGTGCAAGAGTTTCAACAGTCCGACAAATAAACGAGAATTATAAAAAATATGTACATTCGCAATAATGCCTGATATGTAATAATCACGCCGAGTATGAAGTTGTGCGTCAAAAATTGCGAAAGCGAAGCCTCCGGTGAAGGGACCACGTTAACTTTGTATTCATATTTTCCCTGCACACACCCAGAGGGCCCGTGGATTCAAATGATTAAAGCTGTCGTTTCCGTCGGAGCTTTCTTGAGCGATGTGAGTCGTTACTCTGATTCATCCTCCCAGTTCCGTCCAATACTCTCTTCTCGTCTCAAGGCGTCGGAACACTGTCACAAAGTAGAATGTATGAGGTGCGTCGTTAGTTGGGAAAGAAAAAGACCGGTATGTATTTCAGCTTCGCCCATCATAATGTGAAAAATGAGAAGAGTTCAAAGAAAATGGTGCAGGGATTTTTGATAAGAAATAAAAAGATATGTCTCTCTACAATATATGTTTCGCCGTTGTCGCTGTGTCAAGAATCGGGAGCGGTTAACTTGAGTCTTAAATATTCTAAGCCCCCTTAAAAGACTTACGCTCTTATTATTTCAAGTCCCTTCAATGAACTAATGAGGGCGTAATGGAATAATAAGGGCGTACGTAATAAACTATGGGCACTTAATGGACTTGAGGGTAGAATAATAAGGTCTTAACTTCCTTCTCCATGAACTTGAGGGCATATTATTCTAAGTCCCACTTAATGGATATGCCCTTATTATTAATGGACTAAGTCCATTAAGTGAGCTTAAAATTGCAAGGGCATAAGTCTTTTAAAGGAACTTGGAATAAAGCAGGCGAGCCACCAGAAGCACTACTATATATATACGTATATAATACCATGTGGTCGAAACAATTCACTACGTCGGTAACGTTTTTTCGACCTCTGAAAAATTTGATGGACACGCACATATATGTATGTACATGTATATATACTCGCGAACGCGTTATATATCTCTCCGCTTAGCTGTGTCATGAAATCTTTGAACTTTTATCTCCCACAGTGCGAATCTTCAAACGGACCGAGAGTCTTTCAACGTAAACATTTCTTTGAAGTCGGCTTCTAGCGCGTACGTCGGAGTTGCTCCAAGTCTGGAGTGCTCTCATATTCGTTTCGCATAAAAAGTTTTTCACACACGTCTAACGGAAGGTATATTTGGAAAAGAAAGTCAATTCGCACCGGTGAAACTTTGCATTTTTCTTCCTGATGTTTATTTTTTCTATTATTCTTTCGTTGCCAGGAGTCCAATTATTTCATACTGTGATAATGAGTTCATTGCGTAGCATACGCTCCGACCCGTCCGCCTTCTCAACTTTCCTCGCCCTCACCGAGATATGAAACTTCGTTAGCAAGTGATTAATATCGCATAGGGTATAGGAATTTTTTCAATCAGGCAGAACGAAAGATAAAGACTGTTCGATGGTAGATCGATGAGGTTTCTTTTCTGGTTTTTTTTTTTTCAACGGCATTGAGTATCCAATTAGTATAGTAAATTTAATCAAGTTAAGATATTAACGGAGGTACGCTTTTCTCTGAGATAGAAGCGCAAGTGCGTTTTTAAAGAGGCAACGGGATACTGAACATTCTCATCGAATGTCAAGTTTCGCGAAAATCTGTCGTAATTGCAAAATCTCGAGGTTCAACAACAGTTCGCCGCTTTCCAGAGAGATTGCTGGCTTACTTCCAGCAGACAGCGCTAACCACTCGACGAATGCTTAAGAACTTTGGACAAGTTAAGTGCCTGCACCAAACTCAGCGTTTAAACCTGTCGACGCATCACTCATTTGTACGAAAATAATTATGAAACAAAAAAAAAATATATATATACAAACGAACGAGAAGCAAATTATGTTTTTTATTTATATAAAGCCGTCCGTATATTTTTATCATTAATATTTTTTTTATTAATTCGTAAATTGTACCCAGAATCTTTTGCATGACTGCACAAGAATCTTGAATTATTGACGTCATCTCGGAATTAGGCGCAAATATTGGAAAATCAATTGGAGCCACTAAAAAAATCCATAATCTGGTTCCATTAGGTGTCTCCAAATGGACATTAATAAAATCCAATCCTAGTGTCTTTGCACTCAGTCAAGTATTTGTACAAAATTTCAACTCAAGGTAGCTCAAGATTTATTCGCTTGAATAATGGTTATCCTGTGTGACACTTTTAGAATTAGATTACAAACATACATGACACATCCTGTTTGTGTTTGAACCACGTTTGTCTTATTTAATTAAACGGACGCACATGAGCTGTGCACATGTCCACCTTCTCGAAAAGCGCATCACATTTAATAGTGCAAAACGACACAATTCGCCCCAGTGCAGCACAAGAAAAATCCGGTATAAAGCCTAATAAACCATTCTTTGTTTAAGATAAGATAATAAGCTTGTAAAATAAGATAATATAATAAGCTATACGAATACGAGTTGCGAATATAGCAACTGTTATTGGATTTTTGCCTCCAATATGCTGGAATCTCGTGCTAACAACTGTCGTTGCAATATTGCTTGGCAATTTGTTAGAGAATTTGTTGAAAAGTTATCCCCACCGTAGTTGTCATGCAATGCAAGCGTGTCTATGGCACGGAAACAGGAAAACTAGGCGACAAGCAATTGCATTTCTTTGCCTGCGCTACGCTTGGCTATCTGGGTAAAGTTTCCTAGTGGAAACCTGAGTCTGTAAAGGGCGCAAGAAACGTTGTTGCCAAAGACATAGAAATACAATGAGTTACTCGAGACGATGAGCGAGAGCAGAGAACGGAACACAATATCCCGTATGATCTTTGTCAAGAGTAACGTGAATTCGCGAAGTTATATCCGTACTCGGGTGCAATGTATAGCTTGCTTCTTGCGCACCTTACCTGCGAAGCATCTCTATCGGAACGGAAAAGAAATTCCAGTCCGACAGCCATTCACGCTTCTGGAAGTATGTCGACGGCGTATCTGGCGTAGCCATTTCATGACATCAAATACTCCTACGGATAAGTAATTTCCGGACAGTAAATCCTCAACGAGGATGCTTGTTACCAGGGAAAGGGAGCTCTTGACGCATGTCGTTTCAAGGCACGCTTTTCGAGGCACGTCGCGCGACAGGCACCTGCATTTTTTTCGAGACTCCATCTCGGCAGGCAACGATATCGCTGCTCGAAAAAAAAAGCGACGAAACGTTAATCTTCGCAAACTAGATGAAAGAAAAGGATTTCGTCACTGGTCCATATTCAAGGATATGTCCGATGTGACTGTGCTTTGTGCGATGTACCTTTTTTCGACGATAACGAATCCGTCGGTTGTTTTATACTCCGTCAAATATTCGATACGGAAAGCCGTGAGGGAATAAAAAATGAAAGTGGAGGACAGCTCGGCAAAAAGGGACCGATTTTTTCTTTCCTTTTTTTCCATTCTTCCGTTCTTTACCATTTTATTCATTCTTCCTCAACCATTATTCGTTGAACATAAAAAGAAGAAAGAAAAAAAACATTTCGTCTCGGATGGAGGATGCGACGCCGTTTTGCAACGCTGTACCTTACATCACCGCACAGCGAGGCGACAGCGCAAATATTAATATCGCTCACTTGGAACAAGGGTGTAACGTTTCCTGTGATTTTGCAGTGCGATACATAACGTGTAGTGTTATAAAAAATTGTACATTTCATTTATTGGATTAGAACAGTTTTTAGGCAAAAACTGGTACATTAGATTTAATGTACCATTGTGACGAAAAATTGATGAACTCTTATAATGAAATTAATGTAATTTATTGGAATTCAAGAATTCAAGTTTTTTTTTATTACAGTGTGTAATAAATTTTCTTACTTATGACAAAAATCTAAACAACACAGTAGACACATTTATTAAATTTGTAATCAGTGTTCGGCAAAGAGCGTCATTTCTCGGATCACATCGATATAGATCTTAAATCAATTTCGCACATCCCACTCACATAGACATGGTCATTTGAAATCGCAGTTACAATTAACAATTGTACTATTTACAGTTGCTTTTCTTGAATTTAGCGAGAAGATAAATCGTTCGTCGACTGTTACCATAGAACGTGCGTTATTTTGATCGCGGCCATCAAGCTCAAAAAATAAGGCCCAGACAAAAAAATACCAAGGAGCACGACTTATCTTTTAAAAGCGTCCTAAGCGGATCCCTCGCGACGAAGTGCCGATTCGCGTCGAAAGCCTAACTGACAAACGCCAACCTAGAGGTTTAGGTAGAGGCCGGGTGCGGCAAGCAGGCACTCTGGTCCTGATGCCTCGGGTCAAGGCTGGTAACAACCTCCGAAGTAGACCGTGGAGAACTCCTCGACGGTGGAAGCCGCTCACCGTATTCGAACTCGGGATCGCGCGCTCGATAGGCTCGCAGTCTATAGGGATTCCGTGGTTGCTTGCGCTTTATTGCGGGTTAGAAATTCAGCCCTGCTGTTCTATCTGTGGCGAAGTAGAAGGCGTGGTAAGGAGCGCCTCTGCCGACAAAATTACGGGATATACATTTTATATCGTACCTTTTCGACGAAACAAATGCACTTAATCGTTCTTATAATACGTGCTGACGGACCACACAGTGGCGTACGAAAAATAATTCGCAGAATGGAAATAGTTCGCGTGAATGGCTAGGACGAGTGATTAGCGGTACACGCTAATGTCTCCGCCTAAACGATTGCGGTATGATGGAAGAAATTCTCGTACAAAGCTCGCGGAATCGAGCGACAGTCGGGATCCGCTTAAGTACAGGGCTGGTAGTCAAGGAATTATTCTATGAGTGTGTTGGATTCCAGGGCTGCAATATCGAAGGGCACACGTGACATTTACATGTGTCATACATTACACTCGAGATTTCGCTACGGTACGTAATGTATGCGAGACGCGCGCACATGTAATCGCATTCCAGACGATCATTCAATGTGTATAACATTCGCGAGCACTTTGTGGCTTTTAATAATTCGAACCAACGTCCGTCTGTACAGGGCGGCGGGACGTGTCTGCTTATATACACAACGGATATGCCCTGAATTCGTAGCATCATCGATGTGTATATTCTCCGGAGGGTAGAATAGCGTATTAGATCGATTAGCAACCCTCCCACCGTTCCGGCCAATGGACACTTTGCGTATAAATCCAGTAATTTGGAATGTTTTCGCTACAAATAGCAGGAAATTATTGACCTCGATAATTCTCGAAATTATTCATCACTTTGTACCATGCGTATGAATTCGATCGTTTCTAACGCTCCGGCGCTCCCAATAGCGGGACATTATTGATCTAGATTATTCTCGAAATCGTTATTTCGTAGAAAATATCTCAGTCAATTTTTGTATCCTAACCAAAAACGTTGGTACTTCAAAGCTCGAGGATTCCGAGACTTTTTAAACAATTTTTCGATAATTTATCGCAGACGATAGTATAACAATTTTTGTAACATTATCGATCGTGTAGCTTTATATGAAAGCAAGTGAGATGAAACAAATTTTCGGTAGACACCGAGAAATTAGTACCGCAGCGAAAGGGCCGAGGAGTTTCGCCTGGTGGAATGATGAAACGAGTACCTAAAAATTAAAGAGAATTTATTTAAAACATCGCTCCGTGAGTACAAATTATTCAAGCCGGTACAAAGAAGAGTTGGAATTTTCGTATTAATTTCGGCGGACTGCTTTGGCCCATCCTCTTTAATCCTTGCGAAGCTAATAATTCAACGGAGGAAATTCCTTGCGTATGTTCGCCTCGGCTGGACATCGAAACCTGCACATTTTATCAGTTCCATTCGTGTTTTCTTCATATTGTATTCATAGTCCACGCCCGGGGGGGAACGGGAAAAGAAATACCATTTTATGCCAATTACCCTCTGCCCTATCCACAGGGTATTCACCGTAACATGGCAAATTGTTGTACCTATGTTGTTGCCATACAAGCCCATCCTCGGATTCCCAATCGCAGCCGTTCTTCGGATTCCAATTTCTTCACCCCCAACAGTAACGTACCACCCGAAACAGCAGGATTTCCATGCTGCACAGTGTCTGTTCGTGAAACTCGGTCACATTCCCCACAATATTCAGATAATCTTACCGTCAAACCATTTTTTTTTGTTTTTTCCTCCACACATCAATACATGTCAAGGGTCGAATTACTTATCTGTTATGCGTAAGACAGTAAAGATATGAGAATATTTCACGAAATTATTATAGATCACATCGCCTACAATGCCTATCCGATCAGGAATTCGCCTGGGTATGCCCGAGGTCGGACAAGTTCCCGAGAAGGTGTAATCGAGGTTTAGCTCTGTTCGAACGATCCCGAAATTGACCGCAATAGAACCCTTCCGGGCGCCTCGTATTTTTCAGCGGGTCTCCGCCGATCGGAGGTTTTGCGCTCGGGCAGAAGTTTGGTTGGGCATGCCCGAGGCGATACAAGCAGGTTCTGATCAGGTGTAATTGAGGCCTCGTTCGATTCGGACAATCCGGAAATGGACTACACTATAAACCCTCCAGGCGACCCTACATTTCAAACGGCTCTTCGACAATTCGAAGGTGCCTTATTGGATTCTGATTAGTTCCATATCTCGTTAACCCGATAATCCTTGCACTTAAACGTCATCGAACATCCAACTCACTTCGGTCTGCATGTTTGCTGAAGCGCTTTGAAGCCCACGGGTAAGCATCTCCTTCACTAATTTTGCACGAACATTCGACGTGTATTCAGTTCTGTTAAGAAACCCTTATTGGTCAAAGATCAATGTTTAGTATTTTGAGCGGTCGAATTCACAAATACGGGGACTGCAAGTTCCCGTGTTTATGAATTATGGTTGAAGTTCATAAACACGGGAACTGCAAGTTCGATCTTCGAAACGACCAACACTATTTACTGCCGGTCTTCAGCCAATTAGCAGCAGTTCAAGAACGGAGTATGAAGGATCATTGATGCATCTTGCAATTACTATTCGGGCAGGAGATGTGGACAAATTGTGCTCTTTTTTAACCTTTCATGTACGGGATCTTCGCTCAGCGAGTGGATTAAAAAAAAATTCGCTTGCGGGTGATCGCAGCAACTTTTTAAATTTCACTTCTACTTTCAATTCTCACAATTCCATATGATATTAAAACAACGAAGGCAGGACTGTCAAGGTGACATGTTATCGTTTCAATCTCGTATGGAATTATAAGAATTGTAAGTAAACTTGAAAACAAGGTGTCATAGTCAGTACATTGAAGGCGACTTTTCCCTATACAAACTCGTTCAAAGCTAACATTCGATCGATCAAAAAAAATCTTTATCTCTAAATTTCACTTTTAAGAAAATCGTCGCTACATCAAACAGATCCACCTTACCGACCTGTACTTAATACTTAACAGTCACAAGAAATGCGCGATACTCGTTTCTCCTCTGCAATTGGTACATCCGTCGACTAATCCTTCAATTTCGAAGTTGCTGTTTTACCTCTTACCTGCGATTATTAATATTGCAGCTCGTGAACCAACGTGACGCCGCACCGGCGAAATCCTCGGTTTTGTGCCCAGCAATACCGCAGCCCGTCTCCATCCGTAAGCTCTCGCTAAGTCCCGGAGACTTAGCGATGCGACAGGCGCCTTTGATGGGCTCTCCGCGAAGAAGTCTGCATCCGCCTGCTCGCGGAAATATACGACAAAAAGCCTTACACGCATTTCCGTCGTTGTTATCAAATATACTTTCTCGTTTGCGTCGCTACTCCGGAGTGGAAATTATTAAAAATCCCTCGTTGCGCATGGGAAGAACAAACGAATCGATATAATCGCTCTATCGCCAGGGCGAACACTGGTTACAAAAATTAATTGAAAAAACATTGGAGTGAGAGATTCCATCGCGCAGTTGGTACAGAAAAAAACTAACGAAATCATCGCACCGCCTCGGAGTTGGCGTAGAATTTGTCGTGTTGCATTTTTTCATAGTTCAAACACACAGGGTAGTAACTTTCCATCCCAATATTGTCATGCGATAAAATTACATTTCCCGGAACGAGTTTCGAGCGAGAATTTAGAAAAACCATAATAACAGAAATTGCACTTGTTGACGATCTTATAAAATATGCACGTAGGTCTCTACCTTTGCAATTTGATATTGATCGCAGCAGGTACGGTGGCAATGTAATTTACTTGTTTTTTTTTTTCTCTCAGTGTGAAATTGAGACAAAATTTACGCTGGAAAAATAAAACCGCCGACTCGTACGTGAAACTATGAGCAGCGAGAGAAATTCATTCAAGTTCCCATGTAGATTCCGTGCGATGTGTTTCGCGGAGAGCGCTCGGTCGGTGGTTACACAAGAGACGCGGCTGGGGTAAATGTGAATTTAATAGAGAAGCGAGAAGCGAATGAGCAATCCGTCCGATGAATATACACCGTTGATTTACAGACCCAGCCGAATGGAGAACGACGGGGGGAGGCAGAAACAACACACAGACACATATGGAATATTAAAACATCGTATTTGCATCGAAGAGTTCGCTTAACAGTCAATTTACATATATGTGTATAATTTATTATGAATATACAGCTTTGTCAACATTTCTTCTATTTCTTTTTCTTTTTTTTTTTTTTTTTTTTTTATACACTTAACACATATGCGTATCACCGCCCCAAACTCACCGCAATCGAAGGATATCAGATTTTTTTTATGAGACAATATTTATACACATTGGAAATAAAAAAAGAAATACTATAAAAAAATGTCGTTGCTAATATCAACGACACTGAAGATGTAAAAAAAAAAAATAAATAATCGAAGCACGAAACAAAATTCGTTGTGTAATAAGAAGTCGATTTTTTCGATGTCGAGACTCCCGCCTGACTCGACAAATTTGTACATTTCATCAGTCGAACGGAACATAAAAAATTGTTCGTCAAACCTTATCACCGACCTGGCGCACTTTTTCAATGAAAAAAATTCTCGATACAAAATTTGAGAGAAAGAAAAAAAAAAAAAATGAATCACGAATCGCCGAATTTACGAAAAACTTTTTTCATTTGTCGCCGTGCGCCATACGTTTCGGCCGATATACGCTAGATTGCGGCGCGGAGTGCCGAGGATTTTGGCAAACTTTATATTTATCTTTCTCCCCTTAACTTCATGCAGAATTATTATCAGGGTCGAGAATAAAATTTATGTTGTGAATCTATTTACATACAGACAGAATATTCTCGAGCTGTAAACTCTCGAGTCTCCCCTCGCGCGTTCTCGACGGATGGATCATAATTCCTCAAGTGAATTTGATCTTCGATCTGTACGCATTTTCATCAAATTCGAGGTTTATATTTTACTTAATCGTTGGCGTGTCGTTGTTTTGGATAAACGTCGGGGAGGGAGCGTGTTGGATTGCGATTATTCCAGATGTATCGGCAAACGTGTCCGTTTCAAATGATCGTCGCGTTTTCCCTCGCGTGAATTTTCTCGCAAATGGAACGCGAATTCAGCCGAAGAGTTTGCACGTGGCTGTCGGCCGTGCTGTGCCGCCATCGTATCGACGTTGATTTCAGTCTCCCTGAAAGCAAAGCGCATCAATTACGGGGCGGAAATGTCTGGAGAACGATCCTCGGCGATTTTCCACGCCGAGAAACATGCACCAGCGCACCTAGACGCGTAATTATTATGGCGTTTGTGACGAAGTCGTCTCGCGGAAGACCGAACGCCAATTGGACGCGACACTCGCCACTATCGCCTGATATCGTGTACTCGCTCATAGAGACATCGGAGCTCATCCCGGAATTCCCCAAGAGTACGAAGCGATTTAATATTCTCTGGTTCCCTGCGCACTCGCAAATTACCGAACTCGCGTGCGTGCTGCGGACATTTCATGTATGGAGTTTCTTTTACTTGATCCCTCAAACTCGATCGGAACTACTTTGGGTGCGTACTTTTGAGGAATGTAGTTTTTGGTTCCGTATTTTTCAAAAACTTTGGATGAAATCTTTCTTAAATATGTGCAATTTTTGTCCCGTATCTGTCGACAGGAAGCACAGTTATATAACGATATATCATTATATTGTTATTTAAGAAAGCTTGCGTGCCATCTTTGCTAAATCTTTGTTAAATGTTTCTTGAACCTTTCTTAGATCCGTGTAACTTTTTGCATGGATTTAGCATGTTTCTACAATAACATATCATATTAGCTTACAGTCCTTGAAAATTGAATTTATCTATTAAGTTATAAATTTATCAGAATTATTTTTTCAAGCTGTTTGGAAGTAAGGTAGTACGTCACGACACGAGTTTATTTTTCCGAAATTGGTTAAGATTTTTGATACGCATTGTTCGATATCTTATCCAAACATCTGTGGAATTTAACCACAAGTGTTCACCGTTTAAAGGGGCTTTAAAAATTGCACGAACAATGAAATTATTTTAGCGGGTCTCACGACGTATTCGTGGTGAGAAACGTAGAGAATCGTTTGGCGCTTTATTTTTTTTTCTTTACCTTTACATGTAACGAGGCAATGAGAAATGAGGTAACGCGTGGGTGGAGCACGTATTTATCACGTATAACACGCCGAGCACCGCGACTTTTACCAACCCCATTCCTGCACGGTGACGACACTGCTGCAATTACCTTAGTAGTACTTGACGTAATACATGTAGGATGCAATTCAACCTGCGGGCATTCTCCAGTGATGTTAAGTTTCGCCGACGCGATAATATCCCTCAGGACCCGTAATTGAATTACATCCACATTGTGTATGTCTCAAATGCCCAAGTAGGTGGGTAAAATGAGAGAAGTTGGTATTGTCTTATAGAGCGCACTTGATTAGGACACCAGTTATTTATACTCACACATGTATATATATTGTTGTTAAAAGGGCTAGACCGGTATACTGCTATAACAAACAAATAAATAACTCAGAGGGAGTGGAAATGACGATTAGAGGTATGCGAGACAATATACAGCTTAACACCGCACATCTCATACGGATGGAAGTTGCTCAGAAACTCCCGTTTTTTTTACACGAACATATATATATATATATATTTTTTTTTTTTTCGTGTCCTCCAGACCCATGTGTGGTATTAAAGAGGTGTAACAAATACGCAGAAAGCTCTTAATCCGCGATAAACAATATCAAACATTTAATAAAACGAAAATGTGACCACGATTTTTCTTCGAGACGTGCCGATGAAATTACATTAAAAGAAGAAACTCGCCAACAGCGTTATTGATCGACGGAGACGGCTCCGTTTTTCTAATTTCATATCCTCACGCTTCCCCGGACAAAAATTTATCAGTAATTTGACAGTTATCTCTCGAGGATCTACGAAGCTGACGAGACAAATACGTGGGCTTAAAGCCTCCCCTCGACGCAATGTGAGACACGTTATAACCGCGCAATATACAGAACCTGGTGACGATTACGGACCGGGCGAGAGGGACGCTCTGCGTTATGTGTTTTTGCCACCTGCTATATAAGAAACCATACTATTTTAATTTCCTCGGCAGCCACTTTGGGAGGGCAACAAATTCTCGGAGTATATTTTCGTTGAATTTCTCGCAAACAGAAGTTTATGATATATTTTTTTTTTTTTTTTTACTCGCAAGATTATAACATAGCTCGCTTTCCAAATCGCCCAGTTAGCCCTTCACTCCACACGGGAGCAAGTTCGTAAATATCGTAGCGAAATACACGAAACGTTAATTAAAAAAATAAATAAATAAAGTGTAAGGCTTCCAAAGTTTCAAAAACAGTTAAAAAAAAAAAGCGGTCAAATTGGCGAGGACTCTATGGTATACCGTTCGTCGACACATGGAAAAGTTGATTGACAAGAGACACACGTTAGAAAATGTTCGTCCCTGACTGAAGCGCAACAGATTTTTTTTTTTTTCACTTCATTCCATACGATAGGAAGTTCGGAAATATCGTAGCGAAATAAACGAGCTGTGGAATATTTAAAAACAAACTGAAACGGTTTCAAAGCCTGAAAAATTCACGGTTTCAAACAAAAAAATTCATTTCTTTGTTTTAAACAAAAGTTGGCAAATTGGAGGGGATTACAGTTTTTATCGCGACCCGTTCGTCGACACACGGGACGTTGATTGACAAAAAAGACACGCGTTATGAAACGGGGTCCCTCGACGACTGTGAAGCGCAATCGGTTTTTTTTTTTCTCGCTATATCGGATACCGAGTCGGTGCCGCACACGCCGCAGGATAAGAACTGACGAATCCCGATAATTGCATGGTAGACTAGAGACCGCGATCCTTTTACCACGACCCGTCGGAAAGTTCGTTAACAAAAGCGAAAAGCGATTTTTACCCGGATATTACGTCACAAGGACGTGGCGTAAGGCAAAGGTACAAATGCTCGGACGGTTGCGAGCATCCTCATCATAGTTCGTACAGCGGATTTCGAGAATTATGATGTACGTACTCAACTAGTTCATATTAACTGAAAGAATTTCTTTGCCATTTATTAATTGAAACTATGAAAAAAATTATATTTACACGAAACTTAATCACTTGCGAACTGTTCGAATTATTAATATTATAATAATTACTTCGAATTACTAATTTAACTTCATCGAACTGTCCGACTATTGGATCGTCTAATTGGTACAAGCGTTACTGCACGTAAACGCTTATACTAATTTCCGGACATTGTATCGTCGGTCTTTTAACAAAATGCAATAGAAAACAATTTAGGCTTGAAGTTGGTATAACTTTTTTCTGCGCGTCAAATAACGTTTGTAGATGCGATTACAAGTGTCAAATTGGATTTCTTACACTTAAATTCGTAATAAATAAAATCTGCACAATAGTGTCCGACTATTGGGCGAGTCCGAGCATTGGTACAGTTACCTTAGTCGGTAAAATCTGAGGTACGCGACGGTCTAATAATAGTTGTTATCAGCGATCCGACTCACCTGACTGGGAACGTCCGAGATCCGAGCGTCGAATGCCTGCCATTTCTTGCATCTGACGGCTGTTCGTGTTCGATCGGCCTAGCATGCAGCAACAGATGATTTTCTGGAAGTACACTCGAAACCTGTGGAAATATTGATGAGCGTATTGCAATCGACTGAGAATCCGAGGGTCTGTTTTTTTTAATCAACTATTGGTCATTCAAACGTTCGACCACTTGGAGCGTTCCGGCGTTCGAAAAATGTTTCTTTTTACCCCAAGAATAAAAATAAAAGAACATTTTTCTTGATCGCATTGACGAATGTTATTGACATTTGAAATTAGCGGATCGAGGCATCCTTCCGAAACATTTTCGTCGTGACCTATCGAATTTCGTCGTTCGTGAGCTTGCAGCAAAAAAGCACTGGTCGCAACAGCGACATTTTTTGCTCACTTAGAAGCCCGACCGTATGCTTGAAAAATACCGACTAGACATTGTGTCATTAATTTTTCTGAAAAAAAAAACTCTTTCGCAGCGTGTCGCTGAGAAAATAAAAATAAAAGACAAATAAAAAATGATGTAGTAATATATAGATTGGAGTAAGTGCCGGGCGGTAGCGTTTCGCTTAAAAAACATCTTTCTTAATGTACTTGGCGTTGAGACGCCGCCGCGTCTCTTGATGACGTAAAGCGGAGGAAAATGTTGCCCGAGTCTGCTTTGCCGATAAAATTCGTGAGATTAAATTGATTCTTTTACTCCGTTGCATCTTCACGTGTGGAGCGGCACTTAAGTACCGCTTGACCTTAAGCAGAGACCCTACGGAAATACCATTCCACGCGGATAGAATCGTCCAGCACGAAGAAAAAAGTTAAATCGAGTTCGCTCTTGCCGTTTGTCCATCGATCTTCGTGTCCCTCGCGGCGAGTCGATGCTTTTTTAGTTTAGCATGTCGGATGTTAAAAATGAATGGAAAAATTACTTTTCACAAAAACGGAGGAAAATTGTTGGCCGATACCGAGATTGATACCGAGAAATGTGGTCCGTGTAGTTTTTTTTTTTTTAACCACAAGTAGTTGTTGAAAGTGATTAAAAGCGGTTAAAAGTGGTTAAAAGTAAAAAGTAGCTATAACAATTTGATAAAAGGAGTCTCTTAAAAAAAAAACGTATCAGTGGCATGGAATACTGTAGGAAAATACAATTTGCAGTTGCAAAGTTATTCACCATCCAGTTTCTTTATATAGCCCAAGTGAAACGTGAAATTTCCGTATTTGCCTCGGCACGCCGGGTGGACTTCGCACTGCGGATCTCTCACCCGGAGGGTGCCTTCGAGTTTCCCCTTTTTCTGTGTTATCTCGCGTTTCTTAATTAAGATATTTTCGGCATTTATGCTTTTAACTTGTGGCTTCGTCATAAACGTTTTTTTTTAGTTTTATTCTGTTAAGCAGCGTATTTTTTTTAACTCGCGCGCGTTCCTCGAGTCGTAGCTTATTAGTTTTTTTGCACTCCACCCTCTGCTGTGATTTATCGAGGTGCGTGTCGTATTATTTTTATTTTCCGCCGTTCGGAGGTGGAGCGATACTCCGGGGGCGACGGTGTCTTGCAATTGTCCCGATAAGACGCGGCCGTTGACACCGCAAAACGATTTCTTTCGAGACCTCTATAATTCGTCTCGGCGCTTGTCGTTCGGGCAACGTCTGCCAGAAACCTTCCAGACTGACTTTAATTTAATCGAATCGATAGAGCGTCAAACTGCAATTTAACTTGGCAGACGATGAAATTGATTAAACGAATGGAGATAAAAGTAAAAAAAAAAAAGCAACCGTACGTTCGCTTACTGGTATTCCGTCGAGGTGTCTAAAGGGAGCGACCTGCAATATAGAGGAGGTAATTGCGTTTTATCTTCAACCCCCATTCGATGCTTCACGCCGCGGCTCGCCCCGCTGACAACCCGAGCTTCCGAAGCATACCCTTTAAGGACCTCGCTATTTACTGCAAAGCTTGGTCACCCCTGATAAAACCTCCCTTCTCGCAAGTAAATTATCGCGGTTTCAACAGCGTCTCGCTCGTTCGTCGCGTCTCTGTTCTTTCGTTGTTTCTTGTTTCATCCCTCATCATTCGCTCGCCACGCCGAGCAGCTGTGATTAATTATTCGCGAATGGGTTTTCGCTCACTCGCGGATTTAATAAATTTGTATTTTGTCGTGATAATAGAGCGTGGGTGGAACGGTCTACGAGAGGCCGACTCGAAGCGAAAGTTTAACTTTGCGCGCAATTATACGTGATAATTTGTCGAAAAGCCCGCTCTTGCGAGATTTCGGCTCGCGTCGGACAAAGCTAGAGTCGTTGTTCCGGAAAATGGTTTTGACGGGGAGAACGGTGGGGCCTCGAACGCCGTCAGACGAAACGTCGGATTAAACGATTCGTCTCGGGCAAAGGGTCGAAATTTCTTGAACGGAGATTATAATCGCACGCCAGTCGTAACGCAAAGCCAAAGAGGCGCGAATGAATGGAAACTCTCCGAGCGTGACAAAGTGTGTCGGTGAACTGCGGTCTGTTCAGAACCAGACTGTTGGAACAGAATGGTTCATCGCGACCATTCAATCGCCAAGTTAGATCTGCTCGGGAAGACAGTGATATAACATTTCGGGCATGTCTACGATGGGTCTGTACAAGCTGCTGCACCGATTTTCTTTGCACCTCGCTTGTCTCGAGCCGCAGGCGGGGAACGAGCGGCACAAGGGCGCGAGCTTTCCTAAGCCTGCCGAAATTACCGGGCGAATCACGCCGCTGTGCGTAATTGTAATTATCGCGGGATTCAGGCAAACATTACGGGTAAAGAAAAAAAATTGTATAAAAATGTACAAACAAAGATAGACTTTCTGTATTTATCTCATATTTAAATGCGGACTTTATATGTAGATTTGTATCTGGATTGAAATATGGAATCTTTTGTTCTAGGCTCCTGCGCATGAAATATTTTTTGTTTCTACTGTGCGTTCTCATTATTCAGCCGACGGTTTTTACTGCTTTTTTTTTTTTTGCAACTCGATTCGAGCTTTTTAATTATTGATCCCGATGGAACGTACGCTGATTTCCAGGTACACATTGTTTTATGCATTTCAATTGTTTGTGACTCAGTTCTTGTACTTTAATTAATAAGGCCATTTAGGGTGAAATTTAGGTTCCACTGTAACCCGATCGAAGACAAGAAAATCGTCGTCGAGCCGCGACGATTTCATGCGATTTTAAAGTTTTTCGCGCATGGAATATATTCATTTATACTGTACACTTTTATTTGTCAGACGATTTCTTTTTTTGCAACCCGATTCAACCTCATCCAGTATTCTTCTCAATGAAATGTCCTCTAACGGCCAAATACATATTGTTTTATATTTACTTGTAATTGTTTGTGACACAGTTCTTATCTTTCCATTAAAAAGGCCATTTGGCCTAAAATTGAGGTTTCACTGTAACTCGATCGAAGCCAGGAAAAATCGTCGACCCGCGACGATGACGATTCTGATTAAACTTTTTCCCGTGAATCTCGTCTAGACACATAAATTTATCCGAAGGTTTGTAGTCGATTAAGTTTTTAAAATATATGTTGAACTCACCGAGTGTTCATCCAGTAGTAGATAATGGGATTTACCATGGCGTTGGACATCGCGAGCCAGTAAAAACTCAGATAGACGTGCTGTACGTAAGTGGTTCCCGTAAAGTGTTGATGGTGATAGAGAAAAATGAAGAATCCGTGATACGGTAACCAGCACACCGCAAATATTGTCACGACAATGATAAACATTTTTACCACCTGCGGGAAAATCGAAGGTAGAGAAGTAAAAAAAAAAAAAAAAAAAGTAAAAAATATAACTGACAAAGTATGATCGTTATCAATTAATTATCCTTCGACGAAACTTGACAGAAAATTCTTTCAAAGCATGCCGCGCGAATTCCTGAAGTGAACTGAAGGAAATTAGCTTCGCGTGACGTTGATAAGATTCTTGAGCAATTAAAGAATTATCGGCAAGGTATAATGAGGAGGAGAAGGCCGCTACGTTGACTGGAGCTTCCGAGCTTTTAATTAACGTCAAAAGTGAGCAATTCAACTGCGTCTAATCTCTGCATCCGGTCCAGACCGGAGTCTGCAGGGCAACGGAGTTTCGGGTCGGTTTTAGTCTCGGGAAACTTTGCCGCGTGTTTGATAGTGTTTCACGAAGGATGAGGTGTAACCGATACTCCAGCTCGATCGTATGTCAAGAGTTATACCGGCCAACTTCGGCGAAACTCCGAGTACCCATAGCGTCAGCATATAATCGATATATGGAATCCGTCTGGCTCCACGATCGGTCGCGCTTCGTAACGTATAGTGGATACATCGAGGGCTGGACGTCGTCTGAACTTCAATTTACAAGGTGGCAGAAGCTAAAGTTTCAACTGACAGACGATTGATTTTGCATGATTGACAGCGATCGACTTGACGACCCTTTTAAGGACGATTTGGTGATAATTTTGTAGGGTAAGTCCGGCTGATACGACCATGATTTTTTAAGCAATGAAAATTAGAGGTGTAACGTTAAAGGAAGCCTTTAAAGTGTAGTGGTAGCCAGCTCTAGAAACATCGAACTGAAGTAATTCACTCAAAACTTTCGATATTTTCGATGCGTGATTTAATTGCAGCTCTATAAACAAGTACTTGCGATCTGTCCACACTAATAAAGGTAGTCGATCAGGCCCAGAGGAGCGTAGAAGGATCGCACAAAATACGTCTTAATATATTTTATGTTCTCTACATGAATTACAGAAAGACACTAATTATCTCTCTCAAATGTTTCACATGTCAAACTAAAAAGAAAATGGTTTTACGTCGTAAAACCATTTTCGAATTTTCGGTGCAAGCATATTGTATCCACACATATACTAAAAACTGTGCAAACGGCAGCGCCATTCGTTTGTTACGTCAGAAGATATTGTGGGTTGTCATATCACCCGCGTGGCAATATCACCCTGACTTACCCCATACTTTTCCAGATGGGATAAAAAAATTTTTTTTTAATAAACTATACGAGAGGTACGATAAAATTGGACCGAACTTATTTAGGGAGAAAAAAAGATATACTAATTTCCTGATTCGTTAAACAATTGTTATTTTTTTTTCTTTATCGATCTGTTGACGGTCTATGATTCTTGTAAGATTTTTGTCGTTTCACCCTACTGAGATTCTAATCGAAACATTTTTGTTGGGAATACATCATGTAGCCACGAAGCACCCTTAATCGATGTCGTTGATTGCCCTCTTCTGCCAAGGTTGATCGTTTTATGAATGTTTTATTCTTTTTACTAAAGAAAACAATGAGGTCGTCTTTCGAAAACGTCATGATTGTTATTTACCTTGCGCTTCGATTTCATGGATTCCTTCTGATGCTGAGTGTGCTCCCCTATGGATTTCGAGCCCCACAACTTTCGGCCCATGAGCGTGTAGCAAACCGCCATTACTGTCATGGGTATGAGGTATGTTACCCCAAGGAATACTAAGTTATATCTGAAAAAAAAAAAAATCAACGCGACGTAACGTGTGCCGATAATCGAATATAAAATCGGTATCGAGAGGGACGCATAAATTCTTGTACGTTATTCGGTGATGCGTCACGTATCGCGATAAATGTATGTTATATCAGTAATGCTAGATAAGCGATTATTCGAAAACGAAACGAATTTGAATGTCGACTTTACTTCGCACGTAAAAAACCAAATTATATTACGACCTATAGTGAGAAAAATAAATGGTTGGATTAATCAAGACGCAGTTCAAAAATAAATGGTTGGATTAATCAAGGATTTACGTTTGAAGGACGTGCGTCCAAAGATGTTATTTGGTTAGTACAATAATAAAAAGATGATTGTTTGAATCGTTTAAAGCAATCGTTTAACAAAACAAAGCTTTATTTGTACCAAACAAATAACAGCTTTGAACGTATTTCACTGCGACTTTTCATTGATTAAAAACATTTTTTTTCTGTGTTGCTCAGGTGGACAAAAATCGTGGAAATAGCGTGCGCTTTTTTTTATCATTGTTCGTCCATCTAGATCGGCTTTGTACAAATTTCGATTGTTCCGGAACACTGCGCGCAAGCATTCGTGCAAACACCTTCGTGCATATCACATTTATTTGAACTCTGTACGCTTCCGAGAAATGACGATGCATCGTGCGAACCTTTCGAGAAACGACATTTTTCTGTCCGCCTTCTTCAAGCGTTGTGTAGCGTCTACAATTCACTTAACGTGGCGGTTCAAAATGATTTTTCAGCAGTACCATTTTATATATCCATCGTTTGTCTTTTTTTTTTTACTGACAAGTGTTTGCAAAAAGAGACGCTGATGGAGCAGCCGAAATACATTACCGGTGGCTGAAATTTATCTCGTCCCTTTTTTCACAGCGAGATTTATTTGATCGCGACGACAATGGGTCTCTTTGGTCTCTGTAACATTTATATTGTATTGCTGAGCCAAAAAAGTAAAAAAACCCATCGGTCGATTGTTCTTGGAAATTGTTCTGTAAAGCTCCGTGTGAGAAAATCATTCAATTATTTCCTGACAAATCGATTAATTTTGTGGATTAAAGCGATTTTATGATTTATTATTATTATTATCATTGTTGTATTATTTTTACCCCCAAGTTGTGAGTTGACGCGTCGTTGGGTAGACAAGATGTCAAGCAAGCGGACAAACGATGCTGTCGACACGGTTACGTCTCAATGTGCAGACATTTAAATCTATCTGGAAATTTCTCGCCCGACACTGCGAGACTTAATCTCCGGAATGAATTAAATTCTGACTGGAGAGAATCGTCGTATAACGTTAGAATAAAGTGATTTCTTTTTTCATACGCTCCGTAGAGCACGTGCTGAGTTGTACCATTGTCAAGGCGCAGGTTTAACTCGATTACTTCACATTTCGAAAAACATGCTTAATCCACCTGACGGTAATTTGGTCGGAGTACTTCTAAAGCTCCCTCCGGTATCCTGCAAAGCGGCTCGGTTTGTCGCGCACTTAATGATACACATGTACTAATTTCGCTCGAGAGTTTCCTCGACCACGACTGATTGAGAGCATACTCTTTATCTTAATGTGTTGCACACGTGTATTATAAGTAAAAAAAAAAAAATACGTAAGCTATACTCGAGCATCGACGGTGCGGAGCGTCTGACAAATAATCGCGTAAGTTGGCGGCCAAAGGTTTAAAAAAAAATCAATCCAACGGGAAAAGATGTTATGCTCGGGGTATTGAGGAACCTTGAGTTGCAGTGATTGGAAAAATCTGAAACTGTGAAAACAAGAATTTCGAATACTGGATGCCGTCTCCACCCGCGGTGAGAAAAATATCGAAATACGAAACGCTTCGTTCCGACCGTCGGATATCACTTACATGTGCTCGGTTTTGCTGTTGAGATAATCACCGTCCGGCCACAGGAGGTAACAAACGATCCGGGTCTTTCCGTTCGAGTACCTGCGAGAATCATCGAAAAAATTGCGTTATTTGGCGGAATGAATTTGGTGAAATTTCATTTTTTTGCATTTCACAAAATGCAATTTTCCAAAAATACGGAATGTGATAGTAGCTTCTCGCTTTTGTTATTTGCAAATGTGGTTTTTCTAGTTAATTACAAAAAATCATTGGAGACTTTTAAACTATAGGCAAAAATAAAAATTATAAAACTGCTTCATCGTGCCTTAGCAATTTGGAGTTGATGTTGTTTGTCGCGATCCACATCGACAACGTATTTTCCGCCGAGAGGCGTCTTTGGCGTGGAGAATCGGCCGTTCGCGACTTATATTGAAGGACTCTACTCTCCGATGCAATATTGGATGCCCAACTACGCCGTATCGGTGTAAAAAGTTTCAAGTACGATATTTCCTCGATAACGATTGCTCGGCTCGTTTGTTTCTCGACAAACAACGAATTCCACCGAGAACAAAATTATCGCAAACATTTTGCACTTCGAGCGGCGCCAATAAAACGAAACGAACCATTATTGCCACACGCGCTAAAGGAATAATTGGTAAGAGGGACGCAATTTCTCTTGAGTTCTTATAGATCAGTGAATTTTTTAACGCTCAAACGATTACGGAATTTCGCGAACTTTTCTCATTAATGAAAGCGTGTTTCTTTCGGTATGTTAATTTTTTTTTTATATTCTTCTTCTCGCTAATTGGCTGAAAAATAATATACTCGACGATCTTAGCTGGTCGTAGAAGTGCGTCGCGCACGAATCGAGTATCGATTAATACATTGCTTCTCTATAATAAAAACCACTGTTCGATTTAGATGAACTTGACCGTACTTAAACGAATTAATTTGAGTAAAAAGATTTTTTTGTTCTTTTCGTCCACGGAATTCGAAACGCGACATAAGATTACCTTCTGGTCAACGTTGTGGAGTAAAACAGGCACGGCATAGCCAGAACAGCCGACGCTAACCAGATCAAGACCAGCGCGACTATTGTTCTTCTGCGTGACATGTGATGCTTCAGCGGTCGCATGATTGCCACGTATCTGCAACAGAAAATGTTTAACATTCGTAACGTTTCGTTTAGCCCACTCAATTTTACCGAAACAATGATCAACAGTTGCCGCACGTAGCGTGCTAACGAACCCGATAAAGTTCCGACGTGAACATTAATCGGGCGATACGAAGACAAAAAGAAAAACGCACGACGATAATCTGAATCGGAATCTTCGAAAATACATTTATCACTCGCGCGCGTGTCGCGCATTGCGACACCTGTTACCCCTAACGGATAACCCGAGCTCGAATTCAGGGCTCCACTCTTGATATGTAACGGACGCATCGATCTTGACGATAAACCGGCTCGTGCCTTGTACTACGCTGTGCTCATTAAAGACGACAGACGACGACGGAAACGGTTCAACGGTTTCCTTGACATTAATTGCGGATGTGGAATTGTCGGGTGTCGACGCTACGGTACATCTCGGATGGATCATGTTAGACTTAGCCGTGGATGCTGAATTCAAAGCCAATTATCCGGAACGGGTTTGACGTGCCGTTCCGTTAGCTCGTGAGATAATACCCGAAGAGCCCGTCTATGAGTGGGTAATCTTATCGATTGCCGGATGCTCGACGAAGTTCACACCCCGACGGCATTCAACTATGCGGGGGGAGGATTATAATTACAATTACGGTAAAAGTAATGCTCGTGACCCATAATTCTTAACACGACAACTATACTGAAGCACTACCGGTCGATATTCGACACTTCTACCATATAGTAATAGCAGTAGTAGTAATTATACTGTTAGCTGACTAACGAATCGTTGTTCTCAGTTGTAGATACCAGGTAATTGCAGCTTATCTGTAAAAAGAATATACTGTAAAAAACAAAATTTATACCAATCCCTAGTAGAATTTTTAGAGCGTTAAATCCGACTCTGGCTTTGCATTATGAATCGTCGAATACGAGACTAGTTAGCTGGGAAAAAGTCCTCTCAATACGCCCTTTTCGGGTCCTCAATCGTACAGACTGCATGTATTATAATTATAATTCTCGAAACATATAAATCGCATGTAATTGTAATTCTCGAAACTATGAGATGATAGAAGCGACAACTTTCAGTACACGTTTCGTTCGGCGTGAAACGTTTGCTAAATTAACTTTGAATTGTATTTTATCAAAGAAAAGTTTTACCTCTTGCGACTCGGATTCAAGCACCGCGCAATAATGCTTTTATAAAAAGAGGAACAAAAAGTGAATGGAAAAAAAAAACACGTGATTTGTAGGCTTCTAGAATTTTCTGACTGGCACGGTGGAGAATACATTCATCACTCTTGAAACGGGAAAGAAAACTTGTAGTGGAAATCACAAGCGTAGCAATTCCATTTGCAGGGCGGCTCGCAGCACTGCCACTCGATATTGGAGGAGAACGAGGAGAGACAGACGTGCGATACTGATTTATTATTGCGTAAGTGGCTCGACATTTCCGTCAACATGCTCTTTACCCATCGATCCTTGACGTGTTATCCTGACGCAACGACACTTCATCGAAGTTCGAAAATTATTATAATAATATCAGTAGGCGACGAGAAGATACTTCACCTTTCGGTAAAGTAAATCATATTAACCATATAAACCATGAGCATATTAACCGAAAAATCATATCAGCCATGAAATATCAAGTTGTTTTAAACCTTTGATGGAAGACATCAAATATACGCACTTTCAAGGACTCAGCTGTGATTACATAAATAACGCCAGGTTGACGGAATATTCGCTCTCGAAGGAATTCTGTTTTAATTAAAAGTTTCAAATCCTGCGAAGACCATTTTTTTTTTTTTTTTTTTACACTTTTACGTATCGATCTCGCGATAATTTTTCATCTCCACCAACCGTTAGTCATTAAAGTTATAGTTACGATATTTGCGTCGAGAAGAATTACAATTTTCTCCAAAAGTGAACCTGGCAATTGGCAACCGAAGTTTAACATAAATAATTGCACAAAATTAAAACTCCTACTTGTTTTCCAGTGACATTTTTGATTATGAAGGTTCTTTATATCTGTGAGGTTGTTTTGACGATCGAAAAAAGCGTGGATTGTCAAGCGAATATTCAATTAAATTAACCCCCCTCAATTACTCATTGAGATTCCTTTACAAGCGCTTACCATACACAGCGTCGCGGTCGACGTTCCAGACTTAACTATCGTTTAGTACGAAGGGAAAATTGTCTCTCGGCGACGCAAAAACATCCATGTCATAGATCGTTTAGGAAAATCGAGTAAAATTCCATTGCATACATTGCTAGGTGCACTAAATTTTCAGAAACGTTCAAAAAAAAAAAAAATTAAAGTTAAACCCGAAGGATGGTTTCCAATGGAAAATGTAATTATCGACCTCTGTCGATAACAGAAACACTGTCAGCATTATCGACGTTTGCCTCAGTTATCGGAAATCTTTTGGACAAAAGCCGAAGAAACAGGGAACGCGACAGACAGATTAAAGACCATTGTAAATTTACCGGGTTGCGATGACAAACGATCTCGAAAAAAAAAAAAAAAAAAAAAAAAAAACAGAAAAAACAAGAAATGTAATCCTGCGATCATATCTTTCACGTGCGCGCTATGAAGGCTGTACTTTACAGTGTTTGCAATATGCAATCATGATACCACGCGCGACAAATATCTCACCTCGCTAGCTGATCTGTTAGCGGTACCGTCGACATTCGCCGGAGGGCAAGCAATGAATTATTTGTTCGCGGAGGTTCCGGCGAGAGGTGCGGTCAGTCGATCACCACGTCAGGAACACCGGGCAGAGGATATCTGTAGCTGAACTGTACCGTGGTAGGAGTATCTTGTCGGATAAACGTGGCTCGAGAATTCTCTCGTGGCTCTCCGTAAAACTTTTCACGGCATGTTTTTTTTTTCTCTTTATTTTTTTTTTTGTTTTACCCGAAGTCTCAACAAGCTTTACAGTTTCATTTGGCCTCGAAAGAAAGGAGAAGTGTGAGAAAGTATATTTTGCATGAACGTGCTCTTTCGTGATTTGCGTTACTGGCGAGCAAGAAAAAAAAAATGTTGATAACGTCTCGGATCGCACAGCTGACTGACGCGAAATCTGACATCGCAGCACGGCAGAATTTAAATTTTCATCGATCGTTCACCGTCGGCAAATGTATTCCGTGTGATGCCAAGTGAGATACGTCTTGGAACTATCCTGAGTGTAAACTAATGACCCTTACGGGTCACGTACGCCTGGAGATTAAATGTCAAGATGGCTGTGGCATCTTAACTGAAAGGCCGGAGCCCTTGTAAGCTTCGAGACAGATTATTGAAAATTTTTGGGCGCGGATGGAGGGATATTTTTTAACACTGTAACTCATTTGTGAGGTGGAAAATCAACCGGGACGATATTTAAAAACTTTTAGACTTAGACTTTGGCCAATTGTTCGTTACGTTTTGAGCTGTAAGTGTGATTTTCACCGCCTAAACTTTAATAAAATCAAATTTGCCTCACGCCATTCGCTTTCATATTAAAAAACGAAAAGATTCATCCGCAGAAAATCCCACTTACTGCTCATAGGACCTTTGTACGTAGACGAAATACGTGGGGCGGATATCTGGACCACTCATGAGTTGAAAGTTAAAAACATGATTCATGAGGCGCAGGGTTATAATTAATCATAAAATTTGACTACGTTCCGATATAAAGTTACTAAAGTAGAGTGGCCGATGTTTTTTATTCATAGATAAAGACCATCTTTAGCTCGGTGTCAATCGATAAGTTACAGAGATAAAAATTAGAATGTACGTTATATATTTTTTTCTCGCAACTTCAGCCCCCTTGATTATTCTGTAGGTTTTTGTGTACGTAAATGAATAAACGAAATTGTGAACAAATACCAACTTTTTCTCTGCCGCGAAACGAGCTCTGCGGTGTCATTAAAAATTTGAAAGGGAGCGAAGAGGCGAAAGTTTGCCAGGAATTTCGCTTTTTCGCGGATCCTTCTTGTATCTCGCAAATCCTAACTTTCGGGATGGACATATGTATGATCTGTAATTTCTGAAGGCCCCGCTGATGACCTGTGAAACTCGTTTTACTATCTTTCACGCCGAAAAGGTAGACTCGATTTTGAGGGTCCAAATTCCGACCCGGCACATTTCTTCCCGACTGACCTCCGTGACAGAGTGAGAGAGATCAGAGTCGATATCGAAGGGGTGACACGAAGTATCTTGACTGAAGCTGACGAGACCCGCGAAACAAGTCGTGATCAAAGGGAAAACTTTTTCCCCTCGCTCTTTTCAAACTAATGTAATGTATTTCGCAACAGTATGAATAAATCTTGACGATATAACAGAAGCATCTTTCACATATATATATCTATCTGTCTCTATAGTATAAAATTATTTCGACGCTGTCGTGTTCAAGAATCGAAACGGCCATGGTCAAATAAAACAAGGGGTGAAATATTATATAAGTCCCCTTATTTGGGGGAAGGGGGGGGGGAGGGGCGCTGAAATATTAAAAGTCCTCTTAGAGAGGTTGGATTGAGGGTGGATGTGTCACTCAAATATCGTTTACCAATTATTTTACGGAAAATTCTATGTTCCTTGGGGCTCTTGTCCCTGGCCTTGATTATTCTAATTCTCTATTCTAAGTAAGTTTTAGAGACACTCATCAGGAGCAGGAGCCCTGATAACTATTTCCTTACTATACTATTTTTTGCATGTCTCTGTCAGTTGAAAAGAAGTTATTTTTTTTACTGGAAATACGACACTTCCGGCCCGGAAAACTTTCATTGCCCTTACCGTATGGGTTCAACAATATCAGCTGTTCGATATAGTGACATTACACTGGATCGCCACGTCGCGAGACAGTTACACGTGTTCGACTCTAGAAACGAGAGAACAACAACGCCATTTTCATGAATATTAAGATCTCTGTCTTTCAGCGTCGTGCGCTTGACGGCTGAGATATTGCGCGTTTGCGAAACAACGCTCTCGTCGCGTACGCGTTATCACGTGAAAACGGTATCGTTGAGAATGGCGAAGAAATGTAATTTCCAAGAATAATAATAACTTCGTGTCCATCTCTATCAGAATAGACGTGAAAGTGTATTTTTTCAAAAGCATTCAAACATAAGTAATGTGTCACGAAAAACGTCTCTATAAATTGCAGCCGTAAAGTGATTATAATAACAATTACTTCAGTCGGTGCGAAAACGGTAGTTTTATATACGCTTCGCGTGCGTAAAAACTCTATTTTCACGCTTTGTGAAGTAAAACTTCGAAAGATACTCGTGTTAAAAAGTTTTGCTTAACTCGTGCGATTGCAACACTCACTTTCGGCTCGGGCTGCAAACTCACACTCGTTACAAAGTTCTATCGCACTAATATCGTAAATTACTATTTTGTAATCGGTCCCCTTTAAGAATTTTTTTTTTTTTCGAGTCGTTATAAATTTACATTGTATTAATTTCCATTATGGTAATTTATATTATGTTAATTTGCATTATGGTAATTCACATTATGCTAATTGACATCATCATCTTCTTCGGTAACACTTTATGTACAAATGGTATGATCATCACTTTTACGGATTGAGGTTCTCTTCCATAAATGATAAAATCTGACGATCGAGCATCTTACGCACGGAAATTGGTGCAACCGTTGCGTATAATGTGTTTATACCTTCGCGAACAATGTATGCCGTCGACATTCCGCGCTTTACCCATGTGCCAGAGTCCGAGCACGTAGATTTCTATTGTGCCTCGTGCATGTACATAGCCGAGCAACATATTTCCGATAAATTGTACAGATTACCCTTGCATAATTCAAATAACAACATTTTATGGAAAGTTCTGAATTCTGCAAAGTTTTGCGTGGAAAGTGGCTACGATTCTCGTGTTCTTTTCTCCGTCTCTCCCTCGCTCTCGCACTCGCTGAAAATTCTTTTTTCACTCCATCTATGTGCATTTTTTTCACTCCATCTATGCGCCAGAGTCCAAGCACGTAGATTTCTATTGTGCCTCGTGCATGTACATAGCCGAGCAACATATTTCCGATAAATTGTACACATTATCCTTGCATAATTCAAACAGCAACATTTTATGGAGAGTTCTGAATTCTGCAAAGTTTTGCGTGAAAAGTGGATACGATTCTCTTGCTCTTTTCTCCGCCTCTCTCTCGCTCTCTCACTCGCTGAAAATTATTTTTTCACTCCATCTACGTGCATTCTATCCCTCTCATCTGCCCGGTGCTATCGGAGTGCAAAGTAAATAACGTATGCATCGTTGCCCAAAGGCTACGATGCTGCGGCGCAAAAGCTGAACAACGGGGAAATAAAAAGAATAGCGCAGAACGAGTTTCTACGGAATTTTAAGGTGAAATTAACTTGTAAACGAGGAGAAAAACCGAGCCGCATTAAAAAAAAAAAAAAAAAAATTCTAACGCGATATCGCCCCCGCTCCTACTGCAAATACAGACAAACGATCTCGATAAAACTGCACAAAATTTATAATGCACACGTTCTCGATACTCTGCGTGTTTATTTTTCTCGTGCTTTGTAATGGCATTGGAGATTAAAAAAAAATCTGCGTTCGTCAAACAAATATCAACAGGCTCCCAGGAATAATCAATATTTAATGTCGTTTAATTCACGCCATATTTACCCTCGTCCGATCAAAGGATTTCAATCGCTACTTTCCTGAAATATATTTCACAATTTGCGTGTAATTTTTTTTTTTTTTTTCAAATTTTCTATAATCTTCGTCGGTTTGCTGACGAATTATTAAAATAAATACATGAAAAAAGGAGATGAATAAAAAATTAATCTCGCTTTGCGTATCGCGGTTCGAACTCGATTCGGACAAACCTGAATCCACTGTGTAGACTGACGTACTGTATATCGACCGCGCGTTACAGTAGCGGTAACGTGCCTGGACTCTGAATAGCGCTAACAACCTATTGCACGATATCGGTAGGGCTAATGTAGTTACCTTGATACATGCCAATGTTTCCAGGAAAATTTTATTGCCATGCACATCGCCAGCCGTTATTACGACGGGTAAAAAAAAAAAAAACACATCGTGATCGTACCCATGCAGCCCAATTAACGATGCAAAATAGCATGTCAGTACGCGATCCTATCGCAAGTAATAATAAGAGGTAATCTCTTTACCTCCACTTGTTTTATTGCTTCTTTTTTCGACGCAATCTGAATCACCGACGCGTCTCAATGACAGAGGTGTCGCTATTCCAGAGAATGTTTGTGCAAAAATGGAACGACACTTTAACGGGAAGTGTTTATTCGATGGGCAAGTAACTCTAGGAGGAAAACAATAAAGCAACACTACTATTGCACACGCTATAGGCGAAGAATGCTTGATAGAAAAAACGCGCGGTGTCATCGAAATCGGGCGACCCAGATATGGATGAGATCAGGAATAAATGAAGCGAAGAAGTCGAAGAGTCAATGAAAAATAGGAACGTGCAGAAAAGTGCTATCAGGGTTCATTTCGAGGTTTCGTTCATTTGAAAACTCGCACGTGCAACATATAAAACAGCGACAAATGGCGTACGAAAACACGCTTTCGATATTTTTTAAGAAAAAGAAACAATATAGTGAAACATCATTTTTTTGTTTGTAATAACGATCGAAGTCTAAAGAAATAGGTGTGATTGCGTGGTATCGCATTTTCTGCGACGGCAAATCGTCCATAGCTTCGCCTGCGGGTGAAATAAAATAATGAAACAAAAGAAGATTTTAAGTCCTAACCTCGCCTTGCACGCATTCGTTGTGAAACAACTGTTATTTCTGTAGTCGGATAGCGCTGATTTAACGCCACGCCCGGGAAATACATTGAACAAAAAATACGGTACGAAATATATTCAGCCGCCACGCGGGTCGATGATTGTCTCATTCGTACCGGTAATTGAGTTCTACGACCAGGTTACAATGGGGGTCACCAAACGTATCCATGGGAAAAAGGGAAAATAGCGTTGTCAGCGAAATTGCACATTCCAAATGGTATACGGGTATTTCCAATTGTGCGCGCGTTTTTTCCGGTCGTAATACGCTCAAGAAGTCACCCATCTGGACGCATTTCACGTAACGATAATCTGCACGAAACCCGTCGTGAAACGTGGTCGCATTGAGCAGTAGCTTTTTGAATGCTAATACAGTCAAGAATGGCCAGCCGGGATAAATTACAAGGGAACTTTAATGATAATCGAAATTAGGATCAAGACAAAATCGGAAGAGAGTACAAATTTTAATGGTTTTTACAAGTAATTTAAGTTAAAAAAAAAATACAGAAAAAAATAAAAGTGGGTATCTTCGTTACATGTTATCTTTGTTATCAACATGATAGCGTCGGGACAACACATTATTTTCCAAACATTATTTTTGTGTACATTATGGTGTACATTATTTTTCTATATAGATTTTTTAAGACCGCATTGCAAGCTTCAACGGCAATTCAATACTGATTTTTCATCAATGTCCATCTCGTTGTGGTACTTCAACGTCATTGACAGAAAGTTGATGCTATTCCAGGGAAGCAATCGATGCTGTTCATTGCACTCGGTCGATGCTTGCTCAATGACAACATTCTGGACGGTAGCGTAATTATTGTCAACATTAAATGTGTTAACAGCGGACAAACAGAGCTTTCCCTTTTCTGCTATATTCACACAGATGCGGTCCAATTAAATGCTACCATTTGCGGTCCACCATAGTGAATGGAATATTAATTGGTTTCCTGGAATACGGAATGATTCTATCAGAACATCTCCGTTAGACGTCACATGAAAGGAGCGCGCAGTATAAATAAATGCAAGTAGTATGCATTTACGTTTGTGCCTCGGGAAGCAGCAATTTCCGTTCATTTTCGATATTTAATCATTGGAAAATTAAGGAACCAACAACGGGAAAAACGTGTACATTTAAATGAATAAATTAATTTAAATGAAACTTTTCTGGTCCAGCAAAAACGTTGAGACAAGGTTCTTCTTATAAGTTCTCCGACCCTTTGTTTTTCAGGTACGTAACAAGATTGCTCGAGATTCATTTTGGCATCGTTGCTGACTTCTATAAAACCAGCTCTGGTCGTTATTCGCCCACTTTATCCAGATGTCGGAGCGCTTGGGAAACTTTCGTGCATATATATAACTGTCAAAGTTTCAAAAGCGCATGCCAGAAAGTTGACAAAAGTTTCTCGACGAAATAACGAATATTGGTGTGCTCGAGAGATAGAGAAAACCGGCACACTTCATATATGATCGACCAATTTATGTCCGGACTCAAGCGCGCAGCTACAGTAAGCAACAGCGACAGCAACAAAAATTCTTCATGCCTCCCGAACTCTTGGAAGTTTCCGACGTGGGCGATAATGTACGATTTGAGCAAATCTCTTGTGAACGACGAAAGTGCCAGTTGAACTATATTTTATATATAGCTTAATGTAGTTGATTGTTCCAGTACGACAACGAAGATTAATAGTGAACCAAGTTTTCACTCTGTCGGAGGGTAAAAATATTGCCACCCAACTACCGTAACTTTAACTGGAAAATCCGCATGGCTTTTCTGCTCCGATTCATTTATAAAATTATATTTTTAAAACTTTGCTTCGCAAAATTTTCGAGTTGTTCCCGGATAATGAAGAATATTTCATTTACCACCGAGCGGCAGTGGCTTTTCCGTGATAAGCCGCTTCTGGATAGAGCAAACAATCGGCGGCGAACGGCGGATGCCCTTTTTTTAGCATCCCCGACGTTGAAATCCGCACGCTTCGGATCGTAAATAAAATGAACTCTGGACAACGAAAAATTATGACAGGGGATGTCAATGGTGAATGGAAAACAAAAGTTGATTCGAACCCTCATTGCCCGAGTATAATATAGGAAGTCGAGAAACCTTCCGTCAGCGATCCTTCGCCTCTCGAAGTAAGATGGAATCTTCGAGTCAGCTGATCTTTATTTGACAAAGGAGATGTTTCTCTTTGACGAAGGTCAGATAAAAGATTTTGGGGCTGGTCTCGAACGATTTGTAATAAACGTTGGAATTTTTTTGTCTGTGATAGGCGGTGTACCAATCGATTCCATCAACTCGGTTCAGCCACGCGGCAAGCCCTCTCGAGTGTCAGAGTTTCATCCTCCTCCAACTTCGCCCGTCATTCAGTGAACAACCTTCCCTCTCGGGTATAACTTCAGCGCAAAACACATACACGCCGGTGTCCTTTTCCTATCAACCAACTTGAAAAACGGAAATAAAACAAAAATTATTTTGACTGTACATGAGTGTCTGACCTTTTTCACCCGCCGCATCTATTCTCTTAACTTTTCTTCCTCTGTTTGGGTATAGAGACTGAGCCCAATAATTGTTTATTCGTCTCTCGGTTTTTTTAATCTAGCAAGTACGGTTTTTAATATTTTTTTTGCAGCCCACTTCACTATGACAAAAAATCAAAGTTGAAGCGATCTTAAGAATAAATTGTATCTCATTTGCTCAGCGACTGGCAGCAGCGATCCTCAGCATATGACTTCCCCTTCCAGGGTTTGTCTGTCAGTCAGAGATCCCAGACCGTTACCCACGCAAGTAGCGACTGGGAACAAATCAGCTTACTTTGAGGTACGACCGCAGATGGTCGCTGGCTCAGACATGTCGGTTTTCATTCTCTAAGCGCATATCGAAAGCGCTTTCAAAAATGTCCTTTCAAAAATGTTCTTTCAAGAACTATTTTATCTTCGAATGGAAAATAAAATAGCTGTATCTTGCATACATCGGCGCAGACAAAAGTACCTGCTACTGGCGAGACGCTCCTACCAATGCATATTTACACACACGTGTACCGTGAAGTAGCGTACGCAAGAGAGTTAAGCTGCTTTTCCACAGCCCCAAGCGGACTGTCCTGAAAAGCGGAAGCTTTGAGAAATATAACGACGCCGGTAAATCGGGTTACTTTGGTATGGTACTATTCCGTCACTGCGCGTAGACACGCGTAACATAGGAGGACAACTGGTAGCGGTTCGTTCCGCAGCTTCCTCCCGGTACATCTTAGATGCAACCCGATGAACATCCTTGGATCATGTCTCATGCGATGGTTCCACCCGCGGCTTCGGAACCGTTGTAACACAACTCTTGTTAGTAAACTGTCTGATTAATCTACGTGCTCCGCAGTGTATCGCTATAGCAGGCGTGACTAAAATCAGAACGACGAATTTCCCATCTACAAGCGCACAAAGCCCGTCTTTCTGATTGTAGCATACTAAATTATGTTCCTCGACTCCATTTCCGGGAAGAGGACCGTTGTCCTGTACACACAAACGTACCGCGGGGGGCTTCGTTGGACAAATAGCTTGAATATCCGTGCGCTGATGATGACATTTCCGTACACTTGGACGGTACAAGAGCGTTTATTGTACATTTACCTTGATAGGTGAAATTTCCACGCGGGAGTTCGGCACTTTATTCAGTCGTTTGAACAAAAGAGATGTAAATTTAAGGTACTGTATACGCGGGTCAGCACATTGTCCGCGCTGTATTTTTGACGGCGATAGCTGGCTGCGAATCCAGCACGCTGTCAGAACGGACCTCCCTCCATCGTAAATTTCGGGAGAACGTCCAACGCATCGTTATGATTTTTAGCGGAATGCACAAAGCTCAACTCCGTAGACACGGGTAACTGATGCAAATCGTATGCGGAATAATAACTTTTTGGGGATATTGTGGCTGTGGATGAACCGTTACAACATCGGTGAACATTCGATGTTGCCCTATAAGCCAGCCAACGTAGGCGTAACAGTTTCGAATTAATTATTTCACGGCTTACCGAGCGTCGAAAAACGACGAATACGCGTTATCTTCTGTTATCTCATTGGTAGCGACGTCATACATACGCAATGTTTTGCTGATGAAAAACACCGAAAATCATGGTCCATTTGATTCGGGCTCGGAGTTTTATATGGAACCTCGAGCCGGGAGTGAAATGGACGACCGATTCGTGATCAGCATCGAGAAACAAAAATACATCGACTTTTGGGGCTTTTTCTTAACATGAATTTTTTTTTAGGTCGAATTTTCCGCACTTCTCCATCAGCACGAAGTAGTTTCGCCGTGGAGTTGAAATGTCCATTTCGCAATGATGTATCGTGTACAAAAAGCGAGAACGTTTTAAGAGAACTCCATGAAGTGGGTATCGTTTTTCAGTGAGTTCGGCGCGCAACGAATTTACCATGTTTTCGGTCACGAAAAATCGCTCGTACGATAAAAAAAAAAAAGAAACTTGAATGTGCTCGCCGCTACCGGTGGAAGCGAAGAGGATAGCGAGTGGAGCGAGTGACTTCGGAAAATGGAGTGACGCGGGAGCGATTTTTCATCACCTTCGCTATATCGCTGGACCGTGAAAATCCTTTATCCTCGTGATCTTGCCGAGTTTATCCCTCGAGTGAACTGAACGGTGAACTTTTTCAATTGTCCTGTAATGGTGCGATACAAGCCAGAGTTTTCATAAAAGCACAACCGGAAGTTTGAGAGTACAATGGCGAAACTCTTGGTCTTTTGTTCTCCAATCTCTGTATCGTCTAGGCGAATAATTGTCGGAGAAAAGGGTGTATTGTTCCCATGTCTTGTTGAGATTCCCCCGACGGGATGCAGGGTCGAAGAAGAGTATCTTCCAGAAATCGGAGTTGCTGACGAACGAAATGGAGTTCGCGTATTTTTCTTCGCAATTATCCGTACACAATAACCGATCGATTTACAATGGGTGAAGCTAAGCGTTGAAACTTGTGTAACGCTTTCAACAAAAAGGCTACTAATACATTTAAAAACGCTTACGTTTGCTGATCCCCGTGTTGACAAAGTCACAATGAAATTGAATATTTAACTGACCTGTCGAACGATATGACGACGAGTGTGAACACGCTCGACGCCACGGTGACATTGGCGACGAAGTTGTTGACCGTGCAGTAAACCGCACCGAACGGCCAATCGGAATCGAGCATATAGATGAAATTGAATACGCAGTTGAGCAACGACATCATCAAATCCGCCACCGACAGATTGACCAGCAAGTAATTGGTGACTGTACGCATTCGTCGATGAGCTGGAAAAGAAAATTCACATGTCATTAATAAATCGGATTACACTCAAAGAATTCTCTGCACATTTTGTATGGCATGATGATCATAAAAGAAATGAAGAAATAAAATCCCGACAAAAACTATTGAGAAAGTCTGCGATAGCGTTACAGTTCTAAGCGTTGCAATGCCATGTGAAAATTTTAATTAAAGTTACTCCATTGTAGCTCAATGGAGGGGTGGGGTTTACAGTCTCTGTGTAACTTGGGTAAAAACGGCTCTCCAAGCTTTCCTAGTGCAACGCATAAAAAAGTTGAGCTGCTGAGCTCGCGAACTACAAAGCTATTTTTCAAATCAAAGTTCTTCAGGTCTTGCAGCAAGAAAGCGTGTGTTATTGAATTTCCTTCCACCATGAAATATCACACGTGGATCTGGACATCGCGTGAGCTAAATCGGAAGGGCGTATCTCACATGCTAAGGCACAGAAAATACGACCCTTTGACTCTAGTCACGCGGTTACACATATCAAAGTAAATCCCCTGGGATCGTGCACATATGAATTCTGGGGTTGTAGCGCACCGGTATTAACGATGAATTCCGTCTGAATGTTCATACGGAGGGAGACATGCGAATCCGATGATTGAGTTTCTCATCTCGTCCGAGCCGATCGATGCTCCGTCAACCGCACCGCTGCGTCACCTGAGGCCACGTGAATGTCGCACATAATACAGTCTTTCCGGTAAAGTGACGTGGTGTAGGTTCTCATCAATTACCAACGCGTCATATAAGGCACACTGAGAAGCGGAGGTGTAAAAGCCTAGTCAAAGATGTAAAGGATCATCCGATATCAAGTTTTTCTCGAGCGCTTTAAAAATGCACAAAGTGGTCATACTTTGACCCACGAAACGTCAGGAGTTAACAACTCCAAAGCGATCAATGTCGTTTTTCATCTTTCATAAAATATCCCCGAAAATCAATCGTAGGAAACGGTCTCGGTTGAAAATTTCTGCCATCGTTTTTGTGGTTCCGAACAAAGCCATCTACATTCAAACCCTTCCAAAGCCATCGGCATCCGTCGATTTCGACCCTCCGGGAAATTAGGGAACGCGACGAAGGATAGAACAAAGTGGATGTACGAGAGTGTGGCCAGATCCGTCACGGTTGGACAACGGTCAACGCGAACACTTCGTGCGTGCCGATAGAAGAGGGTGCATGACTGATCGGAAAAGAATTCCCCAGTGGTCGCTACAGAGGAGATAAACGAGAGACACAAGAAAAGCTGGCGTGAACAGCGAGAGACAAAAGTTGCTCTTATGCCGTTTGGAATACGAAATCGTTCACGCAGCAAAGTAGCTTTAGCGTTCGCCGAAAACCAAAAATACCAATCTCTACTGGTGTGGCCTGTGTTGGTGCATCTTTTGGTCAATAAAACCAGGAAATCCTTGCGGCGATATCACTATAAACGTTTCGATGTTCAATGGAACTCGAGTTTATTCAACGACTTGCATGAAACTCTCATTGTTCCTTGTTTTTCGCCGGCCACGATAAACAATGTTGCCAAATATGTCCAACTTTATTGGCGTTTGCCGTCAATGAATTCGAAAGGGATCTCCGAATCGATGGTCTCGATTCAAACCCCTGCACCGTGTAATTGATACACCCCAGTTTGTCACGGAACAATAGGACTCGGCCACTACAACTCCCGGAAGAGAAATGCTTCCTGCGGATTCCGACAGCACTGGTCCAGATCCTGGATTGCACAGTCCAGCGTCAACAAATTGATGGATAGGGTGCTTGGAAAGCATCGCAGTCGTCCTAGTCACGTCAATTCCGTCGGCGAAACCGCGCTTTCGCGTATTGCTCGCACGTCTCGTGTCAGAACGACGTTAACATTCCAGTGCTACGCTATAGTTCGCACCAACTGTCTTCCAAACTTGACTGGTAGTGAAGGCTCGCAATACTGCGGACTGGTGCTCAAACACTTTTGCTAATCCAACTCCCGAATTCCTTCGCAAGAAAACACACTCTATCATCGAAGCCGGAATACTTTCTTCATGATTTCCAAGAAGGCTCCAGTTGGCGAATTCTGGAAAAGGGCATTTCGTAATAGTGGCTTAACAGGTGGTAGTTCAGGTTGGATGGATGGCGAGACAGGAGGAGCCACGATGGCCGCAGTTTCGCGCTTGTCAACGACACATATCATGTTACCTCTCGCGTAACTCACGCTATCGGATACTTCCGAGTGTCGTTCAACATTCTGTTGTACAACTCCCGGTTATAGCTTCAGATCCGTGCTATGTTATCAGTCTCGTATTCGTTCTCTCCACTGTTTATGTGTTTGTCAAACTTTTTGTTTTCATTTTTACCCATGAAGAGATCACTTTTGGCAATGAAAATTGAACTTTAGATGCATTTGATAAATAAATTATGAGAAAACTTCTGATTCTCTGCGTGGTGTCATTTCCGCACGGAAAAGGGTGAAAGGTCGGCGGGGTGAGTTTTTCCGTTGATTGCATACATCAAGAAAATATTTCACTTCTCTGAGAGATAATACATCCGACGAAAAATCTGTATGAAATATGCAGGTCGGTATTGATTCGCTCATATTTTTTTGCTGATAGCGAAGGATTATTGAGTTATAGCGAAGGATTATTGAGTTTTGTCATAACAAAACTCAATCGCGTTAATTGATGCATACGGATGAATAAATCTGCACACTGCAATTTTGAATTATTTTTAGGAAAAAAAATATTGATGAATATTATACCGATCTCACCGGGATTTGCACGTAGGATGCGTCGAGGGAAAATGGTACAGGCCAGTGATAGAAGCAGACTAATGTGTATAATATTTGGACCATACTCGCTCATGTAAATCATGACGACAAACAATAAAAAATAATTTTTATGGAACGTTCGATCTACCTATCCGCGTGAAAGCGTAAATAAATCGAAATATGATACATTGCTAGTGCGCGCATCATTAAGCAATATCTGGAACTCGCCACACTCAAAACCCGTTCTATATGCGTATATCTTATATTTTTATGTTTTCCGCGATTTTCGAGAGGGATTTTTAAAAATTGGCGGATGATAAAAGAGGAAAAAAAATTCTAGAATAATTTATTGTATTAGACCGAAAGTGACATTGTACCTGAAATACGTCACTTCCAGCTTGAAAATCGCATTTTTCGACCGGAGGTTGCGTATTTCCGGCGTGACGTCACTTCCGGTCGAAAAACGATATGCTGGAACTGACCAAACACGGCCCGAATAAAACGATAATAATGCAAATATCGAACCTTGAATAATTTCGATAGAAAATCACAATATAGTGAGCCCACAAAATTTTTAGGAGTGGAAATTTTCTCCCATAGAGAAAGTCTAGATAAAATGATTGAGGTGCGAGTGGCGAAAGGAATATTTGGTTGATTGAATTGAACACTCACTTGATTGAACAAAAATTGAGTCTAATCAACTGAGTAATAGTAAACGATGGAGTTTCAATCCACCAAATATTCCTTTAGCAATCAGTGACTGCAAATTCATGGATTCAAGCCATGGATTATTCAACAAGTTTCCTACCGAAAACGGATGATTATTAAAGAAAACAAGTTCAAAAATGTCGAAGCGTATTGGCGTCGCTTCGTTCGCGCTATTACATAGCGACATAGAACAAAAGTTCTAATGGCAATCGTAAACGTCTGGATTGACTTTGGACCAAAAATGATATCGAACTTGTACGATCGAACTAAGTAAACCAGAATTTTTTTTATCACCCTTTGATTCGGCACCAAAAAAAAAATGAAAAGTCTACCTTTTTTATCACAGTTTTTCATGTTTTCCATCGCCATCTAACGGCACGAATTTTTTTAGCTCCACAAAGTATCCTACGTTGTGTGTATTTTCATAAAATACAATAGACACCCCGGTTTTTCCGTAATTCCATCGGGAAGCAGGATGATTTGAAAGTACCAAAAAATCGCGACATTTCCCAAAATGTGTTTCGGGCATAATTCTCATCGCTCGCCCTTTAAATCCTATAACAGATATATTTCTCTACCGCTGATCACGATTTTTTCCCATATCGTACTCGATATTTGATATGAAAATCTCATGTACGTGCTCACCGCCCCACTGGAAGTTTGGCGCGGGTCCGTTCAGGCGAATCGACGTGCTCATCGCAATAGTAAGCTTCATTTGAATTTAAGTGCTAAAGCCCGGAGAGTGCCTCGCCACTGCTGGTTACATTAAATTGTGTACTAAAAATGAGTTTCAATTAAATTTATTCTTTGAAGTCTTCACGATTTTTATGTCCGACGATATTTGCAACGGTTGAGTTTTATAATTTTGTAGACAGTCACATGATGGTACAAAGCGAAAAAGGAAACAGCTCAATGTTTTCCCGACGAGTTATTTTTTCATCGTTCCCGTTGGGCAATTCATGATATCTATCGATTTCATGCGAATCGTAATGGATGAATTCTGCTGTATAAAAATATTTACCGCAGAGGAAGTACCGAGAGCGTGGTGGATATACATAGTGCATATATTGTGTGGGCTGTATACCCGGAGGAGGAACTCCCTCGAGACCGCGTTAAAGCAAGGAGGAAATAAATAATATCGAGAGGTCGATGAAAAAAGAACCAAAGCTGGCGCATAACTTATCGTAGAGCCGCGTTGCTCTCACCACCCACGCTCTCGTCTCGTTCCTATCGAATCCCTGGGGCTTCGGCGATGCGCCTCGCAGTGCTCTTTCATGATTTCTATAAACAATAATTTTTCGCGGTCTTCAGTCGAGAGAAAATCTTCGATTCAATTCAAATCGCAAGGAAGAGACGTCGAGAGGGATTACGTGAACTACTGTTTTCACGACGTTTATATTCGACAACTGATCGTCCCTATAAAACCTTAAGGGGGACATTTTTTTAAGGCCATTCACCCCGTCCGAAGTTTAAACGATAAGTCATTGATACAGTCATTGATTTTGGAGACGCGGGGACGACGTCGAGGTTCAACGTTCGCTAAAACAAATCGACGCGTATGTAATTGGGTAGTCGCGTGTTAATCGGTGCCGTCATTTTCAAAAATCATATCGAGATAAACGACGCCGTTTCTGTGATCTTTACGGCAATGAACTTGGTTTCTTCAATATTAGACGGATTCAACATACCGTCAATTTTTCTTCTGCACTAAACGAGAGCTATTTACCATTAGCATTAATACGTATTTATAAATAGTATAAATTGCGTTCGATGACAGTAACTAGGACAGTGACGAAAATTGGGCCGTTTATCTTAGTACACAGCAGCGGTTTATTGCAATGCTGTTAACAGAATTACTAATTAAATTTTCCGTTGCTATAACAGCAAATTCAATTAGTGTGATAAGCTCGTGGTATAACTGCCAATCCGAATGACTGCAACTCTGTCCCTTGTGTTATACTCCCTCACTACATATGTATAGCATAATCGAATAGTATATATATGTATGCATCCGATGGTTTTTGTCACTCGGAAGCTTCACGCCCTCACTACGCTTCAGAAGGAATATTGAACGTGTGATTTCTCTCGCCGGGGAACTCTCTATTGGCCTGCGTGAATATTTATGAGAATATCCGTCTGTCTGTACGTTCAACTCACTCAAAGAGACTCAGGAAGATTCAGAGTGACTTGGCATATTGAAAATTTTCAATGAAGATCTCCTCGCATATTCCATTCACGATTGATTTTTTGTTTAGCCGATCTCGCGAGATTGACATCGAGAAAAATTCATAACTCAACGAGATTGAAGGATTTTTTTGCAGCCATTAACCGCAATCGATAATAGGATTAACCGAGCCTGACACTCAATTTATAACGCAATTACGTTAAACGATGGAGCGGTCTTCATAACCATTAACAGGATTAACGAGCCTGACACTTTCTGTTAATATTGTTTTTTGCTTCGATAACTCACGCGATACAGAGTGAAGAAAGTACCAAACTGATTTTATGATTCGATGACGACAGGCCGATGATAAAAGAGGTTGGCAAACACGCGTTGTGTCATTCCCGATGGCTACAAATGCGCGTTCTGTATAGGTATGAAAGTGCGGTGTGCCGGAAATATAACGCAAACAGCTCTGCGACACCCCGCGGAAGTACCTTATGTATGAGCGATTGCATAAAGAGTGGAAAAATCTGAGTCTCGAGAAAACGCAATGCAGTCGGAATATGCAATATCATTTACGAGACGCTCGACGACAAGCAAACCAAAGGCCTTTCGGTGCCAAGAATTTGAAAATTGATTAGAGCGCAAAAAAATGTTAAACGTAATTTCGAAATTTCTTAAAATTAAAGGAAAGAAAAAAAAAGCTTTAATTCATATTATCAAGTTTCCATTTCTGTTACTTCCGATGTTAATTTGCGTCTGATCGCAATGGAATTCTAGCCATCGGCGGACCGGCGCGTATCGTTTGAAGAGCACTGGATTACGAAACGTTATCATCGTTTTACGTAATACATCCGGCGAGCGAGAGCTCCAGGAAAGCTAATGGTGTACGGACAGCTTGGCGACATAATTGAATCTGCAATTTAGCGGGTAACTGAGGAAAGGAGCGAATTAAGATGGGAAATAACTCGCTACGACGCTGAGGAAAAATCGTGATATTTAAGCTGTCGGCTACAGGAAAATGCCGGTCGATTGACAGTCACGTGACAGTCAATTGACAAAAAAAATAACCGATCACAAAATCGTCGACGAGAGATCGCTCAATGGGTCCATTGCGAAATCATCGTTTCGTCCCTCCGCAATACTCCCCCTATGGCAAAACAATGAGACAACATAAGACAACATAAGCGAACAAAAAGATACTTTTTCAGAAGAGATGTGGATAGAATTTCATTGAAGCAACTTGAGAAACAGTTACGGTAGTAGGTACACAAGGATACAGATCGAAACTCTCGAGGCAGTTTCGAACGTGATACGAGGACTACCGGCCGCCGAAAGACCCACACGAAAGCCACACATATAAAAATAGTCGTCGAAGATCTAATCGCGACACTCGATTTTCCCTCCTCACTTCTGGTCGGACTAACTTTAACGCGACATCGCTGGCGGGCGAAACTTTGATCTTTCCGTACGAGTCCCTGCTCTGTCCTTTCCCTCGGTAATAACATTTCGGAACTTATGTTCGCGGTAAATAATATTAACACCCCGTAGCTTCCAGTTCCGCTGAGACAACATTTTCCGGTGAGGGAGATGCGAGCGGCGCTCCTCGGGCTGTAACCAACCTCTCCGGTGGAGATTTTTACGCCGGCTAAAAGCGCAATCGCACCCGGTGCTCGACTCAGCAGAACTCGGCAACAAGCTCTTTTATCATTTTTTTTTTAAACAAACGTTACACGATAACGACTGTATGCACAGTTTTTTTTTTTTTTTCTCGACAGCCGCGTCGAGGCAGACATATACTGCAATACTCTTGCAATACTTTGCGTGAATAAAGAACCGAGTAATATTGTAAAAATCCAAACTATCGGACGCTTTCCATGGTTAATTTTATTTTGCGTAAATGATTTTTTTTTTTCGTCGCTTTTTGTTCTCGTTCATCTTTGTACTTGGTCTTTGAAGCGAACTGCTCTTTACGAGGAAATTATGTGATTCGAACAATTTTCTTTTTATCCACTACCGGGTGATATATCTGGGTGATATATCCTCAAAGAGAATACAACCACATGACTCGGAACAAGTGATACGCATTGGCCAGTTTCATAATGGACGATAGAATTTATTTAATGACGATGCAAGAGTACAATTTACTGCCAACATTAATCACAATACCCGATGAGCAGTGCCAATCGCTAGCGTTTAAAAGAGATATATCGATTGGCCAATATCACCCAGAATTACCCTGCATCACGCACAGAATCTCTCACAGAATTCCAGAGAAAAAGTACCTGATATTTCAACATTACCCGAGCGTAATGTCTAATTTGTGTCGCGGTGGTTTTGTTTTTATGTACGTTATTCGCGACATGCAGGAGCAAGCTCATTAATTACCCGAACAGTCCTGGATTAGCGGCGAACTCGGTCACGTTAAGGAAAACCGAAACTCCGACGAAGAAATGGCCGGGAATAAGATAGTGCGAAGAAAAAAATTTTAAACGTCGGGACGCGACCTGGCGTACTCGAGCCGGATGATTGCAAAAGAGTTCAAGCGGCTCAAGTGACACTTAACCATCGGCGGAGAGGCGGTACAATTTTGTTGTGACGTCCTCTTTGAGGACGCGAATGACAGTTTTATTTATATTTTTGCTACTCTATTTTATGCCCCAATCCCATCGTGCCGAGGATAACATCTGCGCGATTTCCCTGCGCTCAGATACGTCTAAGCTGCAATGATTGCCTTTTATATCTACGCATATAATTCACACGCAATGACTTTGAAACTCTTCCCATTCAATGATCCAACGTTGATTGAAGATATAAGCGCTGTACAATTTCCCCTTTGCGATAATAATACGAAGTTCTTTTTGAACCTCGTTTATCCTCAAATAACTATCATCACTTCTCATCGAACTTCACTCAAGCCAATCTACTGTATTAATGTTCGCCCCTCTGAGAGAGAGAGAGTTTGAGCAAGTTACCCAAAATCCCGTATCCCGTTAGTTGGCAAATTCGCTCGGGTGATAATATGCGTTTTGCATACCAAAACTTTTGATAACCATATTCCATGGTTCGACTCGACGAGGGGGTTGTCCTAGACGTTCAGTTTTCGATCGGGTCTAATAGGGTGCACGCTGCATCGCAACATGCGCAACGTGGCAGACGCCAATCGTTACCGCAAGCACCAAGCATGCAAGCTTGGTGCTTGCGTTTCACTCCCTGCTGCGTCTTCTATTGGTATTTTCGTTGCGTTTTCTATCGGTATTTTAGTCGCGTTCTCTATCGGCATTTTAGTGGTATTTTCTATACATACCTTAGTCGCATCTTTATAAGTATTTTAGTGGCGTTTTGTATGGTTATTTCAGTGGCGTTTGCTATTGGTATTCTAGTAGCGTTTTTGCGCCTTTGTTTGCGTTATTCGCGGTTTTACAGTTTCACCAGCATTTCTTATCGTCATTCCAGTTCCGTATTAGTTGCGCTATCCTGTTTTGATTTCCAATTTTGATTTTGGTTTTAAGTTGCGTTTTTTTTTCTCCTTTTTTTGGAGTTGCGTTTCTTTACGATGTTCAATTGCGCCCAGGCTTTATGTTCATCGTCACTTCCTTTTATTTTTTGCTCACATTATATATTCTTTTCTCTGTCTGACCGCAAAAGCAAAAATGCAATTTTCATTTGCTCTACCTTCTTCGTATCGCGTTAATTCGAGCAGCCGATGCAATCGGGCGCAATATCCCTCGTCAATATTGAGCTGCTTCGTAATTCGTGGATCCGATAAAACCATTGTTCTATCCTGCAAATCCATCCGGTCGAAGAGATTACTACAGTCCACGATAGACACACATCTACGGAGCTTGCGTTCGATTGGTACTGCGACTGCTGCTGGCGGAAATTTTTTTTCTGCAATGCAATTATTTGCCGGCGCAAAGTGCATCCGCTCGGATCACAATCCTTCGGCACACGTAGACACCTTAGTCTCCCTTCGTAGTGCGACCTTGCTGCACAGTAGCTCCGCGTTAACTCTATAAGACTACGGACTCGATCGACTCTAACGAGTTTATCGAAAAACTCTAGATAAAGAATTTATTTTCTGTTTGTTTTTTTTTTTTTTAAACAATTAATCGATTCATCGTACTGAGCTTTTCGACAAGCAAATGGGGTAAATGGGGCGAATGTAAACTACCCCGATTATCACGTAAATCCACCTATGGACCGGGAAATATTCGCAATTTTTTACTCTAGATAAATTGTAGAGAAATATTCCACGTGCCGCGAAGTTACGTAAAAGTAAATGAAAGTGCGCTGGAGCAACCATTCAAGAACTTTTCGAAAGTTTTTGTTAGTCGCGTTCGCTCCGTTTCCGGGATAGTCGCTTTACACCGCAATTTCAGTCGGTAAATAGTCTTCATTTTGTTGACGATAAAATGCGCTCTCACTCAAAGATATTAAACTCGCCGCTCTCGGTGAACCGCTCGAAGTTTTCAAAATATAACTTTTATTTCAGTGTCAACCTTCGTCGATCCTTTTGCCGCTGCGTACATATATATGTATAAGTATGGTGTGCTCGGCAATGCTCACTGCAGGGATAAGTCTAGTTGACATTGCCTCTCGGCGAAGAAAGCCATGCCGCTCGGATTTTATCCTGTCGCAAAGTAATTACAGTTCTGGTTCTTGATGAAAGTCTGAATTATCAACTTTTCACTAGTAAACACATAATAAACGTTTCCGTACTTCGCTAAAATAGCCACATTCCCTGCGGGCAACACGAGCGGAAAATCTCAGCTCATTAACCGATGATCATTATCAACTTATGTGCTTGCGCAGTAATGCGTCATTATTCTCTGGGGAGTTTAATAGGGCACATTACTCCAGGGAGAGTAATGGTCATCGGCGAATATGACGCTCGTGCGAGGCAAGCAATGTGATTATGTTACCGAAGTCGGAAAAAAAGTATCGTATGCTCCATTGGAGGGAGCAGATGTCCACCTCGTGTGATATCTGCACTTGCTTCGCTCAGTCAACAAACTTCACACTCGACGAAAATCGCACTCTTCCCTCTCTTGTAGCACATTTTGACGTTTCGTTTGCCGGACCGAAAGATCCGAAACGCCCTACTGGGGTAAACGGTAATAAACGTGTTTTATTTTATATTATCGGTAGAATAAAGTAGCATCGGAAATCCCGTGCGATTTACCGTTGGTAGCGGTGTTCCGATCACATAAAAAAAAAAAAAAATCTGCAGGTCCTAATATGAAAAATTGCGGAGTTGAATGAATAGCGTTACGTAAATCTTGTATTTTTCGAAGCTATGAATTTTTATTGTAGGGCAAAAATGCCCGTAAATGATTTACACGCGCACAAGTGGATTCGAATAAATATTTATTATATACACGAAGGAGGCACTCGGCGACGAACAGTCGTTAAGACGGTACACGGAAATTGAGCTGCATGAAAAACGTTTCCGTCTAAACGACGCGAGCATTTTTCTTCATGGGGATGGCACTTTCGTTGAAATATTCATCGAATCGTTCGACCTCGCTGTCGTTGTCGATGAATGACATGACCTTATTTTTTGGTGTATTTACCATTCCGAAAAAAAAAAGAAATTACGTATCTCGATGTTTATACGCCTCGCGTAGCGTCTCGTAAAAAAAAAAGAGGATAAAAAAACGCGTACGACAGAAGCTTACGCATGTCGAGATTGTACGTTGTGATTTATGATGTCTTCTGGATGTCCCCGAGATATTTATCGGATGTTATATTTACCCGGTCGGGAAGTTTAGCTTTGAAGGAACAGGATAAAAGTGCCGAATATAAGTGCCGGTCCATATATTCTTGATTTACGCACTGAACAAAAAAAAAAATCAATTACTCAAGTACAATTCGCTTGCGGCCTGTCAATGATAACAATGTGTTATATCAATTCTTACAATGCACAGGAAAATTATCATTAAATATGCAATGATTGCATTACAATATCATATGCAATTGTAAGAATTGGAAGTAGATCTCCTGGGCAGTCCGCAAGCGAATTTTTTTTCGCTTGCGGCATTAAACCAGGATGTTCCATATTCACCGGTTTTATTTATTAACTTCACGTACATCGATTGTAGATCCTTGATAGAATTTATTTATGAACTCGTCGTACATCGATTGTAGATTCCTAGTAGACATTTCGGATCGTTACATCGGGCCCTGATAAGGCCTTATCGGGACCCTATCAGGGTCCGATGTAAGGCTCGAAAATTTCTACTCGGGATCATCTTTGGAAAATTTCAAATCCAAAGGCCCACGCTTTTTTATCCTGCTTTTAGGGTCTCGCGGCAGATCGCACTTAAGAACCCTCCACACATACATTCCCAGCCAAAAGTCTCATCGCGGTCAAAATTTCGGTGGCTTATAAAACGACGAAGATCCGAGAAAAATCGGCCATCTTCAAAATCTCAAGAGTATTTATTTTGTGTAAAAACTTATGCCATCTTTTAAATGTATTCTGAACAATCAACGAATTCAATTAGCCCGAAAAATAAAAAAAAAAATTAATTCCTAATCTGTTAAACAATTATTTTTATTTATTCGCATCAATGATTTTGACACTTGCCGTACGCTCGTTTTTTTTTTTTTTTTTTTTTTTTTTTTTTTTTTTTTTTTTTTGCGACTTTTATACCACCAGATGGTACACAAAAATGTCACCGAATATCACTTTTGCCTGGAAATGATGATACGTCCTTAATCCTCTGCGTCAGACATTGAGAGCATCGTCTACGTATCAACACCCCAACAAGAAATATGCAACAATCCGTGTGTGCGTGTATAAGCCAAAGCTTCCTGCGGCTTAGGGTGCCATTCGCCGACGACGTGTCCTTAAGGGGAGTCTAAACCCCCTCTCGCTCGCTCTCACAGGTACCCTATGGCGCTGTCTCTCTCGCACTCGGCCGCTCGCCGCACGGGTTTAGCCTCGTCTTAATGCAACAGGAATTCGTTGCTGCAAAAATTGGTCACCTAATTTCATGTCTATAAATCAGGCATGACTTGACCCTGCACTTGAGTACGGAGGGATACTTACAGCTGAGCCTTTGGTTGGCCTCTTATACACGAGCTATTATACACGAATTTCGGCTGAAAAAAACTTTGGTGATTTATAAGGAAAGTCCTCGCGATAACTTTATTACCCGAGAGGTAACTGGGGCGACGAATTTGTCGAGCCCGTTTTTTTTTTCCCCCCCGTGAAATCAATGTGTCTGACAAATTACTCCCACTCTCGTGCATGAACGTGGCGAAGTTTCAGAAAAATTCTTCGACAATTTTTACACCGTCTTTCCCATATTGAATTTTACACCGAACGCACGTACTTTCGTTTTTATTTTGTTACTCGTAGCCGCGACGTCTTAAACGATTTCACACAAATCCAATATGTTTTTCACAGACATATTTTCACCGTGGGACGCTGCAATAAAATTTCAACTCAATCATTAAGCGATTACCGAAAGAAGCTGCTGTAAAACTCGCGGGGGTTTATCGAGAGGCGAACCCCCGGAGGAGGCGTAAAATGCATATTTATGCGACTTCCGCGACCCTCCGAGAGGCTAAGCGGGGTGAGAGAGCTTTAAACAGGAAATTCTGCTTTATTGTCTCATGAAATATCTTCAGAGGTTTGCAGATAAGAGGAGTGCGTAAAATTTCATGCTCACGCAGAAAAAAAATTTTAAACAGCCCAAATTACACCAAACTTGCATCAAAGGTGAAAGCAACCTGTGTAACTTCTTTTTGTTTGCCACACAGTGGCGTCTCAGCCATTTTATATTTCTCTCCTATTGACGTTTTCTTATGTGATTTCCTGACGGACTTGGACTTGTTGTCGAACACACGTATCGATTATCGAAGTGACGTATCGGAAATGCCTCGCTTTCGGTTTGAAAGCCTCATTTTTTCGACCGCAAGTAAACTATTTCCAATATGACGAGATTTTCAAACCGGAAGTGACTTATTGCCTGTAAATCTACGGAAATCTAATTTACCGTTTTCTAAATTTCATAGTCTGAATTCCATAGCACGGGCGCGGAGCACCCGAGCCAGAATATCCTTCGAGAATTCTTATACGTGCTCTTTCATCCCCTATGGGAGCTCAAACGCCGGTAATCCGATGAATGGACACGTAACGGCCAGAGATATCGACGAGCACTTACATTCGGGACTGTATGACACCCTCGCCGGCCAGGCGTTCGTTCTCACGCCGTTCCCACTGTGAGAGAATTATTATATTCCGATAATTCCACTGCTTTGCCCCGGGTGTCTTCATTTCTCCAGGCTGCTTAATTTCCACTTAATAAGATCTATAGATTTCGTAGACTATAATTTTTAACACTCAAGTGCTTTTCGACAATGACACATTCTCTCCATACTTTCATTCCTGCTTCATTATAAAACAGTATTGTTAATTTATTCGGCGCTGCTTTCATGCCGGACTTTCACAGCATCCGTTGCCAAAATAAATTTGAATTAGCGTCTCGTAAAGCTTTAAAATATCTTGGTAATTCAAGTGCTTGCGTTTTTATTCGGAGTTTCCAATGTAAATATGAAATGCAATTTACGAAAAGCGTTTTTTTTTTTTTTTTTTTTTTTTTTTAGCAATTTCGATCAAGGGAACAAATTGACATTATAAAAATGTTATAAAAACTTAATAATCTTATATCGTCAATAATTAGAGAAGCGTAGCATTTTTTATAACTGGAAAGTTGTATCATCGGACATTTTTTTTAAATACTCCGCGTCATTCAACTTTGACGTATAATTCACGCGGAAGAGCCGATATGCGATGGACGATGAAAAAGCAATACAATCCGGCATTGTATCGATTCGGGCTACGATCGCTTCACGAAGAATTAATCGTCAACCTCTTCATTTTTATTTGCCGGCACATCAACGCATGACGTACCCGTTTAATGAAAAAAGCTCGTTGCGTTCAAAAGCACCTGAGCTCGTTGGTCGACGAATCGCCCCTTTGATCTTGGCGTTGGTTCCGCAATAAACCGACTCATAAAAAAAAAAAAATTAATCGTCTATTTAAAAAAATTGGTAAGTCCGTGCCTTTTCACATTGCGGTATGCATAAATGCCGTCATGAATAGTGAATGGCGTAACAGGTGAAAAGAAGTGCAACATCTCTTTCGCTCGCCGCATCGATTGAACGTTTGAGACGCGCATGATATAACGGTCGACGCATTTGCCTTTGGACTTTTACCTTCTTTGCCAATTAAGAACGTACACTAAGAAAAAAGTACCATAGTAAAAGCAGCAATACTGATTTTTTACCATAAAAAAAAAAAATAGTTCCCAAGGGAAACGTCTACATTTTATAGTTACGACAAAATGACAACAAAAATCATGGTTGCAACCATAATTATAATTCAAGCAATTTGCCTCTATTTGGTTTTGAGTGAGATATTATTAAGTACACCTGCAGCTGCATATCTCGAGCACGAACTGTTACACGTCTTTTCTCCTTGGAAGTTCGATCATTTGTCATACCGAGTCATTTGTCCGTTTGTCATTTGTTATACCGAGCTATTCCGGTCATCTATGTAATATCGTGTGGCACGGTTAATGCTCAGCTCTATATTCGTTATTACATACTATCAGAAAGATCTATAGAGACGTTTCCGCCGGTAACTATTCTTTATAGTATGAAATACTATCCTTTTTCTCAGTATATACTGCGAAGGAATCGCCTAAGGGACGGGGCAAGATGGACTGGTGTCATCTCCATTTGAGACTTATCCCCATGTCCCGCGAGACATTTGTATTTTTTATATGTGTTCTACCTCCTCCAACCCCTCCCCCCTCCTCCCGGATTGCGTCCCCAGCCGGCTTAAGACCATGTAAAACACTATGGAGTGCGAGAGAGATAGGATCAGTGGCACTCTCGGCGGAGTGAGAGAGGCACACTGAGAACCTGTTTCACATGGTCTTAACCCCTTAATGTGTCGCATTCGCACAGGGGCACAGGGAAACTGTGGAAAACCTGGCCATAGACAGACGACTCTTTCCCCAGAGATTGGTGTTCCTACGGGGTAATCACCAATCTCCGAGAAAATTGCCTCCCGCTCCACGATTTGACGCGCAAGCCAGCGCTCGGTTAGGCGGTCACTCATCCAAGTACTGACCGCAAGCGGTACTGCTCAACTTTGGGGACTGCCAGAGACACGCACCAACCGCACACCTATCGCTGTCGGTACGCACGAAATTTGCATAAGTATTCCATTTTGCTCCGCATTCCCCTGGTCAATCTTACGACAATACATAAGTGTATATACATAAGTGTATTATACATAAGTGTATTATGCATCTATAGATAGATGCAGCGTTATTGGATGCAACAGGGCATGGGTCAATAATCAATAACACCCGCTGTACACAGATGTGTATTATCGCGTATGCAAGTGCATGCAAGTGTATTGACACTTGCATACAATGTTTAGACGCACGCTTGAGGGCATTGGTAGATGCGAAAGGACTAGGTTCAATACAATAGTCCCAAACTATCCGAAGCTATCAATAATGCAACGTAATACGTGAATGATCGGATTTTCCGGGATAAATTTAATGCCGACTAGTTGGCTTAATTGAAAGGATGGTTTCCGGATAGTTTCCTGAATTGGCGGTTAATCTATTCATGAACGATTTTGAACGTTGTAGAATGTACGGGAACCTTAATCAACGAACACAATCTATGTATCCACTATCTACTCATTAGTGAATAACACGATATCGCGAATTAAACTACTCCCTTCGTTTCCACGGCGATCCTTTGATATGATAACTCCTGGGACGGGCGAGGATGCGGGTGAACCTCATTACGAAGAACCTCGAGGTGATATCACGACCGTATTTGCAGGAGCTTCTGTTAATTCCGAAACGAAGCAATTAAGCCGTGTGTCGTGATCTCATCCGCGGAGAACTGTATTTTAGATGAAAACATCGTTGTACTATGCTTTTCATTAGTTACCTTATTCGATTAGATTGACATCAGATTTCTTCATTTTCTTCAAATTTTACCTATTTTCGCTTTCTCATATAGAAAGCTTAGTTTTCATATTCAGAATCTGTGGTCGTAAAAACGAGTAAAAACTTTATTTGTAAAAATATTCGTACCGGTAAGATCATTAGGATGAACGAGGCTAATTGTAACCCTGTTGACCCGGCACAAGTGAGGGCTTTTGATAAGATTGTTGCAGCTTTCCGCTGTACAAAGTTCTCTATAGTTATCAAACATTTATTGTCCACAAAGAATCACTGTTTGTCTCTTTTCCTCTTCTCGATCAACAAAGCGTATTTTAAATCAAATACTAATGGTAAAATTAACAAAAGAGAAATTGTGGACGTTTCTTACATATATGACAATAAATGTTTGTTAAATGCACAAACTTTTTTGTACCGCATGTGTCATTCATCTCCGCGCAATGGTCCGTTGGTCTACGTTGTGGTCGTAAAAGTAACCGAGTGTCGGGTACTCGTCGTCTCGGAAAGTGCCCTTTTATGTGCTTTACAAAAAATAGGCGTAACGATATACCGTGCCACGACAGTTTCCACAATCCTCGTAATTCAAGTGCCCTGAAGGCAGTAACGGCGCGCCAAGAGTCGAGCGACAAAAGTCTTTTCTCGTATTTTTCTTCGAGTCTCACCGGCTGTCTTTTCTCCGCTCGATGCATAATCTGGAAATATAAATTTCCTCGGGGACTAATTCCAAGTAAACAAGAAGGGGCGCGTGCTCGAAACAAATAGCGATTCGAAGACTAATCGATGAAAGTCAAGATGTCCACACCGCACAATCCAAATTGAATTAGGTAGATCAGGATTTACCTCTTTGAATTGAACGCAATTTCGGCGAGGAGCCGATCAGACAAACGACGCCCAGGTGGGATTTGTCTGGCTGGCTGTTACAGTTCGTCACCAGTGCGAAACTGAGCCGGTTCTCCAGACTTGGCACACAACAGTCGGGCTGGAAAACCACACGTGGCCGCTATGGAACGATCATTGGAAATGTGATCCGCGGGAAATATCTCGCATAGCGTAAAGGTAGTGAGTATGTAACTGATTTTCTACTAATTGGCGTCGATATTGTTAATGACTCTTAACCCATACATTGTGACCAGACTTGGCATGCAACAGCTCGGCTGGAAAACCACACGTGGCCACTACGGAACGATCATTGGAAATGTGATCCATATATCCTCATAGGGCAAAGGTATGGGGTAATGAATGTATCATTGATTTTCTAGTAATTGGCATCGATATTGTTAATGACTATTAACCCATACATTGTGGCCAGACTTGGTATGCAACAGCTCAGCCGGAAAACCACACGTGGCCACTACGGAGCGCGTAAAGGTAATGAATATATCGTTGATTTTCTACTAATTGGCGTCGATATTGTTAATGACTCTTAACCCATATATTGTGGCAATTTAATTATCCTCGTGGCTCAGTTAACCACACGATCGTGCAACTCCACACATTTTATACGTTACATATGTATGTGTTTCCAGTTTGATGTTCTACATGCTCAAACGTAAACAGGTATTTATAAACACATGCACGGGATTAATGGTACTGCGTTGTTCGTTATTGTTGAAGTGCGATAATGGTGAAGAATATTGACCAATTATGCAATTGTGCGCACGGGCGGACCAAGAATAATCAATGAGAAATTCGGGTGGGAGGTGTATGTACATTGTGCGTACTACGCAATAATCATCGCCAATTTTGTAACAACACGATATTGCATGGGTGTACACCAACAAACCGGAATACTAATTGAACATCGACCCTCAAATGGAGAGTGTCCGTTCGATTCCGCAACGATTCCCGAAAGCATTAACTTTCTCAGATCAGACCCTCTTCCTCATTGAAAAAATAATAATTTGTCGAAAGAGCTCGACATGTATTTTTTAATCAAACTTTTCGAAAAAAATTCACTTTTCATAAATTCACGGTTTCAATTTTTACTCCTGAATGAAATACATTTTATTACGAAAATGTGCTGGAGAAAGTTTCCTTAGGATGGGTCAAATTTTAAAGAATTTTGTTCTATTCGCATTGAAGAAACCGTTGATCGGCACTTGTTGCCGCTGCTAAAGTTTCCCTTGATTTTTCGGAATCTCAACTCATGACTGGGGAGTAGTCGTGCAAGTATTTATAACGAACTGGACTAAAAGGAATTGCACGAAACCAATTTTTTGTTTCCATTCGGCGAACTCGAGCTCCTTAAGCTCGTTACACACGGCGAACGGGGAGGATGAGTTTAATCCCACAGATTCTGACGAGCGTATTCTGCAAAGCTGCGAGCAATTTTTTGCAACAAAACTAAACATCGTTAAGTCGTTATGGCAAAATGACATTAATTCTCGTTCAATAAAAATGTCAATCTCTTACTTTTCCTGTGATTCAGAAGTACGACGGATTCGGATTTGTCTTTTGGTCATTTGTTTTAATTAATTATTCGTCTATATATTTCCCAATTCAATAAACACTTGCGCTTAAAGCTTAAAGCTCGCATCTAATGTGCGTGATACAGTTTCCCTTCATTGTTTGGATTTTCGACATGTGATTCAGCGAATAGTCGCATAAAGTCCTCAATGAACTGGACTGAAAAGAATTGCATGAAATCATTTCTTTTTTCCAATTCGGCAAGCAATTTTTTGCAATAAAACTAAACATCGTTAAGTCGTGATGACAAAAAGACATTAATTTTCGTTCATTAAAAAATGTCGATCTCTTAGGTTTCACATGACTCAGTCGTACGCGTGATATTTGTCTTTTGGTCATTTGTTTTAATTAATTATTCGTTTATATATTCGACAATCCAAAGAGACTTGCGCTTGACAGTTCTTAATTGCACGAAACTGTACAGTAGTTTTTTTCCATACGATGGAAAAGTTTGTGCCAGTAAAAAAAAAAAAAAAAAAAAAAAAAGTAAAGCTCGCTGTTAACGTGCTGCAAGTAATTTGTGTCGGTTTGTTCTACTTTTCTTGACTCTCTGCACGATGAAGCGCAGTAATCGATACTGTACGTACCAAGAACAATCCACATGACGATGATATTCCCGCCGGTAGCTATCAGAAGTATCACCGCGAAGACCATCGACCATGAAAGTTTTTGCCACCATGGTAAATCGAACGGGCGTTGTTGACCCTCGAAGAGGCAGTCGGTGAACGCCTTTCGCAAAAACTCGCGTTTGGTCGATCTCATGAAGACATCGTCGAGAACGTCGAACAATTCGGTGCGATTGAGTCCCAGCATGTACGTCATATCCAGACCGAGAATCGACGCACTACAATTGTACAATCGCTTCAAATTCACACCATTCATTTTTAAAAATTATTCTTTTGTTTGTTTAATATCTTAAAGTTTTTTTGTTATTTTCATTATTAACACACAATGAAACTTCGTCCTCCAGGCGTTTAAAAGTTCGTGTGATTTTCCATGTTCGATACATGGTGCGTGGTGATTGGTTTTATTTTTTATTTCAAAAACGCTCGGCTGATCTTCGCGAAAGATCAATTTTTATAATAGTTTCAGCATTTACATGCACATAGTTTTGTTTTGTGGTCGGGCAGTTTTCTTCGATCATGCAGTATCGTCGAGATAGCAGTTTGTCAAAACGAAACTTTGAAAGTCGACGCCTTACGCTCTCGTGCTCGCGACATTGTCCCGTCGACGGAACTCTTCATTTGGAGCAGACATTACTGGAACTCGTCTTACAGTGCCTAGAAATCACTCAATGGTGGGCTTCGTGTCGTCTCCAACGTAAACATTTCGTGGTTTCTCTCAATAGAGTTCAAATTTTATGCATTAAGTGCACGAGGTTTGTCCAAAAAGAAAACATAACAAAACAATACTTTGCTAAACTTTCAATACAAATTTCATATCCTTCACGGATCTCTACTGTGTACCCGCAAACTTGTCGTTCTAACAAAGTTTTTAATTGTATATCAACCCCTCCGATGTCGCCGAAGTCGATACTCTCATTGCCTTAGCGTGGTTCGCTAAGTTATAACTTCTTAAAACAAGCACGATAATTGCATGCCAAAAACTTCTTCAATCTTCATGCCCTCAACGCCCACAATTTTGCCATTGATCTTAGTTACATTAAAAATGTTCCAAAAGAAGAATAATAATTTCCATTTTTGCGCGAAATTAATATATTTTTTTTCCACCGTACTTTATCTTCGTTTCACAACGGTAACTTTCGAAACTTTTTAAACCGCACTGTGGCGTTCAAGAATATGAATTTCTCTCGAGCTTTCGAAAAATCGTCTCCACTTGCAAACGGCGTATCCAATAAACGTCGATACCGAGCGGTATTTTCACCTTTTTATCCGCGCGCTTTTTACATTTTTTATAGCAACATATTCCCTTGATTTTTCGAACTTCACGTACAATGAATCTTCGCACCGGCCCGTCGCTATCTCGTGCATCGACCGGATAGCAAACTCCAAAAAAAAAAAAAATTATTTACTTAACTCGTCGTCGTTTTTCAAAAACTTTTGTTTCTATAGTCGTCATTAGCATTTACGAGCGCGCTCAGCGGTGAAATTTTTCAATTGCTTTGTGCAACAGGACACACATGCACCCGGGTATGCAAATTGTCGTCGAGTCCGGGCAAAGTTTTCCTCGCGTGCAAGGTGCTCTCTCCTGTGCCGGAACAACAAGTGTTCGCGGGCGACGGTATACTGATCTTGACGCTCCGTGTTTCCTCGCCTCGTACCGGTGGAAGTTCGCTCTAGGCCAGACCACCGAGCTTCAAAAGCACGTTCACTAAAAGATGCGTGCGCACCGGGCCACCCCGTCCCCTGTAATACTCATTCACGCGCATAGATATCTCGAATCACCCCCTAAGTGCACGTTCCGGCTCCAGGACTGCGCGTTGTGGCACATGCGGACACGTACACGCGCGCCCCTCCACACGAGAACACATGCGTGGACAGGTGGTGATTTTTTTTTTTTTTTTTTTCAACGCTTTTTTTTTATTTTTCATAATATTCAGGGGTGGTGGTTATATTTTTCGTATGCAATGGAGGGATTTGCCCACCCTCCGACGTCTCATTGGATTGCCACGCTCATTAAAATTCCTGGCAGAGGAACGAAGCGAAACAAGATTTATTCGCGGTGTTCACATTCCCTTGGAGCTTTTTGTTTTCCTTCGTTCTTTATTTCAGATTTTTGCTCTTTAGGACCCTCGACGACATTATCCAAGATCGCGGGTCGCAGTGTCTTTTTTTACCTCGGATGACGGATGACGCTGCTTGGGTAATATCTTGGCGGTAAGACGCTCTTGCGATCGATTTAACAACTTCCCCGTTCCTCGTATGGATCGGCGTAAATGCGATTGTTCAATAGCTCACGGTAACGAGACGATAGACCGTACTTCGAACGTAGAAACGATATCGCGTGACTATAACTTCAAGGGTGCATTTGCCGTGCACAACGATAGAAGATGCTTGTATTGCAGTAAATTCGGAGATAGGACTACGGTGAAATAACAGGTTCGAATTGCTGATCTAATGGGATTTTAAACTAACCTTCACTCTGTCCGCATCGCGCTGGGTCGATAACGAAAAGTGTAATTCATTTTGGTGACATTTTTTTTTTTAGAAAGTGTAATTCATTTTGGTGACATTTTTTTTTTTTTTTAATATTCATTTCACATTTCGGATTACATTCAGAAAAAATGTTCAGATGTATGTTTGTGTGACTCGCATGCGAAAAATTTAAAGCACTATAACTCGAGAATGTCTCGACAGATCAGGCTGAAATTTTACACACCACGCGTGTGGTTAATATTTCTTCAAAATTTAATTTAAACAAGTTCAATTTTTTTTCGTATACGATTTTTTTATTTCTTCAAATACTGTGCACTCTAGCTCTTTCAATTTTCCGCTGTCGGAGCAAGAATTTGTACTCGGTTGGAGCATGATCGTCGATGATCCCTATTTATCTTGGGGAGAATCGATCGAACCATTTGAATTTTACCTAATTTAAAAATTTTTTGAATCTGATGAAAATGTATTACTTTATTTTAGACGCAATTTTCCGTATTACATATTCACCTATGAATAAAATAAGTGATACACTCGTGAACAGCGTGAAAAAAAAAAAAAAAAATACATTGAATGTAGTCCTGGAGTGACGACTAAGGAAAAAAAGTTTATCGATAATTTTTATAGCCAATATTGTAAAAACGAGTGATTTTGCGTATTTTTCAAACAGGGATCTCTTTGCTTCCCGATGGAATCTCGGAAAAACTCAGCTGTCCATCATATTCTACGGCAAGAAATACCTAAGATGCTGGATATGACAGTGTTTTCTTTTCATGAGTGCTTATTATTTTTGTGGAAACAGCGAGTCATCAGTGTTTACTCGATTGTCGAATGAAGACGCTGATAATTTGTGCGTGGCCGAAAATGTTGAAGAACTTTGTAAAAATATATTACAGTTCTCTTCGGCTACCGAGTCTTCGCATCGCTTCGGAGCTTCGTTGCTAGGGCGAATGTTCGGTCTAGCTCTGACCAGTCTTTCGTCTGAATAGATCCTATTTAGCTTACAAGCCCCGAGCGACAAGCCTTCATTAGTCGACGTCAAAGGAATGAACATTCTTGTAACAGATACGAATTTCCGAATTATGGGCATTAAAGGATTTCGTTCCGATCCGCTCTGCGCGCTCTCAGTGCTTGGAAATAAGTTACTTAACAATATTGAGCCATTAATTCCGCTTCCGCGAATACTATACGAGAGACAGCCTCAAATACGAAAAGTTTTTGAGTGATTGTAGGTGGCTTTCGCTTTGATTCGAATTCCAAAGTTTCTCCTCTGAGAACCGCCTATTTCGCCTATCAATTAGACGACGCGATAGTTGAGAAATTCGTGGTCGCAGCTTGAACGGAATGTCTCGACGATATTTCAGGATAAAACCCAAATATTTGAATGTTCTCGTATCAAGCTATCAATAATGCCTTTGAGAATGAATGGATATTGTAAGCATCGAATTGTTGTGTTACGTCGGGTACGAAAGCCTTCTTTTCAAATACGCCGCGGGGCAATTGTGTACCTGGAATCTGATCTGGCATTTGCATGGATAGACAAACAATGAAATCGTATATTCGTAATACACTGTAAAAAAAAAAGTTTGTACACTTTGCAACAACTTATTGTCCACAGGCTCTCTCGTTTTACAAACAAAAGTACAAACTAAAATTGTTAACGACACGGGAAATAAAAGGACTGTTTTGCATATTCAAATCTGAACAAACGAGTTGATCACTTATTTAAGATTTATTATTATTTAAGAATTATTTAAGAATTATTTAAGAATTATTTAAGAATTATTTAAGAATTATTTAAGAATTATTTAAGAATTATTTAAGAATTATTTAAGAATTATTTAAGAATTATTTAAGAATTATTTAACAATTATTTAACAATTATTTAAGAATTATTTTAACGAAACTTCTTATTCCGATTGTACGAAATTATTTTTTACTGTGCAGTTCCATCAACCGCTGACCGTCACGGGACGATGGCAGGTCAAAAGTTCGTTGCCGTGATCACAACGACAACTCATCAAACTTGGGCAAGTAATTTCGACATTATTGCATCAAGCTGTGTCCGCATAAGTTTGCGGACAAACTTGCGTCAGGGCATCACGACAAAGCAATCACTAAACAAGAGGTACGAAGAAAACAAAGTCTGCCGTAAAATATGGATGGCTTTTTCATCGTTCCTAGCTCGATCTTGGATATAAGAAACCATCACGAATGCGTATGAGCTAGTTTAGATGAAGAAGCATCTGTTGCTGAACTGTTTTTCCAAATAATCTGACTGAGTGTTCTAGTTTCTCTTTGAAACTTTTCCTATCTGATTTGCTCCTGATTTGTGAATGTCCACTCCATACCTGTGATAATTAGCTCGTTTCGGTGTAGATCTACGAGATTTCGTGAGCCGACTAACGAAATATAAGTTTACTAATTAACGCGAAACACGCACGTCCACACCTACAGATAGATCGAACTTTGATGTCGAAGCGATACAACATTTTATGGAGTTGAACGGAGGCATAAAATATCGATGGATGATCTGATGAGTGAAAACAACAGTTCATTCAAAACGTCATTCAGCTTTCATTCGATGATGGAGTTCAAAAAATAAATAAAAAATCTTATGGTTTTTCGCAAAGTTCGTCAGTTGCACCGATCAATATATCATCAGCGATTTTTCAGTTAATTAATTAAGTTGTATACGTAAATGTTTATCGGAGGTCTTCTTTTATAATTCTCATGCACCTCGACACGTTGGCGATGACTCCGTTAATAAATTCATTAATTTGGAGTAAATCGTACAGTGATTGGCTACTTTAGATAGGAGGGAGCACAGTTATTGGCATATTTGTGGCTTTCACTGTGATTTAGTAGTCGGAATGCTGATCCTCTGGAAGTAAGCAACTTTATGGGCTTTGCCTGTCGGGAGTGTTTGCGTTTAGAGAACAAAAGTTTCCTCTGCATTTTCTATGATAATTACTTTATCAACTTTAGCGGCGTAAAACACGACAGCGCTGTGCATTGTCGTCGTTTTTGAATAATTACAGTGTATAAAAAACTCATTTCTCGACCATACATACATCATTAGCCGTTTTGAAAAGACATTTTTTCGACCGGAATTTACGTCATAGTGGAAATACGTCACGTTCGGTTTGAAAATCTAATTTTTCCACGTATTACCGACAAATTTCCGGAAATATAAATTTCCGCATTCCGAATCCCATAATCGTCCGAGCGACAACTCGCGAGCCATTATATAATAGTTTATTAATATCTTTGCTAAAGGATTAAGAAAATGTAGACCAAATTTAATTAGTCTAGCGTATTCTGATCGCCTTGAATAGGCTGTATTTAGAAAATTTACTTAACGCAATAACGTTCATAAAAATAAAAAAAATGCCGTTCGATGCACGTAATAATTACAGTAAACTGTTGGGGTTGATATTTTTTTCTCAAGTAGAGTTCTCAGCTGTTCTCAACCTTGAACTCGCTTTCGGAGCATCAACACGTACTTTCCAACAGTCGACTGTCGTAACGTAGTTATTACAGATATCTGTAATGAAATTAACAACAACATTACGAAATATACTGATAATCTCGTTTCGTGTACATATTCCATTTTTATTTATCCCTTTCCGATAATTGCGAAAAAAATATTTATTCTCGATCGTATAACCCGGGTTTATATATTTTTCTTTTATAAATACAACGACAGAGAATCGTTACCTCCCTCGACGCTGACAGAGAGTGAGGTTAGGATAACCTATTTTCCCACGAGCCTCACGGAAAACCCGAATTTCAGCTCCAAGTCTATTCATATCTTGAGGGCCGGGTTGAGCTTACTTTTTTTTTTTTTTTTACCAACATCCCTCTCCACCGCGAGTGCGTTTCGAAAAACGTCACCAGCGTCTTCATGGTCTCTCGTATAATTTTAGCCGTAACAGCTAAGATATCGTTATAGCGTTACAACAATATAAATCAACAATGGTGAGTCGAAGCAGTAAAAAATAAAAATAAAAAATTCGAGTCTCAATTCATGAATCAATTAATTAACGCGCTTCCATCTTACGCATTAACTCAATTATTTTTATATTCCCCATGGCAGAATTATTTTTTCATCGTAGCGCTTTAGTTCCATTATTATAAATCGAACAATAGGGAAATTGCAGGATGTACATTTTCATTCGCAATGAAACGTAAGTTTTATTTCAAGGCTCTTCTCGGAGCCCAGCTCGTCATCACGCTGGTCATGGTGAGCTTCATACAAAAATTGAGTCCACATTTTTCATTCGCTCGATGGATACTGTGCTCGACGGGGTAAGCTTGGATTTTAATACTAATTTATCGTTATCTTTATTTGGTCTTTATTCTATAGATATATATATTTTGTTGATTTTTTTTTTCAAATTTTTCATTTACATAGTATGTACGTATTCAAATATTCCATGCCTCGTGTTTTTGATCCACCGCATGTAATTTCTATGTAGAGGAGTTTTTCTGTCAAATAATTTACAACTACGAATTGCAAACATCGTTGTACGCTAATTTTCACTTTTTACAAAAACGTTTTTTGCAGTCTCTCCAGATACTTATATCCTACGGATCAGCAGCTAAGGACCCTAGCCGGTGTGCCGAGAGAGAAACCCAAAAAGGGCAAGCACACGGAGAACGGTAGAGCAGGCGAGACGTTTCATGTTCCCAGAAATCTTGAAGTTACTCTGGAAAGCGCTGAAGTAACGGCCTTGGATGTGGTGCATCTGAAATTCTATTCCGAGTACCAGTGGCTTTTAGATTTTTCCATCTATGCCGGTGTAGTTTACATTCTGACGGAGGTAATCGCAGCATATGCTATGTTCGCCTTACGTCTGAAAAGATTGTCTTTGCTCTGCGTTAGTTCTTCATCTCTTCCTTGATCTCTGTTTGCAGATATTCAATAATTTCTATCCTATCGAGGACGAGATTAATCTCAGTATACTTTGGTGCTCTTTGGTTCTGGGATTTGCACTGTATCCTTTGTTTCTCCGATGTATGATTAACGAGCAAAGCGAATGGTTAAAACGCTCGGGAGATCACAACGAAAGTATTTTCTTATTATTGTAGGAATCTGTGTCATCGTCCACAGGCGAATTTGCAACCAATAAATACAATGGACTGCACAAAACAATTTTCTTGACTCCTCTAACAGTAAGATGTTGCTCACTCTTTGGGCTCAAAACTTTCGCGGTGAAGAGACTGTTGGTGAAAGATCCACTTGTATCGTCACGGGCTTTGCTTATCTTCTTGTCGCTATGATTGTGCTCATTGTCGATGATAATATTCTGGAGATTGGATTGGATAGAGCGTACACGAGTTTCAATCGTGGTGCATCTGCATTTCTGGGCAATCAAGGCCTCTCCTCTACGTAAGTACTATGTGAAGGGATTCCGTTTCTAGGAACAGCTTTCGGAGACACCTCCGTACGAGGATAAAAAAAATGTTCTTCTCCGAGCACAGTGACTGTTATTGTGATGTTTTTAATCCCTAATTGTAGTCATCCTGTAGACGCTAATATTCTTTCATGAATCACACATGGTGATATTTGACAGAATGATCTCTCGGACATTCACGTCTTTTGCAGATTTAAGATGAATTGTTGAGACCATGGAATAAAATAATGATTCATCTTTTTTTATTTGCAGAGGTCCAGCATCAAAAATAGTATTGAAATTTTTTCTCGCCCTATGGTGCGGTCTGCTTGGTTCGCTCTTTACGTTTCCGGGTCTGCGCCTAGCGAAGATGCACTGGGACGCTATAAGGTACGTCAGCGAAAAATCAAAAATAGTTTGAAATTTTTAATTTTATACGAAGAGTCGGATATTAAATAAAATTGTCCTGTTACAGATACTACAAGGATAGGAAGATATTCACACTCTTCGCAAACATCAGTTTCGCTTTGCCACTGTTGCTCGTGTGTTTGTGGATCAAGCCTATCAGCAGAGATTATCTGACCGTCCGTATATTTACAGGGATGACCGGTCCGATGTAAGTAAAAAATGTTTCCTCGCATCTTCTAATTAAAATTATCTCAGAAAATTAGATACACTGTAATTACCTTGCCGTCGCACATTTCAGAATGTCTCCAGCTGCGTTCGAGAGTATGAGACTCTTGGCGGTCGTTGTAACGATATTGCTTAGAATAGCATTAATGCCGATTTATTTGCAATCGTATCTCAATCTCGCTGAACAGAGATTGGAAGTGCAGAAAAAAGAGGCTGGTAGAATCACAAACGTTGAGTTGCAAAAAAAGGTCCTACAACTACACGAACAATGTTTATCACTAAAGTGCTATGTTTAATGCTTCTATTACTCTACAAGAAAAAGTAAAAAAATGTATGTTCGTTGCAGATTGCCGCAGTGTTTTACTATCTATGCGTCGTAACATTGCAATTCGTCGCACCATTGATGATCTGCCTATTTTCCACACTAATGTACAAAACACTTGGTAAGAAAATCGGGATTCGATTCCATGAATTGAATTCAAATCTGTAACAGTTCGGTCCTTTTATGATGTAAAAAAACAATTTTTTTGCTACTTGTTTGAATCGATTTTTGTCACACTTGTGTTACATTCGATATGTTGTTTTACAGGTGGATATACGTGGAGCGGTGTTTTCGCGGACGCGGAGACTTGTTCAGCGAGTCAAGCGACACCGATCGTCGGAACGAAAAATGACTCGGAAACGGGCGACAAGACGGTTGTACAAACAGCTCAAGAATTTCAACTGGCGCTAAGCTCGTTGAAAGATATATTTACGACCGAAGTTTTCCGTGGTTTGCTCGGATTAGCAACGTGGTGGAGTTGTTTTACGCTATTTGCGACAACCTCCATGGGAATGTTGTACCAGTCGTATTTCTCGAATGCGTAGACTCCTCGTCTCTCCCGCCTTGCGACAATGTCCAAACGAAAAAAATACACAATAAATTTCGCACGCGATCTGTGCCGAAAGCTCGCACAAGCCGTTCCAAGTTCGTCCGGTCGCACGAACTTCAAATTCGTGCAAATCTATATTTAAAATATTATTTAAAAAAACGTAAAAACACGAAAAGGAAATGAAATTCGCAAAAAAAAAAAATTCTACAATTTCGTAGAACTATATTTGTGATCTTTTCGTACATAAATATAGCATTAGTTTTAACGCGTTAACATCAAGTTCGACCTCGAAGTTTTGACGCGCAATGAACGTACCGACTGATTATACATACTATTATATACATATACAAATGATATTTAACGAGTAATATTTATCGTACCTCTCTCACTCGCATTCTCGTGTCGAACGACGAAAACGATAAATAGGTGCATACAAAAAAAAAAAGTTTGACCTATATACCTCGTAGACGTTGTGACGTCACCAGGGAATGGCCACTGCTTAGCAAAACAGTTTTACTCAGGCAAAAGTATAGACAGTTTAAAAAATTATCGAAGGTGCTATTTTTTTTTTTTAATATGAATTATCCAGCCGCATTAAAGTTACGTTGAGACGTGCAATAGATAAAATTTGGTCCCTCGCTGATTAAGCCATCGCATTTCTATCCATCCGTTTAGATCTCAATGGCCTCCGGTTGCAAAGTCGTTAATGTTTCTTCCGTCTCCCGTACTTCAGGTTGATAGAACTGTACGAGAATAATGAGGTACGTGGTGATGACACCGATGAACTGCGAAAAAAAATGTTTAATTTAAAGCGCTATTATTACTATTACGAAAGTGTATGAAATTTTTTGTGATGTTTTAATAAAAGAAGAAAAAAAATACCAAAATCACAGCGAGACGATATTTCATATCTTCCGATCAAAAATTTTTTTGGACCAAACGGGGCGTATTTCTGGGAAAAAATTAGTTTCTTTTGCACAGAACGATTGCGCTGTTGAAAGTTTTCAAAAATATCTTTATGAAATATTGAAAATATTTGTGAAATGTTTTAAAAAAATTGCGAAAAATGTTTTTGCTCGATCATAATAATTAATAATATCCGCGCCAAACGCAACTACGTGTCTAGTTGATTTCGCTCGGTCTTAACAAAAGTACATAAGCTTTTTGAGCTTCTGCATTGGAGCTTACACTGCGCAGAAGTTCGTTGTTCATGTCGAAAAATTCGCACGCCGTGAAACCGACGTCGCACTGTTGCAGCTGGGCAGAAAAATCGTTTATCTCGTGTCTCAGAGAGATCTCCGAATCGCATGATATTCTGGCTACGTCCACCGCATACAAGTCGCACATGGCGCGAGCTTTTCGCACGCGACTGAAATAAAAATTCGTATGCTCTTAAATTTGTGTAATAAAAAATGTTTATTTTCGATTTTTGGTAATTTGCGTCATTACCTCAGGACTACGTCGTGAACGAGTATTCCAGTCTTCGAGGACTCTTTGCAGGCATTCGTGCACACACAGCAGGTCAGTGCAAACTGAGCCGCGTATGTTATCCATATAACATTGTTGATCATCATAAATTCGTATTTTTGTTCGACAACTCCCATGTAGATTCTGAAGAGTGTCGCGACTACCATGGTGAACGAGTTTACGGAACTCAGCAGCAAGTGAATGCCGTGGATGCCGTTGATGAACCTGACGAGTTCACAAACAGCTGAAATTAAACGCAAAATAATTTATTGTCAAACAATTAAACAGTACTATCAATTTATTTTTTTTACCCAATTATTAAACACTTGCAATATCTTTGTTAATCACTAAAAATCACGGAAGGCAACTGCGCATTCAATTTTCCATTGGCATTAAAAAAAAAATAAAAAACCAAGAAAAACATTGATTTACTTGCAAACCTTGAAAAAAAAAAAAAAAAAAAAAAAAAAAAAAAATGAACTGCATGACCTCCACAATAGATAATGGATATATTTTAAGGAATGCATTCTCTACTATGAAACAGATAATACAATAGATAATAAATTTCTTTTGAGAAACATATTATCTATTGGACAATTTATAAAATTACACCTACCATGATGCAGTTCTCTGGCTCGTCGAATTTCGAGAATGATCAAGGCAGACGTGAAGCCCTCGTCGATCCGCAGGATCGCTCGATTGACGGTCTTGAATCTTCGGTAAATCGCGAAGACGATGAGATCGAAGCCGAAGTTCACCGTCAGCGATTGGGCCATCGTGTAGTACAGCAAAAGATCGGACGCGAAAATATCTTCCGGTCGAATGTAATAGTAGTAAACCGCGTGAGATACGAGAGACAGAGGTCCGAGCACTATGGTGACCATAAGCGTGAGGCATTGGAAAATTTTTAAGGACCGATCACTGTGATCGATCGGCAAACGTTGGATCTTCCTGTCGATTATTGCAATTCGTTCCATGAGCTCCGGCCACTTACCGTAATGATGAATTCCATGATAAACGTAGTAATACGACGATATGTAACACGCAGCCTTGCTGGAGTAGTACATTATCTTGAAAGTGTCGCTCTTGAAGACGCTGCCGAACGTGAAGAAGTCAATGGCACCGTAAGCCACGATGACCGAGCAGATAGCGAAATGTACCAGACGCAAAAAATTCGTTGCCGCTTTCGGTGAGGGCAGTGGCCGGGCTACGCCGGCACCGAGAATCCAGCAGACGAGGGTCGTCGGTCTGAGAATTTCTTCCACCGACTGAATCTTTCGACCCTTGTCAATTTTCACCCTAATTGTCTCCTCCATTACGTTTTTTTTTTTAGCCGAGATCTTTTTGGTCACACTTCGAGAGTTCCGTCGTCGGTCGATGCTCTCTCCCTCGTATGTCTCACGTTGTCTTTTACTAATTCACTTCGCGCAGGGTGATTTTTATTTTTATTTAAACACAATGTACCATTTTTTTTTTTTTTTAATTGTGCTTTAATTTCGTAGAGTACCGCGCGATCGGACAATTATTTTGTTTGTAAGGAATGGGATTTTTTTTTGATACAGACGAATTTGGAGTATTTTCGCAGGGGTTGATATAGATTCGTCAATCATCGTTAGGCCTCTGTGGATTTAATTAAATTCGAAGATTCGCTGGAGAAAACGATGGAAACTCGGGATGAAATTTAGAGTATCTATCTCGGGAGTGACGGATGTGTCTGAAGGCTCAACTGTGGTCGGTGAACTTCGTTCAACAGCACTGAACGCCTCGCATTTCTCGGGCTAGCCGTTTAGACTCGAAAATTTCCGACCCCTCGTGCTTTATCGTCGTGAAATATTCAGACGGTCCCACCTCAAGCCTTGCCAATTTAATTGAATCTCTTTACTGATGGCGGCAATTTAGTGGATACCATCTGCTTGTACTTTAGAGTGTTCCACTGCGATAAGCGCGGGGTGTAGGGACGAATTATTAATTTAATTAGGGGTCGCTGCTTTCGTCCAACCATCCAGTTCGGAGAGACAGATCTTTGCTTCTTCGTACACAGGGAAAAAGATTTTTATATTTAAGAGAGCTGTTTTTTTTTTTTTTTTCTCCACAAACGTCCGCAATAATTTTGTTGTTAATTTTGCCAAAACAATATTTGTAAAATTAGCAGAAATTTTTGTAAAATAGTCAAGATTCTTTTTATGAAATTAATATGAAAATAATTGTGGACGTTTGTGGTCTAGAAACGTCGATATCCATTTTACTGTGCAGGGAAAGCTTTGGTGAAAAAAAAAAAAAAAAAAAAACAATTAAATTTTAAATGGAGATTTACAGCCAGAATGTTTTCAACTGTTCGAAACGTCGGGAAACACGATTTATAGCCGACGTCTGTGAATGTACGTGAGTGATGAATGGAATTTGCTTCTAAAACCTCTGTAACTCTAGAACACCTTGCATTAAGCTTGAGCCTTGAAAATGAGTTTTTTTTTTTTTTAAGAATTTTCGAGCCATCACAGAACCATGAAAACCGTCAAAAAGTTCGACGAAGGTACCTTTGGCAATTTTTTTGTGACGCTGTGCTTGAATTGTGTAAATTTTCAGTCAAGTGTACAGCGTAACTGCGAGAGCGCCGCAAAAACCTTTCATGTAAGTCTCCAGAGCTCGACAAGCACCCGTCGTTATTACGACAATTGACATGCGCTCACTAAGCGCCGACATTGTCTTCATACTTTCCGTATCAGAATTAAATTTTTTAATAGTAATTTTTTCAATCCACGCAAGTTATTTTTCCGCTACTTTTTAGCGTGTTACGCTTAGCGTGATCGCGTGACGAGTTATCATCAGCCGGTATTATGCGCGATGAAGAAATCAGGCGCTGAAATCTAAAGTGCTGGCAATTTGTGTGAAAAACGTTGTTATCTCCGTGGGGTGCTTATGAATTATGAGATATTAAGGGAGTCGGCCCTCTGCAACACTTTCCATTACTCCAGCGACGAGTCAATCTTCCCACCTCGCCAGCAGCTTGACCTGCGGTTGGAAAGGAAAATCGGGAATATCGGGAATATTAGAATTTTAAGGGGATGTAAGGTATGTTTTTTTTTTTTTTTTTTTTTAAATGAACGCACACAGCTTTGTCATATTTTCAACGGAATTTCTTGACATCCGAGTGACACGATTCTCGCAGAATGTGATACAGGTATTATAAGTTTCCGAGCGGCAGGCTGAGGTGCCGTTAATAACTGGAATATAATCGGCAGTTTTTCGATGGAATTATTTTTTGTTCATTTTATTATTATTTTTCATTTGTTTTCTTCTAAGTTTTATAGCTCGACACATTGACAGCGACAGTGTTTATCTTAATTTTCTTCACTTTTTCGTCGAAAGAGAAAAGTCTTCGCGTCATTGATTAAATATACTTCGTAAAATTAATGAAACGTTCGATAATCAACCCAACTAATACAATTGCTTGACAACGTCGCTTATTTTTCGAATTATATATATATATATATATATATTTTTTTGTTTCTTTTCTTCATTAATTAACCCAAAAGTACGTAATATTTTCCATTACAAATGACAATACGTCCGATATTATTCGACCTGACGATTAAAAATACTAATTATTCGTACATACGTGTATACAATTCGTTAGGCTCTCGTATTTTGTTTTTTTTTTTTTTTTTTTTTTTTTTTCTGTAAAGAATAAACAGATATGCGTATCATCGTTTATATTAAAAAAAAAAAAAAAAAAAACACATCGAAATGACGATATAACGCCAGTCGAAATAATTGTCTTTTTTTTTTTGTCGAAAAATAAAAAAAAAATCAATATTATTAAAGTCATTGTAAACTGGCTCGCTAGTCCTTCAGCATCGGATTACATCGAAATCCTCATCAATATCCAACAGCTAACTACTGTAAAACTTATTACGTACTTGTATCATATAATGTTTATATACCAATTAAAATTCCTCAAACTCGATGTAAATAATACTAATAATTACATTCAACAAGTGTAGAATCGATAATATAATATATATACTTATTCACTGGGCATATGGAAGCGGAAGTGAAACTCTGTGCTCGAGAGTTCACGAGATCGAAGAGGAAATCACGTTATGGATTTTTTTTTGTTCGTGTCTCGAGCACGCGGCATCCTCCGCTCGACCATCGGCAGCAGCATCGGTAAGAAAATTTGCCAAGAGCACACGTTGAATGACGGCGATCCATCGAATCTTTCGTTTCTTTTTTTTTTTTTTGTGCTCTCGATACATTAATGCAAACGCGACAATTTTTTTGTTTTCTCTCCCTTCAAACACGCTGTCCTATCCTCCCTCGACTGCACTCGGCACGATTTTATATAAGTTATTATGTATATAGTTGCGCGAATTTCTTTCGACCCGACAGCGGCATGTCGTGTCAATTTATGCACAGTTAAAGGCGTGTGTTTTACATAATTTTAAAATTTTTTTTTTCATTATTATTATTATTATTATTTTCTTTTTTTTTTTCTAGAAATATTCTAGACTGTACGGGGGAGCTCCAATGGGCCCACTTTTAATTCCAATCCTTTGGTCGGGGTATCGCTATGTGGTTTTTTTTTGTTTGGTTTTTTAAATATTTTTTTTTTTTTTTAATTTTTATATATTACGATTTATACGGTAGACATAATGTAACGCGTTGGATATAATTCGGACTGGGATATTATGATCTGATTAAGTCGTTATCTTGAGCTAGCGCATTTTTTTTTTAAACGCTCGACGCTTGCGCCGAATCGGGCTCTCAGTGTGTTGATGGCGAGACAAAAATGGAAACGAAAAATTCGTCGTTTGGAAGTGGTCGTTGCGCTTTTCCTGTCGAGTGTAAGACAAACTGTTCTGAGAGCTTGAATATATCGAGATTATTATACATTTTTTTTTTTTTTTTTTACGATGTTGCAGTCAACAGTCGGTTAAACAGGCGGTTATCAGTGGAACTCGATTTATCGACGAAATCACAGTCACTTCGGTTGAAACGAAAATTATTACTTGATATGGAAAGTCGAGTTAAGCTCGGCACGTGGTTCGGGCTAACAGTGAAAAAAAAAAAAAAAAAAAAAAAAAATGGTAGATAAAATTATTAGTCAGATTACAACATTTCTCTCTTGTGCATTTTTTTTAGAACTCTTCAGCCCACGGAAAATTTAAGCCATAGAGACTGATTTATCTCCTCCTCTCTGTCGTCTAACAATTCGTTTCTTCGAAATAAATATGTTAGCTTCATCGAAAACGCAAGTACGGTAAACCAGTCAGTGAATGGACACTTTCCATAAGAGCACGTGCATAAAAAAAAAAAAAAAACGTCTATTCACTGACCTTTACTTCTGCTTAACTGCACCCAGAAAAATAATTTATTTTATGGGCGCTCGTAAATAAACATTTCTTTGATTTAATTAAAGATTTCTTTAATTTAAATAAATATTCATTTGCGGGGCGCCCGTAAAATAAACAAATTTTTCTGGATGTGTGCATTCACTGCTCGCTCCACCTTAGATAGATAGTAGGTACCTGTTTTACCGACTGACGACCGTGACATCACATTAGACGGTTACTCGCTGGCAAGAACAGTGTTTTTTTTTTGTTTTGTTCTGTTAATTATCGGAGTTATTGAAATTTATGTCGATGATCGATAAATCTTCGTGAATCGAAGGCTCTCAGGACGCATTCAATGATCCAATGGATTGGCGCAACGAGAGAGTCCGGCTTGGCGATCGGGGCGATACCCGTGACATCAAGGGTAGACGATCGGGTTATGACTCAAAAATGTCGATCGAACTCGAGCGGTTCGACGACAGTTCTTTGGCGAAGGCGGATGTGCAGGCTGAAGGGGCGGTAAAGGCCGTCTCGTTCGACATCGACGTTCTCTTGATCGTGATCGCCGAATTTTCGTTCGACATCGTCGTCCTCTTCGGCGTCGAGGATTCGCTCGAGGCCGACATCCTCTTCGACGCCCCGAACGCGGTCTCGACGCTGTTGGCCGAACTCCTCTTCGGCATCGTCGAGGTCTCGTTCGCTGTCGAGGTTCTCTTCGGCATCGTCGAAACCTCGAACGACGCCGAAGTTTGCTTCGGCAGCGAAGTCGACGACGATCCCAGCTGATCTCTTGCCGCGGACGTTGTTGCTACCTGCTAATTGAATTTTTACAAAAAAAATACCTCTTTTCTCAAGTACCGTCGATCGTCAATTATTTCATTCGTGCGCCGGCCATTGTCGTTTTTTGAAAATATACCGACACACTTCGTCCAATTCTTCGATACAATTTTTATCTACACGGTCAAAAAGATTTGCGCATTTAACAAACACTTCTTATCGACAGAAATCCTCAATTATTTTCAGGTTTTTTTAAAATTTATTTATTTAAATACGCTTCGACGAAAATAAAAATGAAAAAAAAAAAAATGGGAGACCAGAAAAAACTGACAATTGTTGATAGTTCCGGGCAAGAAATGATTGTTGAATGTGCGAATCTATTGCACTCTGCAATTTTAATAATCTGCACGTAGCGCTGTGTTTTTTTTATGTTTTGTTTTGTTTTTTTATATAAGGAATTTAACGGGGTCGTAAAAAGTTGGATACCTCGTTGTAGAATACCTCTTTTCCTTCTTCGACCGATGGCAGTAGCTCGTCGGTCGAGTGAGGTGTCCTAGGACTCGGTGTCGGTGCGACAATTTGCTGGGCGATTTCTTGCTGTTCCCTCGATCTCGCCAGCCTCAATTCCTGAAGGGCCTGCCTCTGTTCCTTGTCGTTTCTCTCGCGCTCGAGCCTTCGGGCGCTGTAGCTTCTTGCCGATGACGTCGAACTGTGGACCGATGCCAAACTCGGACGTCGGGAGCCTGCCAAGAGAAAGCGATCTCCTATCGTAAAGCGACACTTTTTATGAAACACGATAAAAAAAAAAAAAAAAAATCAATCTCGTATCGATATATATTCGTATATAGGCGTAAAGTATTGCTCCAATCAGAGGATAACTCATGCGCGCTGTGATAATGAAACGCTATTGCTGCCCCTCCATCTCTAATTGTCTCTAACTATTCTATCTCTTTTCTCGACTAATTAAATAGAAATGGCACGATAATAAGTCAGCAGAAATGAAAATATTATTGGCAGAAAGGGTTCGAATTTATCGTATTCATATGGTCAACGGCTACACAGTAAAAAAAATGTTTGTACTTTTTGCAGCAACTTATTGTCCACGAACGTCCAGAATTTTATTATTTGTTAATTTCCCAATCGCGTCATCCGTCTTTAGTTTTACAAATAACAAAAAAAAAAAAAAAACTACAAACTGACATTTTTTAATGGCGCGAGAAATAATATGGCGGCTTTGCATATTCGAAGCTGAACAAACGACTTTGTCACTTATGCTTCGTACAAGTTTCGTACAAAAAATGTTTTTAACATTTTTTTGCACGTAACTTCGTATTCCGATTTTACGAAATTATTTTTTTTACTGTGTACTCGTGTACCGATGTTGAGAACTGAAATAACGAGATAAGCGTGTAAGAGGACGAAGCTTTGCCGGATGGCTTAGAATTACTCATGCTGTGTGTGCTCAGGGTTGATATATATGTACATATATATATATATACACTTTTGGTGTTGCATAAAAAATGGAGCTGGGGGACTGCTGAGATGGCACGTGAAACGCGCGATCTTCGACATCGAGATCATTGAAGATCGTTCGGGAAAGTTACTCCAAATATCGTTTCGGACGGATTCCGAAAAAGACCGGATCTAAGTTACGTGTGTGCGGAATTATAGAGATCAACCCTTCACGTACGGGAGCCTCGCGGCGAGCGTGACTACGCGGACCGCAAGCCTGAGATGTGAATGTAAATTTCGAGTATATGTCGAACAATAGTAAATTATATATTGACGATAAAAAATATTATTTTACACAAATATAATATTGTGCTGATTATTCTTCAAAGAGGATTTTTTCGAATTTCGATATCATCATTATTTTTTGAATATACCGATTTTAACGCGCATAACGAAATTATTGATTCTCTAAATATGATTAATTTGTTAATTTTATTCCTTCGCTGTTGACATCAGCAATTACTGTCTTTTGTCATTCGTTCGTTCAATGTTCCAACGAGAAGAGGAAGTACAACTTTGTCGATCGATTGTAGTCGCTTAGTGGTGTTTGGACAAAAAATGGTCGGCGCGCATGCTCGTCTATAAATCTATTTTGACGACTAAAATTGTATATATATATATATATATATTTTTTTTTTATAGTGAAGCATCGGTAAGTTGCAAGCTTTTATTTAATGACAACTAAACAGCGAAGCTTCTTGTAAACGTGCGATTCCTCGAGTGCAGCGAGTTAGCTATATTGTGCGTCGTTGTAATTCGAAACGCCAACTCGCGTCTTACCAAAGTTAAGATAAATTAGTATTCTGATACATACACATTAATAGTATATATGCGATGCTCGATTATATGAGCAACGAGATATACATTGTACATTAGTATCGGGCCGCTGCCATCTTGCTGTCTCGTAGTGTAACAACAACAATGAAAATCTTGCTTTATCATAAGGGTTATGATTAGTATATGGTATAAGATGGGAGAGTGTCGCGAGGGTAGTGGAACAACAACTGGCGAATACCGAGCAAGTCGATCATTTTCTGTTTTTTTTTTTCTTTTGTCTTTTCACTTATTTAGGTCCTCATTTTTTTTTTTTTTTTTTTTTTTTTTTTTCACTTTATCAAACACATTCCGGCCGTTTAGGATTGCAAAAAAACTAAGAATTGAGATGATAAATGAACGATCCGGGAAGTCTGAGGGTTTAATCTTTCGTGTACAACGATGCGAGGATTTTCTATATAAGGAATCGCTCAACATTACTTTACTTCAAAGAGATGCGAATCCGGCTCAGTCGGTAACAAAAGCTGTAATCCATGTTCTCATGGACGTTGAGTATTCAGTGATAAACAGGAATTGTCGGTGTCTTTATCTATCGGTCGCAAAGTGTTTAAGAATTTGCTTTTTCGCGCAGAGGTCGGGAAACCTTGAAAAAACAGTGGATTACAGTTTTTCGATATCTACCGGAAGCGAGTGGGGCTGCAGAGATAGGATTTCACATCACCTCAATATCAAAAATGTAATGATGATATTGGTTTTATTGGGGCCAATAGCGACAATTTATCTATCTTACGAGGCAAAGTTAAAATGAAAATGGGTCATCAAAGGGTTACTTCAATACTCCTATGAGCGAGTTCGGCTGGTAGTCTCAATCAAAGTGAAACCGAAAGTTTCAAACAAAAGGCAAAAGTGAACCAAGTGAGGGTCTTGTATCGGTGAGAAAATAAAAATCCCGTTTGTACGAGTATCCCGAGCGAAAGCGAGAGTTTGGCGAGCGGCCAAGATACCCAGGTGAGATTTAACCATCGGCACGGCGACGGAACCGCACCAGTTGCCGTAGGTCTTGTACTCGCCCGGCGTCGAAGCCGGTATTCGGCCCGACCCCGTTATTGAGTCGGGCCAAATATATCGGCTCGACGAAGAATGTTATCGCTGCTGCTGTACCGGGCACAGTATCGTAGCCTGTGCTCAATTCCATAGATTCATGGTCTGCGAATATTATTCGAAGACCATGAATCTTCCTCGGGTCCACTTCAGTGCACTTCGCCTCCGCTCCAAATACATTTGAGATGTATCACACACGTTCTTTTCCTTTTCTGTGCTCCGTCATTTACACGTTTATGTCAATTGGCACAAATCGGAAGTGTATTTTCATTATGACGTATTTTATTAAGCGTATTTTCAGTATTACAGCACTTCCGGTCGAGAAATTTGAATTAAAAACTTCAAGTGACGTATTTCTGGTATAATGTCACTTTCGGTCAAGAACCGAGACTTTCAAACCGGAAGTGACGTTTTCCGGAAGTGACGTTACTTCCGGTTGAAAACTAATATTTTCAAATCGGAAATCACATCACAGCGATATTTAACAAACAAAAAAATTATGCGTGACGTCACTTCCAGTTTAAAAGTGAGATGTTCAAACCGGAAGTGACGTATTTCCTTTCGGTCGAGAACCGACATTTTAAAGTCGGAAGTGACGTCACAAAGAAGTTCAAAAAAATCTGTGTGACGTCACTTCCGATTTAAAAAGTGAGATTATCAAACGGGAAGTGATGTCACAAAGAAAATGTTTAATTTTTCTCTGTCAGGCAGTGGCGTAGTAGCATTACTCCAGTGCTTATCAGTGCTCGGAAGTCGGCTTCGCTCTGGCTAGCTACACCGGCCGAAGAAGGACCGATATGGCGCTTCGGCATACGGCGGCCAGTGTGGATCCAGCAACATGACCTTTTTCCAATTTCGGCAGAATCCCACCTGGGTACTCGCATTGGCCTGTTCGCTGTCGTATAGTATAAAAAAACCGTCGGAATCCGCGTCTTCGCCATTGGGAAAACTTCGCGAGGGTGGTCGAACTAGGGTCAAACAGAGCATCCTATCGTAGGGTGAGACCGAGGCAAAATGAGGTCGCTGCAAACTGCAGACCGGGGCAAAATGGTGCACCGCAGTGGGGTAAAACGAATGGCCGAGATAATGCGCACACCGAGCACAATGGGGCACTTTCCGAACCGTGGCGAACTAAATGATGTCACGTCTCATGGTGACGATGAGGTTGAGAAGTACCCAATTTTGCCGCGAACCGCAATTTTTCTCCGATGTTCGGAATGATTATTGCGAATTTCATTTTTTTTCTTCTTCAGCGAACAGTCGATTCATCGTTCCGCACTCATCCCATCGACAGGTATTTCTCGATTTCCCCGTTTTGCCCCGTCATTCCCTGTACACAAGGGAAGTTCCATCGGCGCGTCGCGTATTGTGCCCTGGCGAGGGCTCGGACGGCACGCCTGGTGTTGTGCATGCTTATCATCGCGCGAGCCAGCTCGCGGAAACTAAAGTGGAACGACCCGGTGTTACACGTTACGGGGTTCTCTAGGTTGCCGAGTTGCCGCCGGGGGATGAGCCATGGGATCGATATGATACCGAGAGGCATCGTTTCGCTCCCCTGTATAGCCTCCGCATCCAATCGCATATTCCTCTCAGTGGGTTACGCGCTTACGTGGATTGCGGGCGATAAATTATTCACTGGCCGCATTAGTACCGTGTATACGCTCCGATCCTGAAAAGACACGGACGTTGAACAGCGCCCTAATGGCACGGAGTAATTACTTGGCTTGATTTCATTCGAGGGAATTCCGCACGATCGGGCTATTCCGTAGTAAAGCTCAAGGGGAGTCGAAGCGAGTAACAAAAAAATTATCGTGCAAGTAAAAGAAAATATTATTTATTATAAGTATTCAATGATTATCATCGGCAAAAAAAAATAAATAAATAAATAATTGTTAGAGACCAAAAACTCATCTCAAAGGAAAAAAAGGCATCCCAAAGGGAAGAGACGGTCCCTTTTTGCCCCGCTCGCCCCTACGAACGGTTGGCTCGTAAAACAACTGCAGAAAAGTCGATACAAAGCGTCTTTAACAAATAAGAAATAACCTATCTTCGCAACTCGCAAAGTAATCGGCAATTTTCCGGAACACAACGAGAGAGTGACCGAGCGATTGAAATTGTGTGTGCGTTTACGTGTAGCGGTTAGACGTACAGCGACGAAGAGGCGGGGTGTGTTCATATAATCAACGATGAAAAAAAAAAATATATATATATATATATAAAAATAAAAAATTATAACATCGACAGTTATAGATATAGGGAGGGTCCACACATCGACAGCATAACAAACACGAGACACAACACGAAGGACATTGTCAAGAGCACCTGCGCGCACGTGTAATAATTATAATTAATTACGAACACAGGCGGACGGTGTGACAGTGAAACAGAGAAAGTAACGACAGTCGAGGATGGTTGTCGGATTTATATATATAAATTAGAAAGTAACAAAAAAAAAAAATCATAATTATAGTCACAGAGATACGAGAGCACGATTTGGAAAAAAAAAAAACATAAAATTATAAAATGTCTGTGTTTTTCTGTAATCATTATTATTTTTTTTTTCAGATCTTTTGAGGAAGGAAAATAGATATAGCGTGATAGTCAGTGAGAGAGCGTCAGTGAGATTGAGATTGGTCGTCTACCGAGGCCGTCGGAGGATCCTTCGGCGACGTCGCTAAGGGTACGTCGATGCTTGTTTCCATCTTTCGTAGCAGCCTGGAGGTGGCACGATATAAGCAAGATGGCCGCGGCACGTGCCGCACCTGCACGTGAAGCTGGAACCAGAGGTCCTCTACTTCCGCCGCTGCTGGGTCGTCGACCGAAGGCAGCGCAGCTAAGGGGTCCTCCACTTTCGCTTCTCTGACTCGAACGCGATGACGGTCTACCGCCGTGGAGGGTCAGTGGGATGCCTGTAAACCGAAATTTACGAACCAACCCCCTCGATAAAAAGATTCTCGAAAATTCGTAGTAAAATGTTCGCAATATAAACCCAAAAAAAAAAAAAAAATTGAAGAAAGCGATTGAAAAAAATGCACATGCGACGCACACGTGCACGAGTAACGATACCGCAAATAGACCGGTGTGTAAATCTATAGCACTTCAAGGAGTCGCGAGTTACCGATCGAGATCACGGTCCTTTCTTCGACGACTTTGACCGTAAAGCCGCGAAGACTTTTATGGTTCAGGCACATTAACCGTTGCGCTCGTGTGTGTATTTATGTATAAATATATACATATTGTGGGAAAAAACTCGAGACCGTGTGACGGCATGGAGAGATAATAATAACGGAACGGCGAGATAGAGAGGTAGAATAGAAAACTAGTTTGTAACTCGCGACAATTCGCATGGTTCGACACGTCGGGAAGTTTTTGTGTACATTGAAATGAACTGGTTGAATGAGTACCGGTACTCGTTAGTCCGCGACGATCTATATAATACGCGATCCATGTAACGCGCGTCGATTCGATCGTGTTCCAGCAATGTTCACGCTCTTGACACACGAGAACAACCTTCGTCGCTCACTACAATCGTTTACGCTCCAGTAACGCGTACGTAATGCGCATGTACATGTATGTGCACACGCGTGCGGAAGAGAAATACATGAATAACTGTACGAAATAAATTCACTATCGTAGATCGCGCGATCGAATATCCATCGATCTTTAAGGTAGTCCTCGCTAATAGTGTTCACTTCGCACAAGTTTCAGAGAAGCAAGAGACAATTGCAAACACTTCTCGGTGGTATGAAAATTTTAAAAAAATCAGGCATATTATAGATACTGCAAAGATTAACTTTGCGTAACAATAATTCCAAGATGTTATAAAAAAATTTATGAAAAATAAAATTGTTCAAGAAATCTCTCGGAAACCTAACTTTTTTTGTCATGAAAATGATTCGTTCATTTTTCTGAATACGTATGAATTTCTTCAGATTTTTAAATTTACTCTGAATTTTGTGACTTTCTGCATATTTTTCCCATATGAAAAAAAAAAACCAGAGTGAATTTTAAATCAGAAAAAATTCATACGTCTATCAGAAAAGTGCACGAATCATTTTCATTAAAAAAAAGTTAGATTACCGGGAGATTTGTTGAACTGTTTTACATTTCATCAATTTGTTAATAACATTTTTGAATTATTATTATGCAAAATTAATCTTTTCATCACCTGTAAGATGCTTGATTTTTTTTTTCAGATTTTCATACCATCCAGAAGTGTTTGCGATTCCCTCTCATTTCGCACTATTCGCAAGAAGTACCTTACGGTAAAAGTACCAGAGGTTACGCACCTAAGTGAGAAATCCCAGTCCCCGGACATGCATGAAAAATCGTATTTCCGCCTCCTTGCACACATCTCTATTTGCGTCTCCTTGCACGCATGCTTTGTCCGGCCACTGGGACCCCTTCGGTCACTGGGACGTTTACCTTAATCACACTAAAAAAAAAAAAACGAATTTTTTCTTACAAGCTTCGCATCACATCGCCTCGTCTCTCCCGCATGGGAAAAGTTCCAACGATAATGAGTAACGTTCCATTCATGCGCACAAGGGCCTCTGCAAACGTTGTGTCAACTCGACGCTGACACGCGGTCGATGTGGCATTGTGCGTATGCGTGTGTGTGCGTGTGCGTGTGTGTGTGTGTGTGTGTGTGTGCGCGAGAGATGGTTCTCGACAGAACGTAGATACGTCGTCGAGCGAACGGTTCTGCACTGTCAAGTGTCGTGGATAGAGTTCCTTCGGAGCATATATGCACACGCACACGAGAACACACATCGGGGTGGCACCTCATAGGTAGGTAGGTGGGTATTCAACAAACGTATGCGCAATGGCTTGCGGCAATCGTTCGAGCTAGGGCTATTAACGGAGAGCTGTCCCGTGCAAACTCTTGAGTCCGATACAGACAAAGCCGACTCGCTCGGGCACACACCACTCCACGCCGATCTCTCGCATTATTACGTACGGCAGGTGCGGAGACGTGGACATAGTGGTGGTGGTTTTATTTTTTTCTTTTTCTTTTTTTTCGAGTGGCGGTGGAAGACGTTATTACAGGTAGAAATGTACTGAATACCGTGTTAGGTTTAATAACAGTAGTAGAATATTTATATATATATATATATATATGTATATATATATATATATATATATGTATATATGTCCGCGTGGATAATACATACACTCACCTGTGTCACTGGAAAATAGCATGGGGGGTGCGTGATTGGCGTTGGCGTAATGACGGGGCCTCGTGTATCTCGCACGGCTGAATAACTTTAGAACGAAACATATTAATCCCGTGAATACCGCTAGGCCCGACGCTATTCCGAGTAGGGTGGGGATGTCTGTAGTTATCAGCACGAGGTCTGCGAAAAAAAAAATTATAATTGGCGTTATCGTAGGCGAGCATCGACATGGTAACGTTTAATTAATGGACTGGTGCGAGGGGGATAGAAAAATCGTTGCTGCGCAATTGATGCTCGCCGATCTACGCGGATGTGCGTGATCGTTAATTCTTGACGTAACAATAGGGATATTGCGTCGCAATTGCTCAAGACCTCGAGATGCAGAGTGTCGTTTTTTTCGTATTGGGCAATGACTTTTCGGAGAGTTAAAATTGAACAAAATAAAAATTGAACATAATTATTAAACATAAAGACTTTAAAAATAAATTGAGAATTTAATGCAGCGTAAACTTGAAATTTGCTTGCGTTACTTACATCAATAGAACATTAATGCACTTCTTTTGTAAAATAAAAATACCAGACATCAAAGTTACAAATCTTTTACTTGAAATTTACAAACATTTCAATAAAAAAAGACAAATTTTACTGCAAAATTGCAAGGCACATGTGATTGAAATGTCGGAAACAGTTTATGTTAAAAAAAACTTTCAATACCGTTCATCAATATCCAAATAAAATTTTCGGTGTAGATATTGAGTGTGCGAAGATGTGAAAATTTCGTAAATGTTTCGTTGAGTCGTTCGGGAAATTGTATGCTCTCACTGGACAGTGGAAAAGACGCTTTGAGGCTTAAGGGGAGTCAGCAGTGACGACGGAAAATTTTAACAACTTTTCTTGAGATTTCCAGAGATTAGCTCGATCGTTTTAGTTTCAACGATACGCTTCAAAAGCTGTTTTTAAAGTGTCAATATGGCCCACCCAGACTAGGACGTAAATCGATTATGTGTGGCCCGGGCCATATTCGCCCCTTTCACCGTAGCTGATATATCGTACGTTATATTTCGTTACCTTCGGCGCAGAAGACCTTTTTGCTTGGCCTCGATAGGGCGACCCTGTGATAGCCAGTATCGCAATCGCAGACTGCATTGTGCTGCACTTGAGCGCACGTCGCGTGTTGATCCACGAAAGTGCACGAGGCTGTGTAAAAGCACTGCTCGCCGAGTTTTTTGGCTGCAATTCAAACGGATCGTTGTCACCACAATAGGCTAAAAAAAAAAAGAATAAAATCTCACAAGTGGGAAAAAATACGTACGTTTGGCACACCCTTTCGTATGCCCAAGCCTAACGGGATAGAGCTTTTCGCATTCGCAGAGCCCGGTAACGCTGTCGCAGTGTACGTGCTGCAGATCCGGATGACACGTTTCCTCGCACGGCGAGCCCAGATATCGTCCCTTCTCTGCGATCGATCAAGAAAAAAAAAAGAAGTTAATAAAAAAATAAATATACTCCCATACACTGGAAGAAGGATCTGATAGAAATCACTATAAATCTGGCAAAAACCGAGAGTACTTTCAGGAGTATGGGAACTACAGCGACATCCTCGCAAACATTCGTATTAAACTTGCCACATTCTGGTAGAAAATATGGTAATTTTCGCTATCGGACATATCAGCCGAATATCCCGTAATTTTTGCTACAATATACAAGTTCCTCTTACTAGAAAATGTAGTAAAATGGCGTCACGCTCGCGTACCGTTTATTTTAGATTCGCAGATTATACTCGCATGTTATGTCGGTCAAATTTTTGTCGTGTAGAATAATTTTTTTAACATACAAAAATTTGTCGACGAAATTCTCCGTTTTCCTCGCCGGAATTCTCAGTTTTAATCCGCTAAATTCTTAGATTTATCCACGAAATTTTCAACCCATATACGCAACATTCTGGCAACTCGCCTTCTGGAAAAAAAAAACTACCGTATGAGTTGAATAAAAAATCGCTTCTGCGAAAATTGCACATATCGCTAGTGACGCCGCTCGTGTGTCGTGTTGCCTGGTCAAAATTTACCACCTGACTCGGTAGTTTTTTTTTTTCGAGATTCTTGTCTCGGTGTATCATCGGCTGTAGTCCGTCATCTCGACTTAGCCACGAAATTTTATTGGCTTTACGTAACGCGAATCGAACTCCGAGTATAACGGGACGTAATGCGCATATAGACAGCCGGTCGATATACACGAACGGTTGCCCAACATTCAATTTCGCTCGCGCACCCATCAGTCCCGAGATCCACGCGAGAGTCTGAAATTGTGTAAATGTAAAAAAAAAAAAAAAAAAGAAACACAATATTGCCATTGGTTCATAACTGGACGCGCTGCGTATACGGTGGAAGTGTTTAACTGTTGCCAATACCGGAGAAGGATGCAAGGGCCAAGGACGATTACGCTGATCGCAGCTCGGAATTTCATTCGCTTCTCGGCATAGCGATCGTTATAATCGGTCGGTCGGTGTAACGTCGGGCTCGGTTAAAACTAAATGCTAATTGCAACAGGCACGCTCAGAGGCCCGAGTTTCTTCTGTTTGATGATCGTCCGATCGAGAAGTGCCGTTACCACAACCGGAAACGGTGATTGGCCGAATTTTGGCTCGAGCAGCCCGCAGCTGCTAATATCGAGCACAAAGCGGTCTGGCGAGCTATCTAGGGGAGAGCAAGCCAATGCCAGCAGCCTGAGGCAGAACCTTAATATCTCAGCGGCAAAGTGAAGCTTCGGTAAAAGAATGATCTTCAATCGGAGATTCTACGGGATTTTAAATTTTTTTTTGAAAAATGGCTGTCGTATCTCTGACTCGCGTAAATGTCGAGCCATCGTCCTAAAACTTCATACGAATATAATATTTTCATGAAAGATCCTTTTGTATTCAATTTTGGCCGAAATCTATCCAAGCGATCAGATTTTATGGGGTTTTGATTTTTTTTTTTTTTTTAATTATTAAAAATCGTCTCATTCCAGTGAACATAGAGGTGTCGAGCTTAAATTTGACACGGGGATGAACTAACACTGTGCAATGTTTGGTATTAAATTTGGCGAAAATTGATCTAACTTCTTTAAATCCTCCGGATTTTTGGAATTTTTGAAAGATTTGTTTTTTACGTCTAACACCAGTTTCCGAATCGAATATCACGCTGACAGTTACAGTTTTGTAATCAGCGGCGAAGAATAGATAAAAAATTGACTCAAAACGGCGATACCCAGAAATTTCAGTTAACGATTTTCCACAATAAATTACGCGGTAAATTTTGACGGTTTCAATTTTATGAAGATGTAGAAATTTTTTTGCGTTGCGAAGAGAGGTTCAAAGTAATTTGCACATGGCTTCCTCATTTATGACAATTTTGCGAATAGAATAATTTTGACTTTCTCCACGAGGAAGTCAAAATCGATCAGCGAACTACCTCGTAGAGAAAGCTATGCGCAATATTTATTTTTATTTTTTTTTTTTATATCGCTGCTCAATTCTTTAAAGTGGGCCCGACCGGGATTGGCCCGACCTCTCCTAAATCGCTCTGGTAGCGAATGCTGATTATACCATTGCGAACGACGGATTTGTGAACGCATTTCAACGAGGGGTCGCGAGCTCTCGAGAACCCCGGATTATGTATACCCGTTAGTGTGAGAATCCATGCGGGAGTTCGGGGGCGTACGGCTCGCGGCAAGTGTTTGCGCTTGAAAGCTGCTTATTCTCGCGACTCCAAGGCACGAAGGCACTGTTAGTTGTTACCGCCACCGGCATCACCGAGAGAGGTCTGAGAGTGTTTGCAGCATCCATTTAAAATCAATACATCCGAGACCGGGACGGTGTGTAGTGGCGTGCATAAATGTTTTCACGATTCCATTGCCACGTGTACGATTCGTTTGTCGTCAAGTGGGGACGTTAAAATTTACATTCTTACTATTGTTCCATTCGCGAATCCGAAAAATCGAGCCGCTTCCGTGCTTTTCACCGCGATCGAGAGATATCGAGGATTTTTTAATGGTAAATTTCTTTGGATTTTTTTTTGGAAAATATGTTTCCTATTTTTTTGTTTAATTCAATTTATACCGGATCGATGCAAAGAGAGTCCGCTTTAAAATGGATTGTTTTTCATGGTTTCGTACTTCTTTAAGAAACCGTAACGACACCGTAAAGCGCATTAATCAATAGTTATAGGCAGACAGAACAAGTGCTCACCTAAAAGCCGTCCATTTCACGGGCACGAGAAATTAAGTTCGCATTCAAATGCAAAGGGAGGGCTAACGAAAAACGATTATTTCACTCCGTTCTATCCTCGAACGAGAGACAGTGCTCCGGCTGCAACTTTTTAATGCAAGCAAACCAAGAGTATAATAGCGTGACGGAAGTCGTAGCCAGACGAAAGTTTTCGCGGCACGATGCCAAGCTCCCGATGTATATACCACTGTTACAATGGATCAATATCGTAAAAAGTGATAGCGGCTAGTTTGCGGAATGGCAATTTTCGTACAGGTAGCAGAGAAAAAAAGGAAAAAAAAAAAAAAAAAATTGGCAAAGAGAATCCTCGTCCGAATTCACGCGGAAGTCACAGGCCAAGAAATTTTTAAACCATTGCCGCTAATAGTATAAACCGCGAGAGATTAAGAGGGAAGCGAGCCAAAGAGTACGAGTGGATCTCCCGAGTGTCTCTTGCTGGCTCTCGTTTTTGCGAAGATATAGTACGGCAGATATTCGTCAAAGTATGAACGAGTGTAAGTGCACACTCATAAATGTATGAAGCGCAGCTCGTTCGCGAGAGATTCAAGGGGATGAGACACTGAGGTCGTAACGAAGAGGGTGTTCCCGCGAGGCCTTCGGCGAGGTCGGCGAAGAGTTTTAAAAAAATTTCAGCATGCTCATAATCGAGTCAACCAAATCCTCAGCGAACCGTGAAAAATTGAACCCTGAGAAATCCCAAAGAGACGGGACGTGCAAACCGGGATCGTTCGCGAGACCGACTTCTACCTGCCGATTTGTCAATCTTCATGCCGTAAACGTGTAAAACGAATCGGTAAAAAAAAGGGAAAGCTCCATAATTCAGCATTAATTGGACGAAGAATATCAATTCCCGATCTAGCGCGGACTCGCAAAGTGCTCTCGAGTGTTTCATAATTGGAGATGGATTTGATATGCAAAGCACATGCGTCCACGCGTCAAATCGCATCTCGTTCACGTATTTCGGAACGTTTTCGAAACCACATCGATTTCAAACTTCCGCTCGTTATTCCTTCAACATCTCCCGCGTTCGGAATCGCGTGCGATGATAAGAAATCACTTCAAACGTTTGTACGCTTGAAATTATTTCTCTTTACCACTCTCGAATCTACGCTCGCCATGGCGCAACGCGAGTCCGCTGCGATTCTTGCATTAGGCTCATCTAAAGAAAAAAAAAAAAAAAAATTACAAAGTTTCATGGAAAATGAAGAGAAAATGCAGGAACAGCGATTATCGACGATTACAGTGAGGAATAAAGTTGTTGGATTAACCGAAGTGCGTTGACAAAGGTTCAAAGACGTTACTTGGTTGGTGCAACATAAATGTTAGTTTCAATCAACATGTTTTTAATCGACTGTGAAGACAACAGTCGTTTAACAAAACAACGCATTAGTTGTACCAGCCGAATAACTTTGAAGCTTTGAAGGTGCGTCACTGCGACTTTTGGTTGGTCCAACCGCTTGTTCTCTGAATCTACATTTCTTTTTTATTAAGCGTAAAAGGTGCGAATACGGCCCAGCCCCATTTCGCATCTAAATCAATGATGTATTCACCGTGCCGTCTTCACCACTTTCACCCTAAATAAAAGCTCGTATAATAGTTTTTTTTGTTTTAATTAAAAAAAACCTATGAGTAAAAAAATCTGAAAAGTTTGGAAAAAGTATGAAATTAATTTCACTGGATTATTTTCAGCGTCTCCTGATTGCTGAGCCCATTACCGCATCCGGTTCGTTCACATCGGCTGAGCATGATGACCGTGTCGTGCAAGCTCTTAGCCTCGAGAACAGCAGAAATATGAAAAATAATGATAAGAACAATAAATTACGTGATTAAGTGAAGAGTAAAAAAAAAAAAAAAATGGAGGGGTTTGAGGGGAGAGCATTGAGAGTTTGGAGAAAATTCCGAGTGATGAAGGATGCGTAGTAGACCGGCGTTACACACCCTAGGGAATATCCTTAGCCCTCGGCGAGGCACGGACGCGCACGAGGGCGCGCGGGTTTGACCCACATTCTACGTCTATATCGCAGAATTTTTTTTTTTTTCCTTCTTTGTGCACGTCAAGCGCACCGTCGAGTTCACGCATCGGCCGTGCACTTTACATGACGTTCAAGAACTTTAAATGAGCTCACTGAGATGTGCGCACACAGCGAGGTCACCGAGGTCAGTGTGTCGTACCACGGCCCGATACACTGACCGAGAACCGGCAGATTCGACGGAGTGACGAATTTTTATGAATAACAAATTCAGCATTTTTATCGATCCCGATTGCGAGCCGTTGCGAGCCGAAAATTAATGATCTTCGCGAGTATCGTTACGGGCCAGAACTGTTACGCCATTCGCGAGTCAAAAGTCCAAATCATCCCCATCGACCTATAATTTTCCGCGAAATTCCCATTTTTCCATTTATCATCCAGAGTAAGATTTATGTAATTTATAATAAATCGAAGAATCTCTTTACCAGGAAAGAAAAAAAATCATAAATATCATTTCACACCTCAGCAAGGACAAAACTCGGGTCGAGGCGTCACCGACTTGGACATCGACCTTTAACTTCTTCCGTCCAAAGCGCGCCGCCGATGTCCTCGTAAGTCTACGATAAAATCCCGAAGAAATCACGACGTTGCACTCCAGTTTCGTTATTCACAATGAAATAAAAAATAAAATAAAAATAATAAGACCTTTCCATTTTCCACTGGTTTGCGTAAAAACGTTGCACAAAGATCCCTCGGGGCGCCGTGCCTGGCCCGCGGGGGTGAAAGTTCGCCACACTACAGAGACGTCATCCCGCGGGTTCAACGTCTTCCTCCGCAGAGTCGCCCGGTCTCGTCGTATCCGCAGTTCTCTTTTATCTTTGCCTACCTGTGATATTGGTATCCGGATAATCCTCGTCCTCGTCGCCGTCGTACGAGAAATCGCCGTCGGTATCTTCGTAGACAGCGTCGTTGCCGCCGGCGAGAGCGAGGTGCGACGGTATTTCGCCATCGTCACGACGATGATGCGGATAGTCGTCGCGTCGCACGTTCAACCAGGAGGATCGGGCGTCTCCTGGTGCTCGTACTTTTACAGTCGTCAGTTCGTGGTTCGGTCTCGTCAGGGTGAATACCGGTCGTACAAGTATAACGAAGCAAGTCAGCCAGCAGCAACAGCAGCAGGTCAGTCTCAGGGCGAAGGGAAGTGCGCTCATCGCCCCCGCGGCGCGAGTCTACCCCCGAAACCGACCATCGGCGGCGCATCGACATCTCTCCTCTCCCTCTACACCGCCTCGTCTTCCACCGAACGCCATCGCGCACACCCCGCGAGCGACCTATATGCCCATATGACTATGTATATGTATAGTGAAACGGGTAAACTGGCGTATGATCGTAGCGCCGCGCGATTCCGGGGAAACCCGTCGACGTAGACGGGATCCGCGACGGGGAGGGGTCGCGAAAGTGAGGACCGGCAGCACCACCAGCAAACTCCAGAACCAACGGAGTACAGAAGCCGAGGGAGCAGCAGCAGCAGCAGCAGCAGCAGCAGCACCGGCGAATTCACGGTAGCGTTGCCAACATCCCGACGTGCCCGACCAGAGACTCATACAGACGCGAAAGCTTGAACGAGATTGCGCGTCGAAGCCGGGCGAGAGAGAAGTGTGTCCCTCCCTCCCAGCCGGGGGCTCGTTCGGACTCTCGGCGTTTCTCCTGAATCCTTAGTCTCGCAATGCGCACACCCCGTAAACTCAGCGCCACCGAGCGGGACGACCTACAACCCCCTACGAAAACTCACCTTTATCCCGAGCGAGATAGATACGGTGATGCTGCCCGCCGGTGGCCGTAGACGGCGCGCCGGGGCGTCCCACCCTCTGGACTGATAACGGGAATCCGCGAACTCTGGGCTAGCCGGCCGCGACTTATGGTCGTTGCTGTGTAGGCTGTTTCGCTCGAGGGAGGACAATCGATCGGGACGTGGACTCTGCCTTTGATTGGCCGTGCTGGTCGGACTATCTCCGTAAATACAAATGAGAGTTGCCGACTTTCGGGTTTGTTTTTCGGTCTGTCTGTCTAATCTCGCACTATCTCCGGAGCGACGGACAGACACAGGTCGCGGGTTAAGAGATTACGATCAATGGTGTCAGGAGATCAATCGACGAAGACGACAAATTTCCATGTATTTCGATCGTGGAGAGTGCGATTAGAGCTTTCTGTTTTTTTCTTTTTTTTTGAGGACCAGGATAAATGTTCTTTTGGGAAATCATCGATTTATTATCTAAAAAATTGAAATATAAATATCGCTTTTTTTATAATGTTCCCTTATTCGCGAAGGTTCTTCTATGAGAAAGCATTTTCTATATTCTTGGCTTCTCCTAAAGGAAGCTTCGCGAATGAAAGAACAATATGAGAAAGCGATATGAAAATTTCAATTTTTAATTTCACCAAAATATTATACTTGTGGGCAGTTTTAGGACGACACCTCAAGATCAACGCAAGTTTTGAAGGAGCGCTTACGTTGAAAAGGAAATAATCTTGACTCGGAGGATACGAAAAGAAACTCCGAGCATGGTTTTTCCCCATTAGATCAAAATAATGATACGATTGAAAAAAATCGTCCGATAAAAATTGTCGGTAAGCAGAGTCAAAGTCCACGAAATCATATTTATTAAAATTTGTTTTGGTTTCGCAAATTCACAAGTGACGACTTGATTTATGTATTGCTACGTACCGATGACAATAATGTTCGACGACATTCTCGCATTATCGTTTCAATCCTCTTCTCTCTCTTTCTCTCGCCCTCTTTCCACACAGATCATTAGGTCAAGTGTATTCATGCATCCCGAAACTTTTACGGCGCATCGTGGAAATTCATAGTCTCGCCATTTATACAAAGTATTCCATTCTCGTGAAGCCGTGTTTGCAATATAACTTCATTTTATCAAATTCCATCGACGATAAAAAAAAAATTAGCCAGCAAACTTCCGTATATTACGAAATATATTACCAAGCCATGGTCAGCGCCGAAAAAAAAAATTTCCTTTGAACACTTTGCGATAATTAAGGAATGATAAATTTTTTGTTTCCGTTTACAAATTCATCACCGTCTAATTTCAATATAATTAATATATTTTCTCGCGGTAGTCTTTTCTAGCAGATGCCGGTCTCACTAGCAGGACGAGAGGAGTGTTGCTGATAGCGGCCTTCCTTGACGCCCTCCTGCGGTTCGTCGACAAAGGATGAACCCAGAGCTACGAAGAGCACAGCTCCGATAAACATTAAGCCACTTCACTCCATGTTTCCGCTGAGACAGGATACTGAATTATCCAACGAAGAAGACACTGCGAGCCGGTAGTGGAAGTGAGGGGTTAAGCGGATAGATGATTGCTGGTTTTTATTGGGATAAACACGCAGTGGAAAGATTCCAAGTGACCGAGTAACCTTCGCCAAATTATTTTCGGCGGTGTCGACGACTACGTGTGGCATTTGATGCGCTAAGCCCATCGACGAGACAACATGTACGTTGCTAATACAGTGATACGAAAATTCCATTGCGCAACTGTAATTCCACGATCTGTTTTTGTTTTCAAGTGTTTTATTTTATTTATCTCTTCAGTGTACATGCGAGATATTTTTATCAGCATAAATTTGATCGGTTCACTCGTATGATATAGACATATGTTACATGTAGACATATATACATTTTCGTGTCTGGAATATAAATTTATCTGGTACCAGTGACACAAAAATCGACTATTATTAAAAATAAGATATTCTATAGACTAAAAAAAGAAACGACGATTGTCTGACTATCAGTACGGTTGGGGGATGCAATTCTGGCTTCCTTTGACACTGCGATCTTTAACGTATCCAGGTTTACAGAGGCAAAAATTTGGCCCGGAACAAACACCGTTCGGACATCCGCGAGGACATTCGGGCACGCAACGGCTCGTGTCTCTGGCGTCTAGGAGGTAACCGGTGTTGCATGTGCATTCGTTCCATCCGGTACATTGGCCGTGTATGCAGGGCCGATCGCATTCGACACTCGCTTGTCCACCCGACGAACTACCCCATTGCTCTCCCGCCTGACTACCAGATTGTCCTCCCCACTGTCCTCCCGTCTGACTACCAGATTGTCCTCCCCATTGTCCTCCCGTGTGACTACCAGATTGTCCTCCCCGTTGGTCTCCCGTCTGACTACCCGATTGTGCACCCCACTGTCCCTCCGTCTGATTATACGCATGTGCTCCCCACGGACGGTCAGTCTGACTACCCGAATACGCTCCCCGTGGATTTTCAGTTTGACTACTCGAATACCCTCTCCGCGGATTGTCAGTCTGACTAACCGAATACCATCCCCGCGGATTGTCAGTCTGACTGCCCGAATACCAGCCCCGCGGATTGTCAGTCTGACTGCCCGAATACCATCCCCGCGGCTTGTCAGTCTGACTACCCGAATACCATCCCCGCGAACTGTCAGCCTGACCACCCGAATATTCTCCTCGCTGACCTCCTTGATGACCTCCTTGATGACCTCCTTGATGACCTCCTTGATGACCTCCTTGCTGACTTCCTTGATGACGTCCTTGCTGACTTTCTGAATGGCCTTCCCATTGACCTCCTGGCTGACTTCCCGAATGGCCTCCCCACTGATCCGCTTGCCGACTACCGGACTGAGTACCCCACTCACCACCTGTCTGGCTAGCCGACTCACCACCGAAGTGACCTATCGATGAACTACTGAAATAAACCGCGATACACTTGCGTCCTTGACGATCCAGGTTGAATCCATGTTCGCAGTCGCAACGATTAGGCGCCATGCAATGTCCGTTCTCCGGACAAGCCATTTGGCATTTGGGCTTGCAACTACCCGTTATGGGGTCGCGCTGATAGCCGGGTCTGCAGGTGCAAATACCCGGGGAAGTGCAATCGCCACCGACGCCACAGTCGTTCAGTCCGCAATCAGGCACACAAGCTTCGGTGTCACCCCGTGGATTGACGTATCTAAGTTTTTAGGAAACGGGCAATGCTTTAGCGATATTCTTTGACGTCATGCGGTCAGAATCCTCGGGTTATAGTTACAAAGCGAAGTGCTTGTTGCTTCGACGAGTTCACCAAGTAACAAAAAATAGTCTTACCCGCTGTAACAGGTGCATACTCCGGGCGAGGTGCACTCCCCGTGCGGACAACCACCCTCGCAGATGGACTCGCATTTCTTGTTGTCGTTCAGCACGTTACCGCGTCTGCATCTGCAAACTTTATAGTCGACGCATTCGCCGTTTCCGCAACCACCCGGACATATCGGCCTGCACGATCCCTCGTCGTTTTGGTCCCAGCCGTATTTGCAAGCGCACACTTCCGGCGCCATACAGTAAGTGTTCATGGGACAGGCTCTTGTGCATACCGGCTTGCAGGCTCCGTTCTCCGGATTCCAGCCTGCGTCACAAGTGCATATGCCACCCGGCACGCAGATACCACCCTCGCAACCACCCTCGCAGTGGACAACGCACTTGCCGGTTACGCGGTCTCTGTTGTAGCCCTCGCAACAGTCGATCACCGTCACCCAACCACCGTTGTGCGTGTTGTGCTGGATCTGGGGCAGAATTTGATTAGTCTCGTCGAGTCGAGTAAAACACGTAACGTAACGTTTTCCGTTTCTGTGAAGTGAAACATTATTTCAATGGCATGGGCGTATGAAAGGGAGTTCCGACTCGTGTAAATGTCGCACTCGCTTTTGGCTCGTGTGGTATGATCACACTCGTCAAAAACTCCCTTTATACGCTCTTGCCATACAAATAACTATAGTACAGTTAGTCGTTATAGTGCTCACCGTTTTCGCTCCTTCACCTGGATGTACCTCATGCACATGACCGGTCTTGTTTAGCTCCACGGCTTCGGCGTGTCTACAATGATCAGAAATTGAATACAATTTTTTACAATCTGTTTCAAGGAGATCCGAAAATTCTCGGTTGGTAAAACAGTTTTCGTGTCATTTTCGGACTGGGATTCTTTACGTTTTTAAGACACTAATGTTGTAAGGAAAATAATCTTGACTCGGAGGACATGAGAAGACACTACGGGCATGGCTTTGTCATTAACTCCGATTGAAAAAATCGTCCGAAAGAAATTGTGGGTAATCCGAGCCAAGGTCCATAATAGTAAACTGCAATACTAAAAAATTTAGAAAAAATATAGAAATAATTTTTTTTTTTTATTTGTGTGAGTGCAATAAAATCATAATTATAATTTTTATTTGATTTGCCAAATTTAGGAGAGAATACTTGATTTATGCATTGCTGCGCATCGACGACAAAAGTGTCGCCGATGGAATGTCCGGTCGGCAAACCGCGACGAGTTTCTCGCATTATCATTTTAATCTTCGTCTCTTTCTCTCTCTTTCCCTCTTTCACCACAGGTCATTAAGTCAAGTATATGCATGCATCCCGACACTTTTACGACGCATCAAGGAAATTCATAGAGCACCACCATTTATTTATACCAAGTATGCCATTCTCGTGAACTCGCGCTGGCAATATAAATTCATTTTATCGCATTTCCATGGACGATAAAAAGACAAAAAAAATTAGCGAGCGAGTTTCCGTATATTGCGAAATATGTTATTCAAGAATATTCAGCGCCGAAAAAAAATATATTCATTTTTTTTTACACTTTGCGATAATTACTGTATGAACAATTTTATTTTTAATTTACAAATTTATTAACATGTAATTTCAATATAATTGCTATATTTACTCACGGTAATCTTTTGTAGCAGAGGCCAGTCTCATTAGCAGGACGAGAGGAGCGTAGCTGAAAGCGGCCACCGTTGAGGCCCTTCGGCGTATCGTCAGCTAGGGATGAACCCAATGCCACGAAGAGCAGAGCTCCGAAAAATATTAAGACACTTCTTTCCATGCTTTCGTTGAGAATGCTTACAGGATACTGAATAAAATAATCCAGCGAAGAAGACAGTATAAGGCGGTAGCGGAAGAGAGGGGTTAAATGGATTGATGATCGCTCGTTGATATTGGGATAAACACGCAGTGGAAAGACCCAAGCGACGTAGTAGCCCGTGCCCAATTATTTTGGCCGGTGTCGTCAACAACGCGTGGCATTTGTTATTCTGGGCCCATCGACGAGACAACACATACGTTGCTAATATAGTGATATAAAAATTCCATCGCGTAACTGTAATTGCACGATCTGTTTTGTTTTTCACTTTTTCAAGCGATATACTTTATTTATCTTTTCAGTGTACGCACACGGCATTTTTATCAGCATACATTTGATCGATTCACTCTCATTATGTAAACATATATTTTCGTGTCTGGAACACAAATTTCTCTGGCACCAGTGACCGGTGACACTAAAATCTACTATTATAAAAAATAACATATTCTATCTACTAAAAAAAAAAAAAAAAAAAAACGAAGATTGTCTGACCATTAGTACGGTTGGGGGTCCCGAGGGATGCATCTCTGGCTTCCTTTGACGCTGCGGTCCTTAACGTAGCCAGGTTTGCAGAGGCACAAGTTCGGTCCGGAACAAACTCCGTTCGGACATCCGTGGGGACATCCGGGTACGCAACGGCTCGGATCCCTGGCGTCTGGGAGGTAACCGTTGTTGCATGTGCAAACGTTCCACCCGGTACATTGGCCATTCATGCAGGGCCGATCGCATTGGCCACTCGACTGTCCTCCCGTCTGACTACCCGATTGTCCACCCCACTGTCCTCCCGTCTGACTACCAGATTGTCCACCCCACTGTCCTCCCGTCTGACTACCAGATTGTCCACCCCACTGTCCTCCCGTCTGACTACCAGATTCTCCTCCCCATTGGCCTCCCGTCTGGCTGCCAGAATGTCCACCCCATTGTCCTCCCGTCTGGCTACCCGATTGTCCACCCCACTGTCCCTCCGTCCGATTATGCGAATGTCCTCCCCATTGACTATCCGTCTGACTCCCCGTGTGTCCTCCCCACTGACTGTCCGTCTGACTGCCCGAATGTCCTCCCCACTGACCTCCTTGCTGACTTCCCGAATGTCCTCCCCACTGACCTCCTTGCTGACTTCCCGAATGACCTCCCCACTGTCCTCCCTGCTGACTACCCGATTGCCCGCCATGCTGACTGCCGGACTGAGTACCCCACTCGCCGCCACCGGTCTGGCTACCCGACTCACCACCGGAATGACCGGTCGATGAACCACCTGAATAAACCGCTATACACCTGCGTCCTTGATGATCCATGTTGAATCCAGGTTCGCAGCCGCAACGATTAGGCGCCACGCAACGTCCGTTCTCCGGACAAGCCATTTGGCATTCGGGCTTGCAACCGCGGGTCGTGTAGTCGCGCTCATAGCCGGGTCTGCAGGTGCATACGCCCGGGGAAGTGCAATCGCCACCGGTGCCGCAGTCGTTCGGTCCGCAATCAGGCAGACAAGCTTCGGTCTCACCCCGCGGATTGACGTATCTGAGTTTTTAGGAAATGGTCAATACTTTAGCGATATTCCTTGACGTCATGCACTGAGAAAAGATTACATGGTAACAGCAACAATGCTGACATTTTAGCATCAAAAATAGTTCCCAAGGGTCCCTAGCAAGTCAAGCGACCACCATACGACGTTTTCAATGGTCGTTTGACCTGCAATGGATACTATCAGAAACTATCGTTATAGTAGGAAATACCATGCTTTTTCTCAGTGTGCGGTCAGAATCCTCGGTTTTTAGCGACGAATTGACATGCTTGTTGCTTCACCGAGTTCACCGAGTAACAAAAAAGTAGCCTTACCCGCTGTAACAGGTGCATACTCCGGGCGAAGTGCAGTCCCCGTGCGGACAGCCACCCTCGCAGACGGCCTCGCATTTGTTGTTGTCGTTCAGCACATAACCGCGTCTGCATCTGCAGACCTGATAGTCGACGCAGTCGCCGTTTTCGCAACCACCCGGGCATATCGGTCTGCACGATCCGTCGACGTTTTCCTCCCAGCCGTATTTGCAAGCGCACACTTCCGGTGCGTAGCAGTAGGTGTTCGTCGGACAGGCTCTTCTGCATACCGGCTTGCAGACTCCGTTCTCCGGATTCCAGCCGGAGTCGCAAGTGCATATGCCACCGGGCGCGCAAACACCGCCGGCACAACCACCCTCGCAGTAGACGGCGCACTTGCCGGTTATAGAGTCTCTGCTGTAGCCGTCGCAACAGTCGAGCACGGTCACCCAACCACCGCTGTTCGAGTTGTAGCGGGTCTGGTGCAGAATTTTATTAGTCTCGTCGAATTGAGCAAAACTGGTGATAAGCTTTTAGCACGTAAAATCCCGTTTTCCGTTCCTGCGAAGTGAGCGCATCTCTTCGCATCGCGTCCGAGGAAAATACTGCGCAGTCGTACAAACGAAATATGATCTTTTCTTCTCGCACTAGTGCGAGAAAGTGCCTCTTTGCGCGAACTTCGCAAAAACGAGCAACGTGATTTTCGTGAATTTCTTCGGAAAAATTATGTGACTGGCATGGACGTAGGGTACAAGTGGGGAATATCGACCGGTTCATATTTCATTGATTTACGTGTTAATCAGGCTGGACCATATTCACCACGTTTACCCTATAAGAGGAAGTCCCGACTGTGTGGCCTTTTCGCACTCGTCAAAAACTCCTTTCATACGTCATTGCCACACAAATAACTGCAGCAGAGTTTGTCGTTATTGTACTCACCGTTTTCACCCCTCCACCTAGATGTACCACGTGCACATGACCGGTCGTGTTCAGCTCCACGGCTTCGGTGTATCTGCGATGATCAGAAATTGAATACACGTTTTTACAATCTGTTTGTAGGGACATCCGTAAATTCTCGGTTGGTAAAACAGATTTCCTGTAATTTTGACACTGAGATTCTGTACGTTTTTAAGGCACTTATGTTGAAAATAAAATAATCTTGACTCGGCAAAATATGAAAAGAAACTGCGAAACATGGCTTTGCCATTAGATCCGATAAAGATACGATTGAAAAAAAATGTTGACAAAAATTGCAGGTAACCAAGACCACAAAAAGTCCATAAAATCATTTTTTTTTTTTAATTTCCCAAATTCACGGAAGAATACTTGATTTATGCATTGCTGCGCATCGACGACAAGAATGTTGTCGATGAAAGGTCGCGATCGGCAATCCGCGACGAGTCTCTCGCATTATCATTTAAATCTTCGTCTCTGTCTCTCTCTCTCCCTCTTTCAGCACAGGTCATTAGGTCAAGTGTATGCATGCATCCCGAGACTTTTACGGCGCATCGAGGAAATTCATAGAGCCTCGTCATATATACAAAGTACGCTATTCACGTAAACGCGCGCTGGCAATATAATTTAATTTTATCGCATTTCCATCGACGATAAGAAAAAAAATAAATAAATTAGCGAGAGAGCTTCCGTATATTGCGAAATACATTATACAACAATGGTCAGCGACGAACAAAAATTTATACATTTTTTTCGAACACAACGACAATCAACGGATGAACAATCTTTTATCATTTAACAACTTATTATCGTCTAATTTCAATATATTTAGTACATTAACTCACGGTAGTCTTTTGTAGCAGAGACCAGTCTCGTTAGCGGGACGAGTGGAGCGTTGCTGATAGCGGCCTCCCTTGACGCCTTCCTGCGGTTCGTCGGCTAGGGATGAACCCAGAGCGACGAAGAGCACAGCTACGAATAGCATTAAGACACTTCTCTCCATGTTTCCGCTGAGAATGCTTGCAGGAAACTGAATAAAGTTATACGACGAAGAAGATGTCGCGATCCGGCACGAGCGGATAGACGATCGCTCGTTTGTACACGGCGACAGATAAGCGCGGATTTATAATATGCGCTCATCTCCACAAAGGTCGTACGATTGCGCGATTTTTTTTTTGTGATGCTCCACTCTCGTACACTCGGGTCAAGGCGGGAATCGCCCTGTGCAGTTCATGAAACAAGATCGCATTATCAGCGTATTTGTATAATCTTCGGCTTTATAATCTCGCGGCCGAGTTTTGAGAATTTCACATATATGAACACGCAATCCGGAGATTCCAAGCGACGGAGTGGATTTCGAGGAATTATTTTGTCGACGACCCCGCATGGCATTCGTTGCCCCGAGGCCAACGACGAGACAACGTGTACGTAGCTTGTGTAGTGACATGAAAATTCTATTGGGTAACTGAATATCACAATTTATTTTTTTTCTTTTTTTTTTTTCAACTGTTTTACTTCAGTTATCTCTTCAGTGTACGCACGAGACATTTTTTTCGGCATTAATTAGGTCGATTCACTCGTATTGTGCAGACATATATTTTCGTCACTGGAACACAAATTTATCTGACATCACAGTGACCGATGACACGAAAATCTACAATGAAACAATTAATTAATTCAGCATTACACATGACTGATATATTAATGATATAAAAATGGGGAATTTATTTTAAACATATATTCTGGGAAGTTGATTGTTTGTGCCAATTTTCATTATTCTGTGCGTCACGGTGAGTTGTGAACAATAATGCGGCGCACAATGGCGCAGTGCAGTATCGTTGTATGCAAAAAAAACATTTTTCGACCGGAAATGACGTCGTACCAGAAATATATCACTCAATCGGAAGCAACGTCATGTCGAAAATACGACGCTTCCGGTTTGGAAATCTCATTATTCGACCAGAAGTGGCGTATTTCCGGTAAAATCTCCGAAAATCGAAATTTTCGCTTTCTAATTTTCATAGTCTATAGCGTTGGCGTGAAGCACAACTCATGGTGTATTTCGAATATATTTTTACCGTACATCAGATTTTCGTGGGCAGCGTTCGGAGCAGAAATGTCACGCCTCTTAGAACACCAAAGTGAACAAAATAAAAAAAATGTGTGTAAAAGTTAATTTTATTTAATCGTAGTATGAAAAAAATTTATATAGCAACATATAAATTACGTGAATCGATGAGAATTAAGTTTTTACTTATAGTATCTTTCTCTTATAATTTTTTCTTTGATCCTTTTTTTTTTTTTTTTTTTTTCACGAATCCCTTTTCGTGGCAAAAGTCGTGCTGGACTGCAGTGGAATTTCGTCGTAAACGTGTTCGCCGTCGACGTCGACCACCGCGTGACGAAAAGTGCTCGGTGGCCTGTCGTAGTGAGCTTCCAAGAGTTCTGAAACACGTGCCGAGTGTCCGGAGTACATACATGAACGTACGTGCGTGCGTACGTTTGCGTCTGTCGAAGCGTGCTCGCGATATTATTACGTTGAAGACGGAACGGCGAAATCTAGATCGCGGGCATACTTTAGCGAGTCAGATTAGCAGGCGATTCGTGCAAAAGTGGCAAACTTCCAAAGAGAGATGCCGTTTCAGTCCGGTCGGGTGAGGAGCCATTAGCATTTACGAGTTTGAAACTTGGCACCTTCCTTATTTCACCGTACTTTCGAGAAAGCAAGCCGGGCAACCGCCGCGTGCGTAGATCCTATCGATTCCGGAGGCTGAATAAACGATTCCGACCGATCGCTGGACTCGGGAAAGTCCCTCCGCTGTAGAGCGAGCAAGGATGCTTTACCGTCGTACCATCGTATGGTCAGGAAGAGTACTAAACTGTGCCGGGACACGAATCCGTTTATCCAACGCACATCCCATTTGCCATTATCGCTTCAATCATTTTCACCACTTTCCCGGGCATAGTTTCAACTTTTTTTTCTCCACTTTATTGGTCAAATTTAATTTAAAAAAAAAAAAAAAATTAAATAAAAATATTATATTATGGAAATATTATTATTATTTATTATTATTATTATATGAAAACGACTTCCGAGAGAAAGGTTTCAATCTGACAGAATATAAAACGGAGATTAAGTAATCGATAAAAAATGCAAAGAAAAAAAGATCGCATATAAATCGATATAAACTAATCGATCAGTTTTATATAATCGAATGTAAAACGTAGGCTTAAGTAATGAAGAAAAAAAAAAGTAAAGAAAGAAAAATCGTGTTTCAACCGAACAACCGGAGAAATTGACAACGGTGGCTGGGTTGGACGTTGCGAAATCGGCGTCGATATATCGATTAGTGAATAAAAACATGATCGATAGAGTGGGACGACAGCGCGTATAATATAAACAATAGCATATATAATGAAATAATGGAGGAGGAAGGCACGAGTTGGGCAGGATATCGTGTGCATGTGCACCGTACTGGGTACGACCGTTCAACGGTGTGACGAACGCCTGTGTTACCTTGCGTAACGTAAAAGCGGCGCAAAGAAAACATGGCACGGTGCACGGCATGGATTCGTGGGAATTAAATATACTATAGACAGGACCGATTCACCGTGGTGTTCAATGAGAAAACAGCTGCTCAGTCGTGCAGCGAAAGCACCGAAGGCAGTGTCGATGGAACACGAAGCGGAGGCGCGGTATGGGAGTATATTGGAGGACGTTTACACGCCGTTCGGATGCACGTGGAGCGAAGCGACAGATAAGATAGATGATGGAGGCAAATTCGCTTGTGCATCAAATTCATTAATTTTTTATATATATATATATTTTTTTTTTAATCTCTTCTCATAAGCATATTTCAATCGATCAGGAAAAACCACGAATGCAATCGAGAGAGTACCAGCGAAAGCAGACGATAAACAACTGACGTCTATCGGTGTCTTATGGGTAGGAAGGAGGTTGGGGCGAAACGGACCATTTTACTTTTAAAAAACTGGACACAAACGTACTATCATGCAAATTTGCATTTACCACTTGTTCTTGCAAGACCATCGTGATTAACATTAGTCGAGGACACATGCAATAAAACAAAACAACCTCCTTTACTGCCAATAAATCCATACAATTTTGGACAAACAATTGTAAAAATTTAGCACTAATTTGATTACTGTGCGACGCAGTAGCTGTCTTCATGGTCTTACCTTGAATGTTGCTGAAGAGCCGAATATTCGGATAATCGTTCGAGTAGTTCGACTCCTGTTTCTTGGTTGCTCCGGCACAGGAAGCTGGTCGTGGCCTCGGCAGAGTTTGGTGTTCCGGAACTATGCATCTCGGAGTTTCTGTAACACATTATTGCCCAATCGATATAGCGTGATTTTCTCGACCCAGTTCCTCACACACGACTCACGAATGTAGATTGTGATTGATTTAAAAATGTCATCCATCGAGGGTTTCAAAGCGCGAGGCGCACGGATACAATAAATTATCGAGAGGATCGGTCATTTCTCGTCGGACGGAACGCAGTGAAGCCGCCGGAGGGAGTGAAAGATTATGCGCTCTCGTACAAATGTCGCAAACCCACACACATACACACACACATTGACAACCGGAAGGGCGCAATCTACCAATCATTCGTAACCATTTGTACTTTTTTTTTCCGCCGCAATGCGCCTCCAAACGCAATTACGATTCGTTTGCCGGGATCGCAGTTGTAACGACATGTATCAACTGTACGGCATAGTGACATTAGAGGCGTACATAGAATAGAGTCGAGTGCCCTGCGGCCTGGCCGACAGAACCATGCGAATGCTAGCGCACTGCTGATGGAACACTTTTGGAATCAATACGCGATACGCAGTTGAACAGCCTGCGTTATTGGGAGCGAACATCGACCAAAAATTGCCACCGGAAACCAGCAGGTCCAAAGTCGTGCAGCTCTCCGCCATGAAAGTTTCAATTGTTCGAAGTACTTATACAAACATCGATTTGTGCAAACATTAAAAATGATTTTTAAAGATAAGTAAAAAATAATAATGACCTATGAATGGCGTTTATTAAATGAATATCACTTCACCAATGATTCGCAATGAGCTCGACCTCCGCCACCCGTTCAATTTCCGTCGGACTTTACTTCGCCGCAACATTCGTGCATGCATGGATGAGCCCCTACAAGCAAATAACGCTACTGCGTAAGCCTGAAATTCCCCGGTAATTTCGAAACCGCCTAAGTTAATCCGTATCATAACCGCACGATTTCCATACGCATTAAGCGTGCAACTCTGCCGCGCGAGTTGTTGTCGGCTATAGGCTATCTTTCGACTGTATCTATCGTACTGTGCTCCGGACGATAGATGTATGGATGTACAAATACGAGCGACGGTAAACAGCCGGTTTACTACGACGAACACTTCGGGATTTCGTCGTACAGTAGATTAGTTAACATTTCATTAGTTATGTATACATAGTATGGCGTTTCATACCGTACCGTATTCGCAAGCGATCATGCCGCTGTTGCAACCCAACGATGAAATTCTATCGGTGTTGTTTCCCTTTTCCCCGCCGTTCCGACGAATCGTTCCGTTCGTCGTGGCGTCGCGCTTCTCCGCGGCGTCGTATATCGAGAGACGTATCGTCTCGAAGAGCCTCGAACGCACGTGAAGTATCGCGAGCACAGCGAGGGTTGTCAGACCGAGGGACATTATGGATCCGACGACGATTAGGGCGGCAACGTCGAGCGGCATTGGCACAGCGTGCGTCGGTATTTTTTCTGTTATTTCATGGAAAAAAACGCGATTTATTATGGAAAGAGACAACGAGGTATAGAGCGCAGGAAACATGCGTGAAATGTCTTTCGCTATTGGCGAAAGTGCAGGCTGAAGACTCGTAATTATACTTGTAATTAAAATACGAAAAATACTACCTCTCAATTAAAATTATGATCTCTTTTACTGTTGTTTTCCGACGATAAATGTATGACGACTTTGAAACTACTATGTATTTTGGGCGGTGGGTTGTTCTGTTGCTCTTGCAATTGGGCTTTGCTCGTATACAATAATTAAATAAATAAAATGATTTTAGGTAACTGACAGTTGATTCGTCAGTTCTGCATTGGCAATGGTTATATTGCGAGTACAGAACTGGCTGATAATTTATATATTTAAAATAATTAATGCACATTTTCTGTGGTTAAATCGTCGACGATACCTTGTTTGCATTTTTTTCGAGTCGATCATTAAAAAGTAATGTTATTCACTTTTTTGTAACGAAGTTTTTGGTGCAGAGAAAATTAACATCGGGATGGGATTTTTTTTTGTAATGACGTAAGAGTTTTCGTTGTAAGTTTTACCTGCACCCAAAGACGTCATTATCATGGGGCCATCGTGACCGGGCGATCCATTGCCGGAAACGTGAACCACAGCGACCATCGGTCGCGGGGTCGACGGCTTTTTGACCCTTGGCACTTTCGTGTCGATTCTCTCGACTTGCTGCTCTAGCCCGTTGTAATTAACGTTCTTATTCGTGATCGTTGCAATTGAACTCGTCCCGATCGCAGTTGTCTCGAGCACTGGCGGATTCGGAGATGTCTCACTTAAACTTCCTTCGGTGCTCGTAGTCGATGCTCCGGGCTGAGCGTGATCTATCGAGAAGCAGGTCAATTTTTTTTTGTCTATTATGGTTTTTTAACAATATACATATTAGTTGACAAAAAATTAATTTCCCTAAAATGGCAGAACCCAACAAGACCATAATTAAGATTTTGAAAAATTTCATAAATCGACTTTACAATAAAAATATGCCATAATTCTCCACTGCGTATTGGATACATTAATTAAAAAAAAATGCGGTTGAATCGATTAAAGATCCGGGCAGGTAAATTTAAATAAATACTTAGTTGGTCGCACAAAATGTTTAAATGCCCCAAAAATATTTTGGTGAAATCATTAAAAAAAAAAGTGGATCGAATCAATCTTTTAACTGTACTGAATCGTTAGTTGATTCAAACGTATTTTTTTTTTATGAACGTAGAAGAATAAAGGGTCGCCCACTAAAAGGTTTCACGAAAAATCGATCGACAATTTTGTAGATCGGCAATTTTTCCGGGATCGATTGGACTCACCGATCTCTCGTTCGGTGGGCCTTGGCAGCCTCGTAGTCACCCGATCGCCCTGAGGATCGGCAGGATCGTCGTCCTCGGAGTCCCCGTCGGTATCGGGACTGTCGTAATCGGAGATCGACGTTGAACTCTCGATCCGATCGATGGCCGGGGATTTCGTTCGGGGTGACGGAACGATGGCAGTTGTTGCGATCGAAGTTGTGCTCTCGATCCTTTCCTTGCCTCCGGGCCAATTACCTATCCCGCCGATAAACGGGACGATAGTTTCCTCGGATACGATGCAGATACCGGTCTCGTGATGACAGACCGACGATAATTCGCGGGTTGCTAATGGCGAACGGCTACTATTACCGCCATTCTCATTGTTGCAAGCGCAAGGTAACGCGCAATCCAAGCCCCACCAGCCTGCCGGGCACTTCTCTTTGCAGCTTCAGGAAAGTAAAAAATACATATATATATGTATATGCATAAATTTGCATAAAATAAAAAAAAAATTATAAACTTCTTTTTTTGCGGTCAATAAATGTTACCCAGCTCCGCGCCATCCCGGCGGACAGTGACATTTCCCATCGACGGTATTGCACACCTCGACAGCCTCGCAGTTGCATGTTCGGGAGCATCGGAGGCCCCAAGTGCCTGCCGGACATTCTACATACAAAATAAATAAAAAAAAAAAATATATATATATATACATAAATGTCAAACAGCAATCTTTAATCCCCGATGAAAAATAAAATGCCAGATGCTCATTTTTATTTTATTTTTATTGCATTGGTTCGACCCTAACTATTGGAATTTTATTTCCCATATGGAGTGACAATGTTTTTCACAAATCGGTTGGTCTTATGGCATTACGGCTGATTCTCCCAAATCCAGAAAATGTTCCTTCGGTTAGCGGACGCAACGACTCGATGAAAATTGATTGATGTATATGCTCCGATAATCCGCGAATATATGTGTTAAATATCACGAAGATTCCCTCCCACTGAGCATCCTGAAATAAATCATAAAGAATTGGGGCGGTTCCATTAAAACGTCCATTCGATATGTATTCGGCCGTGGGAACTTCGATCGTAAACCATCGCTGCGGCATCGTCGCCGAATCTGTGTACAGAGTCTACCGTAGACCAACACACGGACGGGCTTGGGAACTCGTCGTTCATCCGGATCGACGACGCAACGAATTCTACTGCCGCAACGACTATTAATGCGCAAAGGGAGTGAGATAGAAAGTGAGGCTCGAGCCCGATCGAAGGACGAACGGCCTGCAATGCAACTCGCGGCGAAAAGCCAATTTGCCTTAAATTATTGGGGCTATCTGGTGCGCGCCGTTCGATGGTCGCTCCGGGAGAACCAGTGGCCGGATAATGTGATTTCCCCCCCCGGTGCTCGAAGCTCGTGGGTTCCGATAATTTGGTCTTACCGCGGAAGTCGCCCATCGTGCGATTTTCGTCCGAACGACTCGCGTCAACGGCCGTCCGGGACGACGGACCACGAGGAAAACGTTGACATTTCCGATCGATGAGCTTTGCCCAAGTGGAAGGATTCTACATCGATTTTCACGCAAATCGATCGGGACATAAAAAAATGTCACAAAAAAATGGTCCGACACGATTGATTACATGACATTTGGTAAACGTGGTGAGCATTCACCACGTTTGCCATATGTCATTTATTGCCATTGTTTTACAAACAATTGGTCCTACATCAATTTTCAGCCAACTCGATCGAGCCATAAAAAAGTGGCACAAAAAAAAAATGTTCCGGTACGATTGATTACATGATATATGGTAAACGTGGTGAACATTCACCACGTTTGTCATGTTTCCACCTTTGTAATCAATCGTGCCAGAATATTTTTTTGGGGACATTTTTGTCTCACAATTTTTGTCATCTTTTTTGTGACTTTTTTTTTGTGACATTCTTGTTGTGTTTGAGATCGAATAGCGAGAATCAAGAATACCACTGAATCCTCGGCTCCCGGTATCTCACGATGGGATGCGATTGGTCTCGATTAAAATAACTGTCGATTATTCATCGACTTCGCGGGCTCGAAGCTCCAATAATTTGGTCTTACCGCGGAAATCTGGCCATCGTGCTATCTTCGTTCGACCAACAGGCTCGCGTTAACAGGCATCCGAAACGACAGGTCACGTGGAAACCGTTAACACATCCGATCGATGACCTTTTTCCCAAGTAGAAGAATTATTAATGGATGTGGAAGTGGTGAATATCGCCCGCATCAATTATCACATAAATCGAACGGGCCACATTGACCGTATTTACACCATATATCATCTAATCTACCATACGGGAAATGACTTTTTGTTGTCGTTGTGTTTTCCTTCCTTGAGATTAAATAGCGAGAATCGACAAGACCACTGAATCCTCTGCTTCCGGTATCTCGCGACGGGATACGAGCCGTCGTAGATCAAAATAACTACCGATTATTCATCGGCCTCCGGTACTTCGAGACGCGTTATTTTATTTACTCGAGATATCCTTGACACACGACGACAACACCGTGCCTGGTTACTTTCACGATAAAACCGGAGACACACGGGAATCCAATTAATTTTATTCGCGACAACATCGATTGGAGGACATGAAACCTGCGCCGAGAGGTCGGCGCGATAGTCTTATAACAACATCTCTAGAGTGATGAATTCATATTTGCTAAAAAAGTGTTATTATCAAACGTCGAAGGGACTTGTAAATTAGTGTACTCGGATGGGATTTTTCCGTAGCAGAAAAAGCGGTGAGTCACTGAAGAAAAATAAATAAAAATGGTCAGTGACGTCACTTTCGGTTTGAAAATCGTTTCTCTAAATCGTAAGTGACGTGACGCAGAAAAAATTTGAAAAATTTCACTGTGACGCGACTTCGGGTACGAAAAATCTTAGTTTCAATCGACATTCACGACATACGAGAAAACGTCGCTTCAAGTTTGAAAACCTCAGTTTTCAAGTGGCAGTGACGTTATATGCGAAATACGTCACTTTCGGTTTGGGAATCTATTTGTCGACTGGAAGTGATGTCTTACTGATGTGACGTCACTTCCGCCGATATATTGGGTTCGACTCAATACGGCGGGTGGGGTAGATAGCGGCTTGAACTCCGGACGAGTACAAAACCCTCGGCAACCGGTGCGGTCCCGTAATCGAGCCGATGCTTAAATTTAACTTGGGTACTTCATCAATAATCATACCACTCATAAAACTGTCGCGAAAACCGTTATTCACAAGCAAAAAAAAAAAAAAAAAACGAAACCTCATTCCAATCAATGAAAAAGATCGATCGAATAAATTCATTTAAAAGGCATACTCGCTGTAAAGAATAAAAAAGAATTAGCATAAACATTTAAAATTCCCGACGAAATTTTGTATCCAAGTAAAATTTCGTATAAGTAGCATATTTATTAATCGGTAGGGTTATTTTAATTGAAAAAACGAAATCATAGTAACAAACGAAAACGAAATGTTTCGCTTTCCATGCCTCTCGACGTCTCTTCGAGTGTGCGTAATTGCGCGAATATATGTGTTATGCTCTCGGCGGGAGCATCGTGAACAGATGGTTGTTATGTGTCTTATGTGGACTCTGCACGTGTACGTATAATATTCTCCTACCGGAATAATTCTCGAGGTACTTTCGCGAGTGTAATACAAGACGCAAGAAAGTGCATTAAAGCGAACGGGCAGTTTGCAAGCGGAGATACACGTAGTATTCCGTCGTGGGCGAGGCAATGCGCCGCGGCTTCGCGGAGCTGCTCAGCCTCGCCGTCTCCTGCAAGACGGCACGGCTGGACACTGGTCGAGCCTATCGAAAGTCCTTGCGAAAGTTTCGGCGTCATGCCACTTCCGGGCTTCCGCAACTTTCGAGGCGTTCGTACTGTCAACGTGAGCAAGCCGCGCACCAGTCCCGACGTAACACAACTCGCGCACAACGCGTGTGTTATTCTACGTACGGGAGTGTACAGCGCGGTGTTGTATCTGTCCGCGAGTGCATGCAGCGACGATGACGTGGAAGAAATTCACTTGGGTGTGCCCTGGACTTTACATATATTGCGTTTCTTGCCGATTCACTCTAACAGCAAGACGCTGTTCTATATTTCGCAGCCCCTTCAGGAGTCGTTTATGTACTGATTAAAGTCGATAATTAAAGTCATTTAGACTTTAGTAAAGTCATTTAGTAGATCTGGTACTAAAAATACTACCACTTCGCTTGAGAGATATTACCATAGCACATAGTAGTGCGGAACTAGGCCGCCACGTGTCACAGGAAGTACCGGATTTCATCTTTTCTTGTAGGTGTTATGATGAAAATTCTTGGGAAATCTGTGACTTTTTGCCGTCGGTGTCTTAGATGACCGGTAGATTTCATTCTCTTATTTTTTTTTTCTTCTCAGTGTACAAACTTTTAGGCACTTTTAGACTGTTCATTATAGTGGATGGTTATTTGTATTACATCAGATGTCTTAATCTGGAAAAATATCAATGGCAATGGGTTTGCAAAAAACCCTTTGTATCTATGTACAGCTGTCATTTTTAAACGAAAAATACTATCGACTGTCTAGATGGTGAATTCGTAGAGCATCTTTCGAGGAAGAGAATGAGCCATGATACATCAAAAACTGACGAAAATTATACAGATTATTCTTTGAAAAAACTGAACGAATATATCCTTTCAAAACCTTTTCAATCTTTCAAAAACCTTTTCAAAACTTAGTACACAGCAGTTTATATTTTTGCAAATCAATTACAATTAATGTTTTCGTAGGTTAAGCACCTCTGATGTAATACAAATAACTATCCACTATAGTCAATCGTTGCGTAAAAGTTTATATAAATACCTTTGAAAATGTAGCACGCATTTGACTAGTGAATCGCTCCAACTTCCTTAAGAGGCTTCGACGATTTTATAAAAAAAAGTGGCTCATTATTTTTTATCTGTAAAACAAAAATTCTCATGCAACTGATTGTTTCTGACGATATTCTGTTCGTGTAAAAACAATCCCTTTAAAAACTCAAATATAGCAAATTATAGGAGTTTCATCTTTCTTTTTGTTTTCTATATTTACTATTTTTTTTTTTTTTTTTTTGTTTAAATAGAAGATCCTCTACAATTTTTTATATTCGTAACTGGGCATTTTTCTACACGTTCGGAGTACCGTTACGAATAGTCCATAGTATCAGATTTTTTAACGATTTTGGTTTGACGGATGAGGAGAATAAAACACTTGTCGGATCAGATTTTTATCATATGTGAATGAAAAGAAAATTTATAGAAGGAAAAATTGTGTCGAGAGCTCACCGTAAGCACAGCCGTCTCCCCGATGACCGGGCTCGCACTCGCATGTCTCAGGAGCTACGCAACGACCGTATTCGCATATTTCGCAGTGTGGCTCGCACACGCCGGTACGAGAATCTTCGACGTTGACATCTTTTCCTTCGGCCGTCCTGACGGAGTATCCTTCGCAGCACTCCATTATTTTTCTTTGTCTGGTCTCTGTCTAGACGAGTGGAGAACAAAATTGAAGATGTCACGAAGAATCGTGAAAGTCATTAATCTCAGCCTCTCGAGGTGTTGCACAATATGTCATACGCAGCAGACAAGATCTGGCAATCATTTTCGAATTAGTTGCCCGAAGTAGGCCAATTTCGCGTGGAAGATTGGCACAACCGCGAGGACATCGTCCAACCATTAAACAAAAAAAAAAAATCAAAAATCGTATTGTTCAAAATTCTAAATATTATTAAATTGAATTCGCTACACCGATTTCCATAAAAAATAGATCCTTGTATTTCGTTCTCTCGCCGCTTAAGACAATTTCAAGTACTGTGACAATTTTTTTGTTTTACGGAAACATAGTTTCCATTTAATTATTACATTCGATTCAAAATCTTTAAATTTATTTCCCACAATGAAATCCTCGTAAAGAAATATGCCACGGCAACTAATGTGAAAAAAAAAAAAAAAAATTAATTCACTTCAGCACATTTCTTTTCCGCTGCATAAATATCATTTACCTGCAATAAACATCACCGCGAATCTCTACAGCACAACACGTACGTAATAACATGATTCGCCATAATTCTCTCGGGAATACCCGCTTTGGCCGGTCGGTGGTCGACCGTGCCAGAAGTCAGCCGGCATAACAGTGCATGCATCTGCAAAAAAAAAAAAAAAAAAATGCGTATGTTTCGCGAAGGAGACTCTTTCGCCTTTCGCTCTCACTTCGCGCATACACACAGTCCCGTAGTTCCCGTTACTTTTACAATGTATCCTCGCCCGCTTGCCTCCCCTTTCGCCGATTTTCCTTATTCCGGCGAGCCTAAATGCCGGCAGGCATAAGTCACCTCGCAACCGTAAATACTTCCCCGATTGTACAGATACACCCGAAGTTATACATTTCCTTATCGAACCGTGAGCCTTGCATCTGAAATATGCCTCCAGCATAATACCGTAACAGCAGCCTAGCGTAACACAAATGTCGGGAGCTTTTTCCCCGAGGCACGCGCAGGCCTTCTTCGTACCTTAATTATTTACCCACGTAATTATTTACTCATCGACAGTCGACGATTGGCTGCATAAGGCTGCATCGAATCAACTTACTTTACTTTTTATTATACGCTTTTTTATTTTATTGTCTAATCCGTGGAACTATGTAGGGTAAGTCGGGATGATGTGGCCATGATTTTCTAAACTATGAAAATTGGAGATTTTAACGTTTCAAAAAATCTTAAAATGTTGGTCGTAGCCGACTCCAGAAACATCGAACTGAAGTAATTTACTCAGAACTTTCGATATTTTCGATGCGCGATTCAATTGCAGCTCTATATATATATATATATTTGCGATCGGCCATATCAGTCGAACACTACGGGCGGTTTGGCCATAGTAATAATGGCAGTCGAATAGGCCTAGAGAAGCATAGAGGGACCACACAAATCATGTCTTAGTATATTTTATGTTGTCTTCGTGAACCACAGAAAGGCAATAATTACCTCCGTTGAATCTGTCAGTTGTCAAAGTAAAAAGAAAACGGTTTTACGGGTGATATGGCCATCAACCGGAAATTGCGAGAGTCAAGGCCACGTGGCATGGCGTACTGAACCTTGCACATACAATCTTATAATTTTCGGTGTAATCATATGGTATTCATATGTGCTAAAAACTGTGCAAACAGCCACGCCTTTCGTTTGTTACGTTTAAAGGTATTGCGGGTGCACTGAGAGAAGGATCTAGTAAAAATGACTATATCGCTTGAGAGATATTACCATAGCACATAATAGAACACCGCTCGGGCGCCACCTACGGTAGGACGTACCGGATTTATAAGAATTTTTCTTAGATATTATGGTAATTTTTTTTTTTTAATATTCTGAGATTTTCTGCCATAGGTTTTCTTACCATAGATATAACCACTATGTCTATGGTAATTTTTCGTAGATATCGGTCATTTTTACTAGATCGTTCTCTCCGTGTAGCCACATCAGCCGCCCGGCTAAGGGAAGTCAGGATGATATGTCTTCTGATTTACCCTATGTTAAGTTAACGCACGTAAATATTCGATCCCCATATAATGATCGAGCGGAGAGAAGGATCGAAGAGAGAAAGCACATCGCACCCCTACAACAACAGTGTAAAATTGTCTTATGGTATTACCATAAAAATTGTTACACTGTTGTTCTAGGCCTGCGATATGACGATCATCTGGAGTTGAACCCGGATTAATTGGTTACTGTGTAAGAGTGCTAACCACTGCGCTACATCAATTATACATTTCTCTCTGGGATCGTCCTCTTACATGCGATGTAGGGCCGTTACACCCGCAATAAAGTGAACGTTCGCAACCGTAAGTATTTCCTCGACGGTGCGGATACCCCCGAAGTTACACATTTCCTTATCGAACCGTGAACCCTCCATCTGAACATGCCTCCGGCATAATGCCGTAACAGCGGCCTACCGCAACACAAATGTCGGAAGCTTTTTCCCGAGCCACGCAGAAGGCCTTCTTCGTACCTTAATTATTTACCCATGTAATTATTTACTTATCGATAGTCGATAATTGGCTGTATAAGGCTCCATCGAATCAGCTCGCTTTGCTTTTTTTTTATACGCTTTTTTATTTTACTTTTTAAATCCGTGAAACTGTGTATGCTAAATTAAGGCATACAAACATTCGATGCCCGCAATAAAGTGAACGTTCCTGGATTATTCTGCGCCCGTTTCAGTGCTCTAATGCCAATGATATTGGTCTGTTTAATTGGTCGCTGCTATGTACACGGTACACCCGCAATACTCGAATTAAAACGAGACCATCGTACCGCGATAACACCGTTGCACGTTATCTATCCCATCTTCCGGCGGTTATTTAATTAGCCGCCCGGTTGTTTACCGCTGCCGTGTACGAAGCTTCGAGAAGCCTCGCTTTCCCCGTAATGAGCGGTCATAAAGCGTCTCGGATCGCACGTATGAGATCCGAACGCGCGGGAGAGGCGACCGCCGCCTTATACTCCGACGGCGTAATCGCAACGGCAACACGTACATGCACCGTTTACTCACACTTTTGTATATTTATAATAACTGTTACGATACTCATGAGCGAGGTGGACGATGATTCGACTATCGTCGTGAGCGCATCAACGTCTGGCGATGACGATTGATCGAAGACCACCCGTTCACCAGTTAATCACTTTGTAAACTCTGCTTCATTCGTTAGCTGGACGGTCAGCAATTGTGTATTACGCAAGGTGAGAGCTATCGTAATTTGTTTTTCTTTTTGTACTTTTGGCATCGATTTTTGTACATTGAGTGATTTGATCTGTAGACCTTGTTAGACGAAATTTTCATTGACGGTGCAGGTCATTAATTTGTTCGTGGAAATTCGTGCTCTTTTGCTTGACACTTAAACTTTACTCGGCTCACGCGGCTTACTCGTACTTTTGTAAATTTATAATAACTGTCATGATACTCATGAGCGAGGCGGACGATGATTCCAATATCGTCGGGAGCGCAATACTTGACGATGACGATTGCTCGAAGACCACCCGTTCCCCAGTTAATCACTTTAAATCGCCTTCATTAGTTAGCTGGACGGTCAGCAATTGTGTATTATGCAAGACGATTGCGACCGTAATTTTCTTTTTTTCGTACTCTTGGTATTGATTTTTTTATTGACCGACATGATCTACAGATCTTGTAAGACGAAATTTTCATTGACGGTGGTGTCAATTAATGTTTCCGTGGAAATTCGTGCTCTTCGGTTTGACACTTAAACTTTACTCGATTTATGGGTTACCCGGCTTACTCGGCTTACTCACACTTCTGTAAATTTATAATAACTGTTACGATACTCATAAGCGAGTCGACGGATGATTCGAGCATCGTCCGGAGCGCAATACCGCCTGGCGAGAACGATTGATCGAATAGCACTCGTTCCCCACTAAATCACTTTGTAAACTCGCCTTCATTCGTTAGCTGGACGGTCAGCAATTGTGTATTACGCAAGATGAGAGCTGCCGTAATTTGCGAGCGTTGAGAGAACGAAATTTCTAACATACAAAAAAGGCTGATTAATTTGTTTTTTGTTTTACTTTCTGTATCTTTTTTTTTAGATTTGTCAACATGATCTATCGATCTTGTAAGATGAAATTTTGATTGGCTATCGTGGTAATTATTACTTTTTCCGTGCAAATTTGTGCTCTTTAGCATAACACTTAAACTTTATGCGGATTATGGCTTAATCGGTTTCCTGTTATTTCTATTAATAATGGACTAAAGGTTCCTTGAAATACGCGAGGTACATTAGCGTTAACATAAATCGTGCTGTGAAATTACGCAAGACGAGAGCTACCGTAATTTGTGAGCGAGGAGAGAACGAAAATTCAAGTGGACAAAAAAAAAAAAAAAGCTGATAAATTTTTATTCAACTTTTGGTATCGATTTTTTAGATTGATCGACTTGATCTATGGATCTCGTAAGAGGAAATTTTCATTGACGGTGATGACAATTAATTTTTCCATGGAAATTTGAGCTCATTGGCTTGACACTTAAAGTTTACTTGGGTTACTTTTATTTCTATTGATAATAAACTAAAGGCCGCGCGCAATGAATACGCGAGGCACATTAGCGTAAACATAAATCGTGCTATAATAAAATTACGATCGTACTCACTTTTATTCGCCAGCGTTCGCGCATCTCCACTCGTGATCTCGGACATCTCGGTGGTATTTGAAGGCACCACGTTACCGTGTTAACTATCACGGGCTCGGTGTAACTCTCCTTTAGGGACACGGTGTAACTAAAAATTATTATGAAAAAAATCATTGCATTCTCAAATTATTTTGTGGTTCAAAGCGGAACGATCGGAATGTGATAACAGATAGAGCGAAAAAATTGCTTTAACGGAGAGAAGAAAAAGCTAAGCGCGTGTCATGCAGCCGGATCTCATCTTTGGTCGTAATTCCACCGAAGCGCATTCGGGGGAAAAAAAAATTGGGTTCGTTAATATTTTGAGTTTACAGAGCGAAACAATCTCGTATGCCTTCGATGAGTGATTCGAAGAAAAAACGATATGTATAACAGCGAAAGAGTAACAATTACATTTTCCGCGGTATATCGGAGCTTGCCGTCTAGATTGAACCAAGATTTTAGAAAGCGCGAAGGCGAGTGCAAGATCACTGTCGAGATCGTAATCAAATCGTCGAACGATACGTACCAAGCGCACTAACATAATGGAAGAAACGGTCCCAAAAAAAAAAAGAAACAAAATTAAAGTAGAAAAGAACGATCCGGTTAACTGTATTCTCGTCTACACTGTGTCGAGCGCTATCCCAGAGGTTTTATCCGACCGTTAAGTTTTTTTCATTAATTTCTGATCCCGTGATTCACGTCGTTGATTGGCGTGAATCACGGGAGCTCGAGATTCACGCCTTCGTGGCCACGGAGAATCTAGGCGTGTAATCAGAAGGATTCAAGGCCGCCACAACGAGACGAGGAGAGACTCATCGATGTTAAGATCGAAAGTGCCCGAACGCAAAAGCAGCTTCGATGCTCCTCTAGCAAGTGGCTTTCGTAAATGTATTTGAGAATAAAAAGACTGAGAATACACGTTAAAAAATATTTGTACATTTAACAAACATTTTTTGACACAAATGTCAAAAATTATCTTATTGTTCATTTTATAAAAAAAAAAATTATTCTTTAAGTTAACAGAAATTTTTGTAAAATGGACGAGAATGATTTGTAACACTATCATGAAAAGAAATGTGGACGTATGTGGATAAGAAACGTTGGCAATTATTTTACTGTGCAAAAAAGGTGTAACCTCGTTTAGTTCAACATGGCAGTTTCGCCCTTTTGATTCTTAGCCGTGAAAATACGTTTTGGGGCCGGGGAGTCGGATCACGCCAGTGGCACGATCATTTCGCAAAAGCTTCCGGTGTTAGGAAACGTTTAATCGCGCCTCAAAGCGGATAGACGTGCGTGCGTGCAATCCGCCCGCGATTCCACACACCGAGTCGAGGTTTTTATTTTATCGTCGAGAAAATAAGGCGAGCATTATCGTACTCTTACATTTTTGCCATCCGTTAATTCGAGGCTGAAAGAAGCGAAGAAATCGACCCAATTAAACGACTGGAAAAAACGAGCGATTAATTGAGATGCGAAAAAAAAGTGAAACTTTTGTTTTTTTACATCCAACTTTGTCCATTGTACAAAATGCTCGTGTATCGCGTGTATTATGATCGCGTGTCAGCACGCACCGCAAAAAAGGTGTGTACATTTAGCAAACATTTATCGTCCACGAACGACCAGTTTTTTTTTTTTTTTTTTTATCGCTAATCTATCACATTTTTTCTTCTTAAATTTACTGTTAAATTGTTTATACAAAAAATACATTTCGCACAAAAATATGTATATGGCAAAACTATTGTCCGATATTTGTAAGCAGAGACTCAGCTTTACTTCGACGATATTTAATTTCAATAATATTAAAAAATTTACTTATCCAGACAGATTTTTTTTTTTCCGTAGGCATAAATTTACTGAAGAATCTGAAAAATTGTTACTGTTACTCTTGTCTAGCTCATAATGGCTAGACAGATAGAAAATAAATATAAAGAATCATTATAAATAAACGACCGATAAATAAAAACACTTCACGGTTCGAGTTACCGAGAAGGACTTTTATCAGTGCACACATAATTAATTGAATCAAACGGGTTTAATCCGTAACTACATTTCCTAAAAAAAAATATATATATATATATATAATGTAAAGTTATTATCCAAAAATCTACTTCTTTAAGACTCATTTATTTTCCGTCCGGTATAAATTTACAGAAATACAATAAATATAACTATTTAAAAAGCCGATAAAAAAAGGCTGCACATTTCGAGCTACCGAGAAGGACTTTCACCAGTGCACATGGTAATTAAGTGAATCCACGAGGTTAATCCGTACGATTGAGTCCGCTGGCAGAGGTACTCCTGCATTAATCAGTCTATTATCATTCGAGTCGTCTAGACAAGGTTAATGCACGCACACAGGCCCGGTCGTTCGTCAAGCGAGTTAAGTAAATACGATTGCAGTGCGTGCGGATTGAAGCATTCATATCCGTGGACCAAAGAATTGTCGGGCCGGGTATGAGCCTCCCTGAGTAATTGGCAAAGTGGTAACAGGTGGACGATTACGCACGTATTAGTACGTGGTATATAAAACCGAAGCACTGAAACTTCCGTAAGCGATGATGAATCACGAGAGCCCCGGAGATCGGTGATGTGATGAAAACGTCGGAGGGACCGTTCATCGCGCGATAATACCGGTCATAATAAGTGGGTTAACGTGGGCAGGAAAAAAAGTAAATGTAATTCTGTTAGAGCGTTAGCCGCAATAACTGCCTCGGTGAACCAGCCTCGACGGGGAATTAGCTTGAGTAAAATTGAAAATAAACCGTGAAACGAGAGGCAGCAGGTAATAAAAGTCTGCACTTCAGTCTGCGAGTGACTTCCATACACGGTGTTGAACTGTGAAAAATTGCTACATTAAATTCTGTTTAGAAACAGTTCAGTGGGTCAGAGCCGAGTTATTTTACAACACAATTGCACGAAACGTATTTCTATGATCACCAATAAAAATTCGTCGAAAAAATCATTTAAAAATTGTCCTAAATGTCTATAAGAAACAAAAAAATCAGTACAATTAGACTTTGGGAATTCCAACATGTTGTAGCATTTCCTAAGGTTCCCGTAGGTGTGGCAGACGCTGCAATAAGCTTTACTACATGCACTGGCTCCACGTACATTGTATAACAATAGGTGGTTATATTTCTGTATTTACAGCAACAACAAAAAAGCGTTAAAAAGTTATTTAAAAATGTCTATTTGCAAAGAAAAAAAATCAGTATAATCAGACTTTGGGAATTCCAACATATTATAGCGGTTCATAAGGTTCCCGTAGATGTGGCAGACGCCGTAGCAAGTTGTACTACGTGCACTGACTCCAGGCGCATTGTACAGCAATGAGTGTCTTCTATATTACCAAGCATAAAAATAGCGAAAGTGTTAAATGTGCACAGCTCACTTTTCCACCCGGTGGCACACGTTGTCTCCGTTGAGCTCGATAGCGGACGACGTTACCATTACCAGGACAAGGACGAGGACGAGGACGCGTTGCCTCAACCAGGATAAACCCATCTCGCGGCTTGCTGCCCAACCGCCAGATAATGCGCTGAAAGCTGCGTTAGAATACTGCGATGAGCACGAACACCGGTGCATTGTGCTTCGACGAACGAGGATGTGAAACGCACGGCGTATCGAGGGTGCACGGGTGGTATATAATGATTTCAACATTGAGCAATAATTCATAAGCAAATCGCCGATTTCTTCAACTATTCAGGACGTTGACCATCCTAACTTTTATCCGAATTATTATTAATAATAATTGTTAATTATTAATATTAATTATCATCAATTATTATCTCCAAATGTTGTACTAATCAGTTGTGAGATGAAATTTCGATTAATTGGTCCATCCATCCGGTTAGATCAATATACAATTTATTGCTCCGATATTGATAATGGATCAATGATAAATAAATAACAATGTTAATAAAAATATTTTAATAAATTTGTAATAATAATAAACGCATGTATACCTAAGGGCGAGCGGGACAAAACGGACAGTTTTTACGGATTTTCCGCAGAACACAAAAAGATTTTATCTCAAATGATGCACGGGTCCTTTTTGCCCCACTTTCCATAGATTAAGAGATCGATCGATTAATATCTATCTTCCCCAGGCTCGCGTGCCGCGGCCGATAAAACCCGTCGAGGCTGTCGACTCGCCGATGAGTCCGAGCTAAGAATCACGAGACCAATGGAGGATCTCCCCGGATCGTTAAGTCGTTTATTCGCGAACAGGCTATCGCCGGACAACCGCCGCGGTACAAGCTACATATAAATCTGCATGTGTAACCTTACGATATCACACAGCCCCGTTTAAGCCGCGATCGAGATATCTCGAAGGTGCGTTGGACTCGCGAGCCTTGTTCGCTCCCAAGGGTTGCACTCCGTTGTCGATACCCACTACAATGTTTCTATACACGCCCCACCGGTGTATCCTTAACGCGCAACCGGGTTGCAACTGGAGGTAAGCAAGCGGAGCCGGTCAGGGTCTCGATCGCCGGTATCAGACGGCGAGGCGCCCGGGCGTTTTTCCGCACGTCGATAATTTATTATCTCCCCGTCGGGCTCGCGATCGCCTTCGCACAGCCGGACTGCCAAGTGGATTATTTTGTAACGAACCGAGCCGTTGATTTTCTTTTTTTAACGCGCTCCGTTAGATGCTTTCGGTTATGCAAAGATCGAAGTATGATCCGACTCACGTACTCCAACTGGTCGATGATTTATTCACGAGACCATTCGGGATCTCCCGACGAATTATAATTGATTAATGCCCACACGATGATTTCGCTTCGCTGACTGACGGCTCGAGAGTCCGGAGAGTTGGCCAACGACGATCGAGCTGATCGTCACCGGACGACATCGGCGGCGCGACGAGTATCGGCGTCTACGGAGCCGAAGAACGATCCTCCGAGAGATCGCCTTACCGCTTATCGCTGCCGGCTACGGTTGCGCGTTGACAAAACAGTTCGCGAAACTCACAGCAGCTACGGAGTGCGAGACGATGGCATTGTCCGTGCTGTGACTGCGAATACCGAGAACAAGTGCCGGTGCGAAAAATCTTCATGTCACATAACGCATCGATCGAGAGGCGATTATTTCGAATCTCTCGCGGTTCGCTCCTCTCACGCTGGCCCTTGAAATTGACACGTGCGACTTTCTAGCGATAAAAAGAGGAATTACACATCCATCGATTTCCCTCGCTTCGCAGCGCTCGCTGACTGGATAATTCAGCGAGATTTCACCGAATTCTTCGAGCAAAGTTACCCGCGGGCGAATCGCCCGTCGCGCATCGGAACGTCCCGACCCGATCGTTACGCGAGACGCTATAAAATAACTCTTGTAAAAGTAATCACGCCCGCTCATCCATATACGGATTTGGGTATAAAATCTCAAACGAGCATCGGGGAAGGCCGGGGGAGAGAATTGTAGTACCTTCAGAAAAGTCCGCGGATTTCCGAGACGGCGGAGAGCGCGCGACCGCTCGGCGATCCCAGCGGGAGGACGAGAGGCGCGTACAAGATCGGATAACTCGCGAGAAAATTGCGAAACGCTTCACGCACGGCTATTGTAGAACGCTGCCGTTCACGCATAGCTCCGACACAATTAATCCTCCGGTCCACCGATCTTCGCGAGCATTAAACTCAGAGAACGTCGACGGGGGGAAAAAAAAGTGTCACATCGACGCACGCCACTCGACGCGATCTTGCTTCTCACTAATTCGCGCCAATGTATCGCAATGTTAATAGCTCTGTTTTCTTATTTCAATTTTATTACAATTTTATTTTTTTTTTCACCCCTATTTCTATTTAACTCCGATTGACGAAACAACGCTCGCCGATCACGCACAACTTTCTCGACGTCAGGTTTATAATGTATCGTGTCGTTGTTACATCACTGCGATCCAGGCTCCTCATCCGGATCCATGTCACCGCTGCTGCACGCTTTATACTTCGCTCGTCGCTCTCACCTCGCGAATACAGTCCAGAATCAATATACCTTCATTTAAAAAATTAAATAAATGTTTATTTTTTTATTTCAAATCTTAAACGATGTACTTTTACACTTACAGCTATCTTTTTTTAATCTGATTCACTGCCTTTTTTGTATCTGACACTGGCAATCGATTTTTACAATTTTGCTTCCTCATAGAGGATGCTTTTTTTAAATTATTTTTATAACACTTATTAATTTAGCGGAATTAAATTATTATTTTTTAGCCCACTCGACAGGGTTGGAGTCGAAGTGAAAGTGCTAGGTGAAAAAAAAGGAAAAAAAAAAGGAGATGTACGGTGAACTTGTCGACTGTCGGCCGCGACAACGCCGTACCAACTCCCTTTTTTTCCGGTTCAACAGTCACGAGTGATGTATAGAGAAGTTGTAGTATATCGGAGAGGTCCCCGTACAAAACCCGCAGCAATTGGACGCGTCGCCACACTCGGAATGCACTTGTGGCACAATGAACTCCGACCCTTGTGCCCTCCCCTCTCCGGCGTCCATTCATTCCGCTCGTCGGCTAGTTAAAGGGTGCTGCTGTGCGTGGGGAACGCGGCGACGACGACGACGACGACGACGACGATCGTGTGACATACGAGCGCGAGCTTGTGTGTGGATGTCACTGTGCTCGTATGCGTATGTAGCTCGATAGAGAAAAGACGACTGGCGACGACGTCGGGACTCTGTGAGGTCCATAGAAAAAAAAAAAATTTCTATAGTTTGATTTATCCTTTCGGAGCACTGTAACGCTCTGTGGACACATTTGTTTTGGTACATACAATTCCGGAGATGGATATGCGCTCCTATTTTTAATCTACATCGTGAAGATAACCAAAAATAATGAATAGTGTGGAGTAAAATTTTGAACGACCGGAAGTGGGCTATTAAACGAGTCGCGTTAATTGGTTCTTTTAGGTCGAATTTTTTCATGTGTATAGATCGAGCTCTACATAGCTGCCCTTCGGTACTCCGTTCTCGCTTGCCACGGATACTCGAGGTTCTACCGTATTCTTAATGATTTCCATTAACCGAAAGTGAACTATTAAACACGTGGTCTTAAGTTTTTTTTTTGGCAAAATTCTGTAATATATTTAGACCAAATCCTATATTAGTTATACTCTGTTACTTCAATCTTGTTTGCCTCGGATAATCGAGATTCTACCATATTCGCAATGATTTCTATTATCTGAAAGCAAATGATTAGATACGTTGCGTTAATTATTTTTTTTTACGTACAATTTTTTAATGTAAGTAAGCACTATTCTTAGTTATCCTGTGGTCGGAGTACCTTGTTTGCCCCGGATAATCGACGTTCTACCAAATTCCCAATGATTTCCATTGACCGGAAGTGAATTATTAAATGCGTTGCCTTAATTTTGTTTCTATACAATTTTTTAATGTATTTACATCAAACCCCATATTAGTTATCCTTCGGTACTCCGATCTCACTTGCCCCGGATAATCGAGGTTCTACTATAATTGTAATTACAACAATATCAACGTCACAGGCAATTATTTCGCGCGTAGCATTGTGACGCAAATGTCACGAGCCAGCACTTGCACCAGTTTCTTATTGCGTAACGAGCTTTCGTTGCGTTACTATCGCCGAGTCGTGGATCCAAGATGTGGTAAGTATTAGAGTGGAGCGGGAAAGAGAGCTCTCGAAGCGGTGGAGGGACCGATCGTTCATCGTAGAACCACATCGTTCATCCGGTCGGCTATCGGGACCCTATCCTTATCAGCGCCGTTTATCACTATATAAACCCTTCGATACCTCAGCGCAATATACATAATAATGACATCGTCTACTATATCTATATCGCATGTATATTGTAGTATATTTTCGATGGAATCGATGATTACGTGGCAGGCAATCTCCTGGGTAATATCGGTTTTGATTTCAACCTTGGCAAGTATACCGTAACGTGGCGTATCTTTCGAGCTCCGATGCGTCGACGAATCATCAAAAGCTTGAGTAATTTTTATACACTGTAAAAAAAAAAAAAAAAAAAAATTGTATGACATTCAATGAACAGGTGCTGAAAGTTTTTATGCATGAACTGGTATATTAAATTTCATGTACAAATGTGTTGATAAATGAAGTCAGTGTATGTTAAAAATTTTAGAAATACTTTACTCTTAGTATTAAAGTATTTTTATTCCAATAATTTACCTTAATTTCATTCTAAAAGTCCCTCAATTTTTCGTGACAAATTCTACATTAAATTTAATGTACCAGTCTTTGCGTAAAAACTTCGAGTCAGGTGCGTTCAAGTAATTATTTTTTTTTCGACACTCTACACAACTACCGACACTATTTTTACCGGATATGATAAATCGATAGAAAAATCATATTCGTTTCGAAAAAAAAAAAAATCTAAAAGAAATGACTCACATAAACTTGGGCTACCGGGCTTCGCAGGAGATGGGGGATGAAGATAATGCAAAATGACGATGCATCGAGTTTTCCTTTTTGTTCGTGTTATGTTGATTCCGTCGTGAATGAGCCGGTACCAGATTCGTGGTTCAAAATTTCCCACGTGCCAAAAATAAATTTATGCCGCGACGCTATTGCGATAATTATCAAAGCAGCACGTCTGGCGCGCGATCGTGATTCTCTCACGGCCCTCGACACAGCAGCAGCAACATCCCTCGTCCATGGCAGCCCCTCTCGCCTTCCACCATCGCCGAACGAACCGGCAGTGTCGGGTGGCTAATCGTTTTAACGATTCTCCGCTTCCCTCGCTCCGATTTTGCCTCTCTCTAATTCTCTGCCAGCCTCCGCTCCACATGCCAGCACCGTAATCATCTACCGTACACAGCGGCTTCGCTCCTCGACCACCGGCGCATGTGCTTTTTCACTGCTAACCAAATTCAAACCGGAATTTCAATTATCGAAAATTCGTTTCCCTCCCTCCAAGATTGAGACATTCTGGCATCCGCGGAACTCGATTGCATTTGGGCTTTCACTGCGTTTGTCGATGGATTCGCCAATTCCAATGCTCTCGGTTAAAGTTGACAATATCGAGTTATTCGTTGCTCTTATCGATCAGTTATTTTTATTTTATTTAACCATTTTTTGCGAGGAATTTTTTTAAAATTTCATCTGATATACGTTATTTTATTGAGCATATATATTATGCTCGGCAAAATAAGGACATAGATATATAACTAAGAATTGTTACTTTACAGGTTGAAAAAAATGTAACAATAATAATTACTGAAGGGGGTCCACATCTTGGAACAGAACGTATATAAAATACGAAACATTGCGTCTAAAATAAACTAACAATTTTTTATGAAATTCAAAAAATTCAAGAGGATATAAAATTTTGACAGAAAAACAAGTGAACATTTTGTAATTAAATTTTGAAGAAACATTAACTATTAACCATACATGCTGTGTGTGAAATTTCAGCTTGATCGGTCGAAGCATTCTCGAGTTATAGCGGTTTGATTTTTTTGCTCTGAGTCACACACACACACACACATACATCCGGACATTTTTTCTAAATGCGATTTTTCGAAATTTTCGAATAGCCTGAACAAGTTTCGCTAAAAACTCGATTTTTTTCACCAAAACAAACCTTCCTCTGTGAGGAAACAAAAACGTGGAGTGAAGATCTTGTTGGCGTAATTCACCCAAGAGCGTCGGGGATTGGCCCAGCTATAGCCGACTTTGCAAAAACGATTGTTACGATCACTTACCTCTTTTCAGAAAATTTGGAATTTCAGCGAAGCCCGCAGTCTCGCTTAAAATATATATATATATATCAGCAATAATAATAATAACATACAACAACATCATAATGTTTTTCCATAATAATAACTCATATTGCAACATTACATCTTTATTCACACAATCTTACAAAATAAACGTTCCGTTTCTTTAGCATTCGATGACAGGTGTTACAAAATTAAATGAATTTCTTCCACTAGTTACATCCTCGCGGTGCTGATCTTACCCGCTGATGAACCCGCGAAGCGGCGTTCTGACATTGGATACTCTTTTATATATCCTGCGCAAGAGTGTGCCTTTTTGTTCACGCATCTTAATTGACGCCGCAGATGCGTAGTCGTGAAAAAAAGAAGAAAAAAAAAAGAAACAGACACACACACAGTGAATAGAATTAACACGTCGCGTGTGAGAGGATAAGCTATTAACAGTCTTAATTTTAAGCACTAGCACTAATTCTCGTCCCGCGTACTCTTGAAAGAGAACGTCCTCGGTTGTGTGTAACGCAACAGCTCTGGATGACATTACTGCTGTACGGTTCTAGGACGTGTGGCGTCATTGGTATGTACATAATGTAAGCTCGAGTGAGAGAAACAAAAAAAAATACGAAAAAAAAAGTAAGAGGGAAAAGGAAGAGAACGCAACTTATTGTCACCTCCGACAACAACGGCTCGCCGTTTCCTTGAAATGTTTCTTGTCTGCGCACAGGTGCACCGTTTAGAACGCTTTTTGCGGAGCTCCCGTTGCACTTCGGCGCGGCTCTCACGAACCCGACTATGCTCCTTTGTACCGTATGTGTTCTTCCCGCACGATAGTATCGTCTCGTTAAAATTCACGAAGGTGTTACCGTTAAATACAGGATAATAGGATAATAGGATGAAAGGGGTGAATATGGTCGGGTCCGGATGTGCACGGATCCGCGTGCAAATCGGGGTGGTCCATATTCCCCACCGTTATTCTGCAGAGCTACATGCACGCGAATGCGAGCCACCGGCACGACCGGAGAGCTCGAGAAGAGACTTTCAACAAGGCGCAGTAAAATACAAGTGCACAAAGTGAAGGCTCGTAAGGCCATTACGGCATTATCTTGTATCATGTTTCTTTTAAATTTGATTTCCTTTCTTTTATATCATACATATAAAATTATATAAATTACTGCCATTGTCGTATTCCCCGATGGAAGAAGGAATTTTCTCACGAGGTAAAAAAGCAGTGGCGGCAGCGGGGCAAGACGAAGCATCGGGGCAAAACGGTGTTTTCCATTTGCCACAAGACTTCATTGCTATTTTTATATCCGGCGACAGAATCAATTAAAATGGTCCGTTTCGCCCCGGTGGTTCGTTTTTCTCCGCTCTACATTATATCGGTATCTCTCGGCGGATGTAAATGTGTATCTCGACGGAACAACGGCATACAGGAACGGAATCAGCGGTGCGCCTCGTGCATAATCAAAGATACAGATAGTCGAGTGAGCGATCGATTAAAACGCCGTTACATAATTATACCTGTCCTTCGGATCATTAGCGTGTATGGTTTATCGGTGAGCCGCTGGCGAGATCCTCGTGAAAGGCGAGAGAACGAAAGGATCGCGGCGAGACGTAACCGGAGCATTTTGTTGCTCCTGCTGCCGTTGCAAGATCGGAAATATGTGTGTGTGTGTGTGTGTGTGTGTGTGTGTGTGTGTTTCCGTGGAGTGCAGGGCTCAGACTCGAGTCGCGGATCCCTTTCCCTATGTCCGTCTTTCTCTGGCACGACCGTCCCGACATATTCTTTCTCGGATTTCACGGAAGGTCGGCGATGTTAAAGAATCGCGCCCATCTCTTCACCATGCGGCGGACGATCCGGAGAGAAGAAATACTGCGCGAGCCCGGAAGGTTCGGCTGACGCGTTCTTAAGCATATCTTGATCAATAAAAATGCCAAAGTTAAAAAAAAAAAAAAAATTATTCTCAAGTACGGAATACTCTTCGATCGTAACGATGAATTTATTGATTTATCAGATTGCGGCTTGAAACAATTAATGTTTCTATATAAATTGCATTTTTTCAATTCTTTATTTTGATTTTTGTCTACACAGAAAAAAAAAATGATTCTCCGTAAAGAAATACTATTTGATCGTAACGATGAATTTATTGATTTACCCCACCGTCATCTGAAATAATTAAGGCTTCTCTATAGATTGATTTTCTTTTTTTCTTCGTTTTTAAATTTACGAATCAATGTTTGATGTTCAACTTTTTTTTACTCCATTCAATAATCAGCGGCTTGTATCGTACATCTGGCTCGGAAGTTCGAGCGCCTCATTTGATATTCTCCGGATTTTCTCTAACTGACGATTTTCCGTTGATCCAGAAAGTAGTTTTGATGCTTATCGCAACTATCGTCGACGAAGAAGAGAAAAAATCTCGCGATCAGTAAAACGACCGAACCCGATTGAATCACCTTGCGCTTCCGTTTTACTTTCGATGAGAGAGCGTTTTCGCACATGTACCATCCGCGTCTCTATCTCTCCGTGCATACACAAGAATAAGCGCGAGCTGAAGAAAAATATAAGAAGGGACGGCCTGACGGTCTCGTCCCAGGGATAAACCCGGCCATATCCATAAACGGTGAAAGCGAAGCCGTGTCTCGCCTTCGCCGTCGAGGAGTTTACACGTGGGGCGCGGTATAGCGGGGCTCATTGTTCGCCACCGTCATCGTCCTCTTCGTGGACGCGTATTCGCGTAAGGAATCTCGACTTCCCGGTCGTCCGATTGCGCAAACTGCGGACGGACCAGTTTTTTTCGGGCAGCTTCATCGTTCTCGTACAAACAACTCCACCGGTTTCCTGTTCTAGCGTCGCCGTCGCGAACCGTGACACAGTCTGAACGATCATGCTCCTGTTAAATCCTTCGCAATGCGAAAACTTGATACGTATAATACGGACAATGTGATAATAGAATGTCACTTATATTACTGTATTACCATTATATCGATGGTCTAACGCTAGAATGGCATATAAGCGGTGGTGACGAACGTAGCTGTATTTTATCGGGCGTTTCCATCTTATCTCTACAATGTTAATGTTGTTTTATTTTATTTTCTGTTACTTTTGGCTTTTCTGTTACCTTTGGTTTATATTCTTTTTCATATTTTATTTGGTGTCGCTTTGGTTGTGAAAAATTGTCATGGAGCGATTTGTGGCACGGTGTTTTTAGGGGGGGCTTAGGACTCAGAACACGCAATAAACGAATCTATCTAAGGTGCGCTTATACACAGCTCGTATGCGCTTATGGAATCAGGCCATCGATATTGCAATAATGATACTATAATAACGATATTATTATTAATTTAATATTATAATAACATAAATAATATATGATGTATAATAATCCGTGATATAACAGGCCTCGCCGTCTCGAACCGGGATACAGTCTAGACCATCATGCTCCTATTAAACCTTCCGCAATACGGAAATGTGATACGAATCATACGGACAATATAATAATAGAATATTATTGTATTATCATTATATCGATGGTCTAACGCTGCAATGGCATATGAGCTATGCTTATACACAGCCCGTATGCCCTTATAGAATAAAGCCATCTACATAATTAATAATTATAACGATATAATATTATAATAACACAAATAATGTATAACAATCCGCGTCATAACAGGCATTTCGCCTTCGCGAAACGTGACACAATCTAGGCGATCATGTTTCCATTAAATACTTCACGATAAGATTAATACGGACAATATGATAATACAATATTATTTATATTATTATATTACCATTATATCGATGGTCTGACGGTGGTAGATCATGTAAACTGTGAACATGTTACTCTGAGCATGTAAACTTATATCCAGCTCGCATGCCCTTATCGAATGAAACCATCGATATAACGATAATAATAATCTAATAATGATATTATTATTAATGTAATATTACGATAACATAAATAATATATGATACTCCGCGGCAATAGAACGAAACTGCACCGCATCAATTACACATTTTGCCGTCTTTGAGAAAAATTTAAATAATCCAACGACGTCGAACCAGAACTCCGGAGATTTTATGCAGGGCAATGTCAGCCGAGTTTCCGTACTGTCGAAACACGACCGCAAGTGCGTGTACACCGTGCGTATATCGGTGAGAAAGCGAGAGTTTGCTCTCGACTAAACCGTAGTGGTAATCGGTATATCGGATCTCTGTGCAGCGTTCTTTTTAGCATGAGCGACGCACGCAGCTCACGCATCGGGCCGGCCGGGGGGGCCGCGATGGACATCGGAGAAATAGAATCGCGGGGCACACAGGAACGAACGGTCGTGTCAGATATACGGACGTGCGTGGCCGCAGAGCTAACTCACTCTTTCCGCATTCCGTCTGCGGCTTCGGCGAGACTCTCGATCGCCTCTTCCCGTTCACTCGCGGACGGATGACCGAGATAGACCCGATGGAGTTACATCTACCAACGCGCCCGGTAATGAAAAAAAAAAAAAAATATACTCTCTGCCTGAAAGGGAAGGTACAATACGACTCGGTGCGAGACAATATACAACGAAACTCGTTCACTTCACAATAAAAACGTTCCTCGGCTAAGCGACTTTACTCGCGATCCCCCCCCCTGAAGAACTCCTCGATCATGCGCGACGCGTGGTCATTAAAGACTGATTCGTCGTCATTAATATTGATGAGACGCCCACCGTGTATTTTAAAGACTGACACCGTGTATATTTGAATATGTCCATAAGAGAGACTGATGATCAAATTTTCAGAAGGAGGACACATAGCACTCGATAAAGTACGCAATCATCGTCAAAATGTTTATAATTGAGACGAATATGTCGTGATTTTATTCCATCAGCGGCTCACCTTCATCCTACGTTTCTCTTTCGCCCTCTTCCTTTTTTTTTCTTGATATTCGATGATCTTTTTTTTTTTTTTATAATTGTGAAATTTTTTTTAATGGTCGGCAGTCGAGGAGATATTGTAAATTCGACTCCCGTCGGAGGAGTGAAAGTTCCTGGATCTTTGTTCGAGCTCTTTGCAAAACGGAACTGGCCCATTGTGTATCCGTCGATGCATTGTCGGAATCGAGCGGCGTCTTGTCCCTCCGATCCGATTTCGCGCGCGTGACCCGCGACCGATCGAATGGTACTTTTGTCGTTCCTCATTGTTTCGTTTCTTTTATTTTCCCTCGAACACCTCCGGGTCCTCCATTCGGTCTGTTCAGCAAGGCGGGTCACTCAATTTACCGAGCTTTGGCCTTACGCCCCGTCGAGTTTCCATCGACACGTATCGAGTGGCGAGCGACGAAGGTGAGAAGACTTGACTCCGATTCCTCTCGACACGTTCGACGCCGTCGACGACAAAGACCGCCTCTTCTTCGACGGGGCTCGAGCACATCCGGCGAGCCCGAGACGGATCGCGCGTTTCCCCTCTAGACACTCGAGTAACGAAGAATAAGCGAGGAGCTCGCGAACGGAAGGAGAAGGCTCAAGTGAATCCCCGTTTTCGCTGACAACATCGATGACCCGTAAACCCCGACAGCGGAGTTGTAGTAACCGCTGCCGAGAACCTGAAGACCCACTGTCTCGATACTCCTCTTGCAGTAGTCGCCGTCTGGACGGGCGGGGAAGAACAGAGAACAGACAAGCAAAAAATAAAAAAAAAATAATTAAAATATACTGTAAAAATTAATGGTAAATTTTATTTACTGGAACTTTAAATTTGCTTACGTTATTTATATTAATTGAAGATTCGAATATATTTATTCGTAAAATTGAAATACCAGTTGATAATATTACGAATCTTTTGACTGAAATTTATAAGAGATTGCATCGACGATAAAAATTATAACGCACATGTGTCCGATGCTTCACACACACACTTTATGCGAAAGAGCTTCCGATACAGTTAATTAAGTTTCGATAAATTTCCACCGTCTCAATGCTCTCGCAGTAGTCGCCGTCTGGACGAGCGGGTAACACAGAGAACAGAGAAAAAAAATGGAAATATCGTCGGTTACAAGAGCGCCGGAGATCTGCTGTACGCTAATATTCGCATGCATTGCCTGGCGCAAGTTTAAATAGGCTGGGAACTTTTTTTTTAGATCCAACGGAGATACCGATAGGTGAAACCGAAGAGGAAGGCTAACATTGTTGCTCTAAGAGCTGGGAGTCCGTGTAATTGCTTATTTTTCTACTGTAATGTGCACCCTTGCGCGCACCGTCGTGTGTTCGGCGATCCAATTTGAGCGGGGAAAAGAATTGTAAAAAAAAAAAAAAAAAAAAAAAAATTACGGGCGCCAGAGCGAGCAACGATTACATCGCGAGGGATTGCTACGCCCGGCATTGTTGTTAAGGAGTGTTTGTTGTTGGCCGCGAGAAATTGCGGATCGCCGCGAGTACCTCGAACAGGATCGCATTACGGACTGACTTTTGCGATGGCGTGTTCTTGCGGCGGTACGGATAAGCGGTTCAGTGATTGGCACGCTGATTCTTTTTTTATTGACAGTTATTGGCATGGTTTTTTTTCGGCTCGCTCTCGACGAATGCACTTCGAAGAGCGGAATCGCGAAAGGATGGCCAATCACTGTTCGAACTGCCAATTATTGGAGCGGTCCGATGGTTTTGTTTCTATAAAGTGTAAAAGTTTGAGCAGAAATAGTTGCGGACGAGGATATAAGTATACGTAAGCGGGTATGTGTGTAGTGGCCGCGTGTAAGTATGTCGTGGGACCAAAACAAAGAGCAACGAGGCATGGAAACGAGATCGCGACGACGATGTCAAGGAAGGGGACGCCGGCACCGCGCGGTAGCTGTCGAACGTGTCTCACGACTCGAGCTAGACGCTCCTCCCGGACTCGTACTTTTTACTATTCGATATGTCTTTCATCTGGGATTTTTTTTTTCATACCTAATTTGAGGTGTTGCGAAATTGGCGGTTTTTTTTTAGAGACACTTTATCATAATAAATAAAACAGTGATGGGATTACACGGAACAAAAAATATATATATATATATATATATATATATATATATATATATATATATATTGTCATTTAAGATGTAAGAACGAGCGGGGCAAAATAGACCATTCTTACCAATTTTGGGTCCCCTTTGCCCCGCTCTCTCGCACTTGTAATTCTCGCGATTCCATATGAGGTCGAAACAATAACAGGGAAACGTTCAAGATGATGTGTGACTGTTTCAATCTTCAATGAACACGTCAGAATTGGGAGTAGAGTTGAAACAGCGATGTATTTTCTTGGCAGCCGGCAAGCCAGAATTGGTCTTGGGTCATTGAACTTCTTTTAAATTGCCGGTGCTTTTGCAATGAGAAAGATTATGAGTCGTTACTTTTAAGAGTCGGGCGTATTTTTCGAAACACACCGAGTCCAAAACGTGTAATTTTGCACTGCCAATTTTGGGACAATTTTGATCTCTACGACGTCCCTCCGAGCCGGCACCTTTAAGACAAGGCTAAACTCGTATCAGTGTGAGAGCCACCGAGTAAAAATTTTGAATCCATTTTGAAAAGCAGTTTAAGAGACAATTTTTATTCTCCTGAAGGAACTCAGATTCTGCGATACGAACTTAACAGCGAGTGTAATTCGAACTTCCAACGACCCGATATGGATTATATTATTGCTCTCTCGCGCTTTCATATGAGGTTGAGACAATAGCAGGAAAACATTCAAGATAATGCGTGATTGTTTCAATCTTGAATGGACTCGTAATAATTGCAAGTAGAGTTGAAACGGCAATATATTTTCTTGGCAGCCGGCAAGACCGAATTGGTCTTGAGTCATTGAATTTTTTTGACGTCCCAGCCGTATTGCAATGAGATAAATTATGAATGGTTACTCATAAAAGTCCGGTGTGTTTTTCGAAGTCTCCCGAGTCCAAAACAGACAATTTTGCACCGCCAATTTCGCGCAAATTTTTCTCCGTCCAACATCTCTTCGCGCCCGTACCCTTGAGATTTCGCAAGTTCCTTAACTACGTTTACTTCGAATACCGAAACATACATCGCTTTCAATTACAAAATAATCTGGAACACCCATCCGATAAACAATTTAAAAAATGTCAAGCAATTCTTCTTCCCCTTAACGAACTCCACATACCGCGGTGCAAACTAATCCGCGACTGTAATTCGAACTTCTAACAGTCCGAGATGGATCATATTGTTGAGCGATTATCGGCATCTGTTTTCAAATCCTATGCCGAAGGTAACTACGAAACCACCTTAAGCCCGCGAGGGCCCCGAGTTGGCAGTAGTTCTGGCTTTCGCGGGCCGGTCTAGAATAAATCCCGTGCGGAGGTTGGAGCTGTCGCGGTCCCTTTCGCTCTCGTTCTCCACCCATTTCGTAATCCCCCTTGCCATGGGCCCAGTCACCGCCGACAAGCCAAGTCTCTCTCGACCAAGTGTCCCACGGAACCCGCAGGCAGCGGGACGGACTTTACAAAACGAGCGAGGGGCTCGACTCTCGTTGGGCTTGCGGGCTCTCTCGCGACTCTCTCGCCTTCCTTCTACCCCGGTGACAGCACAACCGGCGCAATTCACTTCTTGCGATTATATTGTATATAGTACATGTGGCCCAACGCTATACACTTGGCGGATGCGATGTAAAAAAAAAAAGAAAAAAAATGATTGTAATCGCCTGTACAGGGGCGTGCGAGCTAACCGATTCGGATTGTAAAGTATTTTCGTGCTCGGCGATCTAAGCAACGATCGTTTCCGTTCGAATTATATTCTCGCTGGATCGTATCCGTTACGCGACAGGCGGAAACCCTCAGGGCTTCTTGCATTATTGAACCGATTATCAATGAAATTCTTGAACGTGAAGTTACAGTTTCCATCGATTATGTGTGATGTAACTGTCTCGCGAGGTGAAGCCGACCCACCGGCGAAATGTTTTACACACTCCGTTATAAATCGCCTCGATGTTTACGCTACTAATTTGTTGGAGGATTTACTACCGGACTCGTTGCGCCAACATCGCGTGCGATGAGTCTTTTTGTGCCGGAAGCGAGAAGGCCGAATTTTTTTTTTTTTTTTTTTGCAAAATGAATAGTAATTTATGATGACGGATTTTACTTCCGGCAGACCATGAAATTATGTTTTTCAAGTGCTCGACTTTCTGTTGAAATATGTGAAAAATGTAACTTTAACATACTTTGAAAAATGTTCCACTTTTGATTAATTTGAAGAAATATTCATCTTTGAAATATTTGAAAAAAATGCATTTTTCTTTTTTTTTTCCATGTAGATAATAATAATGCCATAGGAAGATAAGTATGCGTGAAGTAAACTCACCGTAGGACCAACCGACGACCTCCCCGTTCCTGAGATTTTCCGTTCTCAGCCAGTCCTCGAGCGGCCTGAAGTATTCACGCAAAGCGTTTCCGTCCAGTCTGGATTCACCGATCGCTTCCTGCAGGGTCTCTTGCCACGCTCTCGAAGATCCTTTCTCCATCAATCTTCTGCACAAGCGAAAACAGAGAGCGATACCTTGGTAGAGTGAATTTTGGTTTTTTTTTTTAAACAGCCCGCGAACCGTGAAGGTGAAAGGGGATTTTGTCAATCGCGCCACGTAAGAAACTTACCGGTTGAAACTTTATATATCCGACGAATATAATATAACTTACTCTAGCGTAGAGTAAGAGTTATTATATACATCGGTAACTTTAATTTTGCAATAGGATACCGGACACTTCCTATGATAGCGGTTTAAAGTAAGCATATGTATATTCATATTAACAATAAGATGTCATTTATCTACTGGAGATAAGCAAACGACAACTTCCTATCGATCGTGTTTTCCTATCGACGTTTCAACCTCGCGACTAATTTAGGAATTCCATAAATATTTAACATCCGTAAGTTTCGCACAACGTTCTCCGATAGCTGCATGGCAAAGTTTGTATATTTAACAAACACTGCTTGTCCACGAACGTCCAGAATTTGATTGATCGTTTTTCAATGAGATACAAGTTTAATTAATAATTTCATTATTTTTTCAACTCCACAATAAAAGAAAGTAAGATAATACGACTCGTAAAAAAAAAAAGAAGAAATTGTGGAACTTTCAGGGCAAGAAATGTTTGTTAAATGTGCGCACCTTTGATTGAAATAATTGATACCGCTAGAGATCAACGGTGCAGTGCAAAGACCAACTATGCAGCGAAGTTGTAATTTTAGCTTCGAGGAAGTTGCGAATAACCACGGTACCTCGCGCATTCCGGCTTGATTGAGAAACTGCCGGATAAAGCAATTAAAAACCAGTTTCATTTGCGCACAACCCCCGGATATGGTGCGACCTGTCAGATTAGCATGTGTTTACAGTATGTATATATATAGTACGCCCATAATATCGAGTTTCGTAGATCCGTGAAAATTTATGCATTTATCCATTATCTATCTCAGTCCAAAATGAATAATAAATAAACAATATTTTTTCTCGTCCATTGTAAACTATAGCTCGAATCCACATACTGCCGCAAAAAAAGATGCTTCCAGCATCTTATAAAAAAAAAAATGTTTCCATAAACGTCATTTTTGTGCCGGACCCCCTGCATCGATTACAATCCGATAATGACGACAATCCGACGTTACGATGCCGTTTAACGTCAATTTACAACCGTCATAACAACCGGACGTCTTTTGACAGCTAATTAAGAAACATTGTACGATAAAAATCTCCGACGTGTCACTTAATTCCTCATTCGATCTCCGGATATGTAAATAGTGTGACAGCGAAAGCTCAGGTTCGGTCGATGCTGGTTTTACGGCACATACGAGGGGGTACACGTATGCGCATATCCATACGCGTGCCGGCTCGCGCCGATGCGGTAGTAGACGGCGATATATAGCCGACGGCGTTATTCCCGGCTGGCAGCCACCTGGCCATATTACACGGTGACCCCATCCCGTGCACTTGAACTTACGAAGGTCTCTAACATTATGCGACTGTGTGTTCGGTCGTTTGCAGCCGCTCGACTCAGTTAGCAGGTTTTGGTCGGATTAGTTTACTATCGGAAGTTGAGCCGAGTAACGGGGAATAATCACGAACAGGTGTGTTTGCTTTCCGTACAAGCGACTTCTGACTGGTCGTTTGGCCCGGGGCATCCGACCTGGAGCACGACGTCACGTCTTCTCACTCTCACGGTCATGTAACGTAATTCCATATCGTTATGAGCCATTAACCCGACAGCGGCTCGACAGAAAGATCGAACGGGCCCAACCTCGAGCCCGGGCAATTTCCTATCGTGCATAATTTCACATCGAATAAATAACACGGTATAGAAGTTCGCAACGAGATTTCTCACACATTGGCATCAGTGCGTTGGACTGACGGGCCGTATTCCGGTATACATGATATACAAGCGTGTCGCGTTACGTCAGAGATAGAGGCAAATGGACTTTCCTGTCGTAACCGGATGCATCAAATGCTAAAAAGAGGACGTTCGAAAAAAGACATCCCGGAGAGTCGTGTATAGATGAGATGGTTGTAAAAGTAACGAGATTTTGATTTTTTTTTTTTTTTTTTCGTTTGTTGATATATGATCGAACGAATGCAGTCAGAGATCGCAATGGTTAATTGCCTTTTAACGAAATCCCACGAAAGTTTATTCCGTTAGGATGTGTGCCGAGGTAAAATAAATGTTTGCCTATCAAAACTATTGCGAAAATGTGTAAATATTAGCTCTATCGATCTTTCACTGCAATATCGCTTAATAACAATTATTCTTCTTTCAACAAAAAATTTAATAGTTTCAGTGATCTCATAAATTTAATGATATGACAAATTTTATGATTTCATAAATTTCACGATTTAATAAATTACATAATTTCATAAATGTCATGATTTCTTAAATTTCATGATTCCATTAGTGTTTCCCTTGCACGCAATTATCCAAGGCCGATCCTCTTCATCGTATATTCTATATTTGTCTTGCTCTTTCACTTTCGTTTCGAGGAGAGTCTTACACCGGAGGACACTCGACTTAGTTTCTGTCCACGAGAGGCATTTCTATCGGCTTGTACGCGTGTGTTCGGGCCACGAGTATGAATGGGCGCCCGTTATAGGGTGTGTTATACCAACTGTTTGCATAACACGCTAGATGACTCTCCGATAGCCCGGGTCGACTTTCGTAAGCGAGGCATGAAAACTTCATTGTGTATGCAAGATCCGTGCTCGCTGCTGCGCTGCGCGTTATGTATTTTCATGCAAGTACCGCGGCTATAAGTATCCTAAATGCATAATACGTGTGTCGGCGCGTGTGTGTCTCCGACAGGTGACAGGAAAGTCCATCCCGATTTAACTCGAATGTTTTCGATAAGGAGAAACACTTTCAACGTTTTCTTGTTTTTTTTTTTTTTTTTTTTTTTTTTTATCCGCAACTTACTTTCCATCCGTGTTTTCGTATATTAAGTATTTCGTGCCGGGTTGTTTTATTTATTTTGTACGTATAAAATATTATTTACTTGCACGTTGTTGCGGTTTCGACGTTTCGCGCCCTCGCCATAGACTATGGAATTTAGAGGCCGTAAATCTAAATTTCCGGTCCAGAAATAGGTCACACCGTATCGTTCGGTTTCGACGTACTCCCGCTTTGACTTCGCTTCCGGTTTGAAAAATAAGATTTTCAAACCGGAAGTGACGTATTTCTGATACGACATCACTTCCGGTCGAAAAGTGAGATTTCCAAACCAGAGGTGACGTATTTCTGGTACGACGTCGTTTCCAGTAAAAAAAAGCAATGAGATTATCAAACCGGAAGTGATGTATTTCTGGTACGAGGTCACTTCCGGTTACAAAATGAAATTTTCGAACCGGTAGTGACCTATTTCTGGCACGACGTCACAGGCAAATATCGATAGCGCTTGGAACAAATGTTTTCTCGCCTCGATAAATTCGATCTGAAAAAAAAAAAACGATCTTGTCTGGTCGAGAGAGCAACATTCCACCCTGTACACGTGTAGCCGTCGAAACAATCACCCTTATCGACGAGGCGGAGACACGTTGCTCCGAAACACGAGCCTAGGTATCTGACTCCGCTCTAGCGAGTTCGAAGTGCTCGTGCAATTGTATAATACCGCTGTCTGGGCTTATCTGAACCAGCTCGGGGCACGAGCTCGCCGGGATTACGAGAAACGCCCTCGAAGACCGGATCAGCATTTAGTCGTTGCCGATCTCGCACCCTGTCGCGCGGCCCGCCGACATTGATGGACTCACCCGGGCACGTATAGCCCGATAAAACTTTCTGCAATGTACCGGCGATCCGCATACGCGAAACGATTAGCAGCCACGATCACCAAAATACATTTCGTAACGATCGGCAAAAGCCGCGGCAGGGCAGCAGCCGAGAAACCGGAGATCGGCCGGTATCTCGCCGTAACCAGCTAGTTTACGATCGTCTCGTCGTCTATTACAGGAAGAGTGCGAGTAACACCGATACTGCGTCAGCGAACCCATTTCCACGGTTGCACGGACACACGCTCTAAATTTATCTCCACCTCAGCGGATCGACGGTCGAGAATCGCGGAAGGGCGCAACGCGCGCGCTTCGCCGTCGGAAATTACGCCCTTCGGATTCTCGGCGGCCTCCGTAGCTCTAAGTTACGTGCGTGTTTTCGCCTCCGAGTCTCATGATTGTGTACGATATCTCGCGTGACAGGCCATCGACAATTTTCGCCGAGGAATGAAAGAGGATTTTTCTTAGATTCTTCCGTGCGAGGCGGCCAACGGCTGGCGACGGTGCGTATCGTGACGAGGATACGCTTCCCGCCCGAAAGTCAGAATCGCTTTTGTTTTTTTTTTTTTTTTTTTTTTTTTTTTTTTATCGCCTGTTTCTGTAACTCTCGCTTTTTTTAATTGGAGCCTTCGGAATGCGAATTAATTAAACGATAACATAGAATACATAAACCGGTCGGCGGGTCTCGCTTGAGGGATAACAATCGACTTTGATGCATACTTCCAACAGTAGACTCATTTCCCTCGGCGAAATGATGGTTACTTTTTTTTTTACAGCTCTTTTGTGAACCATCCCATCGTTCTTCGAGATTAGAAGATTCGATCAGCGTCATTGTTGGGGAGCGTGAACAAAAAAAAAAAATCTTTCTTTCGCCGATCGAGGCTCCGCCGCCTCAATGCCGCTGCAGGAATTGCGATCAGATCGAGAGGAAGGATAGGAAAAAGAAAAAAAGAAGAAATACGTCCAAGTCCCTCGGACTTGTAAATCATTCGTGTGCCACGGAGCATGAAACTGCGCGCGGAGGATAACGGAGCTGGCGGGGGCTAACGCGGGACATTGGGGACGTGTGCTCTGCAATGAGCTTACGAATATATAAATATACACATATGTCTATGTATGCAATTGATGCATATATAGATATATATGTACAGCCGGTGTACAATGTGCCGAACGGTAGTACGAAACAAGCGTCGGCAGCAGCAACGTCGGGTATCAGGCACGGGAACGGTACCTGGCCAGCTCGCCGGGGTAAACTCTTGCCTTCGGTTACGGTGCAACGATCGCCCTACTAAATCGCAACGTCCACGTTTTACCCTATACATAAAATCACACAAGCGCACACGGGCGTTCATGGTACGCCTTTATAAACGAAACATAATGTGGATGCATTGCGGAGTCGTAGGAGAGCGCATGGAGGGTTGCGTCACTGCAATCGCGGACGAACGCGCGCGCGAGCGATACATAAATTGTATGCGCGAATAACTGAGGCAAAAGTCTCGGGAACGACGAGAGCGCGAAGCTACTACTGGCGGGTATGACGAGAAAAAAAAAAAAAAAAAAGAAAAAAAAAGGGGATCGACCAGGAGTTTGACGCACCATGCGGATTATAAAAGCCACTCTATTAAATCACTCGGACTACCGCGTTCGCGCAAGCGCGCAAGACACTCGTACTAATGCCATAGATCATGTGACCGATGCTCGTAATGGGCGAGCTGTGTGTGAATCAAGTACATTCGCACGAGTTCCCGGAGATGGGGCAAAATGGGACTGTAATTAGTCGCACGAATGATTGAATTTTATGCACTCTGACTTACAGGAGCTTGTAACGAGATCAGCGTGCTAATATACGTAGTTTTTTTTTTTTAATTCGAGTAATTCGATAGCGATACTTAATAAGCCTTTCGAAATATGAAAACTATGTTTTATCTCGCAAACAAAAGATTGAAGAAAAAATTGAATAATTCTCGAACCTAGGTATCGAACTTACGAAGAGGTTACAAATGTTTGATAGCGATAGATCGTGTTGTCTCGGGGATGTGGAATTTTTACGAGGTAGCATAGCGTGAAAGGGTTAACTGGGCACGAAGCTTCGAAAGAAAATGCCATGGTAAAGCGCACCATTTGTTTTTCCATTTACAAGTTTTGTAATAGTGTTTAATTTTTGATTTTATTGTTTATTTTCAAATTTGAAAACAATATCGTATCACGTTAATAAGATATTGAAAAAAAAAAAAAAAAAAATGTGAAAAGTTCTCGTATCTAGGATCGACCTTCAGACGATGGTAAGAACATTTCGTAAATCGTTAATCGAGGTAAATCGAGTTGTATCGAAGACGTAGAATTTTTACGAGGTGGCATCGCGTGAAAAGGTTAACCGGGCAAGAACCTTCGGATGAAAATTACATGGAAAAGCGCACAATTTCTTTTTCATTGACGATTTTGCAATACTATTATATTTCTTTCAATCAACTCGTGGGAAATTAACGGCACGAGTAGCGTAACGCGACCCATTCGCCGCAGGGATGTCCCATCTTGCCTCGACATCTCGAGTGGCGACGATGATGTATGAGTACCTCCGTGAATAGGGTACACGTGAGAGAATAAGGGATCATACGCTCGGTTCCCCGGGTTGTGGGTTAGTGGAGTAAAGGATTACACAGTGCCTGTACGGTGCGAGATAGTATTAGCTGTACGTATCCGCTACAGCACGAACTCGACTGATCTAACTCACTGGCGCGTTCACGGACTACCTTAGTCTCACTGTCGGTACCGATGGGAAACAATTTGCATGAGAGTCGTACGAGCGTGTACCTCTATTAGGAATGAAAACGAAAGGTGATACAGCGGTGTATCCACTTTAGAAAAATACATACATATGAACGTGTATATATGTGGCGACCACGTATTATCCGCTGAGAGAAAGAGAGTGAGAAAAATCTCGTTCTCGTAGCGCTGAAAAATTCAATTGTCCCGAGTAATTATAATAAAGAAAATGAGGAATAATAATGCGAGGAGCGTTGATGCGTCGAGGAGTGCGTAATAATGAAATTTCGATGAAACAATAGACGGGGCAAAAATGAAAAATAAACATTAAGAGCCTATGGGTATACGTAGGGTATGGATGAGTATATTTGTGTGTGTGTGTGTGTGTGTGTGTGTTACGCGATGACATGACGAGAGATCGTTACGAGAGGCGTGGAACGTTATGTATCACTGATTTCAATACATCTCTCGAGATACTTTGAAATATCAGTACCCTGATTTCGTCATTATGAGGAATCGTTATGCCACTCAATGTGAAACGTCTTGGCTAACGAAGAAAATATCTATAGGGAACGGGCCAAGACGAAGCACTCGGGCAAAACGGACCATTTTTTTTATAGATTTTTGGCGGTAGGTAGACGCAGGAATTTCGGCTCTTTAATGGTGGACCATTTTATCCCACTCCTCCTTGTACAGTAGTGGGTAGTATTATATCGACGTGAGACGATCGGCATCGATTAAAATTTCAATCTCAGGCTCGCGGATGTTTTTGATTCGTCGATATAATTTTTATACACTAACCCCTAGATTGGTGCTGCTGGATGCCACGTTTTTTTTATAATAGCGGGCATATATATGTATATATGTATCGCCGAGTGCCCACCTTCGAATCTTAATGAGACCCAAAATGTCAAAATATGAAATAATTTTTTATGGTTTTTTGACGGTACATAGACGAAAGAATTTCGTCTCCTTAATGGTGGACCATTTTCCCCCGCTCTTTCTTATATAGTAGTAGGTAAATGTTGATCTAACATGATCGGCATCGATTAAAACTTCAATCACCGAATCGCAGATGTTTTTCATTCGTGATACCATTTACATATATAAATTAATCCGTGAAACTTGTGCTGGCTGGGTGATATTTTTTTTATAATAGCGGAAATATATATGTATATATGTACCGCAGAGTGGCTACCCTTGAAACTGAGTGAGATCGAAAATGTCACAATGTTCAGTAGTAACGATAATTTGAGCAGCAGTTGAGGATCGAGCCCGAACGATAGCAATTTTATCGGGTCCGCGGAATTTCGGGCATGGCCTTAACACAGGGCAATTTCGTCATTAGGCTTTAGTGACTTATTTTTTATGGACGAACCAAATAAAAATCCGGCTATTAAAATATAAGGGTTCTCAAAGTTTGATGAAATAAATGATACGTCGGCGAGATTAGGAAAACGGAACGCCGTGGTAAAATGGACACGTGTTCTTCGTTTCAGATAAGATTTTTTTCTCACGCCTCGCGAAAAAAAAAAATTAAAATTAAGAGCTTCCGTTTCTTGACAAAAAAGAAAAAAATGTTCCCACTGTCTTCAATTCTGACTTCAGCTCGACGTTCTGATTAAAAAATACGACCACAATTTCGTGACGAAAAATGTTGCAATATTTTTTCGTTTTTAATACTCGGTACAAGCGGCGCAAAGATTAGCGGAGTACTCGTAAGTTCGCTCTAATTTCCCTCTCACCTGCTTTGACTTACTTGTGACACACTCCTCCGCATTCTGGAGCGGCCGCTACGCTCGGCGAAGCCACGTCCGTTACATACTCGTTTTTCCCGGACGTGAATAACTCTCGTAAGACATTGTACGAGAGGAAACGTAAGAGAATGGAATAACATCGGACGTATCTTGAGTTATGATGAAAAGGGAAAAAGGCGAGCGGCGTGTTTTCGCGTGACACCGTCGCTTTTCCAGTTCGCTCATAATTTGCATGCGCGCTTTAATGCGCGTAGTAAATACCGTAGTAACTAACGTCGTCGTACAAGTAGCCGGTAATTAACCGAAGTGTAGATTCTAATCCCGTTCCGGCTAACGACGGTTTAGCGGTGTCCGTCTGTCCGAGCGTGGCAACGATCGGCAAATAATTCACGCGCGAGACACGAGCAGCGCGTGTACGGCTCGGTCGCAATTGAATACAAGTACTCACGCCAATACCCTGCCGGCTTCTGGGCTTCTGTAGAAATCGCATCTGTGGAGAGGTCGCCGAGGATCGTTGGGGAATCTCTGTCCGGCAGCCTGGCAGAGGCCACGGTAAAGCTGGAACTGCAGCACACCGGCAACGAAATTTCTGCAAGGACAAAGAAAACGAACGTTATTTCACAACATTGTAATTTCCGTCTTATCGATAAATTAATTTATGGGAAGTTACACGTCAGATCCCCGGACGTAATCGATGTAATTGCTTCCTACCTCGTTAGCGAACGCACAACCGAGGGAGGGGCGAGAGAGCGGAGCAAACTGAAGCAGTCCTACCAATTTTTCTTTCGCCCAACAAAAAAAGGAATCTAATATAGAAGTGGTGGGTTCGTTTTCGTCCCGCTCTCCCCTAATATGCTTTTGGGTAAGCGGAAAAACATAAATATGCGGAGCAGAAATTTGCAAAATTTTATGTAAATTATGTTTAAGATTTAATCATTTTTTTTTTCATTTTGAGATTTCGCTCGTTAGAGTAATTATTTTTGTGGAGATCCTGTGAGCAACGGAGTTTTGCGAGAAAATTTACAAAATCACAAGAAAAGATCGAACGGAGAGATGAGAAACGAATAAGAGCGATGATATGGAAGTTGTAAGTAGGTAAGTTTCTCCGTGTATCTCGGTCGTCGGTGAGGCACTTCGTCCTTTACGTAATAATCCGAACGCGCCGATACGCACATCGGCACGTCTCGCCTCGTTAATTAAGACTCCGGTCCTCTATCCGCCATGGGCAGCACACACATGCTTTCCAATAACATCGATGAAATATGTCGAAAATAAATGTTTCAAATGTTAACGAAATTAAATGAGAAAAATTGTTTATCGTACGGCGATGGATACGCAATAAGTCGTATGGTGTCGATACGACAAATTTTGGCGTTCGATATGAGTTTTCTAATAAATAAGTTCTACGTGTTGCAAGCGTCGATGACCGACACTTGCGCGAGGTGCAATTCAAGTTTTCTCGTATATCCGCATTTTCTATACCAGTACAATAATTTTTTTAGTTTTTAATTTTAGTGTAATCGCGTTGATATTTACGTCTGTGCGTAATAAATAGATTGAAAAAAAAGTAGGCCACGCAATGGTGTCGTAGAATTGATTAATTTTAACTTTAGATACGATTTTTCTACTAAATCAATTGTAGCTCCAGCAAGTGTTAATGACCGACGCATGCGCGAAGCGAAATTAAAGTTTTCCCGTATATCCGGGTTTCCATACCAATAAAATAAAATTTATTTAGTAATTAAATTTTCGTGTAATCGCGTCGATATTTACGTTCGTGCGTAGTGAATAGATTGAAAAAAAAAAGAACAGGGCACGAAATCGAGTCATAGAATCGTGACGAGTAGCCGCATGTCCCAAGGGGGAGTGGTGGACGATCGGTAGGCTGGTGGTTGGTCGTACTGGTCGGCTGTGTCGGTGTGTGTCGGTGTATTTGTGTGTATGTGTGTGTGCGTGTGTGTGTGTACGTCGGTCACAGAAACCCAGCATCGGTGGGTAACGAACAAAGAACGGCGGGGGTACCGGGCGCCTGGGCCTTCTGCGAGGAAGGCGAAAGTGTGCCGTGTATATAAGGCCCCGAACGACCGGCAATCAGCATCCAGTTCACTCCTGGACGTACCCGGAACGTCGCGAAAGAAAAAAAAATGAGAAGCCTGGTACGTTTTGCGAATAAACATACGAGGGATTCTCGTGTCGTAAAACCATCGACTTCGTCCATACCGTGAACGCGAAACCCTTGTCTGCGGTCCATCATCGACGTCCCGTCATCGCGAGCCATCGACAACGAAAAATCGCGTTTTCCAAGCTATTTTTCTAAAAATTTATCAAATTCTCTTCAATCATGTGCTACGATTTTTTGTTCAATTCGAGTTCAGAGAGATTTTCAATTGTCCAAAAAGTTCTTCGGAAGCTCCATTCGAAAAGTGCCTTCTATCGCGAGTCGCGGATTTGCCACGCCATAAAAAACCGTGTTTTTGAATCCTCTTGCATCCATACCGTCATTGCTCGTTCCGTTCTCCACATTCATTCGCCATACCGCTGAATTCCATGTCGTACAAATGAGCTCTTTTTCTTTAACACTCTCTTTAATCGGTGTTTTTGCAGTTGTACGTGGCGTTGCTGGCCCTTTTGGCCGACGCGGCATTGGCCGGAGCGAAGAAGGCCTCCGCCGCCGTAGCCGATGAGAAGAAGGCCGACGACTCGGGCTCGACGAAGAAGCAGGAGAAACGGGGACTCACCGGTTTGGGTTACGGTTACGGCTACGACGTAGGTGGCTACGACATCGGGGGAGGTCCGGCTCACGGACTACACTCCGGCGGTGGTTACGACTTCGGTGGTCACTCCGACGGCGGATACGGCGGATACGGTGGTGGTTACGGGGGCGAGCATCACGTGAAGACCGTGACAGTTGTGAAGAACGTACCCGTGCCATATCCGGTCGAGAAGCACATACCGTATCCGGTTGAGAAGCACGTACCATATCCAGTCAAGGTGCCGGTGCCGCAGCCGTACCCGGTGGAGAAGCAGGTACCCTATCCTGTCAAGGTCTACGTGAAGGTCCCCGTACACGTGCCCCAACCGTACCCGGTCGAGAAGAAGATCCCCTATCCGGTTCAAGTACCGGTCGATCGTCCTTACCCCGTCAAGGTCCTCGTGCCACAGCCGTACCCGGTCGAGAAGCACGTGCCGTATCCAGTCAAGGTTCCGGTCCCGCAGCCGTACCCCGTCGAGAAGCATATCCCCTACCCAGTCAAGGTTCCCGTTCACGTACCCCAGCCCTACCCGGTCGAGAAGCTCGTGCCTTATCCAGTCAAGGTGAACGTTGACAGACCGTACCCAGTCCATGTGCCACAGCCGTACCCTGTCCACGTCGAGAAACGCATTCCGTACCCAGTCGACAGGCCCGTTCCCTACGCCGTCAAGGTCCCCGTAGACAGACCCTACCCAGTTCACGTCGAGAAACCCGTCCCGGTGCCCGTTAAGGTCCCGGTCCCAGCACCCTACCCAGTCGAGAAGCACATACCTTATCCAGTCGAGAAACCCGTGCCTTACCCCGTCAAGGTACCGGTCGACAGACCCTACCCCGTTCACGTTGAGAAACACGTGCCCTACCCGGTCGAGAAGCCCGTACCATACCCAGTCAAAGTACCAGTTGCTGTCCCGGTCCACTACGAACATCATCAAGAACACCACGGCGGATACGAGTCCTACGGATCACCACACGGTGATTACGATCAGTACGATCAGTCCGGATACGGTCATCATCACTGAAGAGAAACACCGATCTAGGCGCTCGCTTGGTTTTTTTTCCTTTTTTTTTTGCAACGATGCCATCGACGCGACGATGAAGACGGATCTCACACAGACATCGGACGTCGGGCGAGTTCGAATCAGCGAGCGGTGGAGAGGAGCAACAACGAATCAACTTAGACAACGTAACACAACGCAACGGGTATAAAAAAAACGCGCAATCACTTCGATGACCTGCGAAATACTTTTATATATATGTTATAAATATATAGATGTGTTTTTTTTTTTTAATTTCTGATTTATTTAATATCGGCATTGCTACCATAGTCCGGAACGCAGAGACGATCGGGGATCGTTCGTTCGACAATCGCGATCGTCTCTGGGAGCTGATTTAAAAGAAAAAAAAAAAACAGTTTATATCTTATATATCTGAAGAGGCAGTTGGTATCGAGATAACGGGCGAACCGGACTAACTCCAGGGTAAAAACATTTATCTCGAGTTTCTAAAATAAATGCTTCCTCGTAATTATACACCGGTATAAATACGCAGAGTGCACGAAATTAACGATAAAAAAAAAAAACTCATCATTCGATCGATCAAATGTACAGATTTATATAAATATCGTAATGTCAAGGGCGAGTGTCCTGGTCCGATTTTGATCGATATCTCTTGCCAATTCGGATTCCGTTCGTAGCATTTTTTTTTTCTATAATATGACGCCGCTAAACGGGCTCGTCAATATCGACCTTTACGCTCGACAATCGTAGCGCAGCAGCGAGCCGTCTGTAACTCCGGACGGTAAGCTCGAATTTTAGGATAATCATTATTTTTATACGAGAACGTAGGGTGATGTACCGCTAGATGCAAAGTAAATGTGTATTTTTGTACGATACAGTAAACAAAAAAAAATGTTAAAAAATTATTCGCAATTTATTTTATTTCATTGAATTCAACGATCCTAAATCCTTTGACCCTTTTTTCCCCAGCGATATTTGACGTTCGAGCTAAGCCCGTTCAGACTTTTACTTTTCGCGTCAATTCGAAACTCACGGGAACTTTCTGGATCGCGAAACCGCGACAAGCAGGTCGCCGACGCTAACGTTATGCGGGCACAGTTAAAAAAAAAAAAGAAATGGAAAAAAAATCGTTCCCATTTGCATACAAACGATCGAGGGCCGTTAATCATTTTTTTCGGGAGGTCGAGGAAACTCCTTCTACGAACATGCGGAGAAATTTCGAAACGGGAATCTCGTTCGTGCATTTGCAAAGAGTTTCCCCGCCGGCTGACGGGCTCTCTCGGTCGGGAGCTGCGGTAAATTATGCAACCATGTAATCGTACGGAAGCGACGAGCGAGAAGCTTGAAAGTAAGAGTCTGTCGTAGACGCCGATCCTACTCTCTTCGACTGGTCTGCTGCACGATCGCGTCGATCCGACGCCGTAATAGTGTAGGACGGGAACAGAGCAGACACGCATGGCTATTTTTTCACCTCCGTTTCCTTGCACACGACACCGCCGCTCTCTCAACTGTATTAACCCTTTAAATTCGAAATCTTTCTGCATAAAAAAAAGCTTTATCGCTTGAAGTTTTTTAAATCAAAATGTACGAAAAATTTCACTACGATTTTTACGTCTAAATCAAAAACTCTTGTAATGAGATGATGTTCTGAAAACTTTCTCTACGATACATTACTTTTCCTCAAGTGTGATCATTCAATAACTTAAAAACGTTACCCAACTGAGTTAAACGTGGCAATTATTTTATTTTTATTTTTCATATACCTTTTTCTTATATTGCAATGAAAACCGTGCGAACTTCATCATAATTAACAAGACTAGCATGAAATGTCGGCACGGAACGCTGAGCGTCGTGTGAGGACGGCCCGGACAATGTGCATAGTCGTTTATCTTGTGTCTACTTGCCTCTACCTATTATTATTGCAAATTATAATGGGCATATTCGACACCTTTTTTTCCTGTAAATTGAAGAGGCTTAACGCTTTCGCGCGAATCTCTTATTGTGAAATTGAATGGAGGTCGTGAAGAGTATATGAATTTAGTGCTGAAAATCCTGATAATCCTTTGCGACGAAAAAGTTAGGGTAATTTTTTTTTTTTTCTTGGAAAGGCATTTTTTCACGTTTAGGGCATCAGAATAGCGACTCCATGAATCTTTTCCGTACCGTTGAATCTTTTTACCCGCGCATTCGTAGAACCGCAATGGTGCGTTAAATTGTCGGGACTTTGTCCGTGGAAATTATCAGCGAGAGCCACGATCGAAACCGTGGAAGTTTGACGAACTGGTTGCCGGTGAAACAGTCGATAGTGCCGTTAGATTGACGATCGCTGCAGCGTGAAAACTGCAGGTAGCTCCTTTACAAAACAGTCTTACCGCATGAGTCATAGTAGTCATTTACGATACTAGTGCAATAACATTTTTTTCGGACGAGTGCGGCAATCACACGAGTTCAGAAAAAGTTTTTCGCTCAAGTACCGTACTAAGTTTTACTTCACAAGGTGTTGCGGTTTGACGCAGACTTCGCGTGCGCAAAACCACCATTTTCGCACCGAGTATAATAACAATAAATTACGATACTAGTGCGAAAAACTTTTTCTGACGAGTGTTTCAATCACACGAATGAAGAAAACGCTTTTGCGCCCGCAAAGCGTGCGTAAAACTGTCGTTTTCGCACCGAGTGTAAGGTAATTTTGGAAGGTTTGACCTCAACGCATTACAAAAAATAGAAAACGATTTTCGACAAAAAAATCTGATATTTTCGTGACTCAAAATTGATTCGTATACTCGATATCCAATTGAAACAGTTCGATGTATACTTTTTACAGACTCCAGCGCGATTACACTACCGTAAAAAAAAAACAACAATATTTTGTAATGAACAACCAACGATATTGTGGTGCAGGAAACAATGGGGAGTCACGGTATAGAAAGACGTTTGACATCCGAGTAAATTTTACCGCAGTAATATAAAGGAGGCCGCCCGACGTTCTGTAGTAGGTATACGTCGGTATGATGGGACGGCTGTCAGACCCGGCCCGCTTTTATACCCGAGGCAAGCGGCGAGAAACGCGAAGCCGCAGGGGAGTGAATCCTCCGATTCCTCTGTTGGGGAGAAGAGAGGCATCACGTGTGCAACTTACCCACACCCACATACTACCCCCACCCCCGCTGTACAAACACATACACACGCGCGGGCACAGATACGTGTTGTGATTGCAGTATGCAACGACTTCATCGATCTCACTCAGTCGTGCATTGACTGCATAGAGTCTGTTGTATTTACTCCCGCTCGTAAAGCATCGCGAATGATGCACTGGCACGATGCACCGAAATATTCACAACAACACGCTCTTGAGTTCCTACTAATCGTTCGTCGTGTGGGTGAACGCTGTATGTAGAACACTAGACATGGTTAAAGTACAGTGGGATTCCTCTTTTTTTTTCAGGCGACGTGAAACCTTCTCGAGCGACTCGGGCGCAGTCAGTAAAAAAAAATGTAATTCATTTATTTTAAGAGAGCTGAACTACTTTAAGGAAAGATATATCATTGGCGTCTGCTGAACGGCGGGATGGATACAATAATCATTCGCCCTTAGTCTAATATGTTAGGGGCTCTAAAAAAAAAAATGAATTACAGTTTTTTATTACCGTCAGAGTCGCTACGACCGCGATTCCCAAATTTCCCTACAGTTTCCTTTCTCCCGATAAGTGACGTCATACCGGAAATACGTCACTTTTGGTTTGAAAATTTCACTTTTCGACTGGATATTACCCACTTCCGGTATGACGTCACGTGCTGTCGAAAAATGCGATTTTCAAACCGGAAGTGACGTATTTTCGGTATGACGTCACTTGCGGATGAAAAAAGAGATTTTCGAACAGGAAGTGACGTATTTTCGGTAAATCTCGCGGAAATCTAAATTTCTGATTTCTAAACTTTATAGTCCATAGCGAAGGCGCGAAACGCGCGAGCCATGACAATCTCCTAGTTGACGATGTCGCACAATCAAGATTTTAAGAGCGTCGAGCACGACGCCGGAAGTGGGGCAAGCGGACGACAGGGAAAATTGTGAAAAGCGAAATGGCTTACATGTTAATGAGTTAAGTAACGCGGTTGAGTTGAGTGAAGTTAAGGATAGAGGGCTTATACTGTACTCTGAATTTAAAGCCCTTTGCCGCACATAAAACGGCGTAGCTAGTCCGCGCAGAGCGTTTAATGCTTGGCGTGACACGACTTATCGTAGATAGCTATTCTCGATTCGTGAACACGCGCCTCGAGAGTGATCGCGTGCCGAGGGTGAAAATCCCCTTGCACACTCGCTCTCGTACGTACAACGATTTAGGAATTCGTCTTTCGCTTATCTCGTGCTCGGGTACTATTATATATACATAAAATACATATATTTTTTATCGAGGCTGAGCTTACGTACTTCCATTTCGCTTTCGTGTATCGGAATCTCTTTTTCCTAGCGAAACTGTTGATACGATATTCGAAGGCTGGAGAAGATAAGTAAAAAGAGGCTCAGATTAAAATAATAATGCCGTAAAACCAACATGTTCATTTCGCAATAATACCCCTATCCGAAAATGTATATGAATTGCAAAGGAGACACTGGGAACGGGTTGTTCGCGTATTGACACAAGTAGTGCAAGAAAACTTTTCTCAAATTACTATACACGCTCGCTTTTACTTGCTCCCGAGGATATCGTGACCGCGTCCATAAATGCGTTGGCACAGTTTGCACGGTATGACACGAATCATACATGTAAATCGTATGCAGTTTTACCATACACGCACTCAGCATTCACGAGAATAAAAATAGCTGGAAATTATAATATGTGAAAGGACTTGATTTTTCAATGGATGCGGTCAGTTAAATTAATCGAAATTCCATAAATTCCACTCGCAGAGATACACATGTATATAAATAAATCTACGAGATGCATTCATAAGTCGCGCGCATGCCATTTTTGCATGAATCCAATGCAGAACAATGAATAATTAATCCCAGCTCGAACGCGTCCGATGGATCTCTGACCAATTAGAAAACTCAACGGTGTGCAATAATGAAACGTTTAGCGAGCAGGTGCGAAACTTGAAATCAACGAAAAATCCGAGATACATGTAGAGGTACTCTCTCATTTGAAGCCGCTCGCGGTTGCAATAATAATACAGGCTGGAGATGCGTGCGGCTCGGCGAAGCTAACTCTTTCACTTTCGAAGCTCCTCGACTTGCACGCCTGGCGAACAGGGTCGTGGACCCCCTCGGCAGAATCGCTAGATCTCTCGAAATCAAGAAAGCGAGCCACACGCCGACCGTTCGAGATTTCTCGTCTTTCTCTAGCACCCGAAGAAAAGCCAACCCGACACAGTCTACGGACGAATCCCCCGAAAGGCGACGGTGAAAAAAAGATTGACGGGAGTGAGTGTATTATATAGAGGGAACAATACGCGGGTGGACAATATCAGTCGGACGCCCGAGCGAAGCTCAGCTAGAAGAATTTAATTTGTTCCTCGATTCTTAGACAGTACGATACGTTTTTACAGGATTAAAAAAAAAGATTGTGCCGGGATTTTATCATGAGACACGTGGTGAGTGTCCGGGAGGGGATTGAATTTGAAGAATCGTGATTTTTGTGGTGTCATTGGAACTTGTTTTTTTATCATTACCGAACTCTCGTTTCCAGAATCACGTGATCGTCCTGCTAGCATTCTTCGCGAGGTTGGCTACGACAGTGGCGGGATGGCAGATGTACGCTTGTTCCTACAATCGTTATCAGAATATGCGGTGCGCTTGGGGGAGGTCACGGATGCAGGAACGTGCGGACTATCATACTATGGATCCAAACGACATTGTGAACCCTAACGTCGGTATGTTAAGTGACTATAAGACTGACTCTTACTTTCTCTTCTACACTACCCAGAATGTAAGAGACAACTGTCGGATATTTTTTTTATGTTAAACTTTAATTGAAAAATTGTTAAGCACGCGAGCACTTTGCAAACCGAGTAGAAACTCCAGTTATTTGCATCGACATTACGTTTATGTACTTGTTCCAATTTCTCTAAAATCCGTCACAGAGGCCTAAGCGAGTAATCAAAGTGTAAACTGTATCGTCGATCAAAAAGTATTCTTTCGCCTTTTTCAGGAGTCCTCCGTGCCGAGGACATGCTGGACTACCAACGCGGCATAGAGTCGATGGACTTGAGCGGTATGGAGATCCAGTCTAAAACCGACACGTCCAGAGATTTGGAGAGCGGAGCTAATGAGAGCGGCGACGAAGGTGGGGAGTCCCATGTATTGGGTCACCACGTTCAGGAGGACGTTCACAAGACCGTGACGATCTTCAAGAACGTGGCTGTGCCCTATCCAGTCGAGAAGACCATTCGTTATCCAGTCGTCAAGAAGATCCCCTACCCCGTAAAAATACCGGTGGTCCAGCCGTATCCGGTAGAGAAACAGGTGCCCTATCCAGTAAAAGTGATGATCAAGGTACCGGTTAAAATTCCAAGGCCGATACCGGTCTACAAAGAGGTACCATACCCGGTCGAAGTTCCCGTGGACAGGCCAGTGCCCTACAACGTCTACATACCCGATCCCTATCCCGTCGAGAGGAAGGTCCATTACGAGGTGAAGGTTCCGGTGCCGGAGCCCTTCCCGATAGAGCGAAAGATACCGATACCGGTTAAGGTTCCGGAACACGTACTGCAGCCATTCCCGGTCGAGAAGCTCGTGCACTATCCTATAGAGGTGAAGGTCGATAGGCCGGTACCCGTTGAAGTGCCGAAGCCCTATCCGGTCAACGTTGACAAGCCCGTACCCTATCCCGTTTACAATCGGAGACCTGTGCCGGTGGAGGTCAAGGTTGAGAGACCGATTCCCGTGGAGGTTGTTAAACACGTTCCTTACGAGGTCAAAGTTCCCGTTCCCCAACCGTACCCCGTTGAGAAGGAAGTACCCTACCCAGTGGTGAAGCCCGTTCCCTACCCTGTCGAAGTCCCGGTCGATAGACCCTATCCCATCCATGTAACGAAACACGTGCCCTACACGGTCGAGAAGAAAGTACCGTATCCCGTCGAGGAACCCACCCTTGTTCCCGTTGACGATCATGAGCCGGATTGCGAGTACGAAGACATCCAAGCTGACGAGCCGGCGAAGAAAATTGACAAAGCAGACTCGACGAACGAGAGCTCGTCGAAAAGCGAATCCAAAAGTAAGGATGATCATAAATCAAAAGAGAAACCCAAGTAAGGTGACCTTACGCTTGGCAATGATGGAGGGTTTTTTTGGGTCGCATTTCTCCATGTCCCCTTACATTTTATGTAACATAACGGTTCTCAATTCTTTTTTTCCTGGTCACTGTTATGCAATGTCCAATTCTACTCGGAAATTTAGAAAAAAAAAATCACTCTCAGTCGGATAACGTCGGAGTGTAATATGTTATATATGGTAAAATTCAAAATTTCGACGTTTTCATGGAACTTGTGTCTAAAGTGTTGGGTCAAATGTTTCCATGTCCTCGCCCATTTTATGTAACATAGCTGTTTTCAATTTCTTTTCTTTCCGATCATTGTTACACGATATCCAATGCTATTCGGAAAATTAAAAAAGAAATCTCTCTCCGTCGGATAAGATCTGTACTCGTAAAGTTAACTTTATCGCCGTTTCCGTGTAAATGTTTGATTTTTTGTTGTTAATATGTTGTGTATGATGATTTATCTCTCTTGTAGGATTTTTATGTTTAATATTTATGTTAATATTGAATATTAGCTATCGGCCGCGAGGTGTCAGGTAGCGCGCCGTTGGCTCCGAGCACTGCCGGCCCGGCGTGCCTCCACGCATGTCGGGTTGCACAGCGTCAGGCGCAGCCTCGGCGCGCAAAACGAAAGTGGCTCATGCCAACCGACTGCAAAAACCTATGATCAATGCTCGCTTCGTACCAGCTACACCTGATGACCGTTTCTATGAACTGTTGTTCAGAGTCGCCACGACGATCCTCTCGCAACTGATATATATATATTACATTTAAAAAACTATTTCTACTGTACCGAAGTGACAGTACTTCGTAGTAGTACACTAGTACCTATACTCTAGTCAATAACTACTTCCATCAGCGAGATTCTTCGTTGTAAACTAACGTCGTACCTAACTCACGTGCGAATTGTTTCTCGGTACTGTGGTGCAAAAAAAAAAGAAAACAAATAAGAAAACGACAATCGTCGGTCCGCGTTCGTAGGGTTCCTGTGATTTTACGATCTTCGAGAAAGTATCTGGGTAATTTGTTATTGTCATTCTCATAGTTACGTATATATGTATTCCAGGTACAGTGGTATTCTGCTAAATTTTGTACGGCGCGAAATAGGGAGCCGAGAATGGGTGAATAATCGACGAAAGTAGGCTATAGTTGTATTTGCATGTTGAATAAATGATGTGGAATGTAAATTCTTGTGGATTGCTCTTTCGACATTGTTTTTTATATATATTTTTTTATTGCGATCCCGCATTTGTCTCCCGACCCGACGATCTGAAGTCCGAACGAGCGTTGCACAGTGGCGATTTGAATGATATTCGAAGAATATTCGCGAAGCAGGTAACTGTGTAAGACGGGTTTCTGTACGACCGAGCGGGCGAGAGAGGTATGTGGAAAATTGCTGGAAATAAACGCGACTGGATACATTGATAATAGTACAATGGTGGAGCAAGAAACAATGCCGATCGTCATAGAGAAAAGATAATTGAGGGGAGGCTTTGAAGCCTCGTTCTATCTGGACCGGGGAAAGTCTGGTCTTTGGTATATAAATATAATGCTGGATACCTTTCCACTCGTAACCAGTTCACAGTTGGCCACCGTTTTACAAACCTTCGAACCAACGCTATTGTCATCGGCAGCATGGGAATACTCAGTAAGGTTTGTAATTTTTACTACTTTTGCTTCGAGCCTTCGCAGTCAATGTGTATCAAATTGATCCGATGTGACACACGTGTTTCTTTGACGTGCTGTTTTTCAATTTGTTTTCTTTACGTTTTGTCATCCTTATTTTGAAATACAACTCTTGAGACATGTCGTAAAATTTTCAAGGTAGATACGATAATTTTTTTGTTCCAATTTGATCGACAATTTTCAAATCATTTTCAAAATACTACGATCAGTTCGTAGAGAAGTTGGATTGGGAAAGTTTAACGCAAGCTTGACATCTTCTGATAAAAAACTTTTCATGTAAAGCCGCGAGTGACTTGTCGATCTCTTAATTATTGGGAAAAGTATTCGAAACGTGATAAATGAAATGTTTTTCATAATCACCTATTCATGCTTATCGCGTTATTAAATAGATGAAAGTCTTAATGCGATTTTGATGATAATTCAATCCCATTAAAGATGCATCACACGTACATTCCCAGCCAAAAGTCAGATTCAGTAAGAATTTGAACACTTCCTAATGGTATAAAATAATGAAAAAATCAACTGAATTTACGATGCCAAGAACATTAATGTTGCATAATAATAATAATGTCAAAAAGTTATTAATAAATTGCACAAAAAATAATCAGTAAACTTTTTAAATTTCTTTTCGAATGAATTCGTCGAGTTTCTATAAATGACATGTATTTTTCCAGAATTTTCTTAAATTTTTGAATTTTGTGTTTTTAAATTTTTATTGAGGCCATAACTACGAAGTGCTGGAGCAACTGCCGCAAAACTTGTTGTATGTGCTGTGGAGTCGTGATACGGAGAGTGATACATATACGAGATTCGCGCCTAAACATTGATTTTTTATATTTTTGAATGAAAAAAATTTTTAAATATAAGAATATTCTGAAAAGATTCATATGAATTCCAAAAAATCACAGAATTCATTTAAAACGAGAAAATAAAAGGTTTTCTGATTTTTTTTTTAAATGCTTTATTTTGTAAAATACTTTCTTAATAACTTTTTGACCAATTGCTATTATTATTATGCAATGATTATTGGGACATCACGAAGTACTGAAATTTAGAGCGAATTATACTTTTGGTTGTGAACGTACGTGTTATGCGTCCTCAACCTCCCAAGAAGAATTACCACAGTCGTATAACTCTCGGTCTTGATCATAGCAATTCTTCGAGCTCGCATATTTAAAAACTAGAAAATCATCGACTGTTATCCAACTTGCAAAGTCTAGACTGTAGAAGACTGCACTCTACTCCTCACACACGTACGATTTCTATTTGCACAATCCGATGTGTCATACGGTGGTGATTCAATACCATAACACCGTTTTCTTGATACTCCGTGAAAACTGGACATGTACGTATATACATACATATTATATGTAAAAACAGGAGTCACGAGTTATGGCGTTTGCCTTTCTCTGGCTGTGCCTATCGGACAGTGGTTTGGCGACTAAAAAGGAGGATCTCGAGCGAGCAGCCGAGTTGGCGGTCGAGCGTTCAGCTGAGCGAGCGGCGGAGAGGGCCGTGGAGAAGGCTCTCGAAAGTGGTAACTCGACGACCGAGACCGAGACGATACGGGAATCATATTCGAGCGTGAGGAAGTACGACAAGAGTCTCAAACTTCCGAGTACCGGATACACACCGGCTCAGCGTCACGAGTACGATAGGATTATACGTGAGCAGGAGGCGGCGGAGAGGGCCTCGGCATTGCTGAAGCGTTCAGTGGACAACAGAGTCGATGCCCGCCAGCTAACGTCGGGGAACAGTGACCAGGGAAGTCCGAACGGTTACCAGCAACGGCGGCAGCAGCAGCAGCAGAGTTACAGCAAGAACCTTCCAGAAGTCGCTTCCCCCAGTGCGGGACCGTTCGCCGTTACGAGGCAACTTCCGTTTCCGGTTGGGGGGTACGAAATCTCCTACGCAGCGGTCGCAAGAGACGAGGAACACCAGCGGCAACGCCAGCAAAGACTTCCGGCCGGTAGAGTCTACGAAGTTCGGGACGTAGACCGATTGCATTCCTTGTACCCGGTCAAGGTCCTCGCCGTCCAAACGACCAGGCCGTACCCACTGCAGCTGTTTCGTGTCGTACAGGCTGCGGTCCCACCGGTTCCGATCGCAACTTCCACTTCCTCTGTAACATACCGCCGTTCCATCGACGATCGATCGGCGCGGTTAACCAACGCCGGAGATTACTCCGTCGCCGGGGATTACGGAAGCAGGCTGGGTCAGGGCTGGATTTACCGATGACCGGATAAAATCGATCTTGTCATTTTTTTTCCGTTTTTTTTTTGTGGCATTCCAGTCTTCACCAAAGCACTAGTGATAGTTTATCGATAAGAGGGTGCACCTTGTCCATCCGGACGGCGTCAATTTTGTACTAAAAAAAAATTGTAGATCGACAGAGTATGAGGAAAGACAAAATGTGTTCTCCCGTCCTGAAGAGGGTCGGGAACTGCGCAGCTTCGATAATTGTTGAAAATAAATAAGCGCTGTGTAAAACATCCGGTTAATTAGCCGGTGGCTATCGTCTAACACTATCCCTTTCACTCTCGACAAGTAAACGGTGCGTACACGCGGAAAAAAAGAAAGAACTGAAAAAAAAAACTCCAGAAGCAATTCTCCCGCCGGCAATTAATCGTCGATCGTAATTATCGATGATTTCCGACACCTTCCTACCATCACATCGAATCTTGTTAGGAAAATTGAATGTACGAGTAATCGGACCGGCGCCTAACGAGCCAAATGGCAAAACCTCATTTCCTCGACTTATTTTTTTCGTCTATGCATGTAACGGACGTGCATTGTGTTACTCAATGTACATTGTAGGAAGTCGACAGGTTCGCCGCTATATCATTAGATTTAGTTGAAAGTAACGGATGGAAGCGCCGCAGGAATATCACGTCATCTGCGCGTTCATTTTAAATTACACTTTCACTGCTATCGCGCATGTGTATCGTTTTTTTGTCTGTGTTCGTGGTCAATGTGTATTTCATACGAGAACCCGAAGAGCGCATAACACGCTCCTATAATAATGCACGAATCCTTCGCGGTGGATTTACCGTCGTCGCAATTGTGCTTTTTTTTTTTTTTCTTGCCTACCATCTTTCCTCTCTTCCTCCTTCAGCCCGACCCGGAGCAGTGGCGCCCTCCGTGCGTTACCAATTTCTCTGCACCGTTACGCAATAGTGCTCGGATTGTTCCTAATTTGTACCTTTCTCGCCATCACGATCGTCTCGTACGCATCGAAAGTAACCATGAGATTTACCGGTTTTGGTCACCGACCAGCTTTTCCACTGAGGTAATGGAATCGAATAATAAAAAAAAAAATGTCTTCTTCCGGCTATCGCCGTTTCGTCGTCCGGACGTCTGTCTGCTCGGGCTGACCGATAGGAGTATCGGTCTTCCTTTCTCTTCCGGCTGAATGAAATTAGCGCACACAACGGCTTTACGGCCACGGTAGTTCAGATGTTTATAGCCTCGCGTGTTATTGCGATCAAGGTGGTTGGGCTGCACAGTCGTTGGCTTCCCAACGTGAAGCGAGCAATGAAATGGGAAACCGATCGCCGATTTTTAGGCTGCTCCCAAAGTCTCGAGGACCTACAGAAGCAGTGTGTTTTTTTTATGAACGAAATTTTTCCCTCTGAAGATGTGTTATATATTCCTTGGAGAGAATAATAGTCCCGAAAGCGGAGATTTTTTTCTTCTGCAACCGCAGCCGCAATTAGCGCGATCACCGCAATTACACCGGGCCGATTTTGCGAATAGTGCTGAAACGCATATGGCCTGGTAGCATCCATCCGTTCGCGACGGTTTGCAAAAAAAAACAACCATTATGTAGCCGGCGTGACTAGCAAAAAGAGTCCGCGAGCAATGTACACAAAGCTACGAATCCATAGCTCTTTCACACGTACTTGTCTGCACACACGGAAGAAATAGCTGTGGACTTGTCCGCGATCCTCCTGCAGAGCCTCAGGATAAATCGCGTGTATTGCGCGCACCAACAGAAAACACACATACGCAAGTGTTTCACTTTCGACGGGCAACGGCACCATGAGGAACTCGACGTTGGCGGGGAAAGCGAACTCCACGATCCTAGTATATATAAATACTTCGGACTCTTGGGGGGACCCATCCAGTAAGCTTCTGAACATCGACCACATTGCGAGGGACTCGATAAAATGAGGATTTCGGTAAGCCGACACCGAACCGATTTATTCTGAAGTCCGAGTGACATTAATGAATTTTGTTATTTGATTTCACGATTCGTTGACAATTGACTTTCAGCTATTGACACTCGTCGTGTCAGCCCTGCTGATAGGCTTGGCGCACAGCAAAGAGGAGGACGTGAAGGAGTCGAGGAGCGGAGTCGACAAATCGGCCGAGAATACGTCCGGTGGAGAGAGCGCTGTCGCCGCGGGTGACGAGAAGAAGCAAGAGAAGCGTGGTCTTCATTATTTCGAGGGTGGTCATGGAGGCGGTGGCGACGAGGGTGACGGAGGAGGGCACGATTTCGGTGGATATTACGCAGGGGGTCACGGATACGAGAGCGGTGGCTCGGTGGGAGGAGGCGAGGGACAGGACGAGGGCAAGATAAAGCAGATCACCATAGTGAAGAACATCAAGGTTCCGTATCCGGTCGAGAAGAAAGTACATTATCCCGTGGAGAAGCAGGTGCCGTATCCCGTCAAGGTTCACGTTCCGCAGCCCTATCCGGTGGAGAAGAAGATACCTTATCCAGTGAAGGTCCTCGTCAAGGTACCGATTCACATACCGGCGCCTTATCCGGTCGAGAAGAAAGTGCCCTATCCGGTCCACGTTCACGTCGAGCGACCTGTGCCCTACAAGGTCTACGTTCCCCAGCCCTACCCGGTCGAGAAGAAGATCCACTACGAGGTCAAAGTGCCGGTACCGGCACCTTTCCCCGTGGAAAAAAACATTCCGTACCCAGTGAAGGTCCCCGTTCACGTGCCCGCGCCCTATCCCGTTGAGAAACCGGTACCATATCCAGTGAAGGTGCCCGTCGATCGTCCGATCGCCGTCCACGTCTACAAACCCTATCCGGTACCGGTCGAGAAACACGTGCCCTATCCAGTGGAAAAGCCGGTACCCTACCCGGTGAAGGTTCACGTGGAGAGGCCCGTTCCCGTTCACGTTGAGAAACCTGTACCAGTGCCCGTCAAGGTAGCAGTGCCTGCGCCCTATCCAGTCGAGAAACACGTGCCCTATCCGGTCGACAAACCCGTACCGTATCCGGTTAAGGTGCCCGTCGAGAGACCCGTACCAGTACACGTCAGCAAGCCCGTTCCTTATCCCGTCGAGAAACACGTGCCCTATCCCGTCAAGGTTCCCGTACCGTATCCCGTTCATCACGAAAGTCAAGAGCACTCGTCGGGCGGAGGCGGAGGAGGCGGTGGTGGCGGTGAATACGAACACTCTGGCGGAAGCTACGGAGGCGGCGGAAGTTACGGAGGCGGCGGAAGCTACGGAGGCGACGAAGGCTACGGGGGCGGCGATTACGGCGGTGGATATGAATCCGGCCACGAAGGATATTGATGATCGGGGAAACAAGGATCGATACCCAATAACCATTGTCATTGATTAACATCAATTTACGTTATTCGCTCGATTTCTTTTGGGAATTTTCCGCACGAGCCCAGCGACTCTGTAGGCGTTAGATCGGAAATCGGCAAATTCTAATTTTACTTCTCGACAATAACGAAGTATCGAATGCTTCAGATGGACAGTTAGATTTTGCCGGTTGGTCGATAATTGAGTTTGCGTTTTCTGTGATCCGTGACGAAGCTCGGTGAGCATTCGTGTACGAGAAAAATATACAAACGAGATGCGAGTTTTCGAAGTCAAGAAGGATTCGTTTTACGAAGACCTTTCGAAGTATTAATCTGGGTGAACAAAAAAATCTGTTACATTTATAGAATTGTTTTCGGCGTATTGTTTTGTTCACTGCGATCGGGCATCACGGTTGACGAACTCATTGATGGTGATGTGCGTTAACGACGATTGTGGAGCGCCTTTGAGTTATGTACCTTTTTTTATTATACGTTATACGTAAATAGTAGATTTTAGTTCTTTATCTGCCGTTGCCACGGTGAGACTGTTACCGATTTATCACAACGAAAAAACATGTGTAATGTATGTATTTTCCGCAATGATCAACTACACGATCGATGTTCTCTTTCTTCTCGACAATAAAGCCAAAGAAGAAAATAAACACCTTTTCGAAAGAGATCCGTTTTTTGAAACTGAAATTTCCGGTGAGCTGATTTCCCCGTCCGAATCAACGAGGAAAATCGTGAGAGACCATTAAACGCGCTCTACTCATCGTACATCGAGGAGTAGTATTTGCGAACCGCAAAGATTCCCCCGATAAGCCACAATGGCAAGAAGCCGTGAATCAAGATCGACACGCACTATGCCCGCGAAACCACTTCATTAAAGTAATGCAATTCGAAAAAAAAAACATTTAATTATATTTAAAGAAAGATATGAATCAAATTTTTTTTAAATGATCAAGGTGTATATACATAGTACATGGTGTATGTATAGTACTCACCGAATGTAGGGAACGTTGGCAGGCACGTGGTACTTCGCGCCGGGATCGAAATTGTCCTCCGATCTCAAAACCGGCGGTTTCGTACCGGCGTAACGTTCCATCAATCTGTGCCAGTGACAATTGTACTCCTCCCGATTGACGACACCCCGGAAGACGTCCCATCGCCATCTGTCCACCGCTATGCTGAACGGCAGTAGAACGACTTTTTCCATTGCCAGAGAAAACAGATAATTTATATCCGCCGATGGCTCGTAGACGTACTTGTTCGCCAGTCCGAGAGTCTCGAGATGCTTTGGAGTCCCGACGCTGAGCGCGACAGCCTCGCCGATTGCCTCATGGAATCCTGGCGAGTCAACGGTAAAAAAGGATACATTAATTTCATATCTTTCTCACGAACAAGAAACTTGGACTACGGTAGAGATACGAAGGGGACAAAATGGAATCGTGAGATAAAACGGACAATTTTTGCCAATTGTTCGAAAATCATAACAAAATTAAGTGTTATCTCAATTTTAGGTCGCGTATCGCCTCTTCCCGATTTTGATTTGCAGCGGAACGAAAAAAAAAAAAACCAAAAAAATGTCATTCAACTATTCCTATCCAATTAACTATTTTAACCAATCGGGTGATTTTTTTTTCTTGAGAATATTACCACGTGAAATTACGCCGTGCGTAAAATCGGTATTTCCGTATAAAACGTAGTTCTAATCGAACAATGTATATTACGATTTATGAGTCACAAATTTGTGAAGTGTTCATACATTGGTGATAACGGTATTTATGTCTGGAATCTCCGTTCTTCTGTCAACCGACCACTTACTCGTCATGACAGTTATTAAGTGTGTCTTAAGCGAGTCTCGTGATATCGGATTGTGAGTAAAAATCGTATGAACGTATGGGGTCCAAGATTTCTCGGTGGTCACCGTTGCAGTTCGCTATTCGGAGGGAGCTCTGTAGTTCCGGTCCGGATACGACCGAGCGTATCGCGAAGGATCGTGACGGTGAAAGTGCAATAATTACGTTAGGACGTAATAAATATATTCCAGGGCATGTACCGTGCATAAGCGTTCGTACGGCTCACGCCCATGGTAGCGGGCCGATTAAACGAGCTCTTTTGCTCGGCATTGTAATTTCCGAGCTTGCCGGCATTCAGTTGCATCGTTGGTACTTTGGTATCGAACATTATTTATTACGAATATTATGCGACTCGAAACAATCGATTGGAGATAACGCGCGGCTCGCACTATCTGATTTCTCACACCGTAAACAAATTTTTTTAATTAAATTTAATGTATCGTTTTTTGTAAATAAAAAATTCATGATTTCCTGTAATAATTTTGCAAAAAGATAATTGCTTGTAATAATTTTGCAAAAAAAAAAAAAAATTAACTAAGTAGAATAATCGTTCGCGATCGACACACGATGAACGGAGATTGCATTGCATCTCCGAGACGTTTAGGAAGCGGCTTATCCATCGCTTAGAAATTTATCTCGAGCGTGTCCGGAGAGTCTGCACGAGCTCGCTTTCGAGCTATTAAATGCAAAAGCGGGCCCTGCCTTCCGCACCGTTTAACCGGCAACGGTCCTATCATCTTCCATCGGCTTCGATCACGATATCATCAATTTGTTTCTGAAGAGCCGACAATGTACGCAGCGAGAACTTCAGTATGATTCCACGTTAGATCGGACTCTCACCTGGATTAGCGCCGTCGCGAAATTCTCTCGGAAGACCGCTGTATCGGAGAAAGTACTGTATGTGCGCCATTTCGTGGTGTACCGTGATGAGATCCTTCATCGTGACCTTGGTGCACATCTTGATCCTGAGGTAAAAAGGTCGTTCAGCCGTGGAACATTCGTTTCGTCGAAGATGGCGTGTTGCTCTTTCTACATTTTTTTTTTTATTCGCTTAGGTTTCTCTCAATCTTACCTGTAGTCGAGACGATTGCAAAAGTCCCAGGCAGAAGCTTGACAGATTAATTGACGATTGCCAGGATCGACCAATACGCTTCCTGCCCAGAACTCCGGAGGCATCGCGCTCAGATTCAACGAGAGGTAAAACTCCTCGGCAACACGGAACATGTCTATCGGCGTGTAACCCTGCATTCGAGATAAACAACGAGAGGAACTCGGTAAGATAGAACGTGAATTAATGTCAGTCAAGGCCCAGGTGGGACTCTGCTGTAACTGGGAAAACAGCATTAAGCTGGCTCTACACTGACTGCCGTATGCCTTAAATTCTCATTTTACGACCGGAAGCGACGTCATACCGGACGTAACGTATTTCCGGTATGACGGGACTTGCAAGATTTTTAAACCGGAAGTAACCTTTAGACGTATGACGTCAATTCCGGTAAAAACCCGAAGTTTTGAGACAGGAAGTGTCATTTTCCCATACGAGATCATTTCCGCTCCAACTCCGCTTTGTATTTAAGATGAGACTTTCTTTTCAATGTCCCGAGAAAAGTCGGTAAATATTTTTAACGGGATTTCGAGCCCAATTTACCTGAGCTTGCATTTCCTCCGTTACATCCATGTAATATTTTCCGGGATACGGTGTCGCCAAGTCGATTATGTTCGTCCATGACTGAGCCCATACGTTTCCTAAAAAAAAAGAAGCGATCGTTAAATCATTTTTTCTTCCACAAGCTTTATCGCCTCTCTGCTGGAAGCTGAATCGATGGGCTCATTTGTCGTTGAACGAACAATTCATGTACCTAGAATGTGCGCTGGTAGCGGTGTGTGTCCTCCAATTTTCTCCGGTCCATAAAGATCCCGAAGCTTCTTCCTTATGTATGCATGAAGCTCCTCGTAAAGCGGCCTTATGCTTTCCCAAACTTCATCGACCTCCTCCTGGAAGTTCTGGCTCTCGTAGGGGAACGTCCAATATTCCGCCGCGTCGGTGAAGTCTGTGATAAAGCAAAGTGCAAAAATGGTATATCATCGTACAAGAAAGGGAAGTGCGTGATATTCGCCGTATGTGAAGTTTGCTGCTCGAGCGAAACGAAAGCAGAAATCACACTAGGTGAAAATCCGCTCCCTCCTGTGTAGCATACGACACTTTTTTCCGACTTCGTTAAAATGACCACATTCTGTGAGTCGCAAAATCGTCATAATCACCAGTGACCATTACTCCCTCAGGAGTAATAGGCCGTGTAGAGGGAGTAATGAGACCATTTACTCCCTAGTGAGTGACAAAGCTTATCACTCCCTAGCGAGTGACAGGGCTTATCATTCCCTAGCGAGTCATAGGGCATATTACTCCTTAATAGGTCTCCATGATACTAGGGTTCATTAGTCCCTAGGGAGTAATAGGGATCAGTTACTTGAATGTTATTGTAAGGGAATAGTTACTTGAATTGAACAAACATTTCGTTCAATCGACCAAACATTTTCTTCGCCACCCGCAACCGCAGTTTAGTTGTTATTACCAAACCTTTTTCTCGGTGTACAGATTTTTCGCTTCATATTCTTGTGTTCTCTGCCATATTGTTTATTATCGATAAAATCTTTGATCTATTTTATTTATTTAATAATAATTTTTGTCGAATGAGCGATTGAAAAATATAAATAATTCAGTATGGTATCGCAAATTTTAAACTGCCTCGTCTCGTTCGGTAAGTCTGCGATTGCGGAGCGATAAACTTACTGTTCAATCTCGCCGCATCGTTGTTCAATTGAACGAGTTGTCCGTATAGGTCTCGTATCTGGGAGCCGCTTCGTCTTCTCCATTCCATCCATACCCATTGAAGTTCGTCCCAGTCCCGGCTTCTCGCCATTATCTTCGAGACATCTGTCCGCGCAAAAAAAAAAAAAAAAAAAAAACAAAAACAAAACATTATAATCGCAATCATTAATCGACGTTATTCTCTTGACTCCGCACAATTCTCATTTCATCGTGCCGGAACGACACACACTTCCCGAGCTCTCGAATTATTTTCACTCCGGTCGTGCAATTTCGCACTCTCAGCGAGATATAATATTCAAGACGTGCCTCGTCGCTTTCACGGCAGCATCAAATAGATTCTGCAGCAAAACCAACCTCGCCATTTCAGAAATTACTTAGCTCTGAGTGTATACAAAGCGATAAAAGAGATCATTGCGGTTTGTCCACTTCGTTGCCACGGACGCAACAAAAACATTTGTATTTAACAGTCATTCCTCGTCCGCAATGTCCATAACGTTTTTCTTGTTAATTTTACATTTTTTTTATCGTCAATGAACGGCATTATTTACCAAAAAAAAAAAAATTTAAATTGTGAAAAATAAGATTGTAAAATTAGTAAGTAAAAAAAAATTGAGGAAGTTAGTGGACAATGATTATCTATTAAATATACGATCTTTTTTTTTCGATGAATTTCAATAACTCTCTCTTGTGAATAAAAAAACTGTGCATGGGTTGTGATACAAAAAAAAATAATAAATTTTCCGATTATACCTGGATAAAGACGAAGTCCACACCGGAAGGGATCGTTGTAGGCGCATATAGTCGCTGAATTGTATATGCTAAGCATGTCGTTTATGATTCGGTTGTACTGAAACGAGACAACGGGAGAAAGCATATTAATTCATTATGCAGCTCAGTTTGCAAGTATATGGACGATGACTGCACTCCGGCATGCATTTCTCGATGCGCCTACGGTCCGTCGCGCTTGAGCGCACTCAAGATTGTAAACTCGCACATACGCCAGGTGTGCTATAAGCAGAAAGAAAAAAAAAATACAATCCTTTCCTTCCAGCTGTAAGAGCTGCTTTCCCATTGGCGCGTAGTTTTCTGACGCTAGCGCAGAACGTATACACAGGAAGACGGAAGCATTTCCTACACTTCGTTGATCGCCGCTACGATTATCAACTTATGAAGACTCGGACGAACGAGCTAGATGAATGTGATTGGAAAAAAAATGTCTGAAAAAGGAACATCGCTGATGCTTATAATGAATGACGCAAGCAGTCCGACGGATTGAGTAGGTGGCCACTGCAAAAGAGTCTCGTTCAACCTGCTGACTTTCATTCGCGCACTCAATCAATTAATTTTCTCACGCGCTCGACAGACCATCTATTTAAGACAGACAAGCGTTATAATTGCTCTTGGATTGACAGGATTTCTTTTATGCGTGTCCTAGAATTACCGTGGCGTAAGGTGTTTTTGTGCTTTTCACGAGTTCTCCTTGCATGCTGGAGAACATGACCTTGCAATTATAATTTCAATCCTTCACTGTGTTATATTGAACTGAGTTATATCGAACGAACGGAACATTGATTTTCAATTCGGATTCGGGGGGGACCTACTCGAAGCACTTGACCTACCAGCCTTTCGGGCTCGTGCCAGGAAATGAAATTGTCCGGAGGCAGCGGAATTTTTTTCCATGCCGGTGGAGATCATCTCTCGATGTGTCCCAAATTGCATTTCGATTCGACATTCGTTGACGAAATTAAAACTGTTTAAGTCAGATCAGAAAAATAATCTCTACGAAGACATTTCTTGAAACAAGTTCGATCGAACATATTGGAATAGATTTAATCGATCGCTAATGCACGATTCGATATACCTTTTTTTTTAACCGAATGAGAAAGCCAGTTAACTCTTAAAAACGACATAATGTGGCAAGTATAAAATTGTTTAAGTTACATAAAAAAATCGATCCTCATGAAAAAATGTCTTGAATCAAGTTCGATCGAACATAATAGGAATGGGTTAAATCGATCGTTAATGCGCGATTCGACATGCCCCTTTTTTACCGAACGTCAAGGCCAGTTAGCTCTTTAATTGACGTAATCACGCATGTCGCACTTACCCTATCAAGTTGATCTGGCGGAAGCGCAGCCGGACCCACCGTCGACAGGAATCTCAATCGCCGTCCAACATTCGGATCCCTGAAGGCGGATCTGTCCAGTCTCGAGATCAATTGCCATGCTTGGTTCTGGAAGCCGGCGTACTGTCGCTGTGCCTCGAGCTGCCATCGCGAATGCGACACAATAAAAAGAAGAAAAAAATATATATATGTAACTTAACACAAAATTGTCTGAGAATCATGTACTAAAACGCTATTACATGTTATTATAATAGCGCTATTCACAGTTTGACGTAATTTTTCGTGACAATGACTAGACACGCGTTCAAACCAGGAGTTCATTATTTTTATTCTCATGAAATTTAACCGAATCCCATCACGACAATTTTAATATGCCGTCGGGCAGTTATGCTCATTTCTTCATTTGTTATGAACCTAGCTCGATCTCCCCTGCTTGAATTTCCCCACAATTATCATATCTCTACTTCGCGCCATTCTCATGGAATCCGAAAGGCTGAACTCCGAAGCCTTATCGGTGCGGACTGTGAACTAGTTGTACAGTGACCGACTGCGACACAAGTGCACCGGTACACCCTCGTCGCCGACAGTTGCACCGTTATCGATAAGGGGGAACGCTCGAGTTTCCTTCCTGAAACGTGCAATGCACCGGCGACGAGAAACTCGTTTCGCCGAGGACTTTCGATCGGCTCCGTGCTCGAGTTCGGAATCTCTTCGACGAGCCTTCCGAGTCCTTGGCTGAGTCCCCGACGCTTTCGCAGTTATCGAACAGCAGTTGAATAATTCAACTGGCGGGGCATAATGGACCTCTGTGCCACCGTCATGCAGATGCGGATCGGGGAATGTTGAAGAACAATGCTCACAGTTTTTCCGGCGAAAATTTAATTGGGATGGAAGAAGAAAAAAAGATGCCTGCGTAATCGTCGAGTAACAACAATTATGATTGTTACGAGAGGATTCGCCTCCCGAGAATTCTTTTCTTCGGCGGTCGCGGGAGTAGAGCACCGGTTTGTGTGGAAGTTGAAGCCTCTCGGCCGTCGTGCCGCGGCTCGTTCGCGGATAAAGTGCCGGTGGTCTCCCTACTGTTACTCAATCCTAATCGCGACTGTGCCGTGGGCACACAATGGCATCACCTGGGAACATTTCCCGTATGTACGTATACATTAGCGAGCCACGCGAGTGAGCGCGTGCACGCCCTTTCTCGCGGGTCCGCGAGAGAGCGAGAGAGAGAGATCATAAAAAAAGGACGGTACGATCGCCCGACGCTCTCGGACTCCGGGGAATTCTCTCGTTCTCCGGCAAAAGATACGAACGGAGAAGCGCAGGGGGAAGCGCGAATCTTACGAATCGAGGAGCCACGGAAAAGATATGAGGTCGAGGACTCTGCGAAATTCTCTGCGGATCTTTAGCTTCGCTGATGTTACAGCAAAATTCAAAAGAATACGAGAGAGAGCCCATAGTGCGGATGGTTGGGAATTATGAAGAGGAAGATTCGAACCTAACGCTATCAGGAGTCGAGTTACCGAATTTTTTGTGCGTATCGAAAAGTAATTTATCTACTAGGTAATTAATAAACCTAGTAGAAAAAGAATAAATAAATTGGGCTTAATTAAAAAATAGCATTTTTTCTGGATTTTCTAAATATTGAACGAAATTCTCTCATGAAATGTCATTATTCCTGATTTTTCTAAACTCGTGACATGTGTCAACATTTAGCCGAAATAATGATAAATTAAGCCTCTGGGGGATGATTTGTGTTCCGTCAAACCAGCGTGCGACTTTATGATTGAGCGCGCCCCGGCATAATTATAACGAAAGCTGGAACACTCGCACCGAAGTCTCCCTAATACGGTGTGCACACGTTTTCCATGTAATCTGCAACTATAATACGGGCTCTCGTTGAAACGTACAAAATCGGCTACACGGGTTGATAAAACACCGAAAGTGGATTGCGTTCAAGTTGAAACGAGAGAAAGTTGTCGCGTATTGATAAGCTCTCATTAGCGCGTGTCCCAAAAAAACACACAATTTGTTGATCAACATAGCATACCTTTACGTAGCCTAATTTTGTTAGCATACGTACCGCTTGTAGCTGTGTATACTCATTGACGTCGGTCTCGTAGTTCCATTGGGCGGCAACGTTGTTGCTGCAGCTTTCGGCACCGAGAAAATCGAGCCTCGCCAAAACGTTTCTATAATCGAGCTCGTTCGGTCTGCGTTGGCCTTGCTGCCGGTCGTAGCCGTCGTACCTTTCGGCCCTGTCGTCGGGCTGACGATTGAAACCGTTCGTTCTGTCGTCTCTCAGCGGCGGGAGATCCAACTGGCAGGATGCGAGCGACAGCAGAAGACAGAGGAGGAATCCTGTCAATATCTGTAATAGGAACTCAATCAATATCTCTTCTACAGTAGAATATCCTCCGCGAAGAAAAATAATTAATTAATTCTTCATTAATTAATTATTTTTCTTATTAATTCTTATTAATTCTCCAACCGACTGCGTCGTTGCATGTGCTTCAGGAAATTAATGTTATCCGGCCAATAAATCAATTGATTGTCCCAACTAAAACTTTGATTGGGCCTAACCAATTTGTTGGATATAATCAGGACATAAATTAGAAGATGTTCGTAATAAAAAAAAAAATGTTTTTCCACGATCCCCGCTCCGAATTCTTGACAGGAGGAATTCTGTCAATATCTGTAATAGTTCCGAAATCAACATATCTCCTGCAGTAAAATATCCTCCACGAAGAAAATAATTACTTTCTCGAACCGAGTGTGTTGAATATGCATTAGTCGATTAATTTTATCGGGCCGAGAAATCAATTGATTGTCCCAACCAGTACTTTGCTCGAGCCTAGCCGACTTGTCAGAATCAGGACATAAATTGGAAGAAGTTCGTAATAAAAAAAAAGTGACTATGCACAATCCACAGCTCCTAACGGTGATTCATAAATTCGTCGAACAATTTTCGAGAGTGCGACGTACGTCGTGACAGCGCACGACATGTAACCCTTTAATAATTGACACATCCATCGCACCGCGTCGTGGAACCCCAAAAACATATTCCATCGGCGGATCGATAGATTCCACCCCCCTGGCCCGTCCTATGTAATAACCCCGCCGATTAATTGCTCCCCGGCGCTCGCGCCAAGCTACGTCATAACACCAGGAACATTCCCTTTCAATCGCCTCATTTTAAGGGAAATGAAAATTCATTCATAAAAACGAATTATAATTCAAAAATCTCAGTATTTTTTTTTATCAAGCAACCGTTTTGTTTTACCCTACGACTTACGGAACTCCTTCCACTCTGACCGACCACGACCACGAGGACCTGCCGGTGCAGCACTTCCATGACTGAACGTCTCCAGTCGAATATTCCTAAATGTAGTCTTCACCCTCAAATGCGGGCACTCCGTTGTGGATGAACGGATATAACTCCGATGCACCGAACTCGAGAAATGCACCTTCGTGAACGAAAAAAAATATTGTCAAAGTTGAAACTTCGTCCTAGTCCTCGACGAAAATCCGCGTGTGTGTCGCGCCCGACTGACCCGATCGTTCCTTGGCTCGTTGCGTTACTAAAAGTGACATAGGCACAAGCGTATACATTTATCTCTCTGCGTGCTAGGAGTTCGAGCGACACGAGAGGTCATCAACGATGGTCGTAGTGGGGATACACCTGTCCTGGTGCGGTGGTTTGCAAACGCCCGCCAAAGACGTTACCATACAGTACAAAACAATCCTACCGCTTAGAGTACGTGGATTCCGGTGCGTCGGGGGAGTGAGCGAGGAGCGAACGCGTCGGCGAGGACGAACGAAACTAGGAGTAAAAACGAATGTAGCGAGCGGAGGGGAAGTGGAGAAAAAAAAGAAACGCTGATAGAAGAAAAAAAAAAAAGAAGCGAACCGAAAAGAGGGAGAGACGTTCGGCGCTATTGCGAGCGCGAGCGGCTCCGACCGACACTCAGCCTGCGGGAGCAGCTCGTGGAACAGCGAAGAAACGGAGTGGAGGTGGAGGAGGTCACTTGCAACACATCGCGACTAGTTTTCCCACGATGTCGGCGCTACTCTTTATCCGCCCGAAGCCGCGCACCCGACGCGATACGCGCGCGACGACCTCTTCGTCCTTTTCCTCATTTTCGTCGCGACCTCCGAGCGACGCCGATGTCTTCTTCATGGTCCCGACACGAGAGTCTCGAAGTTAGCGAACGGAACGACGGGACTCAATGAGGACCATTGTCTGCGCCCTCCGATGCAGTCATCGTTCATCTAATAAGCACGTACCGTACAGCTAGTGTTCATGCCTATTGTAAATTTGTACACCATGGAGCGTGTATTACTTCAGCAATGGCTTATTCGAAGTATTTTTTATGCCACATACACCTTTTTTCCATGTTGGTAATTCTCCGATTCAACGTTATCTATCTAGCTGAGGAGAATTGATCCGTGGACCTACAAAATGAAATTTTCTGGTGCAGATGAAAAATGTGATGTGGAAATTGATTTCTGAAGATCTTTGCGTATTGGCTGCGAGCTGCTTCGTAGATCTCGAAAATTCGTAGAATAACTCACATGTCACGTTGACGCAGTGCAAGTGAGAATCGACGTTGCGACCGTGGTGACTCGGGTAAACAGATCGGAAGTGATCTATTACACCGGGCCGAAGTACGTGTTCATAATACGCATGACATGCATGCGACTCGATGATGACTCGATGTCATTAGGATCACGAGACATTATTCTGATTCATCGTTAACCGTCGTGCTGCACGAGTGATGGACGATGCTGCATGTGGGTACGCCTTAATGGTTAACGGCGTATTATGTGGAATTACCGTCCGAAAGACTCAGCCGCGTTCGTCCGCGCTGCAATTATCCTGCTAGCTCCGTTGAACTCTGCGCGAGCAAATCTCGATGATGAAGACCCAACAATGGCAAATAGAACGGGCGAAAACTGAATGGAATAAAGGACGATCAAGAATGAAGAATCTAGATAGAACACTTCCAATTATTTCTCGGTAAAATGTAACGTACTATTAGTTACAAATTACTTTGGTCTGAATGAAGAGGCCGTCCCGCAGCTGATTCGTCGTTCCGGGAACGTTCCATTGAACGGGAAAATTAAATCACATTGACTTGTCAATTAAAGGATTTAAGTAAACGGCGCTAAGATTGGTTCTTGATGAGAATGTAACTTGACCGAGGCTTCCAAGGAAAAAGTGTCCCCAAAAATCATTAAGGTGAGTCTCCACCGTGGAGACTTTGATCCGGGACGGGCTTGGAATAATCGAGCTCTCGGACGGTGCGGAGCTCTCAGAGGCACTTATGACAGTTAGAATCTATAATGGAATCCTTGGAGAACTAAGAATCCAATTCCCACCCAATCTCAAAACTACCGAAGACGTGTTCCCATTAAATTTGCATGGATACGAGCATTCTCCCTTCTGAATGAGGTGAATGTGGTGCTCGTTCCTTAAGTCAGTTAACAAACGGCATCAAAGATCCTTCGCACGGAGCATTGCTGCTAATTGCCAATTTTCATTGTGCTTCATCCTTCCTGTTGCAACGCTCTATCGCCTTGACCGTTCCACGATAATGCAAATATCGAATGATTCACGTTGGTGCCACGCGTCTCCGGCATTGCTGTGAGAAAAATCTTACGGCGTCAAACTGCATATCTTAGCTGCCGCGCGTAGGCATTGAGGAACTAGCACTCTGTCCCCGCTACTGTTGCGCATCGACAGGTAAATATATCATTTCTTCATTGTTCTCGTAATGAAAAACCCTAAGTAGTATCGCATTCCCGGCGTCAGACGTGCTGAAGAACAAGAGAACACACGTCAATGAGCATTAGCCGAGGGCCATCGGATAGAGCCGCGCGCGGAGGACAGAAGCGTTCGCCGCCTCCGTTCTTGCGGCGAATAAACAACCGCGCCCAGCAAAAAAAAAAAAACTACGCCGGCGATAGTCCCACGATGATCTGGAACGTAATACACCACTTCAGTAACATGCCATAATACGGTTCCACACACACAGAAACACACACACTCACGTGCGTAAATCGCCTGCAACCGGCGGCTCTCTAGGCCAGCAGTCCTCCGAGCCGGACCTTGAAGAGTTATGACGAAGACGACGACCGAGACGACAACGACGGTGCCTGCCTCTCGCGTGTGCAAATTGTCCGTCCACCCGCCACGCTTGCGTAACAACCACTCACGATCGCCCCGTAAACAAAGTACGAATTTACGAACCTAAGTAAATCACGAAGTAAAAAAAAAAGCAACAAACCATGGCAGCGTGTCCTTCGCGCTGATGATGAGATTCTCCTGATGCAATTATTATTTTCGTTTGTCCGCCGGCTTGTTAAGAAACGCGCAGTGAATATGCATGAAAGACTTCGGGCTGAGAGTCCTCATGATTTATTAAGAGACTGCATGCCGGAATGCTACGTGCAGGTATAATAAAAAAAGGGAAAATAATGGTTGGAGGTTGGACGGGACAGTTGTAGTTGGTGGAGGTGCTTGCGGATAGACAAGTGAGACAGGGACCGTGCCGTATCTGCGGGAGCATTCAACGATGAAAAGCCACCTCGGGCTAGCTGGCTCCATCGATCGCAACTAGTTCACTGCGTGTGTATCCTATCCATAGCCTATCGTACGCTTGGTCGCCTTTGGCGACGTTGATAAACACATACACAAAAAACACTGTGTACGAGGTAAACGGCGCGTGGGCGGCACGTAGCCCAAACACGATGACGCATGACGCTGCGACTAATATGTAGGCCTCGGTAAATCGGACGAATGTGCTTTGTCGAGGTAGGAACGAGGGAGAGCGTGAAAAATTTGGAAAAAACCTAGAACGAAGGCAAAAACTACTTCACATATAACCAAATAATGGTAATTTCTGGGAAATTTCGCAGGGAAATCATGTTCGAAGACTTTCTCCATGATCCATTGATATCCGTCGATTGAATAATCATTATCAACATTGTTTACCTATTATTCGAATTACGAATGGAAGGACAACGATATCGCGGCATCAGCAGCAGGAAAGCCAACCATCATCGGCTTTAATAACAAATTTCCGTGGGGAGTGACTTAGACGTTCAACCATACAAAGAAGCCTCAGGAATCAAAAGTTCATACTCATTGCATCAATGTACAGTTCGTAGATCCCATTCACGATTGTCTACCTGCCGTTGTTGGCCTGGCAATTAAAGTTCTCGTCGGTGAGATTACGTCGCGGAAATATCTGTTCCTATCTTTGGATCAAAATTTCCCGTCGGCTTCGATCGCACAGAAAATTGCGGAATTGCAATTGTACTTTCATAATGCCGCGTAACCGAAGGATGGCCGGGCGGAGGGACGAGCGGAAGAGCCATTGAGGGGAATCCCCGAAGAGGCAGAAGAAGGATCTTAGGCGCTTCTATAGAATCAAAAGCTGGAAGGGAAAAAGCGCAACGTAGTGAAACGCGCGTCCACAATATATTCGTATAATGGCGCGAATTCGCAGCCCGGACAATGCCAATCTCATCGAGAGATAACGAGTGCCGGTCCCACGAGAGATTGGCCGGGGCAACTCGCGGCCTCAAATCTCCGCGGGTTCAAGTACGCGTAAGGTGAGCATGCTCGCTGCCTTTCTTGCATCTCCTGCCTTTCGTACGCTGCACCTCTCCCTGCACGTCTCCTCCTGTGTTAATATCGTTGCTGAAATACCGCACACACGTTAAAGACATCGCGATGATGGACGAATAATAGATTATAATTAACGTGCTGTTACGCCGCCGACCGGCGACTACATTCGAGCTGCATCCTTGAAAAAAAGAGACTTTTATGCCCAAACACGGTCGCTCTTACGTGAGGCTCGTAAAAAGATTGTTTTTATGCTCGACAGGTAGTGAAGGATGTGTTCTGAATGTCTAGCAAAGTCATTTTTTAAAAAAGGAAGCTTTATGTTATCCGATTGAAATCTACCGACAGGGACCGTTTTCGTTACCGACTGAGCTCGGGAATGAGAGAGGAGGATCTCACATAGAGATGAGCGTTGGCTTTGTGAACGGTCATTTTTTTTTTTTTTTTTTTTGGCACTTTACTGTCGGGTGACCGTCAATCGACCGGGCCGGAAATGACCGCACTGTGACGACAGCGACAGTAACTATACAAACCTTCTCGGTCCCATCTTCACAATTACCAAAGTACCAATCGCTTTAATCGGAACAAAATTAATTTTGTATTCACTTAACAATGTTGTTTCATTGATTAATAAATTGATAAGGATAACAAACGAAAATCCGATTTATTCCAAAGTGAAAGAGGGAGAAAATTTTGAAATTTACTCCAGACTGCTAAAAATGGGGCCAAATTTGTGACAAAAAAATGACGAGAAAATCCCAACTAGATAAATATTTTTCGCTGTTTTTGCCATATTTGTGACATCGAATAAAAATTATGGTCATGGCACAAAAAAACATTTACTGGAATAAAAACAGACGGTCATTTTTTGTTCAATTAATGCTTACAAAAAACACTTGACGCTTAGACACCGCCCTGAGCTTACGATATTTTTTTCAATGAAACAATTGACCGACGACTCACGATGAATCGTTCGGGTGTGCAGGTGTTCGTCACATTGACGATTTTTTCACAGAATTTTTGTGAATCATTTTAACGCAGAAATCGATTCATCGTTCCTCAACAGACATGCTCGTGCGTATATTTATGCGATCAACAGTCCTATGGGTCCGATTGAATATGCGCATTTATTTAAATCGTCGATTTAGAAAATACAGCGATAAAATAATAATGGTAACGTGTCAGCGAACAGATCACCGACTCTGAGCCTCTCCCAGTGTGCGCGCGCACTCTCGAGTCGACAACTCTCCTGAACGTCGATTCCGAGCGTGAGAAATAAATGCACGACCTCGCACGGCTAATATTTATAATTATCTAATGCGAAAATTACTGTAACGTCGGTCACTATCAATAAAAATTGTTACATGCGGAAGCACGTGAAATCCATTGAGTAAAACACTCGAAAAATATAAAAAATAAAAACTGTCAATGCTTCAACATCGATGCGTAGGAGCGATGATCCTCTCTCGTTTGTCCTTCAAGGATCTCATGTCTCGTTCTCACGTCACTTTGCTTAAATAATAGTGCAGAGATATGAGAACCGTTGATTTCTTGAGAAAATTCTGATCGAATAATTCTATTCGCTGCAACATCAGTTCATAACGGCCCGTCGAGTCCTTCCACCGTTTCGCCTCGCCCGCGGAATTCCGCGACTTCCGGTCGCTCGATAAATCGGCGCTGGGTCGAAACGGCAGCGAGGATGTCGCGGCCGCCAGATAAGATTCAAAGTACCCGTATGCAGCCATTACGACGACGGTCGTCACGAGAATCTTGCCGGATGGACCGTCGCGATCGACCTTGTCACGAGTTACGTAAGAGCAATATTATATCGTATAGTATATCGCAGCCAACGTACTCGTGCAGTGCGGCGGGGCAACGGAAGCTCATGCGGCCGTTCTTTCACGGGTCTTGAATCTGAAGAGTAAAAAAATAATTTTGGAAAATCACATTAGGTACGCAATTTCGTAAAAACTATTTTCTCAAATCGGAATACGAAATTCCGATACAAAACTGTCCTTTTATTTCCCGTTTAACAATTTTAGTTCGTAGTTTCGTTTGTAAAACTAGAGCCGGATGGTGCGATGGGAAAATTAACAAGTAAAAAATTGTAGACGTTTGCACCAATTTTGTTTTACCGTGTGCAACATGCAAGAAATCTTATCCGAGCCGAAGATAAAGTGCTTGCTGATTACAAGTAAATGCTCCGACAATAAAGATCCTCGAGCAGTTTGCATCGTGTCTCACCGATACCGGTTGCGAGTCTATTAGCCGTTATTAATGAAAACCCGCGGGTGGAGCGCCAGGCTGCGGATAAACGCGCGGTAGACGTGTTACGCGAGGAATCACGATTCACGTTTCTCAGCCTCGTACTGACTCATCGGTAGTTCGATCCCGTGTGTCTCGGGAAGCTGGTACCGCGCGGACGAGAGTGAGGCACAGAAGTATGCAGATCTCGCGATCTCGCGGCGCGTAATCGGTGCGCGCAGAACTGTGGCAATGGCCTGGGGCATAAGAAGTGCGATTGGGTAAAAAAAAAAAAATATTGGGGAAAAAGCGGGCATCGAGAAAAGGAGATTGCCAGATGGAGCAGCAATTGATTTCTTCTGCAATTTACCGAGGACCTTTGTAGATTCACGCTTCGGTGACCTAGAGCAGTGTAATATCAGTCAGGGTCATCATTCCGATACCAAGGAGATTCCCCAGGCGCGGTTTCAGAGCCGGATTGACTTTGGACCAACTATGACCGCCTGATGATTGGAATCCTCAGAATACATTTTTTTTTTTTTTTTTTAGTTGGTAATCGAGACTCGAACCCGTCACCCAGAACTGGTCGACGCTCTTACACACTCGACTATGCTCATCTTGAAGAGATTAAAAAAAAAATGTTATACGTATACTGCACAATCTACTGCTTGTCTATCTAATTAACTTACCAATCACTGTAAATTATCTAAGTTTTGTTATTTCATGTTTTTATTCAAATGTTAATTAATAATGTTGACGAAACTTCAGCTGTTAGCACTATGGTACTGTAGATAAAAACTATAATAATAGATTTTTCAATAATAACAAAGAATTTGTAGTCACGCAAATTGAAAAAAATCGCAAATTGGTAAAAAAGAAATGATTAAAAATTAGTCGAGATCCGAGTCTTTGGATTTGAGGCTTGGAGGCGACATAAATATTGAGGGTTTTTGGATTTGTTGCTGTAAATCAACAAACTCCCTTTGGATGGGATAGGAAACTATAATTTGATTACATTTCAAGGATGAGGATGCGCTTCTTCTCGACTTTGTCTGCCAAGAGTGCGGGGCCGCTGAGTACCATTAAGCGTCCGAAACGAGGCGAAACTTCAACTCGATTAACCGGCTTTGAGCGTCGCTGAAATGTAATGAGCGGAGAATGAAAATATCGTTGGACGAGTATTATCCGCTTTCGCGAATATTACTGCTAAGCTGATATTCCGGAGGATATTTCCAGCTTGGCGGCAGTTCAGAAAGTTCACAGAACTTCGGTGTCATCAATAATTACGTCCTTTCCCTTACAGCGTACAATATAAAAAAATATTGTAAATTAAAGTTACCCGACTGGAATTTTGTATGCAAAAACTAGTACATTAAATGTAATGTACAATCGTGATGAAAATATACTTTTTTATTGAAATTATAGTAAATGATTAAAAATAGAGCATTCCTAATGTTTTTAATACACTGAACATTAATTTGTCATCCCAATTATACATAATGTTTAATATACCACTTTTTGCATAAAAAATTCCAGTCCGGTACATTAAATTTTATACGAATTTTTTTGACAGCCTAGCCCAATCCGAATTGCGGCAGGTCATTTTCAACAATTAAAAATATGAAGCAGACACGCATTAGGATGAATGCATCACAAAATTGAAAATTAACGAGACGGGAAGATGTGTAATAAGGTAGCTCCTCCCTCAATTCATGAAGACGCACTGAAAATTTCTAATAAATTTAACCAAAAGACATTTTCTAAGATTAATGGTAGAAGCTAAAGAGCTTCCACGGGCATACGAACTAATTACGGTTGACTCTCATGAATTTCTTTGAATTCAAAAGTACCGATGGAAAAACGTAAATTTAATAAATAATAAAAACATTTTGGCATGAATAAACGTACATTAGCTGAGAAGCTAATTTACGTTTATTCATGCTATCGTGCAAACTTTTGTATTCAATGTTTCATTAGTAATTGCGAATTTCAAGAAATTCATGAGGACCTCAGGCAGTAGTCATCTCGTACGCAAATGCATCGAAGCTTTCGCGAATGGACGCGAGCTTTGCGGAATTAATTAAATTTTGCCAGTAAAACATCGAGCACAAAATTCGTCATGGACGATACAGATCAGATGCATGACGCGTTGCAGTTCGACATGGGGCGCATCCGATTGCCCTACAGACTACTTGGAATTCCGTTCGTTACCTAAATCCACCCGACGCCACTCAGCGCTCGACCACAAACGGAGCAAACGGCGTTCTCCGACCCGAATATAGAATGGCCGGTCCTATCGTCAATGCAAAATTGCCATCCGCAAATAGCACCGCGTTAACCACTTTGCTTTCGCGCAATTGCAAAAAATTCGACGCTCCCAGATGGAGTTCCGCGTCACTCTGAAATTACTTCAATTTCGCGGAGCGATTGTTTGTGGAGTTCGAAAGAAAAAAAAACAGTACGACGAGGTCTTACCTTATAGAACGGAACAAGGCGATAAAAAGAATTCCGCGCGGACGTCACTCAGAGTCGCCGGAGCGCCGACAGTTTTCGAGAGACGCTCAGTTGCGGCCGAAGAATTCATGGCCATCCTCGTCAAACACGCCCCGGTTTCCAGCACAAATTTTTGTTTTGTTTCCTCGGAGCATCTAAAAAAAAAAATGCCGGGTGACAAACATGTGGGCACGGCACACCTTTGTGAAATTTTGAGGACGTGAGACGCAGACGAGAGTGTGAAACGAGGCTTGAATGGATTTGAGGCCGTTCGAGCTCTCGATTCTTCATTATCGTTCCCACCGGAAGTCCCATTAAGTTCGTCGATGACATGCCGGTGTTGACGCTGAAAAAGTTATTACTGCAATCTTTTACTGTGATTTCTATGGCGGTTTTGATAGAATCGCGACATAACCACGCAAAGAATAATAATAATGTCGGGTTGAACTTTCCCGGAAGTGTGAAAAACGCGACCGAGCCGACGCGAAGACGCGCCGAGGTTGCGCAGCACCGAAAGCTGCCACCGGAATCGAGCCTTCCGGAGCCCGATGTGGTTAGTTACGTACTCTCTCTCCTGATGACGATATTTGACGAAGAAGTTTCGATTAACTAACTCGATATCAAACCTAGCTGATGTAGAAAATCTTTACCTAAGATAGATTTTTTTTTTTACACCCCGAAAAAAGAAGGTTTGTACATTTTTTTAAACCTTTCCTGTCCACGAACGTCAATGATTTTCTCATCAATATTAGACTTACTTCATGTTAAAAATACGGTTAAAAATATAAAACAAAATTGTTGAAACGATAAAAAAAAACTCAACTTTTATGGACAAAACTTGTAAAATGTACGATCGTTCTGCAAAACTATGCGCAATAACGAAAAAATTGACTTTCAAGCATATCAAAGCATCAGCCCTTTGATTTGTTAAACGAAAATGTTGATTGACTCGAAATCTTTACAGTTTTTGGCACTGGCCAATAATCTGAGCCTCGTCGAGTACAATCGCAACGCTATCGACCAGTGGAACTTCGAGAGCAATATAACAGAGCCGACCAGACTTGCGGCGGTGAGAACCATCTATTTAATTTGCCAGCAAAGTCTCAAAAGTTTGGATCGATGGTGTATAGCTGAAATCGTCGGAGCGTCTCGCGAGATTCCAGAGATCCGTCTGGCGAGCAGCCATGCAGTACGACTGGCGAAAGTTCAACGAATCCACGGGTTGGAGGAGACAGTTCGAAATGCTAGCCGTACTCGGCGTAGCTGCTCTGTCCGACGACAAATTCCGAAGAGTAATTAAATACTTAAAGGAATGCCAATTTATCAACGCGTTCGTGAAATTTCAATCTACTTCTAATTATCTCGTGTTCTAATTGAAAAGCTCGACAGGCTTGTCAACGAGATGGAAACTATCTACGGCACGGCAACGATTCTCCCGTACAAAAAACCAAAGAAATTGACGATAAAATCAAAAAATGCTGCCGGAAAGTCGAGTTTCCATCGTCACAGAGTTGGACGGACTATTCTTGCGAAAATGAAATCGGGACCGAAGTACAGGAAGAGAAAATCAAAAGAAAAGCCAGCAGAAAAGCTCAGACTGGAACCAGGTAGGAGAGAGCAGGGGTAAACGGAAACCTGGAGTAAAAGTAGGGGGGCCACTAAATAAAAAAAAATTCCCTGATGCATACAAAATCCCTAAACTTTCCAGGTTTTCCAGGTAAAACCTGGAAATACGTCACTTCCGGCCGCAAAATGATATTTTCACACCCGAAGTGACGTATTTGCCCTGGGGGAAACTCTCACCCAGGCCCTGATAACTATTCCCCTATGTTACAATCCTAGTACTATTTTGCATGGTACGATGAGTTTAACGGGCAGTTAAACTGACAACCCAAAATTCCATAGTTCATAGCGAGGCCCCCGAGCAACGTCAATATATAAGTACGTTACGCGGAAAATATACGGTACTTCCGACGATTTATATATAGAGTTACTGGAGATCATGGCGACATCCGAGGATCCGGAAGAGCTGCTGTACGTGTGGAAGGCTTGGCGCGATGCCACGGGTAAGCGGATGCGGAAGAAATATGTCGAGTACGTCGGGCTGATGAAGGAGGTGGCTTTGTTGAACGGTAAGAGTTTCGATAAAGCATTGCCGGTGGTATTGTGCCCTCGAGATCTTTCGGTGGACGTGGTATCGCGAGGCAGGAAAGATACAATCTCGTTCACCACTGCGATTCTTTTCACGTTCGGGCTCAATAAGCGAGGAGCGAAGATCCGATATACACCGAAACCGATCTTATTGAAATGCAGGCTTTATGACAGCAGGGAAGTATTGGACGAGCGCCTATGACGATACCGATTTGGAAGGCACGGTAGAACAGCTCTGGAACGAAGTCAAACCTCTCTACCTGCAACTTCACGCTTACGTGAGAAATCGTGTGCGTGCCAAGTATGGCGCGAAAAGAGTACCGAAGAACAGTAATTACATACCAGCGCATTTGTTAGGTAAATTCAACTGTAGGAAGAAACGAGCATTATTGCTATTTTTTTTAATTCCCGAAGGTAAGTAGAAGTACGGAATTATTAAGACTGTATGTTCAGATTGTTGGTAAACATTAGAGAGAAAAAATAGACTAAAATCTTTCATATCGATTGAACTGGTCAGATTTCCACGAGTACGATTTCCCTTAATAGATTGAAAAAGATATGTAATACATTTTTTTTTATCGTTATCGAAAATTAGGGTCGCGATTTTGGCGTTAATGCTGCCAATTCTCAGTATTTGGTCATAATAGCCGTCGTAAAGAGTTTTTACAACAGGAGACATGTGGGCTCAATCCTGGATTCACGTGCAGAGATTCGCTCTTCCCTACCCGGAACTCAACGGCACCGATTTGACTGGGGCTCTCGTAAAAAAGGTAAATTATGTTAATCCAATCGACTTTCTTTCGACCACGGCACTGTATTAAAATCGTAAATTATAAGTAGCACCTGCATCGAAAATTCTGTGAAATAAAGTGGCGCGCCCACTTTCGCAGAAATATACACCGCTGAAGTTTTTCAAGCTGGCCGAGGACTTTTTCCACTCCATCGGATTCCCCTGGTTGCCGGAGACCTTCTGGAAAAATTCCATTCTCGAGCGTCCCGAGGACAATCGCGAAATGGTCTGTCACGGATCCGCCTGGGACATGTACGACGGCAAAGACTTCCGGTAACGAAATAAATTAAAAAGAAAGAAAACAAACAAAAACACCTCACTGTAAGTGACAGTGTCGATGGAGAATGAATTCGGAACGATAGTAGAATGAACAACGTGCGTGCATTAGGGTATAGCAAATGCGATCGCGTCGCAGGATCAAGATGTGCACGCGAGTCACGTACGAAGATCTCGTAATCGTTCACCACGAAATGGGTCACGTGCACTATTACATTCAGTACAAAGATCAGCCTGTCGTCTTTCGAGAAGGAGCTAATCCTGGTGGGTGTCGAAGTTCTCGGATTTCTTAAGACTCTCGGTTCACACTTCAATTTCAACAATTATCTTGGATGTGGACAAAATAGTAATCACCCAAAAGATATCCGCATGAGACTAAATTTCAGCAAGTTATGAGGGCTGCGTTTTTCATCGCGAAAACTACACCGTGGGACGTTCATTTAAAGAATTAAATTCTATAAGTGAACAATTTTTTCTCTTCCCAAAGCAGTGCACTCGCGAAGACTTGACAAAGATGAAATTTAATGTCATGCAGATATCTTCAGGGTCATAAATAGTATCGTAATAGTATTTATTTCTTTTGCAAAAATTATTTTATTACCCTCGAGAAAGATGAAATTTAAACAGTCATCAAAAAGCGTCTGCGCTATAGCTCTGCCTCTGTCTCAATTAATTGCCATTTTCAACAAACTTTCTGAGATAAAAAAAAGAAATTGAAGCGTGTTTTGATCTCCGAAGAAATTCACATAAGACATCATACATTTTTTTGACGTGTGAGCAGGTTTCCACGAAGCAATAGGCGACACCATAGCGCTTTCAGTGTCATCACCGCCTCACACATCCCGTCTGGGTCTTACTGAGACCGGCTCCTATGACACTCGCAGTGACATCAATTTTCTGTTCGTCATGGCCCTGCAAAAGGTTGCTTTCATACCATTCGCCTATTGCGTTGACAAATGGCGATGGATCGTCTTCGGCAATGACACCGTGCCCGAGAGTTACAACGGCCTTTGGTGGCAATTAAGGTATCCCTTCCTGGCTCGCTTCTGAGTGATCCTTATTGTAATTCAGGACGAACAACGGCAAGACACGTCCTCCGTCTTTGATAATGATTAACTAACACGTAGGTCTTCTCATTCGCAGGGCGGATATACAGGGTATCGAGCCGCCTCTCGATCGGACCAAAGATGACTTCGATCCTGGATCCAAGTACCACATTGCGGCCAGTGTACCGTACATAAGGTGCTATAAATGATGGAAGATGCTTGAAATGTTCTATTAACGTGACAAAAGCTTTCAGGTACTTTGTCAGCTTTATCATACAATTTCAATTTCTGGAAGCTGCTTGCCTAGCGTCCGGTCGCTACGAGCCCGGTAACGTTCAAAGACCACTGTACAGATGTGATCTATACGGCAGCTACGAGGGCGGCCTCGGATTAAGGTACAATCCCGGTGAAGCTAAGCCTTACCATAATCCTATCAATGGGCAATTTGTCAATAGAAAGCCTACATTGATCCACTACAGACCTAGAGCCGATCTGCACGGTGAAGTCGACCCATATAGTGATTCCGCTCTCCAAATCGGAGAATCCCTAGGAGTAGCTGTTGAAAACAGGTCAACCTCACCGTGCAGCTTCGTCGCATTGACGCGATTCAGGCTGAAAGTGAGTTTGGATAGGCTGACCCGATGCGTGTTCTTCATAGGCAAATGATGAAGCTCGGGTCAAGCAAATCCTGGCCGGACGCCATGGAGAGGTTTACGGGTTCCAGAACCATGCAGACGAAAGGTCTTTTGGCCTACTTTCGGCCTCTCTACCTCTGGCTGCAAGATGAGAATCGAAGAAGCGGCGAACCCATAGGATTTTAGGTAATCGGCCTCCAAGTCCAGTGCGTTGATAACCCGGTCAGTTCTTATTGCTTATTGGAAACAGGTGAAAGCCAATCCTCCAGCTTGCCCGACACGACTTCCATCTCCCGCCCGACAATGGAACACATTCCATAGACTACGCCGTTCGCTGCTCACCTGCCGTACCTGCTGCGGTTCCTGCAAACGGCAACTGGACAAGTAGGAAAACCGCGGTAGGAATCCAAGCAGGAACGCGAGTTTCCGTCGATTCCCCAATAAGCCAGATGCCGCTCTCGGCCAAAGTCACCCACAATAAAGAACACAAAAAAAGGATTTCACGACCACTTTGCTTGCGCCTCGCATCGTTGACTCAGTTTCGTCACCTCGTCGTCGTACAGACGTTTTTCTTACCAAGACGTTTACAGGTTTGCTTAGGTTCTAATGGTATGCATTCCACGCAGATGTTCGCCACTTTCACACGTATGGGACTTGTTGTTGGCTCGACGGGAGCCAACTGGGCCACCGAGACCTTCCGATCGGATTGACCGACTCGGGCGTGCACCAGGTCTATTTTTCTATTTGCCAATTGGAAAAGTAAGGCAAACACGTACAGCAGACACTGTATCGTTTCATTGTTATTGCATCGCTGCTATGCATCTTGCGGCACATAGGACGCCACTCCGAGCGCACGGCGCAAAGAGCGGCGATGGATGGGGAGAGGAGAGAGAGAGTACGTGCACCAAGCTGGGGTCTCCCGGGTCACGTAGTCACACGTAATTGCAAGAAACAATTCAATTGTTATAATACCCATTGCCCCGACCCTAATACTTGCAATACCAACGAGAACCCGATCTACTGACAGGATCCTACGAATACCACTGACAAGAAAACATCCTACGTCGGAAAAGTATAACTTTCGTGCTGACTCATTGTTTCAACGAAGTGCACTGCTGTTTGTGGGAGATAGTATTATGTTGTACGTCTCGTAATTCTCGTAACAAGTAGTCGGATAAGCCCGAGCGTTATCCTTTGGCAGGGACGAAAAACGTCGCGGGATTGTGGGCGTTAAGTGGAGTAACTCCGATCGGCTCTGATGTTAGAGCTAGAAACGGGGTGTGAGCTGGCGGTTGGATTTTTACGGCGCGTATGAAATTCAGGTTTGATGAATTTTTTTTTCTCCGATTTGAATCCGCTAAGGCGACGTTTAGCTGGTCGGTCGATCGTATCTCTTCGGAACTGGTATGATCGGTGGTCCAGGTTGCACAGCAAGCGTGTGCGTCTCGTGACCGGACATTCGATAGAAATTTCGAAACACAGTTGACGAAACGCGCCGAACGAATTGGTATACCGGACTGGAAAGACGACTAGCTACCATGTTGGATATCTGTAGCGAAACGCTGAGTGCACCGAATGATCGCGACCACAAGGTGGAAATAATGGGACAGGGATATAGAGGGAGGGCAAATGAAAAAGCCAAGTTGTAATGAAGCGTGCTCGAAGGTGACCGATCTTAGCCTCGCTAGCGATGAAAAAAATAGACACGGTGAGAAAGAAAAAAAAAAATATTATCATTCCCACAGCCAATTAAGCTGATTTCAATGAATCGAATCGTCGTCTGTAATTGGCTAGTCGGTAATTTCCTTGATGCGTCATTACGCACGGGCGTAGACCGTGAACTGAATCTTGTCTCAAACGGAAGGAAGTGGAAAAAAGATCCGCTTAGATACGGAGGGACTTGGTGTCGATATGGCACAAGGTGCGAATATGGACCACTTTTATTTTTCGACAACGGTCAATGATTTCCCATCCCGACTGACTGAACTTCACAATTCTATGATTTGAGCGACCGAACTCTTTGATAATTTTCTTTCGCCCTTGGTGTGCATTTCACAGTTTACGAGACGTTTTATCTCGGGAGCAAATGAAATTATTTTGGACCGCTAATTAATATTTTTAAAGAATCGCTGCAACCACTGAAGGGTTGCACAGGTCTTGCTGTCAGCTGATCAAGGACCGTGCGGAAAAAAAATGGTGTACCATATTTCCACCGGTTCCTCTGCATTTTATACCATATGCAGGCGAGCTTCGGACGACTGGAGTAGTAACGTTTGCGAGATATCTCGACAGGTAACACGCGGCGATCACGGCCTTCCTATTGCGAGGGACGTCGACAGCGAGAAAACCGCTAATTGATTTTCGATACCCTAAGGCTTGTACAATTTAATTGCTCCCCGATCTCGATAGTCACTAGAGCAGTGGTTAGATCGTTTCATTGCTGCTGCTGCTGCTGCTGCTTGTATGCGGCACTACTTGCCGGAGACTCTCTGCCGTACCGTACCATTTCTACTGGCGGCGGGGTATCCGGGTTACAGTGCACTCGAGGCACAGTCACGTGAATTAACGGAGGAAACGAAGCGAGAGTCGCTGGAACGGTCGAGGGCTCGATTATAAATCGTTCATTGCAGTCCCGTGGCTTCCCCCACGCTGTGCAATTAAATTCACAATAATTCAGAATCACGCTCCAAGGGCGGAGAACCTATATTACAGCCCGATCTATATAGACAGGAAAACATGAGAAAAATGAAATCTGGGTTATGCCCATCGAGTTATAGTAATTACAGGCTCGCCTTGGCTTCCATAAAACAATTCAGAAAGTTAATAGAATTATTGTAACACCGAGGACCGAACGATCGGATACCAAATCGAGGTTCGATTCTAACGTCCGAAGCTACTCGGACAGAGTCTCGGGGGAATCGAGGAAACGAGTCCCATTTAAATTCCACTTGGAATTCATATTCGAGGGAACATCGAATTTGACCTTCAATTGCGATCGATGTAGATCATTTTTTTTTTTTTTTTTGCAGCGCGTTTAGATTTAAATATTTATTAGCATATTATCATATTTCAATATTAATATTTTGTTTTCAATTAAATTTATTGTGAACAAATAGTCGTGTCAACTTTGAGGTGTATCTGAAGGGTAAAAAAATGATATTTAATCCCGGGGCGATGGATTTTTAATCTTTGAGAAAACATTTCAATCATCGTGTCCGAATGATCAAGACATTAGTCTGAAAATATTGCGCGCGAATCAATAATTCTTCTACCGAGTAAAAAAATAATTTCGTAAAATCGGAATACGAAGTATCGTAAAGATAATTTTGTTAAATAAGTGCCGGACGGTGCGATCGAAAAATAAAAAATGGTGGGCATTTGTGGAAAACGAGTTGTAAAAAGTACGAACTTTTTTGTACTGTGTACGACGGTATATTTCCTGACTGCGGCTGTTTCCTGTTCGTACTTTAATTATTACAAAGCCATTTCATTTATGACGGACCTCGCTCGTTAGCCAATGCTCTCCGACACTTTCACGGCTTATTTGCCACAAACTATGTACTTGCGAAACAAGATACGGAGATACGAATCGAGATTGTAGTCGAGCGTTGGTCTTGCGATCGAGTGGAACTCGATCAGAGCTCGATCTGTCTCCCAACGTTTTTTCATCTCTCTCCCTCCCGTACCAAAAATTTTTTGACGAATTTCCGGCGTATCGAGTAGGAGGAGGGAAGATTGTTCGTCACGCGTGACGGCGGTTCAGGGACGGTTACGCGTTCGTCTAATGTCACCGAGCCAAAGAGAATGGCCCGGGTCCATGGTCTCGCTACATTTCATCTTGACTATTCCTACCGCCTGGCTGCAGGGTAAAAGAGCTCCCTGCTCTCGGCTTAAAATACCAAGTCTCGTTCCGAGAGCATGTCGGAGCTGACCGGAGATCAGCTGATCACTGCGGTCCACGAGGCTGTCTCGTTACAATATACGCGTCTCAAGGTGATTCAATGTACATTGACGAGAGCAGTGTCGTAAATACGACAGTCTCTAGCGTTCCATCTAGATACATAACGACGAAATGATCAGTAAGATGCATTAAAGCCGGCACAGCCGTGAGCCAAATCGCTGATCGAAAAATTTCTTTATCGTTCGTACGTCATATCGTTATCGTTCATACGATATTCACTGTAAGATGATGTTGTAAATTTAACGTACCGGACCGGAAGTTTTTATGTGAAAGTTGGTAACTTACATTCAACGTACAATTGGGGTTAAAAATTAATTTACTTTTTCATTGAAATTAAGATAAATTATTACAATTAAAGTATTCCCAATGTTTTTTTTTTTAATACGCAACATTAATTTTTCATCACAATTACACATGAAATTTAAATATACCAGCTTTTGCATAAAAACTTCCACTCGGGTGCGTTACATTTTTACGATTTTTTCTACAGTGTTAAGTGGGGGTTAGCAGACGTGTTTTATTTTTTTTTTTTTTGGTATAAAGAAATTGCATTGAAAATACGGTGTAAAAAAGATTCCAGGCGTGAATATGAAAAAACGTAGCAGTTTCATTTTTTCAAGTATTTTTTTAACAATATTTTTTATTATCTTGTAAAAAAGAAATCCGTTTACAATCTTGTGTGTCCGGATCTGAGAATGCTTTTGTACGATCACAATACCGTTACAGACAAACAGTGGCACGGATTTTTTTATACGATACATTTTTTTCGATAAACATAAATAAAACAAATTTTTTAAGCAGAAATCGTCGAATTCCCGATAAACGACTTTTCGGCCTTCGAAGTCTTTCCACGTGTTCCTTGGCTCATCATCGAAAAGGGCAATCCCGAGCTGTTTTCTCAATAGCGAGATAACTGACCAAGGGCTTGTTTCGACAGCGAGAATTGCTAAATTATTTCGACTTAATGCGTTCTATTGCAACGATACGAGTCACGCTAGAGATATCCCATCATCTTTTTAATAATATTTCCACTTGAGATATTCCATAATCTTTCGAATTTCCATTTCAGATGTTCCATAATCATTTTTTTTTTTTTTTTTTTTCCACTTGAGATATTCCATGATCGTTTTGAAATTTCCATTTACGAGTCCGACAACGCAAAAGCTCCATAACATCCGAGAATCCCGTTGACGATCGTTGTTCTTTATTCAACGAACCTTCAGCCACGACGATGGTCACGCACCTGTTTATAATTGAAGGATAATTTCCTAATAGCTCGACGAGATTTTACAACGTTATCTTGAGCAAACATAGAGTCACAGCTTATTGATGGATAACTCGTGACTCTTGTCCGAGAAATCTGATACGGTACACACGTAACAACACAGGGACGCTGGTGTTCGACATTGCACGGAGGATTTAGATTTTTTTCTTAAGGTAAATTGAGCGTGTTTTTTTTTTACCTTCGACCGTGACCGAAAGATATTGACCAGCTTTCTTAGAAATAATGCTCTTACAAAAAAATTAATTAATATTCGATGCATATTTCTGGAATGTCTTTTTTTACGAGTTATATGTGGAAACAGCTTTTAGGCAGTGACCATTTGTCCATTTCTTTTTTTTTTTAGACAATGTTTTATATGTTGAGCAAGACATTTTAACACGGCCCTGAGCGCCCAATTCACCTTACGATTGCTGTTTAAAACTATTACACTGGTAATAGCCGAACACGGGACTTCGCAAAAAACGATAATAGCACCATTTAGCGTTTACGAAATTGCGGCGAGACCGTCTCGATCACTGCTGGTCGCGATCGCCGACCTAGTTACGATATTCAATTGCCGAATCTCGAAAATTAAAGCTACTGAAATACTGCGCAGTCCTACTTGCCAGGGAGTCTTCGATCTTCAATCAAAGTGGTTGTGCACTATTGCACTTAAACGTCCGTTATGCTCGAATAGTGAATATTTGGCGTTCAAAAAGGACGTCACTTCCGGTATGGAAATTTCATTTTCCGACCGGAAATGAAGTCATACCAGAAATACGTTACTTGGGGTTTCGGAACCTCATTATTCTAACGGAAGTAACGTCATACCGGAAATACGTCTCTTCCGGTTTGAAAATCTGTCTCATTTTCCTACCGAAAGTGATGTATTTCCCTTTTGATGTCACTTCCTGTAAAAAACCGGGATTTTTAAAACGGAAGTGACGTTACAGAGAGACTGTCTTATTTATCTTTGGAATGTGTTTCGAATGCAGCCAGTGCCAAAAATATGTGAACTAAGGAAGACAGGAAAGTTGGTAAAGGAACATATGTGATACATCTCAAATGTATTTGGAGTGGACTCGGATTAACCTGGAGTGGACCCGAGGTGAATATGAACCACCACTATTAGCATAGGACGCAAATACATTATCCATAGAACTTTTATCATACATGGTATTGCAGTACAAAGTCAACAAGAGTTCCACGATGACAAAACGATATTGCACCAAAGATCACGGAAGCCTAGAACCAAAGGCGCCTTCACCGGCATTGATAATTACTTTCACCAAGTGTAGTTATACACAGGTATCGCTACGGTAACACAAAAGGAGCGACGCAACGGAGAGCCGGGCATATTGCACTCAATACAATGTGCAGCTGGAAACCGATCTCTCGAATTATTATCTTCACCGTTACTCTATACTCCCAGTGAAATTACCTCCATACGATAAGATAATAAATATACATTGATAATCACTATTAATCTTGCGCAATGGATATTCAAGTAATTTTTTTCTTTTACTTTTTCATGGAGTAGCATTTGATCGGAGATTGTCTAATCAAGCCTCTCGACGTTTACGAGTAATCGTTATAATCGCAAAAAATAAAAAAACAAACTAGCGTCTAATAATTACCTCTTCGACTTTGAATCACCTGCATCGCTCGTTACGAAGGCAACGGTTTCATATTAATTTTTGTTAATGTTTTTATTTCATCGTAATCGTTGGTTTATTCAGAGGGATCGAGCAAAAAGGTATAATGACTTAACAGGGATGTGTTGAAGTATTATTCCGTATTACGGTCCGAATTATTATTCATCCCGCTCGATTGCAGATCCCGTGACTCCGGATTTGACGTCACTGTGGTCTAATCCCCGTCTCGAGTGTGCCTCACGGTAGCCGAGGTATTACGGAGATCCGGATTCCAACGGATACACACTGGGATGCAGACGGCATTGAGAAGTATGTGCGTATGCTGCTACACGCGGAGGAATCCATTGCTCGCAACTTCTGCGCACGGTGTTACGTTCCGTACGTACCGATCTCTGTTAGCTTGCTCGGTTATTCAGATACGGCGAGAGATACGATACCGCGATAACCGATTGTCACGGTTAATTAATTTACGGGCAGTTCTCGGTGCAATCACCTCTTGGATCTATCGGTTATCCATGACTACTGTCAATAAACTAATGTAGGATCGATATCGTAATTTGTGGTCGGAATCGGCACGCCGCTCTCGAGGGCCGTGGTTTGTCAGATGAAAACCTTTCACTTCCTCATGGGAAATACGCATAATCGGTATTGTCCGTGCCGATTTGCTCTTCGAGACCGGAACCCATTTCCGGTGGAAAAAAAAATAATAATACATCACTCGGTAGGAAAATGCCGATTCCGTGCAGATTCGCGTGCGTAAAACTCTCATTTTCACACCTGATGAAATAAAATGTTGCACGATACTCGTGTGAAGAACGTTTTGTTAACTCGTGTGCTTGCAACACTTGCCTTCGACTCGGGCTGGAAGCTCACACTCGTCAGAAAACGTTTTTTCGCACTGGTATCGTAATGTACTATTTCTCAACTGCTCGACATTTTTCTGAACCAAAGTGTTTATGAAATAGGATTTATGAACATTTTTATTTTTCGATATTGTGCGCCAATTCAAAGAAATTCTGTGATAACATTATGAATGAAACACTATCTTCAGGATGCTATACGGCTGAGTACTATTCGTAAAAAAAATCCAGAATTTTTACATTCACATTGAAGACATTGAGTAGAAAGATGTATACTTCTAGATTACGAGCGACGAATTGGCTTCGAAGAAATCCGAGTTAGGGCGACCCTCGAAGGGTTCGTGTTCCCGCGTTAATTAAGAACGATATCTCATAATGCACGTTCCGGATCTCCAGCCCTCAATTAAACATCTCAATTCGATGAATCGAATTATGAAGAAAAAAAAGTGCCAAAGGAAATCCGTCGATTATCAAACATCCGTCCGCAATGTGATTTTTCTTTTTTTTTTTTCATCGCATTACAACCGTCGCATGAATCGCGAGCCCATTAACCCTAATGACTCCGTAGCTGATATACAATTGGTAACAACCTCGTGCAAGGTCGTCATGCAATCGCGCGGGTTTCTTCCGCAGATCCGGAGATATTTATAGTTATAGGCGAGGTTCGTAATATCGGCGTCTGCATCGTGCCTGCCTTAACTGCTGAACGCCCTCCGGCGCCGTCGCGCCCGCGGCTTCTCTCCGATATATCTCATTCCACTTCGTCGTCCGGCCGCTACTCACCCTGAGGCCCGAGGGCAAGGGTTGCCTTGACCGTCGTCGACGGGGCGCCCCCCCGGACGAGCGACGATCGGAGAGGGGAGGACCCGAAGAATCGTCCGTCTCGCGGCCTCCACCACAGCGATATATAAGTCCCCGGTTGGGCCCCCACCTTGCGTCAAACGAATAGCCACGTCTCAGCGGACCGCACAAGCACGGAGCAGTCCGCACGTCCGTACCACGTGCGCCTGTTCCTATAAACCACACTCGCACTTCACCACCGAGTTCTTCGCTCAAGCTCTCTCTCAGCCTATCCGAGAGGAAACCGTACACACGGTAGTACAGAGGACTCAGTCCGATAGTCGAGTACCCGGTGCTGACCGCTCCGGAACACGACGAGCTACTCTCACCTACATCCGCTGTCGGGCTCACCCACTTCCGGTCCCGCCATCCCTCTCGTCGCCCAGTGCATCCCCGAGCAAAAGAATCTTTCATTTTTTTTGTCCGTTTGTTTTTCGTCTCGTCAACTCTGAGACACAAGACGAGCGAGCGTGTCGGCGTGGCTAATTCGAAAAGTTAACGAGCGGTGCAACGCGGGAGAGAGCTCTTCTTCGAAACTCACCGAAGAACGTCCGAGGGACTTGGAGCCAAGCAATCATGAAACTCGTAAGTAGAACTTTTTCTTTTTCCCGCAATTATTCGACAGTGCGTTTCAAATTTGTTGGTCTCTTGAATAAAAAATAATATAAAATTATTGTATATCAATGACGTCACTAAACGTGCGGTCAATTCGTGACGTGATCTCGATTCGACGAGTGATCTTTTCATTTTTTTTTTATACTTTTAAGAAGCTTGAAGAATTATTATTTATCTATTGATTTATTAATTATTAATTTTTGTGCGCTGTACGCGAGAATCGTGATTTTTTTCGCAACCGGAAATGAAGTGTGAGATTAATATTGCAATGTAGCATGAAGCAACGGAAGCGAAGTTTTGCACAGTGAAAGAAAAGCCAGGCGAGAGTTTCGTTAGAGAGCAGAGAGGTTGGATCGAGCGTACGTCCGCATTAATTTTCCCTATGGATGCACGCACTCCCGAGAGTTGCCGGCCACTCTCTGTATACTTTTTTAAATTATGCAAATGAGTTTTACAAAAATTCGTTTCGGACTTGCGCAACTAGTGCGAGAACAGTGGACGTCTTACGGTGTCCGACCGAGGAACAGTTGAGTACGCCGATTAAGACCGGTAATGGATCCGCGAAGCGTATTCCCTCGAGGGTAAAATCGCGAAGGCGTTGATAGAGAGATGTTTATTAAAATTGAAGCTGTTAGCTAGAGGTGAACTCATTCATGAGATTCTGGAGTACCCGGTGCACTACTGAACACCGCGATCGGCTCGTAGCCCAGGGCGAGGCTGCTCTGTCCGGCCTTGCCAGAGGCTCGCGGAGAACACCTGCTGCTCGGATCTTAACTCCATAGACACGCGTAACAAGTGCTCCGGTCGTCGTATTACCGAATAATGCAACGACCGTTCCGAGTTAAGGTAGTCCTTGCGAATAGTGCTCACTTTGCATACGTTTCAGAGAAATGAGAGGGAATTCCAAACACTTCTGGATGTTGTAAAAATCTGAAAAAATCAAGCATATTGAAGGTGCTGAAAATATTAATTTTCCATAATAATAATTCCAAAATGTTATCAACAAATTTATGAAATATAAAATTGTTCAACAAATCTCTCGGAAACCTAAATTTTTTTATGAAAATGATTCGTTAATTTTTCTGAATACGTAGGAATTTTTTTCAGATTTTTATACCATTCAGAATTGTTTGGAATTCCCTCTCATTTCTCTTAAACTTGTGCGAATTGAATACTATTCCCAAGGACTACCTTAATCCTTAACGTATCGGATCCTCGTGTAACGAGGACCTAGAATTTTCCAAGACCCAACCTTTGAACGATTCAAATAACAAGTTAATGTGCTAAAAAAATCTGTAAAAAATGCACAGACGCATCTTGTCTTTATCTTTTTTTGATAAAACGGAAGAAAATTTCTTATGAAGATTCATATAATCTTTATGCTTCAAAGAAGGCATGGTCCTTTGCGATCAGCAAAACGTTCCTCGAAGGGTTAACCCTTTGATCACAGGAGAAGTTCATGGGAAGCATAAAAAATCACTTTCTCAAACGAAAAGGGGAGGGAATTAAGCGGCAGAGGTGAAACTCTTCCGCTGTACCAAAAATCCAAGTTTGGAAAAAAAAAATTGTTCCACGTTTTCACAACACATTTCGCTTCAAGCAGTTATCGCCATTCCGGACATCCCGGGCAGAGAGCCAGAAATAGGAAAATCCTTTTTTTGGATTCTGGGACACGCAAAATATGTATTCGGAACATAATCCGAAAGTCAATTTTTTTTTGGTTTACAATACTTTCTCTCCTTGCGTACATGCCTATGTCATGAGAAAGTAAAAAAGCGGCTCAATTAAAATTCGATCTACGTTGCAGATTATGTAGCGAAGATCTGCTTCCCTGTTTGCAAAGAGTCGAAGTTGATTGACCAGTGAGAACCGTTGCGTTATCACAAACGTGGCGAAAAGTATGCATTTTTCTGAAACTCTCGCGTCTATCAATTATCTCGCAACTTGTGTGTCAATCAACGCCCTCGCAGAGTCTCACGCGTGGGCAATCGGCTCACGAAGCTGCATGCACGTATGGACGATAAAATTAGGTTTATAATATATCGGTCAGCTGGTTATTTGCATCAGATGCACGCGGTTGAAAACATACTCACACATACGAAACGAACATAATCGGGAACGAAAAGGTAGCGGGGTGTTCGATGCAATACTCAAGTACAAACAGGATACTATACAGTCCCCCCCCCCCTCGGATAAAAACTCTTGATGAAACCTGTTTTCTCGAATTCGCGAACGAGCCGCGAGATCTCCAACGAGTCGTAAAGTATATTAAATGCTAACGGGTCCGTGTATGTCCGGAGCTCATGCGGACGCAAGTTGCCAACAAAACAAGCCATGCACATGTGTGCACAGCGGGTGTGTGCGGGCGGTAATGGAGAGTGGGGCACAACTTGCCGTGGGGCTATTCAGTTCCGATCGACAGGCAATTAAGCTGTGTTAAAAAACAAAAACGTTAGAAACAACATTTTCGCAAAGCTTCCGCATCTAATCGACTTTTATATACAAAGCTTCTGTGAAAAATCATGTTCCGTGATTTTTTGGCATCCTGATAGGAGAAGCTTTGTAGGTAAAAGACAATAATCGCGTTTGGAAACTATGGCTACTTGACTATACAAAAAATCACGAATTTTTGCAAAATTCGGTACAAAGTTTAATTATAAAAATTATAGTTATTCGTTGCGTTTTGGGCTACGTCTGATGTGTTTTTTCCCCACTGATCACGAACCTGCCACTTGTTTTACTCAATATTTGATACGGAAACTCGCGTCAGCGACGAGGCCGAATGCTTCTTAACGGGAGCACAAAATTCCACTTGAGATAAATTCTTGCACTATTCCCTGATCTCTCCTTCAGTAATTGTCGCTATAAGTCGCCAGTGGCCAACTATTTTTGGCTAACATCATGACGTTCTATTGTACAAGCAGTATACAAAAAAAAATGTGAGGTGAAGACGATGCAAAATAGATAAAAAAGAAAGATGATGTACCTCCAATGCTGCATGACTCGGAAGCTTGTTTCCTGCTGAGGTCGCAGACCGTTCTCTACCACCACGGTGCTATTTTTCATTCTTCATTGAGCCGAACGAATGTCTTGGTGATTTCATGCTCTTCGTTGAAAATTACGTTTCATGTCTGTTCGTTAATGCTTTGACCGCTCCGTCGACAGTGACGAGACTGTGAATGCTCCTTAACGGGAACAGAACATTCCACTTGAGAAAATACTTGCACACTGTTCACCGATCTCCCCTTCAGTAATTGTCGCTATGAGTAGCCAGTGGACACCGTCGTGCGGAATAACAGGCACGCACACAGAGACAAAAAGAGGTACCCGAGGCTCGACGGGTAGAATTAATACACTATAATGTTTCCACTGACCCTCCTGTAAGCCGGGTCACGCGCAATCGAAACCACGGACTGGTTATGCTAAGTTAATTATAAACCAGGGCGTCGCGATATCCACGGTACTACAATGGCACTCTGTAAATACCCGCTATGGCAGCGTAAATGCACGAGTATCCATTATACTGAGGAATTACGTAGAAGACGACGAACCTGCGGCCTCCATAATGAAACGCGATTCGCGTCCTTTTTATCGCGAACTAAATCGAAAGTTATGTACGCGCCTTTACGCTGAACTTATGCGGTCTACAGTACGATACGGCGAGCCGTAAATTCGTCGTTGCGTATACTATATAGTAAATATCCAACGCATACCCGAGTGATACGTAGACTCGCGAAGGCTGACGAGATGAGAGTAACGAAATCGAAAGTGATCATGTAAATTTTATCGCGCAGTTAGTTGATAAAGAACATTTCGTATAACGTTATTCGTCGGCGATGTTTTTGCATTTACGTTGGCACGTGCACTTCTTCTTCAGGTATTCGATGCTTTTGGATTTTTATGGTAAATAATTAAAAAAAAAAAAAAATGAGTCCGCTGCCGCGAGATAATAAAAGAGAATTAGTGTTGCTTCCGAAGAGAAGACTTGATAAGCACAATCAATAACGATTTACTGCATTATTTATTTTTTTATACCGGAGCTACTTTGAACATTCTTGTTTGTCTTGTAAGACGAATTTTTTTTTTCTCACTCGCACAAATCGAGAAGTGGTCTTTACCTACTTGCGAAAAAATTCACACCTCTGGCTAATTCCATTTCTCGTGCGCAAGCCGAGAACACACTTGCTGCAAGGTCGAGTGCGTCAACTAGCTCCATTCTCCCATTATAAAAAACCAACATTCCCCGTACGAACATACGTTTTATATTTAAGAAATTAAAACAAAAAGAGTATAACCATCAACTCTTGTAAATATGGTTCGAAGAAAATGGATGCGTGTTAAAAAACAAAAAATTACTAACTGTCCCCTTAAGCTTCCAATTACCACAGCGTTTGCTCCGTGCCGCGACGAAGCGTGGAAGATTTATCGAATAATTATAAAAGCGACCGCACCGATGGAGCTCGCGCCGTGACAACATCATCACTTTATTGTAATGTATATATCGATAATGTATACGACAGTACCCGTAAATTCTCCAAGATCAAAGCGCGCAACATTTTTTTTTCTTTTATGTTGTTTTTTTCTTTTCCTCTGGGCATTCACGCATTTCTAACGTCTTCCGACACTCACAGCCGATATTTTGCAACTTCATATATTGGCACATACCTGTCCGTTCGGATCTAGTCCTAATAACAGACTCCCAGATATTTCGCCGTCGAGTTCGCCTCCGGCCAGTCTGCTGGCGCGTGTTTGCGAGTGATCGAGTGCGTGCGGCAGCAACAAGCCGCTCCCCGCTAGATCCCTCGATCGGCGAATAAACTTTACGGTCCAGCAGGCTTCCTTTCTGCGTATAGGAAGGATATAGCCGTACTTAGGCTGTTTATACTGTGCCGGGGTGCACGGCGCCTCTGCGTGCGTCGATACCGCTCGATATATTGATCTATATTTCCCATAAAAAATTTAAAAAAACAGAAGGGTCTCGTGATCGATTTAATGCATCAAACTTGCTTGAGACTTTCCTCAGGTCTTTGGTCACGCAGACACGCGTTTGTGTTGTTCACACGTTATCGACGACACTCCCACTCTCGCGGATCGGCACTCACTGCACACGTGAGAAAGGAGAGATCGAGGGGGATCGAAACGGATCAAAAGCTGGTATACGGGTCAGCGAAAAGAAACTTCTGAAATTATATTAACAAAAAAAAGAATTCAAGATGTTAATAAATGTTACTAAATGCGCTTGCTAATTTGCACAAGCTTACCTTTCCAGGTCACACAAACTTCATCCACCGATCGAGGCTTCCACACCCAACAATAAAATTCATATGACGTGCGCCCCGCAAATAAAGATCTATTTGGTTGAAATTAATGTTTATTCGATTGAAATCAATATCTGTTTATTTAAAATTAATATTTATGTAAATCAATTGAAATATTTATTTAAAACTGTCAAATATTTATTTGCGGATGCCCGTCAAATAAATTATTCTTCTGGGTGCAATTTTTCCAGTACGATCCATCTCCGCGAACAAAAATTTCGTAAGATCGCGATTTAATTACGGTCTTTCGCTGCGAAATTTTACGACAAAAATTCCGTCCGCTGCACGCAGCTCTAAGTCGCGGTGCAACGATTTGCATTGGTACGCACACGATGCATCGAGCGGTATGTACCGTGTGCGCCGATAATCGGATTCATTACCGCACGCTATTTTTTATAAATGCCCGAAGAGGAGCACATGCGAGTTGCTTATTGTTTTTCGCCTCGGCATTATCCCTCTTATCGGCGTCGGCGAATCGGTCTACTGTGTAAAATAACACGGTACGTTATTATGGCTCACAAAAGAAGCGCCGGCGCGATCGGTATATCGATACGTAAATGATAACAATGCACCGCGACGGGCATTGTCTGGCAAATCGCCCGCGTCACGCAACCAAAGGCACACGAGCCGGAGAGAGCCTCGGCATTCCCCGATAGCCTGTACCTTCCATACCTACTTACACCGCTGAATCGCTCCGCAACTTCCTTGAACTCGGTCTCGCACGTACTGGAGCATTGCCACGCTACAATATATCGCGGGTACTCACTATGCTGTCGGTATAATGCTCACCGTTTCTCGTTCGGATTATCGTGATTAACTCTCGGCCGCACGCACGTAACACAACGCCCAGCCATGGCTAATCCGACTTTATCCCTATAACGCACGGTTGGTTCATGGATCGAATGCTCAATAACCGAACAGCGCAAATCACATCGTTTGTATATTTAATAAACATTTCCTGTCTCTAAAAGTCCATAGTTTTTCCTTGTCAATTTAGTCATTTTTTTTTTTTTGCAATGAACCTTATCATTGACTTTATAAAATTATAATATTTGCGGGGAGAAAAACTGTGTGGACGTTGTGGGGGAAAAATGTTTGCTAAAAGGATAAATTGTTTTTATCGTACAATCGGCACGCACGTAACACACCGCTCAGCCATAGCTAATCCGCCTTTATCGATATAATGCACGATAAGCCCATGGATCGACTGCTCAATAACCGAGCAGCGCTAACCTCATCGTTTGTATATTTAATAAGCATTTCCTGTCCGTAAAAACCAACGTTTTTTTTTTTTTTTTTGTCAATTTTGCCATTGTTTTTTTTTATCTTTTTGCGATGAACCTTATTCTTGACGTTATAAAATTTGAATATGAACAGGAAGTAAAATTGTGAACACCGTGAGGGAAGAGTGTTTGTTAAATAGACATATAATTTTAACTACGCAGTCCGCACATTAAATCATGCAGAATCCCTCTTGCTCATCTTTTCGGAACGAAAAATAACATTTTACCTCGAAAAAAATGTTTGACAAATTGCGAAAGAATTCTCTAACACAGCTACGAGTTCTCCGAAGATTTCACTAAAATTTCGAAATGATTGATCGAGCAGTGTTTTTTTTTAAGATATCGAAACACGAGCGGCTGCTCCTCAAACACAGTCGATACGTGTTTGACCCGACGGAGTACTTTTTCCATGGGGCTTTTTACATGACGTGTTTGCGACAGACCCTCGCGGCTGCGGCTCGTCGATTATTTTCACGCGAGATATAATAACGTACAGTCGTTGAACTCATATAGGTGAAAGAAAAGCACGTAATTTCATGTAATATCCTTTTATCCGATCGAGGGTGAACAGATTTGCCGAGAAAACCAGTCTGTTCCCGCGATCGAGACGATGGGGCCTTTATTCTCATATTTTTTCCTTTTTTTCGTTCCTAAGGCGAGATTCGTGCTCGGGTCTCACCGTGAAATCTCGCACTTCACCGCGTTCCAGAGTCCACTGCTCCCTGGAGTAAAATCCAGAGCGTCGTTGTTCGAACCGCAATCGCTCCCTCGCTTCGGGCTGGACTCTCTCGACTGAGTCTAACCGGTCGTTTTCGTACCACAAAAAAAAAAAAAATAAAAATATCACCGGCTTGCCATTAATGATATTCGTATAAATTTCGATCAGCAGATACATGCGTACTAAAAATAATACATGCGTACTGTAAATAATACATGCGTACTGTAAATAATACATGCGTACTATAAATAACCCATTCGAAGCTGCTGTTTACGGGAAAGCATCGGATAGGCGGATAGTTGGCTGGCCTCGTGACCGAGCGGTCTGTCGATACCTCTCCAAGTCCGGATCGGAGCACGCATGCAGATAGGTTTGAAACAAAAAAAAAAACACGCCATGCAAAACTTTCGTCTATCGTGGAGAGGCGAGCTCGTGAAAAGTCAAAGCTGCACGTGCTCCGAGCGTTTACCAACAGACACAAAATATTAAGTAACACGGGTAAAGCCGTAAATACACCGTAGGCAGCCTCCGTTCATGAATTGGTCAATTTGCTTACTATAGCATGAGCGGTAAAAAAAATATTAATAAAAGACACGCGACACGAGAAAGTATCGTCTTTCTCCGATCTCCTCGGTCTACTGATATAATAATTTTTAGTCCCCGTCTCTTGTGTCTCCGCGTGCTGCCGGGTCTTTAGCAAAAGTCTTTAGATCATATCCCCGCGTCTCGCAGTACAATCTACCCTTTCCGCTTCGACGCGACTCAACGACGAAAGACTCTAATCGCACACTATAATACTTTCTCCGAGGCGAAGCGCTGCCAGTTTCGTAAGATTTCCTTGGGATTTGTTAGTGCACAGTTATTCGGTGGGTTTGCCCGTTCTCGGACGAATTCTTGGATTCGAATGGACTAATTGCTCCCTCGAAACTGTACGCAAGGTGCCACAATGGCCGCGGTGATGAGCTTTAGTTTCTTTTCATATTTCATTTTTTTTTTTTTTTCAAAAAAAAAAATGTTCATCATTCGTCGTCGCGGAAGGCCACACACGCGTTCCTTCTATTATGTGTATGTATTATGTAGAAGAGATTTTTTTTTACGCATCAGTGCTTTATGTGTAGGCGTGTTGCGTCAGTTGACGACGCGTAGTAACTTGGAAATGCGTTCTGTGCGTTACGCGATACATAGCGTTGCTCTCGAAGTCCCGTAAGCGATACTTTGACCGAAGGAAGTTTGCTCGGACTGTTTGTACTGCAACTTTATGCCTAAACAAGCAGGGCAGAGAATTCACGGCGCATTGAACAAACTCGTAGCGGCCCGAACGATATTAGTCGGGCCTTCGTAAAACTCCTAGCGTCTCGTTTTCTCATTCACGGAAATACAAGTGCGAAGATAAAGATTGCCCGCGGTTCGGCGTAGTAGCTATAAAATCTCTGCGTTTCCAGGGCACGGGTGTTTACCTCGTCAATTTTCATCGCGTGACTGAAACCAGAAAGGTGCATTCTGTATGGTTAACCCCTTCACTGTCGGCGACACGTGCAGGGACAAAAACGCACGGGGGGAGTTCGTTTAGCTGACAGTGAAGGGGTTAACGAAGCGTGGCAAATGCGTCCTTCCGATTTCGGTCACGCGACATTGGCCACAGAAAAATTATAAGCCTCCAAAACAAAATCCTACAAGTCCGTACCATAATTACGTAATTATCTTTTTTTTGTTGTTAATCTTGCTGTTTGATTTTTTCAGACATAAATATGATTCGTTGGCCAGAAAAGAAATTGTAAAATTAATAAGAAAATAATAGCGGGATGTCGTCGAGGCGAGCACTTATTTTTTAATATAAAAATTTTGTACGTTCGAATGCAAAATTCTACAACTCTATATCGTAATTACCATTTTTTGCTTGATAATCTTACATGTTTGGTTTTTAAAATAAAAATACAATTGGTTGACAAAAAGCAATTGTAAAATTAAAAGGAAAATTATAGCGGGACGTCGTCGAGACGAGTAATTTTTTTTTAAATGCAAACATTTTATACGGTCGAATGCTGTGCGGGGTATCGGAGCGTAATGCGATACACAGGTACGCCACGAATCTGCAGATTCCAATTGGAGCAGTGCAGTGCCAGAGTAGCTGTACAGACAGCAGCCGGGTCCATTCTCTTCCGGCAAGTTAGTCTCTTTGCTCCGCGCGAGCTCTCTTATCGCAAAAATTCATCGATTTAACGTGAGAGGAAGAGAGTATCGATCTAGATTCAGCAGCAGCGAACGCGTACTCGAGAGACCAAAGAGCTCAGGGTGGTATGCCCGTGAGAGTACACCGGAGTCTCGGTGACTCGAGCAATCGAGAGTCACGAGCCTCCGAAGCTTTACTTCCCAGTCGAATGTAATTGCAGCTGAGCACCGGGGAGAACGAAAGGATAGAAAGAGAGAGTGCTCGGAGCGCGTATAGTATATATATTATCCGAACTCCAGAGCCTTCGCCGAACTACGTATTCCGAGCAAAAAAATTATTTAAATCAAGCGAGTCTTTTTTCCCTGATAGTCGTCACGTCACGTTTCTTTGGTACGATGTTATTAATTTATTGAAATAAAATGTAACTTATTGTTTTCTGCCGAATTACGTTCGATCGAAAGTTTTCAAATTTATTGCGCCGAATGGTATCCTTGCATCATAGAAATATTTTTGATCATATATCGAAAAAAAACATTAAATTAATTTTTGTCATTAAAAACCGTTCGTACGATTAACAAAAATTAACAAAAATTTCATTTTCACCGATGTCCACGATTATTTTCGCTTTAATTTTCCAATTTGTTTGTGTCGATGAACTTCATTTTTATCTAAAAATATTGTAAAAGTACCAAGAAAAAAAAATGCACAACTACAATGAAAACGATCGTAGGACACAAACCGAAAATCGTCTTGACGCAAAGTACCTGGTGAAGTACTGTTACTCAGCGGTAACTCGTCCTTTGCGCTCGGGAGAACACGCGACGAGAGAAACTGGGCAGAAAAATTAAAAAACGGGTAGGAGCCTTGCGCGATGGATTAACCGAGGAGGAGAGTGAGTTTCCGGAACGTTGACCGAGAGATACGGGCGACACGAGGAAATAACAGCGTTGCGGATCTTTCAGCGAGCCATTATGGAATAGAGGTAACGCTGTGTCGGGATCGTGGACATGCTTTTATGCGGGCGTAGACACCGGAACGTAAAACTGTACAGTGGATACGGTGCGTTCTCGTGGTACACGGGGCTTGTAAACCTCCGTGTAATACGAGAATTTTCGTGCCCGCATTTGTAACGCCTGTGAATGCACAATTGCTGGGATTAATATAAGGACGTACCGAGTGCTTTGTGGCGGTTGATTTATCTCGAGTGAAGCAGCAACGTCGGGCTCGGCAAACCTACGGACCCATTTGTAGGTGACGGAGCGATTTTAACGGAATCGGTGTTGCGATGATACATTTTTTTTTTCAGTTATTTATTTAATAACGGGTGAACCCAATTCCAGGAACGATAGGAAACCCTTCGCCCAATGAACAATGTGAGAGACATCACATCGCTTATAAATTGCATAAATTTATCACTAGTACGTAAGATGCATGATGTGCATAAGATCTATGATGTAAAATGTCATTTTAACGGCGCCACGCAATTTTGAACAAGTTTAAGTGCACTTAAATGTAAACGCAGAGACCCGCTTACAAAACGGTCGATTAATGCCCTGTCGAATAATTTAAACAAAGCATCAGAACAGTCGCATCGGAAAAGAAAATAATCACTTGTGCTCAAATAAACAATCGTTCCACCTTCATGTGCGCAGAGCATTCAATAGATTCGATTCAATTCAAAGTGATTCAAAGCCGAGATAAAAATCGATGTGTATATAATACCATATTCCATTCTTGTAGCCATTTTCATTGACAGTTTTTGTAATGGGAGAAGAAGTTCTTACATTACAATTTTGATTTCCATTATTTAATGTCGAATCAATTCGCCCTTTGACACACGCAGAGAGATCGCGTTCATCTCCTTACAAAAAAATCCCCGACACCCCTGATCAATTTTTAATCTTGCCACAGAGACTTCGAACGTTGCGAGATCGACGCTGTTCAGTGACTTATCCTGATTCTCGACATTTAATTCAGAAATTAATTATTTTCTCTAGGATACGTTGAATCCAGCATGAAATTATTACTGAACCGTTACACGCGACATTTACTAATAAATAATTAAATACCGTTATTTTGAAATAAACATTACTCATTTGAGATAAGCAATTAAAAAGAATGCATAAATTATGTGATTTGAAACGACAACAGCCTTGAAAGTACTAAAACTCCTGTCGACTTCGATAGGTTTACCTTGCGCGATATGTCGCAGATATACGGTGTATTACTGCCGAGCCCCCCGGAAATCTCGTGAAACGACTAATATATATCGGTCAAACGGTCGCCGTTAATCCGTCGAGGCCTCGTGCGAGGGGAACTGGACCATAACCCACGGACTCGCACACACGTAGTCACCCCAGACTCGGACAAACTCCGCGCTGCAGTGGAAAAAGGCTGTATGCGGTCAGACCGGGGCTGCGGCTCGCTCGAATTCCACGAAAATAATTCAAAGTAGCTTATTCCTTCGTTCGAGCCTAATAAAACTTTACAAAAATTATGAAAATAGAAATAAAGATATCACGAAATACATCTATAATGTATGCATTTTGTCCACCGCTGGTATCCCGTGGAGATTGGAATAATTTCTTTGGTGGATAACAAAAAAATATATATCGGGTTATCGATATACCAGACTGAAAGTGAAACTGGACCGTAACGAACAGACACTGCTTTCCGTGGCTCTCCCGGGCCTCTGTGCTCACGCCGGATGAAAAACAACGAGCTACTGTATATGCCCGACTGTACAGCACACGGCGATACGAGTATACAAAGGCTCGAGTCGCGAGACGAGAATACGTCTGGCGATTATTTTCACGTTTATTTAGTTTGGCGAAAATATAAAGACAAAAAAAAGTAAAAAGAAACACAGGACAGACAAGAAAACGAGCCAATCTATTCAAAGTTAGCGAATGGACGGCGGGTCTCGTCGTTGCCGAGTTTGCGTAATTCAGAGTCGGGGTGAATGCAGTATTGGTCGATGTGAAAACGTCTCAGCCTCGATAGCTGATTAGTGTAACAATTGGAATCGGAGTTAAACAAAAAGGCGTGGGAAAATTGAATGTTCGTTCGATCGAAATAATGCCGCGATTGGTAAAGTAAAAGCAATTTTTTTTTTTTCTACAAAAAAGAATAAAATGTTTCCGTATTTCTGAAGATTTCGCGCATGAGGATAGATGGAGAGTGTCAAAAGCGGAGCAGAGTACGAGACATTACGATAGAAATACGAAACGATTAGCTAAACCACACGGTCCACTGTTGGACTGGCTAAAACAATAACAACGGCTAGTCTAACAATTGGATTTGAAGTTAAACAAGAAAGGCTGAGAAAATTAAATCTTGTTTTAATCAAAATAATGCTGTAATTGGTAAAGTAAAAACAAGTTTTTTTTTTTTCTATAAAAAAAAATGAAATGTTTCAGAGTTTTTGAAGATTTCACGCATGAGGAGAGGTAGAGAGTGTCAAAAAAGAAGCAGAGTACAAGACATTACAACAGAAACACGAAACGATTAGCTAAACGACAGGGTCCGCTGTTGGACTGACTCAAACCGTAATAACCATTGAAGAAGCCTCTCTAATAATACAGCAATTTTCGTTATTTACATTTAGTCACGGTGTACGCGCGGCTTAACGAGTCTTGGTGTACGATGATTATCCAATTCACGGGTCCGTCTAATAATCGAGGTGCGAGCGCATTAGAAAACGACAGGTAAATAGAAGGCTAAAAAAATTATATAGTATAAAAAAAAAAAAAAATGAACGCCAGAAGAGAGAATGGAAGAAAAACTTTGAGCGATGATATTGGAGAAAGTGATCGATGACTCAGCGTAGTTTGGTTCTGTACGCGGTAACGCATGTACCTGCAGTCGCGTTCTTCTTACACGGTAGAAAACAAAAAAATATTTATAAGAAAATATTTAAAACCCTTTTAATTAATAGAAAAAAATAACCAGAAAACTAATAAACGTTTTGTAATTTTTTAAAATTATTCCGGAAAAAGAGAACTCTTGTTTTTATTTATTATAGATGTTTCTTCGCATTCACGTACATGAAAATGTTGCCTTAGGTTGTCACCGTGGTTTGTCCAACCACGATGTTCATTGCTCCATCTCTTCCGATTCATCCCTCCCTTTATATCGTATCTTGCTCTCACACGCTCAAAACTCGGCCGGCCGAACGATCACCCGCGCACGGCAGCCGCACAAACTCATTTAGTTTTCGGTCTGCATAAACGCAGTCCAATTGCATTGTGACACGGCGTGCGGATCACGTGCGAGCTCACGATGCAGCTTCCACAATCCACACTACTACGATACCGCGCGATGTCCAACCTAACCAAGATCACGCGAGAATCGCATAGCTAACGTACACATAAACACGCATACACATGTATTGTATCATATACCTCTTGCTTCGAGAAGTAGCGAAGAAATATCGGCACGGCACGATCTCGGGTCACGGTGATTGCACATGTGTGTCACACCTCGCCGATTGAAGGTGATCTCACTTTGTGTCTCAGCGATGAAGTCGCGCCCGGGACTTTTCCCACTTCCACATTGACGACACGAATCCCTGTCGACGGACAAAAAAGCATAAAGATCATCGCACGTGCCGTTAATTTAATTTGCGTGGTAATTAAAAAATTGTCTTCGCCCTTAGGTGCGAATTTTTTTTCGAAACGGCACGGCACGCCTACGCACGCGAGAATGTCGCGTGTCGCTAACGAAGCCAGTGAGCTTCTGTTCCTGTCACATCCTCAAGATCGAGTCACGAGCAGGCGGTGCATTTTTTTTATTTTTTTTTATTTCTCGTCTCCTTGACGCGTGGCGCGATTGACTTGTCTCGAGACATCCTACCGGACTCGAGGAGTTACGCTAGAAGTTACGCCGCGTGTGTCAGCGGGAGTCGCCCCGAGCCTGCCGGTATCTTGCTCGACAGGAAAGGTACCGGATCCGAAGTTAACACATCACGTTGGCACGTCTCTTGCCGCCGGTAATACGAGACAGAGGCGATAAGTTTTAGTTCCACATCAAACGCCCTGCGGGAATTCCGCGGCCGGTCGGTGCGGTAGATCCGAGGCGCGATCGCTCCTGCGAGAAACGTGAAAGTACTATCTCCGTCTCGGCTGAGATACGCCGAAAAATTACCGATCTCCTATGCGTATCGGTTGGAAGGTCCGGGGCTTATCGCCATTTTCAGATCCGGCACGTGCTCCAGAGACAAATATGATCATTTTTTTTAAATAAACTATCACCGCAAGGTACACGGTGCGATGTGTTATAGGATCGTGGAAGATAGAGACGGTTGGCTGGCCGTGTAATAAGTGGGTACAGCAAGTGCGTACGTGAGTAACGTAGCACGTGCACACTTTGCCCAAGTCTTTCCGCAAGAGTAACTGCGGTATCTTCCTTTTTAACATATGGACAAACGTGCGCATGATTATTTGGTATATATAATAGTTATGGGTAGAAACCTTCGCTCACGTCCTTCACGCGACGTCAAAGAGCTGTGTTGTATAATAACGTGCGTTATGGAAAATTCTCTGAATCACGGAATGTAGGAAGAATTTAACGTTTCGCTCATTGAAAGGCAAATTGTCGATGTTACTTCCCTTTTCATTTTCTTTTTTCTTTGTTCTTTCCCAATTCCAATTGCAATGGTATTGTGTCATACGCTAACATGGCCAATAACCGGAATAATTGCCTCGAATGACTCGGTTGCGCGTACACGGGCTTTCTATGCAACCCGCTTGATATTGCACTCGTCCGCGATAGACTGACGATGCAAAACATCATTGTTCTCCGTAATCAACGGCGCCGACGTCGATCGTAGCACCGCGTAACACCGTAGAGAGTATTCGCCGGATTACTGCTTTCTTCCTATACGGTAACGAAAGAATATGCAGAATTGTAGGAAAAACGCATGTCCGACATATCGGACTATTTCACAATCATGTAACATACATTTTTAGTCATGTGGGTTATTATTATTACGTACGAAAAAAGGTTGCTAAATTTAATATAATAAATATTTTAGAAAGTTGAGGATTTTTTTATATGTTTGTCTCATCCCTTAGGGTTAGGGGTGGTTGATTACTCTAAGAGTCGAATCTGAAGACGTTAGTTCGAACTTAAGATCGGAGGTTGGTCCGAACTTCATTCGAGTGCTCAAGATCTTTCTTAACTTCGAACTTCAGTCTGCATTTAAATTCAATTGTAGTTCGAGGCCGATCTTAAGTTCGAAATTGAAATCTGACTTAATAATGAAATCAAGGTCGAACTTCAGTTAGATCTTAAATTCGAACTTAAGATAGATCTTAAATACGCATTGAAGTTCTATCTTGACTTCGATCATAAGAGCGATCTTATGTTAAAGCTATCGTCTTAAAATTCTGCCTCAAATCCCGCTAAGCACCCTTCCAGGCCCTAATTTTCGAATGAAAGTGACATGTCCTAGCGGAAATACAATTGAGACAAAAATAAGATTTTCAAACCGTAAAAAACGTGTTCTCAGAAAATCTCTAAAATTTAAATATCCGGTTTCTAAATTTCATAGTCCATAGCCAGGGCGCTGACCCGAACCGCAACAACGTGCTAATTATTTCATATTCTACAGTAATGATGCATCGAATTGCATTTCGGCACTGCTTTTAATTAATCATTTAATGGGCCACTAACAAATTTCACTTGCTCGCATCTCGTCAAAGTACACATACGAGTCTAAACACAATGCCGATTGCATTGCGCAACCGTGTGCGGTACTATTTGCTTCTCGTGTTATTTCGATGATCGAAAGACGATATACGCACCGTAAGGAATTGCCTCATGATTTTTTTTTTTTTTTTGCGTAACGAGACTAATAAAATGTAAGCTTAAAGCGAATTAAAAAAAATACGTAACCAACTATCGCCTGCGTCTTCATCGCCGTTATAACGAGACACGCTCGGAGGAGAAATTTATGACCGAAATCGAGTTTCGCGAACGAGTGAAGACCGTTTGTGCCATATACTATATGTTATTGCTACCTCGGTTTATACGTACCGGTGTATACAACTGATATACGATGGAGTTTCGTGTAATTTAACTGGGATTTCTCGGTTTCTATCGCATGTGTGCTGCGATTCGAATTCTCGGACTGGAAATTCTCTCGAATGCAGTCGCGAATTCAGTGGCAATAAACGGGCGGCAAGTCGTAAAATTAATTTGCAAAATCAACGAAGTGTGGTTGTCTTGTGACGAGCTCGTCAATGGCGCAAAAAGCTGGAACGTTCACACACGGTGATTCCGGGAGTGATATGGTCGCGATTTTGTTATTTTTAAGACGGAAAGTATAAAAGGAAAATTCAAGTGGAACAGTTTAACCATATAATTCGCAAATTATAGGTTTCCCACATTTGTGAAATAAATGTATTCAAACAGGCTTTTTGTAATTGAAATCAGTTTTTTTTTATATCAACGATTGATCATATCATCCTGAATTATGCTATTGAGACAGTGTTGTTGGTAGGATCGATATTAAAGGAAAAAATATTGGTGGAACTTGGCCAAATGCTGTTTAATGTGGGTCCCCTCGGGTCAGTAAATAGCACAAAGATAACGGATCGAGAGCACATAATTTCAAGCGCGTGCCTTCTCGTCAAAGAACAGTCCAATGTTTTGCTCGGAGCGAACGAGGAACCCGTTCCGCGGCAATTTCCTCACAACAGCTCTCGCTCTCTATTGCTATTAATTATAATTATTAAGGATAATACGCACGCCTCTCGACAATCGCGAACTCCGTCTATTAACATTGTTCTCGTACGCCTATCGTGGCACGGGGAAAATTTTTAATTTTCTTTTTTTTGCATCAAGATCGTACGGATCGTGATTGACCGAGGCGTCGTACAATATCAACAGGTAGTTATTAAACATGACTAATACTCGAGTGATGATTGAGATCATCGAATGGGTAGAGACGATTGTTTCAATAAATATTTCGCGTAGGCTTATGAGAACATTTCTGAATGGGAAGTAACGCCGTTCGAATCTTTACCCGTTTTTCATGTCGACTTAATTTTTTACCTCTAAAAGAGGTGAAAAAAAATGTTAGCGCTCTCATAAAAAAATGACGGTTTAATCAGCTAAAGATTCGGGCAGGGACGTTCAAGTAAATATTTCGTTGGTACAGCCAAAAGATTAGTTATTCAAAAAAAAAAAAATTTGGAATATATCGCAAAAATATTTTTGACGTCTTAAAATATTTGGTTCGATCAATTAAACATTTACTTGAACGTCCCTGCCCGAATCTTTAGTCGGTTCGACAGCACTTTTTTATCAGTGCAAATTCTCAATGAGATGACCCTCTGAGGATTTCATAAAAAATGTTGCAATGTTCATCAATCCATGTTAAGTAAAAATTCCGTCGGCAGAGCAATGGAGCAAGATTTCCCGAGCAAAGTGTCCTGAGGTGAACGCGAAACATCGACGAGCAAGCGATATTTCTTGTTGCAACGATATTCAACCTCTTCGATATCGTTCGTGAATCAGAGAATCAGTGTGCCAAGAGAGTTTTCCACTGCAAACGCGTTGGAGGCGACTCCGAGTCTCTCGCCGCCGCGAGCTGATCCTAAATGCACCACGGTCGATTCTTGCGAAATTTAACAACGAGTGCTCTCGGCTGATGGTCGTTACAGCTAATTGATTGCGGTTAACAAACGTTAATCCATTTACGTATTTATACGTGTGCTATCTCCCGCAGCATTTCACTCGTGACGTATGTGGGTCTTACTTTTTTTTTTTCACCGCGTTCTTTCTCGTACACAAATGATTTCGCTCGAGTTGAAAGGCTACCGAGGAGATCAATGAAGCTCGATAGTAAAATAGCCTGCGGATACACCGACAGGCGGTGATCGTGAGTTTAATACAGTTCACGAGATAAAAGTATTCAGGTAACGATTTCGAAAGACATGCAGCTTTATTTCGGTTCTTGCAAGCCGACACTGTAAAAAAATACTTATGAAATTTAATGTACTGGTAGTGGAAGTATTTATGCATGAATTGGTATTATAAATTTCATATACAATTGCGATGAAAAATTAGCGTACAGTACAGCTTTTAATAATTTACTGTAATTTCACTGCAAAAGTCCATTAATTTTTCATCACAATTGTACATTAAATTCAATGTAGCCGTTTTTGTATAAAAACTTCCAGTCCGGTGAATTGAATTTACTATTTTTTTTAACAGTGATAGCAATAAAATTGGCGGAGACTTCCGATGATCCATCTAAACGTTATTGGGACCTTGAATACGAAAAATAAGTTAACAACAGCTTGATTGCTTTATTAGGTATTGGTTCGAACAGGAACGCATTCATTTTTTTATTTTTTTTTTATTAATGTTTGTTTTTTTTATGTTCTAGATCACACTAGTCGCAGTGATCCTGGCCATCATGGCGTGCGCGGTCAGCGCTCAGGACTATAGTCAATTGTTCGCAGGATTCGGGCCGTATCTTCAGCAGAGTTCGGGTCTCCGTGATGCGAGATCCAACACAGGTGATGATATATTGAAAAAAAAAAGAAAAAAAATCAATGCCGCATGCAAGGCTGGTGACTGGAGCTGTTAATCACAGACTGTCCAGAAGAACTTCGAGTTCTGCGTGTAAATATTATTGGATTTATCATTTGCATAATATAAAAGCAGCTATACGTAAGAAGTCATTCAAGCAGGCATTCATGCAGCACGTATCCACTTAAATGATCTTCCGTCGATAACAAACTGCTACTCGTTCTCATCCGACGTGATTTCTTTACTTCCCCATTCGATAAAAAAACGCATTTATATAATGAACCGGTAGGCGTTGGAGTTGTCTCTTTACGGCCAACCTTTATGCTTCGATGAATGGAATCCCGTTCCGCGATCCATTACGCCGTGATCCAATTTTCCGACTGTCCTCAAGGCCATCGGCAATGAACGACTTTTAAAGATTACCGGTCTTTATGCCGCAGTCAGTACGAGAAGTACACGAGAATAAATGATTTAAAAAATTCAAACAAATTTGTTCAAATGAAAATGTATCTAAAATAACGATCTACAAGTTCATTCGTAAGATCGGTAGCAACTTTTTTTTCTCTTATCAATGATTTCGGATGGTAATGGGTTAAATAGGGAAATGTAAAAAATGTAGGCTTTTTTGCATTTATGAATTGGTATCGCAATGTCGGAGCTGAAGGGGCTCGTAGAGAATCTTTGGTTATCAAACTCATAAGTTCATAGTTGTTGATTAATTTTGATGAATTTCATAAATATACTGGAAAAAAATTTGACCTATCGGACCGCTCATCCAATTTTTCGTTTCTTCTCTCCTGTTGCAGGTCCGGTTCTATTTCCGCCTGGACCACCGCCAAACAACGCCGACACCAGCGGCGTTATAGTAGGAGCGAGCGGTTTCGGCTTCGTCCCACCCAACGCAGGTAAACCACTGGGCGGTTAAATGGTCATTCGAATCACAAAATCGAACGACGAATGGTGCGAACGATCGCAGGCATCGAAAATTCGCTCTTTAACGTCGATCTTCGCACCGTGTACATAGAGTGAAAAAAAAACATACTAGTAGTAATGAGAAACAAAAAATCGCTTTAGTGTTATCATCGATCGATATTTATGCGGCGATCGACAGAGTCACAGTCGAATCGTCATTATCATCATCCCCACTTGTTACCATCTCACAATATATAATATACGATTAATCACAAACCGAAAGAAAAAGACACCAATCACCAATAAACTATTTATGTCTCACCCACGTATTTAACAACCTGGTTTACCTGGAGCATCCGATTAATAAATTCAGCGACAAACCGCCAAAAAAATCCAGTTCCCAATACGGAGTGAAGGACATAAGGTATACAGAAAAATTAACAAGTATATATTCGATGCCTGAATTTGTTTCGCGTTGCGAACATGTAAAAAAGGATGCACAATTTCAAGAAATACATCGCAATCTTCGGGCAAAATGGACTGCAGCCTTAACTAGGTAGAAACTTGTAAAATAACACCGTAACGTAGCGTTTAAAAGCAAGAAGAAAAAAAATCACCTAGGAACCATTAACAACCTTTCCTTACCGAGGTTAAGAAAAATAAGAGGTAAAACCTGGTAGAACCCCGCACGCTCTCACCGACTGGGACCCGAAGGATCTTCCGCGTTGTAGTGAACGCGACGGAGGATCGCGGATCGTTGCGCGCGACCAAGAATAACACAGAATTGCACCCTGCACAGTTGCGGCTACCGAAGTGCCGGTGCAACCTTGAGGATTTAACGAGACTATTGCCACGCAAAAGTGCGCGGTCTAATTGTTCACGGAGCGGAAGAAAGGATAGATCTTTAATGTTTTCCGGCACATGGAAGTAATCCACCGGTTGGCATTGGTAGAGTAGTGCTAAGTTACTAATAATAATTGTACGTGCGGGTTTGCTTGAATGTATGGACGGGGAGAATTATTATCGAAACCCGAAGGTGGCTGCTGCAGGTGTTGCTTCTCCTGCGAGAGGCACTAATTGCCTTTCAAAGATCATTAACGGTATATGTACCGATGCGTTTGGCTGGCGTGATCCGAGCTTCCTGTCCTAAACGCCACGACCGCGAAGTCGATCGGGAGAGATACTTGGCCCGAAGAGATTGAAGCCGCGATAAAGAAACGTTCGAGACTTCGGATATCGTGATGCGATCATTGTTGGATGTAACTTCCTCTTTCGGCCGGGAGTACTTTCACGGCAGAGGCGATGAGACGAGACTGTAGCGATGCGTTTCTCAATTTCCGACTACCGCCGTGCGGGCGGCGAGATTGACACTGATCTTATCGGTCCGAAGGGGAGAGTGGGCCGAAATAGTACCGCTGAACAGAATGGACCACTTTTATCAATCTTTTGCGAGACACGAACAGGTCTCATCTCAAATGGATGGCTAAGGTAAAAGTACCGGTGGCCGGATACCTAAGGGAGCTCTCCGAGTCCCCGAACATGCATGAAAAATCGTATCTCCAACTCTCTTGTACGCACGCTTTGACCTACTACTGAGACGTGTTCGGTCGTTGGAATGTTTATTTTACTGGTCCATTTTTCCCCACTCCTTCTGTCCATTACGTATCCGCACTGATTTTATCGGTCCGAAGGGGGAAGTGGAACGAAATGGTACCACCTAGCAAAATGGACCATTTTTATCAATTTAGTTTGTGACACGAAAAGGTGTCATCACAAATGGATCAATAAGGTAAAAGTACCAGTGGCCGGACACCCAAGAGAGCAATCCTAGCCCCGGAACATGCATGAAAAATCATTTTTCCATCTCCCTTGCGCCCACGCTTTGTCCGGTCATTGGAAAGTGTTCGGTCACTGAGACGTTTACCGTACTGGTCCATTTTGTCCCACTCCGTTTGTCCGCACCGATCTTATCGGTCCGAAGGGGAGTTTGCGGTGAAATGGTACCACCTAACAAAATGGACCATTTTTATAAATCTTTTGCGATACTCGAAGAAATCTCATCTCAAATGGATGGATAAGGGAAATGCATCAGTTGGCCGGAGACCTAAGGGAGCAATCCCAGTCCCCGGACATGCATGAAAAAAATGTCCGTCTCTCTTGCATCCACGCTTTGTCTGGCCACTGGCACGTTTAACTTACCGGTCCATTTTGTCCCGCTACAGTATATAGCTATACAGTTACACCTTCCTCGATTCGGCACGAAGTGAGCGAAAGTGAATTGCCTCGGTCCACGCTGAAGCCTCCGGGCATCTCGAACCCGTTTACCCGTAACCTTCCTCATTCATGTATACATGTATACTATACTGTAGATTTCTTATATACAGAGTTACCAAAGTATGCGTAACAGGTTACGCGAGGTCCCGAGCCACGCCAGATAAATACATATATAATAATTGGAAGGTCGAGAGAGGATGAGAGGATACCGACGACTCTCTTAACCTTCGGTGCAAATCACCGCCCCCCGGGCTACATCGCCGTTCGTACGTTCCTCCGCCGAGCTGCGGGATCAACGATCTCTGAACTCGCTTCGTGGTCAAGTTCGTCCGCTCCGATACACCGCGCTACACTTATTACACACGATAGTTACTATATATGTGCAAAGCGCTCGTAACTTCCGCTCGGGCACGCGGCTCGACTATTCGACCGACAATCGTACCAAACGATTGCTCACCGCACTCGTCTCTTGCCCGTCCGTAACTTTACGCACTTTGACGCTTCGCGCTCGGAGGGCAGAGCAGAAATGCCACATTTTTCAACGAGTGCCTTGACTTTTTATCTAACCGCTGTGGATGTCGTGTCTCAAAACTTAGTCGATAAGAAAAATACGTGACCTTGAGGTAACGAAAAGAAACCCTTAGAATGAAATGATAGTGTGAGCTTGAGAATTTTTTTTGCTCAAAGTTTTACGTTCGAAATCGAAAGTCAGAGATGTCGGAATGTTAAAATAGCATTCGATAGTATGAAACACTAAATAACAAAAAAAATATTTAAAAAATTGCGAAGGCCATAAATCATGGACCGCCGATAGCGAGCTTGAGAGGTTGATTGACTTTAGAGGTATAAATAGCATCGCTATCTTTTTGCGTAACATGGCGTCGGAACACTGTCGTGTCTCTGGATACGATAGTATGAAACCCTAAATGAAAAAAAAATGTTTAAATAAAAACAAAGGTCATAAATCGTGGACCGCCTATAGCGACCTCCAGAGGTTGATTGACTTCAGAAGTATAAATAGCCACCGATCGATCGTCGATCGACTCGAAATAATTCAAGGCGAACCTCTCGTTACCTTTATTTCGTTTCTGTCTTTTTTTTTCCTCATTCCACATCCTGTACGCGAGAGGGCAATTCATATCGTGCGCGAAATGGTATAGTTATATATACTTCGCTCCGACCTCGAGCATATCTCACATACGAGTTCGTATTTCGCTTGCTGTTTCAGGCTTCCTCGCGTATTTCTACTAGAGCGTAGGATCGAAGAAGGTGGCGCTGGACCGGCAGAGAACAGCGACGCGGAGGCGGACCGGAAGTCGGAGTCACGAGGTCGCCGGCGGCGGGCGCGCGGCCGAATCGGACGGCTGACCTTGAGATTCCGAGGGTCGCGTCCGGTTCGAGGACTGCCTTTCGCCAAAAGAATCGCGGAAACGTCGAACTCCATTCTCGATAAAGTGGACCACCTTCGAGCCTCGCGCGAAACTCGGAGACCTCGCCGTCGAAAGAGGGAGAGACCCGCCTGCTTGGAAATCGAACGACTCGAGGCTGTGATCACTACCAGCTACGTGTCTATCACGCACCGGTAACTCCCGCGCGGATATATCGCGAGCACTTCGAACCTCGCCGCCTGAATACCATTGCAATCATTTCGCGAGACATGCCCAAGCGCTATTATTCGCGGGCAAACGTGCGTACGCACGTATATTTATGTGCATGCGAAATTATTTTATCGACAGCGACCGAGCAAAAAGAAAAAAAAAAAAAATCGTCGCCGCTGTTGCGAATCAAACTCGCCGACGATCGTTAAAGGACCTTGGAAACGGGAACGAGATTTTATTGAGAGAAACGCGCGTTAGCGTCATAGACTCGGTATGCAAATACGGTAAAATGAAAGCCTCCATTTTATTTTTGTTTACACAATAATTCAGCATTTCATTTTTATATAAAAAAAAAGAAAATACGTATTTTGTCTTTTTTTTTAATATGACGAATATCACTTCGAAAATATGACCATATCTGTTGTGCATCAGACGAACACTTTGTCTTTGCAGAGATTCATTTTTTTTTTTTTTTACTTTTCTGGGGATGCATATATTTTTTTTTATCTCTGTACACAAAATTCCATAAATTTCGAAACTCGCGCGTGTCATCGTGACGTAATGGATGAATGCGTACCTGCACGTAACAGTGTTTAACCCGGTTACCTGCGCTGCCAGCGTGAGATAACATCGTGAATGACCCGCAGGTCTCTCACGAGCGCATGCGTCTTCGAAGATAATAGCCCGATTATAGTGCGTGTGTATTATGCTCGCACGAAGATTATTTATTTTTTTTTAACGATAACGACGCGTAAGTACCTGGGAGGGAGAATAAATTTAACCAACGAGTAACATCCGATGAAGATCGGACGGCCCTAAGGACACAGCATCCGGCCGTCTGTAACGCCGAACACTTATACGGCATAGAAGTAATCGTATGCATAATACAACTGTTAATAGACTTTGAATCGCGTTTTCTATACGTTGGGCAAAAAAAAAAAAAAAAAATGAAGATTATAAAATGTTGTTAGAAACGTTAGAAACGTGTAGGATAATTTAGGCCCATTCAATTATGTACATTAATGCGAGTGTCTTGTGTGCGTGAGTGAGTGGTGCGGAGATCGAGAATATTGAAAACAGTTACATAAGTCATAACACAAATTTTTATTTTTATTGTTGTCTAATTATTATGTATAAAACCTCTCGTTCAGTTTGAAAATATATCACGGAAAAAGTTTGTTTCACGTGTGAAAAAAAAAAAAAATCGAAACGCGTTTTATCACTCGGAAGCGCCGGAGCCACCGGCGGTGCGGGCTGACTAGAGAAACTTTCGTTGCTATTATTCAGCTCGAGCGTTTCCGAGCTCCGTGGATGTACATCGAGGCGAGCCGAACGATAATAGGTGCGAAAGTTTTCCATGGCCATTGGTCTGTGTGCACTAGGAATAATATTCAAACGCACTTGCTGCGCTGCGCGCGCAGCTGGAGACTCTCGCTCTCACCTCGTCTTCCCCGTCGCGCGCGGAACGACCGGCTCGTCCGAACGTCCGGTTCATCGACATTTTTCCATCGTTTCCGCAATTAGTCTCCGTACATAAAATCGCAAAAAAAATATAGCGACAAAATTTTCAGTTTTAGAGGCGAAGTTTGAAATTAAAAATAATCCACCGCCTTGATAAAAAATGGGACCAATATCCGAGAATGTTTATCTGGCATTCTTCATATTTAATTAACGATATTTGCTTTTAATTGAAATCTCCCCCAATACTAAATATAAATACAAAATATAGCGTGATCAATCAACGTTAAACCTCCAATGAAAATTGGAGGTTAAACGTTTAAAAAAAACCTTTAAATTTTGATCGTATCCAACTCTAGAAACATCAAACTGAAGTAATTCACTCAGAACTTTCGATATCTTCAATACTTAATTTAATTGCTGTTCTATAAATAAAAATTTGCGATCGTAATAATAATGGTAGTCGATTGGGTCTAGAGAAGCATAGAGGGACCGCCCGAAGCATGCCTTAGTATATTTTATGTTGTCTAAATGAACCACAGAAAAACCTCAATTACCTCCGTCAATTGATTCAAATGCCAAACTAACGCGAAAACGGTTTTACTGGCCATATCACCCGGAAATTGTCCGGAAATCTTATAATTTGCGATGCAATCATATTGTATCGGTACAAAAACAACATGAAAACGGCAGCGTCATTCGTTTGTTACGGTAAAAGATGTTACGGCTAGCCATATCACCGCGACTTACCCTATACGAAGCTTTTCAGAGCCCCGGATTTCTTGATTAATATTCACTTTCGCGTCCCCTTGAAGTATGTAGAAAATTACTGAATTGCTTATTGCAAAGTCGTCGTATTGAGGCGCGAAGTGTGCGCGGTACGCGATGCGTTCGTCAATCGAACAATAGAGATGTCAGCTTGAAAAACAACGGAGAAGCGATATTGAATCGGACAGACGTGATGTGTAGACTGCACGGTGGTAAAACCACGTGTACGAGAGATCTATCCATCCTGTGAATACGGACAAGTAACGAGAATGAACGTCGGGGCTCGCGTGGCTGAGTGCCGGAAACCGCATGTGCGAGAAAATTCCGTGAAGTAAATGAGAGGCAATATCGTATAACTCATGCGGTCGCCCCGATGGCTAAATTGACGACGAGTGCTTTTAACTTGCGGGCGCAACGTAACGGAGAATGCGCATAGTCATTAATTTATCTGGACAGAAGAGAGAAGAAGAGTGGAGTCGCGTTGCGACCGTAATCAATTGGTTGTTTCTCTTCGACACACGTCCCTACTCGTATAATGTACGAGCATCTTAAAATTTATTATTCGATGAAATAAATAAGAGAGCTTTCTCTACAACGAACAAGCGGCCAAACGCACAAACCGACAGATTTTTTCGTGTTCAGAGTAATTATTTTGCTGTTAACTGAAATTACTTCATTGCACGCAATTGCAATCAGTTGGAGGATAATAACCAGAATGCTTGAAGTGACGAAGGGCGTTGCAGGGCAATGGCCGAGATCATCGCGCTACCGGATCCTCGTGTCTTACGAAGTGAGATAAGAAAATTTGTCGGAGCCGCGAAGCTATTGCGAAGCAGACAATGGATTGACTGCAATAATTCGAGCACCAGCCTCATTATATCGGCTTCTTTGCAGCGATCCGAACAGCAGTAATATAAATCACCAACTTCCTTGCACTGCACACGCCGCAATAATAACCCAAGGTATACAATCTACAACATCGGGACTACACCGTGCTGTCCTGCGGCCAGTGATCGCTCATATTTCAGTACCGCGATAACGTCTGACGGATTGAGCGTACTTAGAAACTCATTGCACAATAATTTGGACGACGTTTTTTTTTTATCACGACTCGCGAGAAGGCGGAGGTAACAGGCGGATTTTTTTCCAGGATGGAATGTATCGAGTGACCCGCATTACCCTCGAGTCCCCTTCCAACTCATGAAATCATAAGTTAGCTGCGTTTCGAAATAAATTTCATGTAAAAAAAAATTGTTTACTGTTGTTTAAACGTGCGTATAGCACAGATTGATGCCAATTACAAATTTCTCAAAGGAAATCGTCAGTACTCATCACTGTGTACATTATGCACATTGGGTTTTCATTTCTTAAATGTATATATATTTAATTGATCTACGACGATCGAAGTGCACCTGAATTGCGCTGCTGCCATGACCGTTGGGAATAACGATAACGGTTCTGCATATCTCATAATCTCCGGTATTCATTGAATAAAATACAAACTACATGTATATTGATAATTAGGTAGATAGGCAGCTCTCGTGATGTCTAGTGTAATATATATATATATTTTTTTTTTTTTGGTCTTGACCCCCTTTCATCCTCGGCGTTCGACGGGCTGTACCTCCTCAACGATAAAATTTCTTGCGCTTGTAATTACGCGCACGTGAGTCAGGGTATGCGTGTTTTTGTTCCGAGCACCTACAAATATACGAGTTCTATGCTCGTGGAGCCCAGTGCGTTAATATTTTCATACGCCTTTTCAGCCACTAAGCGAAGCACTTAGTCAGTGAAGGCTGGGAATGAAAAGCGTTCTTGTTTGACATTCATTATAATTCGGCTTAACACCTGCGTCTCTTATAGCCGCATGACACAAAAATTGAATAAATCTCAAAATGTCGACGCCTTCAATCGGCGTTTTTTTTTTTTTTTTTTTTCTGGAAATTCCATTCCGTACGCCGTAATCTCGGCAGGACGGGTTGCATTGCATACGGAATGGATTTCGAGATTATTAAATTTCATTCCATAAGCTATAATTTCGGAATTCTGCTTTCATAACGTGTAGCATGGATTTCGAAATTCCGAAACTCCATTTCATATCGTGTTATTCCAAAATTATAACATATAAAATGGAATGGTTTTTTTTTTTTTTTTTTTTTTTTTAAGGAATATTTAGCGACGTATGTCGATTTGAGAATTTCGGTTTGTTAGCGTACAAACGGATTACGAAAGAAAAAAAATTTCGAGATAACGAAGTAAAATCACCGCCATTGTTTTCAAGTGGCATATTTCCCAACCAATTTCATTAAAGACGGAATGAAAAACATTTTTTTTTAGATTTTTACAAAAAAAAAAAAAAAAAATAAGGGTAAGCCCAACGTTCGTTATGAACGATATTAATAAGTCGAAAGTATTTAATTGGACAGAAGAAGAAGAGCATTCGATTATTTCGTCGGTTTCTTCGGTGGAATGCGCATCAACCACAGAAGACATCCGTAGAAAATTTCCGAAGAACAATTCTACTACTAAAATTCTATTACTTATTGTGTATCTACTACTTACGAATCCACTTCTTCTTCCTTTGACTTTTTGAGTGGACTCGCTTACGTATCCACTGCTGTCGGTTTTCTGCTTCTTCTCCTCCACCTTCGTGGCTATCGCCCTCTGTTAAGAGCAAGTGCCACATATCAAGCTTTTCAAGGATTTTTTTTTGTGCAAAACCGATTGGCGGTAAGATGTCGTGCGTTCGCTTCCACGGTGTAAATTCTTCACGTTCAGATGTCGCGGTGTGCTCTTTTTCAGTGTTCATTGAATATACCGCCGGGCACTTGCATGTAAACCTTTATAAATATCATCTCCATGATCACCTCAGTAGACCGCGTTATCCGTGAAAGATGCAACTGCTCCGGAGTAGTGTGCGTAGTGTTTGGTATACTTAGGTTAGAATAGATGTTTTGATATTTTAGAAAAAAAAAAAAAACATATCTATACATCATAACCCAATATCGTTTTGTCATGTGATCGTTGTGGGGATTTTTATCGAAAAAAAATCTTTGAACAGAATCGTGAAAACAGAAAAAAAATAATCGGGATTCAGTGGACGGTTGGTGTCGCGCGCGTAAACACAACCTAAGTAATCATCACAATTAAATACTTTAATTTTCGACGGTGTTGATATTACAGTATTTTTCTTTTTATTTTCTTTCTTTTTTTTGTTTGGTCGCGTATTTCACGTGCGGCGCCGATATTCGTTAGTGAAATTATCGTCGAAAAATTGACGCGAATTCCGAGCGTACATAAATATATCGTTAACCGTGTGAAAAATCAACAACGTGCGGCTCTCTTCGAAATGGCGAGCGGCGAGACAGGCATAACCCATTCGTCCGGCGAGTCGAGGGACTGGAGGAAAGATTTAATTTCACAACTTCGCGATAGGAATAGAATGCAAACGAACTGCTTCGGGGATCTCATAAGTTTGCGTGAGTTTACATTTATTTTCGCCCCGATGAGTTAATCCATTTTTTTCTAGGATGAAAAATTCTGTGAGTAACTATATTTTCTTAACGAAATTTCGAGTTTACATTTGTTTTCAACCAAGCACGTTGATCCATTTTTCTAATCAATATCGTCGAGCTTGCGTTTCGTTCGATCCACCACTGAAATCTCGTCTTCGAAATATAATTGATATAATGAAAAAATTATTTCAAATGTCAATCGAGTTTCTAAACAATTTGGCTTTCCTCAATTCTTCCTCTCGTTCGTCCCATCGGCGAATCGCACAATTTGTTTTTTCTTGCTACACCGAGACCCTTCGGCTGTGATCCGTCACTGAAATCTCATCTTTAAAATATATTTGATACATCAAAAATTTGTTTCAAACTTCAAAAGAATTTCTAGACAATTTGTTGTTTTTTTCCAATTCTTCCGTTCGTCCGTCCGATTAGCGAAGCATAGAATTTGTTTTTTCTTGCTATGTTGAGGTCTTCATGCTATGAGGAGATTGCTCGCTCGCTCAGGATGTATCAACCAAGAAAGATTGCGACGTTTCGTTGTCAACTGACAAAAATAAACCTAAAAGGCCCTTTATATTCGTAGAGATCAAGTTACTAAGAGTTAAGAATGTGTAGAACCGTATCTTAATATTATCTTAAAGGAATGAAAAAGTTTATAAAATTGTTTTCCTTTGTAACGCCTCTTTGATTTTTCAGACAATCGATTGTTCGACCAAGCCAACACGTTGAGAGGAGAAAACTTGCAGCTATCGGTGGCCAACGAAAAGTTGAGATGCGAAATGTTGGAGGTTCGGGCCAGTGGCGGTAATGTTGGAGGTTCGGGCTCCAACGCTGCATTGGAAGCAAGATTACTCACTCAGGCTGAGGAACTAACGACGCTGCACAGAAAAAGGGGAGAATATGCCCAACAGATCGTAGATGTTAACAACAAGTTGCAAGAGACTATGAAAGAGCTGCAAAACAAGGAAGTCAGGTACGCTGTAGAGGCAAAAGAATGAAGCTGCCGCTACCTGCGCATCCTCCTTCAAGCTTAACATTGTCATTCTTGCCTCTCGTGAATGTCCTGACCCATTTTTTTTGTGACATGGGACTACCTTGCAAAAAAAAAAGAATTATTTAATGCTATGTTTATTTAATTTTTTTTGGGAACACTCGTAACTATTAATTTTAAATATGCTCGATGGCCAGTTTTATTTTCATTTTTTTTTATCGCTTGATAGCTAATTCAAAACGTTATGAATAAATTTATATTTATCCTAAGGATATTGTTTTAATGACAATACATACAACCATCAAACTCAATTCCTGACACTCACATTCCCATATCACCTCACGAATGTGGCCGGAAATGGTTGCAGGATTTTTTTTTATTTTTACAGAATTGTGAATACGAAGACGATTACTTTTTAGATCTATATTTTGTAATTTTCTTGAATAAGCGTTCGCATAAATCTGAAAGAGTTTGGCGAAAGCTAAAAGACTTCGTGTTTATACTATTTTCAAGCCAAAGCGTTATTCTCCGTCGTGTTTTTTAGTGGAGATAACGCGATTTGAGATTTTGTTTTTTTTTCAATATCTCGGAGCTTCGGTCGACGATCGCCCTTTCGGAATGTGGCGATTGCTTGAAAATTGAATTTGACTTTGAATCATCATTGACATGGCGAGTTTACGTTACGGCCATTCAAATTATAAATCGTTCGGCCACCGATATCAACAACTTAATGAATGTTAATAATAATGATAAAATGTTGTACACAGTCTCGCAGAGAGTTTAGACCTGAACGCCCGACTGCGCTCAGATCTGACGAGGTACGTGAGCAAGGAGCAAGAACTCGAGGGTGTTAATCAAATGCTCAGAGACGAATATCAAGCTCTGCAACTTGCATTCGCTGCACTGGAAGAGAAACTTAGAAAGGCTCAGGTATGCGGGTCAATGTAACTGGCTCGACGACCGCGAAGATTGCAAAATTTTCATGCATGTCGGATGTTCCAGCCATTGACACGGCGCGCAAAATATCCGTCTTGAGGGAGCAATAGCGAAAAATATTTTCTCACGATTAACGGAAAAATAAGGAAAGTTCAACAAAAAGGAATGCAGCTTTGCGATATTTTTAAAAATGTCACGATTGCAAAGCTCCCAGGAGATCGCGAAGTTAATGGGTGGGACATCCATGCAGATTGTATGCAATTTTTGTCTGGTCGGACAATTGTTCGTAATTACTGCAAAATTAATGGATTCGCAAAAATTTTGTAGGAGGAGAATCGTCAGCTGGTGGAACGTTTAATAAAGTACAAAGCAAAAGACGCCGATAAGATGAACGAAGAAAACGACAATTTCTTGAAGTAAGTATAGAGCTATACGGATTTCTGTTTTTATGCGCTTTAACGAAAAAATATGATTTTTTGTTTTTTTTTTTTCAAGGGAACTTAGGAATCTTTGCATCGATCAGGCTCTCGGTTATTAAAAACGGGTTGATAGACAACGAATCAATGCAGAAATAATTTTGTCCTGTTGGTCGGAGCAATTTAAATCCTGCTTTTCTTTCTCCTATAGACCGTTCCGACTCTATTACAGACCACAACGCTGTTTCGTTTGGATTTGGGTAGCTCAACTTAGAAATCTCCTATCTCAGCGATATTTTTAAATAAATGATTTCGACCGAATTGAACTTTTGATCGGAAATACATACATAAAGCGCTCTTTATTATTACCGTTCGACGCATATACATACATATTGAAGTTACACCGTAAATCAGGACAAAATTATTACGTATTTGATTGATCGATGAATCGTTTACTGATTGTTTCGTAAATCGCTCAGTTTCACTGGAGCGAGGATTCCTGGTCCCCTTAATCCTTTGGAGCATAATAGTATTCATTTACGCTTTGTATTACCGAATCTTTTAAACGGCTTAACCCTTCACGTATGGGGGACTTTTTGCCGGGAGCAAACAATGCCTTCTTTTAAGCACAAAAACAAAACAAAAAACACTTCAAGGTACGTCTGTGAATTTTTCCAAATTTTTTTTAGCACATCAACATGTTATTCGTTTCGTTCGAAGGTTGCATCTTGGCAAATTGTTGGTTCTCGTTGAACAAGCATCCCGTACGTGAAGGTTTAACTTCTCAATGCTGAATTTTTTTTACTTGTAAGAGCATGTGAAATTCCTTCCCTCGGTCTCATCCCGTGCCCAGTTGGTATCAAAAACTGTCACAAACTTTTTTCACAGATGCTAACGTTCAAAAGAAAAGTGTCATCGAAAAGTGACATGTAATTCGTCTTCGATTACAGTTTTCTTTGCTGTTCTTTTCACCATTTGTGAAAAAAATCGATTATAGTTTTTTTTACCGACCGTGGTATTTTACCTGCTCTTAAAAGATGTTGCATCTAGACTGTATAGTGCCGCACAGGAGTCAGTTGCTAAAAATATTTGACATTCACGACATCGTATAATAAACAAGTCATCGAGCTTTTCGTCGCTTTTAATATTACTTGTTCGTATTCTCATTTTTTAAATATTTATTTGTTGTAATCAGAGCAATAGCAGCGCAAAAATTGTACATACGACTAGCCTTTACCTAAATGTACTACTAACACCTCGTGCATCTGTCTACTTGTTTCCGGTAATGTCTTTCGTAGCTAGATCAGAATTATGTTTTGCCAATGGTTGCTCCTCTCGTAGTGTTGGTTTCTTTTTATCTTCAATTTTAGTATCTCCATCGAACTCTTGCATGATATTCGGTTATGAGCAAACTACGGAGGTTCAGCCTTTTTTCTAGAGTTTCATATACGCCATTCCTACATACGATTGGCCTCTGCTTCGGGAATGAATGAAGTTTTTCATTTTTTAAATCCCATTGCAAAATGTTTTGTTCATTTCCAATGAAAAAGGATTACATTGGAAACAATTTTTACCGACGTTTCGATTAATCGATTACCCGATTAATTTCGTAATGATCGATCGAGCGATACCAACGATCGTAGCGCCAGTCGCGGCGCTTCGATCTGTTGTATACATTGAAAATAAATAATTAACGCGTACCCGTGATATGTTTTAAGAATTTATTACTAGGCACCGTTTCTCGAGACGTCACGGTAACTCGCAGGACATTAGATCTTTATCCTATTCCTTGCGAATTATCGTTTCTTCCTTTCAAATTACACAGTAAAAAAATATTTTTTCAAAAATACTGAACGGTAATGGAAGCTTTTTTACATAAACTGTTTCTGAAATTTTAAGCAGTCGTGCGATGCAAATTTACAATAACATTTTTATTTTTGATGAATATTTAATACATTTTAGGCAAAAGATTTGTAATTGTTATATTTTAAGTTAAATTATCATATTGAGCCACAACGAGACAGTTGTATTTTGGCTATACATATTTTCAACGTACAGTTGACAATTGGGTCAATACAAAAGTGTCATTCTACGCGTAACAGGAATACGTTCTACGACGAATTACTTTTGTCCCAGATCGAAGCCTTTTCAGAAAAAAATACAAAAACTATATTTTTTTACCGATCGATGCACATTTAACTTTACGGTGATGTGAAATACCGCGGTCGGTAACAAAACGTTTAAATGTTGGTGGTCTTCGAATGTGAAGACCGTACACATTTAAGGAAAAAGCAAATTGTCATCGTATGGAACTATTGATTCTGTGCGCGCTGTCGATGTGCTTTAGCCTTTGATTTCTGCGATCTTCGAATGGGATTCATAAGTTTTCCTTACTGACCGGACACGGGTCGGGTAGGCAGGAGGGTGTTCGCACCACCTGGTGTAGATAGATACGAATAGTAAGTAAGTTAAATCTTTAATGGTAACTGCCTTACTCTTGCAGGGTTTTATCCTTCGGTAAACGCGATACTGCTCGGTCGGCAGTGCCTTCACCGGAAGATGACGTTACAGTTGTTCATGATAAAACAGTTACCTATCGAGGGAAAAGCGAATTATTGATGATACGGGAGGAATTTTTATCCGGCAGCGTTTAATAAGATAGCAATCAAAAAATTTACCTCGCGCGGAAAAAACTGTTTCACCATTGGAGAAATTCGAGTTCACGTTGTGGAAGCCTGATTATGAAACTGAAAAAAGCCTTATGATGAACATAAAAATTGATAAGGCGAATACCGCCAATCCTGAGCATTTTTATAATTATCTCTCATACGAATATACAACGGAACAACTATTGGCTAAGAGATGCGAAAAAACGCATCGGAGCGAACTCAATACCACAAAAAAAAGTTAGATCAGTGGTATAAAAAATGTATATATATTTAACCCTACAACTCATGTATAATTTTTTTACCTTCTAACTCCTGACTGGAGTAGATATCTACCTCACGAGTTTATTTTGTGTACAATATAGGGTAAACGTGGTGAATATGGACCAGCCCGATTAACACGTAAATCAATGAAATATGGACCGGTCCATATTCCCCACTTTTACCCTAGGGAAAAACCGAAATCTGGTAAAATAAAAAAAAAAACTGAATGAAAACGCAAAACAAAATTGTTTTGCATAGCTTTTGATATTTATTTTTCTTAAAACATTATAGGTAATTAAACATAATGATAATAATTATTTTTAAAATATACAAATTATAAAAAATAAGATGGCTACTACATACGTCCAAATTACATAATAATAAGTTACATTTGACAGTTCTGATAAAAAAAATAATTATTTACACAAAACATTAATGGGAACTCCAGAGTGGGGTAGACTTCTACCCCAAGCGAGCTGTGTTATTGTCGTATACAAAAACCAGCTAGCAACTGAGGCTACTACTGGCCAGCACACATCATCAGATAGTTGAACTAAATGATCATTGAAGTCCCGAGTCGATAATGTCAATTTCAACTTTAGGAGTGTAGTTTGAATATCGTCTGAGGTGGTTTTCTACCCCGCACATGAGTTCTAGTGTTAAAAAACAATAAAAATAAATGTCCCACTTGCGAGTGAGCGGACATTCGACCACACGTAAGATTTGTGTTTCCTCATCTCTACCCTACATTATAGTGTCTATAGTATTAGAAGCATGTCAAGGAGGCACACAACAACATACACATTAGCAAAAAAAAACAGCTTGTTCATGGATGTATACGAATGTTCCCAAACTTTACAAAAAGTGTAACATCTTTGAAATAAAAAATAAAATGTCGTTTTATCCGATATATCTCCATGGACTTGCAACACTAGTCACTTCACGCTGCTTGACATTTTCGTTTCAGCGAGACTATTACCAGCCCGACAGCCTTTTTGATGCATACCATATCAAAGTTTGGGTAAGTGATATATTCGAAAGTGAAGGGGAAAAAAGAGAGAAAGAGAGAGAGAGAGGGAGAGAGAGAAATTTAAACGAACAAACAATCAACGTTATGAAAAACGTTGCGCTTACTGGTGAACGAGCTTTTGGGCTGGTAGCGATCGCACCTTTCTTTCTTCCTTTCGTTTCATAGGTTCTCTTAATTGTTTTTGTACGCCTCGCATTAATTAACCGCATCCCCGCTTTCTCCTTACAGATTATTTTATTACCACGACACTTGCGCTCTAATGCATTAATCACACAATTTGTGCAGGAATTTTAACATTTCGTTTGATTGTATAGCTACGATCGAGGCAGGATCTACAAAAATTTACAAGGTCGATTTCATCCCCATTGGCTTATTTTTCGTCGGTATTATTTAAAACCGTTTTAATTTATGCGTCCGAACACAATTGTTCCGTCGCGGAATAATCTGTGGATTGGATACAATAGATTGTACAGCGCGCACACCTGGTCTCCAAGACAAAGTGTATCGGATAAATGGAGTTTCTCATCATTGAAGAAAACAAATGCGTCTATAATTCTATATTTACAATTCGACAATAGCGAGATTTTTTGGCAATTTGATCTAGATTTTTTTTTCAACATAAAAACATCGCGCTTGATTAGTTATTAACCGATTCGACTAAAAGCTTGTACCCCTATTAATTATCGATTTCATTTATCGAGATGACTGCTCCCGTTAAAAAAAATTGATTAATCGAATAATCTTTCCCAATTGGTAGGGTGTGTGTAACTATCGAAGGAAATTAACGATTTTTCGAAGCTATGACTTTGATCGAGGTGCTTAGCCGACCGATCGAGTGTGCATGTAAAAAAAGAAAATTACCGCATCTTATCAGAGATCATTAACAACCATTGGCAGGACGTTGATGTAATTATCGCTGAATTTTGAAAATACATTGTTCGGTAGTCGAATGAATTTACTGAGAGAAAAAAATTCTTTTTATTACAGAAAGAGGCAAGCCAAGGTACAAAAGGACTTGGAGGATGCGGCGAGAGACACCCGAACGGTCAGTCCGGATCGGACGAGTTTGAAGGAAGGAGTCGTTGGTCTGCCTACCTCAGTCCCGGCTAACGTCTGCGTCAAATTTGTACGTTGATTAACTACACATGAAAAAAACAGCTTGTCTCATAAAAAAATTCGCCCACCAACGCGTCATCTGGCTTAATCTCTACGTCTATCGAATCTACAAAAAATCATCGCATATTTTCGTACAAAAATTTACGCCGATTCGGCAATTCGACACTATAATCTTTCGACAGCTGCACGCTTCACTAAACTCATCGGTAAAACAAACTTTTTCGTTTTTTTAATTTTCTCACCAATTCCAAACTCGACGAATTAATTACGGTGCGACGGTTGGAAAATCAACGTGTATGCAGAATATTATTACGTGTAGTTCTTACGAAGTTCTTACGAACTTTTATTAGTTATTAAAAAGTGGTTCAGTTTTACTTTTAACGTTTACGTCGTTATGTTGCGTTGAATTAAATGTGAAGATAGTTGTATGCTTCGATGAAATGACATAAGCGGTGCGTTGAAGAACTAATGAAAAAGGGGGCGAGAAAGAGTGAAAGAAAGGAGTGAGAGAAAGCGTGAGTGAGAGAGACAGCCATGGAATTATTGAGAAATGAAGAAAATAAATGGTTTAAGCTATATCGAAGAGTTCTTATACCATAGTTCCGAAAGTGTAGCAAATATGTTTTGACTTAAAGTAGATCGATAGTGTAGAGTAGGCACAGATGCGTGAATAAAAATTGTTAACAATTGTTGATAATTGTTGACAATTTGCAAATTTATCGTCAACAATGAACTATAAACTAAGTACTTAAATATTTCATCCATATTAAAAGCTCGAACAAAAAAGACATCCGTCGACACTAAATTAACCCTCCACTAGTAATGTGAAATCGTGCCACGTGTAGTTTATACGACGACCGTGCCTCGAAAGACTCACGTTGCCTGCCGAGGGTTAATACAATAATTCTTCACGTTAATTTCTTTGTGTGCATGATATTCGCAAATGCTGAAAAACTAAATAACGAGTGTGGTATTTTTCTTCTTCTCTTGTTTTCTTCGTGATAAAAAGCCGGTTAATACCAAATTGTGTAAGAAGATCGGTTCATGTAAAAATGATCAAATTTCAATATTGAACAACTGCGCATGCGCATTGACTTGAGGTAAAAAGATCTCAAGAACTCATAAAACTCACGGTAAACTGATTCGTAGAAATTGTAAGGTTCGAGTTGTAATTGCTCGAACATCGTAAATTCAAAAGAAGCAAAAACAAAGATTGGATTTGAAATAGCGCGACCGAACTCGAATGAATTATTGTAAAAAAACTGTTCATATGTACATGAATACTGTCACGCATGCGCGCATGCACATTGTGGTGCATGCATTTTTCGGAATATCACTGTAAGCTACATGTGTCTGATGTGAAACCTTGCAGAATGCGCACGACGGAGAGGTGAGCGCCGTTAAGTGGTCACCGGTCGACAGGATTCTCGCCACCGGCGGTGCCGACAGAAAGGTCAAGCTGTGGGACATATCGAAAGGTAATTAGCAAGTTCCGATCAGCATAAAACATTTCTTCGTGGCTCGTTCTCTCCTTCGACCGTTTGAAGGTATTTCTTCCACCGCGGTAGAATTACCGGTTCTGGAAGCTCGTTTTCTTTTCGAAACTGCAAAGGTTGCCCATAACTCATATTCATCCCGGAAATGTCATCCATAAGAGTGCGTGAAGTATCGCCGTCGGTAACAAAACCTGCAATGAATGTCGTTTTGAGACCGCATGTATTTAAGGAAATAAAAAATTGTCGTTCATCGTGCAATTAATAGACGCAGTGAATGACATTTTTTACTTTTCCTCAGATCTCCGCAGTTTCGAAACGACATGAATTGGAGTCTTCGCTACCAACCAAAGTGAAGCGGACTCAATCGGCATCAAAAACTGTAATAAATGTTTTTTAATAGTGTGCATTTTTCTCAGAATAATTGTAAATTCGAGCCGGATGCGCACAGCTAATTTCACATCCGGCGCGAATTCGCATTTTTGCAAAAAAAAAAAAAAAATAGCTCCATTGAAAAAAGTTTGCTGGAAGATTGTAGCTGAATCTCAAACAAACACCCTGGCGTCTTAGTGTCCGACAACTTTTCTCTCGATGTCACCGATCGTCGAAAATTAAAAAAAAAAACAACATGTAATCACGTATCGACACGTACGTAAAATGTTTACCGAGCATTCGAATTGAAAAAAATAACACACAAATACGTATATGAAAAGAAAGAAAAAGTAAAATATCGACAATTTTGCCACTTTCGCATGAACGCACTTTCTCACCGTGTGGAAAGAGCACACGAACCGTGCGATGGGTCCCGCGGAATACTCGTTTTATAAACGCGTCGCAAACACGAGAATCGCGTGCAGCGAGCTAGGAAAGACCAGCCGAGCGAAGGGACTTTGGTGCTCTTGTTATATTATTCAGATTCGCGCTTGGGGTAAGAGACAGCAACAGCGTGAATTATAGCGCCGGTACGCAACGCCCAACGTTGTCGTTCTCTCGTTACAAGGATAGGCGACAAGTATTTACCTCGCGGCAAACCGCGTACTGTGTCCTTTCGAGCTACCGGAGCGATCGTTCCTCGTCTTTTTCTATCTTCGTAAAAAAAAAAAAAAAAAACATAAAATAAAAATTATTTTATCATTCTCTTTCTGCTCCCCTTACGTTCCTCCACGTCTCATTCTATTTGCGACCTCAGCGAGTTTATATCGCCGTCTCATTAACAAAGTTGCTTCTTGAGTATTGCTTTAACAAAAGACACAAATAAAGTGCAATGCACAATCGTTCGAGTGCACACGATTCGAACGGTCGCTCGTCGAGAGTGTTTATTTCTTCTTACATCGGAACAACCGAGGAATGGCCACGCGGTACGGAGAATCGTTCACGCGTACAGTTTACCGCCGTTCTTATGCAGATCCGAACAGCACCCTTTGCTACAGCGTCCCGCTGAGGTGTAGTGTGTTATTCAAACTACTGGCTATGTATTCTCTCCGTGCCCTATTATCTCTGATATTGAAAAGCTTTGACCAAACGAATGCTGTTTACAAATCACCACGAGCTTCGAACTTGTGCTGGGAGTAGAATAATTGTTATATTCGTGATTAGCGGGAAAAAATACGTGGAATATAGCCTTGAAACAAAAAAAAAATCGATTGAACAATGATTTTTCAATTTTTAAAGCACTTTTGAAAAAACGTCGATTTTCGTGATATTCAAAGGTCGATATCTCGGCTCCCAATGGAGCTGGGGAAAATCCGAGGTGCTCGTCATGTTGTACGGGAAAAAATACACAAGATAGGACCCTCTCCGAAGTTTTGGAATCGTTATATCGTGCCGTTTGAGGACGTTGAAAAACGCGAAAAATGGACTCAAAAGGGGGGACTCAAAGGGGCCTTGGAATTTTTTGACCCCATTTTTATTTTATTTTTCTAATATTACCTGCAACGTATTCCGAAGTATTTTTGCCCGTTAAACACGAATTAATCATACAATATACAATATATTGTGTATAAAAATATACAATATATATGTTTTGATAGTTCTATATTTTTACCAGGTGCATGAAGATAGGAATAATGTACGTTATGCCAATCCTTGAAAAAGCCTTTAGAAAATGGATTGAAGTTTTTGTTGCCGACTGAGCGTTTCACGTCACGTTAACCTCCGAGGTAAACCGTACTCACGTTGAGTCCCTTGTACAGTTTTCGGCGTGTAAAGTTTCTTGGTGAACAGTTTTTGCGTCGAGTTATCATTGTGTCGACTTTTTCAGTGTTCATTTAATATACTGCCCCGCGGTATATCGTGAAATTACATAGAAGCATGTAAAGTAATAAGGCACGAGAAATATCGACTGGCAAACGAGTCAACGCAATCCGAAGTAAATGCCAAGAACATGGACTTCCTTCCCTGCCTGAGTCTTCGTCGAAGTAATTTCAATCTCTTCAAAGAGCAGTTTCTTAGGAGCAATTAAAAAGCTGTCCGCTTTTTTCGCAAATTATTTTTAACGAAGCTGTTGCACGCCAAAGTAAAATAAAAATAAAAAATACCCTGTTAGGTCGGAGACTTTCAAAGGGCTTGTAGTGGATTCAGTAAAAAACTTGAGTAACTTCGAGGGGAGACATTTACAAGTTTGAAAAATTGTAGACATCCGTGTGCTTATGTTTTTTGATACTAGCACTTCATCTCTCGGCACTACTTTTTCATCTTAAAAAAAAGAAAAAAATCATGAGAGAGTGAGAAAAAGCGAGCGGGAGTGAGGCGAGAAAAACCAACGGTGCCATGATTTTTCTTTTTTTTTTTTACATTTAGATGAATTTTAGACGTTCAAAAAAAATTACTCCACTCCGAGGATCTTTTTCGATTCGATATTTTTCTTCGTGTACACATAATAATATACATACATATAGTACGCATATAGTATGTAATACATTATAGGTATACGCAGCAATTACGGAGTCAATTTACGAAATATTATTCGTTGACAAATATAGTTTTTTGGTTCATTGATGATTTTTATCAAAGTTTCGTAAAGAAATCAACAACAAAAAAAATATATATATTAAGAATGAAACCCTGAACGTGGTACGGTTTTTCCGATATGAAATAAAATTTTGTTTACGTGCAAGTTTGCCTAGTTCGTCACGACGGGCAATCGACGTGGTCTTCTAATCAGATCAATGCGACGGAAACCTCGACAGTTATGTCGCGATACACGTAGAATCGTAACTCGATATTGCAGTTACCGGCGCGAGCCGTAGATGCGCTCGGTTTAATTCAAGAGCTTCTCGTCGGCGAGTATCGAACGAAGGCGGGGCTTTCTCGTGAATCGTGATTGCGTTCCGTTCGCTCGGTCGGATCTCTACCTATGTACGGTTCAAGCCGGGGGAGAGCTCCGGGTGTTTCTGTCGCTATACCACGTGTATATACATACTGGTTGGGTCGCTGTCGCGTGGCCAGCACGTCCTCGCAATTAAGCCCGGTGGCGGCATAAATTTAATTAGGCACGGCCCGCCAGGACACCTGGGTCTCGTCGACGCTAATGCCTCCCGCGAACTCGAATCATTGCAGGTGCCTTCGAGAGCAAGGGGATGCTCGTGGGAAGCAACCAGAGTGTCATGTCGGTGGACTTCGACTCGACGGGAACCCTCATCCTCGGTGCGTCGAACGACTTTGCCAGCAGGGTGTGGTCGGTCGGTGACCTTCGTCTCAGGGTGAGTGAATCCAACCGATACTACTCTCGATACATATAGACACATATAGAGACGCGCACACACACATACGTGTTGAGTACATACGCATGTATATACTTCCTGTGTGCAACCCCTCTCGATGCTGATGTTCCATCGCAACCACGATCGACTGAGCCTACTTCCGGTGTGGATATTAGCAAAATATCAATATTATCCAACGTTAATTTACCGTATCGAACGGAGTTAGCCACGAAGGAGCGGTGGATCACTTATCCTTTTCAGTCAAATGAGAAACTTGCATGTCAGTCAATATTTGTTTATTGACGATCGAGTGTCAATTCGTGATTGCAGCTTAGTGGAGACTCGAAAATATTGCCAACGCGTTTGGACTTTGGGAATCTTTGCGACGGTTATAAATTATGGGGCTTGCGCATTTTGGATGGGCTTTTGTAGATTTTTTCTCTGTCGTTTCAGGGTGAGTGATCCAATCGGTACTATTCTCGATACACACACATATATATACATATATATATTGAATACATATAAACATATTATATGCAACGCCTCTCGATGCCGATGACCCGTCGCAACCACGATCGACCGGACCCGATTCCGGTGTAGATATTAGCAAAATATCAATATTATCCGACGTAGCCTTGCCGGATCAAGTTAGCCGCAAACGACCTATGAATCACTTTCCCCTGCGAGGCAAATGACAAACTTCCACGTCAATCAACCCTTGTTTATTCCCGATCGTATGTCAATCGGGAATTACAGCCACTCGGTCACTCGAAATTATTGCCAGCGCGCGAGGGTTTTTCTAAACCTTTGCGACAGATATTAATTATCGGGATTGCGCAGTTCGGACACGCTATTGTACTTTTTCAAATTGGGGTTCATGGACGTATTGTAAAACAATTGAATTACGAATGTCGCCGGTTTTCGCTGGCGCGTTAAAATGTAATCGGTCCCATTTTATTATTCACAAGCGTCTATTAATTGAATTAGAATTGACGAGAATTTTCGCAGTCATTTCCATGAACGAATCCATTCACTGATATTTCGTTCATTAGCGGAGCCGAAACAATGCAATTACAGCTCGCTAGATTTAATTTTGGGGCGTATACAACAGGCGGTGAAATACGAAACGCTACGTCGGGATTTCCTATCGTACGAAAGACGAGAAAAAAATCGGGACAGAAAGGTTCTTCAAAAATTAGAGGAAAAGCTTAGTACAAATCGGCAATACAACGAATCAGGAATCCAACAAATCGGCAATACGACAAAGCGGCAATACAATAAATCACCAATACAACAAATGGGTAATAGAACAAATCGGCAATGCAACTTTCCATTATTTCTATACATTTCGGGTCATGGATTTGCGGAAAGAAACAATTTTACTCAACCATAAAAGCATATGAAATGTCATCGGCCGGTGACAAAAACTGTAACGAATGTCGTTTCGAAATCGATGACATTTGAGGGAAAAGAATACCGTTTTTCATCGCGGAATTCATAGACGCGGTGAACGACAATTTTATTTTTTCCTGGATGTCTGCGATCTCGCTGCAGCGTTCGTTGCAGTTTTTGTCACCGAACGGGCGCGAAGGGGTAGGCCGGGACGTAGTACAACATCACCTTAACGCATGCTTTTAGATGGACGCTAAAGTTCTCCAAATGACTTACCGGTCTAGTGTTGCGTTAAAAGCGCACAGTTTCGAGACCGGCGCAGACGTTCGTTAAATTCTTATTTTTCTCGTGAAATTTGATCGAGCATGCGACACTTCGCGCTCCGCGCGGCGAACGAGGAATCCGCCGTTCGTGCAAACAGTCATTAAATAACTCGCGGTGTGCCCGTCGACGCGTGCTGTGCCACTGTGCGAATGTGGCGGTGAGACGTTAAACTCGCAATGGAATATGAAATTTATCGTCGACCTCGTCAACCTCCCACCCCAGCTTGTCCCCGAGCTGTTACCCTGTTCATCTAAATTCACAGCGCGATCGTAAAACTAATGATGGACTCTTTCGCGGTGGGGTAAAAAAAAAAAAAAGAAAATTCGAAAAATGGGGGCGAGGTTAGCAGCGATCGCCAGGGAGGCGCCGACGAAAGTCAATGGCTACTCTTTTTTGTCACCCTCACAGTGCGTTTGAAACGTCAGAGCAGGATTAACAAATTCAAAAGTATGCGAATTCTCTACGACATCGTTAAGTTCTCGCTATCTATTTTCGGACTCGGTGAAAATACATCAAAATTTCAGATATCAAATGAATATTTTTGGTATGTTTATTTTAATATTTTTCATTTATTTAATTTCTTATATTCACTTTATTTTATATGTTTAGAGCCTTGAAAAACAGATGACTGAAGATATCTGCATGATATCAAATTTCCTCTTTGGCAAGTCTCTGTCAATGCACTGCGTTAGGAAAATAAATAAATTGTTCACTTGCAGAATTTTATTCTCTAAATGAACTTCCCCGACTGAAGGTTCTACGATGCAAAACACTGCGATTGTAACTTCATGAAATTCAGTCTCGTGCGAATACCTTCAGGGTGATAAAAACAGGAGGATGGAAATGATGTGCCGAAGGCTGAGTTTGCCCATTTTTTTTTCAACCACCGATATACGACCCTGCACTCTTTTTTGGCTCCGAACTTTGAGCATACCCGTTGCCGCAAATTTTATCGGTTCGCGTGTCGAACTGGAGAATATCGAAAACCCCAACATTGACGCTATTTCCTTTGCGCAGCACGAATGCAAAGTAAAAAGGGTCGATTAAATCGATTAAAAGTGCTTTCGCGTTCGAGCACGCTTCGACAAATGGATGAAAAAGGAGAACGACGACGTCGCTGACTCGCGGCGTAGTTTGAAAAAAAAATATGAAAAAAAACGAAAAGAAACGGGGAAAAAAGCAGATTTCCATTTGACTTTCCGAGTGCTGAAAGTATCATAACGTCACGACTCCTCGGCTGCCAAGTCACCCGGAATGATTCGATTCTTCGTAGGTGATACGACGGGGGTCGAAAGTTTGTTCCAGTTACGTTTTCCTCCCCCCTCCCCTCCCCTCTCCCCGCATACCCCTCCACCCTCGGTATACGCCGCGATACGGTCGGATGAAACGAAAAGTTTCGTCTCTCGCGCCATCTCGCGAATCTCTCTTCTTTTCTTATCGACTGTTCACCTCTTCCCAGTGTAGCTGTTTTTTTCTCGTTTTTCTTATTTTTCCCATCCCTTCTCCGCCCCCTTACCTCCTTGCTCTGTCCATCCTCGTCTCTTATTCCTCTTTCTTCGTCTTATGAAACACTGCACGAGACAAGAAAGCGACCTTTCTTTTCTCCCCCACACAGATTATGCGAGTAAAAGTTTCGCGCATAATTTACTCGCGCGACTCAAACCGCGTAAGTCAAACCCGTCTGGTCTGTACTCCACTTCCCTACTAGCCCCGAAGGTCCAAATAAAAAGGTTTCGGCGTGGCTTCTCGCTCGTTCGCTGAGGAGTTCAAGCTTTCCAATCTGCGGCTCGAACGAAAAAAAAAATATATATATCGAACTTCTATACATGCAGATTTCTTATACGGAGTAAACTCGAAAGACGACATTTCAAGAAATATACGTATACCGTGTCAGCATGAAATGTATGGACCCACCTTTCGATTGAACCGATACAAGTCAAAACATACAGTTCACCCAGAAAAATAATTTATTTCACGGCCACCGTTTATTTAGATGAAGTAAAATATGTATTTGATTTAAATAAATATTTATTTTTATTAAGAAAATAGTTACTTGAATGAATCAAATATTTATTTAAATGAAGTAAATATTTATTTACATCAAATAAATATTTTCTTTCATCTAAATAAACGATGGCCGTCAAATAAATTATTTTTCTGGGTGTTATTTTATTACCAGTCGTACTGAAAATACGTCATTTCCTGTCGAAAAATGAAATTTCAAAATAGGAACTGACGTTTTTTCGGTGTGATCGCACTTCCTGTAAAAAATGAGTTTTTCAGATCGGAAGTAACATTTTTTTGGGTAAATCTCGGATAATCTACATTTTCGATTTATGAATGCTATAGTCCATATCGAGGGTGCGATCCAGCCACGACAACCTGCTAGTATAAAAGTGCTCAACAAATTGAGTGCCTCGTATAATTCGGAGTCACGTTTAATCGAACGCCAGCTAAACGAGTTTCTACTGAAATAAACAAAAAATTGGAACAACATCCGACACTGGCAGTTCCGCTCGAGTCAGTGAAAAATAAAGTAGCATATCCGAACGGACCGAACTGGTCGTTGAAGGTCCTTCGAGGAGGTCGTCGGCTCGGCATTGTGGCGTGGGCGCACGATGACTCGAGAAAATCTCGAAGCTCGATAATTGTCCTCAGGGTTGAAGGGGGTTGAAAAGGGGGAGATCGCGGTAACGGTCGAGGGGAGGTCGGGGCCACGAAGTAAGGAGGGAAGGAAGGAAGGAAGGAAGGAACATTCGACACGGAGTACCGCACGGACATCCGTTTCTGGGAACTTCTTGTTCCTGATGAGATCCGCGATTAGTCCCCTTCTCTGCTTGTACCATGTCGTGGCGCAAGTTCCTTCTTGACTCTCCCCCATTCCCGTTCTCCGTCCACGTTCCAGTTCGTTAAGAATTCGATGGCAGCGGCAGTAGGTTATAGCTTCGACGTCCCAGAACGAGACGTCCCAGGACGCTCGGTCGACGCCGGCTTCGAAGACGATTTTCAATATCATAGTAGTACGTACGAAAGCTCGGAGGGGGGGGGGGGGGGGGCGCCGAATTACGGAAGTGTTATATATACAGTATATATACACGCAGTCACGAGAGGGGGCGTTCGGGCCCGGGTGAATTCACCGGGGGCGCGAGATAGAACGAGGATGAAATTAATTTGAATTCCGTCCAAGTTCAGCGGTGTCTACGGTGAGAGATAGAATGAAAAAGCGAAGCTTTCCGCAGCTGGAAAGCCTATATTCAGCCGTTCCGTCGACGGAAATGGAAACTTAGCCCCGTCGGCAACATAACTCTTTGTTACCTTTCATTACGACGGTGACGGGCGCTGTTGGCCTCCGTCTTCGGATTCGTCGTGCAGCCCTCTTCTCGCGAGTTAGAGCTACACCCGAGAAGGAAGAAAAAGAGGAAGGAAAAAAAGCATCTGCCACGGGGTAAAGAAGCTGAATTTATATTTACTGTCGTTGCATAACGGCTCGGGTAGATTACGCGCGAGGGTGGGTAATTGGGTGGGTTGTACGGACTCGGCTGTCTGCGTGGAAACGCCAGTTTTCCCCCTCCAGCTTCGCGTGATCATCCATTATTCCTCGGGCCACTCTCGCGTACGCGTATACTATACAGTGCTGATAAACAGTATAATGCCCTGTACCGTGTAGACATAACATCGCGTAAACTCAGCTACTCTAGGTTTATCAACGAGTTGCGAGAACTCTTCGGAAGTTACGCAAATTTTCAGCATCATAATTTTATTATCAATTTCGCGTTACATAAGTATTTTTCATTGCGCAACGTACTTCATTAAATAGCGCATTCCGCAGTCTCTGAAATGAAATTCATAACATCCGGGCATTTGCATTTCGTTCGTTACGAGAATTCCGCCAAGATACGCTGTTATAACATGTATTAAATTCGGCATACATTCCGGCTACGATCGAAAGGGTGAGAGGCGAATTTTTCGCTTGATTTCATTGATCATCGAATCAATTGCTATGCGGGTAGAAAAAAAATTATGATTTTCCATGATCTTTTTTTTGCTTCCTCTGAGGAAGCTGTTTTCGTAAAAAAAATATTTGAGATTTTAGTGATTGAGTGCTTAAGATAGTCTAAAACGTCGAGGAATACGATTTTTAGTTAATGTTCGGATATATCGATCAGAAGTTTGATACGCGAATAGATTAACACTGTACAATGTTTTGTACTAAATTTGGCGAAAATTGATCTAACCGTTTAAATTTTATGGGAATTTGAAGCTTTTGATTTTTTTTTCAAGCTGAGAGTAAAATGAGTTATAGTTTTGTAATCAGCGGCGAAGAATGGATGAAAAATTACCTCAAAACGACGGTTTCAATTTTATGAGATATAGAAATTTGTTATGTTACGAAAAAATGAGCGAAGTAATTTGCACATGGCTTTCTCCTCTATTACAATTTTGTGCATGGTTTCCTCTGCGAGAATGCCAACAAAATCCATCACCGAACTTTCTCATAGAGAAAGCTATGCGCAAAATTGCAAAAAATGAGGAAGCAATGAGCAAATTACTTTGCACCTTTTGTCTTTTTTCCACTCGTTCAGAATGTTTATCGTATCTCTAGATTTTCGATAGTTGGACGTTGCACGAAATTTTACACGATCGATGCCCCGTACTTTCATATTCATCATGGACCCACCCTAAATGATAACTATAATAATTATTGGAGGGGCATTTATTTGCAACGGCTAATAATTAATTATGCAATGCGTTACGAGCTGCGGACCGTACCCGACGAGAGATCACGGATAATTGGAAACACACGAAACAATATTTTCGTTCCTTTCTCGCACGATTGGCGCTCGATATTGCAATTTCGCGAGGCTGGAGGGTATGCGTGTTCGATTGATGAGCTAATCGATTTAACTGCTGGCGTACGTACACCAGCTCTATACGTTCCCGGCCAAACCCTCCCGCGAATTGCAGACTCAGCAACCATTGTCATTGCAATTTTAGAGTTTCGATTTGCCATCCGCCATCGCGAACTGCACTCGAATGTTTCCCCGCGTTCTCCGAATACAATTGGAAACGAGCAAAGTTCCGTCGACAAAGCTAACAATGTTTGAACACGGAGAAAAGAAAAAAATGGCATTTTTTCCCCTGATTTTATGGTAGTCGCAAAGTTCGCATCGACAAAGAAGAAGATGGCTTCATTTTCATTTCGAAGATTGGTTGCCAATGGCGCGTAAAATTACTCGGACCGAGAACGGAACTCGTCCTCAAAGGTACACACGAAAATGACCACGAGTGATCGATTCTCGCGTAATTTGGCCGTAAAGTCACGCTCAAAGTGATTCAGCAAATATTGTCATTGCAATTTTAGAGGTTCGATTTGCCATTCGCCATCGCAAACGGCACTCGCGTGTTTCCCCGCGTTCTCCGAATACACTTGAAAAGGAGCAAAGTTCCGTCGACAAAAGCTGACAATGTTGGAACACGGAGAATATAAAAAATTGCATTTTTCCCCCTGTTTTTATGGTACTCGCAAAGTTCGCATCGACAAAGAAGAAGATGGCTTCGTTTTCATTTCGAAGATTGGTTTCCAGTGGTGCGTAAAATTATTCAGTCCAGCGACCGAGCGCGGAACTCGCGCTCAAAGGCACACACGAAAATGACCACTAGTGATCGATTCGCGTGTAATTTGGTCGTAAAGTCGCGCTCAAAGTGGAGCGCGGAATGCGACGTACGGGACCGAAATTAATCGTGCTTAGTACAAAATTGATGAAAATCACGTGGCCATTATGCTGGCCATGCGAAATCGAGATTGCGACGAATAAACCCAAATTCACCATTTCAAGTTCGAGCCCCGGTTTAATTTTGAATACCGAACTAACTTCCACAGTGCACGTGACTCTACTTTCATTGTACTTACCCGTGACCAGATTACATTAATTATCGCATTTCTAAAAACCTCTGTACATTTATATTCCCAAAAAAAAAAAATTTGAAATTCCGAAATTTCCCTGCATGAATTTCAGAAGCACCTCGACCGTTATCGTTATTCCCCCTTCCGGGCATCGCGTCAATCCCGTCAAGGCAACTTATGTACGCTCATGGCTCGGCTAACAGAATTATCGCATAATGAATAAATTAATATGTAATTAATTATACAGTTATTCTCAGGGGGCGTTGCGGTTCGTGTCGGTAATCGAATTTTAAGCCGCATGCCCGAAACCCGGGAGCTTTTGAGCCGATAAAAGCCGCCCCCGTCCTCTTAAATTTCATCCACCGCGCCGCGTTCCTTCGCGTGAGCACACTCTTCTATCGTCATTCCGCAGGCGAGCCTCGATCTTAGCCTTTCTGCCTCTCATCCTACGGGCGGTTACGTTTTTCGGCATAACATCGCTGAGCTTGTCGGCAGGCTGGTCAGCCGCAAGTCAGAGTCAGGCAACAACCGCGGAATCTCGTCTGCGACACCCTGCCGATTTTTATATTTCTCCTGCGGTTTTCGCTCGTATCAGCGAGCCCCTACCGTACTACATCATACACCAGATGTAGCGGGGCTCGTTTGCCAGTGGCGCCAGGAGCCTCTTCGGGGCTGAGGAAACGAGGCGTTAAACGAATATCGATAGTACCGGGCGGCATCAACGCGACAACCGCTCGGGCATAGCCCATGAACCAGAAACGGGTACATGGTCAGAGCACGATAATGGACTCAATTTCGAGGCCCCGAGGCACGCGCCCCGGCATCTCCGAGTGTCAGGGCGAACACTATCGATTCGCGGAGCTGCTCGGGCTCTGGTATGGCATTTGCGAACCCCCGCCAGAAGCCCGACCCGGTTCTTATCGAACATTGCCTCATGGTAATTCTACGATATTTCGCAATCTTTTTCCTATTTTTTTTCCGCCCTTCAACTTCATTTTATTTCCACCGTTGAAGGACGATTTCTCATTTGGGATTTTAGAATCCACCTTCGACGGTAAAATAATAATAATAATAACAATAACAATTCGCACAAAAACTTACAATTTTTTTTCATGTAAGTAGCTTGTTACGGGCGAAAATTTTATTCACTACTATTTACAGATTTGTTGTTGTTGTGTTTTTTTTTTTTTTAAGAACTCTTACCCCGGAAAATCGGCTTTCGCACCGGATCTAACTTTCCGCGAAGGTTGTACCGTCCGTTAACCGTTGAGCTACGCGATAGGTCTGAGAGACTATTCCGTAGGGCGCTGGCCAAGCTCATCCTCCGCGCTTCCCTATCCTTAATTCTCTCCCTTCAATTCATCCTCGTGGCCCCTCGCCTGGGCTCCCTTCCTTCCTTCCTTCCGGGCTCCTCATTATGCGCCTGCCACGCTGTGTGTCTTAATCCCCGGACTAATGAGTTACACCGCCGTCGTTGGGCGACAGTGCAGAGGGAAGCTTCTCTCCCGGTAAGCTCGGAAGCCGCTTTCTCTCTCGCTCTCTCTCTCCGTCCCGCGTTGAGTCCGGCGAAAAAGAGGGCGAGCACGAGTCCCCTAGTGGGATGGATAGGCGAGAAAAAAGGTATAAAAAAATGAAAGAAAATAGAGCAACGAACGGTGCAACCGAGGGTAGAAAGGGGCAAAGTATAATATTGAAGATAAAGAGGCTGCCAACCGGAGAAGAAGAGTGCCGGCTGGTAGAGATGAGTGCCGGGTGCACGGCGAGGAAGGGGCGGTCGAGTAAAAAAAAAAATTCGTTTCATATGAAATTCGCACATTGCTTCCTAATTTTTTTGCCGTCATTCTCAAAATCCCGTTTCCGATAAAATTCATCGACTTCGTTACGTTCATTTTGGCTTCCTCAAGATTATGAGCAGACGCGCTCGATCGATGACCGTTCTTCTCCTCGGCGCCATGCGCCGTGACGTCGAAGTTCCTATAAATTTCCGAGGTCAAACACAAGCCAACTTCGCGGTACGTCATTATTGTAATTTCCGCATGAAAGAGCGATGTGTCTCATACGTGCGTCCCTTTCTCCTGGTCACTTCGCTGGTAGAGATGTGTGCCGAGCGCTGAGACGAAGGCAATTCAGTGAAAAAAACATATTGTTTCATATGAAATTCGCACATTGCTTCCTAATTTTTTGCCCTCATTCTAAAAGTCCCATTTTCGATTAAATTTATCGAGCAATTTTGGCTTGTTCAAGATTATGCGTGCTCGATGGATCATCGTTCTTCTCCTCGACGCCGCGACCCGCGACGTAGGAGTTGCTATAATTTATCGCGTTCAAAGACGAGCTAACTTCGCGGTGCGGCGTTGTTGTAATTTTCACATGGAATTTCACATTTTAACCTCGTTTAGCATGTAAATTACGCGCGTCCCTTTCTCCTCGTCATTCCGCGGGTAGAGATGAGTGCCGAATGCAGAGCGGGAGGCAGTTGAGTGGAAAGAAGAATTCGTTTCATATGAAATTCGTACATCTTTTCCTAATTTTTTGCCATCATTCTCAAAGTCCCCATTTTGATTAAATTCATCGACCAATTTTGGCTTCTTCAAGATTATGATTATGCGCGCTCGATGGATGATCGTTCTTCCTCGACTATAAATTTCTGCCTTCAAAAACGAGCCAACTTCACGGTGGCCCGTTGTTGGAATTTTAACATGCAATTTCACATTTTAACCTCGTTTAGCATGTAAATTACGCGCGTCCCTTTATCCTCGTCATTCCGCGGGTAGAGATGAGTGCCAAGTGCAGATAAGGAGCCAGTTGGGCAATAGAAAAGAATTCGGTTGATATGAAATTCGCACATCGTTTCTTAATTTTTTGCCATCGTTCTCAAAGTCCCTGTTCCGATTAAATTCATTGACCAATTTTGGCTTCTTCAAGATTATGATTATGCGCGCTCGATGGATGTTTGTTCTTCTCCTCGACTATAAATGTCCGTCTTCAAAGATGAGCCAACTTCGCGGTGCGCCGTTGTTGCAATTTTAACATGTAATTTCACATTTTAACCTCGTTTAGCATGTAAATTACGCACAACCCTTTCTCTTCGTCATTCCGCGGGTAGAGATGAGTGCCAAGTGCAGAGCTGGAGGCAGTTGAGTGAAAAAAAAGAATTTGTTTCAAATGAAATTCGCACACCGTTTCCTAATTTTTCGCCGTCACTCTTAAAGTCCCCTTTCCGATTAAATTCATCGACCAATTTTGACTTCCTCGAGATTACGAGTACGCCGTCTTGATCGGCGATCGTTCTTCCCCTCGAAGCCGTGACCCGCGACTTCGAAGTTCCTATAAATTTCCGCGTTCAAAGACGAGTCAACTTCGCGGTACGTCGTCGTTGTAATTTTAACATGGAAGAGCGGATACGCGTACGTGTCGCCTACGCGCCTCCCTTTCCTTCCCGTAATTCCTCCTCGTCCCGTGGAACAATTTGAGGGTGAAGAGTCGGAAGGAAGGCGGCATCTTTACACACGAAGGTCCAAAGGTACATCTGCGCAATGTGCTGCACAGCAGAGAAATACAACACTGCCCGAGAGGAGACGAGGGATAGACGATGATGAGTCATACACGTCCAAGAGCCACGAACCGCTCTCATGAGGAGCTCTCCTAGCCAGACTCTTCTTCTACGCCTCGACCCCGGTAATTACCCGTGTGAAATTACCGCATTTACATCCCTAATAGGAACATAGGTGGATACAGCCAGGAATTTCAGGCAAGCGGGCACAATCGGAGGAGGATTTCTCGCACGACGAGCCGGCTCCCTCGAACGACGATGCTCTCGCGACGCAGTCGCCGCTGAGGGATCGTCTGCCCGGAAGGAAAGGGGATAAGAAATTAAGCGAGACGCGGTAGTAAACGTCCTGATTCGAGGACACGCGGAACCGAACACGCCTCGGTCAAACCGTGACCATCGCGTGATTTTTTTTCTTCTTTTCTTTCGTCTCCGTCATGTGCCAAGAAGAGGCGAGAGGGATTCTTCTCGGTGAATGAGGGAGTGCAGGTATTTCCGTGGCTCCTCATTGGGAGACGTTGTAGGCAGAGCTAGTTCGCTTGAGTCACGGCGAATGCCACGGGATGTGAAGTTGATGTGGGCAGGAGGGCGACAGAGGGCAACGGCTAAGATTCGCAAGGTAGGAAGAGTTGGGCGAAGATGGGGAAGAGCGAAGCAAAACGGAACCGAGAATCGGGATGCATCAATGGGGCAAAATGGGACCTTGTGAAATTATTGGAAAAATACGTTTTTAAAAACGTTTTTATAAAGGGAGTTTTCCGATAATTTTAGTACGTCTCGTTTTGCCCCGCTGTCCTCTATAACGAGGACCACAAATTTCATCGAATTAAAGAGGGCTGCACGTACATTCCATTAGAGCGTATGCGCCATCGAGATAGACGCCGAGACGAGAAAGAGTCCTCCCAACTTCTGGAAATATGCCAACTTATTCGTCGGATTTTTCTTCGTCGAACGATCCTGTCGCGGAGCACGTACTAAGCTCAAACGTATCGCGATGGCTACGGAATAAGAAAACTTCGATACAGTGAAGTGCAAACTCAGGAAAATGTTATATTGACACGCGACAATACGTTTTTTCTTATTTTATTTTTGCGTTATTTTTCGGATTATTCTTCGACGAACGATCCTGTCACGGGGCACATATCAAGTCCAATCGTATCGCGATGGCCATGCGATAAAAAATTTCGATACCGTGAAGTACAAGCTCGAAAAAATATTACACCGACACGCGACGATACGTATATTTTATTTTTATTTTTGTGTCATATTTTATTTATAAATAGTTCATCGCAGTTCACGATGAGAGCGTCAAATCTCGATTAATGTATCGTACGTGTCCTTAATGCGTTTACTTCGAAGTTGACTTAGAAGTATGTCAAATACGAGCGTCTGCAAAAAAAAGCTAATGAATGTTGTTGCAATGAATGCCGTTTTGGGACCGCGAATATTTGAGAAAAAAGATAATAGTCGTTTGTCGTGAAATTGGAAGAAGCAGTGAAACACAATTTTCTTTTTCCTTTCATGTCTGCGGTCTCGAAACGGCATTTATTATAGTTTTTGTTACCGATCGTGTGCTGGGTGGTCGAGACGAACGGTGTACATCTTCTTACCTTAAACATATATTAAAAACATGTGAACATGGTGTACAGCGGTCCTTGAAGTTCTTGAAATCCTGGAACAGTCCTTGAATTTCGCCTTTCCGTGAAAAAGTCCTAGAGTGTCCTTGAATTTCACCCAATGTCCTCGAATTTTTTATTTCCCGCAAATTTGAGCTTGTTTCAAAATGTATGTTATCAGCGACCATCCTAAAAAATGGGTACCACCGTTTCGCTGTGATCCATATATACATTCGTGCATAGTGTGTAGTTTTTTTTTTTCCGAATCGAGTCCAACGTTAACAGAAACGGTTATCGAACTAAATGTTATTTTCATTTTTCATAAATCTCTCAACACAACTTAGATATGTCCTGGAAATCGTCCTTCAATGTTTTTGAATTTCGTACGGACATTTTACTGGTCGCCATGTTGAAATACCACGGTTGGTAATAAAAACTGTAATAAACATTTTTCGCGAGTTCTGGCTTGTATGATCACATGAAAATTCTCATCGAAAACGAATATCATGTTATCTCTCGATGACACTTTTATTTAGACCAACGTGCCAGGTGTGCGAAAAAAGTTGATTGCAGTTTTTGATACCGATCGAGTCTGGAGTGGGAGGGGAGGAAGGGTTTTCACGTAGTGTTAAGTAGACACAGATTTGAGAATGATGATTGATAAAATCGTTCAAATTTCATATTTCATCTTAGGTTTACGTGAGCAATATCGAAGGGAAGAAACATAACTGACGTGGTGCTTGAATTGAGAGCAAACTTCGCGTGGCACGATCGAAAATTCTCGTGCGGCAATCCGTCCCGGCTCGCCGTCGTCGTTTTCCCATAGCCGGGCACGGTGTGTAAATGCTTTGGCGAAGAGCCAGGGAGCTCGAGCGGGCGTTCGGCTAACAAAATCGGCACATTCATACCGAACGACGCGGCTGGAATAACGAACAACCTGTAGATGTTTGGACGAGGGCTTATTATACGTGCTACAATGTAAAGGCTGCACTGGTGTAGCGCTGGGCTGTTTCGTTCCCGGACTATCTACGTGCGCTAGAATTCCCATTTGCCTGGAACATGCAAGCCTCCGTATATATGTATATCCAACTTCACCGCGAAGCCGCGTGCGCCAAAAACCAAGTTCCTGCGACAATTTCGCCGTAAACTCCGCTCGCTCCATCCCTTCGTTTTCACTTTATTAGACTAACCTTTTTAACTGAACTCTGAAAATATAGCACGCAACTCCGAATTCTTCAACGCGCCGAGAAGATAATGAAAAAAACTGGAAAATTGAGTTTTCACGAATAGCAGAAAACTTGTGTTGGAAAGTTAAAATTATTAGCGGAAAGTATTTAAAGTTTTAAAGAATATCTTGGGGTATTTCACTTTTGACGGGTTCTCCTTTCTGTTTTTATCAACGATATCGACGATTGAGAAATCCGATAAAGTTGCAACGTAATTTGTACACGGCTTTCTCATTTATTACAATTTTGCGCATAGCTTTCTCTATGAGAGCGCTCGCTGATCGATTTTTGGCTTCCTCGTGTAGAAAGCTAGGCGCAGAATTGTAAGAAACGAGGAAGCTACATGCAAATTATTTTGCAGCTTTTTTCATAACATACCAAAAATGCAACATTTCGGAAAATTGAAACGGTCAAAAGTTTCTGCAAAATTAACAAAATCGCATTTCTTGGCGTTTTAGACTACTATAAGTACTCTGACACTAAAATCACGATTTTTCTTTACAAAAACAGCTTCCTCTGACGAAGCAAAATGGGTTAAAAAAGAAAAAAAAAACTAAACAAATAAACACATTGTAGGAAGTGAAGCACCAAGTAAATATCAATTCACACGGTTGCATTATTAGTCGGCGAGTGATGATACCGCTGGAACGGCGTGAGATTAAAAAGAAGGAACTAGTTGATAATTGCCGGTAGCACTCTCGCTCGGAGGTGCCCAACAGCTCTGTTTATGCCATTTCGTCGACGAGACACGAGTCTACTCCGGTGAGCATGGAGCCCGGAAGCTCACATGCCGGTAATAACTTTCTGCGAAACCCGGTAAATCCGGAAACGTTGAAAAGTTACGAGAACGGTTGGTGCACTGTTAATAGTACCTTTGCCACTCTCGACTACCCACTACACTGCGTTTCTACATGCATGCCATGCATGCATTCGCCGTCGGAGGAAGCCGTAGGTCTCGCGAGCGCGCGAAACGACCCTCTGAGAATTCACACGACTACAATCACGTACGTGTCGGCGATCGCATAGCGGTCTCGGTTAGACGCTAATTAGAAATTAATGCGTCGGGCGCTGGTACAGAACACCCGTCTTGAACATTGCTAATGGGGAACGACGCGGCTTGCCGCGAAACGGCCACACGGTAGTCGTATCTGGTCCCACCGTCCGGCGTTGTACATGCGCGCGCCACGTATGTTATCCACTTACGCGACACCTCACGGTATTTATCAGAGGTAATTGGAACGAGAGGATCAATGAAAGTGATATCCATGCAACTAAATAATCATTAGCCGAACCCGATCACGTGACAAAGTATAGATAACGCCAATGGGATATCTGCCATTGGTATTCAACACACTTTTACATGTTTACATGATGAAGGACGAAATACTCGTATTATAGCAATATCCATATCTGATTACGACTTGAGGTAATATATTTCTTAATAAGGTGCGTTAGTTGTTCATTCAAGACGGGACTTCCCATTCGGTGGAATAGTCTATAAGGCTACCAGCAGGTTGTGGCTCGGGCGTTAAACTGGAAAGGCTTCACTTCCTATTTGAAAATCTTATTTTTTTAACCGGAAATGAGATGTTTTGGGTATGACGTCACTTCCGGTCAAGTAAATTAGAATTTTTTGGATTGAGCGTTAAATAGAGTGTATGTGCGCTGGATAGTCTAGAAGGCTACGAGCAGGTTCTTGTGGTTCGAGGGTCAAACCGGAAATACGTCACTTTTGATTTGAAAATCTTATCTTTTCGACAGGAAGCGACGTATTTTCGGTATGACGTCACTTCCGGTTGAAAAATGAAGTTTTTTGGCGTTGAGCGTTAAATTGGGTTTATGTGCGGTGGAATGGCCCGGACATAGGAAGAAACCATGGTTATAACGCGTAATTGATAGCGCGAAGAGAAGTAACACGTTCTCGAACATATTCATTGCTCTCGATTCGCGGCCGCGTTACACTCGGCTGCCGCAGCACTTCCAGATATAAATGCGAGTCTTGTGAAATCGAGCGTAAACTCTGCAAGCTTTCCGACACTTTCGAGTGGAACTTTGGTAGGTTTCTGTTATAACTGTATATACCACCCGTATAGTAAACCTTACGACGGGAGATTGATGCGACGACATATCTCGACTAACGACGTTATTAACGCTACCATGGCAATAAGCAGCCGGAGAACCGATGATGGATGCGTCGACAATTTGCTTCACTGGGGGACTGGCTGGCATCTCTGACTGGTCTCCAGTGACGTCCTTACTCGTACAGTGTAATATTATAGACTGACACTGCACTCCTCGTTCATTTCATATAATATATCGTGACGTCACTTTCGGCGTCCCCCTGACTTAAAAGTGTGATTTTCAAACCGGAGGTGACGTTACAAAGAACGTTTTTTTTTATTGTTTCTCTGGAATGTATCTCAAATACCGCCAGTAACAGAACTAACGATGTTTAATCTGTGAATTGAGGAACACCAGTTGAGCGCGTCAGCGCCAACTAATCTCAGCCTTACGCGATGTTCGCACTATGTTGTCTAGTTCTCACTCAGGACTAGTTGTAACTTTGTAACTCCCTAATAACAAATCTTTCGAATCGTGTTAGTCTGCTTCGTTAGTCGCCCATCAATTTGGCGCTTCAAATTTGCAAAATTTTCAAGTAATTTCCACCTCGCTACTCCTTGTTACATTTCAATCCCGTTAAAAAAAAATCTCCCAACATAAAGGTGCCCATCAGATCAAAATCCATAAAATTATTTCTATGATTAATGAAATTTTGTCGTAATGTGAATCGAGACCACCCTTAAAAAAAATTCAGATTATCCTGCCGGAAACTTTCTTCCCCAACATTTTTTTATCCGCGTCTCGATCGGGTGTTCATTTTATTACCGTCGAATTAAAAAAAAAGGCCCAGAGGACTTCTTTTTTCCTGGCTCGATGACAAGAATCTTTCCTATCCCTCGTTATCAATTGAGCTCTAAACCGGTCCGTTAGGAATTTAATTAATCGTTACCCGATCTATATGATGTTATTCACTGCAGGCAAGGATCAGTCCTCTCCGTGCTATCCGCTCCACTCAGCAACTTACCCGTCCTCTTGCCCCATCCCGCTCCGCTACCACTCTCACTACTCCAGATATGAACCGAATTTAAATTAAAAGTGTCAGGGAACTTTCGGGCGCGGTGGAATCCGTCGTTCTCGTCCTCGTCGTCGAGGCAGAAGCGACGGTAGTTCGGGGTAATTAAATTTGGCTTAGCTTATTACCCCGTTGCTAAGCGCCCCGTTCCTCGGTCCAGCGACGTCATCGCTCCGCTTTGCACGCTATGCACATATATACTCATATACAAGTTGCCTGTTTACCGGCTATATATTTAATATCATTTATTTATACACCCACTTACCGAGACGACGAACGGTAAGCGTACCGTAAATATTACATCATAAGAAAGCATCGAGTTGCCATTGTGTGAATCTCTACGAGGAGCTGAAGAAAAACATCCTTATTGTCCAATATATCTTTACGGCGAACCAGCTGAATATATATTGAATCACCGTCAGGTATACAAATGGCCTACGGATAAAAACGTGAAACTCGTTCTTCGAGAAAAATGAAAAATGATGGAAAATATAATGGACAGTGGTGCAGCTGTCGAGTGAAGTAATTTGTTTTTGTGTTCTTCCTCATCGTTGAGCTTTTTTTTTAGAATTCATTCTCGACTCGGCGATCTTCCCTTTCTTACGGTAATTTTGTTGGGTCACTCTAATTAGCACAAGTTGCACGTTAGAAACCCGTGGGACGAGAATCGCAACGATACTAGACGATCGACGCCAGTAAATAGAGGTTTCTGTTACCTGTTCCGTACAGCGCTGCAACAACGGGTGTCCGTATATCTCGTCGTTATAACTAAAGCGACACGACATCGCTGGCGGGTTCGTTGAATCGCGTGTCGAGCTACAACAAAGATGTCACGCTCGAGGAAGGGAACCTTAGATTCGATGGAAGCATAGCCGAGGGCAAGAACCATGGTCAGGCGATAACAAAGAACCACGAATCTCTTGTTCCTTCGCCGTCAAATATTTCCCTCCATTAACGTCTTCGTATCTTGAGGTTGCGCAAGGTAAACTAAACTATATCTAATTATGAAAGGATCCTTCGTCCGCCGGGCTTTTCTCGCTCAATCTTGCCATCCGCCCGTGAACAAAACAGTGCGAACCGCCTCTGTTCCGCTTGGATTCGCGGTGTTGGGTTGATGGTATTCTCCTCCCAACCGCGTCAATCGTTAATCCAAAGTCCTAAGTTAATGGAATTAGTTTATGGATCTCGACTGAAGATAAACGCGACCATCAAGCTTCCCTTCTACTCCGAGAGATTGAGTACCTTCCGCCCCAACCACAACCACGACCATCTCCGACATCCTCGACAATTCCTGATTCTCCCTCTACAATTATCCGCGTCCCCGGAGATGCTCTCGGTTGCTTCCTCGGATCTGGATGCTCCGCTCTGTCAACTGTCGCTTTCTTCCTCATTTGACTGTTCCGCTCATGACAGGCTTGTCCAGTATCAACGTTGTTCCGAATCAAGACATCACCTGTACTTGCATCCAAAAAGCTCCCAATTCCAGCTTCGGGACATTGGGACGAGCTTCCTGCTTGGGGTTGGTTGCCGTTACATAATTCGGTCGGCTCCGTCCATTCATCTCCGTTGCTGGAGTGACCTCTCGGTGCATCTCGCAGGCAACCCACACATGCTCGAATCGGGACCTTATCTCCGGTCTCCAACTGATATGTCCGCTACTAATTCAATTAGACGAGTCGATCCTCGGCACTGTTGTAGCTACTATTGGAATCCACTGAGGAGAGGTGCAACAGATTTGCATGCGATGCCGTGCGTGTGGCTCATGTGAGGTTCCTCCGGGAATGTCATATCTCGAAACATTCCGCTACATTTGATGGATCCCTTGAGTCTCCGTGAAAACAATTGATGTTGCGATAATTAATTTCACGACGAATGATCCTCGATGTAATTGACTGTGAACAATCCTTCCCTCAAGTTGTCTCTTACTCGATGTAATTGCATATTTGTACGCTTAATTACCGTTTCTGGAAATTGATCAAACCCCCTTGTCCATTTTGAGTTACATTTGGTTCTTCCGAGTTGTCGTACACTGTAATAAAATTTTGTTTCGAAATTAATTAACAGTACCGGATGCTGCTTTTTGACATAAGCTGTTTCTGGAATTTCAGACACATGTGCGTTACAATTTTTTTACAGTAAAATTCGCATTTGTAATAGAATTTTTTTTTTTAATTCAGGCAAATGATTTGTACATTTAATATATGATATTGGAATTTTACAAAATAAAGTACGTTAATGTTCAATTAACGTAATTAAATTTACTAATTATTTTTGCAGTGCAGAAATTAGTAGTCATGACATTTAGGTATAACGAGGAATTCCTTCTGGCGGGCATCCTACATTAAAATTCCACGAAATTAAAAAATATCTGCCCAACTTCACGGCAACAACAAAATTGTTGAGAAATTAAATGAAGTTTCTTATCAAATTTTGTATGTTTATTAGCATTGTCAATTATATGTTTGTTTTTCGTCATTGTTCTGACATCCCGATTGCAACGGAAAACTGGGTGGTGCAGCAATTACATTTCCGGAAAGAGCTCCCGTAAAATTCTATCGACACTGAGAGGAAAGAGAGGTCGATAAAGTAACGTGAGTCTTAAGGGACCGAATAAACACCGAGTCAGTATGGCGCACGTTCATCCGTTCGATTTAACTCTTCTCTATGTTAACCCGAGATCACATCAGGCTGATTCTTCGCGAAGAAGAGCACGAACCTTCCAATCATCGTAAGTGAACGCCTGAGGCATTAACTGGAATCACTCACCCAGCTCACACTTCTTCGTCTTAATAACATTCTTACTCTCGTGTGCTTCTTTAAAAGAGTCCATGGCAAACGACGATGCCTCGTAAACAATGGCAGAGTTATAATGTTTATTTACGAACCCTCGATCGACTATCGCAGTTAAGGTTTACTGTTGTTTTTTCACCCTACAGTCCTTTTTCACGGTGCAGTAGGTCTGCTCGGTGAGTGGCTATTATTATGCTATTTAATATTTTTTTATGTTTCATCACACAAGCCCGTCTGAAAAAAAGATATTACATTAAAGCCAGATGAAATACTAGAAGAGAAGGAGTTGAAATTGCAAATGAAATAAAAAGTCAAGAGCAGTAAACTGCACCGGGTCCGGATGTAACGATAAAAGCGGAAATAATTGGGCAAAGAGCTCGACAAAAAAATGAAGCGTTAACAGCAAACAAAATTAAGACAAGTAATTACAACAGACCAAAAAATGATGGTAATTAGTCCGACGATAACCGGAAAATCGCGAATATGAAAGTACAATAGCGGGGACTTTACTGGCTTAGTCAGAGAACTGTCATTGTTCGCATAGAAGCGAGCGCTGCGATTAAGATTCAAACTTGGTCCACCCTTGAATGATTTTCGCAAAATTTCGAGGAATCCGGGCGACGAAGCTTCGTGACTATCGATTCGGACCATCCATGTAAATCGGCGAGCTCCGTACGTAAATGGACTCGTGCGAAAGGCGCGTCAACAACAATCGGGCCTATAACGCGCGGAATACAAAAGTGATGAAGAGGAACAGAAAGATACGTTGCGAAGGCGACAGAGAGAAGGTGGCGCGAGGCAATTAATCAAGCCATGACTTGCACGAAAGTCGACGCGGGTATTTCACCTGCCTGGAAGTTCGCGCACGACCGAACTTTTAGATTATCACTCACCCATTCTCTCGCGAAGAAGAGACGAGAAAAAAGAAGGAAAAGGGGAAGCGAAGCACGGTGGGTGGAGCACCAGCAGCAGCGACGGCGGTAATAGTAGCACCGAGAGCTCAAGCGCTCTCACTCGACTTTCCACGTGGCCCGCACGGAATAAATTCGCAAAGTGCTTGCAGGATTTTCAGCAGGAACCTTATAAATTCCGGCAGGAATGTCCACCAGGTTACCCAGAAAGATAGAAAGCCGCTTGGACTTTCTGCTACCAGAATAAAATAACCATTCCATTCCGCATCCCGACTTTTTTATCTGCCTCAATTCATTCACTCTCGCAACCGCATCGAAACAGAAACGTTAACTTCTTTTTTTATCGTCTCACTTTTCTCAAATCAATATTATCGCCCGTCGTGCCGAGGGAATTATTATTTCTTTTTTTTTTCGAAAAGTTATTCGCATCATTCGGCTGTGGTTAATTTCATTTTCAAACAGCCAACAATGCATAACTATCCATCAACCTTACACGTGCGTGATCCTCGGACGCTAAGCGAGGACTTACATTACGCGGTATAAAAATCGCTATATTTAAAAAATATTGATGACATCAAAATTCGGAAAAATACGATTTGATGAGGAATATTCACGATTCACGATATTATATTTGTGTAAAGTAATATTTTTATCGTCACTATGTAGAGTGCTATTTTTATTCGAAAATTATATTCACAACTGAGGTCGCGGAGGTCGAGGTGGCTCACGTACGTGAAGGGTTAAAATGATAAATTACGAACTAATTGATATCATCAAGTATATTCATTCTGTGAATGGGTCATGACATATTTTGTTATAAATACATTTTTTCCCACTCCAAACAATAAAAACGCAAAAGAAAAAAATTGGTCACAGGAAAAAAAATTGAGGGAGAACGGGAAGTGCTCTAATGGTGTAGAATTAGCGCAAGCCGCGTGAATGTTGCCGTGTGATTCGCATACATCGAGCATAGAGGCCAAGATTAAATAGGCGTTCCGTTTGTTCGTTCGTTCGTACACCGCCAGTAGAATTCAGGCGCCCAGTCGGGTCAACTTTAGGGTTGGTTACAAAAACCGTGGTAACAATCGAAACAATCACATTACTTCTAGTATTTCAGCAGCATGGTGGAGTGTTGCTGAGCGTAAAATACACAATAGGAAAAGCCTATAGCGCAGTTGCACCGCGAGCGAGGCGGAAACATCGCAGACTTATGATAACATTGTCCCCTGTCGGTGAATCGAATTATTCGGGTTAATTTTCAGCGAAAATCGAGGGACAAAGGCCAATCAGGGTAATAACGTTCGGGAACGGATTCACCGGCGTACTAATTGCGCTCGATCCGTTCCCGGGGCTATAATGTCATTGGACGTAGCAGAAACGCGCTCCCGCTCAGCAGGGAGCCGCTACTCATAGAAAAGTCACTTTTTTTTCGCCATCAACGTTCCGGAAAATTGCTTACAACCCGCTTCTTTGCTTTGATGCCCCGTTCAGCGGAGTTCGAGCGACCCGTCCGTTTTCCGTTCGTCATGCGATTTTCAAACTTGATTGTTATAATTTAACTACGCTACCGCGGTGCTGATTGAGCGACGCGAGGACTTTTCCCGACCAGTATTTAATGTTCCTTTGACAATCAATTACGTTCGATCGAGTGACCGGAACGTCAGGTTACAAAGAATGGCGGCGAACATTGTCTAAATTAAGGCCGAGCACTCGTTAATTATAACGAGTTGTCCCTGTTTCTGCCAGTAAACAGCTAGACCATAATCGATGTTGAACCAAGTCGCAGGTGTGACGCATCTTGTTTACGTCGCGGTAATTGAAATATCAAATGAATCTTTAGCGAATATAGAAAATGTAGTTTTCTTTTTAGACGAACAGAGAAAAGCAATCAGTACAAGAAAAACTGGTATTAATTGTTGCAAATATAGTGTCGCGATCGCGCATGGGGCTTTTATATGGATGCTACATGGTCCAATTCTATTGGTTGGATGGCAAATCAATTTTTATAATGTGCAATGCACTCTGAACGGACGCAGTACGGTTAACTTTGCTCTCAGCATGCCAGCGGTGCAATGACGAACATTGCAGGATAAACAAGGGTTTTAACGGAATAAAACGAGTGGCGCTGCCGTTTGCTTCCACCGAATATGATTCCACCGAAAATTACAAGATTGTATGTGCAAGAGTCAGTACGGTATGGCGCATGGTCAAATCCTCCTCAATATCCAGGTGATATGGCCAGTAAAACTCTTTTCTTTTTAGTTTGGCATTTGAAACATTTGTCGGAGATAATTATTGTCTTTCTGTAGTTCATGTAGACAACATAAAATAAACCGAGACAAGTTTTGTGCGATCCCTCTATGCTTCTCTAGGCCTAATCGACTACCATTATTGCTATGTCCATATCACCCGTAGTGTCCGTGTGATATGGTCGAACGTAAATATTTATTCATAGAGCTGCAATTAAATCAAGCATCGAAAATATCGAAAATTCTGAGTGAATTACTTCCGTTCTACATTTCTAGAATTGCTTTTTAACGTTAAACCTCCAATTGTCATTGTTTAAGAAAATCATGACCATATCACCCCGACTTACTCTATATAATTGATGTCCAAACTTAAAAATTCTCTCAATACTGCCCACATCCAGACACAAACCCGCATTCACATCTCTCTGCATAAATTACAGCTAAATAAATAAACCAAATAAATTCTCAAGCTGAAGGACCAAGGTCGATGTGATAACGACCACATCCCCATGTAATCACCAACACTTCTGTTGCGTACTCAAAAGATCTACCGACAACCAATGCAACATGTTAATAAATATGCATTACTACTACTCGTTAATTTCAATGTCGTGTTGTAATAAGGCAACGCTCAATGATTACAATTACCACACATGAATTACTTCCGTCCCTCTCGACAATGTTGGTGGATGAAGATTAAAGCATCGCTGGCCTATGCGGGTCCGCGCCACCATATCTTGTGGAAACCAGTGGCGTATTTTCGAATTTACACTTCTCCATGTGAATGCCACATCCACAAGCGCGTTTTCTGCTCAACGAGCAAATTACACTAAACATCCCGAGGACCCGGCGCTTAAAGCCGGAAATTGTCGATTCTAATCGTTTAACCGTATGCGACACTCAGCAACCCATTCGGTCGACGATAATAGGCGGCCGAATGGATAGACGACTGTCAAACAACGGTAGTATGAAAATTCCCTTTGATGTGGCGCACAATTTATACATACAATTGGTCAATCGCAGTTCGTTGCACGACAGTTAGGAACTAGCAATTCAGAAGCCGCACACCGACCGCTGCTCTCATCTCGAAAGGGAGCTATTTCATGAATTACCACGTATTACACACGTAATATCATTATCCGCGTACTTACTGCGCGGTAATAAATACGGGCAATTTTGTGTTCGATTTATCGGCACGCATTCCGGTTAACCGATCACGCGATCGAGTTCAATTCCAACGACAACATCCTGTTTCCCGCTTGAGCGCCTATTAGGCATAACCGTACCGTATTTTTATCTTTCCCCGTCTTCCGTCTCCTCGACCAAATTCAATTTCCGAACTTAGACCTCATGGAAAACTTGTCGCCACGAATTACTCTCCGTGTCTGTCCTCTGTACTGCCGTTCTCGCCACTCTTGTGCAACAATCTTTTGCATGAATCAGCTAAATCGACGCATTGAGGTAAAAATTGACTGCTTGGGAAGTTCCCAAGTTTTTATCCAGGCTAGGCATAGCGCAGAATCCTGCCTACCGCTGCCTCTTTAAAGATCGCTGGAGACCGTTCGAATCCGCGGTTTACCAAGCTGTTTGCTTGCCGTCATAGCCCGGATACGGCTGATCTCGCTCCAAATTCGGAACGCACTTGGGGTGTAATAAATTTCCGCACCTTTCGAATGGATCTTGCACGTGCATGAGCTCGGACTTTGGCCGACAGTGTTGTGCAGTTGAGTAGGCCGTTCACCATCTCGAATAGCGTACACATGTCACGGAAGCTCTTCAGCGACTCGAGACTAGGTGATAGTGATTATTTTGTACACTGAAAAGAAAAATTTCAATCGACATCAATAGTGGTACATATCGTAAAGTAAAAAAAAAAACAAAATCTAATCGATATGTTTGTAAGTTCAGCCGTAATTTTGGTCGCAATCAGTAGCTAGTACAAAAATGACCTATAATGAAATATTCAGAGAACAAATTTAAAACATTGTTTTTGATGAATGCCGAAAGCGGTCGCGTCTCGCCAACTGCTTTACCGATGGTAAATGTACAAAAAAAAATAAGAGGTTTATCAATTTGTAAACGGTCGTTCATAAATATCTCGTTTTTGGTCTTATTTTCTCGGATTTTCTCGTTGATTGATACGAAAGGTTGTGACTGCTGTACGTGGTGTAATCTTACACTTTCACGGGCTAGCCTCTCGATTCGTCTATTGAAGCTCGGTCATTCGACTCACGCATAGTATATGCACCGAGAAGACGTGCATCCATGTTATGAGGGGTATCGCATGAATTTCCAACTCAGGTAGAACGCTGCCGAGGTTAGCTCGAGGGTGAGCGGTGGGATCGACGTGGCAGTTTCAAAGTAGTGACGGCAAGATGAGCTGACAGTGGGAGACCGTGAAAGCTCGGGGTGACGGAAGCGGATAGTGGATTGCCGTCAAAGCTTCAGTTGCGGATATCCAAGTGGGTACGTCCCTTTGATCACCTACATTCCAGCTGCGGCAGAGCGACGCATTCACCCTGCTGCATATTACCGCATCAAGATGTAAGGGCGGAAACCTACGTCGAGGAGGGAATCATCCCGACATGTTTGCAAGCGTAATCGCGATAGCCGAAGCATCACGCGATAATAGTAGACGCTCCGCGATATTACGGAATGTGAAATATATAATTCTGCCAACGTTGCGACAATGTTACATATTAATTTGTAAGCGGGACGCAAGTTTCAATGGCTCATTACGTGCCAAAGGGAAGTTAAAATGTAAATCCCGGTACATGACGTCACGTCCGGTCAAGAAATTCAATTTTCATACCGGAAGTGCGTCATACCGGAAATGCGTGTCTTCCGGTTTGAAAATCTCGCTTTTGACTTCGAGAAGGTATAATTTGCCTTCGGAAACACGTTCAATTAGTTAGTGAAAGTACGTGAAAAATGTCTTATCGACAAAGTTAACCGTAAAGCATAACCACAAAGTTAAACCCCATAAACGTAAAGATTTCATGTCTCCGATGCCCGGTAATAGCCGAACGATATGTTTTATCGAACTCTCGTTAAATTGCAATTCTTGTTTTCTTCTCGTTCGTCATTATCTGCACTCCGTTATCGTTTTTAAAATTATTTATCTTACCGCCCATTAACATAATCCCGACACGGAACTTTTTCCATGGAAAAATTCGATGGATGTAAGCGAAACGACCGAGCTCTCCGTAGGCGGATTAAACGTCATCCGTACCAGCTGGGTCACGGCCTCTCGTTGTTACCCTTATGCAAGAGCTCCCTATATATCGATTACAGCTTATACACGTAGTCGCGGGTTTATGTCCGCAGAAATTATTGCGATTAAGAGGGATGGAACGTTCGCGCGCTGAGAATGAAAAAAAAAGAACCGGTGAAATTAAACGAGATGGTCGGAGATGCGGCGAGAGAGGGAAGGAAAATAGAAAATTGTTGGATTAAAAAAATATATATACATATATATATAAAAAATGCAAAAGCATGTAAATGGCCGCTCGACCGTGTGGCCCTCTGTTACGAGATTAATAATAAACGGTTTCATGGGTTTTCCATGGTCTTCTCGCGTGTCCCAGATGCGGACGAGGGACGCTGGGATCGCCAGAGCTTTCCATTTGAATTTTATATCCCGCTCACCTCTTTCCATTGTACAACGCGGGTCGCTCGTGCTCTCGTTTTTGCAGCGATGACTCACGCCACCCCCTCGTATAACCCGGACGCTTAACGCGAGTATAAAAATCGCGTACCACGAACGATCTTGGGATTCATGCCACTATTGCTACCGCATGACATTCGATAAACAATTTTTTTTTTCGTCCATTATTGTCACCGAGAGGGCATTAAACATTAAGGGGCGTGGGGGGGGGGGGGGGGTGGGTGGTAAACCTACGCGCGCAATCCGCAGAGAGCTTCTCCAAAAGCTATACGCGGAAGCGTAGTTACGCGCGATTCGCGAGAGCACGGTGTTACAAGTTATTTACCGCGAGTCCGCCACCGACGCCACTGCATATCCCGCCGGGATTTTACCAACGCCCGACTAATTCCACACTCCCGTCCAACGAGGAAACTCCCCGATTTTACATCCCCTCTAGAGCGAATAAAACCTATCCCGAATGAGCTTTCGATATTTTTTCGGGGTCCCGGAGCCGAGCTATTCGAACCGGAGCTATTCATTGTCTGCTTCGCTTTGTGTCCTTTTTTTCTTCTTTTTTTTCTCAAATACATTTCTGGCTGTTTCGTTCGTTTCTCAATCCCTTCGGTCCCAATTAATTCCATTGCAGTTTCGATTTATATTCTATAAACGATGAGAATAAATTTGTAATACTCCTGGGAATCACTACGAAGGATGTTGAATCCGGATTAAATCCAAGAGAGGAGCGTTGAATGTTTTTAAGTCTTGTTGGCTTGACTCTCGAGATAGGAACTTTTTTAAAAGAACGGAGACTCCATAAAATTTAACGTTGCTTTAAAGATTAAAAAAAAAAAAGAAGAATCTCGAGGCTTGGGAAAAAAATGAATTGCGTGAGTCTTTTTTTTTATCTTCGTTTGTTTTTCGTAAGATTTTATATCATGCATTTTTGTGCAACATCTCGCAGAAGGCTCACGGAATCGGATGAATTTTTTACCTCCAATTTCGCGTCACGAACAGCAACGCACTGGAGAGTGAAGTATTAGTCTCGGGGGTACAGAAATGGAGATAAAGATGAAAAAAAAAAAACTAAAATGAAATACAGAAAAAAAAGCGAAAAGTCCGGAAGAAGAGAGTTTTCTGCCCGAATTTTTGGGCTCGGGAGAGGTTCATGTCGAATGTAGGACAGCATCCTGCACGTGAAATAGCTCGCTCCGAGATAGCAATCTAGCTTCCGAAAGTAGAAAAGCGTCCATTTGAAAACCCCCACTTGATCGCGTGAAAATTCGAGACCCGCCCATCCGGGTAATCTTGGACTTGGCAGTTTCTCCTTGTCGGTTCTGCGCGTATACCGTTACTATACATCACTTCTATATTGTACGCCACCCCTTTGACGCGTAACCTTGTACACATCTGTACACGTCCACTGGCGTCTTATTAATTCTCCTCGTACATCAACGGTTGGCGTCTGCGGTTCTCGTTCTGCACCCCTGACAAGCGTATACCCCTATATCCGCACCGCTCGTAGATGCCCCTCATAGCTCTCACGTCCGTTGACCGTAACCCGGTTGATGACCAAAACCCCAATTCTTCACTTTCGTAACATAACTGACCTTTTTCTTTAACCCTTCACGCAGAAGATCCTTGTTTAACAGAATTTCATGGGCTAATAACAAGTTGATGGCTAAAAAAATGTGTAAAAATTCACAGACGTACCTTGAAGTGTTGATAACGCAGAAGAAAATTTACGAAAATCCGTATCATATTTTGTGTTTAAAAGAAGGGTCATTTGCTCTCGGCAAAACGTCCCCGGTACTTGAAGGGTTAATATGACGGAAATCAGTAGTTGCACTGTTAAAAATATCTGTACGAAAATTACTATAGTAATTTTAATAACTTTTAACGTATAGGAAGTCAGGGAGTTATAGGAAGTTATAGGAAGAAAGTATAGGAATAAATAATAAACTCTAGGAAGTTTTTTTTGCTTGTGCGGTGTATTGGATGTAAAACATCTTTATGAAGGATATATGAAAGGGCTATTATCATAGTAAAGCGAAGAAGAAATTCAGAGATATGTTTGTCATGTCATCGAGTAAATGAACCCATTCAAAGCTTTTCGATTTATTATTGATACTTCGATTTCAATCTGATTGATTTATTACGGACGGTGCATTTCCATATATCAATATGGAATTTTTAATTGTATCTCGTAAATTGTCTTTTCACTGCTAGCAATGATCGATCTAATATCTGTGTAATGTAAATAAATTTATTCGAATGTCACAGGGTGCGTTTAAATACCAGCTCAGGCCAAATCAATAATCCTCGCCGTTGCGTGGACCCTCGGAGTTTCCAAATCGCGAGAACCTTCAGAAAACTATCTGCGAATAATGTATTTAAAAGATTCGAAGCGCCATTTGTTTTGTATATAAATTATATATTTTTTATAGACGAAAAGAAAAATATTTTTCTACATTTGTTCGCACATATCCATCACAAATATTCCACTAACGGTTATGTTGTGCCGCGCTGTGCACCCTCTAATGGATCGCACGGTTCGTAGCATGTGAAAATCCATTCATATGGAATGGAACTTCGGAATTTCGACATTTATTCTATTAGCAATGAAACCGAATTTTCGAAAATATTGCACATGGGATAGATTTCGAATTTCCGTATTCCATTTCAAATGATATAAAAACAGGGGTGGGGGGGGGGATGAACATCCGGACCAAAAAAAAAATCCCCAATTTTTTAAAATATATATAAGGTAATATACAAACAAAATAAAATTTGTTGTGAAAAATATATTCAACCTGTGAAAGATATGTTCTCGCATATACTTTTTTCTACGGATGTAGCGTGCCGAAAGAGTGAAAGAACATGAGAAAGAAGGGATTTCGGATGTAGTTAGGATTCAAAACATCTCACGTACAAAGTCAATGGGATTCCATTTTCTTACGCGGGCTTTTTTCGTACGATCGTAGAAAAGAGCCGAGAGACGGAGGAACATAGGAAGGAAAAAATAGATCGCAGTGAGGGTTGCTGAACGGAAATGGGGTATGTCGTTGGGAAAATGTGGAAAAGGAGGAGGCTCGGCCACGTCGGCATTCGTGCAAAAGCTAGTACCCTGGCGTGCTTTGTCCGTATTAGACCCGGGACTGTTTATTAGCCCATTCAGGGTGCTGGACCGGTGGCGGTGCGACGGCTCTAGGTGCTCGCGCGGGAGACCGTAAAGCACAAAGAAACGCGTTGGTTTATTGCTATTTCCCCCATAGCGAATCCCCACGCGCGAGTCGGAGTGCGGAGCGCGTTGTGCCTGACACGACGCCAGGAACTTGGATTTATGCATTCACTTCGGCCGTGGGTTAACTTGCTCGCGTCAGGATTAGGTGAAGCTCTCGGCTCTTTCTCATTGGCCATGCGCGAAAAACAAAGGGATGAAAATGGGAACTCAAGAGTTCAATAATGGTTCGTCAAACTTCGACAAGTGATTTCGTAATTAATGCAATGAGGTGCATTAACGAGCACCTTATTGCAGAGAGCATCATTAAGTGATACGCTGAAAAAAAGGTTTGGTAATATCAACTAAGCTGCGGTTGCGGGTGGCGAAGGAAATGTTTGGTCGATTGCGCAAAAAGTTTGTTCAATTCAAGTAACTATTCGTTGAAGTAACTGAATATTAGGTCAAACAACTAAATATTTGTTCAATCAACTAAATATTCGTTCAATCAACTGAATATTCGTTCAATCAACTAAATGTTCGTTCAATCAGCTAAATATCCGTTCAATCAACTGGATATTCGTTCAATCAACTGAATATTCGGTCAATCAACTGAATATTTGTTGAATCAACTAAATATTCGTTCAATCAACAAAATATTTCGTTCAATCGACCAAATATTTCCTTCGCCACCCGCAACCGCAGCTTAGTTCGATATTACCAAACCCTTTTTTCGGTGTAGGTCACAATAACGCAAGCATTGCCATTAAATATGGGCGGAGATTTTTCCGAGTTCCAAGCTCGAGTCGCAATGATAAGAGACTATCATAAATATTTTTATGACCTTAATTTTTTGCCATCAGTTACATGCACTCTGTCGCAGCGTTTCCAGCACTCTTATGCCAGCAGAAAGATTGCTACTGCAACTTTGGTTATCTCGAGAAAGGCCACGCACGTCCGATAGGGCGTAGCGGGCAAACACTTCGGAGAGGATTGTGTCGTGATACACTTGCCATCGGTTCTTTAAAATCTACCCTCAAGTCACCGAAGAGTGGAAAGAAAGATTTTTATACTTTGTTATAAACATTTAACTTTTTTATGCTTTTTTTGTGCATTTTTTTGCAGGAACGCTATATTGAGCTAATTTTATGGATCAATCTATATTCGGTGAGGTTGTCGAAGCTGCGCTTTGAGACCGTAGAAGGAATGTCAACATTTTCCGATGAATATTTTGCGCTATCGGAAAATGCAGTCGCGAAATTATATTTCCGTACCAACCATGACGTTGGGCAAATGTAATTATACGTCACGCTGCTGGGCACTCACACGCGAGCAGTGTTTCGCACATAGGACAAATTGTAATTGGTATCAGCTCGACGAGAGCGAAACTCGATGTGCGCACCGGTGGAAGTGGGTGAACGGGAGGGCAGCGCGGCAAGCAGAGTTGCAATAATCGAGTTATGGAAAAACGATGGTACAAGAGACTGAGAGATATGGGGATCTCATTCCGCCTGTCCCCTTTCGTGCTCTGGGTAACGTCATAGTTTTTACCTGCAGCACTGGCTTTTGCGACGAAATTCCGTCCAACAACTCTGATAATATCGTTTGACGAGGGTCGAGCATTTTTTATTAGGCACGAATGGCTCTTATGACGCAGGAAAGCAGCGCGACAGTCAAGTTCGTGGACCATCTATTGACATCAAAATTCTTAATTACTTGTGAAACTGTGTAAAATAGGCATGCTTGACAAGACCGGCAAAAAGCCTGTAAAGAACCATAATGCAATTTAGCCATGCAAAAAAAGCTTTCTCTACGGTCCTATTTATTTCTTAATAGTACTTAACCTTTTTTTAACCCCCAATTACGAACAACGTCCGTCCAGAAACAGGACTAACGGGCGCGGGTGGTGGCAACCTTTGCTATGGTAGGGCCTAAGAGTGGGTGCAAGGCTGTGATTTACAAAGGGTTAACTCGAACAAACTCAAGTGCGGGACCAATAGTGGCGTGAGAAAAATTCAACCGACTCGCGTACGGCGAAGGACACTCGACGAGTTCTTTGAGGGAAGTCTTGGGAAATATTAACGTACTCCTGTCGCTTTAAAAGCTTCAGGGCGGAGAGGGAGTGAGACAGCTGAACAACCCCTTTCTCCACATCCGTCCCGGCGCCTGCAGCGTTGGCAGCACAACTTCGCTGTGAGACTCGTAGCGACGCGGGACTTCAACCACTACGTTCACGCAAGACGAAACTTTATGCCCGACCAAACCCGCGCTCCTGTACAAGCAGCAACACCCGTGACGTTTATGGCACGACCCGGGTGACAAATGAAACGTCGCGTACTCGACGCCGATAAGGAATGTCGAGAAGTTACTACCCCGGGATTGTTATATGGTTGGGGCTGCACTTGGCGACGCGAGAAAACAATTCGAACTTAGTTTTTTAATCTCCGATCGAAACGCGAAATATTATGGGATTTTACTCGCGATATTCGATATTCGGCTCGATCGAATGGGAAATCATTGGATTGCGGGGAAATCCCCACCTGTTTGCGAGTAATTTAATGGAGTCACTTGTTATAAAAAAATATAACGAAAAATTGATCGTCTTAAAAGCTATGCTCGATAATCGGCTCGATGGAATTAGGAAATATTGGATTGCAGGAAAATTCCCACCTGTATGCAAGTACTTTAACGAAGTCATTTATTCTAAAAAGTGCAATGAACAACAATTACAGATTATTTGATAATTTCTTCGATCTTTTTATTGCCCAGTGTAATAGACACGAAGAAAAATGAAACGCTACAGTCGAGCGACTTCCACTCCATAGGACGTTGCCAAATTTAATTACCAATCTCTCTCTCTCCTCTTCTGCTTATTGGTTCCAATTATTCCAACAAATCTCAATGAAATATTCGGCTAATTAAATACATTCGACCGTGCAATATCGCGATGTAAAATTTATGTGTACACCGCTTTGGTCACAGAATGATAATCGAATAAAATAGTTTGAATCGAAGTGCACGAATGAATCCCGCACAATATTAAATGCGCACGATAAATTTAACAGCATTAGCGGAGGCGCTGCATCTGCAGATATCGAGTATCATGTCAAGTACAGGATCTGTGTATCCGACATACAAAGCCGCCGACTGACAGGCTCGCGGTACACTCGCAAATTCGACCTGGCCGCGCCGATACGCGATACTCTAATGTCATTGCCGGTTCGGGCATTTCATAAAACGCAAATTGGTTCGTACAGCTTTGGTGGAAAATCGTGTCCGCGCTGACGCGCTGCTATGCAGACTGCATCGCTACAAGCACGTCCAGGTATGGGAATCGGGATTTCGACATTAAAGACCACGGAGTGCACATTGTTAATGGATCTCTTCGTGGTTGATTATATATTTTCGTTATTCAAATGGGAGTTGATACAAAAAGATTGATGAATGACAAATAGTAGTTTCGCCAAAAACATGCATTCTGTTAGCCTTATAATTTGGCAGTTGCGTGCGGTTGATATGTAAATGTGTCTATTGATTTTAATCGAGATGTATGTATTTAAGATTATTGAAATTTGATAGTTTGAGACCCAGATCTCCTTAATTGGAATAGTTTTACGGCAGAGGGGTATGTTTGATTGTTCCGTCGACTATTTTACATGCAAACCTCTCTGAATGAATTTAGTCAGTCAGTGTTCGGAGCAAAATACCATAGTCTAGATACTTGACTCCTCCTCGTTGGACCAGACCCACTTTGGTTCACACCGCTCCTACCCGAACATGTCCGCACAAGTCGGGACAGCTCCGAGTGAAACCGGGGCGCATATTAATCGAATCGTTAGAGCCAGAGTCACTCGGCTTGTTGGCGTACGCCGCCAACGACGTGACGCAAGGAATGGGAAAATTCTCATTTGATTTAAAATTCGAACGAGCTGTAATTCAACTACCGCCCGTCAGCGGAGAAATTGAGAAAGATTGGGATGAGAATGAGGACAGAGGAAAGTTTGCGAGTCGGTATTTACCCTACCGATTGCGTTACGGATGCTGCGAAAAGAGAATCACACCGTGACTGCACACAGCAAGAATGTTTGGTCGTTTTTTTTTTTTTTTCATTCCCTTGATTTGTCGACCGCAGATTTAACCATCGGCACGACTACGGGACCGCACCAGTTGCCGAAGGTCTTGTATTCGTCTGGCGCTCAAGCCGCTATCCGCCCGACCGCGGTATTGAATGAGAACGCGGTTTTGGATCGACAAAAAAAATGCATCGCTGCGGCCGTACCGAGCACTGCAGCCTACACTCTATTCCGTAGATTCGCGGTCTGCGAATATTACGCATTAGCATCCCGCCCATTCTTTTACCCAACTTCCTGTGTTCCTTACTTCACACGTTTCTGTCACTGGCTGCATTCGAGATACATTCCAGAGAGAAGCAACAAATTTTCTCTGTAGCGTCACTACCGGTTTGAACGTCTCACTTCTAAACGGGAAGTGACGTCACGCAGAAAGATACGAAACATTTCATTGCGACGTCACTTCCGGGTTTGAAATCCAGTTTTCAACCGGAAGTGACGTCTCTTTACTGGGTTGCTGCGCCGGCCGGAGAAGGACCGACATGGCGTTTTGGCGCACGCGAGCCAATCTGGAGCCAGCGATGTGTCGTTTCTCCAGTTACGGCAGAATCCCGCACAGTGTTCTTTCGCATCGCCAGAAACGAAGAGTTCGGATGAAAAGTTTCTGTTCCTCGATGAGAACATCGCGTGGCAGATTGAATCAAAATTGCGCCACGATGATTTGGACGAGATTTCATTAGCGCGATATTTCGCGATGAATTTGGCGAACCGCATTTGATGTTCCAGACGAGACATCGGAGTTCGAGAGGTTACAAAAAAAAAAAAAAAAAAAGAACAAATTTGAAGCCATGATTGCTACAGTAAAGTGGAACAATGCTCGAGTCCGGTTTTCACGTTCTCGTCCAGGCAGGTACACACTTTTTTCTCCATCGCCCGGCTGCGAACGATGGAATCGACCTTAGCGGGAGAGCGGAAACTTCAATTAGCCCAGCGGAACATCAGAAGCGCGATCACGAGAAGAGAGCTTCTTGCTTCGCCCGACAAGTCCGCGAATTCCAAGAAAATTCCGTCGGACACCGACCTTGCCTCTACTCGAGCGTCACGAAGAACCGGAATAAGAAGCATCACGGAATTCGTTGACTTTTTTCATATTTTTTTTTTTCTTATATCCCCTCGTGGCACCTCGTTCAGATTATCTTTGTTTTCTCTTGTACATCTCCAGTAGTTTACCACACCTCGTTTCTTTTTTTTTTTTTTTGGCTCTTTTCCAAGTAAACGTCGAGAGACGAGCGACGGCTCGTAAAGGTGCCGGTGGCAACACTTTTTGACAATCTAATTTGTAATGGCATCGCGATAAGGGCCCGAACGACGAGGAAACTCAATAACAAGCGTTCTTCCGTGGCGAACGAAAGAGCGCGAGAAGAACGCTTGAGGAGTGGTTTCTGGGATTGTGGAAGAACGGAAGTGAAGCTTGGCGAAACGAAGAGGTTTCGAATAGGTAGGTGTTACGATGAAGGAATTTTACGAGCAGAGGCAATTTTTTTTTTTTTTTTCAACGCCCTCGTTCACGGCGAAAGTTCAACGACACGTTGAAATGTTGCGAAGCGCTGTACGCTCGGTACGGTAATGATTGGTGTACACGCATGCATTATACGTTCACCTCGTCAATGAAGCAGCGCCAGCGTTTGTGCGCACATGTATGTGCGTAGCTAGTTACAACCCACTGTACGAGGCGTTCCGCGCCAAGTTAGCGACCAAACTACCGACGCGCTAATTTTTACTGCAGATCGTACGCGTACCTGACACGAGACATCATGTGATGATGGATGGTGGAACTTTATTTAGGAGTGCGATAAATATCCTAAGTTCTATTGCAATACATTGGGCTGTAAATTAGCGAGCATTTTTACTTAAAACTACAACTGGAGTAGTAGAGAGTAGACAGAGTAAACAATTAAGTCGTCAAAGTGTAACTGAACGAAAATGATGTCTTTATTTTGCCACAAATTGGCACGATCGGCCTTTAATGGATTAAAAATAAAATGAACCATTCGACAGCTCGTTTACAATTTTACTTTGCGCGTAGGTTTCTAATGTTTTGCTTCATTTTTTTTTTTTTTTTTTTTTTTTTTTTGTACCGTCGACTGTTTCCGAGTTCAAAATAGTGTTGCATTGAATTTTTTAAACTATTTTTATATATTCTCGAGATCCTCATATATTTTCAAAAAATATATGACAATCTTTGTCATTCCGTGAAAATGACCGCGGTCATGTGACGTGGAACGCCTCGTACATGTAAAGGATTGCATTATCCAAGCGCGAGTAACCCTTGCTCGCTCACACTCTCTCCCTGACCGACGGTGATAACTTATCCAATCACCGCACTGCCAGTTACAATCTACCGACTCCATTACCTGTCGATTTATCTTAATGGAACGTGATCGTTATTTATCACTATTTTCAGTTGCGAGAGCACCGGCTCAATTTCTCTCCGTCTGACTCCAGTCTCTCGCTCGATCCATTCCATACAGCTTTATAGTGTATGTTCGCTATGTGCGCGGCGTCGTTGCTATGACGCATTACCGAAGGCCAATTTAAGATCCATATTTATTGGAAAGAATCGCAAACTACACGCTGTGAGTAAAATATTGCCGATGACAAGTTTGAATTTATGTCCGCAATAATGAAAAATTTTGGAGCGTTCGTGATTAAAATTTAGTTCGGTGCTTGCGTCATTGCTCAATTTGAAATTGTGAATGTTTCGGTAAAATTGAGAAAAAGCTCGATTAAAAAAATCTTAAAACATTTGAAAAGGGTAACTTCAAGTGCTACTAAAACGTGGCCAATTATGGAACGAATCAAAGAGTCTCGAAAGAAAGTTACTGAAGTCGCAGTGAATGGTTCATGTGTCGAGCACCTTTTCAAAGTAAAAAAAAACGGACCAACAAAATGATTTTAAAATGGAGATTGCGGAAAATTTTAAATCATGTTCTCCAACAGCCACATAAATTTCTCCGAAGATGTTACACAAAATTTGCTAATGTTTCAATCATCGTTTTAAACTATGCATCACGTTAATGATGTAGCCGAAAGGTATTACTGTGCTTCAAATAATTCAAGCGAGTCCCGTTCATTCATGCCAGTTCGTGTACTGGCACATCCACCCTATAATGCAATACAGCTCATTCGGAAAGGCCAAAAGTCGCTGTAGTCCCTCCGTAATAGCTGAATTAGGCGAGGAGAAATATTTCATTCCTTATCAAATCCCCGAGACGATAAGGATGATAAATTTTTTTTTCTTCTCTCGATATATTGTACGCCGTAATATAATGGCCGCAGATACGCGGGGCTTCAAATAATTTGGGTGCGTTCATTTCTTTCTCCTTCCCGTCCGGCCTTCCCAGCCATCGTGCTCTTCGGGGCGCTCCGGTCTAATCTATGCGCTATCCCAACGGAATTTTTTCATACTATAAAATTATATTCCTCCAGATTTATACGAAAGCCGCGGCACGAATCTCAACGAGGTTAGCGGTGGGTGTTGAGGGAGGAGATCCGCGTTTACGCGAGGCCGACAGCGAAAATGGTAAAGGGATGCGGACGTCGGCGCGGCTCACTGCCGTACCGGAAAAATTATGATAGCGATATTAAATTTCAACTGTGATTTTAATTATGGAAAAAAAAGTTCACCCTCCACTTTCCGGGCACGTCACGATGCCTCTGGCGGAGTGAGAATGCGGTTGGGCAGCGTGTAAAGTAAAATGTAATTTCACCCTTATTTATGATGCCCTCGGGAAAAATAATTTGTCATCAGTTTGAAACTATGACCGTGATTCACTCGATAGACTGACCCGATATTACCGATTGCCGAGTGCACGATTAAAAATAAACGAGACAGGGTATTAATTTCACTGGCCCGATCTCCCGTATCTCCATCGGTACGCGGATGCGCAGTCGAAAATTAAATTTAGCTCGAGCATGGACGCGGTACGGAACGTTTAAAAATGCATAAACGATTTTTTAATTTTTATTTCCACTGCGAGAAAAACTTCCGGGCTACTGCTGCTCGTGTTTACGAATGTTGCGTACGTGTTGCACAATATAAACTTTCATGAGCACTGCGATTCCACCCCTCTTGTTTATCCGAATTTTTGCCAAGTTTGAATACCCGTACGAATTTACGAAGGTAATTTTTTTTACGCATCTCACGATTTTATAATTAAAATATCATGGTACGCGAGCGCGTAAAGGGGCGCATTGCGGCAAAGGAATATAATGGTATATTCGGTAATTAATTTGTTGGATTTTACAATTTTCATTATTTGAAATGCAATCGGAGACCGGATAGCCGGTTTTTTATGTTTTTTTTTTTTGCAAAAAAAAAAAAACAAATATCGAGGAGTACTCAAATTGAATTGATATTCTGCCAGATAATGCAGAGTGCCGCTTCGTTAATAAAAAAATATTCGATTTTATAGCTCGAAGGTTTGAAAATGTTGCACTGTAAGCCAAATCCCATTATCGATTCTCACCAAACTCACTACGTCAGGTCATCGAGCCTCACTGGTATAAAAAGTTTTGTCGCGAATTCTCGCTGCATACTGAAGTTAAGCAGCGAGAAATATTGTATTTTTAACGATATTTAAATAGCTGAACAACGCAAAAATCTATGATGCTTTTATTTTGCAAGTTAAGAGGAACGAAGGGAAGCACATTTACTCGATCGAGTAATACCCAACTTAATTTTTGCAACCCCGTGAAGTACATTTTTCCCAATCATAATTTTTCGATCGTCAACATCTTTCAGGTGAATCTGACGCGAAGATTATCTATTTATATATAAAAACGGGATACGCCCAATTACAAGACGAGGAAAAATGCCATACACTAGACTACAAATCGCTCGAGATTCGAATTTCACGGTAACTAAATTAGGCCAAAAAAACTAAGTCAGTTGGTTAACTTTCGAGACTAAAATAATGCTGTAATCATGATCCGTGCAATGCACAGAGAAACCAAATCGAAAAGATCATAACTTTCGTTTCACGAGAGAAAAAAAAGGGGTATTTGTCTGCAACGTAATTATTTGAGCTGTTCAATGCGTTTTGAAAATCTCTCACTGACGTTGCTTGTCGACAATTCGGATTTTTCGTAAGAAACATGTTGAAATTAAAGAAGTTTCGCGCTTGCAAAGTGCCCGCCGCGACGAGACAAAAAGATACCCGGGAATTTGTCAACTTTGTTTTGCGCCAGTAATGTCGTGTACGAGTTGCACATCTTTTCGTAGATGGTATCGTCATTAGCGCCGCGCAGTCACAAGCCTCATCTTTTCATAATGAATACCATTACGAATATATACGTGTGCATATTTATCCGTCCCTCGTGCTCGGCGAGCATTTACGCTAGACGTGGTTCTTTTAGCAGTCGAGAGCGAGACCGGCTCGAGCGGCTTGTCAGCCTGCCCGCCGTTCGTAACAGTAGTCGCTCCACTTTGTTTCATTCGTAAATTCACCGAGCCGCCGTGCGTCTCCGCGGAAGAGAAAAACGACCGAGTCTCGACCGAAAGATGCGGCGCCTATTCAAGAAATTCGCGAATAAAAAAAAACTAAAACAATTTTTTCCCGCCTTTCAATTTCACTCGACTCTCTTTCAAACCCTCCCGTGTGTGTGTGTGTGTGTGTGAGCGCCTTGCTTCCTTTGCCGCTTCACAAATTCACGCCTCTAAAGCCCTGGTCCGCGCTCCGTCGTCGCGCGTTCAACTTGTATACGTGTATTCGCGAGCGCGGTCTCGTGTCCATGGACCAAAATGTGAAGAGGCCGGCTGGTCGTGTTTTACAATTTTCTATGACGCTTTTGGCGCTGTGTCGCCCTTTTTCCTCCTCGTCTCACATTCGCCTAGTCGCTCTTCTCTTTCACTATCACTCTATGATTCTCTGTGCCGGATTCATAATCCGCTCTCGCTCACGGCGGAGCTGGCTCGTCGGCTTGACGAGAAATTCTCCACTCACGTCGGGATATAGTTTCCACGAGCTTTTCGCCCCCACCCCGTCGTCGTTTTAGCGCAAAGCTTGGTATATGCGCCCCCCCCCCCCCCCCCCCCGCCAAACTCTACTCAATCCGACCACCGGATACAAACCCTCCAATACAGCAGTCGATACCACTCGGGGCGCTTTTTTTCGTTCGCTCGCTTCTGGGAATTCTATTTTTTTTTTAGTGTTATTATTATTGTTTTTAAGCATCGTTTATTTTCAACTTTTTGAAAGATTTTTTTTGAAGCTTCCAGTTTCGACGTTGATATTTATATTCGTGGCTTGTCCTTTTACATTTCGTTTTGGACCGCAGCGATTTTTTTTTTTTTTTTTATTGTCGCCATAGATACGGGAATGGGTCTGGACATGACTGTGGATAGAAGGCATATAAAGCGTATCCGGCGTATAAAAACTAAACCAAACACGAGCCAATCCAATCATTCAGATAGCGTCCATCCAACACTGCATTCGGTAACCGCTCTTTTTCGTTCACTCGCTTTCGGGCATTTCCTTCTTTACTTTCTGTACCCGACGTTTGTTTTCATCGTTATAACAGATTTTCCAAAACTAGTATTTCTGTGGTTGATATTTATAAAGATGTCACGATTCCTGAAAAAAAAAAAAAAAAAAAAAACACGAAAAAAGGCATGTGCTACAATAGATCTAGGAGTAGAAAAAGGACAAGGCTAGAAAGTATATGCTAGATAGTTGGAGGGAAAGAGTTTAAAGGGCTGATCATGGGAGCTGCGCAGTGTCGCATCTTGGGTCTCGAGATGCTGGTGGAGAAACAGAGAAGGAGAATGGTTAATGGCGCATGCAACGGTAGCGCTGCATGGAAACGAATTAGGATAGGCCTAGGAGTTCGGTGGGACGGTCGTAAATTAGAATTAGGGGCACGCTCCTAGGAAGAGAAAACGTTGGTATAGGAAAGGAGGTTGGTGAGTGAGAGGGTGATGTTTTCGTTCTGGTGCATCGCTGCATTGCCAGCGTTGCCAGTGTTGCCAGTTTTAAGGAATTAATTAATTGGCAGAAAATGGATAGGGCGTCACATTCGGCCTTTTGCTTTATTTCTGTTTGGTCGACATACATACTTCGTGCTGCAGCGAGTATGGTATGAGACGCAAAAATGCACGCAGCGTACGAATAGGACGACACCCATTATTATAACTCCGTCGAGTCCTAAACTCGGTTGAAAACTGTCAAACGCTGGAGGCGAATAAACGATCGAGCGGCGTTATGGAATAGTGGTGATTCTCGGTGAATGGGTTGATTCGTCGAGCGAATTGTCAGCGTCAGCTGCGGATCCCAACTACAAACGTTTACCCGAATGGTGAAAAACGAAAGTAAAAAAAAAATGTTTATACATTTTTTTTCGTGCGACGCTTCGCCGAAATTTCGTCGACTGAACTCTACGGGACGAGCCTGGCACGAAACCCGTTCGCTCGGGTATACGCGTCCGTTTGAACCCAGTCTGCGCAGTGAAATTCAAAGAGATCGAAAGCTCGAAAAATGTTTTGGACAGACTAGAGTTAGTGTCGAAGAGGGATCGATTTGCTGTTATAGAACATCGGATGTGCTGTGGCGTTCGCTAGGTTTCGCTCCGGATGACAAATTGTTCTTTGAATTCCCCTCCAAAAGCTGTTTTTGAGAGAGTAGAGCTGGAAAGCACGGAGATGAGAAACTCTGTACCAGTTCCAAAAGTACCAGAAGCCCCGGAATATATCGGTGGCCTAATGCCGAAAGGGTGGACTTCCTATGCTTATACACGGCCGATATGCCCTTATGGAATTTGGCCATCGATATGTTATATAAAGCTGGAACCGCAGAATACGATGACAAATCGTTGTAACAGATGCAACGCGAAGAATCTACCAAAACGAAACTGCAATAATCTGTTACGAATACGAACTACTTTCTTATACTACTATGTTTCCCTGAAAAGCTTCAGAATACCGTCGTTTCAAGGGTCGACATTTAGGAAGAATATACTGTACGGTACCGTACGAAGTACCCTACTAAGAGATTACGTTATTAAAAACTTTCGCAACGATGATAAGACGACAAGGAAAAGTTGGTCGGAAGCTCCGAGTGGCCCACTGCGCTCAACTGCACCGGAGGAAATCTGGCATAAGCGGAAGCGGAGCTCCTTGGACGTACTGTGCACACCTTAGTTAGCTGAAAGGAGAGAAGAACTTCAACGGGCTATCTGGAGTGGTACTCCATTAAATACCGATGTCCAAGCTAGCGTGTCGAGTCCGTTGAATCGCGGGTCCGAGAGGCCGTTGAGCATCTCCCGTGTCTTCGCGTCTGCGAAATAGTGTATGCCGGGATGTACGAGCGTCTGTGGATCACACGGATCTTTGAACCGGAACCAGCATGACCGATGTAAACGGGACGGTTTGCGAGGTTTCCCAATGTCGGAATCTCTGCCCCATAGACACTCTATTTAAATACCACCGTCTGACGTCGTCAGGAAAGTTGCCACGGACTATGTGGCCATGGGCGATACGGCCTGCGAAGGAGAGCAGCTTTAACTTCGGACTGGAAGGTTAGCTCGCTTGGATGCGACGACGAACTTCCGGAGTGCTCTTCTCGATTCGTGAATACATTAGAATCCTATCCACCTTGCTCAGCCTGGACTTGCCCATCCAGATTCACTGGAGTGCGGTCGTTGGTACAAATGCATACACATCAATGTCGGTGGCTCCGCAGTTAACGAATGCCTTGGAACTTGCCCGTTGTTATTACTACGAACCTTTAACAATACGACCCCAAACTGTACAACTGCATTTAAATAACTGACGATGTCTGGCCATGGCCATTCAGCGATAGTCGGGCCTCGCGTGGCCGGGAATCGCTCTTATCAACGTCGCGACTGGCCGCACTGGGGGAGATGGACGCTGACCCGTTATAGCTCTGGCATACCAGCAACCAATTCCATATCCAACGGATGTACCTCCAGAGAGTCCGACTTCGCTCGGCTAAGCACTGATAGACCACTCGGCTACCGTGCGGCGGTGTATATTCTATCGTATCTCGGACTCTGTCTGAATACAGCGGGGCACTATCTACCTTGGACAGGCTTCCGGCCGGACGCAAAGCCCGGCAATACAGTCCTGTATTCTGTCGATAGGCGAATTTTTTTTTCTTATATATATCCTATATATTGTGTTTATTTAAAAGAATCCGACTGTTGCCAGACAGTAATAGGACGGTTGTGAGTTCACCAAACCCATTTGCGGTTTTCTATGGTCGATATAGGAGAAAGCGGGGCAAAGTGGGGCATAAAATCGCGATGTATCGATAGGACAAACTGGGCCATCTTACAATTATTAGAAAACTGCGTTTTTATGAGTTCCATGACTATGTCTGTCAGTTGTTCGTTTGCAGTTCCGAACGATAGTGTGTCCCGGAGATGTTACTTCATCGACAGTGACGATCTATTGACGACTCTGAAGAGAGGGTTGTATCGTCCACGATGCTCGGATTCATGCTCCGCATCTGGTCTGAGCGCTCGACACAAATGAACAAAGCCAGTATTTCGGAAAAATTGGAAACTACTCCATTTTGGCCCCGATATTTTTTTCGGGAAGTTCAAAATTAGTCGTACAGCTTCGATTGTTCACTGAAACACACCAATTCAATATCATGGGTATAGTTGCACGGTTTTGCCCCGCTCAGCCCTACAGTGAAGTGGAGGAAGCGTATGCTGCAATGAATTAGCGATAAGTTAAGCGAACCCAATTGCGCACGTTGATCGCCCGTTCGGTTCGCCGCGGGTGCAGAGGGATGTCGAAAATAAAAAGGAAAAGGAAACGATTTGCTGAAATATACGAGTATTCTCTATCCTTTTTGCCTCCGCAATGATAAGAGATCACCAGGTATAATAGCGTGGCGAGAGCGAGTTAACGTTCCCGAGAGTGAGCTTGGGCATTCTATCCTGCGGACAGTTAGCCGCGTGTGGGGGCGCACGGCACTGCATGAAAAATCCTAATGGAACGAGGTCGCCGCGTTGCCGGGAGTAAATTTTGCAAGCGCAGTAGAAGAACGGCGAACACAAAAGATAAGAGCAGTTCGCGGGTATGTGCGCGAGGAAATCCAGAGAGCCGGCTCGCTCGCTCGCGGATGTCGAGCGTGGCTCGAGGAGGGCTAGTAGGTCGTGATATGTGAACCTTTTACCTTGGCGGCGCGCGCCCCGCCACGCCTCTTCCTCCGCATTTCGCAACCTCTTCCTTTTATACTTCCTCTTCCACTTCCCTCGTCTCTTCCGTCTTTCGAGGAAAGAAAGTCGGAAGAACGCCGGAAAAAGGATTCGAAGCCCGGCGAATCTCCCGTCCCGCAGGATTCGAGGAACCCGTTGGGTTTCGCGATCCCAGCCTGGTCTCCACCTTCAACAGATCTTTGCGCTGCTTTACGAGCTCCCCTTGCTCACAATTTCCTTCGTCCTCCTCTATCTACCCTCCCGTGTGGATCCTGACTCCGTCCTTGTTTATCTTTCACTGTGTTTTTCTATCTTTCGCTTGCAGTATTCTTTTTCCGATCCCTCGGTGCCGATCGGCTTCCCATCGTACCTCTGTCACGACCATATCGCAACTTTTCGACTCCTTTCCTTTCTTTACTTCCATACTCTCAGCGTACGACTTTTTATAAGTCTCGATGCAGATGCAGGTGTATATATATGTATATATATATATTCCAAAGAGATGCTATATTGATTACATTCGAATGGGTTTCGGGACGCGGTTTATATCCGAATCGAGGAATTCCTTTGCAAGGAATAATATAATTTGCAGCTCTGGAAGGCTCCCGCTCCATCTTTCAAGATTTTCCACTCTTGATATAGCGTCTCGAATAGGGGAGAACGCAGTCTAGTCGCAAACACTGATAGTTATAAAGACTCTGAGGCCTAAAATTTACCGTTAGTATAAAAATATATGAACGAACAGACAAATAACCCTATAAAATCGAATTGTAAATTTAATATACTGGAACTTGAAATTGGCTTATATTACATTAATTGAACACTTTTTGGCAAAAATAAAAATACCAGGTATAATTATAAATTTTTTTGCCTGAAATTTACAATAAAATTTGTATTTTAATGCAAATTTTATTGTAAAATTGTAACGCCTATGTCTTTTAAATTCCAGAAACACTTCATGTTGAAAAGCTTCCAATACCGTTGACTAATTTTGTACAAAAATTTCTTTGCACTGCACTTTTATTTTTTGTCCTTGGGGTATAATTTTAGTATCCCATTTGGTGTCATCAACCGAATGTTGATTGTCGGTGGGCGAATGTTAATAGAGAGAAATCTTGAAGAATGGAACTGCCCGAGTGCGTTCTTGTCACGAGAATAGCGGAAGCGAGAGAACGATGCGGACGGCGGGACGGGAGAGGGTGGCAAGAAATCTGGAGCGTCGACGGTGGGTGAATTAATGAAATGCAGATTGCATTTAAGCGCGCCCAACCATCCGCGTGGGCTTACGCCCGATGAGAGATCTTCCGTCTCCGTTGGTATACGAAAGTATACGACGTCGTTGCTTCCGCTTCGGACGCTCCTAGCTTGTTCTATCTATATATAATATGTACCGTATAGCCAGCACTTCCACCAACCGAAGGACCTTCCTAGGATTTAATTAGCGCATCCGAAGGGCGAGAAGATTCGCGCGGACTCGACTAGAGGAGCGTGAGAGCGTCCGACCTCCGGCAGAAGCCACCCTGGTGCCGTTGTTCTCAATTCTCACTATAGTCCTCTCTCTTAGCCGACACCCCTTTCACCCCCCCCCCCATTCTGCTCCTTCTCGTTGAAGTTTTTAATGAAGAAATGGTAAACCCTTACGTGCGAGATTTCCGTCGTTAGTTCGTGTTTTGTCTCCTCTCATTCTCTCATACAATACGTTTTCTCCGAGTCGGGTTCCGGAGGTCGCGGAGAATTGTAGATTAAAATTCCATTAACCGTGAATCGACGAGCACGACAAAACTATTCTCGCCTACGTGGAAGCCCCCTTGTCTATAGAACAGTAAATGAATTAACGAGGAGGGATGAGCTGGAGGAAGACACGGATGTAGACAATAGAGGTGAGAAATGGAATAGATGTCCATCGTGTCGAACTTGGCGCTGAGGGACTTCATCAACGTAAATTGCATACACAGACACCTTCCGCGGAAGCTCATCTTCGTCCGAACTGACGAGAGACTGGTCCTCTTATGTGTTTTGCGATGTATATCGTGTAACATTATGCGAGCATACCGACGACCGAAGTTGGACGTGAACTTGCGAAGTTCGGGCTGGCCCATCCCAGATCCGAATTTCCGATACCGCAAAATCCGAATTAATTAGGTTAATGGATAATGGGAAAACGTGGTTTCCTCGGTTGACGCTTTATTGTTGGAGGTATCCGTTCGCCTAGAAGCTCGCCTTCGATCCGTGTTTCCTACCCACACGCTCTCCGACGGACATCCTGCTTTTCCGAAGCTACCAAGCCACCGTCCCATGTTTCTCATTCCCGAAACGCTTTCCTCAACCGAAAATCACCTAAATCTGTTAAACTATGAATCAACTCTATAGTGTAAAAAAAGTTCGTATGAAATTTAATGCACCAGACTCGAAGTTGTTATGCGAAAGAAAATGATAAATGAAAAATGAATGTTCAGTGTATTTATACTCGTGGCGAAATTGTCGTCGCCATAAAAATTCAAGAACGTATAGTTCTCTTATACCGTTGAGAAAAGGCCTGTCAAATTTTGAATTAATCTAAGCATGCATTTAATTGAAATATATCGCGTGTGTAACGATTCTTTTTGTGCATCCAATGTCGAGGCGCGGACAGTCCCATACAAAACCACGCGTCGCAGGTCGCCAACGCAGGTCGCTAACTTCAGTCTCATCTGATGGCATGGGTCAACAATTTCGGATCAATTTGTCGTCCTTCAACCCATCGTTTCAGGTTAAATACCCGTCGAGCCTCTTCCTAAGCAGCCCTGCTATACAGATGCGGACACTGCTGCGTTAATGTAAAGCCGTGAAGATCAATAACTCGAATATAACGTGACGGATAATGATTTCCAGAGCTTAACGAGGGAACGATAGACCCTCGTCTCTCGCCGAATCTGAAAATCAAATTACTCCAGTTGGCCGGGCGCATCAAACGAGGCGTCGCAGGGTTTGTATCAACCCACAGGAACACTCGCAGGTGGATAGGATAGATCGGAGTGTGAGACGCCGAGAGTTGTGGCTTATAGTGCCGCAGATACGTGTTCTCGGGCCGGTAACTTTCGCTCCGCTAATCCAGGAACAGTACTGGTACAAGCAGCCTCGTGTGTAGCCATAGAACGCGATGCCTGTGCATATTAATAAGGATCGTGCTGGATTAGGATACGTTGGGAAAGTGTAAACGGTACAATCACCGGCGTTCCCGCAATGGCGGGCATGTGGATAAATACAAGTTGCATAGAGTCCTGAGTCCACCAATAGCTACTCAGTAGGGGTGAGACCGGCCGGCGATTAACATCCCAGTAGTGGCGCGAGAGCGCGCCAAGCCCGGGTGTCTTGCCAGTCCCGCGCCAGTGTCGGGACGTAGCAGCCGGCCGTGCCAAAACCTACCTGGATGGAGATTGACCGTTGTTCGAAGTGACGATCACCGTGAAGTTGAACCCTGTATACGGAGTTGGGAGGATTGTTATTATGTCGAGGCGAGGAAGGGCGGCCGGGGATGGAACGTGAATTAACTGTACCGATACAGTAGCATCGCTGGTAGGGCTGCGTGCTCGCTAACCGGGAACCGTGCACATCGGGACAAGGCGAAGCGGCGAGTCGGTGGGTGACTCGGGACGAAGGAACCCAGGGGGGTATGAGACTCGAGAGGGACGCTTGTGATTCCCTCACCAGCTGCTTGCGTCCCGATATGCACTGTATTAACGGCATAATATGCCGCACCACGCTCACTCTCGACTGGTACCGCCCACATCCAACATATCCGGTGCTTCAAGCTCTTACCGTCTGCCCGGGGTTTCTCCATTGCTCTCCGCTTTCATCCCTGTTCACTTCCCACCTATAACCGTACCGTACCTCCCGCAAGCTTCGGCAACTCTCGCCTCTCACCATCAACCCACCCTCCTGCTCCTCCTCCACCCCCTACTTTATCGTTCTATCCTCAATGCCCCGCCATCTTCTTTCGCCTCTATGACGTAATTCACATCTTACGCCGCTCTTGCTCCCGTCGCTTCTCTGTCATGAAATATTAAATAGTTCGCTTCCCGTTTTTTCTACCGTCGCCGCGTATATATAGCTGCGAAATGCATATAATGTATATAACATTGAGCGCTCTGCAAAGGCGAGGCGTGGGCGTCGTCGACGCGTCCTGAGCGGTGGAGGTAGAGTGGAGAAAATAAAGAAGCGAAGAGAAAAGCATGGGATTGTTGGAAATGTGCCGTGGGGATTTCTCATTGCGTGGCGACTGCGGCAGAGCCCGGGAGGTCCTCTGACGCTTATGATAGGATCATCACGATAGAAGATAAATAAAAATTGTATGATAAGTGCACCGGGTGCAGTGGAAGCGGAGAGTGTGCGTTTAATTTCTTTTCGATCCCTCAGCCGAAGTTTCTCCGGCTGGGATGTCCCGCGAGGTGGAGAAACTTCGTCTGTTTTTCCGTAGTGATCGAGGATCTTCCTTGAAGCCGTTCTGGCGTGCAAACAACACCACCTGACAGAGTGAAGTGAGGATGATTGAGGAATGAAAGATGGGAAGGAGGAACGAGTCGAAAGCTCCCAATTCGAGTAGGTAAAAGTTCATATGTGTATATTATGTTGCGGAACACCGCCCGATAGAGCGAAGTGGGGATTATTGCGGGACGAAGGATGGTAAGGAGGGGCAGGTCGAAAGCTGCCACTTCGAGCAGGCAAAAGTTCATATATACATATTATATTGCACACACATGGTTTATCGTACGAGAGACTCTCGGATCTACCGACGTACAGTATTCAGGCAGTGCGGTAGCGTTTCGTGTGCTATATAATACACGCTTGGTACACAACCATCTGGGTCTGCTATATATTGATTTCGCTGAGCAAAGTGGTGCGTAAATATTCATGATACTGTTAGAGGGATCAAGCGAGATGCATCGATGCGCTTCCCACTTCGCTGCGGCATCGTATACGCGGTTCGTAGTGCCTTAGGTACTGCTGTATATTCTTGTACACGGACGGGCAATACAAGCAACAGCTACGCCAGCACTTGCGATGAAACGTCTGAGAAGATTCAGACGAGCTATTTTCACGGTAAGGAGAGATGATCTCTCACGTAAACTTGTCTCCGAAAAGTTGGTGGTCGGGGAATTACCAAATTTTGTACACCTTTTAGGTTTACAGTTGACTCGAGCGATCCGAGATAACTCACCTGAGCGCGGTTTCGTCCTTATTTGCGAGCTCGAGTCCTTAATGAAACTTAGGCAAATTATGTGACACGTATTCGAATTAATAATACTAATAATAGTAATTGGAGGTGACCAGGAACGAAAGTAGAAGGTAAAAATGAATTGGAAATTTAATGTACTTGAACTTTACATTTGCTTACATCATTTACATCAATTGAACATTAATGTACTTTTTTCGTAAAATTACAATACTATTAAAATCACAAATCTTGTCTGAAATTTACAAACATTTTAAGACGTGATTTTTTTTTAATTCCTTTTTTCATTCACATCGAAAAGTACCTTCACCTAAATAACCTGCTAGTTTACATGCTCCGAGACCGAACCTAATATACCCAAAATCTATATTTACGATGTAATTGATAATTTTACGACTTAAGATTAAACTCGTTCAGTTAATGATGTTATTATTTCGGAATTTACGAATTGCTCCGACGGTGGAATTAAGCTTTTGTTAATATTTCGTTTACGCGAATTGCGAGCACGATTATGAAGCCACAACGCCTGAAGCGCCATTCTTCTTACGATGTGACATGGGGTAATTCGTAAAAAAAAAACAAAAGAAAAAAAATGGGTATTCAGTTATTTTTACGTCGCACCTGTCGCTGATGTTTCAGCATCTGTCGCCCTCCAGTGAGAATACCAGTTATACGAGCTTTCGTGCGGTTTCACGTTTTAGTTCCCGCTCGGTGAACGGCAAAACGCGTACCGGCGATAAACGTGGCCGGGAGAGCTCGGTCAATTAGTCAACGGACGACCCTCTTACGGCGTTATCCTCGTAAAACCCGAAACCCGTTCAACCCTTAAGTCGGCAGCGGGCAGACCCGGGTCCAGGCACAACCACGGAGAGTAATAATGATGGAGAAACTGGCACGTACCCAATGTACCTATTACGTGCCTAATACTCTCTCCCGCTCGCTTCTGTAAAACATTTCTACACCATCGAGTCTTCTCTTATCTCGTTGTTTTTAGCACTCTCTCCTCTGGACGAAAAGTGCCTAATAAAATCTCCTTTCGTTAAAATTGAAAAATCTTGAAGTGGGGCTAAAGATCGATATAAATAAATAAATAAATAAATAAATAAATAAATAAATAAATAAATAATACATAAATAATACGATTAACTCAAAATATTTTGAATTCATTTTCCTTCGAAACAGTTTTGTGAAATAAAATACGAATTGCGAGGCTGACTGCGTATTTGATTACCGCAGTGTGTCCCGCAGTTCGTTTTTTATTTTGTACAATTGTTTCGGAGAACAATGCATTCAACATTTTAACTCTGTCTCTCTCACATCATACGTGTTTAGTCTGCCGCTAATAAAAATTACTTGCATTCACGATTATACAGTTGACATTGTACATTTATAATAAATTGAACATTTTGAAGATGCAATATCACAATATTCACACACTTTTTTATAATGAGATTCGAATTAAATACATCTGCAATGTAAGTGAGTCTCCCTAGCTTATCCAACAATGAAACGAGGAATTAAAAAAAATTTGAGGAATTCAAGTTGTAAACAAAAGAACATTAAAATGACTTTCGATATTCAAGGTATATGCGCCCCCTTATCATGACAAATATTTTCGAAGCTCCGGTCTACCGGTGACTATCGAAAAATATTACACCTATCGAGACGTCGAGCCGCACGAGATATGCGATGTACTGAATTTATCAGAGTACATCGATTTCCCATCGACGTAATGGATAACCCCGTCCCTTTACGAGATATATACCGCCGCATAAACGGAAGTAACTGTGTCGCTCTGTTTCCTCTTTTGTCGAGAATTTATTGTGTTTTCACGCCGACTTTTATGTATCCACCGCATAAACATGCCTCGAAATTCGCGTCACACCAGACCGCCTCCGCTTGAATCCGCCCGTCAAATCCGACACGTAAGCTAAAGTCAAAGTCGTGTTTTGCCCCGGGAGAAAATGAAAAAAAAACCCCACATAAAAAAATCCACTCACCCCGTGGAAAAATCGGGGTCCCGTAAAAAAAACCGTGGTAAAAAAACTTGCCCGGAGCTTTTGTTTTTCTTTTATTTGCTCTTACGTGAGGGATGTCGCCGATCGACTCGGTCATTTCGCTCTAATGCCTTCACTCGTCTGTTTAGTCTGTACTCGTCGCGATAGTGGACGAAGGTGCGCCGTCGGGCACCCGCCGTCCCGTGTCCCACTCTCGGTCCAGTGATCTTCCCGTAGGACGATCGTTTGACCGCAGCGGACTCCTTACCCCGGATCCTGAAACTAATCTCCCTCCCGGTGGAGTAAGTGCCGGGCCCCGGAGGACATCCCGACGAGGGGGCTGAAGCCGAGAGCATCAAGCCAGCAACGAAAGCTGACCAGCGGTCGTAAGATTCATCCACATCGTCCGGTGTCTACGTATCCATACAGTATACGCGTACATCTACCATCGTCTTTTCCGTGAAAATCCTTCGTCAGCCGGCTGCTACGACCCTCGAGAGTTTTTGTTCTTCTCGTCCAGCGCGCGGAGAATATAAACGTTCCGCGGAGTACGAGCTAATAGCTCTTTCGGTGGAAAATAGGAAGGGGCCGAGAGTGGATGATCGCTTTTTTTTCCACTTTCTTTTTGCCCGAACACACTCCATTCCCTGGCATAGTCATTCCCGGATACAGAGGGTGTTCAATTATTATCGATGCTGCCAGTAAATTATCTCGTTGTTGATTCTTCCTCTATCGCTCGATGGTTTCCGGGCCGTTGATTACGGGTGAGTCGAGTGGGAGTTAAGAAACCAAAGCGCTGATCCGTTAATAGCAGCCGGCTAATTAATGACTCATTGAAGATGAGAGAACAGAGTCTGAAAAAAAAAAGAAAAACGGCCGATGGAGCTAGAACGATCGCTTACCGCGCAAGGTGAGTGTGCCGAGGTAGCTCTGAAAATTAACGATCCTCGTTCGCCACTTATTTTCACCGCTCGTACCGGCCCGCCGGTAAGGAGCGGAGAGTAGTTGGAGGGTTGAAGCAGGAAGAGGTTGAGGTGGTCGGCGGGCAGACGGGCGGACAGGAAGTGGAGAACGTACCTAACACGGCTCTGCATGTGGGTGTATGTATATGGATGTGGAAAAATGCGAGCCGTGAAGTGGCAGAGCCTGTGCAACAGCCGCACACGGGGTGAGCCAGTCTTGGGGCTTTCCGTTTAATAAGAAAGCACCGACGGGGATGCTGGGAATCGACCGTAAACGCTGCTACGTGGCTGGTACGTGGATGCGGTGCGGTTGGTGATTCTGGTACTGGACCGGGGTCTCTCCCGGCTCGACCAGTTCTCCCGGAACACAGGCCGATTACGGAGCGTTCCTCGGGACATAATATCACGGCGAGGGTCGATTCCGGCACGAGAGGCGGAAGGGAAAGAGAGAGTGAGCGAACGAGAGGCTTCGTTTCATGGCACTCTGGAAGTAAATCGTTTTCGTGAAATGGTCGCCCGTGCCTGCCTCGGTAGATCGTTCGACACTCACGTACCGTACCTGCTCGGTGGTATGTACATCTAAACCCCCCTCCCCCTCCCTACTTCTAGAGTCTACGAAGCTTCCGCACTTCGAGCTACAGCTAGTTCTACTTATCCGCTGTGTCGAGCAGTCGCGTCTCGTTACTACCTATAAAATTCTCGAACCCACCTTGCGAATCCAAGTACTCGTTCCCTTCTACGTGTGTGAATGGTGAAGGCTTCCTACATAGCCTTTGCTAGACACTCACAAGGTGTAGGATTTTTACTTTCTCGTCAGATGCGAATCATGCGAGGAGAGAAAGTATTGCATTTTTAAAAATCGACTATCGGGTTCTGGTCTAGAAATAGGTTTTACATGCCCTTTTCCCAAGCTGAATTTAAAACATCGGCTATCGGGTTGTGGTCTAGAAATAGGTTTTGCATGTCCTTTTCCCAAGCTAGAGCCAGTTCTACTTATCTGCTGTGTCGAGCAGTCGCGACTCGTTACTACCTATAAAATTCTCGAACCCACCTTGTGAATCCAAGTAGTCGTTCCCCTCCCCGTGTCTGAGCGGTGAAGGCTTTTTACCATAGCCTTTGCTAAGCACTTACAAGCTGTAGGATTTTTACTTTCTCATCACACGCAAGGAGAAAAAGTATTGTAACAAAAACGAAATCGACTATCAGATCAATTCCGTCTGTCTGTCTGCCCTGTCCGAAAATACAATGACTTTCCGAAGAGACTTTGGATCGCAACGAAATTTGCTGTGTCTTCCCACGTGTAAGATGTAGTTTTGATATTGAATTTCAACATTATTCATCAAAACTTTCTGGACTTATCTTAAATACACCTTAAATACCTTATAGGAGAAAATTAATAAAGTTCTTCTAATCGCTAACCGAACCTCTTTGATCGAACATACGTGGAGCTGTGAATCGGGTGTTTTCACACAATGCATTTATTTTATTCGCGCTGCCGGACAGCTGTTTCATTCTATCGATTCTTGAGTCGGTACGATGAAATTCCATTCACGGTCGAACCGTTACAGGTTCCGGTCTGGGAAACAGAGGGACAACCTTCGGTCGAACAGCATCCGAGCGTGGATTTAACACGTTAACACTGTGCAACACCCTCGACAATTGGATCGTTCTCAAACCCCGCTAAAGTAGCCACTCCAAGGAGTATCAGTGATTGTCCTCGTAAAATAGAAGAGACGGAAGAAAAAGAAGCTCGGAACGAAGGGAATAGACGCAACGAGAAATAACAGGAGAGAAAACGTGCTGGTTATCGGGCGTGCAGCTGTTTCCTTTAGTTTTTCGCATCACTGTGCGCGATTCTCTCTCTCGGCGTAGCGATCGAGGGCCACGAGCACTTGTGTATCGGCTATTGGATTCTTTCAGTTAACCCACTACAGTTGTACCTAATTTTATCGATACTTTGCTTTTACGAAATTACTTTGATTCACTGTCACCCGATGTCGATAAAAGGTGCACAATTTTCAATCATTGCCGTTGATCGGCAACAGAACGATAGTACAGTGAGAAAAATAAAATGCTTGGTTCGACCAAAAGTCTCGTTGACATGCGTTCAAAGCTATTGTTTGTCTGGTACAAATAAAGCATTGTTTTGTCAAACGATCATTGGCTTCGACCGATTCAAAACTTGTTGATCCAAACAAGTATTTTTGTTCCACCAACCAAATAACACCTTTGAAAGTATTGTCAACGCGCCTTGGATAATCCAACCATTTTTTTCTCAGTATAAAGTTGTTTAAAAGGTTTCTTACGTTTATGCACCTGAGAGGAATTTTTTTTATGGCCTCCACCCAGAAAAATAATTTATTTGACGGCCACCATTTATTTAGATTAAGTGAAATATTTATTGGATTTACATAAATATTTATTTAAATTACGTAAATAGTTACTCAAATGAAATAAATATTTCTTTAAATCAAATAAATATTTTACTTAATCTAAATAAACGGTGGCCGTCAGATAAATTATTTTTCTGGGTGTGTCTAATGAAGAACCGATCAGTATGTAAATACTTGCTTTTCAATTGTTTTTAATTAGTTCGTTGTAATTGCTATCTTCAATAACTTATGGGAGATTACAAGCTAAATTTATAGCTTAAGAACCGCGATTGCGTGCGGTTGCAGCACTCCATTTCCGAACGTCGAACGAGTATACGTTCAGAAGCGCACGTTTGCGAAGCATCCTGCTCAAACCCCTGTCACCGATCCTTAATGCAGTCTTCACCGGATTATTCCGTTAGTCTCCCGCGACCATGTATGCAGCGTATCGGCCGAGCTCGAATCAGTCCCACTGAATTTCCATAACCAGAAATCTGATTCGTCGCGGCTTGAGACCGGAAAAAAAAGAACAGCAAAAATCGAAGCTGTCCCTCGACATCGCCGCGATAAGTGTGGCCGGAAAAGCAAAGTAGATCGGGTGAATAAAGTGAATAGCGGGCGTCGTTGCGTGTCGGAGGTTCTCGAAGCACATTCGATTGAGACTCTGCTAGATGAGCGTGCGATATGAAGTGAATTATTCTAATTTCGTATCTTCCTCTCTGCCCATTCGAACGCAGATAAGTTCGAGAAATGTGTACGTACTGTAATAATATCGTTTCTCAGAAGTCTCTCGTTGTCGCAAACATATATCCGGTTTACGAATCTCGCCAGTCCAGTTGAGAATTATTTTTCTCTCGAGCATTGACGATAAAAATCGGACATACTTTTGCCACACGGTCGAGCAATATCTTTGCGGCTCTGGGGACTCGGCTCTGGCACACGGGCCGGGTCTTCGATAACGCGCGGGACGACCGTTCTCCTCGTCTTTTAAAATACATATCGTTATCGAGAAAAATTGCCCTCGAGCCGTATCCAGTTACAATAATTTAACCAATACCGCCGGCTCACCCACGAGAGTATATTTTCATCGTATCTGGGATAGGTTGCAGCCTCATAAATATATATAATTATTGCGTTATTAAATGAAGATACTTTTTTTCGTAAAGATAAATTAATGTTATTACAATCTTTCGAAGACGTAAGGTCAACCTCATTATATTATTATTATTGCAATAGCAGCGAAGTTTCCGAGAGAGACGAAGCGAGAAAGAAGAAACATAAAACAAGGCTGCGTTGGTTTCCGCTGCTGCAGACACATTGATCGGTGTGTTATATTCATGGGAGTGTGCTATATTCATCTAATCGACCTCCCGAAAGTCGCATTCGTCAAGGACGGGTGTCTACGGCAGATTGTTTGAATTTCCCGCCGGAACTGCCCCGATTCGACGTGCCCGCTGCTCGACGTGCACGACACACATAAATCGTCACGATTGAAACTTGAGAGAAGGCAAGAGAAACGAATCAGCAATGATTTCTCACAGGTGGCAAAACCTACTCGGCGTTGCAAAATCTTGTTGCGGCATCCTCTGAGGAACAGACTTCTTTCCGAATGAGAGATCCGCTCTTATGTACACAGCAATAATAATCTTCATCAGTGGAGCCGCGCGGTCTGTTGATTCGTCAGAATCATCCCAAATGACGTTGGGACGATGAAGATTTTCAAGAAAATAAACTGCAACGCGACGAGGCGGCCATGTTGAGAGGCTTTTTTTGTACCGCGCAACCACTCGGGCGAGAGCAACGCGAATTTTGCCCCCGTCTTTATTGCATCCACCGGGGCGCTATTACGAGGAAGATTACGGAGCGTAAACGTCCATGTAAATACTTGACAAAAAGTAACTTACGACGGGTGGATAGCGAACGAAGTAGCGAACGATAGACGGAGAACGTGTTCGTCCGAAGGAGAGGAAGGAGCCGCGGAACGTTGATATGGTAATTTTTCTTGTACGGATGAGAAAAAGACCAACAAAAAAAAATAGCTCGATGATCTGTGCGTGAGCAGAATCCAGTGACTCGTTACCGGAAGTACCACGAACCAATCGGGTAGTCGAGGAAGATCTTCTCGAGCTGCGGCTACATCGTGCAGTACAGTGTGCAACTGCACAAGTACATCGTGGCATATAGCTTCGCGGTCGATTACCGGAACGACCGGATCGTAGACAGAGCAAACGGGTGAACAAGATTGGCTGAATGGCGGTGCCGCGCGTTCGTCGAGTGGAATTTCTCTAAAGATTTTGACTCGTCTTCGGACGAGCTCCTTTCGCATTTCTCCATTCTTCTCCGTTACTCGCAGGCAAAGTCCCGAGCGCGTTTCGGCGAATACCGGAGAATCGGGCGGAGGTAATCGCCCCAGAAGTGAGTTCCCGTCGAGCTAGCTGACTTGGGCTCGTCCTGCGTTTGCACTGCTACTACTTCGCTCCACTGTTACTGCCACCACTACGGTTACTGCGACTGCTACCACTGATGACTGCTGCTACTGAGGAAAGTTCCGAAGTAGCCGGATTAGAATGAACTACGAGGCGGGTGAGGCGAAGCCAGTGTAGCCTGAGATGACGAGACGACGTTACTTCGCGAACATCAGACATCCGATTCGCACTGAGACCCAAACGAATTTCCATGTGAAAGGCGAGCTCTGCGCTCGCTCTTTTTTTCCTGACGTTTATTCTATTTGCTGAGCGCCAAACGATAAATTAGTTCGATCAATTAAATTTACTCGAGCAACGTTAGCGGATTTTTATACCTTGTTAACGGACGACGTTCAACCCAATCGCCTCGAGTCCGATAAAAATGATGAAAATTCAACGATCGCGTATCGGCTGCGGGAAATATGATGAGCCGATGAGGTGAAGTAATTAACGAATTATTACTAAATGCTCGAGGGGTTAATGTTCAATGGTGTATTATATAATTTAATAATTGATATGATTTGGCGAGGGAGGATGTAACATATTCACAATGACGAATCTGGCCGAGAACGTGCGTTATTGCAAAAACTTGTTGGGAAAAGCCGCGGGCGATTCTGAACAGCATCAAACTCTATCTAACTCCAGTCTAACTGGGATTCATCGCGATACCTTTGTTGATGACAGCAACGAGTAGTGTAACGGCTCGCCCCTGAAGACGCCATCACCTGGAAACATTAAATTCTTCATTCCGTAAAGTACCCAAATCAGGGGTACGAGAAATCAATATGCACATTAACTGAGCATCTTTTTTACAACGTGTTTTTGGCAATGATCAGGATATTTAGAAGCTTTTTTTTATTGTGAAAGCATACTGTAACAAATATAGAGATGAGAATTGACTGAGACACAGAATAGATGACTGGCATAGCTCGGTATGACAAATGACAAACATACAGGTTATCGATGACGAGATGACGAGAGCCTTGATCGAAAATTCACATCTAATTGTTGCAAATCCGCGTGTATCCGACAACCTATTGACAATTTGTTTTTTCCAGACATGGGCTTAGGATTGTTCGAGTATTCGCTTCTCTCCCTTCACTTCTCGCAGACGTGGAGACACTCTAATCCATAACGAGAGTAACTCATGTGTGAATGTGAAACTTCCCTTGAAGCCTGTAACTCTACTCCACCAGACAGATCCTTGAAATGCGTGGCGTAATCGTAGATACTATACGTATGTCATCTACAGTTTCTCTGTCATACGTACGTATATATGTGCATAACGAGAAGTTCACGACCGATCGACAGCATTCAGCCAGATGCTATGTTATACATACGCTTGATGCTCTGTGTAATGCCGTGTGTGAGATGGTGGTGTAGGTGTATGCAACACATACCCGACTGATAGATACACGAACGCCGGCCTAGAGCAGCCTATAGCCATAGCTTCGGTGCGCTGTGATATCGATTTTCCGATTACCCTATATATCTCCGCTTTCCTCTCCCGCGCGTTGCAGCATCCCGACGCATCTGTCTGCGATGCCACAAAATTACCGTAACGTTCAAGTGAGTCATCAACGTTACGACTGCATCAATCATCACTAATTACACGTGGTTGACAGTCTGTCCGTTCGATATGGCGAGCACCGCCTAGCCGCGAAGCTCTCTTCAAGGCCTCCGCGTAACTGACGAGTCCGGAGATAGGAAGAGACCACATTACTGCGGATAAATGAGAAGCGAATAATCTAGAGTGACTGAGCGGCCGAATCTCAGGATAGTCGCGGTGAGTTGCGACAGAACCTCCCTAATTCCTGAGTACACATTGATATCCAGGTAGGGTTTGGTCTGGCTCGCTGTTACATCCCAGCGCCGGCTCGAGACCGGCCAGATTCCCAACTTTGGCACGGTCTCGCGCCAGTGCCGAAACGTAACCGCCACCCAGACCTACTCCGCCTGGGTAGCGTGTTAGAGATACGACGTAGTTTCGAAACTTTTGAGAAAGGTAAGATCTGGTCGAAGCAGCTTTATGCTAGCGTTTCAGACAAGAACCCACCGACACGTATGTGCGACGGTATTGGTAATATTCAAACACAGCAGAGAACATGGTTACCTGTTCCTTATACCAAAGACATACCAACAGTTTATATCTGCCTTTGCTACGTAATATTGAAACGGCACACCCTTCCAGTGGCACAGAAGTTTGACGACGGATAGCGTCCTCCTACCTGTCTGTGCCGAACCGTGAAACGCGACTACAATATTCCGACTACCGAACCCGGTTTAGGCAACTTGATACGGAAGAGTCGATATATAGCGAGCTACAGGTATGCGTAATCGTTATGTGCGAATACACGATATACAGGGTTACGTTGTACACTCGACTCTCCTCTATCGAGTCCGTAAGCCTCTCTATCCCTCTTTCTCCTCCTCCACCAATTCAAACTCTCTACACGTCGTTTCTCGTCGCTTCATCATCCAGCCCTCCCACACTCTATGTCTATGCTCCGTGTACACCCCTTCATATACTCTGCCCGTCCCTCTCCCATCCTGGCCTGCACTTCTACTTGTGCTTGCTCTGTTTACCCATCGAATCAACGGATTACCGAAGCTCCCGTAGACCAGGACCTGGCCATGAGGTTCAAACACATAAGAGAGACGGAGAGAGCTAGGGACGGTGGGAGAGAAACGGAGAGACGAAAAGGGAGTAACTCTGGCTATAACGCTGCTGCTGCAACAGCCGCACCCGCTCCGTTACCAGAGTGAAATTGATAGATTCGAGCTTTGCATTGGCGGCTGTAGGCCCTCCATTTCCATATCCAAGTACGTACTTCAAGCGTCTGGAATCCTCTCTACAGATGTCTGTCTCTATCGCTGTCCCTTGATTCCAACTCCATCTCAATGCCCAATACCAACTGCGCAATCTCTCTCTTCACTTTATCTATCCGTTTCGAGCTGGGAGCTCTTCCCCTCGAGCTCCACCCAGTCAACCCTCGGGCTCAATCTCTATCTACTTACTCCGTCTGTCTGACGGTTAACGCGCCGACAGCCCCGTACTCCCTCCTTTCCCCAAATACTGCTTCACACTCGAAGAGCTATAAGTGCTCGGGCGACTCCGTAGGAGTAGAGCTCTCGGGGTTGCGGATATTCGGCGCTACCGGGACTCCCATGGCGGCGGATTCACCACTCGGAGCTTATCACGAACGGGTTAACGGACGGGGAATTCCCCTAAATGAGAATTGCATCCGTAAGATTGCGAGATTTATGTCGGTGAATCTGCACGTGGAATGACACGTGTCGGTGTTTACTGCACCTCAGAATCGGTTCGGTATATATGCGAGGGTAGTAGAAAAAGATGACTATCAGTTGCAATCGGAAAAACAGTTCGGATTGGGTGGAAAAAGTCGCTCCGATAATTCTATATTTTTCGTACCAGAAAAGCAGTGCGGGTGCCGTGTATTACAGTAATTGAACATATCCAACGAATTTGGAGAAAAAAAGAAGAATCAAGTACGAAGTAGAGAATATATAAAAGATCCTTGGGAATGGTATCGTCGGGAGAATCGGATCAGCCTCCAGGGAGAAGGAAGGATTTATGAAATTATATAATGGAAGCGTGCGGTGGAGTGTGCCGAGGCTCACCCCACTTGCTCGCCGTTCTAATAAAAATCCTTTTGGCGGCTGGCTCGTGATCTCACTATGAATAAGGCAAGATAGGTTTGGTAACTGAGTGCTTGCTATCTCGCGTCATCTCTTCTTCATCTTCTCCGTACTGAGAAACTTGCGATGCCGCTTCTGTTAGCAATGCCGCCAAGTCGTCGCAGCCAGTGTACACTGTTGGGGGAATAGGTATTATCCTTAACACGTACAAATACATACGAGAAGCTTCTCGTTCCATAGTGAGAGTCACCCGGACTCTACCTCACACACCGAGTCAGTCCAGAATCAACAACCTGTGGATATTTGGCAAGCTGCTTTTCTCGCGCGATGAGTATAGCGCGAAGCCTTTGCCGTGTGCATGTAGGTACGTGTAGTGTGCAATGTGCAATGTGCAATGTGCAATGTGCAATGTGCAATGTGCAATGTGCAATGTGCAATGTGCAATGTGCTATGTGCAATGTGCAATGCGTAATGTGCAATGTGCAATGCGCAATGCGCAATGTGCAATGTGCAATGTGCAATGTGCAATGTGCAGCAATCTTCAATCTGTCGATTTTTGTTACTCTTATTTCCTGACGTAGTATTTTACCTCTTGCGGACTTGTCACATGTGAAAGATACACTCTTGCTCACTTGCAAAGCTACTTAATTTCTCCCGTCTTTCATGCGCTATTTCTACACAACCTGTCCAATGTTCATTGTACTACCTTGGTGAAACTAGTCTTCCTCGCGGCACGAAAGTTTCACTTCGATGGATTCATCGAAGGTTCTTTTCCACGCGGCTTGGTCATTCGCGATCAATTTTCACGTTTTAAATAGATCACGTTTTCGTGCGGATGGCGTGAATGGAGCCGAGAAGTCCAGCAAGTACGCAGACGTGTATATACGATGAGGTAGCAGCGGGAGAGGTGGTACACTCAATTAATTCGTCGGGAGGCGAGGGCGTCAGCCGCAAAGCCGATGGACGTGTTCGCCATTGCCCCGGCATACTTCCACCCGACTGGTTGCATCGGCGCGTACGAGATTCTAATTTACTCGCGGCGCACGGATACCAGGATGCCATTCGCGCGGCAACGTTGCGGTATATCACCAACCAGTCCCCTAGCCTCGGTTGGGACCGAAACTTGGAAACTGCACAGCCAGATGCAGGCAGGCAGAAAGAAAAAGAGAGATCGACATCGACAGAATGCAATCCGGCAGTTTCAGTCACGACGATATCGCCGATCCGTGAATTCGATTGCCCGACCCGCCGGCTGTATGACGCAATATTCACGTTTGAGTGACTGGTAAACTTCTCTTTGGCAAAAGTATTCATCCGGATCAGTCGAAATGGAAGCCAAGTTTCGAAAAATTGGATTGTTTAATCCGCGATAGCTGTGGCAATGGTCGGGGGTTGGTTGGGTGGGGGGATTCATCGATTTTATAAAGATACGTGAGATACGTACCTATTACCGTCGATGAAATGCATCATGCTGAGAACGAACCATTATGATGTGAAAAAAAGTTCCTCTGGACTTTCTCGCCGACATTCAAACTGCCTGTCCTGTAAAAAATTGGACAGCTTGCTGTTCCAGGTCATGAAGACCCCAGCAGCCCATGGTGATAACGCGCAACCCCTCAAAAATGAGGCCCAACGGAAATCGAAGCCAAGAAATGATTCGTATATCGCTTTCCGAGACGATTCCCATATCGATTTATAATTGTGAATGTAGCTATGTATGATAATTAATAGCTTCATCGATAGTTCATTTTTATTTTGGCCTTTCCATCGATCATTGGTCGTAAGAATATTGCAAGATCACCCTCAACTCGTACATGGAGTTATAGACCTTCATAATTTCGAGTAGAAGGGGGCGAGGCACGTTGGAGGAGTTACCCACGGGGCAAGAGATAGTGGGAACTATAAAACGAACGTGTGCGCGGATACGAAAAGCGTAGATAGCGTGTAGACTTTGACCCGAAGGCTTGGAAAGCTCAAGCTGTGGGTGATAGCCAGGAAGAGCAACGGCTCGCAGTTTGAAGCTGAGCACCGGCAGTTGCAGAGAGTAGCGCTTGCTCTAATTGAAGCTTTTGCGAAGGGTGTTTCGTGGCTAGGTCGCCCGGTCGCTAGCGACTGGTGTACGACGACTCCGAGGACTACGGGACGAGGACGACTGTTCGGGGGTCGCACTCGCCCACCCGCGTCGAGGCAGCCAGTATGTAGCGCGGCATGGCAAGGGGATGAACGAGGCGGGGAGAAAGGAAATATATGGCGGCAGGGGAATTAGCGGTAAAACGGCGCTTCGCGAAAATCCGTCTCGTTTGCTCAGCGAGTCGTCTCGACCACCGGAGCTCTCTTCCTGGCGACGACGACGACGGCGACGACGACGACGGCGACGACGACCACCTTCTCCCGGACGAACCGCAATTAGAAGCTCTCTCACCGCCTTTGTATCTCCTTTCCTCCGACTTTCGTCCCCGGTCCCGTTTCCACATTCGTGATGTACATATATGCTCGCGATGCGGTACACCGGAATGGCCGAGGATACGGCGGTCCGGGATATTACAAGAATACAGGGCTGGAAATAAGTTCCCGGCATGCACTCGCACTGAAAATTACAAAAAGTGAGAGACACTGTTAATGTTCGCACAGCCTGACGAATTAATTTCTCGTAGAGCTAAAAAAAACTCGACGGTTCGATATTGCCGGAAAAGGCAAATTTGTGGTTGGGTAAAGAGATTATCATGTATCCATATCGAAAGCTTAAAGTCACGTCATGTAGGTTATGTAAGCATAGACTATATGGCTTTCTCGTGTCAGACCATTAATTTAGTTAGAGCTATTATGCAGGAAAATTACGTCTACCGCCGAAAAATTCCGCTTTTATACCGAATTCACTTTGATACCTTGGGACAAACGAGAGAAAAAGGAAAATCGTTCTCAGCAGCGGGAACCTTCGGTTAGGCCATCAAATTCCCATACACGTGAACGCGTATGATCTTCGTAGCCGGATGTACGGGTGTCTATGTAATACAATAAAAAGTAACGTTAAGTTCCGTGAGCCCAGAAGTAGGTCACGGCTGGTGCGTCAGCAGTAAAAACGAAAACGCTAGTACGCTCTTCGCTAGACCATCATGGCATTGTAAAAAATCCGGCTTCTATCTACGTAGAATCCATTGGCATCGAGGCAAAAAAAGTGGAAAAATGAAACCACCCAGAACACGTTGAGAATTTTGCATTCGGACCACGTAAATGCGGGAAATCCTTTGTATGATAATCGGGTCGTGCGGAGTTTGCGTGGAATGAGAATACGAAACGAGAGGACAGGGTTAAAATCGATTTGAGCGGATCGAGAGGGTTTCCGGTTTTCTCGCGCCAACGGAAACTGACACTGTCATGTGACACTCCCGAATGCGCATACGCCTTCCAACCCTTCTGATAGATTTTCCCCACACACAATGCGTTCTACCGCTAGGCACGTTACTCGATTCTCTAAATGCATCGTGTTTTTATTTTGCCTTCCATCTTCGCAGATTCTAAAAAACGTGGGGAGCCATGGAGAAAATTTGAAAACTTGATATTTAAGCAAACGGTGACAAATAGGCTTTGCGAGTGCAAATTTTTTTATTTTAAAATTTTTAGATTTCTTGTAAATAGGTGGAATTTTAACAGAGAGAAGCGATGTCAGTTTCAATCCAATTATAGTGTAATTCGTCTATATTAATTTTAGTCGATTATAATTATGAGACAGGCGGCTGTGAGAGATGTGAGAGTCGGCGAACACTCGACTGACCTTTTGCATATAGTCCTTACATTCTCGAAACTGCCGGAGGTTGTCGTTCCGCAAAGTCCTCCTCCTTTGTACTTCCGGTCTAACCCCTGCGGCCATATATGCGTTCAAAGTTTAGGTGAAACTACGTACAAGTTTGACGGATTAAATTAATTTCGGACGATGCAATTAAGAGCCGGACGGAACGGTCTGCTCCAGAGGATCGCTCAGGCACGGATGAGGTATCAAAGGATCACCTTGACGTCGCATCTGCGTGGATACATTTTGGTTATGGGAAAGTGAAACCGAAAATTCGATTCTCCTCGTTGAATATAAACCAATCTTGTTCGCCTCGTAGTTTCAATTGTATACATTTGACGTCCAGCATGTCGCTCGCTTGAATGAATGCATTTTAAATGACTGATGCGTTCGGAAGGTCAATAATTGCGTTGAGAATTAATGTGCAAGTATTTTGAACAACAAATTAATATATTTGAGTATAAGAAGAAGAACGTGAGCCAGCTAATATCAATATGCGAATATAAGAGAGAGTCGGTACAGAAGCCAGCTTAAGAGAGTGTAATATTAATAAACAAATAAATTATACTAGCAGGTTGTCGTCGGTCGGACGATTCGCGTCCTCGTTATGGACTACGGAATTTAGAAACCGAAAATGTCCGGAGATTTACCGGAAATACGTCACTTCCGATTTGAAGATTTCATTTTTCGACCGGAAGTGAGGTCGAACAATCCGATTTTCAAACCGGAAGTGACGTATTTACAGTATCATGTCACTTCTGGTAAAAAAATCCCATTTTCAAACCGGAAGTTCCATATTTGCGGTATGACGTCACTTCCGATCGAAAAATACGGTTTTCATACCGGAAGTGATGTAATTTCCGTCGTGACGTAATTTCAGTCGAAAAATGTTTGGGGATCCACGGTGCCGGGAAAGGGAAAATTTTGTTCGTAAATTGTCATACTTCTCTATGACATTGTGCATGCAGTTTGTCCTCAGGCGTTTTTTTTTATCCCTTAGCGGGAGGAGCAAAGTTTATGAAGTTTAGTGACAGACGATAAACGCTCACACCGCCTCGACGCAAGGTGTGTGAACAAATACCTACGTACCTTTGTGTTACGTACGAACGTGGTAAACTGTATATCACTCATGCACTGGAAAGTCTTTTGGACCGAAAGTGTCTCAACCTTTCGTCACTTGACTACCTCCCCGAGCCTGGCTCCCGAGGGAATGGAAGTACCACAGGAGAAAACAGCCAACACAGACGACTACTCTCAGCCTTTTTCATCTCCGTCAACTTTTTTTTTATCTCATTCAGTGAGCTTTCCACGAAATTGTTGGATGATGAACCACGGGAATATACGAGAGGGTTGAATTCAATGTCGCTTGGATAAAAAAAAAGTAAAAAATATGCTCAGCAACCTTTTATATGACGGAGCCACGCACGCGTATTATCTCCGTCAGTTGGCCCGCTTTCACTCGAACGAGAATCAACGAGTAAGAATGGATGTTCTTTTTTTGTAGGCTTCGATGTGCGAAATTTTATTTGATAAGCCATGTTCTGCTCGAAGAAAAGGGTTGAAAATAGAACAGCAATCGTGCCGAGTAGCTAATGATAGATCGAATGATCGCGAAGCGTACTTCTTTCATTGCGCAGACAGGCTGATGGCTGTCTTAATGGGCACTCAACTTTATATCGAAATCAAACTCATAGTTTTTCTCTTTTTCTTTTGAGGCTAGAAATAAAAATATGCGAAGTCCGATGTTGCAGTGCGCATTTTCGCTCAATCGACCCAATTGCATAAATTAATTTTTCGGACTGCAGGTGCGCCTTTAAATAAAAAATTGCCACGCGAAGTTCCCATCAATTAATTTCTACAGCGGAAAATTCGAGTTCATTCGGTAACAATCAATCGACAGTTAATTAAACTTCCTACCAACCCTTAATTATTATTTCACGTTAACCCATGCTTTTAGCAAACTTTTTCTCAACCGCCCTGGTCCTCGACTTTGCAACTTGACGCCTTCCCTCGCGAAACCCACTGAATAATTTGCTACGGATTAAAATTGGAAAGAGCATCGTAAACTCGTTGAGCCATTTCACTTTTGCCGACGAAACTTCTTGCTTCCCTCAGTAATCCTCTTCCAGTACCTTTCCTCTTCGACAAACCCGACAAGTCCCGTACTCTGCTTATCCTCCTTTCGGTAAATAAAACAAACCCCGCCGTACCTTAGCCTTGCATCTCGTCACTCGAAGCGTCATGGAAGCCATCGCATAATCAGTTAATCACTAAATCTTGTTGTGGTTGGCTCCCATTCAGTCGCAGTTCCGATCTTCTACCCTCGTCGAGCACAATTCTAGTTTGAAAGGTCGTCAGAAAATCTTCCAGAAGCTCTCTTCGTGAGGGTCTCTGCTTACTTCTTTTCTTTATATAAGTAAGACAAGTTTCGCCTCGACCACGACGTCGGCAGAGACTCGGGGAAAAAAAGTTAATCATTTAGGACAACGGTCGACCAAAGCTGATTTCACTGGAGTGAGGAGGTAAAGGCTGGGTCGCTGCCGTATAGACAGCCTTAAGGGACGAAGTCCATACGTCGCTGGGTCTTTACTGGTAAGCTTGCCGATGGCAAAGGCTTTCTTCCCATCGCCGTCTCTTCGCTTGTTTCTTCGTATTCCTCGGTGCCTCCTTTCTTCTCCACTCTGTGGGATGGTCTTTTTCAAGTAGCCCTATAGACAGAAAATACGGGATGAAGAACAGAATACTAGTGTCAAATCCCTCATAAGGTGACAACTCGGATGGGGTGCCGTTAAAAAATCTATGAAGTGTATCGAAATAATCGAAGTTGTCGTCGACTTTATGTTCGCTGATTGTCTGAAAAGGCTCAAGCTGACGCGGGAATTCAATTAAATTATTAGAGGGCAAATCTACCATGCCTTCGGTCGATGCAACAGGAATCGTTTTACGAAACTATCAATTCATTGTCCAGAGTATGTTCCCTACGGGTACCGTGAGGTAATCTCATAATGTCGTCTTGTGAAGGATTTTACTCTATAAAAAGCACGCAATCGTGTTGTCGGGATTTGATGGGGCAGCGAAACGAAACCGACTTCGAAGACAGTTGCTATAGTTCGATGCTCCGAAAGCGGGTAAGAGAGGAATTGGCTTTTTCTCGGGTTGGAACTTACCTCAACAAACGGAAAAGAGGAAGTCGCCGAAGAAAAAAAAAAAAAAAGAATTAGCTTCCAGTGTATTTGAAGAAATATTGTTCGAACATACGTTTCCTTCCGGGCTTGCGGTTTTCATGTAAATAGAAGAGACTAGAAATCTTATAGTATGCATAGCTTTTCATCCCTTTGCTTTGGCACATGTTTTTACTTATTCTTCTTGTGCCCTTTGCTGCCATCGACGTGCACCGCTGAAACTGGTACAAACTCTGCCACTCGTACTCTGCACTGGTTTACTTTGCCGTACGTCCGATGCAGGACTTTTTGACATGTTTCTCTCATTTTAGTAGGGAAAAGGAAATTTTTAGCACCTTTTGTGACAGTCTTCGAGAAAATTGGACACCCGTATTGGAAACGCGTCTTGAATCCAATGTCGCATACCTTTTATCCTCCTGATGTCCTCGCTTTCTTTCTTACCCTCATCTATAAAAGTATTGCAAAGCAAGGACGAGCGATTGGAAAACTACGATTTTTGGATGAATGAAAAAGTGAAACAGGAACCTGTATGTTTGTGTTTCGTGGCAATCTCGATTCAGTGTCTACAATAGAGAATGCCTTCAAAACTTACGACCGGGAATTGCGTCCCAGCTGCAGTAAAGCTGGTATTGCATGCGATAAACAGGCAGTTCCGAATCCGTTCCGACTGTTCCGAATCGTGTGCAGATGATTTCTTTCCGTAAAATGTCGTATGCTCAATTTAGCGTTTGACTGATCTAGCTCGCCTCCCCTTCACGAAGAGTCGTGGATCGATCACAACGGCGACGTTCGGCTTCGGAATGTTTCGTTCGATATAAACCTTTTTTTTATCACGTCCTTTAAGAGTTCTTTCAGTGATATTATTTTGCCGTCTTGGATCCCGGGTTTGAATAAATATTGAAGCGGCAAATGATGCGCTGCCACAGAAAGCACCGTGGCAATGCTTTTATCTCTCACAACTTCCGCATTCTTCCGTCAAGCTCCGACTCTTCTCATCGTGAATCGATGTTCCATCGTGATAAATCTCATAGAAAATCCACTGACGACGTAAAAATACATAGTCGGGAAAATGAGGAAAGAAAATTAGGAGAATCCTTGGTACTTGCGAACGGAGGTTCGGAAAGCAAAGTTTCGCTCTAATTCCTTCCGAGATATCAATCATAATTCGCGATCTCGTGCCGGCCAATTTGCGAAGCGGTGGAACGCGAGCTCCATTACTAACGGGCTCTTCCCGTTCCTTATCGATTTCTCATTATCGTAATCGCGTTAGGGCCTGTGGTGGCACTTATCCGAAGATATACACCGGCCTCGTGTGTAGTTACAAAAGGCCAAATGTGTTTTATCACCGTTCTATATACCACTTGGGCACGCGGTTACAGCCTGGCTTATTCTACGATCGAAGCCGCGAACGTTACGCGACGATGGCCTATGTATATCCGGGACGAGTTTATCGGAGTTCGTTGAGATCAGATCATTTTGGGATGCGGTGTACCTTACATAAATTACAGTTTGCCTACATGGTGACAAGATCAATTTTGCATCACGGAACGTTAAGTTTTCGAACACTTTCTGGATCGAAACAATTTAGTAGTGCGATATCCGTATTTGCTGAATACGTTGATCACGGTATCGATGATCCAACGCCAGAAAGGCATATTGACCATGATTTCACATAGCCTGTAAGGCCTTGCGACATTGAGTCGTCGATACGCAATGAGTTGTATGCATTCAATGACATAGTGAATGCGATTCGAAGAGGTGAGCCATTAATTTCGTTGTATCTAGCAATAAGAGTGGAGAATCGTTGCACTCGGGACCCCGAAACGAGAAGAATCTCTTGATTTGCATCCGGCTTTGCACCCCGGAACATTAACTTTCGATTAACCCTTTCTCGAAATATGATTCTCTAACAGTGAAGGGGCCAATACTTTTTGGACCGAAACAATTTAGTGTGCGATATCCGGATTTGCTGAATGCGTTGATCATCGTATCGATGCTTCGACGCCATGAAGGCATATTGACTATGCTTTGGGCAGCCTGTAAGGCCTTGCGGCATTAAGCCATCGATAAATAATGAGTTGTATGCATTGAAAGAGACAATGAGTGCGATACGAAGAGGTGAGCCATCAATTTCGTTGTATCCAGTAATGACAGTGGAGAATCATTGCGCTCCTGAAACGAGAAGAATCTCTCGATCTGTAGCTTAGCTGCCCGGCTTGGCTAGCCTCGCGAAAATCTCTCGCGACGCGGAGCTTCCGTTATTTCAAGCACGTAACGCGGCCAGTTATTGTGCCATGGCGCAAAGTGCCTTTTTCGAGTGGAATGGAACGAATCCTCGTGATCTCTACCTATAGCGAGACTATTCCCACTTTTATTTCGTTCGGGCGGTGCTTCGTCCACGTTCCCTCTTCTGTTAGAGTGGCTGGAGGTGCCGCTGGAAGCATCGGACTCGGAATGGAGCCAGCAGCGTACCACCGAAGGTGGCCCTGATGAAAGGGAGCAAAATGCGGAAAAAATGGGAGCAAGCTGTGAGAGTGGTTTCGGTGTGATAGCAGAGATAGTAGGTGTATGGTCTATCGCTAATCCTGGCCAGTGGTAGGAGCAACGAAAGAAGGGTGAGGAAGAGCGTGATGATTGCGCAGAGAAAGAGAGAAATGTAGACAAAGAAAAATTAGAAAAAAGAAAACAGAAAAAGGGCGAAAGAGCAGGAACGCTCACCGCGGAGGACTAGATAATTGGACTGAATGGAGAAACTGTAAACATTTTTCGTACCGGTTTTTCTACTAGTTCAATGACGCTGGTGATAGTTCCAACGGTGTCTCTGCAATGGCAAGGGTTAAAAATGCTCATTCGCTCGACCTGGACTCCTTGTTGGCATTCTCCGTCATTATCCTAGCGCGTTTCACGGTGTGTAATTAAACGTGGACACAACCGACAACGGCCGGTCCCGATTCAAATGATGGTTCAACCACGTCGCGACGAAGCGTAGCGGATGCCTTTCCCCTTTGCCGCTTCACCTCTTCCCTCCTTTCCAATCCGCTCCTCTTGCAGCAGCATTGTGTATATGTATACGCTTGCTTAATCGTTGCAATTCACTTGCTAGCACCGAATTGTAGAACTGAAATAGAAAATTATATGATTTTGCATCCGTACATTTGGAGCATAAGGAGAAATGGTCACTTTCAAATAGCTGCAGCTCTCGTCGACCAATCTTCGCCATAGGGAATTGGATATCAATGCCAATTCCAGGCCATGCGCCTTATCCGTCTACGGGCGTCCTTCTCCTACGGATGTGTAACTGTGGCTTCTTGATGGCTCTTGCAGGTTATTAGAGATATCGTGTTTCCAGGGTGATGTGGCTTTCTCGGTGACGTAATTTAGTCCCACTCGCTGTTAGCCAACCGAGAGTATTCGCTCGCTCGGCAAGTCGTTGCTGTCTTGCTCTGGCTGGTAGCTCTTGAGACTCGGTTCTCCGGGTACGTGTGCCCTCGTAAGCCAGATTAGGACCGTAAGAAAAGCATTGCGAACCAAGGGGGGGCTTTGTTCAAGCTTGGTCTGCTACGTCGTGATGAGCAATGGAGTAGCCGATAGCGCCTCTCTAACTATCCCCAGGGAGTCTACGAACTTACGGCTTCGGTAGTCAGAGCCGGTGGCACGAGACAACTTTCCTCGTCTCCGTTTTCCCTCCCCGCTGCCATTCGGCGCTTTCTCGGTCACACTTTCGTTTCCCGAAACGGTGGAACATCTCTCGTTCACTCCGACACACACCGCCACCAATCCTTCCGTTTCCACCAATCCCATCCGGCAGCCATGTGCGGCTACTCGCTGACTCACCCCATTCAACGTTTCGCTTCCGGTACACCCCTGCAACTCCGCGAAGCCACGCTCGTCACCCACGACTCCACACATAATCGCTAACATACGCACACACTTGTCTTCGTCGAACGGAGGAACAAGTGTAAAGTGGACAGACGGAACCTGCAACTGGTAGAATTCCATACTCGCGCTACCAACTCGTCACCCTTTCAAACGTCTCACATAATAATTTCCTCGAGCCCGACCAGCTCGGCGGTGAGAGTGATTGACCGTCGCATTATTTCCGACACGATTCGGTATGTGGAGGAGGACTGCTGTACCAGCAGAATCTTCTACACTTGCATCGTCAGTCATTCTCCCACCTTATAACAGTGAAAACGTGGACATGGCATTGTCTAAAAACCTAGGTAGTTGTACGGTCGCTATGACGAAGGGTGAACAAAATCCAGGTCATTGCTGGATAGAAAAGCTCTGGGGTTCGGCAAGTAGGAGCTTCAATGTGATGACGCTCCGGGCCAAACGTACAGTTTTGCAATTCGGAATCCAGATCATTTCTTTTCTAAAACCGGGAGTCACTTCTCGACACTTTTTATATCGTTAGTCTAATGCCAGGAGGATATGTAGCGTATCTTAAACATACTTAATGTGCAAGTTTTTTTAAATCGAAAATGATGGTTTGGAGATTCCCAGGCCACAACTGGATACGTAGCTGGTACGCCACCGTAAAGCCCCGCTTTAGCGCCTGGCAACGAGCAACCCTCCATGCATCAGTATATACCTTGAGCGCGGGCTCTGATGCAATACTTAAAGCAAGAGAGATGCTCAGAGCTTTAGCGTAACTAGGAACAAAAGCGAGTCACCCCAAAGCATCCAAAAAGTAGGAGGTACGAGACGGGAAAGGCGAGCCAATGAAACACCAATAATCTTGCCCTTTCCAACCGATAGGATAAGACAACAACAGCAGTACTATTTAAGCCATTCCACAGCAATTCAGGCACAAAAATAAACTTTTACAAACGCCAGAAGTGACAATTTTTTTGAAGAAAAAAGTGGATGTTCCATTTAAAATAACGTGACACTTGCTGCCAACACCAGATGCATCATTTATATTATATACAGGTCCGAATTTTGGGCAAAGTTCCACTCATAATAAATGCAACGTTCGGAATGTTCTACCTGTTTCACTTGGAGATAAACACTTTGTTTTTATTTTCAAGGAGGGCCACGTGGCCAGGTCATTGTCTGAAACCCCTTGAAATTGGGCATAAAATATTCAGTCCATAATCCGAGAGTTGAAATATTTCGATCATGATACTTCCTCTCTGTACATACTGCATATGCAACGAGAAGGTAACAGTGCAGACATCGGTTACACGTTCCCTAAAAAAAAAAAAAAAAAAAAATACAAAATATTATTCAAAACCTACCACGGTAACAAAAAGTGAAAGAAATGATGAATAAATGAATGTGCTAATGCCAGGGTCTGAAAAATTGCAGAGATTGAGGTAGATATGCCTAGGTAGATATCAGTTTGAATAAAACTGGTTTTCCGCGAACAGCGATAGGCAATAACGACTTCAGGATGTCCTATGACGCAGATTCGTCGGATGGCATCCTTCGACTACCGAAGAAGTTATGGGCGGCCATCGGACTGGAGAGAAGGAGAGGGCGGGATGTTGCGAAACGTTCGCAATGTCGGTATGGAATTCCACGACCCTCCCCCCCCCCAGTCCATCGAGGTATAACCGCGCTTGTGTAAAGGTATTGTTTTCAGACTGTGGAAGCAATAAACGACATAGCCGGGTCTACGGTCGAATCGCTTTTGCGGACCCACGCTCGCGTAGGCAACCGAAATCGATCACCGTGACTTTCTCATTCTACCCTCATCCCCCGCCATTGCGGTACCATACGGGAACCCGACCGCGGAGAGGGTGGATTTCACACGCCCGCGAAACCGCTTGCACTCTCTATGCCTCCGCGAGAGGAATCGATACTAGCTCGCGATCGCGGGCAGATAGAGAAGCAGCGGGAGAGAAGGAGAACCATTTCCAACCCCTTCACCACGCCGCTCTCTTCGCCTATCTGTTCTCTCCGTTCCCCTCTGTGTGACTCCAAATGCACACGGGAAATATTGTTTCCGCAATTTCGCCAGGCACTAGGCAAGATTTTTTGTTCGCGGCTCCTCGGCTCGACGACTCGGCAGGAAATTTACGTCACTGCTGCACATTCAACATGTCGAAGTCATATATTTCTTTGGGCTGCGAGAGCGTGCGTCTCTGTATGAGGCTTACCGAGACGAAGTTTCTGCAACTCATTGCGTATGTATAAAATCCATACAATACAAACCGAAAGCCAAACGACACGAACATCCGTGATGGCCAGTGTTGAAAATCCGGAGAGGAGATGAACCGCAATTACTTTTCGGAGCGAGCAGTCGATCGTTGGTTATGTCAGCCCGACTCAATAGCGAAAGTGTGTGCATGCCCGCGGTCGAGAGCTGTGGCATGTAGTTTTTAATTAAATTCCGTGATTTAACGCACATCGGAAAAATGGTCAACGGTGACAGTAAAATATATTGTTTTTATAAAATGTCGATATTTCTATTTTTTTTTTTTATCGATTTAACATTTTTCTTCACGCGCAGTTTGCTTTTTGAAATCCCTTTTCCACTAACCGGTTTTTCCACTGAGACTTTTGCCGGGCTTATATTAAATGAGGACAAATGCAAAAAAAAAAAAGCAAGAACAGTTTTTCATCATTTGCACCGATGTAAACCTGACAAAGCGACAATGCACTGCAGCGTTGGCCGTTTTCGCAAAACCAGTCGAAAAAACTTTTTACGTGACACGCGAACGCAATGTCATGCAGTTTCATTTAATTAGTCTAGTCTCGTCATACAACAATGTTCGGCTTTCGTCGACGCAGTTGACTTGCAGAGCGCCGACTCACCTTCGAATTGTAATTATAAATTTGTCCCTTCAGAGGAACGGCGCACCAGTCATGGTATTCCCAGGGAACCGAAGGTTTTACGCCCTTCAGCTCGACGCAATTTCCGACCTCCATTTCGAGCGTTATTTCTGCAAGCTCTTCTATTCCCGAACGTATCCTTCGTCGATGTGTCCGGCTGCTGCTATAGCATATCCAACGGTGCCGTGTAGTCGATCGTTAACCTATTCTCCGGACGGAAAGTCTGAATGACTCTCGACCGTCCTCACCAGAAAAAGGAGGTACGACGTCGTACGATAATAAAAGATGACGTAAGAAAGGAAACGAAGGCGCGTAAATAAAAACGTTAAAAGAACGTGAACGCTGTAAAAAAATAATTTCGTAAAATCGGAATACCAACTACGTAACAATAATTTTGTCCACTAAGTAACAAGCACTTTCCCGTGTTATCGACAATTTTAGTTCGTGCTTTTGTTTGTAGATCTCGGGGCCGGATGTTGCAATTAAAAAATTAACAAATAAAAAAATGGTGAACTTTTCGACAATAAGTTCGACAATAAGTTGTAAAAAATACATTTCTTTACCGTCAATCCTGACAACAAGTGTCTCCTATCACCGACCGGAAGGACGAGCGTAATTGATAAGAGCAAGGGACGAAAGAAAGGTCCCCTCTTCGCCACCGACGAAACTTCGTCCGCAGAAATCGGAGATCGTAAATTGTTAGGGAAACCCTTATGGACAGTTGGGTACATGCCTAGCTAATAGTGCTTCACCAATGCGCCAGTGGCACTCTTCTCTGCCACAGCAATTCCCCGCCACGACTTTTCATCTACTCTCTCCACCGGTTCTCCCGATTTCGTTCTCCAGTGTCGAAGGACTCGCCACTGGAGAACCGGGACGACCGTTACACATCCCTGTCGGTGGGTCCGGCTCTATACATAACGGCGACAGCCGATGGTGCGCCCCTTTTTTATCACTGCAGGCTCTCCCTTTCATTCCGCACAAATCCCGACGAACCTCCCGTTCCCCTTACTTTACTTCTTCCAATATTCGCACGGTGGAAAATCGGAGAAACGTCCGACGGGCGGGGCGTTAGTGTCACTCGGTGATCTCACACTCCCATTCACTGTACCATCCGCCGTGCGTTTGTGGTTATTGGATACGTTCCACTGGCCTCGTTTCCCCAACCCGACAGATCTACGGTAAGGTGGTTTTATCATTCCAACGCTATCGTGGGGTGTTCTCCGCCGACTGTATCCACCGGGTAGCGTCGCATACGTACGGCCACGGAAATGAGAAAGCTATGCTAGGTAACCGTATCCGCGTGGAGTTCGATGAATAACGCAATTCATCCCACGTGCTGCGCTAGCAGCCTACTTACTCGAATTACATTTCGGAGTAATTTACTTGCTCTCCGACTCGCCTCTCGCGCAGCACTCGAGGATACAATTTTGTTTCCGCAGTAGAGTGCAAGATCTCATCAGTCTTCTCAAACTTTCCGCGTTACCGGCAAAAATCGTCCATTTAGAACAAAGAAAAATTATCAGTGGAGATTCGGCTGCACTCTGTGACACAGGCCATCATGTGATAGGGAAGTTTGTGAGTGAAAGAATTCTTATTTTTTTTTGTGAAACTTCGGTCCAGTGAAAAACGTTGTTTTAGTGCAGAGAGAATATCTTCCTCCTATTATGTCCTGTTTATTTAGCCATGCTAAGAAATGTAAACAACCTGCTAGTGTGATCATAAGTTGGCGTTCCCCATTAATGTCACCACGGAATAAGTGCACTGAGAGAAGGATATTGAGGCGTACATTGAGACGTAACAGACATGATAAAAACTAGCGGTCGTCTGAGAAAAATTATCATCTCATCGTAGCACGCAACTGGGACGCCACCTATGGCAGAGAGTCCCAGATTTTCCAAGAATTTTTACCATAATATCTACGAAAAATTCTTACAAATACGGTACTTCCTGTCATAGATGGCGTCATAGTTCCGTACTACCATGTGTTATGGTAAAATCCCTCAAGTGACATAGTCATATTTACTAAATCCTTCTCTCAGTGTGTCCTTAAAAATCCAAGCGCAGCGGCTTCACTTTGAGAAACGTTGGAGCATACGAGTATCGAACGAACGATGCGTTGCTGCACGGCAAGGCGGAGTTAATCGAGTTTCTGCTGAATATTTACGCTGTTGAGAGCTTCAAAGGAAATTACCGTACACTCGATTGTATACCTAATTAAATGCCGTTCTTGTGCTAGCGATAGAATCTGGTTGCGGCACAAAGAGCATCGCCGATTATTGGGAGATTCGAGGTACTGCTCTGGCGCGGCGTGCGTTGCTCCTGCCGCTGTCCCGTGCCACGATAACGACCTATCCTATTCCACTTCCGATAAGCGACTAATGACGCGAAATTCTAATTCAGTGTCCGAATTCTATTCAATGCTCAGAAGATACACGAGTGAGGAGGAAAAGTTGAATTTATGCCACTCTGCATTTCCACATTTTTAATACTCCGGGCTTTACACCGCTTTCGGTTATTCGAAATTATGAAGAAAAAGAATGACGTGTACATTCACTTGCATACTAAACGATGCAATACCTGACGACCCAAAAATAATATACAAATTGTTTTTTTTGTAAACTTCGCAAAGAACATGTAAATCCCCTGTGCAAAAGATCTGAATCGGTATTTACAAGCTTGAACTTCCGATCAATACTGCAAGTGGAATACCATTCTGGTCATACATCTCTTTTGATACTCCCCAAATGACCAGACTGTATCATATTAATCGATGTGAGCCCATTCGGACATCGGCATATCTCGATCAAATTGGCGCATATATCCACCAAATCACCCGGAACTATACACAACCAAATGCCCCCTTTGCACTTGCCCTCCCTCAATCACCATTTGAAACATCGACGAGAGTCGAAACGCTAAAGCCTCTAGAGTGACCCGGGGCCGATTGACACGAATAGTGAACATTCGAGAGGGAATGCAAGGCGGGGTTTCTGTGCCCCGGCAACCAGAAACGTTCCAGTGGCGATTTAACGCCTCGCCAAAGACCGTTTCCACATAGCGGCGAGGCCGGATTTCAGAGGGTTCTCGTACTATATCTGAATGCATACGCGAAAACCACATCGGCACGTATATAGCACCTGTAATGCTGCGTACCACTGCCGCAAGGCTCTCGGCATGGCGCCCGTTACCACCCGACGATTTATGACACACGAGATTGTCTACCCGAATTGCCGTAATGTTCCGTGTTATAGGCGAGCCGTTAACGTTCTCGAGACGGTGAGGGATGCAACCGGGCGTTGCGGACCACCGCTGGGTACGCGATATCGTGCTACCTGATGCGCTCTTTCAGCTCACCCAGCGTGTATATTGTACTGGTACTCGTGCCCCGTATCCGAATCGGCAGTTTCGTTCGCGAATCACATCGGACCTTCCATAAGAGCTGCTCCGGGTTCCCGAAAAATTCCTCCTATACGTAAAACGAACGAGGCCGCACGCGCGATCGATTTTTTTCGTATTTCATGACAAACTATTAACTCTCAACCACTCTAAAGAATCATGAGCTAGCGGGCTGAAGTTTTGTGAAAACATTCCAAGAAGTAAAACTATTGCTAGAATTGGATTTGCTGCAAATCGGGTTAGGAATTTAAAGCATTTATCGGTTAAGTAACTCGGCTAGATTCTTTCATCAGGTGGGCAGTTCAAGGTTCCTAGACAACTAGATATTTTTATGAATATTATTCATAAAAATAGGCCAATGTTCATAAACATTTGAAAGAAAAAAAAATGATAAGCAGAAAGAAATGTAAAAATTTCATTGATACGCAATTTCTTCAAAAATCCGGATTTATATAAGCGTGATAGAATCAATAGTTTCGATGATCACAGAGGTAATTGAATTTATTTTTGTCATGTTTCAGGTGAGTTGAAACTTCGGAAACTAGTACCAACTTACGTTGCAGCGTGAGGGTGAATATCGCAAGTATTACAATAGAATACATTAGAATAGTTGACAGTTTCCACTGAGCACCCGCGATGATCGGACGTGATTTTCGCGAGACTTCGTGAAATGGCGCTTTTCAGATACTCAACATGAGTTGGACTGCAGCGAGAGCTTGCTCAAGTACTTTCAAAAATACCCGCTGCGCAAATCGGCTGCGCAAAGAGTCTTCATACGAATCTTGATATATCGCTCGAACTGAAATCAGAATCGCGTATTTTCATCAGTACATGCACAGAGTACACGATCTTCTGGTTTCAATCAAGCGGCATGCATATATAAACGCGCTCTTGACTACATGCTCTCTTTCCCGACGCGGAGTCGTTATGCATGTGCACTGTGGCTCGCAGTTCTTCGGGTTTAGAGCTGCGATATAATTCACGCGGGAGTTTATTCATAGATACGATCGCCGTTGAGATCGACAAGACAAAAGGTGGCAGAGCAGCAGCCGTTGATCTCACGTTACCCGTACTGGTATACGCACGGTGGATGGAGGGTTCTATACGAGCTACACATAAAATGCATAACCTGCAGTGTGCTCAACGTGCATTCGCGGTTGCATCGCGCCGCCGGAGGTTCTTGTAAAAGTGCAACGTGTCGCGCTCACGTATCGTATATTATTATTACGTGCCTTTTTTGCATTAACGCAGGCGTATATTATGCAGTAGATTCAGGCCATATAAGCGGTGCAGGCGTTGGGGTGGCTTCATCCAGCGTGATGTAAGCCAGCGTGAGGATTGCTTCAGGATAGAATCGGTACCGCGAGTGATAACGAAGGAAAAGCGGAAAGGGTTCGGGGTCCATTTTCGTACGCTGGGTGAGAGTGGCGAGAGTAAATAAAAAGTGGTGATACACAGTTACGAAACGCCAGGTCAGCATTTAAGAGATCGGGGCTTCACCAAAATCTGGTAACAGTTCCGAATTTGGAACAGTAAATTATGCACACTGTAAAAGAAATTCGTATTATGTTTAATGCACTGGTGCTGGAAGTTTTTATTCATAAACTGATATATTAAATTTCATGTATTGCGATGAAAAATTAACATACAATATATTAAAAACTTTAGAAATACTTTACTTTAATTTTACTATAAAAGCACTTTAAATCCAATAAATATAATAGCTTAATAGTTTACTTTAATTTCGCTGTAAAAGTCCATTCACTTTTCATCACAATCGGACATTAAATTGAATTGTACCAGGTTTTGCAACTTCCAGTCTGTTGCATTACATTTACTATCTTTTTTTAACAGTGTAAACCTAAATTTGATGATTGGCAATCACAATACCAGCATTAGATTAATCATAAGACAAATGGGAAGTGTTATTATTACTACATTATTATTTGATTCGACTTTCAAAGTTCTGTCCTCCGAATGGAGGCTCGAAGTTTGTGAACGCAACTGGTATGAATTGTTCATTTAACAGACACTACTTTATTGTGCCTGAATCGCAAACCTTTGTTAACTTACTTTGCTGTTCTGTAATGAACAGAATAAAAAAGTACCCAATCCGTAAGAAGTCCTCAGAGATTCAATCCGTAATTGCGAGCTTTGGTGCCAAATTTTTGTTAACACCTTTTCCAAGTAAATATCCAGTTTTGCTCTATGCATAATTCGACCACAATGAATCAAACTATTACAGATACATACGGAATAATTTCTGGCAGTTGATACGAAGATTAAAGGAGATGACAAATGATAAATTCGCGATTGATTGGGTGACGGCGGGATTATTCTCCCTCGACAACGCGGATTATCCTGAGAAGATAGCGGGATCGCCATCGTTGGGAATGGTTCCAGCGGCTATACCTAACATCATGTATACACAGTGTAGTCTACATGCTGCTTGTTCTACACCGCAGAGTCAGGAGGCCTGAAGGGGTTTCTGGATGGCGGTGCTGCCAGTGGTCGTCCCGAAATTTATGGCTGGCCTCGGACCGTCGGACACGGGAGTCAAGTTGATGGACCGAGCGACGATAAGGTTACGGAATGGAGGATTCTGAGGGTGACCAGTGAGCGTGCTGAGGCGTGCTAGCCCGGAATACAGTCTGCAGAGCAGACAACCAGAGCTTGCAAGCATCCAAGTAGTCGGTCTCTCGCAAACACTCACTGCCGGATAAAAATTCTTTCAGGATGACTGATGTCCCAAAGTTTCTTCAACGTTTTCACTGTGTCGTCTTATGCCTCTATCTCTATATTCCTACCCAACGGTCGAGCCTCTTTGGTCATTCTTCTTATTCTCTATCTCGACCTCTCGAGCAAACTGCTTATTACCAAAAGCCTTCCGAAATTAGTTGCGAACCAAAAAAAATACGTGTAATACCTTACATATATTTTGGAAAGTTGGTTGTTTCTTTATTGTCCTCTTTATTCCTATTGTCCTTTATTCTTGACCCCCACTTTAAAAAAATTCCACTCCATCCCAGGCACTGACAACTATGTCCTTATTATACTATTTTGATTCTATTCTATGCATCTCAGTAAGTTGTGCTTAATTATTTCTTGGGTGATGTCAGTTCTAGTCGAAAAATGAGATTTTCAAACCGGAAGTGACGCATTTCTGGTAAATCTCCAGAAATCTATACCTCAGGTTTCCAAATTCCACAGTCTACAGCGAGGGCGCATAGCGCCCGAACCACAACGATCTGCAAGCACTATATGTATAATCCACATACCGCTTAACTAAAATCAGAAGGACGTATATTCTGTGTACAAGCATATAAAATACGCCTTTCTGGTTTTACGCGCGCGGGATATCCTGCCGGTATCGCATCGTTACCATGTCCCACCCCTTTCCGGAGCACACCGCCACTGCGGAACGTATACGCGAAATTTGAATCGATAAATCTAAAAATCCAGCATTGCGAGTAGGAGAGGGGTGTAGAAATGGCCTTGCTCGGGGGCTGGGCACGGTAGAGCCCATTTCTGGGTACCAGATGCGGGAAAATCGACGATTCTTAAATTTTCCTCTTGGGGCGTCCTTTTGCGGCGAAGCGAAGGACGGGTTTTCGTGCTCGAAGAGGAAAACTCGTCTGGTGGGTAATTTAAACACTACGGTTATATGAGAATGACTTTTTATTTTTTTTTTCTGCCTCATCGCCAACTTATTTTCTCTCTCAGTATCCACACATTTTCTTTCGCTACTTCAGCAAGTCGTGGGGTGTATAGAGGTTTTTTGTGAAATGGACGAACTTTGTACCGACTGCGGAAGCATTTCCAGTCCCTCGCCTCAAAAGAACGCGGTGACCTCCATAGCATCGCCGCCGCCGGTGCACTACTTCCGTATAGTGAATAGAAACGGGACGTGCGGAACTGGGAGAGTACCTACTGCTACTCTCGTTCGACGAAACTCAATCATCTTGCGGTGGCACAGTAGCTTGTTCATATACGTAGTGCCACGACGTTGATGCACACAGGTTTACTTCGGCGGCTCGACTGGTAGAGAATACTTCGACACATGCACGACATCTGTGCACTTACTTCGTGACACTAATCGCTATAGTGGATACAACGGAGTGAGGCAAAAAAAAAAATAAAATTTATTATATTATGAAATTTATGAATTTACAAGGAAACCAACAACGGCTCTGTTTTTGGCTCCCGGTCGATCGTAAAGCTGCTCCGGCGTCTTTTTTTGGGTGTAGCCTCTGGACAAGGCATCCGAGGCAATAACTTCGTCTTCCCCTGATCTGCACCTATAGCCATCTGAATGGGAACTGTACCTGCAGGGTTTTAGTACGTTGTTAAAGTCAGTTGGATATAACACGAAGGTACTCATGACGATGTTCTGGGGCACACCGTTTGAGATAAAAGCCTAGTTGTAGATATCGCTTTCATGGCATGGCTTCCATTCGTGAGCTAGGAGCACGACCGGTGAAACGCGGATCGCGAGAAATTTAGCGAGGAAAGTTTTTCAACGAAGCTGTCGTGTCGTAGGCAATCGAGTGCCTTTGACATGTCTAAGAGTGCGAAGATGGTAACAAGGTGATCAGGTAGGATAGGGGCGAGTATGGAGAGGAACTTTGCGTTTCTGTTACCATGCTTCGCCGCGCCAGGCGAAAAAAAATTAACGGAACCTTGCCCAAAAAATAGGAGGAATTAACAGAATTTCAGAAAACTGGCAGGCGGGCTTGGCCACAGACGGGGAGGATAAAAATCATGTGACAACCTATATTGTCAGAGATTTCTCAAATTGTCATTAGAGTGAACATAATTTCAAATCGGGTATTTTTCTACACTGAGAAAAAATCACACAGTAAAAGCAATAATATGGACTGTGTACCATCAAAAATAATTCCCAAAGGGAACGTCTTCATTTTATAGTTACAAAAATGCCAAAAAGCATGGTTGCAAACGTAATTACAGTTTAACCAATTGACGATTCTTTTAGAAACTATCTATATAGGCATTCCCCGTGAGAACTACTCATTACAGTAGGAAATGCTATCCTTTTTCTCAGTTTACCGTCGAAATTCTTTTTGGTCGAGCCTTTTAATCTTCCACTCGCATGTCCTCGGCACTCACCGACTTCACGTATCGCAGTTATCGCTACATCTCGCTGCTCCTCTACGTCGACCGCAGTCGAGTATATTTTCAAAGGAAATTCCCGAGGAAATGGAAATGGGGACACGGAAAGCCATGAGGGGGTCAAAAGTGAAAAGCGTAACCCGTGCGGAGCTCCCGTGTCTCTACTGTGCACATACCGTATGTGAGTGCTCGGGAGAGGCGTGTAAATAACTGTATCATGTTCACCCCGCAATACAGGGCGAAGGTACAGGGCACCGTAACGATCCTTACCTCTCGTATGAATTCGGATATCAACACCCTCTTTTCTATTTCATTATCCTACCCTGCGGCAAGAGGTCGTAGCGAGCCGCGCATTCAAAGCCGTTTGGAAATATCGGCCGGTGAAAAGTGGCGAATATCGGTGGCGAGTGTGGAAGAACGCGGAGGAGGAAGAGGTCGCAGAGCGGAGCAAACGCCGAGGTTTGAACTCTCTGCGGTACGACGACGCCCACCAGAAACCGATGAAAATGTTACCGGAGGCGATATGCCGGTATGCCGAGTTGACGGGTACTCCGCAATTCCGTGATCGCGGCTTTTCTATTCCGTTTCACCGAAGGCGGTGAAACAAATGACGAAAAAAAAAAAGAAAGAACGACGCTAAACCAACAAAAGGAAGAGTATATGTCAGAGGCGCATGAAATCGAGAGGTCGACCGTGCCAGTGGCAAAATCAGAATCAGTGTATGGGTGCTCGTGGTGGGATTTGTCGAGGATCCTTTTACGCTGGCCGCACCTCAACGGGAGTTCTCCCTGCATACGTGAATACCATTTGCCTATATTTGATGCTGCGGCTAGCGCGCTGCTCGCGTAGGCAGGCTCGCCGGGTATAGTACCGAACGAAAATGTCCCCGGGGTTGAAAACGAGCCCCTACGGAGATCTATATGGCTGTCGACTGACAGTGCACAGACAAATCATTTATACCCTATCCACCGTCTCGTATAACTATCGTTTGGGAATCGCTCATGATAACGAGACAGCCAATTCATCGATTCGACGTATTTGACGGCGATCGGAGTGACGTTTGATGATTATCGGCGCTACAACTGGCCCTGTTAATCGATGCAATTTAGAGGTATTTACAGAGTAGTCGTGCTGAGTGCCCGAGGTAGAACTGTATCGATAAACACATTGCCGATCGTTTGAAGTGCGTACATGTCGAATTGTCGCGCATATGAGATTTTTGTATCAGTCGACAGACCGATTTTCGCTTGTGCATAACCGAACGTTAATATAACGATCGCAGATGAAAAATTATAAGGTGTTTGTTAACGTTCCCAATGCAGACGCGTACGTTTCACTTTTAAAAACCACACATCGTTCAGGTGGAATCAGAGCATGAAGCTTCTGGAATCTAAAAAATCTACACTGCAACATTGGCGCGAAATCTCGATCAATATGTCGCAAACATCTTGACGTATGAATTTGAAGCCGAGCGAAAAAACATCGATTTTTCGTCTCGTATTGCAATGATGAAAGCAGTTATGTCCAAAAAATGAACTCTTCTAATGTCAGTCCATGCACTTAAGTATTCGAATACGTAAACCAACTTGGAGGATTTTCATACCACTGTGATATAATTTGACTGATGTATTGCGAGAAATTATACATGTATATACATCATATCGAAGTGTTTACTGCAACATTTCCTTATACGAAGTTTAACATATTCGTGTCAAATTACATGTGTCTGTCTTCCGGAATATTGCACAAATTTCAGGCACAAAAAGACCTGCACAGGTAGATATGCTGTGGCTGCATTTTCCTGTACAGTGCCTCGTTTATATTCGGACGCGTTCCACGCCCGCTCGTACATCGCCATCGAGCGATATTTGTTTCGCTCATACGCTCATTCGTATGAGAGATATCGACTATGATTGTGATAACGACATCAATTTGTCGTTACTTCGGCGTTGTCGCCGGAGGGTGTAAACACGATTTATCGAAATCTCGGGAAAATCGGTGGGTAAAGCAAGTGGTGATTTTTCATTGATTGCATGAGCCTACAACTCACTAGTTTCCTTTACATTTAAAGATGACAATAACTGGGTTTTATAATAAATTTGTCCATTTTTGTTTCTGTAACGCACATGAACAATTTCGTAAATATCCAACAAGAAATTGATTGTCTTCTTTTTAAGTTTATAAGAATTTCATAAGAATACCGGAAGGAACGTCATACTTATCACATTCGGCGTAATCATATTTCCGGTTTAAAAGTGAGACATTCAAACCAAAAGTGAGGTTACAGAGAATTAAAAAAAAAAAATTCTGCCATGTATCTGAACTGAAGTCAGTGACAGAAACGTATGAATTAAGGATCAAAGGAAAGTAGGTAAAAGAACGTGTGTGACACGCCTCAAATGTATTTGGAATTCAACTCGAATGTAGCCAGCGACAGAAACGGATGAATTAAGGAACGCACGTTATGACTTCAGCTCATTTTACGTGGTGCGAATGCGATCATACGACCGTTTCAATCACGCCACGAATAAATCAACGACATTGCAAATATCGAAACTTCGGTAATTTCAATAGAAAATCGCAATATCATCGCCCACCAATGTGTTTGAGGTTGGTGATAAGAAAACAATGGCTTTCGGCTGAATTGCCTTTCATTATCCCGTGAAAAAATTACGAGAATCTCGCCAAGGTTCCGCGTTTCCGAAGGGGTTGAATGTCCGCACAAATGGCGATTTCAACTGATGCAGCTGCACCCCGGGTTACTCCCAGTGGCAGTGTGATCGATATAGTACGTCGTGTTGGCTGATTCGCGCATACGTCGATGAATGCGCGCATCTCTCGACTCCTTCGAGCGTTGGCTACACGGCTTCTCCTATTTCTCGCATTCTAGCTTCTCCCCACTGAAATCTGTACATACAAGTTTGAGTCTCAGAACAGTTGTCATTCGTGCATCCCACGAGTCTGTTCCGCACTGTCGGGTACCCGAAGAACTTTGGCAATGACGCTAATTTCACCTTTTGTTGCATCTATGTGTTTGTTGCTTATTTGGCATGCTCGCCTCCGAACCAGAGCATTGGCAGGTCTAGGGTTCGATTCTCGGTCCCGTCGTTTCGTCGAGAAATGAAAATATGGGCGAGACACTTCTCCAGACATACACTTGAGGCACATGCGTATTTGTACGTGTGTGGCACAAGTGTACCACGTATACTTGTGTATAGTTGCATACTTATGTATAGCAGTAGCTTTGAGAAGCAGGGGACAATACGGATAAATCTATATAAATATAGGGTAAACGTGGTGAATGTGGACCATCCCGATTAACACGTGAATCAATGAAATATGGACCGGTCCATATTCCCCACTTTTACCCTATTTCTGAGAGATATTGTATACTAATACACCGCATATGTAATATTAGACTTCTATATTTAAATTTAGCCCGAAGAACTTTTGCAATGACGCTAATTTCACCTTTTATTGCATGTATTCGTTTGTTCCGTATTTCCGACAGATATTGTACCAAACTTTGTTGGACGCTTCCACATGAATTTTGCTTAATTCTGTCGGCCTATTAGGTTCTTCTCACTGTAGCTCATCTCAGCCATCGCTTCGCTCTCCTGTCCTGAATCGATGCCTTCAGACGTATTTTTCAACAATTGGCACAAAACGTCGGATACCGCTTCAAGCTTGCTGACGCTGTGCGAGGCTTTCTTCAACCCCCGCCAATACGCCGCCCTCGGATAACCCATCCCCGATAGACTTCTATATGTAAATTTAGCTTCTAGACTACCAAGCCCTCCAACACCATCTCGTCGCCGACAACGTCGATTCCGCGTGCGAACGATTCGACAGTGACTTTGATTCGATAACGACTCTCCAGTACGCTGGTGGGCGAGATCTCTGAGCAAACCCGTACCCCAGTAGAAGCATCGTATGCTCAATCGTCGCACCAAACCCTTCAGTCAGCTTGTCCTTGGCATCTGTTCCTCTTCAAAATATTTCAATTTATGTCGTTTTATATCATACGAAGTGTGATAAAGAGATTCTTTTCCATACGATCTCATAAAATCTTTGTTTTATTTCTTTTGTGGCACATTTAGAAATTTTATTTTTTACATAGGATATTTTTACATCTATCTAGAGTTAAAAATATTTCAGCAACGACATTTATATGCCATTAAGCGGAAAAATGGCTCAATCAATTATTTATGTTATTGCCCTGAAGAGTTCGGTTTGAGCAGTTTTCGAATAAATACTCACGATTCGGTGGGTAATAATTTGCGACTTTCAACTTTTTTCCATCCCGCCATGTATCAAACAGTATCACAAAGTGCCGCTTCGAGAAACAGTGCAGGCTGCAATTCATGAACTATCAAGATAATTACATTTTATAATCCAATTCAATCTTTAGTGCCCGCGTGGATTATGAAAAAGATTTTCAATTCCCGAATAACGGCATTTTGTTAATAATTTTTTTATATACCGATTCTATGAAAAACTGCTAAATATCGACAAGTCAATTACCCTATATTGCCTACACGTCGATAACTACAGATATAAAAAGCAACCGTATTTTCATATCAAAGAGAAAAATGTAAAAAAGCACATAAATCATGCGGACCGTAGCGGCTCATTCGGAGGTCGACGACTCCTAAAATGGAAGGCAAGAGAGATGTGCGCACGATGAAAATATAGGTTAGTGACTACTGGTATATGACGAGTGCGCGCATACGTTGTGTACGCATAGAAACCTTATCCTCCACATACACGGCGAACCGTCGCGTGTGCGTAAAGTGGAGGACTACGGGCGCTATGCGACTCGGGCGAGGTTACCTCCATCCAGGTTTCGTACGAGGTCGCCTGTAACTACTATATTTCCAGGCTCGGGGTCTGCGCTCGCATGCTTACCGCCGTCACTGCAGGGAGCCAACTAATTTCACCTTTTTCCTTTTGTCGCATTTCCCATTCCCCTGCTCACTAGGCCACGCAAACCCGGACCGAAACCCTCCATAGATGCTACGGTCGTAGCTTTTCTCCCTATTCCACTGGATCCCGCATCCGGTCGTCCTGCCCCGTTTTTCCTACCTCTCACGTTCCTCACGCCCGTTTTAGATTCATATGCAAATCATGCTGTGCTCGGTAGCTGATTCGGCCACCGCTGGTGGTCACCCTCCTGCCCGTCGACAGAGTAGATTTTTAGTCCGGCGTGCTTCAGCGTAACGGAGATTGGCACTTTCGATGGACTACTCACCGTCGCTGCTCCATCCTTCTCTGCCTGCTGAATTCGGCTCGAACCTCCCCTAACTGAGAGGGAAAGATGCGAAATGGGCGAGACGGAGACAGACCGATAGAGATGAAGCGAGGAAAACGTATACGAGGGAATAGGCGAAGGTCGGAAAGTTCGATAAGAGAGAAGGAGAATAGAATCTGGGAAGTATTTGAGAGAAAGAGAAGAAAAATGCCCTCCTACCTGCGGCTAAAAAATCTCACACTAAGAAAAAATGGTTGAATTAACCAAAAAGCTGTCGCTTCTTTGGTATTAATAAAGCATTGTTTTGTTAAACGATTATTTGCTTCAATCGATTCAACAATTGTCGATTCAATCAGATACTTTTGTTGCACCGAGTTGTCGCCTCGGTTTGGTTAATCCAACCATTTATTTATCTCAGTGCAACGAAGGATGACGGATAGGCAGAAGGTGAAGTAAAGTATAGTGGAATTCGCGAAAGTTCTAATAAAATGACATACAACTCGTGACATGTTTTCGTTGCTGTCCCCAAATGTGCCCTCGCTATCTTCATTGCTGCATGCTCACGCAGATTTTTACGTTTTCTTTTCATGCCTCTTTTTTTTTAACTTCATTTTTGTTTAATTTCATCCGTTGAGCTTAGAGTGCTCGCAACGCGGCGAGTTTCGTTGTGTGGTTTGTCCAAACGTCCTCCGACCAAGTCTCCGAATCCCGCTGAGAGAAAAAGATACACATGCATTATTCCGCTCACCGGTATAATATGTATCTGTCTAGTTCCACACGTTTTCCATATCTACTCGCATCTGCGCTGCGTATAGTGTATCCGTTGAATTCGCATTATACCGGATCCGCGGACACAGCAACGAGCATATCGTCGTTGGCCACCGCCTACGCGGGATTTTTTTCCAAGACACCTCTGGTCTCATACGCGACTCTAGCGATGCCCCGAGGGATTTGCATAATTGCTGGCGATTGTTTGTTCCTGTATAGCGACGGGTGCTGTATCCTCACCCATAGGCGCTATCTACCATGTATACTCGTAGGTACTCGCTTGGGAAACTCTAGTGTTTCTCTGATCCTGATTCATATGCAAATGACAATGGAACCGCGGTGTGGGAGAAGGAAACAAGAAGGAGGCTCATGACATTTCAAATGCGATAGACCAGTTCGAGTGGAATGTCGCTGCATTCGTCAGGCCGTAGTAGTCGAGTACAAATCCTTCGTTAGACGACTGGAGGGCGCTCCTCTGGCTCAGTGCCTGACGAGCGCCTGTCGGTAGACAATTTGTATACAATATTCTAAATGCGTGAGACTTTGAAAAAATTACAAGAAAAATCTGCTTTTCAGAATGAACCAGCTGGTCGACCGATTGAAGATCTTTCGGTCAATCGCTTGCGCTTCAACAATTAAAGGAGATTTAAGATGAATTTAAATAAAGTAAAAATAATTGACTGCAATTAACTGAAAGGACAGGTTACGTCCTTTGCCTTGGAATAAGTTTCATGTAACCGTGACATTTCTTGCTTCACTAACCAGCCTTTAAAATAGTGAAGTTCAGGGAAGTGAATCTACCCCATGCTTCTGCCTAGTTATGTATTCATCAGTACAGTTCTGTAATGCCGAGGGCAACGTACAGAACGCTGAACTGCACGCTGAATACTGCACCAGTACCAGCAGACCGTTTCGCAAATTTGAATGAGGTACGCCATAGTAGCCAAACAACTTTGGAGAGCCCGGTAGTTGAGTAGCAGAGTAGAGCAAAGTAGAGTAAGCCAGCAGCTAATCAAGCACACCTGCTACAGGTGATTACGGAAAATCGAAGCACACTCCGTTTCCGGACAGCAGACGGCGGGATGAGAATTTGAAACCATTGACCTCAATGCATGATCAGGATGTGTGGGTATGTTTGTGTGATAGATTTGCAATTTTTAATTCTTTACGACTCATGAAGTTCGCGCGTTGATGAAGTGGTCGTAGCACTTTCATCAATGCAATTTTCATGCGGCTTCCATTTCTTCCCAAAAGTCTCTCTGATAGAATTAGCGTACATTTTTCACCAGAATTTCAAGTTAAATGCATCATTAACCACTTATGAAAATATGAAGGGCCATTGTTGCGTATTACGACCGATTCACTAATTCTCGTATTTGTTCTAGTGACTACCTATATTGGAATTCTGTGTAATGTCTCTCACATGTTTGACGAGACATTTGAATGATTTCGAAGCTCTAGTAGCCCCACTTGCGGAATCCGGAGGGCTCGCAGGACGAGCATGGCTCAGGCTAATCCGAAGTCCGAAGGGTTGGTGCGCCGTTGACAGAGTGGTGGATAAGTTGCACCGCCGCATTCGCGTCATATCTAATATCGATAATGCGCATGGATTATCTACCTATACGTCCGTATTATATGCACGACCACTCATCTATGAAGGGACCGGCTATGCGATGGCACGCGAGTCTGGCCTACATTTCATGGTCGAAATGTTCCTGTACGCTCTACATCCACAGCATTGGATAGCACTGCACTTGCCGCCGCTAATGGCAAGCTACTCCACTGCCTGCTATGTTAATATTGATAAATGCGCATACGTTTCACATGATGCTATGCTACATCTGTCTTTATCATTGGTGCCTAACTCCGTTGCCATTAGTCGATTGATACTGTTCGCAGTCCGTATTCCTCGTCATTGTTTTTGATCCTTGACTGACAATTGTTATCCCATATCATTTCTACGTTATATTGCTTCTATTGATCGAGCATTTTTCTGACCGTGATCGTTTTTGTGTTTTCTTTTTTCATAAGTTCTCTAATTTTCTTCTTATTAATATAACTTTGAAGTTTTCAGAGTTTGATTCGACACGAGTATATATGGATGTTACAATGCGAATGCTGGAATTTGCCCGAAATAGGGAGTCCGGTAGTCAGGTTCTCTAGCCCGGGGTGGATTGTGTCAAGTACGTTGTCAAGTTGCTCCCTGTCACCAGGAAAGCGTAAAGCGGGTGAGTCCTTCATTACAGCTCGCCGAAACCGGAAGCTCGCGTGTCACCGGACTCTCCACGTCTCTTCATTGGTGTCTTTGATGTCCTATGTCGTCACGGCCGTGCGTGCATATCCGACCGGTTGGTTGCGCATCTCTCTGCTGGCAGGACAAGCCGAGGTTGGCAGCCCGACTAAATGTAATTTAAAGTCCTGTGGCCCTCGCACGGTCAACCGCTTGTCGGACCAGTCGGATGCTAAGAGGCACGTCACACATCGCGTACGTTTTGTCTTCGCTCTCTCCGTCGCTCCTGCAGGTCAGTCGGCCCTTTCGCCGGACATCCAGCAGTAGCGGGAACACACCGGACGCGTTTAAGCTTTATTAATCACACGACATTAATATAAATTGCACAGGTGCTTTGGATAGGGAACTAATCTTACCCGTGGGACTCGCTCGTGCGAATCTCTACCTGCATAATCTTGAGACACGCGTGCCATTTCCCGAACATGGAAGAATTTACTTAGGCGTCGTACGACACGACATGACTGTGTGTCCATATCGTACACGAAGAGGAATGTACAGAAAACAGACGACACCAATTATCGTCACGCAATGAACGATCCGAGACACCGGTTTGAAAGTACCTGAAATCACCAGGTTTCACACATCACAGATCAATCGGCTGTCATCTTCGAAGACTTGCTGACGATCATGTTCCAGTAAGAATAAATCATAATCTCAAGCATTAACTTATGTGCTCGAAATCACCAGGTTTCACACATCACAGATCAATCGGCTGTCATCTTCGAAGACTTGCTGACGAACATGTTCCAGTAAGAATAAATCATAATCTCAAGCATTAACTTATGTGCTCGTGTACTTGGGGGTTATTTCTGAGTCACCCGTTTGCTAGACGTATACGCTCTGTCGCCTGTATGCGTATAAACATGTGAATGAACCTAGCTCGTTTTATAAACGAACGGCTCAAAAATAACCCCTCTGTACGTCTCGTAGCCGTTGTTTTAAAAAACCATAGCTACGATGATAGTGATCTAGTGGGTACAATTTCTGTTGATTCTCAATCAGACATTGTACTAAGCCCGTCGAATTCACCGTGCGATACCGCTATAATATAGTGCAGTATAGATTCGGGCTGCACGGAGTACGGTAAAGTTTCGGCGAAGGGGCGCGCTCCAGCCACCACTTCCAGTAGTATGCATACAGTATGTACACAGACGATAAATTGCGCATTCCTACGCAAGACCCGGTGGAACTCGGTCGTGTGTGTTCAAGCACCGGAGCGCTCGAGTGGACGAAGTGTCGCTGCTACTACAGGCTGTGTTCTCTCACCCTGGGGCGAACCTTCCAGAGAATATCGAGTTATCCAACCGTCGTGTATTCCACCAGAACGAATACATCATAGTTCATATGGACGGAGAACCACGATGTCGGTATCTAAGGAGTAGCGACCGGCGTACGATCTAGCGCTTAGATTTCACCACCCAGGTGGGGTAGGTCTGGCAGGAGCTTAACTTCCCAACACTGGAACGAGACCAAGTCCGGGAGTCTGGCCGGTCTCGTGCCAGTGCTTGGATGTAATAGCCAACCGAACAAAATCCTACCTGGGTATGCTTGTAATTCGTACAAACCATACACACGTAGACGAATTTTGACCCCAAGGCCAAATGTTGCCGTTCCGAATAATCGGTGTGGACTCCGAGTCGGGGAAATATCTGAGCTTCGGGGCTTTAAGCGTATCTACGATGCTCTCGTTTCTCTCTGCGGATTCTACTTTGAGCTCCAAGCCAAACTCGAGTTCTCTTTTTCTCTTAGTTGAATCTTCAAACGAGGAAAATCTGCCGGTGCCGGAATCTTTACAAACGAAATTCCGAAATTCCAAACACGGAATTCAAACGGTTGAAAATATAAGTTCATACATTCCGGCAAGTAGCTTCAATTGTATTTTTTTTTGTGTTAAAAAATCCACAAATGGTATATATTATATGTATTATAGTATATAATATATATATATATATTTCATCGCAGCCATTAACGTAGTTTTGTAGTTTCGCGAATTTCGAAGTAAACTTTGCGGAACATAAATCGATAATGTGGAATAACTGAATTCATATCCGTATGCACAGCAAACTCCCGCGTCCGACCACATAAAACTTCGACGATGTATACAGTCACATCTGTATACATCGGTGAAATTGTGATTACAAATGTGCATACAGCTGTGAAAATTAATCCGCATAGCGATGAAAATTAGCAAATTTAACCACGAAAGAGCGATCATTGCGAGGAACAATGGGCGAAAATCCATTGTCACTCGTGTTGTTGTTGGTTACACGTCCCGCAATCATTTCGCTCTGGCCTCCGTGAAGGATATTTCCACTTTTCCCCGATCCCATTCCGCAATATATTCTCTCGTGTCGCTAATAACAACGCTCGTATCTTTCGTCAGCGGGAATACGCGGTTATTTCACTTGGTTGTTGGACCGGAAAACGGTATTGACAATAAACTAGTGGCCGCCACGAATGTTTCTCATATTGGCATCGCAATAAAAGCTTCCTGCGTGAAATGGGAGCGAACGATGACGAAGGGATGAAAACGAATGGCGTAAAAGGCGAAACAAAAGCGACTACGGTTTTTATAACTGGCGATACATGAAACGAATATGTAATGAACGGCCGGGCGGTGACGGCTACGAATTCTCCGTGTTCGATGTCTCGTCCGTGAGAGCGGGAACTGAGTGACATTCTCGCGTGCCCGATGCTGTAAAAGCGGTGTCGTGTGCGGCTGGCAAAGGCCGAAGCTGTCGGGAAGAGTCACCACGGAATATACCTATGCGCGAGACCAACATCAGATAATATCGTTTGGAATAGCGGCGTGCCTCGAAGACAGAGCACACACGTACCCGGTCACACACAGACACACGCACCTCATCCCCCATCGGCGCGAGGGTATCTTCGTTTCTGTCCTCTTCGAGTTTGTACGCCTCTGTTCAGTGCAATCGCGTGCACTTGCGCTGCAACGAGCTTCGCGCACGTCCCGTGTGCGCTCGTTGCTACGGTCAGCTTAATCTATCGCTACCAGGATTGGCTAGAAGCAGCTGTATGGCACATATACAGGGTGTTTCATCAAAGTTGCACAAATTACATTCACGCTTAGAAATTGAGCAAACATTTCCGTCGGACATTTTGTTCTCTGGAGTTCGTAGTTGGAGTTGGGATCAAAATAATTTCTGATTGCGATATCTGCGACGATGTGCAAATTTTTAGTGCCCTTGTAACTCGGAAACTATTCAGACTTCTCAAAGATAAAATAGCTTTTCTTGACATTTGCAATGTGAATATTGGCTTTTTGAGGTCATTTTGTGCCTCAATGTAGAAACAAGCTGCTCGATCTATGTGTCCATTTATTGTGTCTACACCATACAAAGTTTGGCATCGGAGATCAAACAGCTGAAAGCGCCTTCACTTATAACGAATGTCCACGGATATGAGATCCATATAACCGTTTCGATGTCTCATAGTTATTTTCGTGGATCATCGGCGGCCAGAAACTCAATGCAATCTTCGGCGGCTACTTTCTCAATGCAATCCTCGGCGTCTACTTTCTCAATGCAATCACAAGATCGGCCAATTCTCAAGCTGGCCGAAACGATTTCCACACATGCGATCCGCTTTGAGACGACACGATGAACCCGGCACTTACGATATTCGATTTCCCAGGCAAGCCCAAGTACCGAATTCTCCTGTTTTATTTAACTCACCGTATGCAAACGCTACCGTTCGCGCCGCCGTATCCTTTCCCTCCGAGAAAATCGAGATCGTGTATTTCTTGTGTACATGATTCACGCACCCGAAGACCGGTTTCGAGACGCGTACACACATAATCTGGAAGCGCGCGACAGGGGAGAAGTTGTCGTATGCTATACAATACACGCAGACTCTACGGGCGATAGTAAAGTAAAGAAAGCAAGGTTAAAAAAAAAAAACCCCGAGGAGAAACGTACAGGAGAAGCGAAGTTTCCGTTGAGTTGCCGAGACAAGTGTTATCTCACCCCCAGCTCGGTGCAGGAAAACGGTCCTCTAAGGGAACGACGGTCCCGCGCTACGGCAACAGACCTGTGTCTTCTATAAACGCGGAAAGCTGTGAGCTGGCGATTCTGAGCGCGGAGCAACATGAAGCAAGATGGAGAAAGATGCGGGGTCCGAGAGAAGAACAGCATCCAGCTTGCCGCAGACCAAAGGGCCGCTCGGTGCAACGGGCCGAGACGTTTCAATCGAACGCCTCGTCTTCGCTGCCAGCTCGCTCGCCGGGACTGTTCCAAGGCGTGATCCAAGGCAGATATACTCGGACCCGAGAAGCTTTGGGAAACAAGGGAGGGAATTTCTGTCCCGTCGGACCTGCAGCTGTGGCTACAGCGGCGCAGAAGCGGCAGCTAAACGAGAGAGGAAAGCGGATGACATTTACGGCGAATGTTGGGTGTCGAGAGACGAGAGGTTGAGGCGATAGAATGTTCGAGCTATAGCCGTTCCTCTTGGACTTGTGTTTCCGTGCATCTGGTGGAGAGTAAAATTCGAGGGCGAGACAAAAATAGAGACGGAAATTAAGCTAAAAACGAAGCTGATGTTGCGGATACTTTGCGTCTCAGTTCGCCCGTAACATTCGGCAGGTTGTTCGGGCGATGCTGGAGCGGATTTGATGAACGTAAGGAGCTGGTCAGATTCTTGATAGTAGATTCTCGTGAAACAGCATAAGATTTCAACGATCTGTACCATGTTCGATACTTTCTCGGCGGTCGAATACCAAAGGTGTTACAAGGATTATTCTTACAATCTGAAGCAACGTCTTGCTGTCTTACACGAGTCCAACGTTAGAAAAAGATTAAACACCGGTGACAATAAATCGCACAAACTTTATTCCTTAGCATTTTACGCAAAAGAAACGATGAATTCGATTCCTGTGTCAGTTTTGACAGTATTAGAATATACTTGCCGTTGGAAATATCGAGACCGACTTTAACTCGCAAATAAACGAGACTCCAGCGATATTATTCTGAATAGAAAAACAAAAATCACGGGGCAGGCCAGAACAGCCCGGTGAATTCGTAATTCTTGAATTTTGAGCACTGGTTATCCCGTAGTGAACCATTCGCTCCCGACTACGAGGAAGACGACGAACGATCGAGCCGTAGATATCCAACGAGCGAATACATATACATGTATTGGGTGGGTTCCTCCGTTTCGAGCTTCGTCGGTGATATATTTATATATGTTTTCGGGTACAATACATATAGAAAAAGGCTTGAAGAAATGGACCGGTCTGGTCTACTGTCTACCACACTCCGCCGTGCGATCCAGGTTGAGGAAAAGGGAACAACGAGGACATGGACAAGCATATACGCAAGAGGAAAAGAAGAAAGCGGTGGCTGTATTCTCACCGTGAAGGAAAAGAAATTGGGAATTTCACGCTTCCGTTGACCATTGGCGAGTGGCAAAGGGAGAAGCAAGAGCAGCCGAGCAGCCTCTATCCTGTACGCCCGTACCACTGCTTCCGCCTCGATCTTATGTATAGCGCAGAGATATTGATATATTATATACGTACACGTATATACGAGTATGGCGTATAGTTATACGGCATTGTCCCACGTCCCGTCTGGTGTGTATCAGAGCCCGCAGCGTAACTCTGTTATCTGATAGTCCAGCCAAGCAGAGAAACCCAGAGATATGCTCGTCTCGACGTCTCACGATCTTCGGGATACACGACTCGCGAACGATTCCATACATCAGCGCGCCACAACAAATTCCCTTTATATTCACCCAATTCGAATGTCCGAAGAATGTTTCACATTGCCTTGGAGTCTCAAACAAATGCCTTTTCTTAGGACTATTCCTCACCTCCGAATATGTTGTTAAGTCAGGAAAAAGGGACTCTAAATTAAGTAGTATTTTTAATGCAACTCCTAAGGCTCGTTTTACGGCGACGTTAAGACGAGAATCAGATTTTCAAACCGGACGCATTTTTGGTAAATCTCCGAAAATATAATTTTCTGGTTTCTGAATTCTGTAGTGCATAGCGTGGACGCGAAGCATCCAATCCATGATAACCTGCTAATGTACTATAATTTAACGTATACATTGTCTATGTCGATATACATTTTTGAAATTGCGAATGAAGTAAGACCTTCGCTTTTGCTGGCGATTGACGAGGAGAGTTATAACGACGATAGGGCGAAGCGAAGATGCTGAAAGTTCGATCAACGTTGACCTCGACCTCATTTCCGGCATTGAATAGGAGAGATAGCGCCAAGTTATCCCCTGTTGAAGTACTTTTGTTGTCTATACTCGAACAGTAGAAGAGATCTTTAACGCGTCCGCCCGCGTCGACGAAACGACGAGTGCCGTGTACAAGTCCATCCGAAAGTGGAGGACATACACACCAGTCTGACGATGAGATGAAAGCGTCGAGCGGCTACGGCTGAGGGCAGCCGAGACGAGAATGCGACCGTTTGTGCGACCCGCCCGGACGGTAAATTGTCACCATGGTAGAGCACGGCCCGTCGTTTCTGTTAATTTAAACCCCGTTGCGACTAACTCTTAACGACTTTGAGTGTCTCACGGCATGAGCCAAGTTTTCTCTCGTGTCACGGGAACTACGTGAAAGGCCGGAAGGAAGGGAAGGTTCCGGAGAACAAAAAGTGGAGAACAGCAAAAGCTCAGAGTGACATCGCACGATAGCAAAGGACGACGAATGGAGTTGGACAAAGTAGCTGAAGATTTCCTCTCTCACTTTCACATTCACTTTCTCATTATATACATACAAGGTATCGTAAGAGGAGCGAATATCTGAAGACAACAAAATTGGTCTGTAACATTTATGGTCTGAAAAAACATTTTTTTCTCCCGTCCGAAATTATAACTTTTCAAATAAACTTTGGATCGACACAAACATTGCTGAGTCTTCCGAACAGAAAGTGCAGCTTTGGTGTTGAATTTCGAATCAATTCATGAATTCTCTCTGACACTTTGTCTCAAAAATGAAAGAAAGGCTTGAATTAATTTGTCTACTCACAGTTCAAGATTCCTCGCAAAGCATCGCGCGCAAAATCGCGCGGCTTCATTTTTCCTTTCCTTATAACCGATGAATCGTGAACGATGGAGAAAACAAAATTGCGTTTGGCTGAATTTATTTTCCTCGTCCACCACCGTCGCCATTCACGTTTTTTTTCCCTTCTCCATTTCCGCAAAACTGTTTGTTGTTTACCGATTTTACTTCACTTTTCGAACGCCATCAACGAAACTAGAGACCTGCCCCATGTCCAAAGTCCTAATTAACTCGGTAAAGTAAAATTGTTGTTCGTGCCGGAAGCGGGGCATTCCGGTATCGCGGCCCTGGCGAAGGGGAGGGCGCGGGGGCCGCCGGAGACTCCGGTGGAGAAGCCCCCTTCCAGACCGGAGTCTGTGCTGTTGCTGGCCTCATTTTCAAATGGCTGCTAACAGTACGGATACTCATGCAGCGATAGGGTGGGGTCCTCGCCAGAAAAGCAAAGTTTGTACGATTTTGCGGTCCGCCGTGCTTTGCAGCAAGGGTAGGTTTCGCGTCCTCTAGCTTCCAGTCCTTTTCCCTCCCAATTTCTCTATTTCGAGTGCTGTGGAACCACTTTATAGTAGTTGAAGCAGAGCAACACTCTATAGATCTATCCGACGACTGACTTGAGCAACTATTTTGTTTGTAGAATAAATCGAATTAACCCTTCATAAGTCACACCTCTATGCGCACCCTTGCGCGTTATCATAGCAAGGCTTGGTCCCCACTTTGCGTCCCTTGGACGCGTTTAGGTATGGTTTCGGGCCGTGTAACTTCTGAAGGGCCAATGTGGAATGCGTGTTCCCAGGTAGAGTCCGCTCCGGTTGGCTGTTGCATCCCAGCACTGGCGCAACACTGATCCGACTCCCGAGCCGGTCGTCTCGCGCTAGGGTAAGAGTGCAACCACCGGCCGGAACAACCCTACCTGGGTTTGCAGGAAGCAGAGCGAAGGTTTCGCAAATTTGGGATTTCGAGACGACCTACCGAAGGGACGCGCTATTGCCGTTCAACCGTGGTTGGTGCAACGACTGGATCTTTATCGCGAGGAAGAGAAAAGCAGACTCACAGTAGTTCGAGCTCGTGTGCGGGGCACCAGAACCACATTTCCAGTCCGGATACCACACCATCCTTTCCTGGGGGCCTGCGAGTTCCGAACCTTTACTCCTCCGCACTTGGCGGCAATTTCAAAACGAGTTTTCCGGCACCGCCTGTGTACCGGCGAACGGGGTTCTGCGGAGGGTATCGCTGATTCTGTTACGAATTTGTTCGTACCGCCGGACGCGGTCTACCGAGAACTGGACCCGCGTCGATTGTGCTACTCCAACTTTCGTAGTTTCACTGGCCAGCTTCCGGAAAACTTCGGGCATTGGCTGCACGCATCCATTGGCAATTGGAGCAGCGGCAGTAGTTTCGCAGTAGTAAAAGAGCTCGGCAGGGTATAAAGTCCATTAGGAAGTTGAAGGTTTCGGGTTGAGGTGATACCGAATCAAAGCAATTTCGACATTTTGGACTAGCTCGACAGATCATTTGGTCGATGTTGAGAATTTCTAGGTAGTAATAGGTGCAGTAAGGGCCGAATGTGAAACTCGAAACTCGAGCCTTCAGTTCGCACATGATGAAGCGCTCGCATCGAACCTTGATCGAGCGCCACATAGTAAGTAATTAGATGATTTATTAATACTTAATTATTTTCACATTAGGTATACTATTAAATAATATAATGTTAAAGAAGTGAGAAACTCGTTCGTTCAGATTTGAATACACAATCCTATCATTTTGTTACCCGTGTCATTAATTTTAGTTTTATGATCGATCCAAGAACAGGGCGACTGCGACGCCTCGCGGATGACTGAAAAAACGAAGGTGTCAAAATGGTTTGCGCAGGTTTACATGAAAACACGATGTTTCGACACAGAAGGGAATGATAATGGAATGGATTGCGAAGGGAATAACGGAGAATACGATTGTAGAGACACGATAAGAGGATCCGAACGACACTTCTTGCGGTAAGAAAAATTTGACTTGCATCAAAACCGCATGTTGACGCGGAGAAGAGAAGGGGAAAGCCAGATAGGTAGCCTATTCTGCTCAACGATTCGATAGTCTCGGGTTCGTAAACTCGAGTCTGTGGTACATATACGTATAGGATACGTGAGGAGGAGCGTCGGCCCGAGCCGGAAAGGAGACTCGTGGTTTCCTCGACGGGAAGACGAAAATAAGAGAGATCGAGCGTATTCTCGCGAAAAGGGCCCGCCGAGTACTGAATTAGATATTGGCTTGAATGGGGATTCTCAATCCGTACTACATACATAGCCGCTGTCTGTATGCCTGAAACTCCGGGGTGAAATCTACGGTGTAGTAAACCTGCCGGTGTTTTTTTTTGTTTCTTCTTTTTCCTACTTTCGAAGACCTCGTAGCACTTGCAGAAAACGTTGAATGATGGATTGGAGATAAAAAGATGCTTGCAAATGTCGGGAGACGAATGAAAGATGCCGATTGAATGGACCAGCTCGACGATAAAGTGCTGGATGTTCATTCCGAGATGAGATCGAGGAGAGGACCGTCGAAGTTGAAGCGATCACCGAATAAGTGGACGAAAAGTCTGGTTCTTCTGTAAGTAAGCCTTTGGACGCACAGTAGTTTATCTGGGGAGAGACAAGTCGTGTTACTTGATGCACTTTATCATTCGTCTGACAATTTTTTTTTAATCGTAATTCTTATTATTATTCACACGTGTCCGCCACGTCTTTTCTCGTGCATTTGACAATGAACTTTTCTTAATTTTATAAAATTTTTTTTCGAATTTTACAAATATATTTTGTAAAATTATCAGGAAAATCAATGTGGCCGTTTTTGAACAACATAGTTTGTAAAAAGTACAAATCTTTTTTACTGGGCACAGAAGTATCCGCAGCGTTAATTCTGTTTTGTTATGTTTCAATGACGAAAAAAGCGTGTTCTCGATTCTCGATATCCCTGGATGTCATACGATATTCAATATTAGAAGATATTTTTTTTGTACAAATTTACGTAACGATGCATTTTTTTGACTGCTTAACAAATCCTTATGTAACCAGCGATGGAATTATGTTCGAGTTCGTCCTCATCGTACAATCGCTCGAACCGCCCTAGCAGCTTCAGCCACCGCAAAAATAACCAAAATTATTGCGGTAATTTCAGGTCATGTTTAATACCGTTAAAATAACCGCAAATATATATCCATTAGTCAAATTCAGAGCGGGCGCCTGCGAGAGCTGACGTTGCCAATGCTTGCGAACGGTCGTTTTTGTGTTTGAGTAACTGAAAAAATAACCGAAAAAATACCCGTCCATGCCCTGAAATTGAAGTATGGTTATTTTTTTCAATGACTTCTTCGGAGTAAAAAGTGATCTGGAACTCCCGTAATTTTTTCGGTACCTCAACGATTATTCTTTTAAAAAAAGCTTACTCAACTTGCCAGGGCAGGTACAACTGCGACTCTTCGTCGACAAGTTTATGCGCAGAGTAGGAGAAAAATGCGAGAAAATAAGGGAACGTCCAAAGAGTGAGAGATCTATGGAGCTACGTGTTCCTATGGAAATTTCGTGAGGTGTGAGGAGAGGTAATATCTTCGCGCGCCGTCTATATATAACGTTTGAGGAGCATAGAAGCAATAGGTACTCAAGTGGGTTCCTCCGGTGGGCGCTGAGTCGCTTACTATTACCCGCTCTTCCGGTGTTCGTGAGTTTGCCCGTGTAATGAAAGATCGCGCTGGATGGAGAAACGATGAAGAAGAGGACCGTCGGGAGGGAGGGTACCATTTACCATCAGGCATTGCAAAAGGGTTTGGTGTGGCGAGAAGCGAAATTCAGGAAGGCTGTGCGCCAGGATATCCTTGCTATCCGAAGGCGCGAGTCCCGTGAACAGGGCTTTGCCTGTGACGTATGAACCCGCGAGCTACGAGGCCGAGGAGCAATTTCGCGAAGAACGTAAGAAAAGCCTCTAGCTGCCGACCCCCTCCCCTCAACCGTGCGCTTTGGGCCCCAGCTCGAGGGGAATTAAAAAGTTTTTCAGTGCCCCTAGCCAACTCGCTATCTAGCTATGAGAGTGGCTTTCACAAGCGCGTGTTCGAGAATGCCGCGAATGAGTTTTGCTGTAAGTTCTGTGAAGATCTTTGGATCTCATAATTTTTGTTCTCAACGTTCTAGAACTATCGCGTTTCAATGAATGAATGGGCTTGCTAATACGAGCGAGTGAAAACGAAGATGGCGACAACTCGCCGAAAACTGTTCACACACAGGGATGGAAAATTGGGGTAGAAAATTGACGAGCTCCAAATGGATGAAATTTGATTGATTTGATTTGATTTAAAGTTCTGAAACTATTCGTCGATATCTAAGTGATACGGAACTTTTTCCATGAAGTAAATATTCTTATGTGTATTATGCGTTTTTGCACTAATATTTGTGTGAGATAATCAGTACTTAATAAAAACAACGAATCTTCTATGCGCGATGAGGAATAAGCACCAAGTGCGACTTAAGAATTGGCGTCGTCACAATATTCGGGTTAGAGAAAAGCAGATGAAAAAGAAAACGCCCTAGAGGCGAACACCCAGAGAGGGAAACTGAATTCCCTCAGCGTTTTCATTTTATTGATTTAATCGATTTGATTTGATTCCATTTAGTAGTAGTAGTAGTAAAAGTGTATTTATCGACAATATCAATTAGTCCATGCAATCTCCGATACATTTCTCGATGTAGTAGTTCAACGCTTTCATTGACATTTCCAACGGGCCATCGAACGGAGTCCTTCAGCCCGATTTGACTTAATTAATTTTATGTAATTTGATTTGATTAGATTCACTTCATTTAATTTATTTGATTTGATTTAAAGTTCCGATGTAATTTATCGATATCTACGAGATACGGAACTTTTTTAATAAAGTAAATATTCTTATGTGCATTATGCGCATTTGCACAAATATTTACGTGACATTAATCGGTACTTAAAAAAAAATGGATCTCCGATATACGATGAATAAATGTGACTTAGAAGTTGGCGCTGTGACAATCTTCGGCTTAGATAAAAGGAGAAGAAAAAGAACACGCCCGAGAAACGAAGACCGAGGGAGGGAAACTAAATCCCCTCGGCGTTGATGCATGGGTAATTTCGCGGAATGTTCGGTATTCCGCACGAGAGACGGCTACTGGTGAGAGGGTCTGAAAAATGTTCATAGCTCTCTTATTACGAAGAGTCTTGGCTCTCTTTTTCCACCGCGAGTAAAAAAGAAAAACGGCGCCGAGAACGAGAAGCGGGAGGTCTTGGCAGTACCGAGGAGGAGAGCGCGGGAAGGTGGGACGCTTATAATCCTGCGTGGAAAATTTACCATCCGATGAAAGAAGCTTCGCGAAGCTACGGTCGCCCCGTTCGTACGGAATTGCCTCTATCCTTGAAAATCTGGAGTTCAGCACCTACTGCTATAAGCCGAACGAGGTGATGAAGGCGAAGATGAAAAGTTGTTAGTTGCCAAAAAAAAAAAAAAAAACGAAAAAGGAAAAGAAAACAAAAGTAAAAAGTCCGCGTGAATTATTTGAATGTGAATAGGAGAGAAACTTTCGCTCGGTTGTATGCGGCTGTGCGCCTCAGTGCTATAATAATCGTAATAAAAATAATAATAATTGGAGTTCTCGTACATGGCATAAGTAGTGAACTGGGTAAAGGGATCGATGCATCATATGGCATTGCTATGCGCACGTTATGCACGTTGGTATTTAAACGCGAGCGCGAGAGTTCGCACAAACGCGTCATTATATTAGGTGGAATTATGATATTGAAGTAGGAAATTTAATACGCACGATATGTGGGGAGCAAATCGATGCGGCCAGTTGAGAAAACGAGAAAGATAAAGAGATGACGCGCGTAATGCGTTTCGCGAATCGATATGTAATTACAGTCCGTGAGAGCACGGGGGAGCCGACGAGCTTTACGACGTCGGCGAACGGCGGTCCGCTCGAAGACGCAGGAGATTTTCGGCCGGCGGCGCAAAAGAATTAGTTGCTCTCGAAGCCCGCCAATAAGAATGCCGAGGGAGTGAGCCTCGTAATTAATGAAGTCCTTCAAGCGTCAGAGAAATAAGATTGTAATTCGAGGCAACGCTCGATCCTTTATCACGCACAGCTAGATTCGCACGGTAAACGGTCGAGTGAACGCGAATTGAGAAAGATAGTACGACAAGAGCTGATGACACACACACACACACATAACGGAAACTATTATCTCTATATCTTTTTCCCTATTCTATTAACAGGAACAAACAGTAGGAGAAAGAATTCATCGGTAATTATTCGGGGTTGGTAATTGGCCGGGGTTGCGCGAAGTAAAGTGAGCTGAAGACATTCCGCGCGTCACTTAAATTCATTTGATTGTGTCGCTGACGACATTCGAGATGAATTCCAAACGCAGGTGAGACGTATCAGACATGCCCTTTTTGAAATTTTCATTTCTCGACGAGAAGTGTCGCCAAACCGGAAATACATCACTTCCGGTTTGAAAATCTTATTTTTCGACCGGAAGTGACGTCATACCCGAAATACGTCACTTCTGCTCCGAAGATCTCATTTTTCAACCGGAAGTGATGTCACATGGGAGAATGCCGCTTCCGGTATGACGTCATTTACTATCAAAAGATGAGATTTTTACAGCGTAAGTGACGTATTTCCGGTATTTCCAACCTGAAAGTGACGTATTTCCGGTATGACGTCGCTCCCGATTGCGAAATGAAATCTTGAAACCGGAAGTGTCTGAAACTTGCTACACAAGGCGACGTGGCGAGAATCGATCGACGTATTAAAATTTCACAAGACCGCCGTTTATCTTATAATAACCAAAACACAATTTCATTGTAACAAAAGAGCAATCGTTTTGTAACAAAACAAAAAGGTAGTTAACGAAATGTAAACTTTGCATCCTCCGGCTGTAAAATAACCGAGGCACTTTCAGCGGAAGATGTATCCACGAGCGAGCGACGATTCCACTTTCGGTATATCCTATTTCGATTTCTTTGCTCAACTTTTCCTCCGGTAACGTAATATGGCAATTCGCTTAGAGAGAATTATCGTCTATTCCGAGCGAGTACCATTCACTCGGTAAATTGCGTGCCTATACTGTAGCGGCGACCGTTGGCAAATGGTGCATCGTAGCGAAGTCGCGGTTCGCACAGGAGGGCGGATTGTACGAGTGTGCATGGGTATAACACTCCGTTAAGCTAGAGCCGATAGTCGTTCGCTCGACGGTGCAGGGCGAAGGGGGTGGACGGAAAAGCGAAATAGCCCGTTCGACTGACAGTGCCAATTGACAGGTATAACAAATGCGTGGCACGTTGAGTAACCGGCGGCATCGGCGAGGGCGTACAGAGTAGAGATAACATCGAGCCGTTGGGCTTGCAACTGCACCGATCCTCTCGTTCCACATCGGCCCTCTTCCTCGTCGCGCCCCGGCTTCGACGCTCGCCGTTCGTCGGAAAAGGTGAAGCTTACAGCCCTCTCACTCTCGCGTGTCGCGAATATAGCCTGTGCGTATGATAATCGAGTTCGCGCACATGATTGCCGGAGGATTTGTTTCTATACAGGATAAACCATCAGCCGTAGTTGCGAGCGCAACGCGGGCGCGCGCGAGCGCTCTGGCGCGAATGCCCTATGATTCAGGCGGACATCGGAGAAAATCTTATTGCCACGATCTGAAATTCAATAGTCGATAAATAACATGGATGCGCGGTGTAAATTCAACTTGCACGGATGTATAGAATCTGTGCACTGTCCACGGGTAAATCGTGTTGTATGAGATTTCATCGCTTGCGATTATTAGATTTAATTTTATGCTTGGCGATATATGCGATAGGCAGTCGGGCAGCGGCCTCGCGACAGGATAGATGAGATCAGTGCCAGATCTCTATCAGGATCGAATTAATTTATTGGTTCTCGAAATTACCACCGAATCAAATTTGTTTTGACCGGTGTTCGGATTGTGATTCAGACCTGAGTCGGGATCGTTATTGAAGGACCAGGATTTTTCTCTATTGCGAATGAACGTGTTGCCAATCAGTAAATGGCCATTTTTTCTTCTCGCCTAGGCGGTCGTGTAGCGGCCTCGTGACAGGATAGCTAGATCTCTATCGGGATCGAATTAATTTATCGGTTCTCGAAATTACCACCGAATCGAATTTGTTTCGTCCGGTGTTCGGATTGCGATTCGGACCTGAGTCGGGATCATTATTGAAGGACCAGGCTTTTTCTCTGTTACGAATGAACGTGTTGCCAACCAGGAAATGGTCATTTTTTTCCTTTTTCTCGTCCTTTCCGCAGTACTCGAGCGCACTTGCACCGTTTCGTTGCAGCACTCGTCGCATTGCGGGAACTCGTGGTTACAAGTATCCTCGGGTAATTAGTCTTACTGCCGGAAAGCCCTGTAGGACCCCGTGAGAGCTCCGGGATATTCTATAGCCGATGCAACTGCGCGTACCTGCAGAGTACACAAATATAGGCGCACACAGAAACTGTGGGTTATTGCACGCTTCGATATCCACACGCGGTCTGAAAGATCGCTCGAAACTCGAGACTCGAAAACCCTTTGACCCGCCGGGAAGTCCAGTCTCTCGGCCCGTAACTGGCTAGCCCGTTTGAGCGGGAAACATTATACACAGAAGAGGAAATAAGATGGAAATGACGATGCCCTGCGCAAACATGTGCATTATACACGCGTAAAGATGCGAATAACACCTGTCGTTTTTTTTTTTTTCAATTGAAAAAAAATGCTAAAAAAATAGAGATTGCCGATTGGTTCTCAAATTTTAACGAAAAATGTCCTGTGCTGACGACCCGCCAATCAGACTGTGTTGATTTGTTATTTGAGTAATCTTCGAACGATTAATTTTTCCAAATTTCTCAAATATTACAATTGTCTTTGATAATGGATAGATCGTGTAAAAAAAAGTCATTTGATTTCATGTGGCTTCATTTTGTCCAGGTCTCATACACTGCAAAAACTTGAAATTTACTGGAACTTGAAATTTGCTTTATATTAATTACATCAATTGAACGTCAATGGACTTTTTTCGACAAATAAAAATTAAAAATCTTTTGCCTGAAATTTACAAAAATGACAAACACATGTGTTTGAAATTTCAGAAACAGTTTATGTAAAAAAGCTTTCAACACCGTTGATTAATTTTCAAAAAAAAATGTTATAGTCTATAATATGGTAAGGTAGAGGTTTCCGCCTGCCTAATCGGTTAAGACACATACAATGTATATCGACTGTATATTGAGTAGGGATGACGTATCCAGCTTGTGCAACCACGACTATCGAGCTCGTGCAACCGATTCGCCGCAATAGCTGCGGGCGTGATTGTTGCGTACGGAACGGAACGTCGTCCAACTGCACTGCCGATAAAGGTTATATAACTCTGGTGTACAGTTGAAATTTCCGTAAGTTACGAGCTCGAGACCGGCGACGTCTCTCAAGCTGCGCATCCCCTATTTTCACCGGTAGTCCTGCAAACAGTAAAAAAAAGTTTGTACTTTTTACAACACCTTAATTCCCACAAACGTCCACAATTTTTTATATGTAATTTTCCGATCGCACCATTCGGCGCTAGTTTCACAAACAAAAGTGCAAACTAAAATGATTAATGCCATGGGAAGTAAAAGAATAGGTTTGTACTTTAAAGACTGAGCAAACTTTGTTACTTATTCAACAAAATTATTTTTACAAAACCGTATTTTGTTTTCGTATTCCGATTTTACTAAATTATTTTTGGTTGCGCACACTCGTTGACTCGCAAAACGTTGAGCTCCGTGGAGGTAATCGGGGTGATTTTTTTAGCGATAGTTTTGAGCATGAAATTACAACCCTTCGGAGTTTCGTTCTATAACTTATGAGGAATTGATAACTCTTCGGGGTATAATTTAACAAAGGTTCCACTGTACCTTCCGTAGTTCCGAGTCAAGTTCTGCGTACTATATCTAGCTATCTATTTCACCGTATTCCCATACACGTACAAGTTATATAAACACACGTACGGTGAGTACACGACATCGGTGCACGTAGTATTGACTATCGAATAGATACGAACCTCTTGCCACTCCGGCCGAATCCTCTCACGAGAAGTTCAGACTTCGCGGTGGGTACGATATGCGGCCAAGTTGTATATGTGAGTGCAAACGTTCCACCGCGAAGCCAATATCCAGGGTATGGAGAAACTGGTGTAAATGGAAAGGGCGTGTTGCAGGTTTCTGTTTGTGAATCGAGAATGGAACGATACTATTCAGAGAGCTCTTCGTACCCGTCCCTCATATTCTTGTGGTCCCCACACGTTTGTCCGTCCCTCTCCCATTTCTACATCCGTTTCTCTGCCGTCTTTCGCTCCCTCGCGTGCGCCGGGTGTGCAGTTCTTATGCAAACTGGCAACGTGCCAAGTCTCCGGTATTACGGGGTGTCAGTTGTGTCACCCGGGGTGTTCTTCCAGGGACAAACCGGCACGAGAATTCAACCCCCTCGACTCTTGAGGATTCGGCCGGGGTTCGTTGGCAAGGACTAGACAAGACACTCTCATTCACTTCGGTCTCGTCTTCGCTGTCTAGCCATACACACGTATACATTCGAGCCATTATATTTCGCACCAATCCTCACGCTCTCTTTCCATATCCACATCGCTCTGTTTCTCCTGTTTGTCCCGGCAGTCTTGAGGATTCTCGTACCTTCTGCTAAGCTTTCGGGTGCTCGCCGTTTCTCGGATAGACGTAGAAACGCTACAACTCATCGAGCGGCGAGGTTGTACTATAATAGGTTCAGCCCCCACATAGGCTCACAGACACACCTTCGCCTCGGGGCGCACGTACATAAGTAATGCGTCACACACTCGCAGACTCGATGTACCCTGGAACATTCGCAAAGCCACACCGCTCGGGTACACATCCACAGACGTAGAAGCCGTTGCTGCAACAGTTTCGTACGAATCTCCCAAGTGGCTTCCACGAATAGTAAATTAAGCGCAACATCAACGTTCAACCGCAAAACGCTTGGCTCGACCTGTTAAACCATTAACTCTACGTCCCGTTCTCATTAAACCTCTCCGCAGTTTCACTCCGTGTACAATAGCGGAGGCCACTGTTCCTTCAATTCGTCGTAATAGGTTCATTTGCCTATTTACGTATGTAAAGTTTTCATGATCAAGTGCGGCTGATCGATGCATCATGGCCAAGTAGGCAACGCACATTGGTGAATGTACTTTACAACTTTTAACGGGAGAATTAAGATTGTTGCGGCCGTGTTTGGAATAATAGTGTGCCGTCCTTTTATTCATCTGCCGGTGGGCAATTGCATGTGGCTGAAACTGAATCATAACAGGAATTTAACTTGCTCCCCTGAAAGTCGCACAAAAATGTACGCTATAAATGATTTACAAAGACGACTAGATTTTACAAGTCATCATTTATTTCGTTCTTAGTCCTTGCAGCTCTTCGTACGTTTGTTTCTTCTTTCGTTCTTTCACCTCCAACCATCTGAGAATTCCTCCTTCTTTCTCTGTCGCCTCTCCATCGATGCTGGCTATGAATTCTTGCCGACCTTTTCCTCGTCGGGTAAATAGAAATAGTTGAACTTTTTCCGAAAGCATCGCGAGTGCATTTACGTGAGCAATATCGAAAAGGTCATCGAATATTTCCACAAACGCATTTGCTTTTGATTTGATCGCTGTTTGAAAATACCCAAAACCGCAATTTCGTAGAATTGTATCGAAGAAACAATCTTGTGACTCGTTATCTCAAATCGCATATGCAATCTATTTTTTTTTCTCTCCGATCACAAATCTACTCATTTAACACCTAGCACAGTATTCGATACTCGGTTTCAAATTTCAACTACCCAACTTCGGTACCATATTATGTATGCTTTACATCGTTATCTTCTTAACTAGTGAGTAGTTATTGCTTATGGCATACTGTACGTACTTGTACGAAGCCTCTTGCAAGGCTGTCGTGCGACTAAGACCGCAATTGTCCGGTCACGCGTTCGATCGTGGGACTCTGTGCCTGAGTACGTCTTTGAATTTGCGTCCGGTGGAGCTTAGTCTCGACCGGTTGGGACGGGAGAGCGTTCGTTGATCAAACGGCCATCGAGTCCTTGTACGAAGGGCCATCGGGAGGCATGCACCGAGTGCTAAGAGAGTCAGGCAGGAAAAGGGACTATCTAAGGCTCTTGCCTGCCGGAACAATGGGTTATAACGTTACGCGATCGGTATTAATGCACTCGGTACCCATGCTACCGTCCCTCGACGACGTTGGTCCTCTACGACGTTGGTCCTCGACGACGTTGGTCCTCGACCTCTCCCGCGCGGCGCTCCACTCTCGATTGTTCGAGATTTCGATTGGGAATATAAGCCTTCGGCTATACGCGCACGCCTAGTTGGTGTAGTATAACCGCGAGGACTTCCTTTATGCCTCGCCGGTAATAGATACGTCTATAGCAGCAGACACACGTTAAGACGTCGATTCGACGATCCGACGGGGGAGCAATTGAGATACGAAAATGAGACCCTCGGTGCAACTTCGCGATCTTCATTCTGGCAACGTTTGGTATTCGTGGGCTGTCAGGAGAAGTGGTAGCGACCTACTGATGTCAGTAACGAATACCCAGGCGAATGAATTATTGAAGTTCAATGCCGTAACGACTTAGTAACTGTAAATATAGTGATCAGTTGGGAATTAATTGAAGCATTAGAGATAAAAGGCAGATTTTTAATTTTTTAAAAATGATCACCGCGTTACCAACGCAAAGATATATTTATGGGTATTCTTAGCACATCGATCAGACGATGAGTAAACTTTCACCCGGTTTTGTTTGTCACTTTTTAATGATGAAAATAAATACCGAATGAGTAGCTACCAGAATTATTGTCGCGAACCTTTATATAGTTTACGGAATCCAGTTTTTTGTAAATTGATATACGACCAATTTTTAAGAAATTCGTGGGGGTTTGTTAATGATTTGTTTTTATCTTGTCGAATATCAGCTTGAAACATCGCGGTTTGTAATACAAGGAATATATATATTCTACTTTAAAATCGAGTGTAAAAGCTGTGATACATTGCAGGTCGCGCGTATTTCCTTGCTCGTCCCTCCATCCGTCTGTATCATTGTGCTTTTATAGCAGAATTTAATCGAAATCGCGTTGGCAAAAGGGGGGCAAAATTGTAAAGCCATGAACAGCAATAACATGGTGGCGGCACGCGGCAGCGGCATTCCTTTATCGGAATTCTCCGGGGCTGTATTTTCACCAGAGGTTTCTCCCTTTATTTTCGGATCAGTCGTTCTATTTCTGGTTCGTACGTGAAAACGCTTGCGAGGTCGGGTATATCGACGGAATAAGCCCGGGCCGGTGTGGTGCGCTGATGCCAGAAACTCTTGGAATCGAGACGAAAGATCGCCCCAGGGCACGATTTCACCGATAGTTCAAATCCCTTTTCAACGGCAGTTTGAGAAATCCTAAATTCTAGCGGGGTTGCGATTAAGGAGGTCGCCCGCACGGATCGTGAATAGGAATTAGGCTTGTGGATGGTCTCGCCAAGGCCCCCTGACGACCTACCGCCAGGGAATATCCTCGACGCCCACAACTCCCGCAACCGTCGGCAACCGCCAACCCCTCGGCTGGCCGAAACCGGCGGCATGGCTTGCCACGAAGAATTTCTGAACGCCGGTGAGAAAGTCTCGATGGACTTGCGGCCCTGCAGAAACTCGTCGTTTCCAGGGAGATCGAACGATGGCTCGTCGAGAGGTCCGTTACGCGATAGTTTCAACCTTCGTCACGTTAAAGGTTGCACGGCAGATATTTTTATTATTTTTTGTTCAACCCAGTGTTCACCAATAACGCGGCATTTCTCACTACTTTCGTGTTATGCAATAAAAAAGATCTGTAAAATCTTCATCATTCGACAACAATTCGCTGTCTGCAAATGCTAATATTTCTTGTTGTGAATTTTACAAAAAAAAAATAGTGAATGATACATTTAACAAACTTTTTTGTCCACGAACATTCACAATCATTGTTTGTTAATTTTCCAAAAAGTATTCGTGAAATTAACAGACATTTTTGTAAAATGAACAAGATTTTTTTGTACCTATATTACTGTGTGCCGTAAAGAGAAGGACTAGTGTATCTACGATAGACGGATGTTTGTTAGCGCATCGTCTTTCCCAAGGTGTATTGTTTATAATCCTTCAGTTAGTAACGAGCAAGTGTCGACTCTTTAAGATCAGAGAACATTTTTCTCTGTTTTTGATCGGATCGCCCTAATGTCGTATAGTCAGATCACCTTAATGGTTGATCTCTACATAGTACAAGAGGTCACCGAAGCGTAAAGTAATTGTTTGAAATTCATTAGCTCTAAAGTTTATACGAATTCGCTGAGTTGACTGAAAAGTGGGCCGGCCGGGGATTGCGGTTGTGCTCTCAAATTTTATCTGCGTGAACCAGGAGTGTGCGCTTTTTAGTGGGCAGAGAACCGGGTATATTCGTGTCTGGCGTTCTAGTGGCGGTCGTAACCGCACAGAACGCGCGCAACGACCGATGTCTCTATAGAAATAGTTCTATCTCAATTTCCCGGTTTATTCACGATCGACGTTTCGTCCTGAATATTGCAAAGCCCCCAGGGACGCCGGTAATTATTACAGGGAGGCCAAAATCACGTTGAGCGCGTAATCAGCTTCGAAACGTGTTGCCGGAACGGGTTGGAGATTTTGGATCTCGCGAGGGGGCTCGCGAGATCCGACACCGTCACAAACACGAACAGCATCTCGTTTGCGGTGGACATCGATGCGCGGGACGTGAACAATAATTTGGCGGAGCGATCGATCAATCAGCGGCCGGACTCCCCGTGGTCACAATCGACCTCAGAATTTTCATGGTTCGTCAGAATTACGGGGGCCATGGAAATTCTCTCGTGTCCTTCCACACCCAAGCTTGAATGACGCGGTGCAATTTCGCTTCATATGTAACGCGCACAATAGCCACATCGCCATCGGAGAATGTCAGACAAAAAAAAATCGGCCAAAAAATAATAGCAGCTTCAATAAACGGGAAATATTGGTCCACCTCGTAAATGTGATATAAAAGTCGTAGATCCGATATGAATTTTATGTGCGGAAAAAATGTGGAAGCGAACCGCCCAAGTGGGGGGCGAAGGCAGCTGTGAGAGATAAGCCGAAAAGTAAAGCAACCTATAGGCATTTAGTAGAAATTGGAATGAGGGTTTGTGACAGACGCAGAGTGGAAGAATGGAAGTACGGAATGAATAATGGAATTAAGAGATACAAAGAGTATGGACTGTTGTAATTTGAGTGGGTTAGAAGTTAGGAAAGATGACACTACTACTAACTCGTAGATCGGCAACTTCGATATTTATATTTAAAATAATATATTATACTGCAATGGAGAAGAGAGCGCGATTTTGGCCTAGTGTGAAGTTTGCTGCCCGAGAAGAGCGAGGAGAGAATTCGCACGAGGTAAAAATCATTAGGCAATGATAGGTGATTTTCCGCCCGTGTTGCACGCAAAATATGTCGTTATTTTATCGAAGTCGGGAAAAAAAATATTGCCATTCACCAACTCTTTAAATCGCTAAATTCTTCCATTAACGGGTTAAGGAAGCTCTCGCGCCATCAATTCTGGCTAGGAGTACGCGCCTGGTGACGCCCCGGGAGGATGGAATTCAGGTTTGCTGCTTGGACCTCCCCAGGATGAAAAAAGTTACCCAGGAGCCAAGAAATGAAGAAAAAAAACCCACGCATCCCAGACAAGAACTCCCCGGGGAGGCGCAATACTCTTTTTCTGATGCTGGCGCCCTCTCCTCGATCTTCCGTGCATTTTCATTCTCTCTTCTTCCCAACGAACCTGATAAATATGCAACGGTCCGCGAAAACTAAAAGGAAACCCCGACCGTTTTCCAGAAAAGAAGAGTGCAGCAGCGATGTGCCCAGTTCCCGTTGGATACACATACATTCACTCGATTTACGGTGCAATTTCTTTAATTGCCACATAGAAACCGTAGAGGAATTGGTCGTTGCCTCTTCTAGCGCCCGTTGCTCTTTCGTTTTCCACGCCTCGTTCTCGTACACTTCTCTTTCTCCCCCTCCCACTCCCGCTTCGCATCGAGCATTGCTCGTGGCTTCCTCGAAATAAAATATTCCCCCAATTTTATTATAAGCCCTCGTGCCCATCATCCTTTATTTTTTTTAATTATCCAAGCATGGCTCGCGAGGCGGACGTACGTTTGAGCGTTCACCGCTTTCGTCGGAGCGGTCTCTGCGTGTGTATCCATGAATTCGTAATATGATACATTATAGTTCGAGCACAGGACGAAATAGCTGTTGGCCGGCGGAGCAGGCATGCAGGCATGCATAGGGTTGCAGCGAAAATTAATTATAAAAATCTCTACCGAAAGTGGTGCGAGTGTTGTGCCAGCGGAGCCAGCGGCGCGAAAGCCACATAAACGAAAGCGTTTGCACTCCCATGTGTGAATTGAGCCGACAGTGGTGGTGGTGGTCGCCAGTGTATTTTACGTGTTGCAGAAGCACACGGGAACTGCGCGCACCAATCACAACCTCCCGAACCATCAACCGTTCGCACACCGACGCCAGAGAGCGGAGTCACACCAACATCCAGCGAGTTAACACCGGGAATACCCGTGCTTCGCGTTTCGGTGATACATTTCGCTGTCCCGCTGGCCGACTTTAACTCTCGCCCTTTTCCAAACCCCCGCGCGCCGCGTATATCCACGGCCGCAACCCCCTTCTGGCCCAATACATCAACGCCGCAATTTTCGGGCAGTTTTGATGCATCGCCGTAATATCGGCGATACATTAATCCAAGGTGAATGGGACATATATCAGACGCCTACATAATTTTCACCTCTGCTATTTATTCTAGCTCGAAACGTCCCCGGCTACGAGGTTTCAGACCGCGAATTTTTAAATCGTTCGCACAATCGACTATCGCGCATATCCGGACGTTGGGAATTTCGGGGCGGGGGGGGGGGGGGGGGGGGCGAGCAGCGAGCCTGATCGATCGATTTATCGACGCTTTATTGGCTCGCGGGTGTGAAAGATCGTAGGCAATAGTCGATGTTTGTTGCTTGTTTGTTTCGGGCATTCCTTTCACGAAATTCCTTCATCCAACTGTCCGCGGCGGGAATGCGTGAGAACGTCAACCCTGAAGTTATCGAATTTCTCAAGACAAATCATTTTTCTTTGATTCTATTTGTAATTTCTCACGACACGAAAGTTCTCCGAGTTCGCCGTCGGAGGATTGAACCCGGTCGAGAAATCAACGCCGTTTCAAATAGTTCCGGGCTATGCGCGGAGAGAGAACGACCAATGACGGAAAGGCGACGGGGTCGACGTCTTGTTTCGTCAGGCACAGATGAAACAGGGAATTGCGCTCGCCTCCAGCGCTCTGAGAAACTCGAGGCAGTTAGAAATAAAGCGATGGCAGAGTGGGATGTACATATGTATATGTATGTATTTACCGCGTATATGTTATACTATGTAAGTAACAGACGAGACGAAAGTCTTTGAACTTTTGAGCTCGCTGAAGGCATCAGGTCTGCAACCGTCGTGAACCACCTCGAGACATATATTCTTCGTACTCTATCGCTTTCTCATTTCCTCCTCCTCGATGGCTCTCTTTGGCTCGTCTTCCACTTTGAACCTCGCAAGGACTTTCCCGTTTCCACGAACGCTGAGGAAATCTATAGAACTCGGATAAAGCTCATTGCGGATGGATGTCGAGAGACAAAGACAACGTTCAACCCGCTTTTTATGGTGACCGCCTTATTATTTATTCAAGCATTTCTGCACAATGTCATGCCTCGAAAGTGGCTCAGAATAATCCTCAGAGACCTTTCCTGAACGATGGCTGATAATAATCCTCCGAGACTTTCTAGAATTAACCCTTAACTTAACACACATTGGACCAACACATCGGCTCGACGGAAAATGCTTTTGCTGCGCCTGTACCGGGCACATTGTCGGAGCCGATGCTGCAAATTGTACACTGAGGAAAGGTTCTTGGAAAAATGACCAAATCGTATGGTACATTTCGATCAGACAACATGGTACAGGATACGAAATTTTCACACGGGGCATAGCAATTTTTACCCATACAACCTAACCCATATGGTGATTTTCTTCAGAAAGCGGGTTGGCAAAATTTTGTGTCTGGGTAATTTCGTGGATTCAGACTGAGAATTGCGGCAAATAAAACTGCTAATTCTGTTAATTAAGACTGAGAATTATGTGAATGAAATCTCAGAATGTCGTCGATCAAATGTTTTTATGTAGGCTAAACGTGGTGAATATGGACCAGCCCGATTAACACGTAAATCAATGAAATATGGACCGGTCCATATTCCCCACTTTTACCCTACGTATACATAAAAAAATGTATTCAACAATAAATCTAAAATAAACGGTTCACGATCGCGACGCCACCGACTACTATATTTCCTAGCAGTAGGAATAACTTGAATTCTAGCAAAGTACGGGATATTCGGGTAATATCTTCGATAGCGAAAATTACCATACTTTCTAGCAGCATGTGTTTTCTGTCGTTTTTTTACTAGATTTATGGTAATTTCTATCAGATCCTTCTCCCAGTGTATAACAATTCTACTCATAATTTAGTCAATTAATAGTTAAAAGTACTGGAAACTAAATCCTCCGGTTCCATCAGAGCCATGCGTGGATCCTCCACGGTTAACGGTATTCTACAGTATTCTTTGTAAAAATAATTTTTCATTTCTCATTGCGCTGCGAACTAATGAGCGAGAGTAAAAAATGATCTGGGCAGCCGTTCACTTATCCTATTTGCTTTTTTATTTACAACTTAACAAAAAAATTCTTTCCCTCGCTCGAGTTCACTCGCGAATCTGCGACGTTAATGCGCGTACAGTACGCGCCCATTTGCAAACCACAAGTAATGGGCCTAGCAGGGTACTGGCAGCCGGTCGCGGTATTTTACGCACGTGGCCAGTGGCCCCACGCGGACCGCATGAGACATGGGCCAATTTGTTACGGCGTACCGGGCTCTGTGTATGCCGAAAAAAAAAAACAAACAAAAAGAAAGATGTACTGCCTGAAATTGGCCGCGATTGCGATGGGAGGGCCAGCACCGAGAAAGTCGAACCAATTCATCGACAATTAATGCGTAGGTGATCGATCCAACGCGTGGCGCCCAATGCGCACGCGAAGTACCACTCGATCGTCGAAAAAGTCACATTCAATTTCATAACAGAGTAACGGGAATGTGAAGTTGGCAACTGGAGCGAGAAATACTAAAGTTCATTGAATTGCAGCATTCGTTTCTCACCAAGAAAATATGTGCACTTTACAAAAAATTTTGTTTCAAAATTAATGAACGGCATTAAAAGATTTCCAAGGTAATTGTTCTTGAAATTACAATCACATGTGCGTTGCAATGTTACCGTTACAATACATTTTTATAAATTTCAGGCAAAAAATTTGTAATTTTCATACCTGATATTTCCATTTTACAAAAAAAAAGTACATTCATCTTTAATAAACGTAAGTAATGTAAGCAAATTTCAAGTTCCAGTACATTAAATTTACAATTCATTTTTACAGTGCAATCAAGAAATTAATCGTGGCGTAAACAGATGTTGTTGATAAAAGTTTCTTTATCACCAGCACTTCTGTTCGAGCGGTTGTTACTTGATGCAAACAAATCGCACAGTCATTTCTCTGCCATTTTCTCGGAACACTTTGGCCATTTAGCTCAAACGCTGCAGCCACGACGAGGTACAACATTTTTCAAGTCAGGACATCAAATGAAATTTCGTCGTCAATTCCACAAGATCTCGCCACGCCTGAGTTAATGGCCCACTTGCCTACAAATTTTGGATGCCTGAGCGAAGTGGAAAAGATCAGAGAAAACTAAAGTGTGATTTCGACACAGTATCACGAGTTCTCCCAATATTGACTCGAAAGACGAGACGAGCAGGCTTAAGCGGACCGTGCATTTGCTCGCGTACGTCGGTTTCTATTTGGCCTCGACCCTAGAAGCTACAGTGATGCTTGGCACATTGCTGACATATTACACGGCTTACGAACCTCTCCTTCTTTGCAACAATCTCTTCCTTTTTTTACGGTTTTATTCTAATGGAAGGTACGAAGGTAACGCCGATGAAAACACGATAGCCGGCAATTTAAAGCCGCATTGATCGGCGAATCCCTTTAGAAGGCCGATGACTATATAGGCTGCCGTGTATGCATGTTCAATACACAAGTCCTCGAGGATCGCCACCACGAGCGCGATCGGAGCTCGAGCCGTTGGCGTTGAGAAAATTGCCGGGAGTGAGGAGGGGGTATTCTATGGCATAAAAGCGCGCATCTATACCTCCTCGATATATAGTGGATAGATTCATGATGTAGTACAGTCCGCCGATCGCAGTACACTGTCCGTACTCAATGAGAGATGGCAAAGCCGCGTTGCCTCATACCCCTTCATTGATTATTATTTTATGGCGCGGTAATTTCAAATTACTGCTAAACTTTTATCCGCGCATTTGTTGTTAAATCGAGGCAGCTAGTCTAAAAAGAAAACAATACAAAAAACAAAAAAATGTATTACTTTCTTTTAATCTCGTTGATCACGGGTATTAAAGTAATGCTATAAGTATAAACACCGAGAGCGCCAGTCTGGGGATGAAGAAGCCCCTGCTGGTGGAAAATCCTTCGCCAGTGAATAGCACTCGTGTAGTCAATATCGGAGCTTCCAAGCGGACGGTCGGAGCCACGACCACATCGAAAGACTCATCCTCGAGGCTATACACCACTATCGAGAGGCTCGAATCCCCGCGAGCTCCGATACCAACTGATCCTGCATATCGATACACGGCTACTGTACTATCCTCTCGCTCTTTCGATATTCTGCTTCTTCTTCTTCCTCCTGCACTTTCTCTTCTCCATTTTCTTTGCCTGGACGAACGGCTCCCCGAGGTGCGTCAGGCAATCAAGCAGTTTCTCCAATGCCTCACCCGCGATAGAGATTCGATCTACGAGATCGATATCGGGAGCGCACAATTCCGCCGCCACTTATTTTGCGTAACGCACCCACTTTTACCGATCTCTTACGTTAAATACGCGCCACCTAGCGACCGCTCTCCCTCGAGAGGCTCCTTTAACGATCATCATCCAACCCGGCATCCGTCTCGCTATCACCATTACCATACGCTCCTCAAGCAGCTCCTCAAGCCTCGCCTCGTAACGCCGGATTAAGTAATAACTGTTGGGCCTCGCGAACGTTTCCGACAATGAGTCTCTCATTGTTCGCTCACATTTTTTTTATCCTTCGTTTTTCGCCTCTGACGACTGCGCATTTTTTAATCCCATGCTTGTTTCCTTTCTCGTTTCTTGAGGCATCCGACAGCGAGAATTCACCCTCTTGTGCAAATTGTGCGAAACCGTGAGAGTGTGTCCGCCCTTTTTTTGCTGCACCCTCCGGCATCCAGATGTGCGTGATTCGGTGCTCGGGTCAAGTGCAATAGAGCCCTTCCTGCGCCAGGCGTTTTTCCGTAACACCGCGCCGCAGTTGCGGGTCGTTGCCTCTCACCCAACGTCGCGATCTCGCGCGTCGCACGCTAACGCAGTCGTCGCGAGCCTCACCTACTTGAGTGTGTGTGGAATGTATTCACTGTTAAAAATGTCATGAAATTTGCAACGCGTTTAATATACAAAGTTATGTGAAATATAGAACCACGGTATATGAAATTGAAATTCGTACACGTTGTATTTGAATTTTAATAATTTAATCGTAAATGCGATACCTGTATATTAAAATTATCGGTGACGGCATTGAAAATTAAAACATCCGTAATATGAAGATTATGTTATTTTTACAACTATTATACAAATATTGTTTTTAATATAACGGCAACGCAATATTCTTACATACGTGTCCATGAAATTTCATGTACTGCATATATGGATAAAACTTAATGAAATTTCATTTTATGAATTTTTAAACAGACATTTTTAACAGTGTATGGAAACGCCGGGAAATATGCTCGAGGCTCAAACATCTGTGCGCGAATACAACCGATGGAAACTGTAACGACACAGATATTTTCAGCGTCTCGTGCATCTCGCAATGCACTGAGAAAAAAAAATGGTGGATTAACCAAATTCGCGGTCACGCACGTTCAAAGCTGTTATTTGGTTGGTAAAACTAAATCATTCTTTTTTTTGAACGATTATTCGCTTCAGTCGATTCAAAATATTTCGATTGAAACAAATTTTTTTTATTATACCAACTAAATAACGCTTTTGAACGTGGGGGAATGCACCTTGGTTAATCCAGCCATTTTTTTTCTCAGTGTGCTTGGCTGCGGCAGCGGCCAATTCTCCCGATGCAAATCTCTCTTACCAATGTTCCTAGTAATTTCTGAGTTCGGTGTTTTTTTTATTATCCGCTAATAAAGGAACGCGATCGTCAGCTTTTTCTCACGTTATTTTCTGTGCTAAGAACTTAAAAAAATTGGAGGGCGTCATTGCTAACTTATTCGTGTGCTAAAAGTCTTGCCGGAAACCAAAAACTTTTTTCTTCAACAGCCAACTCCGAACTTGAGCACTCTCAAACTTTGTTTGAATTCCATAAAATTCTCCCGTTGGTCTAGCTTTCCAACGTTATGATTATTTTTTTTTAATATATGTGTACACGAGTCATTGTCGAAATGTTTATTTAAAAAAAGTGAAAGTCTCACTTGGCTCCATTTGTCGAAATCGCTTACACTTTTAGTGATATGATTTTTGTGCCATCGAGAAGATCGGCGTTTCGCGCCCAGGACTAGACAATGGGGACAACAATTCTCAGGTGAATTTGTACTCCAATTCCCATGCCACAATATTACGCCCGTATTATTAACAGTTTAGCGGTGCAAACGAAATGTATTTGCTCTGGGTTCGATTGTTGGGACTGCATGAATGCGCATACTGTCAATCTGATTTCTCCATAACAACAACGATGGCATATACGTTTCGTCCTCGATCCGCGGTGCGTTTATATGACAAACTAATTTTCGATCAAACGGTTCGCGGCTCATTTAGTTAGTCGCTCGAACATGGTGGTGTCTCATGAAACCAGCGAGAGCGGTTCGTGTTTCGTGCGCGGGACTGGCCGAACGAACGTAGTTGATGTGAACGAGGGTGAAACGTGGTAAAGGACGGACGGACGTACGCCAACGGTGACGATGACTATCGTCTCGTCCGTCACACCTCCATTTACGTCGATTTCAATCATACCTACTCTCATAACGAGTCCTCGTTCACGTCACGTTCGTACACGGGGCGATTCCCATCAGGTTTATCGAGCGGACAATGGAACCCCGGAGACGCGTCGCGCTCCAGTTGTACCAAACATTCTGCATGCCCTGTGCTCTTCAATTTAGAATAGAGGATAGCCATCGCCCTTGTTACGAACATTTCGAATGAGTAATACCGACGGTACGTACATTTCCGGACCATTTGCATGGTTATCTGCGAAAAAAAAAAAAATAACCGAGAAAGCAGTTCGGGGTAACCGAGGCGGGAGCTCACTTTAATTTTTACGAGGCGCTTAACCGCACAGTGAAAAAGTTTGTACTTTTTACAACAACTTCTTGCCCGCAAAGGTCCAGAATTTTTTATTTGTTGATTATCCGATCGCATCCGGCTTCTAGTTTTACAATCAAGAGTCCAAACTATAATTGTTTATAACACGGGAAAGAAAGGGACAAGTTTCTATTTTGACGCCGGAAGAAGCGAGTTTGTCACTTAAGGTAAACGCCCCAGTTTGCGAAACTTTTAGAGCAGCGACGTGGGTTTTCTATTAATTGCCAACGCGTAACGTTGTCAAACTGAAAATGAATTGTTGCGACACACGAGTTCGTATTCCGATCCCACGAAATTATTTTTGACTGTCTGCGGCCCACTGTATTATTGGAGTATGGACATTTATCTGAATCTATGACGCGCGTATAATTATAATTTGCACGAGACTAAATCTACACCGTATTCTTTGATACCGGGGACTGAACGCATCCGGCCGAGTAGAGCTCTGCGGATGAGGCCGGTGTTGGGATCCTTGCCGTTGGATGATGGAGTTCCATCGAGAGACGGAGGAAGTACAGTCGCGCGCGGGTGAGTCGTGCGCTGCCGCGGTGGCACTTCCTCCTTGGCCTCTTGAGAACCGAATGCGAACTCTCGGCAACGGCTTCAAATATAAGGTATATCGTACACGTATGAGAAGCATTGCAGGAATAGCTCTCGCAGGCCCGAGGACTATGCACGTTTGTATATACGTGTTTATAGGATACATATAGAGGTGAGCGAAATTGTTTTACTCGCTCGTTCGCTCGCCTTCATGGTGCCGGTCCTTGAGCGTGCCGACTGCTGCTACGTTGGCAACTGAGTAGGTAGAGTACCTATGGCGTGGCTTTGCCTTTGCGGCACAGCTAGCTCGGACTATAATACTACTATTCGTGACGAACTCGATATCGCATGCTCGCCCATTGAAAATTATCGGCATGGAAGGATCTCCGGTATGATTCCCTGGAGATACCTATCGACGACTATAGAGATGGAGTTGAGACGAAGATAGGGGAAAAAAAGGCAGATTCACCAAGAAAAAAAAAATGAAAATAAAACGAAAACCATACACGAAAGGAGAAATTATGGAAGGTCAATGTGGCACTGCCTACCGCGCCGCCGCCACATTCCTTCGATCCACAGCGATCGCGCGAGAAGCTCTTTCTCGAGATCCGCCTGCCCGAGCTGTGTGCATGCATGCGAATCGCTGTCGGATCGCACAGTTCCGCAGAATCTACCGGATTCTGTCGATCGGGCGGTAATGTGGGTCACGTTAGCATGTTCGGACTTTCTTTTTTCAAATGCCTCGTTTCCTTCAGTAATGACATTCCAAAGATAACGCGAAAGAGGTTGAATATGCACATCGTTGCAACGTCATAAAAAAATTGAACTCCACAAAATAAACAGAAAGACACTTGGAAATAATATTCGTGAAATGTGTCAACTGTCTCGAGGACATTATACAAGTTGTCTCATTCTTTCTGGAGTCTTTTAAGATGATGTGGTACAACGGCCCACCAAACTGCCCCGCGACCAGTTGGTAGCAAAAAGTGTACTGAATGCCGTTTTGAGACCGCAGTTTGCCGACGAAAAAGAAATTTGTCTTTTCTTGGGGAGTTGGCAGACGCAGGGAAAGACAATTTTCTTTTTCAGTACATTCAGTAGAGTTTTTGTTATCGACACCGTGCGGATTAGGTGGTCGCAAAGGCTCACACCACATCACCTTAAGAAAAGATACGGAACTGCAAGGAGACGGCAGCGATATACCGAGTTTCATAGGGTTGACCGAATCTTGTTCAATCCACTAAAACATAGTCAGCGATGATGAAGTGACACGATCTGCCAGCAACTTTATATTTCTCAAACAGTACGAAGCATTTCATCATTTTGTTACTAACGACAGCGATCTTGATGTATATCGGATACCTTCTAACAACCGTGACTCCAGGCTACTCAAATCTCCCCCAAGACGCGGATCAGTATGAATTGCAGTACGTCGTGAATTGAACGGTGTTCGCTGGTTCAAAAGAACAAGAGAACTCGCGTTGCCTCCGGATGATCCCGGAAAGAGCGCCCATCTCGCCCCCAATGATAAGGTGCGAGGAGAAACTCTCACCTTGCGATGATTAGCGGTTGCCACTTATTGATCAACCGGTGGTTCGGCGTGTCTTTGCTCGAGTGCGCCAAGATTCTTGCACAGATATATCTTCGAAGAGAGGGTAATAAACGTTCTTCGGTTCTCAAGCTTCATGCTCGTAGGTGCATGTCTCCGCTTTAGGCTCGCAGAAGCACGAGTATGGAGAATACGCTAAACAACAACCGCCCGTACACTGTGTCTACTCGCACGTCCCGACGGATATCTTCCCCTGCACTTACCAAGAATTGCGCGGATTCAGAGTGAAAAGTGCTTCCGTATGGAAAAAACCCGTGATAAGTAATACCTTGGCATTCGCAAATAACGTGTAGTGATACGTGAGTAACGTGATGCGTAATAACATTGGTTACATGATAGATCGTATGCTGAAGTACAAACGGACGTTGAGACTCGTGCTATTCAATGCTATTGGCAATGCTTAAGCCTGGACGAAACTAATGAGTAAGCAGTTCGAGAGACAAAATGAGAAGAGGACTAAACTAACCTAATCTGTGTAAACAAAATCTCACCAATGCCATGCAAATATATCCAACAAACTAGGAATAATGTTTACGCGCCAATCTAAAACGGCTCAGTAATGAGACATAAGTCTGATCTGCTATATTGTCTGCGATACTGATTCATTGGGACGACTTTTTTATTTTTACCCTTTGCTTGTGAATAAACGTCCACACAAGTAAATAGACATAGGTAATTTAAATCCTCGTAAATGCTGAGCATGAGGAACAGCTTCACGGAGGCGATTTCCAATAAGCGTTATACTTACCGATAGCGAAGCTTTTTCATTGGTAAAATAGTACGAGTACCGTACATGATTGTATCTCATGTATCCCATTTACGAGGAGCAGCACGAGAACCGGCCGCTGCCTAGTGAGGAATTCGCACAGGAAGAAGGACATCGAACGAGATCAGATTGCGAGGATACGCGAGTCGTATCGAGTAATGTATATTTGCGCTGTAATATGCTACGGTTGCAGATGGGCTCCGAGCTCGGAAAAGTCCGTTAGATTCTCGTATCGTTACGCTTTATAAGCATATGATAACTCGGACTTTGCGAACGAGAACCAGCGACGAGCACGAGTCCCGATGTAGTAATGAGCGAATGATCCCGCCCGGTGACCATCACCGCGAATCGCTGGATACATTCTGGATCGAGAAAATGAGTAACGCGAAAGAGTTCATTTCCATCGTAAAGTTAATCCGAGAAGCATTGGGTCGATGCTCCCAGAAGCCCCGCAGCCGGTACGGGACGAAACGATTCAAGCTTCGCCGGAACACAGAAGACGGCGACGACGACGTCGACGGTGGGTTATCTCCTCAACGGCAACGGAGACAGGGACGTCGACTTACAATTTGACACGGACTAGGTACCTGTCACCGGTCCCGGCGGCTCCCCGAGCCAGTCCCAAGGAAGATTTCGATCGTTCGGTAAAACCCCCTGCCCACAAAGTAACTCCCCGGCTCCTCACTTTCACGTTAGTTCCGCCGTTGCTAGTTTCCACCTCACCTCCTCGCTTCGATCTCGGACCGATCGGATGAAACACCGCCGCGAACTCCGAGTGAGAAGGCGCAACGTGAAAGATGAAGGTTTCCTCGGGTCTCTCGCAGCAGTCGGAACCTACCGTAGGTCGGCTTCGGTACGTCCTATTATATTCCTGGTATATCTCACACGATTTCCATGAAATTCACCGTAAAATCTACGGCGTTATTGGCGCGCATGAGGATCTGCGGAAAATTCAGAGAAATTCATAGAGTGCCTGAAGACCTCTCAGCGTCCTCTTGTCAGCAACGAAAATCGGATTGTGTACATAATTTCTTTTTTTTTTTTTTTTTTTTTACATCCATCCTTTGAGATTCAATATAAGCGGAATTTATTCATACCGCGTGGTGGATGTGATCTTGAACCGGATATACCGTTCTTTCGTATCGTACCTATTATCAGTCGACCGGTAGCGCACGTTCGATATATACGTGCTTGATTTTCTGCCGCCTCATACCTACGCCGATGGGTCTACCGGGGAGCACGGTAAAATTGGGTAACGGAGAGTCATGCACATGTCATGCGATAGTGGGGACGAGGTGCGAGAGAATATTACAAAGCGGGGTAACGGCCCCGAATCAACTCGGAAAATAAATCGCCGATCCGATGTTTACGATTCGATCGAATCGATCTGCAATATTTATAGTCACGCGGGAGCCAAGTGTCTGTGGTGGTGCCGTGGGGTGGGGGTGGGGGGGGGGGGCAGTCGGTGCATCTAACTCTGCAGCTAGACCAGGGTTCACCACATAGAAACTCGGCCCTTAAGTTGGCGCTCGCTCGGTGGTGTTCGCAGCATTAGCGAGAGCTCGGCGCGTTAACGAAGCCGATTTACCGTGGCAAACCTACGGGCGAGAGGACGACATAATATACGACTAACGATATGCATTAAAGTGTACTTTGTGTACACTGTTATTGGACTTAGTTATGAGAGATGAGGATGCGGCTCGGCGGATAATACCGATCAGCTTCGTTACGAGAGAGACATGAGATTATTCAGGGATAAACGAGACAGCGATATGGCAAACGATTTGTTTTATCTCAATAAAATTTGCTTAATTGAAGGAAATCCTTTTTGTAGGCGTGAAAAGCATTTTTTGCCGTCATTCAATGATCTTCAATTCAGTTTCAATATCCAACTCAAACGAGTATAATTGGTATCTAATAATTTTCGGTTCTAATACCCCGAGAGCTTAAAAATTATCGGGTATTTCCCGATTGTTTCGTTGCGTAGCAACGAGCGAGATAAGTTTTGCTTAAAAAAATCCCGAGCGCGCAGCGCGAGGGATTTTTGAGCAAAACTTATCTCGATCGATGCTACGCAGGGAAACAAGAGGGAAATACCCGATTAATTTTTAAGCTTGAGGGGTATTCGGCTGATTATTTTTTCAACCTCAATTTCGACCAATGAGATTGTGGTATTTAACATTTTCCTGACAAGGTTTTATTTCGACTTTCTAGAATATTTTTATATTTAATATAACACAATGAAAGTTACTGATTCATGTGTAAATTTGTGCAGTGAAAGATACAATTGTTGTAAGTGTAGGTGGTGTTTTGTGGGATAGGATCGCAATTTGTGGAGCTTTGTGGGATAGGATCGCAATCTGTGGATTTTTGTGGGATAGGATCGCAATTTGTGGAGTTTTGTGGGATCAGATCGAAGATTGTGGATGTTGATGTAATATTTTGGATTGTTGGAGGGTCATTTTGTCTCATTCTTTTCATCAGTTGTTCGTGATGTCCTTGGTCCAATTGCAGGTACGGTTTAATGGAGTTTACGTTCGAATGCCCAGTGATCTTGGTGATTTGCTGTTCTCCTACCCCAGCTTTAGCGAGGGTTGACACTGCAGTTGCTCTATTCGAATGATTGGTGATTTTTTTGTGTGTCGTGTCCAGTCCCGCTTTCTTTGCACTTTCGTTGGTCCATTTCCCTATCAAATTTTTTCCTATAGCGGAGTTTTTGTACCACCCGTCAGCTCCACACTGCCACTTCGGATGCACCGCCAAAAACAATCTGTCCGTTTTCACGTTGTCGCCTCTTTTGGAAATTAGTTTTTCGAACAGTCGTACAGGGCAATTCGCAGGGTTTTCTTCGTTGATGATGAGCCACTTGCTGCTGGCACACTTCTTGTCGCCTCCCTGTGTGGTTTTCGTGAAAATGGGGTTGTATTCAATCCTTCCAGTGGGCTTTCCATCATTTCCTGTTTCTTCTTTAAAATGATACACCATTGCAGACGCTCCCTCACCTCCCCTCCAGGCTAACTCCACCGATATTATAAGGAATAACTTCTTTTGCAGCCCGTCTGGTGTGTCTTCATCGTGAATCTTCACCATTTCATCGATATCCGTTTTTTCAAGAGCAGTTGCACTCTGCATTCGCTTTTGAGGATCGGCTTGCAAAAGACGCCTCTTAGCATTTTTAGCGTTTCGAGCTTCTTGAAAGACAGGACTTGAAAATGGGTCGACTTCTCTTTTAAACTCTGCGAAGTACTTATCTTTTAGTAACTTAGCTGTTTGATTCCACATCGTTTTCACCACCGCTTCCTTGTAGTCTTCTCCGTTATTTCTTTTCATATTGAACGCCCAGTCTTTCAAAATATCAGCGAGGGTTTCATCTGAGGTTGTTGCATCCAGCACATATTTTTTCTCTGTACAAAATCCAGTAAATTGGGCCCAAATCGACTTCTTGCTCTTCTCTGTATTAGCCGGGACATTCTGTTTGATTTTTTTAGAGATGCTCTCTAGAGATTCATCACCAAATCGCTTTCTTCGCTCACTCATGTCCATGCTCGTGAATAGCAATTTGACGTTTAATCATTCGCATAGGTTACAAGTGACAGAAAAATTAATGTTTATCGCCTAGCAACCTAGCCGGAAAATTTTCGAAAAATTATCGATATAATTTAGACCTAGTTGTACCACGTGATGTCAAATACCGCGCTCTCATTGGTCGAAATTGGGGTTGAAAAAATAATCAACGTAATTATTTTGCATAAACCCTCGACTGATAATAATTGGTCTTCTATCAAAGCGTGCGAATCTTGCACTTCAATAATACAACTCATCCAAATAACCCACTTCACAACCTCACAAACTAAATGCTGTACTCTATCACGAGCATGGAGCCAATTACAAAAAGAATAAATAGACGGAGTGTAAACTTTTCACAGCAACGTTTCGAATTCGTTACACCGCTATTTAGAAAGCTCCCGGCAAACAACGTTCCCAAATACAAATTTTCAACACGCACTATTTATGAAATAATGTCCGCACTAGTATAAAACGAAATAGAGCTTCGAACCCGCTAGCTTAAGTTATTAGTACAATATTTTAATCGACTGTATCGTTTTTTTTCCACAAACTAGGTCTTATTTTATACCTATGAGGTACTCCATAGACCGGTACAAGTGTATGGTCTGAAGGACCTCGGTCGATGGCCCATTAGCTCGAGGAAAATAAAAATTACGCATGTTACACGCAATACAACCGGGCCATGTATTGCTGCGGCTAATAAAGCGCATTTACTGCCGCTAATACAAGTCACCTGTCGTCCCGGTTCGAATAATTCGAACGTTCGTGCCTAAAACATTGAATTTCTTCGCCGATATGAGAAACTTCGATCTTATTTTGATCCTGACACTGCAACAAAATTTATAACTTGCGTTATACTTAGGCTGTTATACGTTATACTTATACATAGTGTGTTGCACTATACTTATCGGTAGAATGTAGCATTGCAACCGCGGATAAATGAGTCCATACGGGATGACGATGGGACATCGAGAATACTACACTATATAAAGGCCTAGGTGGACGGTCTACTCGCTTCTGGTTAGCCTCTTTACCGGCCTGTCTCATCCGTGCTCCTTTTAGACGATTTTTGTCCTCATTCTTCGCCGTTTGCACGGCATTTCTCCTGCAGCACGAACGGAACGATAAAGGCGAAACGGGCGACATCGAACGAGGTGGATGGAAGGTACAGTGGAACGTTGAAAACTAAACGACGAAGAGTAAAGACGACGAGGACAAGTTAAGGCTAAGAAGGCGCGAGCCTCATGGAAGCGGTCGAGGGTATAAGCATAGTGTGTATAGCGGCGAACAGTGGCAAACAGCATGTAACGCAGCGATAAGCAGCGAGAGGGAGAGAAGCGAGAGAGAAAAGATAAAAACGGAGGAATACAAAAAAAAAAAATGGATGAGGAAAAAGAGTGAAAGAGAGAAAAGAGGGAGATGCCACGAAGATAGGCAGATAGCTTGAGCTCCCTTCTCCAGCTCGTTCCCCGTGTGCAATGCATAAGAGCAGCAGCATCACCGGCATTGCCAGCAACGGCAGCCGGGAGAAAGAGTAACGAACTGGCAAGGTCGACCGTGGTAGGCCAATGTCTCGTCCTCGCGCGTACCAACCACTACCACTGCGGCTATTACTACTACGACTAATGCGAAGTAAAAGTACAACAGGTAGACGGAAACCAGTGGACGGCGTACAGTAGTCTTGCGAGAAAGTCTGTTTGTACGTTCGATCGTTTCGCCGCGCACTGCACTGTTGCGACGCTGTAAAAAAAACTTAGGACGGTGAAACCGCTTTGTTGATAACGCTGCCCGTTATCGTGCCGAATTGAGGGAATAGACGCAGTTTGGGCAACCGTTGAGAAACCGGAGAAGTAAGGTCTTTTCTGCGAGTCTCCTGCTAAAAATAGTGAACCCTCGAGGGAAAACGTTCATTCACTTTTTAAATGGTGAAAGGTTTGCGATATCCATTTGGTGTAGCCAATATTAGAAAAATGAAAAAGCGCCATGTTTTTTGTCTGCCGTTCCTCCACTCGCGGAAATTCCTTCGCTGCCAGTTTAATTATTTTTCATGCCCAAAGAAAAATCCGCTCAGAACTCTTTTTCGTTGAGGAAAATCCCAACAACATTTTGTCCAACGACTGTCCAACTTCTTTTTATCAAGTTTTGTCCTCCAGAGTTGATTCCAACCATTAAACAAAGCGACTGTTGGAAATTTTGTCCAACAATTGACCAACAATTGTCCAACTTCTTTTTATTCATTTTTGTCCTCCAGAGTTAATTTCCAAGCATGAAACATAAAAAATGTGTTGCAATTTGCTTTTCACTTCGTGGCGATTCTTGCCTGTCACGTAAGTTCTATTGTTTCTGTTGTCGGCACTCGCCCTGTATTACCTTAATCTATTTCTAGTATAGCGAGCTTGTACAAAGCTCCCCTTTCATAACACCGTTTTTAGAGAAATTCCGAATGAGAATAGCGGAGCTCAATCCTGTTACCATTTTTAGTTCTCTCGTCGCAGTTTGGTCTTGCACTGCGCGCAGGGAAGAGCAATGAAAACAAATTTTAATCCGAAACTATGACTCGTTTGGTGCTTGTGGCGTCAGCAACGGTGCGCCGGAGGCGAGGGCGATAGCCGAGGTACCGTGCCGGGGCAGAAGCAACAGCAACAGCATTGCAAGGCCGAACGGCACCGCAACTGCACTCACGAGGATAAGAGGAAGTGCGATGAGATAAGTGTATAGAATAAAGAGGCAAGAGAAACGCGGTAGGGATTGCCGGGTTAGCGGAGACCTCAGAGGATCGCGGTACGCTGCTCACTACAAGAGAGGGGAAATTTAGGAGAGGATAGCGAGAAATGAGAGGCCGGTGGTCCCGTAATTCTACGTACGAACGTGCAAACTTAACTTGGTGAGAAGGTTGTCGAACATCGAGCTTCAGGTAGCTGGAGGAGAAGGGCGAGAATGAAGAGGATTAAAAGATACATAGCCTGTGCATGCTCTGAAGTATGCTACGATGGCTAACGAATGTCTGGACCAAGTGTAAAATTTATACTGTGGGTCTTGGTCGGTTGTGTGCAATAATACGGAGCACATCGGCACTGTGCACTATCAGCGTGTGCAAAAAAAAAAAAAAAAAAACTCATTTTTCGACCAGAAATACGTCACTTCCGGTTTGAAAATCTCATTTTTATGTTTATTATGTTTATTTCATTATATTATTTTCATATTTTGTTATTTCTTTATATTAGCTTCATATTTTATGGTACGGTTTATTGTAATGTTGTGGGAAATCTGTACCGTGTGGCACGGTGTTCTTAGGGGGCTTAGGCCCTAGAACATGAAATAAACAGTTCTATTCTATCTTTTGACCTGAAGTGACCTTATACTGAAATTACGTCACTTTCGATTTGACAATTTCATTTTTCGACCAGAAGTGACGTTATTCCGGAAATACTTCACTTCCGATTTGCAGATTTCATATTTCGACCAAAGTGACGTCGTACCGTAAATACGTCACTTCCGGTTTAGAAATCTCATTTTTGGACAACAATCTGCTAGTTGCTAAGAATGTTCAGATGATTGGTCTGGTATGCGAGATATATAAAGATTGCCTATACATGCTATGGTTTTCACAGCACGTGGCACATGGTAGCAGAGTTCTTCTCGGCATCTACATCTTTTTCCTCTTTTTTCCTTGGTTTTGCTGCTCGTTCTGTATTAAACTACGCTTCGCAAGAGCTGCTGGCTTTCGCAGACTATATTATAAGATACATAGATCCTATGGCTGGTAGGATAGTGTGTAGTGCTGGCTAAGGTAATCTTTCGACGGGGCGTTGTGCCTTGCTCACTCGGGACGCAAAAGTGGCTTCTCAATAAGCCTCAGTAACCGGGTCTCGAAGCATCCGCAACATCTCGCGCCTCCTTCGTCTCGTTTTCTGGCCTGAACGCTCGGCGTGCCTGCTTTACCTACCTCTACTGCTACCACCGCTATCCAACGTTATTTTGTTACCTAACATGTAACCATGGAATATGAGTTTCGCGACCTCGAGACATTATGCAATACACTCGCGTAGCCTCTTCCGACCTCCACAGGCAGGAATCCACAGGCAGGAAGTCAGTTCACGTGGAAGCCTTCTCAGTTTCTTATTTCGTTCCCAGCAGCCGCACTCAGGAAATATGCTTTGATGGACTGACGATCTGGCGTATTAATGCTCGAAGATATCTCTGGATGAGAAAACCTTATTTTTTTCACTTCCACCTTAAATTTTAGAGTCGAATTTCTGAACTGTTGACCGCAGTCAGTGTCATTGACGGCGCGATATAATAATTTTAACGGTCTTTCAAGCTATCTTGAATCTGTCCTACACCGCGAAGGCGGAAGCACTTGGTCACATGCCGTACTCGTGGCAGACTTAATTTTTTTATATTTTATTTTTAATAAAACCACTATTTCATGGATAAATCGATCGGGATGATCGTCCACATTTTTTTATATCTAACTTGATAAGTGATTCGATTACCTAGTCGCGGTGAGCCGGTCCACGGCCTATAGCGCATATCCTGAAGATCCTGTAGATCGTCGTAGTCGAGAATCATGCGAAACTGGTTCTATCGTCGCGGCAGTTAGGAAATGTTTATCGCCGGCCTTGTATCAGACCATATGTCGAAGAGGCACCTTCGTCACATGGAATATCGGAACTTGTGGTGTGCGAAAGTTCAAATTTTCATGCCTCGCTCATTTTTTAAAAGTTGACTTGTAAATTGGCCATGTTCGGAGATCGGATGAAAATAATTTCCAAATGCCATTTTTTGCTATAAAAAATTGCGGACTTGAACGATCAATTGACGACAAGGAACCAACCTCGGTTTTTTTTTTCTTAAGAAATATGTAGGTTCTAAAAAGAATTTGACGTCGAGACATTTGGAACGTGTCTCTTGACTTATAGCTAGCGCAACTTTGCGTTGATGCTATCCAGAACTACTCCGTAGTTGATGTTTCTCATTGCTCCGGTAAGTGTCGTCCCGATGTTATACCGAGGGCTGTCATTGACGCGACTTGGCCAAGCCAGCCGAGCCATTTCTAAGTCGATAACGAGGGAGGCAATAGAACGACTGCATTATCTGGAGTGGAGGACAAACGAGCGTACGTAGCGAGTATATTACAGTCAAGTACTGCACTCTACTGGAACTCAAATCTCTTCTACTTCGCTCTATCGTTATCTCACTTTTTCCTCGACTCCTTCGCCATCTTTAGTACTGTCGACTATCGCTGATGTTCACCAAGCAAGATCAACGGGTAACTTCTTGCCGGGCTTCCGCGTCTTTACCTCCTGGCATGGACTAACGGCCAGCCATCGTTTCCAGACGCTTATATTCCACAGTGAATTATATTTGACCGGCGTTCACACGGCGTGCGTCGCGCCGATTCCTGTTCAGCGTGTACGCTCATCGAGAACGAAGCTGGAGTGAAGAACTCCAGTCGTTTGTAGATACGAGATCAACATACGTTACCGCGCGCATCAACATACGTCGAAAGCCTACCAAAGAGCCGTAACCCGACAAGACAAAGCCTTCAGGATCAACGGATACGTTGATCGAGGCACTCCACTATTTCTGCAATACCAGTACTGCCGGATGAATAAATCCTCGGTACTCGCAGCCATTGCAGGTGAAGAGCGTTTCCGCGTCGTGTCGCGTCCGACTCCGAGTCCAAGTACACGAATCGAATTTCAAGCTGTACGAGAAGATTAAGCATCCCTACTATCCTGTGGAAAAGTATATTTGTTTTATTCTGTTTTTTTTTTTTTAATCCGTTTCATGGTTTAACCCTAGAGCTCCACATATATCTTGGCGCCTCAGTCTCCGGCGTTACAGTGTCGTGCTAAGAAATTAATTTCTAGTAGTTATTAAAATGAATATTTAATCATACGCACAGTGAATAGTAAAATATAAATGCAATGTCTGTCGAACTGTCAGGCCAATTAAATAAATAGTGTAAAAATTGCATTGCTCAAAAAAAAATCTTCTACTTCTTCACTCATGGGTAGTCCTTCTGGATTAGGGACTTGCACTGAGAGAAGGATCTAGTAAATACGACTATATCGCTTCAGAGGTATTACCATAAGAGATAGTACAGTACAGCAGTAAGAGGCCACCTGTGATAGGAAGTACTGGATTTATAAGAATTTTTCGTAGATATTGTAACGAATATAGAGATGAGGATTGACTGAGCCAACACGATATTACGTGGATGACTGGAGTAGCTCGGTATGACAAATGACAAACGTACAGATCGTCGATTGACGCGATGTCCAGATTCTTTGATAGTTCGTACTTGAGACGAATAGTCTGATTGTAATTAAAAATATTCGTCCCAAAACCAAATACGCCTGTTGTCGATTTCGCTCGGTCTTAACGATATTATGGTAAAAATTCTTGGAAAAATCCAACACTCTCATAGATGACGCTCTACCCATTAAAAAAGATTGTACTTTTTACAACAAATTATTGTCCACAAACGTCAATAATTTTTTATTTGTTAATTTTCTAGTTTTACAAACAAAAGTACAAACTAAAATTGTCAATAATACAGGAAATAAAAGGATAGGTTCGTTTATACAAATAAGTGACAAACAACGTTGTCACTTATTGAACAAAATAATTTTTACGAAATTTCGCATTTCGATTTTACGAAATTATTTTTTTTACTGTGTAGAGTTGCGTACCAGCATGAGCTATGGTAATTTTTCTTAGATAACCCATAGCTTTCATTGTGTCCGTCTCTCAGTGTATATTCCATTGAACGAAAATTTCATTCAAAATTCGACAGCAGTCCTCTGGCCAGTCGCGCATAAAATTCGAATGAACGCGGAGCAATAAGCACATTCATCGGGCAGTTAGTCGATAAATCGTGCGGTCGTTGTTCATCGTCAACACGACAATAGACAGAGAGCAAAGTAAATAGAGAAAACCGATAGCGCGAAGCTGATAAAACAAATAAACCAGAGTTTTTCGTGTGTGTTCGGAGCGTTGCAGCCGGTGCCGTTGGAACCGGCTACAGCAGACACTAATTGTACATCACTGGACGGCAGTGGAGACGGGTGTCCACGAGTGCGAAAGCCATTGGGTGGCACGCTCGCTTTTTCGTGGCTCGTCTGTACAACTCGCGCAATCGTCGCGTCGCCCCACTGTGCAGTTTGTTATACGGACGGTAAACCCAACGGCAACGAGACCGGCCCGATTCCGGAACGTGCAAACGCGAATGAGAGAGGCGCGGCTGAGTAAAATCGGGGATAGTCGAGCAAAGCGCCCCGGCAGAAGCAACAGCATCCGGACCGATAATTACGTTGCGGCCGTTTGTTTTAGCACTAATAACAGCCTGTGACCCCCTTCCCCCCCCCCCCCCTCCTCCCGCTCCCCCCTCCCAGCCTCCACGTCCATAGGCATCGAACAAACACAATGTTCAATGTCTCTTTTTCTCTTTCCCTCCGCTATCGTTCGAACGTTCGCCCCTATAGCTATGACTGTACTCGTATTTCTTCCTCGCCAGATTCATTGTATATACATTCGTTATATACGTGTATTTAATTAAGGGCCCGATCACTTTACGCCGGTACTGTAACATAAAACGATGTATGGACCTGCCTTTTATTCTCTCCACCATCGCAAACTTCTCCTCCACCACCGTCCGCGCACACGCAGCGGGATAACTTGTTGTTTACAACATACATACACGGACCGGTTCGACAATTGATTCGCTATTTTATAACTCCCTCCCGAGCGCCCTCGGCCGCGGTGCATCGGACGCGGCGATCGCTCCGCGGGCTCGCGAGCCCCGCGGTCTACCTTTATAGCGATATATAAGTGTACCGGTCGATTTTCCATTGTTCGTAATTGGTCGTAACGATCCGAAGGTGCCCGTACGTCGCGGGCGCGCGCGTCTCTCGACGATGGAACGTGCCGGTACGCGGTACCATCGCCCGGTCAACCCTTTCTCTCGCAATCTCGCTCCTTCACTTGTGTTTCTTTTCATCTCCTCCGTACGTATCCGTCCTCGTTTCCCGTCGCTCGTTCCTCTTTTCTTTTCTTTTTTTGCTCCCCGATCGCCTTTCTCGTCTCTGTGTTTTTCTCGTCGTTTTCCATCACCCCTCGATCTTCTGCTCGTTTCAGCGCTATTTTTTTTTTTTTTTTGGGTCTTTTTGCTATTTCTTCTAAGTTTTTTGCCTGCCGCTCATTTTCGTTCGCTCTTTCGACTTTCTTGGCTTTAATCCCCTCGCTCAGTCGCTCGGCTCGCGCTTTGTCGGAGAATTTATCGGGAGGACAATCGATATTATATCGGGAGTGGAAGACGGACGGGACCGGGCGAGGAGGTAAGGACGGGAGGACTGTGAGAGCTCCTGCGTACGTCGATCGCCCGTCACTGGCAGAACGCCACTCTCGCCGCGGTTCCGCACGGCTTATATACACGCTCCTCGGTTGCGACGGTGAGTAGTTGCTCGAATAGGGAGGGGAGACGAGGAGCCAATTTGCTACGTCGACGTGCACCAACAAAATCAGACTTTGACGAAGACTGTTGTGGCAACGATGAAATTGTTAATTATCGGCACGAGAAATTATGGAGGGACTTCAGACGCAAGCTCACCGTATGTTTTTTTTTTTTTTTTTAATCCATTAATCGACGCGTAACAAAAGTCTAAAAAAAATCATTCATCATTGACTGAAGCTGAGTACAATTACGTGCCAGCCAAGCTAAAAGTCGCACAAGAGTTTTCATGAATATGGTTGAAAAATCGATCAACTCTTCCGCTTCTTACGAGAGTTATGAGCAAAAAATGCTTGCAGTCTTTCCTGGGAGATTTTGACGTAGGTTAGAGCGGGGCAAAATGGCGCAGCGGGACAAAACGGCATGAGGCGAAACGCAATTTTCTAATAACTTTTCGATGGTGGCGATGGTGGTCCGTGGGGCAAAACGGGGTTGAAAATCCGGATGTATCGTTGGGATAAAATGGAGCAAAATTATTGGAAAATTGAGTTTTGCCATCACTGTTCCGTTTCGCTCCACTGTCCCATTTTACCCCGCTCTCCCCTACACGCTGCGGCATCCGGAAGGAAGGATCTGAACTACCCCAATCTGGAAGCATGTTTTACATCGCTTACAGCGTTCGACGATGAAGATGAGAAAGTCCCGTCAAATCATCGTAAAAAAGGCTTTAAAAAAATCATCGTCCTCCTCGTGCTCATCTCAGTCGTTCGAAGCTGTCGAGCTGCAAAGACACTTCATCGCAGAGGCAACTGTTCCAGAGTCCTGCGATCTGTCCCATGTGCCGCTGCTCTCGCTCCAAGCGAAACGATCCCAGATTATATTCCAGACGCTTTTTTTTAAATCCACTTCTGCTGCTGCGGTCGTCACAATCGTCGCTCAAGTGCTCGACATAACGAATTAATTAATGCCTGCAGGTGTTTGCCACCCGCGATAGAGGGATCTCTAATTCGTAGCCTTGGCTTCGTGTACAGCAGCCCTGCTGAATTGCCGTTGCAGGAGCGCACTCTGCTTCGGAACATCGTATTCAAATGTAACTACGCGCTGCCGGTGACGTCGTAATATATAAACCTGTTATATGGAAATAGATGCATGTTTTTACCGCACCTTCCCCGACCTCCCGTATATCCCGTTGCCTCCCCTGTTCACCACCTTCCATCCATCCTCCTCTTCCGACCCTTTCCGCGACCGAACAAACCCGACCCACCAACATCGGCACTCCGCTTCGCTTCGGGTATGGTACACATATACACACACATATGTACGCACGTATACGTGTGCAGTATAAATACTATGGAAGTATATATAACCATGCTGGTGAACATCGTCGCGCCCAGTTATGCAAGTCAATTTAAATACCCGACCCTCTGCCTTCAGCCCGGGACACTGCATTCAGCTTGTTACCAGTTTGACGATAGCCGAGCTCCGCGTCCCTTCTTCATCGATAAAGTCGAACGGTACGACGCGCTTCCAACCCTTCAACTTCTTCACCACTTCAGTATATTATTGCATAGTATATTACGAGTAATGACTACCATTGCTAATTGGATACTGCAGGTACGTTTTGGCTTTTTGGTGTATGTTATAACAAACTCTCCCTCTTTCTCTCTTTCTCTCTGTCATTCTTTGTTCTTTTCGTTGCGTCTCCAAAATTTTCTTCTGTGACTGAATCAAGAACATTACCGGCAGGTCATCCTTCCGTCATGATACGCTCGCCTCTTTTTGACCAGTTGCATCTCCAGCATGAATCACTTCGCCCCAAGGGACTAACGGCCAAGTCTTTAAAATGATAAACCTGCAACATTGTAAACAAAAAAAAATGTTAAAAATGCTGAGATCTCTCATGCTCGCAACGCCTTAGGGATATAATAATCACGTTGAATTATAGCCAGGTTTAGCGAGTGGCGTTATTTCCGTGGTACACAGTTTCGATTGCCAGCCGTAAGCATGAAGCATATTTAACTACATAGGGGAGAGCGGGACAAAATGGCGCAGCGGGGCAAAACGGGATGATGAGACAAAATGCAATTTTCCAATAACTTTTAGATGGTGGCGATGGTGGTACGCGGGGAAAAACGAGTTTAAAAAACCGCATGTATCGTTGGGACAAAATAGGGCAGCCAAAAATGATTGCAAGATTGAGTTTTACCCTCACTGTCCCGTTTTGCCCCACTGTGCCATTTTGGCCCGCTCTCCCCTACGGCCCTCCGTCATCTCTCTCGATTTTTGTCTTCGCATTTCCAAAATTTAATTCCGTGGCCGAATCTTCAACATTAACGGCGATTCATCCTTCCGTCATATCACATTCGCCTCTTGTTAACCGATAGCATTGCCAGCACGAATCACTTGGCCTCAAGGAGCTAACGGCCAAGTGATTTAAATGATAAACCTGCAACCTCATGAACAAAAAAAAAAAAAAAATGATTAGAAAAACCTACGATCTCTCATGTTTGCAACAGCCTTAGGGATAATATAATCGCGTCGAATTATAGCCAACTTTAGCGAGTGGCGTTATTTCCGTGGTATACAGTTTCGATTCCCAGCCGTAAGCACGGGGCATATTAAACTATATACACGAGGAACCTTTATACCGCTATGTCCGACCCAGAGCAGAGGAGTCCACTAATTACGGAATGATTTCCCTCGCCATCCTCCTTCTCGTTTTGCCCTTAGAGTTTCGTGCCGCGCACGGATAGCGACCCTCTCGTACGCCGATGTGCCTTTCCCATATAGCGGCGCTCGAGTGGCCGTCGTCGTGCTTGCGAGCGTCTTCGACCCTTCGTGCACAAACTTCAGCGCCCCGCAGTTGCACCGTTACCCGCGGTTGCACGCGGTGCATCATCGACGCCGGTAAAGTGCACGGAGGTGGACCGCGCCGGTGACTGCAGCGGTATCGGGACGACGAGGCCGGTCATGGGGATGGGTGAAAGAGGCCACAACCACGCGGCACACAAGAACAGAACGGCGCAACGGAGAAATTAAAATCCTCATAGCGAGATGCGGACCGATCACGAGATATATATATATCTTTCGGCTCTATCGTTCCTGTTATTACATTATGTTTCTGTGTACGTACACTGCTAAATTGAATATAACTGTATCGAGTTCACGGTCGTGGATGTATTAACGTAGATATGTGCGCTAACGTCTGCGAGAAACGAGGAAGAGGCTGAGGAACGCGCGCGGCGGGGGGAGGAGCCAAAGTTATACTTCCTGTGTAATAAGTCCCCGGGGTCGGTGATCTCACTCTCAACTTCTCCGGGCTTTTTTTTTCCGTTCCAACCAAGTTTATTATCGTATTATGCTGGCGCGTTTCACTTAGCTCGGTAGAGTACACAAAGAGGGATACGGCGCAACCGTCGTCATCGGGCGGACGGAGGGCGCGGGATTGCGGGCTGCAGCTATCACGTATTTGAATTGAATCGAAGCAATGGGGGTTAAAGAATTAAAAGTAAATATATATATATATATATATATATATATATATATATATACATCGCAGAATATGAGGCGAGATGTTGGTTCGCCGCACTTTATGTATTGCTCAACTATATATTAGGATGACGTAATGTCCGTGAAGAAAATATCTGACATTCGCAAAATATATAGCATTACGTGCGTTACACTCGGTGGGTTGAGCCTGAGAGAAACGTAGACGATTGCGCGTATACACGGAACGTTTATAAATTTGCGTTGAAGGTATTACAAAAAAATACGATCCAAGCGCACGGATTCTAGAAAACAGAATAGCGGGATATTATAATTTTTGTTATTATTTCGTGTTACAGTTAATCCTGCCGAGTGTCCTGAAGCGGCGCGTCGTCTTGTGAAGAGACTCGGGTGCTGTTTTTTTTTTTTTTTTTTTTTTTTTTATGAATAATAGAAAACGAAATGAGCGAAACATGAAGGGAGGTTTTTAGCGGTTGAGATCACGCCATCTATCTGGATAGTGGATTATTCGAGGTTTTTCCTCGTCGAAGGTTCGACATGCCTCGCGCTCACCGAAGAGCGCAAGCCACAGTGGTAGAGACCAACCAAACGAGCTAGTTGAATGAGAGCCGAGGCGCCAACCCAAAGGCGACCGTAATTCTCCGAAGGAATTATAAATTCCTCACGCCGCTCGGGCCATTCGTAATTATTTCTTAATTATTATCTTTCTCGGTATTAAGATACGGGTGAGGGTCTCGAGAGCGACTGCCAGAAGCGAGCAGGGGGCAGGTGTAGCGGCAGAGTTAAATTACCTTTCGCCGTGCAAATGAGAGAAGAGAAGTGCACTCGAGATGAGGACGAGCAGACGCGATGTTCTCGCGGACCCGCGAGTGCCCTTTCGCGACGCGCCTCTCCACTCCCTTCCCTCGCCTGCCCACCCCCCCCCCCCCCCCCCAGTAGAATGAGAGTCTCACCGAACGAGTATCTGTCTTCCTTCGTATAATTGACATTTGTGTATATATAAAGGAGATTATATTAATATTCTGACGACTTGTTTATATCTGGTGTCGACAAACTAAAAAGTGTTATCAGAATATCCAAGATAGCTTCAGCCGTTAATTGAAAGAATAAAAACCGCATTGCCTTGGTGTAACTGTTGTGAGATTGAGAAAGATTATACGTGAAAGAAACCTCTATTTAACATATGAAAATGAAATCGACCTGTCAATTATGCATATAAAGAAAAAAAAATGCACGAAGTGCAGAACAAAGTCCTGGACGCATTTAATTAAACGAAACATAGAAGCATAATTCTTGATCATATTCGTAGAGAATGCACTTCTCGATCATATTCGTAAGCAAAGTAATTCTGATTGATTCCATACCGTTTCACTCGAGACACACACACACATTAACACAAAAATAACACAGTTAAACGAAATATTCCTCATTTTTCACAACTCAAGTTCGACTTCTGCGTTTTGGAGCCCATAAATCGTACAATTAATAATGCGTCACTTATCCTATGTCGGCGGACCTTTTCTTTTGGACTCTGGGGCTTGCAGTGGATTTGGTGGAAATCCACGGAGACATTGTCCAAAATTGATCGGCTCACCACGCTCGATCGGGAGAGTCCAACACGATGGCGCCCCGCTAATATCCTCGTCTCGTATTGTTCGCTCCATGTCCGTCGTACACTACGCCCCCATACAGAAAGAGACTGATTAGTCCCGCACGTTTCATACCTGGCGGTCGAAGATATTGACACATGCGTGTCGACGGCGGGTACGATCACGCACTTGCTATGTCAAAGCCATTGATTATCGATATACTCGTATTCCACCTCCATATTCTCTACATCGATTCTCGATATTCAAAATATAGAAGTCAATCTTACGCTGTTACGTATGGGTAAAACAGGCATCTGTAACGTCCTTTTCGCTTTCTTCTTTCGATGGGACGTAGAAGATATCGAAAAAAAAAGTTCTTTGAACCAATGGTATGCAATCTAATTATCGGCCATATTTTTCACGCGATTTCATGATCTCTTACTTATCCCATGAAAATGCGAAGCCCCGTACAGTACGCGTTTTTATCTCCTCTATCGTGCGACAAACAGTTTCTCAACGAAAATATCGTGGAGTCATCGAAGACACGCGTCGCCGATTATAAATTCATCTTTCACCGACCCAGAACTGCGAAAACAAGGGCCACATCGTCCTTGGTCGCTGTACAAGTCCCATTGAACTGTAAAAAAGAAGAGGAAGAACCGGTCACTTCAGTTATGTGAAGTAATGCAAAGTAATATGCAGACATTACTTCCGATAGAAGAAAGTACAATTTCACCTCACTTATCTGACTGGGACATCTGACCGAGGCTCGCTGTCGTGTACGGCATCGGTAATCACATTAAAGCCGATGATAATCGATCAGGTCTCGCCGATCCGTACGCTATACGCAACTTCACCACAGTGTTACATCCTCCTGCTCGGCCAAACAAGCTCTGTTCTATTCACCACTGCATCCTTATTCTACACCCAAGGATATAGAGATCGTCCGGTGGTGTGGTCAGCGCACAGTGTCGGCGATCAAGCAACGATATGATGAACGTACCGGCTCTCGATTCGTTCCCGAGACATTGGAGAGCGACAGCGGGGCACCGGCAGGCCCGGTTCTCTATACTCTATGCGGTGCTATTACCGCTGCTGTTCCTGCTATTCCTTCTGGTCTGTGCTGGTACAGAGCACTCGCTCGGATCTTCGACTCTCCGGTCACGTATTCACGCATGGACGATAATAAATAGCATCCTGGTGAACGGACCGAGGGAACCGATCTTTTCTACCCTCTTTGCCCCCTCCACTCTTCGTTGGCGACTCGAGAAACCTTGTATTTCCGACACTCATTACCCGTGTGACTGATGACACCTGAACGAAGGCGACAAGAAAAGCGCGGTCAACGTTATGGTACACCTCCCGTGTTCACGGTTCTTTCCTCCTCCTCTGCTTTTGCTATTGCTCCATCAACTGCTTTTGATTCCACTGCCACTGTTGTTGCTGCTGCTGTGCGTGTCCAAGGCATCGCAAATAACAGACCGTGGAGCTCTTCTTCGTATTCCTCAGTTCTATCGTTCGTCACCATTGAGACCCGGGTTCACAGGATGATTGTGATAAGGATTAGAGGAGAGCGGGGTAAAACGGAATAATGGGCAAAACGCAGTTTTCCAATCACTTTTGGATGGTGGCTGTGGTGGTAAGTGGGCTAAAACGGCGTTGAAAATCCGGATGTATCGTTGGCGTAAAATGGGGCATCCACAAATGATTGGAAAATTGAGTTTTGCCCCACCGTCCCGTTTCGCCCCACTGTCCCATTTTGCCCCGCTCTACCCTACTGTGTCACGGACAGCTTTGCAGTGACAATTTCAAGGTAGATACGGAACGAGCTTTCTGTTTGCATGCTGCTATGGCGGTCCGTATTCGAGACCAAGCCAAGAGGGACAAAAGGACTGAAGACTAGCGGATTAGGATATGTAGGCGGGTGAGATCGATAGACCGGACACGTTGCATTTCGCACGCGATCTGCCTGCGCTCTATCGACAACGTCGAGCCAAAGCAACATCATCATGAGCGTGGTTCACGATGTAACGTGAGAGCAAGGGACGGACATAGGAGTCTGTAGTTTACGGGACCATCAACGAGATCTCTGAGCGAGAATCTTCCAGCTGACTCTAAGGCGCTTATGTGAGCTCCTCGAGAACCACTACAGCCCCCTCTCAACCGCACACTTGCACCTTCGATTAATCAACGTATCAGCGAACTCACGATTTCTGTGATTGAACGATGATTATCGATGTGTCAAGCGTGTAATTTTTTAACTGTTTCATTCGCATCCGCGCCGCTTGTATCCTAACTTTGTCGGACTGGAGACCCGTGGTTTTTTAGCCTTTGCAGACTCCGTAGATGCTGCAAATAGAGTCTCGATCATTCTAGTATCTCCGTATCGTACAAGAAGCTTTTATGAATGTGGAGAAAATTCTGAACAAGAAATGGAAATATTTTTTACTTTCGAGAATGGAATTTTAAGACATAATAATTTGGTAAAGGTGACAAATTTGATAATTTGACAAAACGTAATTCTCCAAACGTACAGAATCATTTGTCCAGCTTATAAGAGATTTAAGATCATTTTGTCCCTATAATTTTCTGCCGTCAGTTCCAAGTCGATGACTATCGATGATATTTCTGGTACCAGTTCGGATTAATCCGACACCGACAACTCCGCACCTCGTGGAAACAGCACTAAAGATGTGGACAAATATACTGTAACGATCGAGCCAATGAATAAGGCGCGTATTTGATGTTGGGCGGATATTATGAAGTACAATCGCAGCTACATATACCGAGCACGAACTGTCACGCGTCTGTTCTCGCAGAAATTCTAATTAAGACTCCTGTCATCTAGTCAATTGATAATCTGCACGTTCGTCATTTGTCATACCGAGCTATTCCGGCAATCTATGTAATATCGTTTGACTCAGTCCATCATCATCTCCACATTCGTTACAGTACTCTTTGCAGTGTGAATTCAGTGTTGAATTTAACACTTTTGTTTTTGACAGCGCAGTTGACAGTCAAAAAAATATTATAGCCTTAATAATATTTGTCGTGGTACGTCGTTGTGCACTAAACCTGTCACGATGATTATTATGCTGTTGACAACAGTCCCGATAGGGGTAAAGTGCGCCAATAGATTACTGTGAGTGTAATCAAACAATCGCAAACCGCGAATATCCATAACTCTGTAATCCTTAGCTCGAGTACATGTATCAGCTCGGTAATATTATAATGCAATCAAATGCATAAGTGCACGTAGAGATGCACTCTCACGCGCCGGGGCGGAATCTCATCGTAATGAGCTGCCGTGTTTGTACGTGGGTCGGTTAGTGGCCGCGTAACGCCGACCATCATTGTTTACCGAACACCCCTCCGAGGTTTCCTCTCTCGATAGCCGCCTGGCACACGAACCATTACCACTATACAAACTATACCGTATATCCACTGCACAGCTACCATCAACCCATGCCCAGTAGCCCATCCAATACGCGGACCTCCCTAATCTATTATTCTCGCATGTACCTTGGCTCATATGAGCTCTCATTTATCGCAACGAATCGTCCGATCGTCCCGAACAGGCTGGGTGGACAGAACGAGACGGTGCTAATCAGCAACGTCACGATCATTCCCTCGCTCCACCGGTCGCTGCGCCTGAATCTCTCCACCTTTGTCAACGTGTATCTATATACCTCCTAGAATGCAGAGCTCACTCGTTACGTTTGCACAGGCTGCGCGTGATAACCGGCGTACTGCGGCCTGGCGTGCAAGACCGTGGCTCGCGAGCCCAGATCGCTGATCGGATCGTAGACCTCCACGTTGGAATGCCCTGCGAAGTACCTTAAGTGCCTTCAAAGTTCATTTATTTGTTACTATTTCGAGACTATCGTCTGGAACTGTGGCCGAGCCTACCTTCGATCGTCGTAATTGACAGACCGGCTATTCGAACTCGCGATCACCGTGCCATTTCGTTATATCCGTCGGAGACGCTAATATCATTTATATTATATAGCAACTTGTTTGGATATTTTTAGAAATTTTCTGTGTGAAAAATTACAGAATGATATGTGACGAAAAAACATTACGCCTGTTATGATAATAATCGTGCAGCAACGATGAATTAATAGCACCGTTCTATAAATTCCGCCCTTGGAGGGGGAATTTATCGCACGGTTGCGAAGTTTCGAATCAAATGAAAACGAGTGGGAAGAGGATACTCCGCAACCAGTTCTTTCACTTTCCTCTGCCGTTCCAACTATACTACAACAGTCGCGCCCATATGCTAACTGGAAACTAATTAACTCGTTGGTGAATCGCGTCATCGTTACGTAGAGATTCTTGTTCGTTGGAAAGTGGTTTAGCGAACCTTGTCATTGGCAATAAAGGAAAAAGATAAATACAGATAAAGATTCGAGAAGGAAGAAGAAAAAGATGGAGAACGCTTTCCTTTGATGAGCACTCAGGGTGGGGCAAGACACCGGTGCCCTCCAGACAGGAAGTTCCTACCTCTCTCGGGATTTCGTCTTTCGTCCCAGTCGGATTTGACCCATTTCTCAGAATTCTCCTATTCACCGGGCGGTCGGTGAATTCACCTGGCGGTTGTCTGACTCAAGCCAACGACGACGTTGATGCGAATCACCAATTTACCTTGCCCCTGCCCATTTTTCTTCCACCTTCCTCTTCCATCCCGTCATCCTCATCCTCATCCCCCTATTTTACGTGCTCCAGCCTCGTCAACCTCGCACCGCTACCCCGCAGCCGGCAGCGAAGTACTTAAAACTTTTTACGGCTCCCTCATTGAAAGCGACCAGAGCCAACAGCAACCGGGACAGCCATGAAACGCTCAGCTAAGAGGTTGAGACTCAACGCGAACGGGCTAGCAAGCAGAGCCCATGACGATGCTTCGGTTGCGAGAAGCTGTGCTTCTCTGTGTGGTTCGCCCTAGAGCCACCCCATGTGCACTGATGGAAAAACGGGAAGAGAATGTAGCGCCAGTAAAAGTAAAAGAAGAAGAAGATGAAGAAAGCAACCTGCAAGAGGAGCACATTCGGTTTTATTTTTTCTTCATTGCAAGGTAGCAAGGGAATTCCCAGAGAAAGGCGCGGGACAAGCCTGGCTACCTGAGGAAAAAGAGTGATGCGTGCCGAGAGCCGGACCCATGGATATTCCTTCCCATCGCAAGTTGCTCGCAGGGGACTCCCTAATGAATGGAGGAAAACCCCCGTTGTGGACAGTGTGCAGGGGTCGGAGGTTTTTACCGGTCGCATAGACAAGAAATACCGGAGAGACTGTATAGTTATATCATCGAGCTTTAGTCACTCCACCGGCGGTTCTGTTGCATCCTCCCCGTAATCATAACATCGTAACTCGGTCTTGAGGATGCCACCCGCAGAGCTATCGTCCGGTGTTGCGACCAGATTCGCTCCCGCAAGCAGTTTACCGACCCAGTTTCTTGCCTTAACTTCTCTCGCTCAACCTCTCGCGTATATTCGTCCCTTGAGGCGTCTTTGCACTCTACAGCCCTTGGTTCTTATGTAGGTACTTCCCAAACTGATTGCACTGTCCTGGATTGTCGTCGTCTCTTTTAGTTAAACATTGAACTTAAACAAGTATACGTCGTATGTATTCAGATACCTATATTAGTCGAATCTTTGTGCATTCATCTCCATGTAAGAAAACATAAATTTAAGAAAACATAAACTGGGTCCGTTTAGCTGAAGTTTCGGACTGCTGAATGAACGCAACCTCGAACGATTCGAATAACAAGTTACTGTGCTAAAAAAAACCTGCAAAAATTCACAGACCTACCTTGAAGTGTTGTTTTCTTGATAACGCAGAAGAAAATATATTACGAGCATTCGTATCGTTTATGTGTTTAATAGAAGGCATGGTCGTTTGCTATCGGCAAAAAGTCCGCGGTACTTCAAGGGTCAACGGTTTTTAAGATGGGCCTGAGAGGTCGTCGACCGCTCATTTCAATGGGACCACATAAAGTGCATGATGAACTACATTGAACCACGTATTACGAATATCTCTCCATATATATCTTTCTCTATCTCTGCTTGTGAGCAGATATGTGTATGCTGTACTTTATTACGTTGTGCATGTAGATGTAGGTATTCATAGCTTGCTCTTCAAGCGATCAAACTCGCCATTTAAGCTCAAGGCGGTCAGGGACTGGTGGCCTCATCTTTAAAAGCTTTATCGATAAAAATGATTTCTCATGGTAAATCTGACGCGGACGTTATTCTCCTCCGACTAAGCTATATACCATTGCGAGCAGATGCGAGAAAACCACAAAAGAAAATCACCTCGAGATTGCAATTTAATGGAGTGACGGTGCAGAGGGACCTCGAAAGTAATTCAGTGTGTCGCGGTCGGTTATTTTACTTTCATCAAGATCGGTCTTTGTCGAAGCTTTTCTACCTTTCTTGTTTTCCTTCTCATTTCTCTTTCGATTCTGTGCGCGGTATCGTGCCACCACACTCAATCCGCTCCGGTAGCCGAGGTAACGCCCTTTTAATCCCCAAGTGATTTACAGTCCATTCGTGACTTGAGAGTCGCTACGCTGCTACTGCTTCTGGATATCCGTTTGTCCGCCGTTCTTATTGCAGGAAAACTCACTCTCGCTCTTTCTCTTCCCGATTCCATCCGGGCGAGCGTAGTTATGCGTTTCTGTATTCCACGTTAAACGTCACCATCGCTTACCACAGGGCGTTTCACCCCTTGCGACCACTCGTTAACTACGAACTATGCATTATTTATCTCAAAATTAGCGTGTGTCTAGTTATTCTTAATGCCGGCCAGCGCCCTTATATTTTTTCCTTCATTCTCTATTATATCGTTCGTTCCTTTCCGCGTAATGCGTCTTTATCTCACTCTCTCTCTATAATGTACCTTCTAGACAACAATGCCTCGCACTCTCGCAACCAGTTATTGTCGCTCGTTGTACCGGCGTAGGTGGACAGCAGTAGTTCGCGTTTGCTCTGCGAGCAAATTACAATATGTCTACCGCGCGGATGCGCCTCGGTTCTGGAGAGGTAGTCAAGGGACAGCGATTGTAGCCTAGCGAATTGTTCCACGATTGTTCCTGTCTTTGCTTCTGAGAACTGATAGTAACGCATTGAAATGACTCGTTTTAGGGAAACCGGAGCTGGCAGTTGATGACCGTAAGCAGCCCTTTGCTGACGGTTTTCTGAGCGATTGTAATGATGGCACATTTATGTCTTCACTACTCACAACTCTACGCAAAATCCCTACCACTCGATGAAAAAAAAAATCTTCACCAGAATCCAAATAAGACTAGCCGAATTGAAATAAAACTCTACCGGAATTAAAATAAAACTCTGCTGGAATTAAAATACAACTATACTGGAATTAAAATACAACTATACTGGAATTAAAATAAAACTCTACTGGAATTAAAATAAAAATTTGCCGGAATACAAGGCTGTCGTCTAGCCTTGTATTCCGGCACAGTTGTTGGGGACAGGTTCGCTCTGGAAGAGTTTTTTCAACCAGTGGTGGGGGTTTTAGATAGAATTCTAGTACAATAGAGTTGTAATATGGTAGAGATATTTTCTGATGGAGGTGTTATGTAGTAGAGTTGGTAGAGTTTTAAATGTGCCGATACTTGTACTCTAACAGGCGGCAAGTTGTCTTAAGTGGAATTTGTTTTTAGTCCCTTTTGTAATATATAATTCGCCTTTTGAAAAAATATTTGAAACATTACTAGATATAAATACTTAAAATATTCCTATAATGGAATAACTTAGAAAGTAATGGCATTTACTTGTACAAGTATTGGCGCTAAAGTATGCTCGGTTTGATTGTAAGAAACATTGAGGACGGACAGCAAGTTTTTCATTTTCCGTTAAGTATTTTTCGTTAAGCACCCACAAGAGCAAACTCACGTACGTTTGTGGGTGTTGGATAAATTACTTGAGTAGTAAAGGACGCGGTAGCATTTTGCCGTTGCGAGCTCATGGTTGCACACGACCTGGCAAGAAATCGAAGGGCCCCCTTCTGAGTGTTAGGAACGTGAACGTTTAACGAACGTCTTGCCGTTCGTCACGAAACGCAGGCCATAAACTTCGTCGGGTATCGAAATGAGAGTGAGAAAGATGGTTACGATGGTGAAATGGATGGATGAGAGAGATACGATCCGAATCGACGCTCGCACATTTTCCGCGACCACGAGTCTTCAGCGTGACAGCAGAGCGGTGGTAAACTAATAAATTACAGTTCCCACAGTCATATAAATTATGCACCGAGGCTGTTACTTGCCAGCAGTGCGAAAGCCGAGACTAAGTTGCAAATAAAGGATGCTCCTCGCTCGGTTATTTATAAGTTACATTTATCATTCGTCGCGAGGTTAATAGGCTTCGACTGCAGGAACGAATCAATTCAGAGGGTATTAAGAGGACGGTACGAAGCAACAACAAACCTGATAGGATTGGATGGGTTTCTTGCGTTTAATCCCAATCGTACATCTTCACTTAAGTAGGCCAATAATCCTCACGTTTTCGTCTTTACTATCAGAGTTAGACCTTCTTCGGAGAGATATGACTCATACAAATAATATTTCAAAGTCCCATGCAACAGCTGGAACAGTAAGCGAGGAGCAATCATTATTTGTCTCCATGTGTTGTCTCCTTCCAGTGATTTTCGGTGTCAATCGAAGTGCTTGAGGCTTATTCCAACTCTGTTGATTCATTGGGACCTTTTACTTGGAAATTGTCTTAAAAATGAGTTTCTCTCTATCGTCTGAGCTATCGTATCCTCAATGAAAATCGTGTGTCATTTCACAATTTTTTTTGTACAATCGATTACAACTGGATTATAATTGATTTTTTACTAACACGGTTGTTTTCGTGTCAAATTAAATTTGGCATGAAAAGATTAGTTTAATAATTCTGGTCGATAAAGAATTCTATAATAACACGATAGTGACAGTTTTTCTCAGCCGTCGTTAATAACCATAGCAGTTGATGCGACATTAAATACAAATAATTTTTTAAAAGTTTCTCTCAGTTTCATTGACTGCACAGTACTTTTTAAGCCATTGAGCATGCATTACTCAAAAAAAAAAAAAAAAAAAAAAAAAAAAAAAAAACGGACAGCACATATCCCGTGCGCTGCAGCGTTGACAGGAAGGGTTAAGCGTTTGCCGGGATGGTTTTATCCGCAAAAGAGAATTTCATCCGGGGTTTCGTATAATTCCCGTAGTCGTACACCGTTGACCGTTGCGCGAAGCGTCGTATACGAAACAAAAGAAATTCCGTGAATTCCGGGCAATTGTATACTAATCGCTTTTGCGACGACGCCTTCGAGTTTCCTCGTACAGTTTTGTTCCCGGTGGTCCCGTTCAATTTCACTATTCAATTTTTTTGTTCACCCCCTCCGTAATCATACTTTCTTGACAGTTTTATCGTCTGGGCAGGAGTTCGGTTCTCCTCTCCCGCAAACTAAATTGGAAATTAGAAATGCGTTTATAAATGTCTCGGATATAAATCCGAGGCACGCAATTGGATCATTTTTCATTAATTGAAGACCCACGGTATTTCGAGTCATGGCATCTGTTGGATTGACAACGATTATTCTTCAGTTCGCCAGTGTTAATTGGGACGTAGTTTGCGAGACATTCGAACCACTCTCATAACTTGCTCCACGCTGAAAAACCAGAGTCCTCCCCCCTGGGGAGTGGATTATCGAGTTTTTCGTAGACCGTGCGGATAGCCTTCATACATTTTACTTCACCTCTATCCCGACGAGAAGTTTGTATCGGAATTATATAATAAAAATGTCAAATAACCGATCCTATACTTATGTTTCGACATTGATCGGTTCAACGATTTCACTTCTGGGATATTGGAGTCTACTTACACCCAGAAAAATGATTTATTTGACGGCCACCATTTATTTAGATTAAGTAGAATATCTATTTGATTTAAATAAATATTTTAGTTAATCTAAATAAATGGCGGCCGTCAAATAAATCATTTTTCTGGGTGTATAGGGCAGGGAGTCGGAAAAATGTATATTTTTTCATGATAAGATACACATTGGTCGGACACCCACACATATACTCACACATACTCACACATACTCATAGATACTCATATATGCTCACAGACTTACTGCGAGTGCGTGAAGCGCACGAGCCAGTCGCATAACCGCGAGTATATTTTTATTTCTCATATACAATATTTTAACCAGATATGCTGTAATATTATTACTGTAGTTCATAGGGTTAAAGCTTTGCTGCGACAACTGGAGACCTGCTTGAATGAGGAGCCCATAGAGTTCTGCAATTCCGAGATGCCTGCTGGATCTCTTCACCGCTGCTAACTGCAATAAAACGAGGGTCGATGTACGGTGGGGTCAAATACGAGACAAGGTCTCGAAACTCCGACGCTCGTAGTACCAATATTGCTATACTTACAACAAGTCCGAGCAATACGAGAACCACCAGAAGCCGAAAGTTCTCGGTGGGGGTCAATTACCGAGAGTCGGGTAAACTACCGTGAAGACATCTCGGATAACCTGTCGTTTGCTTGTCGACTCTACCGTCGATATGTACTCACAGCTGGTTCAGCCAGGTCATTGTTCGGCTGCGCAATTTCGTCCAGTTTGTTCGACAATCTCGCAGCTTTTCTCTTCAACGACGTCATACTGCCTGGTCTCCGACCCTCCACGAACCCGTAACTATCTACGAAAATCTAAGGATCCATGCGTCCGAGACCCTTCCAGACATCGCGGGAGTTATGTTAATACGATCGACAAACAGATCCGAAAATACAAACCTACCAATTTGATTTTCGTCTTGCAAAACACGTGCGCTTTGACCAAAAATAAAAACCTTCTTCTTGTTATACGACACAAGGAATTGGAAGAGCGACAAATGTAACGAGATTTTTATTATACCCTGCCGCTGAAATAAAAACTTTCTTCGGTCCTCTGGATACCAATTATACGCTCAGTGCGGTCGAGTTTCATCGTAGGAGTTTGGCATACGAGATTACCGTAGTTGGGTATATGAAGAGAGTGTGGGAGGTGAAGAAAAATAGGCAAACTCTACCGGGGTGGTAGGGTGTTGTACAGTATACAGGACGATAGAGCTTCGGCGATATCAGAGAAATGTTCTATAGTTGTACGAGAGGGAGAGAGAAAGAGACGGAAAGAGAAAGAGGGAGGATGAGAGTGAGAGCGAGAGAGAGAGCACACTGGGGAAATACATAGGAACCGGGCGCGAAGCTCGGATTCGCCGAGAACATCCCATCCACATATCTGGAGATAGTCATACACGTGCACACACACACACACACAGGGTGGAGCCAACATTGCTTCTACGTGAGCTGCGAACTAATGAAGGACTTCCATAATTAGAAGTTTCGACTTAATTACCTGGCGAGTATTAACTAACAAGTCCGTTCGGCAAGCCGAGCCGAGCCGGATTCGCTTGCGACGTGCTGCTGCGACGGCTCCTGGTGTTCCTTCTCATCCCTGATCCAGAACGTCGTGCAAAGGTTGTAGGCGGCCCCTCTACGGAATCCGATCCGCATCAACCTTCGAAAATCTCATTATGCGCAGCCATGATTGCGGCACACGTATTCACACGAGAAAACTCTAAACAAGGGGTGTTTCGGAACTCTTCGTGTGCAGGGGGGTAATCGCTTTTCCAAGTGAAATCACATGCCCGATAGATTAAGCTCAATGTTCATAATGTTCACAAATCGACGACGACTACTCGATGACTATTGCCGTATTCCAATGTTACATAGGCCTACGTTTAGGTACCGACAAGTACCTAGACAAATTTAGCCAAACAACCTAAAACAATCTATATACATACCTATATACACACCATCTTTTCCCCTGTGGATGTCGACTAAACTATGACTATCTGTTTTTGGGTACAAAATAACTAAAACGAGTAGTGAAAAGTTAGTTTCCATCGACGGGGCTTCCCTCTCGCTCAACTACCAACTTGTATGACTGTTGGTCGTTTCCGTTCGCGTCTTCGTCATGTTGTGAATTTCCTTTATCCTTTATATAAAACCTTCCAGTCTGACAAGTGGAAGCGGGCGATTCCGCCAGTTGACCGCTTGTTACCAGTATCCGATGCAACTTCGACGGACACTCCCATCGTTGCGGGTCCTCCCGTCCTACTTTCCGTTCCGACGAAACTTTGCAATACCTTTAACGTTATATGTTTACTACGTATACGAAACACGCCCAGCCATCTAGCTTGCTATCCCACGAACTGCCACGTTAAAAGTATCCTGTCCGCATGCGAGTTGTACTCGACTGCTGTCTCATGGGGGACTCGGTACTATGCGCTACCCAGTCGGCATAGAAATCAGTCTCGGTTTTCCCTAGATCGAGCCAATAGCCCTGCCGGTACAACTGCCCTGCTACGGTATCCCCTAGCCAAACGCTCTTTCCTCTCCCGCGAAAACTTTGTTCGAACGTTCGATCGTGACGAGAGTTTGAATCGTGGCATTATTGGTATCTACGACACGATCAGCGACGACTACTTCTCTTCCGTCAGATACTTTCTTATACTTCTCATCCTGTACAGTGAACGGTCGACAATGCCCGCCATATAATTGCAAGAATACATCATTAATTTCGTTGAACAATCAATACCTGTGATTTGGATCGTTTACATTATTCCTCGTTAGACATATCGATCAGACACGTAACACAAGATGGGACTTCAAACTTGCCAAGTTCACTGTAGCACAGTATGTACTAAAACATTCGATGTTGTCCTGTTCGACGTGATTTCCATGCGCGCGATATTATCCGATCTAACGAGATCAAAGGCAGACGGAATCCAATTAAAATAAATCGTACTGTATTATCTAAAGAAATTGAGCGGTCGTGGGCAGGACTTGAAAGGTGGGATTTCTTTATTTGAGTTGTAGCGAAGAGCCTCGCTAAATGCATTATTGGCGCCGGTGCAACTTAGACACAATTCGTAATCGGCACTCTGAATTCAATGGAAAAACAATGGTGAGTGAAACAACCTAATTCGACATATTTCGATAGTTTCAGCCACGGAAGTTTAGTCAGTTACAGAAGTTGAGATTTCCTTCCGACATTTGTCAGTTCACGATGGGAACCTCCAAGTGTGAGTTAGCGACCTCAAATAATTATTGGACTGCCAGTCGGAATGCTGGGGCTGGAAATGGAATGGAAGAAGGTGGCTCTTATTCCATTTATGTGTCCGTGCTGCTTTATAACAACCTGCTCTCTATTATCGGCTCAGAATATTCGAAGTATTGATTGTATCGATCAGTACTTCGTGTCGATGTAGTCGACCGCTGTTCCATTTGGAAATACAGTCAGTCGGTAATAAACGAACTCTTTTCCAGATGGATACAATGCGTTTCGTTGCAGTATATGCGTCTTGCCTCTCGTTCCCTGAGTGTCCACTTTTAAGGACATATACAGATGAACCTAGTTCCTTTCTTCACCGATGCTTGGTATCATAATACTTCGTCTTCCACTTAATCCTCCCCCATTTGGTCGATCATTTGAGTACGTACCTACTAGATGCAAGAAAATGATAAAACGTCAAACGAGCCCACCTCCAGGGTTTCCTCATTGCACTTTAGAGGCGAGTTAGGAGGGACGGTGGATATCGTCGTCGTACCAATCGCCCACGGCGTCTTCTTGACCAGCGAAGTGAGCTTATATAGTTGGCTTGTCCGCACATAGCGGAGCATGTATAAAATATATATATTGCGTGGAAACGCACACGCTCGAAAGAGAACCACTCTCAGTTTCCCTCGGCCATCTCGCGTTCTATCCTTGTTACTTGGCGGAGCGCATATTTATGTTGAACGATTTGCCTCGCCGAAGCGAGGAATGGTCTCGAGCTAATCGAGCCGGGCGTGGAGACCGGAGTGGGGAAAAGAGTCAGGACGAACGAGAGATCGGTAATGCGAACCATGATTACTCGACCAGAGATAATATGTGTAATAACAATCGCATTAGCCCGCTGAGACGCGAGATGCTGTTCGCTCTGCCGGGAATCCCGTCTTGCATGAGATTCCTCGCATTTCCCGCTGCTTTCGATCCACATCTCCAGTTTTACCTCTTCGCTGTGCATTCTTTTAGGGTGCCACGTCTGGTTCCTTCGAGTAACATTCGCAAACTGTGATGAATCTACGGAATAGAGCACATGATTCAAGACCGTATCAAGCACAGGCGCAGCGATGACATTTATCGTCGCGCCGATATGTTGAGTCTCACTCAATACCTAGATCGGATGCCGGCTGAGCACCGGGCGAGTACAAGACCGTCGGCAGCCGGTGCGTTCCCGTAACCATGCCGATGGTTACATTTGATCTGAGTTCCTCTTATCGTCTTTTCAGAGGAAACTTGCACGTCGAATCCATCACACAAGGTACCGAAGCGAAACTATTTTTCGTGAATCAACAGCGTTCCATAGTTCACGGCAAGTGATATTCCCAACGATATTGGATCTTCTAATTACGTGCTGATTGGAGGATCAAACTCGCTTGCAAGGTTTGCGTTTCACATTTCGAGAGGAGCGGTAACTGCATTTGGTGTGTTGATTTTATTCTGTTTGCAAGAGCGGACAAGCGTTCTCGTCGAGAATTGCCTTAGTAATTTAAACACATAGAGAATACAGTCGGCTCGTAAGCTGTTTGTCTTTTAGCTCATAATTATCATGTTGTAATTCCATTTAAAGTAACCACTTGACTATTACTTTCTCATTAAGACTTTGATGCCAGAGAATAATCATTCACGCGTAGACTAGCATAGCCGAGCTCGCTCTGGCATTGACTTCCTGCACGGAGCATTGCAACGTACTGTTTACCACCACTATGTGTGTTCTTTTATCCGCGCTCTTTTGTACCACCATCCCTTTAATCTTCGTTCCTCGCCTTCCATCTAAGTATTTATCTTCATTAGTTTCCATAATATCTTTCATCCTGTGTACGCTTTGCGACTTTCGGTGTATAAATATTACACAATAGCAGATTCATCTGAATGGGATAATTAACCGCGTGAGAAAAGAAGTCATATTGCTGTTCTATAATTTCCCTTAGATTAAACCGAAGCACATGCCGAAGTAATTCCATTCGAGGATCCCCAGAGCCAATCCCAACACCGTCGGAGAATCTTATCTCGATTGTTCTCGATTGTTCCGATGCTTCGCGAACCGTGTCTCGTCTTTCACATGACGTCCATGACTACTCGAAAACGAGACCTCAACATTTTCGTCACACTCGAGCTGACTCATGACAGGCTGAATAAACTCAAGAAGATTTGTATTTACGCCAAGAATGAAATGCAACTAATAAACAAAACATTGGGAATCTTTACCATGCAATAATTACGTCTACTCCCGTGTGCTGAACTACCTGGTGGACGATTGAACGATCGCAACATCGTCGCAATTACGTCACGGTATTATTAAGCGGTCAAGCAGTGTGAAAGGGTCGATGCGTTGAGTCGGAGCATGATTGGCATAAAACCTACCAGCATATCTCGTAACATCAAAGCCGCCTTTTGAGATTCCTGGCTGAAACGATCATTTCTTCTCTCACATCTTGTCACACTTCTCTCTCCTTCATCCTTCTATTATTTATCATCTGTTTTACCTGACAGAGTTCCTCCTACATTTGTCCACTGGCAACCTCGAACTCGGTTCAATATCGATTTATCTGCAGACATTTCGAACGCTCTTATCTCTCACCTCCATCGACGCAACAGTGTAATTGAGTGCACGATATCCCGGTGATCGGCGCAATGGTCGAGTCGATGTCGTACCATCTGGGGCCGTAGATCGTCCTAATCTATGATGGCAAATTGTGAAATGATAGTAGTGGCGCAATTATTTTGCACGGTGAGGAGACGCTTGGAGTCATTTCATCGCTTGAGTTTGTGAAGCCATTACACTTATCCTTGGTCGGAGGGAGAGCAAGAGTTGATACAGATGCCAAGAGGACACACTGAGAAAACATGTCGCATACGGCACGTCAGCTCGATCACATACATCGTCGCTGTCACAACTACGTGTGGACATCTCCGTTCCGTATTGCAATGTCTCCGCTTTGGCAAACTGCACCCACACGCTCGAGCATCTCTTAAACGACATACCAGGAGATGGTATCTTCCGCGGAAACTCCCTCGTGAATATATACATCCACCAACAGGTTAGCCAGGGAGCAAGGGCAAGTACTGCTGAGCTTGGATGATGTGCTGCTGCTGATCGGAGCCCGCTCACCCTCGCTTCGCCTGACTAGTCCGCACTCGCCCGACTTCCCCCTCCGTGTTATCGCTGACTATCAGCGGTTGCGTTCATCACGCACAAACCACGCAGCAACTGGTTTCTCAACTGGGCGATGGCGGAATGGCTCCTGGCGAGGCGTGGAGAGATCGAGCGAGCCTGGCAGGGAAACCGAACAACGCCAGTGTATAAAGTCTGTTGTATAGCTATGGTAGTCGTAGCCGGTACATGTTGAGCCATCGCCGGGGGAACGGACAACTCTTTGCCCAAGCACTTCCTACGTCCTTGGTGGCGGTGATGCTTCAGGGGCCTCTCGCCTTATTTTCTTCCCTTCCAGGAAGCGATTTGCCAGATCTTCGTGGGAATTTCGACGCGGACAGACGAACCACCGACCGGACAGCCGGCTGGATACCGCGGTCTGCCGCGGTGTGTGGCTAAACATAAAATTGCAATAACGATTCGAAGCTCGCTCTCGGTACTGTTTCTCCTCTGGTTTTATGCGGGCTCCTGCAATTCAGTGGCTCTACCGTATCCACAGTGTTTTTACACTGGTCGTTGAGGCACCGGAGAAATTTTAATTTGCCATTCCAAAAATTTTCACGCACACAGGAAACTACGATGTTCGGGAATTCGCTGGAATATCGCGAAGTTGACGAGAGAAAATAGCCAACTTTGAGATTCGAGACTGCGGCTTTCTGAAGGGGTAAGAATGATAGTCGAGGGGGTTGAAGCGCACGCTTTCTCTCATACCTTTTCCGTTCAGCTGCGCCACGATACATACACGGCAACACTTTACCGCACGGAAACCCCTCCTACGGGGGTTAGCATAATTCCTTGAGGTAATTCACGGGGTTGAGAGAGAACTGTGTGTGCCGGGGCAACATGGAAACTTCGAACGATCATAACTTGGAACTCTGTTAATGTACCGGGAGGGGGGGGGGGGGCGCAACGCCCGTCGGTGAATTTGTGCGAAAGGTGCACGCCGTGAATACGTGCCGGAATTGAGTTAGGGGGTAAGGAATGTCGGCACGCGAGCGAGAGTCTAAGCTGCGCAACGCTCGCCTCGTCTCGAGACCTGTCTGGTATTGCCGGTGCTTTTTCGCTATGTACTTAACCAACGTGAAGTGTTGTTCTATGCCACTCATACGTTATTCCGAATAGGTCTCGATCCTACCGCACAGCTATATCCTAAATTAAGTTTTAGTCTGGTGCCCATTTACTCTATAATTGGCACAGCGTGACTTGGAATTTGATAATGAATTCATGTGGCAAGAGACATTAGTTGGGACGGTGCGCTTATAGGAACATAATCGTTTTTCAGTAATTCAGCATGTTCCACATGTAAAAGTATTTTCTTTTCTCGAACTTGTTCCACAATTGCGAGCCACTCGCGGCTCCTTGGTATCCCGATTTTCCTCTATTTAACGATATCACGAAACGAGCTTTCGCTCGCTAGCCAGAAAAGAAGAAAGGAGCTTACATACCTGTATAGCCGACATCGCCCGAGCCGGAAATTCTACTCTCTCGCTCTCTCCAGTCTCGAATGGGATTAAATTCCCACGGGAAATCAAGTACGGTGGAAGCAGCTTCTAGAAGGTATTGTCCTCCGACCTCCAATAAAAACTTGAGACACTAATTGTCGCCCTCTTGGGATGGGTGTGGGACTGCGGTTGCTTTCACTACTGCTCATGCTTTAATGTCGATGGCTTTGAGCATGGCTCTCATCGAGCTAGCTGCTTCGGATACCAGCACGGACGTGACTCTATCTTACATTGAATTTATTGCCTCGGGCGTCGAGAGGTTTATAAAGGGTACGTACGCTCAATTGCGAATGTCACTCGACTACTAACCGCCGTAATTGAATATCGTCACCTCCATTAAAGGTGCATGTTATCAATGTCTCAATTAATTACCTGCAAATTGTAATCGATTCGAGAGTTCCGCGTTACAGCATCGACGGCGCACTGAACGATGCTGTTATTACTGCTTGACTGTTAATGATTCAATAATAATGAACAATTTTCCTAATTAAAAACTTGAGCACTTCATACGAGCGCGGCGAATTGAACATGTCGTTTTTAACCTGGTCCTGCACGGAACTACTGTGCAACGTGACACTCCTAACTGACGTTGAAGACATAAATGTCACCGTTGGAATCTCATATACAGATGTGCAACCACCCACGAACAGACGATTCTGTATTTCGTGCCTCAACCACCGCTCTCGGTCCCCAACCACCCTTTCGCTTGCTCGCTCAACCGAAATGCCAGTTTATATTTTGGTCCGCTGGGTATATCCTTGAAAATCGAAAAGTTAGAATTGGCTATCGGCGTGGGACCAATTTCATTTTCCAAGTTTCGCCGACATAGCGCTACCCCATTAGCATAATTGGCTGCGTGCGCTCGGAGCGCGGGTGCTCACCCGTGCGTGTTTGAATGAACATGAGTAAAGTTCGGTGGTGGGTTTATTGGCTACGTATACCCAAAGTATATACATGTACACACTATACATGCAGCTTTGACATGGGCCCGCTGGTCCGCTGGTCAAAGGGGTGGATCGAAAACCCGATAGTTTCGCTATTGTGAAAATTCGTCTGCAAATTAGCAGAACGTGTTGACCATGGTTCGAACCGCATTCTTTCTAAGCCTCATCGTCGAAACCGAATGTCGTAGTCATGACTGCGAGAGGGAGTTTGAGCAAAGGTAAAATTCACTTTTGCATGGTTCAAATATAAATTCACTGGCGAACTCTTCAACTGTTTATATGCAATGTTTTGCAACTGGAGCTTGGGTAAAGCTTCGAAAACGAATAAAAAAAAAAAGAACAAACATTAATTGGATGCATACCAACGTACGCCCTGAAATTATTATTCGTCTCGACGGTCGTAGCATTTGTACGTCGAGGTAATTAAAAATTGTTATTTTCGTTGTAGCGTATCGCTGAGATACAATAAGCTTGCCAAGACTACGCTGACTAAAAGGGTATTTACGAGGGTAAAGCCCCAGGAATTATGGCGAACGAGAGGGAGAGGGAGTAGAGTGGAAGAAGGAGTGGCTGCACCCTGCTTACCCTCGGTGGCCTTGGAGCCAACGTAATTACCCTGCCCAAGGGAATCGCGTAACGTTGCCAAAGCTCCGTGGTGCCTCAGCTATTTCGAGGCCGCTTCCCAAGGGACTTGATGTCTGGGAATCCGTCTGACCTGCACTAACGGCATTCCCTTCCATTTCGCAGACAGACACACGTATGCACATCCGCACATACCCGCATCGCACTTGTCCTATAAAGTCCGCACAGGTTTCTCCTTCGACAGCCACGGAGCAAACAGCTTTGTCGAAAACTGCAATGTACGGAGATGTTGTCGGTAAGTTTGAACACAGTACGATCTTGCTTACGTGAAGGAATTACGTCCGGTGACCCGGGCAATCCTTCTCGATCATCGTCTTCTTCGAACACAGTGAATCCCGCAGTGACTACAAATGACGTCGTCTAATGCACAGTTGTGATTTATGTAAAGTCCTACTTTGGTGAGTGATTTAAAGCTTGAACCCAATATCGCAAGAGAAACTGCGTGGACATGAGCGTACGTGAGAATTCATTTCGTATTACACAGGCTCTCGCCTTATTTCACTTACCGTCTAATTCCAAAATATCGCCGTAGTAGAGAAAAGATCGTAGGCTCGAAAAACGACATTTGGGATTTGACGATGGGCGAGTTTTACCCAACAATTCTTGCGCAACAACGCAACGATGGAAGATAGAGTGAAGCCTCGGTGGTAAAGTGCTATAGAAGCATTAGTGCGCAAGTGCTAGAGGTAAAGCAGAAGCCAACACAAGAGTGCCGTTGGTGGTGTTGGGCATATATCGAGCTCGGTGGATGGATCTCCTATGGCTGCTCCAGCTCTTGGCCGGGTAGACCAGGAGCCGAACTCTTTTCCACGCAACAGCTAGACGGGAGTGTTGTAAGACGTCAGCGTGCTGCAGGGTGAGAGGGAAGTTCGTGCGCGTACCGATATCGCACCCTCTCAACGTCTCGAAGAATGCAGCAGGAAAATGCCACGACCGAGGCACGAAGTCGTGGGAAAAACTACGAAGCTGGAGATGCACACGGAACAGCGGAATGGTGAGCGAGAGGTGTATTTTCTTTGGATTTACGTGACACCATGTGCACTCGAATCAGCCGATATAACCCGAGCAGATCGAAACGGAGGTCGGTTCCATTTCGTGGTATGCTCGACCACCCTCCGGGAATGTGGTCTCCTTTCTCTCAAACAACGGCCCGGCGAACTCGCTTCTGTCTTCCACAGTTATCCTCACTCTCGCTGTATCGTGCTGAATAGCGTTCTCTCTTGGAGCCGCCGAGTCTGGTACACTCCGCAAGCTCTGCGTCCCTAACACACTATCCTATTCCGGGCTCTCCAACTTCCGTCCTTCTTCATCCTCCGATACTTATACTCCTTTCTCTGCCGATTCGCGCGCCGTCTCCTACTAGTTCTGCTATTCTCTAACAGCCTTGTTGCCGTCAACAAGCCAGGCAGACCCACTCGGGCAGCTGTCTGGCCACCTCGTTTGCCTCGTTGCCCTTTCCCGTTGTCCCCAGCCAACCATCTTCAGACCATCCACTACTTACTCCAAGGCTGCTAAACGAAGGGCGTGCCATCTTGCTGCATGCTCCTTCTTACGGTTGCGCGACTTTACTGGCATCGTGTCTCCGGAGCAAACTTCTCCATCTTACGTTCGCGCCGAAGTTCAGCTCGCGTTTCTCATAATATACTTACTATGCTTCATTAAATTGTTTACAACGGTGGAAATCGAGCTTCGCCTTCGGGGAAATGCATCGAGTCCGTTATGCGTTTTCCTGAAGAGATTGAAAAGTTTTGGAAGAATCTGTAAGTTCGTGTCCAGATTAACTTCAAATAGCTATCATTTTTGATTTTCGATAAATACACTGCTCGTTATAGGATGGACAGATCTGTCAAATCTGCCGATTCGGTAGGAGGCAGAAACGTTAAATGTAGATGCTAGGATTGGAATTGAGAGCTGGGAGGCATATTGGCCGTCGCAGTGAGCGATGGGGAGGGACAGGCTCGTCAGGAAGAAAAGACGGAAAAAAGCAGGAGCGGAGGAAATAAGACTGGAGCGAAGTGGGGCACAAGGGGAAGAGCACGTCCGACAGATTCGTCGATCGAATCGGACGACGATCCACTTTTGACAAATGGTCGAGATCACCGACCCCACTGTCTGCCGAACGTGAAGGTCCACGTGCGTCTTCGTTTTCTAGCTGGATATACGCTGTCCGTTAGACGCTCACTTGTCCGTCCGTCCGTGTCGTGAATGATGAACACGCCACCGTGCCACCGACACGTCGGGAAATAATCTTCTAATAAGGCCCTCAATTCCCTCGTCCTCGTCCCTCAATTTCGTCACACCCGTCGAACCCTATTTTCTCTATATCGCTCCGTCGTATTCCTCAAAGAAATCGTGACTTTATCGCATTTGAAACCCGACGAGGCAATCTATATCGCTGCCATAAGCGCATTAAGACAAAGTTACCACAGGCGGCGGCACCGGGTCGGTGCTGCTGCCAGCGGTGACCTCGTCAACGACCCTCAACAATAATCGATCTGGAAAAAACTTTGGCAATTTCGATAACGACCAAGACGTTTAATCTACCCTCCGTTCGCTCCCGCACGTTTCTGTACTGCCTTCGCAAGAATCGTTACTTCAACCTATTAACGTTAATTTATGTTACTTCGTTGTTAAAATATTTACGAAATTCAGTATCATCTCGACCTAGTTTGGACAAGCCTGTTGGTTTTATAGATAAAATTTGCTATCAAATCATCCTTCAATTTCGTCCAGTCAATGAAACAAATATCCAAAACGACACATTACATCAATGTTGCAAAGGAAAAGCGTCCAACTGAACGAGTTGAATTCAAGTGGAGTTTCGGAGCAACCTAATTGACTCTCTTATCAGCGTTAGTCGCTCAGATAGAAATGTATTCAAGCGAAGTTTAACCTAGAAATTGATGACCCTTGCCTCGAGGCATTCTTAGGAAGGCTTCAGCAATGAAACAAGAGAGACCAGAGGGCTTCCGCTTGTCCGTTGAGAGCGTGACTACGCGGATTTCCGGAATCGTTCGTGCAGTGAAACCGGGATGCTGCAGAATCTCTTCGAAGACCTATCCTCAGTCGTCTTTCTCGTTCTTCGTGTTTCTCATTCTCATTCTTCTACTCTATACTCTTTCCTATATACCTAATGCCTTCCTTCCTATGTTGCTATACCTATCCATCTCTCACGCTTCTTCGTAATCTTCGTAGCGGCAGCGGAGGATTCGAGGTCGAATGAGAACGACCCGAGAACCTCCCCGGGTTGATACGACGACCTCGCACAGCTGGCTGTTGTCCCTCGTCGTTGTTGCAAGTTGCGCTGAGCCCGTCAACCGAGTCGGTGAGCTCAGCACCGCGAACTCCGGGATTTCCGGAAACCCATCGTGACTGTAATATGCAAACGTCGGCTATGTGTCTACTACGGTCGTTTATATTTCGTTTCCGTCGCGTCTAACGTAACGTAATGGTTCAGTGTTGGTTCATCTAGCATCCATTTTTTTTTCTCTCGTTGCATCAAGGGACATATGACTCTTGGCATGGTCCTTGACTTTGCTTCTAACAAGAAAGTCAGCCGTGTGCCTTTGGGTCGTTTAAAGTGGACACCGTTTATCTTATTTCGTGGCCACGTGTTTAGAGCTGAGAGGTTGTCGTCTCTGTAGTAAGGAAAGTGGGCGCGTTGTGCCACTGGCAAAGACCGAGATTTTTAAACAGGAAGTGACGTTTTCCTATACGACGTCAGTTCTGGACAAAAACCCAAATTTTGCAATCGGATATGACCACTGACAGAAAAGTACACACTAAAATCAATAACACTGACTTTACCATAGATATAGATATACATTATCATATATATATAGAAATAGAAAATGGTTCCCAAGAAGAACGTCTACATTTTACAGTTACAACGACAAAAATCATGGTTGCAACCATAATTATAGTTTAATCAATTAAAAATATTTCCCCTTGGTAATTATTCGTTATGGTAGGAAACTATCCTTTTTCTCAGTGACATTTTTCCATGTAACATCACCGGTTGAGAATTGGAATTTCGAACCACGGAAGTGCCGTTGCAAAGAATATTTTTAATTTATATCTGGAATGTATCTGAAAAGCAGCCATAGCCTCATTTTCGCCGACATTAATTAAAATGAATAACGATATAAATTACAACTACCATCTAACGAGTCACCACGGAAAACCTCCGAATCAATCAAGCATCCAGTGCCTCTCTTCGTTCTCCCTCGTCCCGTTTCCTTTTAACGATCGCAAATAATTCATAACTCTTCCGGACGACGAGACGCAGGCGGGTAATGCAATAGGGAATACACAGGCCGTCCATACAGCTCGGTTATGGGTCGACAACCTGCGCCACCTTTAGCCCGTTCGCAATCTGATAGGCGCACGAACATCGAAGAACCGTCGGAAAAGCAGCGAAGCCAACTGAAAAAAGTTAAAAAAAAAAAACCCCACGAATAACGGAAACGGAAGCCTGCAAAATGATCGGGGCGTCGGTAACGCCAATCGTAAACTCAGAAGTGTACACGGACTCGTATTCTACAGCAATAATAGTAACATAAACAGTACTCTAGTCGTGCTGCTGCCAGGTGTAGATAGTGCAGTCTCGACATACCAAGGAGACAATGCATCGGGACCGCAAGATATCTGAAGTTAAACGAGCGCGTCCTAACCACAGCGACAACATTGCGAATAACACCAAGGATACATCCGAGGAGGAGATCTTTGCAAGAGCTGGTAACAATAATGTGCGCACCGTGACAAAAAGGAATGCATCATCGCAGGATAAACTCGTTGGTGCGGTTTAACGAACGATCACCGATGGCGTTTTTCTATCACTTCACTCGCACCGTAGTCACTGCGAATTCGGCTGGAATGACTGCGACCGTAGAAATAGAAGCAAAATCGTCGCAACGAAAAGACCTTGGGGGAAGAAGCGAAGAAGCGAGAAGCAGCGAGGAACAGATAGAGCGGGAGAATCGTAAAAAGAAAGAAACTGTCGACGGTACTGCAGGATCAGGCACGCCGCCGCCAAGGAGGCAGCAACATCCCCTTCGGTCCTTAATGTCGGTTTTACGGTCCCAATGTCGATAAGAACTCTGTATCTTTCTTTCTCTCGGTTCTCGTTGGTAAAAGAGACTGAGTTAGCAGTCCCGATAATAAGGTAGGCAGGCGCCTGCGCGCATGTTGGATGTAAAGGAGATACTGGCATCTTCGCACGAGTTGCAGGTAGCTTTATCGTACCAACGCAGAATTACTCGATGCTTTCTGATCTCACTCATTGCATTCGTTTCGAGATAGCGAGTAGAGCATATGGAGCTTAGATCGACATGGTGTTGATGATGTTACGGAGTTTGAAGTGTAAATGAAGATGAGATAAGCGATACAGTGATTGGTCGTCCGTCCGGTTATTGGTACGGGGAATCCTTTGAATATAGGGTAAGTCGGGTTGATATGGTCATCAGTAATATCTTTTAACGTAACCAACGAATGGCACTGACGTTTGCACAGTTTTTATTATATGTGGATACAACATCACTGCACAGAAAATTATAAGATTGTATGCGCAAGGGTCAGTACGATATGCTACGTGGCCATATCACTCGTAATTTCCGGATGATATGACCAGTAAAACTCTATTCTTTTTAGTTTGGCATCTGAAAGATTTGACGGAGGTAATTATTGTCTTTCTGTAGTTCACATAGATAACATAAAATATATCAAGACGTGTTTTGTCCCGGCCTAATCGCATACCGTTATTACTACGGTCATGTCATTCATAGTGTCCGGGTGACATGGCCGATCGCAAATATTTATTTATTATAGAGCTGCTATTAAATCACACATCGAAAATATCGAAAGTTCTGAGTAAATTACTTCAGATCGATGTTTCTAAAGTTGGTTAAGGTCAATACTTGAGGGTTTCTTTATCATTAAACCTCCAATTTTCATTGTTTAAAAAGTCATTGCCATATCACCGACTCACCCTATAGCGATGCAGACTTGCTAATAATTGGTGGTTGATTAACTTCTCGTGAGGAATCAACCACTGCACTGTGTACCGGAAATACACACTCAAAGTACCTACCGGAGTTACTGTCTTCGTTTGATTCTGAGTCTGGAGACTCATTATCCTCAGTCCACTGTTGCACTGTTCCTCCGGAAGTGGTTCATGGATCCCTTAGTTTTTTCCTTGCCCTTCATCTGTTCCTTCTTCTTCGTTCGTTCTTTGCTATACATTATACACCGAAGGAATACCGATTGCGGAACTGGTGTGAATCTGGCTCGTGATTAGAGATAGAAACACTCGCAACTGCCAAGGGCGCAAGAAAAACCACCGCAAAGCCTACACTAAGTGTTTTCTCGCCGTGATCCAATGTAGAAATGCGTGAACTACTCGGCACAAATTACACATAGCTGCTCATGAAAAACATTTTAGTCTTAGCTGGAATCGAATCCGAGTCGCCCGTTGTACTGGGCTCTCACGCTAGCCATTACCACCTCCAGTGTAGCGCAACATTACTAGCAGGCTCTACTTCTTTATCTTCGTGTATACATTTTCCTGCCGTGGCATTCGGAGAGATAGGAAACTAAAGGGCGGCAATGTCAAGGACACTTATATACTCGGACTTGAGGTCAATATTTCGAATTGGGGTGGGTCGCATTCACCACTTGTGCCCTGTATACGGCTGTATATTTCACTCTACGGGAAAATTAATCTCCGTCCCCCTCTTCTGATGTACACGCCGAGGGCGAGGCAAGAAAACGGCAAGAATGTTTCGTGACTGGTAGCAGTGATCCTTGGGATTTTTCTCTCCCACCGCGGCCAAGAAGCTGGGTTCGCTATGCGAAACCCTCGATCCTTCAGAGGCTCCCGAGGGAAAAACTTGGTATCCTCTTAAGCTCTGTAACGCTCCGTCCTACGATCCGCTGCCGTAAGTTGTGTGTGTATGTGTGTGTGTATGTATGTATATCTATGTGTATCAATGTGTGGGGTTCGCGCGCATCCTCGGTGCATTTTTCTTGTCGCTTTTACTCAATACTATTTTTTATCCTACGATTCGCATGCCGATAGTCCATGATTTCTCCTCGCTGCCCGTTTGTTCAGAACAGCACTTTGAACTTCTGTTTTTACCATTCGCATCCTGTGTAATTTTTCCACCGGGAAAATTCGACTCCGTTCACCGAGATAGAAAAAGATCTGTCTGATGCTCCTTTAATGCGTCTTTCTTTACCCCGTCATCAACCACGAAGACTATAAGGACGTTACTATACAACTATAAGGGGGCTATCTCTAAGAAATAGACACTGTGAAGTAGACATATTTTCCCAGAGTTTATTCGGCTGAGACTCCGTATCGAGTTGCCAATCAAGTTTTCGTCGAGAGTTCAAAGGAAGTGTATTCTTTTTTTTAAATACAATTCTAAATAACACTATCTTGAATTCACTACAATATCGATTATGTATCTATTTTTTTAATCAACTTCGAGGCCAAAATGTCCAGCTCTATTGAGTCCCGTATTGACGAAACAGGGTGACAAATCGATGTATCATGCTTGAAAAATAAAGGAAACAATTTTACCAATTTGTATTTTTATGAAAGATTTATTTAATTACGTGAACACGCAAGATCGACAATACTAATATCCTTGTACCAACAGCGCAGGTATCGCATCGCATCAAGTATACATTATGTGTTTCAATATCGTTAAACTACCTCGATGGTGCATTATACACGTGTAAAATGTGTTGTGAATCACAATTACCAAAGCTACTTCTAAAAAAAAGCACTATCTTGAATTCGACAACGGTGGTTGATCGAATTAATGATGAAAACCTTAATTACAATATTTGCTACATATCTATTTTTTTTTATCAACCTCGACGACAAAATCTCCAGCTCTACTGAGTTCCGTGTTGAGCAAACACGACGATTGACAAATCGATGTATCGTGCTTGAAAAAAAAAAAAAAAAAAAAAAAAAAACTCGGTCAATCGACCAATTTGTCTTTTAATGAACGATTTATTTTAGTACCTAAACACGCGAGACCGACAATACTAATATCCTTGTACCAACGGCGCACGTACCGCATCGCTTCAGGTATATTTTATTCGTTTCAATATCGTTAAATTATCGGCGCGCCGCGATTTACCGTGTAATATACTTACCTCGGTGGCGCATTATACACACTTACCACGTATACAATGTGTTGTAAATCGCAATTACCAAAGCGATAATAATCGTTCGGCGAGTTGCGGCAGTACGTAGTACACATCGTCGAGATTGGTATCTCTCGCAGCAGCCAGTGAGGTTCGAGCCGACTCGAGCTGAGCTCTCGTGAGTGCGGGCGAGAGCTATGAGGATACTAAATCGGAGGTGGATCGTTAGGGCTGCGGGGAAACACAAACAAGTCTCGAAAGACAGTCGTAACCGAGTGTTCGTTAGAAAATGAGTTTATTTCTCTGTACCACATGATCTATGTACAACATTACGGTACTGACGAGTACGATGTTCGGCGCTAGAGACACAAAACTCGATGGAGTATTTAAAAAAAAAACACAGAATACAGATGAATCGTGAGGATAAGAAAAAAAAAAAAAAAATAGAAGAGGATCGGGGCTAGCTTGGAATACTTGAGCACATACGCTTTCTGGATCACGTGATAATTCGATCCGTAAATTACAAAGTTTCGTTTCGTTCTATTTTTTTCTTTTTTTCTTTTTGTTTCATTTCTTATCCCTTCTACAGGTGGAGTTACGATTAATGCATACTCGATGTAAATATTTGTATGAATGTTTACGGGGAAACGGACGACGGCGGAGATACGAAGTGATATTGCGGGTTGGGCGGGTTTCATCGGGATTTAATTGTGTGCTTGTGACATGAAGTTTAAAAAAAAAAAAAATTAAAAAAAAGATAAAAAATAGAGGGACGATAAAAATTACGGGAGAAAAATTCGTGTAATTCGTATAATACGCCGGTACATGTGTGTCCCCGTTTGCATGACAATTAACGTAAATGTAAAATAAATAAGCGATGCCGTTGGTGCGGTGATAATTAAAGCTCGCTCTTCGGGTAAGCTCTGTACCTGACGTCTGTGCACACAGCCGTTAAACAACACTGTGTGAACAGCTATAAGAATACAAGTTTTTTGTTTTTTTTTTTTTTTTTTTTAATACTTTAGAGTGTGATAACTCGGACTCGCGTTAATGCAAATGAAAGAGTAATAAAAAATACAAAACGCCAGGCAGAAACTGAAAAGTCGAGATAAACAAAAAAAAAATGGATGTTCACTATGGTCGACGTAGGTGGAACAGTAAACCCACGTTTGCTGCAGTAGAACGACGCAAGTGGTAGGAGTAGTGTACAGAGCAGACCCGAGCTTGGCGAGCTTGTGACGCTTGCAGGCCCGCACCTCGGGCTCGAGGACAAGCGCGACACTGGCGTTGCTCCTGATGCGCGCACGGTCACTCGACGTAATTAAAAAAAAAAAAAAAAAAAAAAAATACAAAAACAAACACATGAAAAATAAAAGGCGGCACGTAGAATGAGGTATAAAAGCGTAAAGCTCGTTAACGAGGAAGAAGAGAGTCAGAAGTGACCTGTAAAGCGCGCACGAGTTTAAGAGCCAACGCCATTCCGCCTCTTGATAAAACAGAAAAACCTTTCGACGTTATCACGATTAACTTTTTCGTTTTTTTTTTTCTTTTTTTTCGGCCTACACATCGGCCACAGCGGTCGTCCTCGAGCCCAATATTGTTTTACAGTATTTTTCAATCTCTCGATTTTTCGTCGTTAAAATAATAATAAAAATGTTCGCCCGACAAGAGCGTCTTAATCTAAGAGCTTATCGTTCTAATTAAGTGTTACTTTGAGTGGACGGGGAAGGAGACGAGTTTCGGGCGATACGGGTGGAATGGTATTTCGACGTAGCATTGTCTTAACAACGATGATAAAATTATTGTCGAGTGATTTTAATTGTATAATTTCACGATACGCTCTCGTGTCGGCAATTTCCATTGAGTTGAATGAAAGCTAAGCCGCCCGCGCGTTCCTCGTGCATATCGTTGTGTTTCGATTGCATCGATATTGCAATCGATACACAAAAATATGAAAATAATGAGCGTGCCGGAAGAAGCGCGCGAGCGGCGGTTCATAAAACTCGATGAAAAGTGCAATGCTGCGCTACAAAATGCGCTGCCAGGGTGGCGCGAGAAAACTGGCACGATTTCGATATTTACTCATTTCCGCTCTCCTGTCTCGTCTACGCTAAATATTTCCTCATGTCGGATTTAATATTTTTCAACAATCTCCCACTGCTCTCCGCTTTATCGTGCTGAAGTCGCGAGCGCCGACGAGAATTCGCGCGAGTTGGGAACGCTAAGAATGCATTTAGTGGCCGGAAACATTGAAGTTGCATCTCGATTTGTTCAATCGATCAATCTTGTCAAAGGTTTTATCATATTTTCGAAAGTGTGCCGATAATTATGGAAAGTCTAATTTGATGTATTTTCTTTCCGCGCTCGAATATCGTAACTGTGTCACGGAAACGACTTCTCCGGTCTTTCGACGTTTCGACGTTCTCGTCGTCCCTCGCGACTGGAATTCACTGGGCTCAGTGAATTATTCGTTTATCATTTGCCAGGAGTTTCTTCGCGCCACCCTATGTACTATATTCTATCACCATCTCGCGTGAATGCTCGAGCTCGTCGGGCGAGCAAGAGCATACACGCAAACGGAAGACACAACGAATATTGTCGATTAATAAGCGCCGTACGTGTTAACTTTAATGTTCCCGCCTTTTCACGGTTTCGCAATTGCAACGACGCAACGGTTTCACCTGTAGGAGGCGTTCGCAAGCGTCGTCCCGTCAGCTTTTCGAGCTCGTTTATAATTGGCTCTCTACCCACGCACCAAAAGCAACTTTTCGTATAATACCTCAGCGTTAGCGATAAATGTTAAAATTATTATTCAATATCTATACCTATACTGACGGGAAGTTAATGATAAAAACACATGCATTGAGATTCACTTAAATCGTCATTTAAATTATCATACTTCACCGATGGGCACCATTTTTTTCAGTATCATTTGTGGGCGCGCGGAAGGTGGTCGAAGAAGGAGCCAATGTACGAATCGATTCGTTCGATCAACGGGTTGTTCTTCGATCGATTCTCGCCTACGTCGACGAATTTTTATGAACGGATCGCATGGCTTCGCGAATTCGTGAATTTGACGCCGGGAAAAGACAAGCAAGGGGTGACAAGTGTGCGCATTTCGCCAGCGAGATTTAACCAGACGAGGGACACGCTGATTCGTGCGACTTCCTAATAGGAGTTCAAGCAATCGGAGATCTATTGCGCTCCCATCTCTTGTTTGTGTTCGCGAGTGTATATTCTAATCTTCAAGTTTCTCAATTAATTCCATCTCCGTCTCCGAGCCTTCGTGCCATCTCCGTGTGTAACTTCGGCGACGCGAGATCGACGCGAGCTAGTCGACGCTAAGGGCGCAAACTGTAATACAGCCCGAACCGATCCCTCCCCTTTTCCTCATCGTATCAAATTCTGTATATCCGATTCTATCCCTCTCCGTTATTTCCGATGACCACAGTCCTGCAGACGTAATCAACGCGGGCGTGTTTCACCCAAGATGCCTAGACGACATATATTGATTTCAGGGAGAATCAGGCATTCATAGCGCCGATAACTCCCGATCGAGGAGTCGAAACTTTTGTAATTTTGAGAAGCTATTGATGCAGCCGCGATGTCGTGAATAGAGCATCATGGGATTAGCTCATAGAGACGAGCTGTAAGAAAGTTCCGTGTTAATCGATGCGGTACTCTGCAGGATTATAACTAAATCCCTCCTCGTGCATAACCGTCCCTCAAGTTCGCGAACTATCGTGTGTAACGAATGCAATTAATACGTAAAAGGCTCCAAAGTGTCTATTGGTTGAACGATTTTTCAGTCAAATGCATCGTTTTTCAGTCAAAAGGATTTTTTTCGAGCTATCAATACGATTACACCCGAAGGCGACTGTGAACATTTTTCCGATATTGTTATCTAACTCCATGAGCAATTTGCATACATTCGAGTGTGCATGTTTCAAAGGGGTCGCGTGATTTCGATGAAATTCTTGAATTAAAATTGCCTACCCCACCAATTTCGATCAGTGGATTATCAAAGCACCGTTAGCTGAAGGAAACCTAACTTGCAGAGCCCTTTGCTAAAAGTCCGTCGTCGAATCCGGCGCTCTCAGTAGACACTATCATGCATCCGCCGTAGTTCACGAACTTATCCACCACGAGTGCCAAGCCAAGGAATGGCCCCCGTTCCGCGTATCTACCGGACCACATTGATAAAGGAGCCCCTAGGGAAGACGAGCATGTTGACGGAGTTTCTCGCAATGCAAATTGGCCAGTAACATCCAAACGGAGTTTGGATTTAGCCGGAGGCAAAGGTTAAGGCGCGCCTCAATGATATCGATGGGGTTGCGTTGGATTGTGCAGCTCGTGTGCTGTACGTGTTACTTCTAGAGCCGCAGGAGCAACAGCATCAGCGGTTGGTACCCGGGACCATCAGCGCAGGTTGAAACGTTCAGCCCAAAGGGAACACGCTCGAACGGCCCCGGCAACCTTCCCTCTTGCTCCTGGGACACCTCACTCTATCCTTCTCGTCCTCGTGGGTATCCACGGCGCCACAAGAGGCAATTAACCTTCCGCCAACCCCTTTGCGCCTCGCTGCTAACGCGTCACTGATCTCCCTTACTCCCTTCGAATCAGCGTATTGCGTCATCCCTGTTTATCCTACGTATCTCCCGACGTGTTGCCTGTCCGTGCAGCGATTCCATGAAACCCCCCGACTGATATCCTACTCCGCGAAGCATCTGCATAATCACGCTTGATTCCCAATGCTAATTAGAATCCGCGGTACGTTGCAAATACACGTCGACCTCCACATCACCTGGCTTCCCGATTGGCCTGGGTGTCCAGGCAAGCGTGTATTCGATTGTTTCCCTATGGCCACGCCTCGGCTAAGTTGGCAAACGATAACGACCATGTATTTTTGAACAAGATGAGGGCCTGAGAGAAGCTAACCGTGAGGTCCGGAGAACCCGATTTACCGCGGGACGATGTGAAGAGATGGAGGACAAAGGAAACGACTACGAATCTGGACGAACGGAGAAAGAAACCACGATTGCAAGTGGACACTACTAGTGGGTGAAGAGCGGAAGCCGTCCTTGTGATTACCGAAAGTCAATTGGGAGGTTGATTCCTGTGGATAATAAAGCGAACTGAAACTATTCCGAGCGGATCGAAATTTCAATCAATGACGTATCGCGGACGCTTTCTCGGTCGCCAACGGGTATCGAGCGTCACGCTACGTATGGCCATACCAGTGCAAAAGGTGGCAAATACCAGCGAAAAAGTGGTCGAACAGGAGGAAAGCAATTTTCCCGTATAATGTATTGGGTATTTATTCCGACTGGCGATGCGTTACTCGTTACGTTCATTAAAGGCCACGGAGCAAAAATAATTACGTACCCGACGGCAATATCTTCTCCCGCTAATGAGTTTCCGGTGGTGTACTTGTCTATGAAGCGAACAGACAAATAAGTAGGCAAGACGTTCTCTTCCAACGCGCGGATAACCGGTCGAATGACGAACAAATCATGCCCGTAACTAGTCAAGTTCTTATTCGTACGCGTTTTTTTCCCCCCCGACACGACACTTTCTCGCCCCATCAAAAACCCTTTCGCCTTCGCTATAACGTTTCACGGCTGTACGACACAGTCCTTAATTATATCCTGCGATGCCTTCACTGCAAACTTCTTGTCGGATCGCCGAGAATTTCGCGCAACTTTACACTCCATTGCACTCGCCTCCCCCGAGGCACGGAAATTAATTGTAGAAGGGAGTCTTTTCGCAACTGCGATCGCTTATGATTGTACGAAGACAAAAAAAAATTGGAAAAGAATTGCAGTTGATAAAAATCGAATGAAAAAAAAATTAGAGAACTTGCCGAAGACCCGTTTAAAAGTGAATTAAGTTTTCTCAGGTGCGCGAGAATGAGTGTCGATGTAGGAAGATCGACCGGGCTGAATTTCGCTGTTGACTGCACTGTTTCTTTTTTTTTTTGTAACGGTGAAGAGAAGGCTAAAATTATTATGAACGTAGGGTAGAGACTTCCTTGTTATCTCGGTTTCGTCTGTATGCCGAGTTCCGCCGTGCGTCCGCGCCTCGATTTATAGTATACGTATAATTGAAAAGGCCGAAGAGGTACGATAGGCGGTGAGCCTTTTCGATCATTTCGCTCCCGGATATCTTGGAAATCGGGGCAATTGCGTAAAAAAAAGGGGGGTTTATATATAATCGCAACGAGAAATCTGCCCGCGCGAGTCCGAAGATCGGCCGGTGAGTAACGGCACGGTTATGCGCACGTATAATTCTAAAAGTACTATAGCAAACATGACAAGTAGATAGAATTAAGCGAAAGTAGTGACGGAGAGATGAGAGAAGGCAAACAAAAATGAAATGAAAGTGTGGTGGTGTAATGTAAATAAGCGCGCTTCAACACGAGGAAGTGCGGGACACAGTTTTGTGAAGTGTCACGATCATGTTGACATTGCTTTTTCTCTCGAGTTTATAATAATGCGCTCGCGTTGACGTCTTAGAAGCGACGTGAGTAACCGGCGTCGTACAATTTGCAAAGACTGTCAGCACGGGCTGGCATTCCACTTGCGCTGTGCATACTCGGCACCGAGACCGAAACTGACAGCGCCTCTTGATGCTTGAGTATTTGCCTGCGCCGCTGCCAGGTGAAGGTCCAAGCGGCTATGACGATGATCTGCGCGAGGAGGAATACCGTACCGGCTATTATTGCCTCACCCATATTGACGCACAGGCCCGAAACCCCCGATGTGAGGTCCTCGCTCTCGACGAAAATCGTGTCCTTGGCCGTGGCGGTGCGATTGCCCAACTTGCCGTCGCGCTCGAAGCCAAATTTGTCGGTTATCTGGATGGACTGAACGAGAAGCAGATCATCGCGGCTCTGCGACGCCGAACGACGTCTTCGACGGCGACCGAAACTTATCACCGAGCGAAGCTCACCGGTCGATTCCTCCTGGTCGCACTGGACCGGCTCGCACGTCGGCATGCACGGGGTCACAAGAGCACGGAATTGCACCACCTCCGAACTCGGGAACTTGAAGGCGTCAAAGTGCGAAAGAAGAATCTGAAACAAAAGAAAATAGAAACACTTGTTTAATACACATTTGACTTTAATGGAAGGTCCGATTCCTAACATGAGCAATATGGAATCGATCTCCATCGATTCTACGGTCGTTTCGCGTTTCGGATCAAGGATTAGATAATCTTTTCCATTAAACGAAGAAAACCTAACTCGTATAACTATTTGAGGTTTCGGATAAATTTAAGAACCATTTAAATGTCTCCATCAGACATTTAAATTCGGATAAATTTAAGAACCATTTAAATGTCTCCATCAGACGTCGGGGATTGTCATTGTGGCGTTATCATTACAGCATTCAGGATGAACAATTATTTTTTAATTCCAAAATTGTTCCGTCTCCATTCGGAGTTGGAAAGCGTTCGCCAGAGACGGAAGAAGTGACGATGAGGGATCGTCGCGTTAACACGACCCTGGAATCGTGGGAGGAGGCTGGAGGGTTGAGCGATCAATCATCTCCTGTACACGGGCTAAGAAAATGGGAGGGGAGGGGTCTTGGCAGTTGAATTCTCGGGGGACCATGTTTGTGATAAAAAGTTATGAAAGCTTCCACGAAGATTACCGTTTCTATCGTGCGACTGGTGGTCCCGTAACAGTACTAATGTACCGAGTACGTGCGTTACGCTCTTCCCACACTTGATTAGGTACACCATAAAATCTCGCGCGGCGTTTGAGTAACAAGAAAAAAAATGAGGAATCAAGCGCGGTTCCTTCTTGCCGCGACTGCGGAGCGATCATTATACTATTTCTTTGGAGTTCGTATTTCTTGAACTGGCGAGCAACTGGTGTCCTCGCTTCGTAAATCGTTTCTACATACACTCATCTTTCATTCGCGATAATCTTTATTCACTGCTTGCGACGCATGAACACGGAAAGAACGAAATCCGTTCACCGGCTCGCTCATCCAAATAATTAGTTGTGTGAAGTCTGAATTCTAGTTACAAAAACGCCTTTATCAAGGCTTCCTCACATTCACTTTGCTGTTACCGACTCTAAATTTTATAGTCGATTAATTTCATTCGTTCAGCTTCTTCGCTTGAGTTTTTCTTCTCAGATTTTTTGATTCCATTGGATCGCCTTTACTGTTATTTTCTGAGTATAGTCTTATCGCGAGCGTATGCAGTTCGGACATGAACCGGGCAAATCTAGTTACGAGGCCTTTTGCCATTGAAACATCGCCGGAATATCGAAAAAAAAAAAACGATCAACCCGCGGGGCAACGCCCATCCGCACAGCAGACTATACAAGAGATCAGCACTTTCCCTGATCGTAAGAATCGTGCCTGCAGTTCCGAGCAAGATCCCCTCTAACTTTATTAACTCCACCCGGCGAATACAAGATTTCGGTAGAATGCAAGCTAAGGCATTTGCTTGGATGCGACGAGAGAGTGAAAAAAAAATGCTCGATCCGTACGTGCCGTATCCGCTGCATCTGCGACCTGCTTTTTTCGCGGCAATTCGCATTCTACAGCATTCTGGCTCCAGAATACACGCGAGTTGTCCGTTTGGCAAACAGTGGAGCGTCGTAGCATCGCGGTCAAGCAATGCCCTGACGATGACGACAAGATCGTCACGTCACCTTGCCGGCCTTGGTGCTCCGGCCGTAAATGTTCTTCCTCTTCCGGCAATCGTCTCACTTCCATCACATCCTTATTGGTTTTACATTACGGATTTATGCTCTTCGCGAGAGTTCTCACTGAGCTCAAAGTTCCGTCCTCTCCTGTACAGAAGGGCGCATGTGACGTTCGCTGAATATTCGCCTTAGCATTACCAACGCGATTTTCTGTTTCTTTTTTTTTTTACTAACTCAAATGTAATGATTTTTTACGTACTGTCCTTAGATTCCTGTACCTTAGTTATCGCTGGTGCGCCATGATTCTGAGCATATTTCTGATATATGTATAGCGTATCAACAATAAAGATTCCCACTTATTTCTTTATACCATCGAGCACATTGTTACCTAAACTATCTCTATCTAAACCAGTGGTTCTTAACCTTGGGGTCCACTGGGGCTTCCCCGTATATTTTTGGGGATCCATGGATCCCAGGTTAAGCGGTTCTTAAACCGCTGATCTAAACTCAAATAAGATTCCGATATCCCATCGCAACGTTTCTCTCGATTGTTCGCTGTTATCCGAAGTTATCCGGATCCGAAACTATTTGAACCAGAAATTATCCGGGTATTCGAAACTAGCCAGGTATTCGAAATTATTCGGATCTGAAGCGTCATGTTCGGCTATCCGTTCTCGGATAATTTCGAATATCCGGATAATTCGGATATAAGTAGTTGCTCGAGTTACTAAAACAATACTCGTCTGGACCTAAACTGTGCGATGGCGAGCGGCGACACTGATTACCGATCGAGTAAACGGTACAGTCGATAGTACTCAATCAGTGATTGTCGCCGTGCAATGTATATTTCGAACCGCGCCGATATCCGGTCACCGGCAAAGTTCTACCGATGAGAAGAAGTGGATGGACGGGAATCCGGAAATGTCAATGACCCCTTGTGAAGCGCCAAAGACTGTACACCATTTGCGGGAGCCTTCTTTCCGCTATACCGCGGATTGTCGCGACTGGACAGCATGTTCGCTTTGTCGCTATAGCCTTTCCGGCTGTGCGCGGGACGAGAGAAACGTTTCCAATTTCGTTCAAAGACGACGCGTCGGCTCTCCCTTTCTCTCACGATGGCAAACCATCCTCAACGCCAGCGCCACCGACCTTCCCTCTTCCGTTGGTTCTTTTTCTTCGCTCGCCGCCTCGCTTTTTCATTCTTTTTCGTTACGTGACGGACATACAGGCGCGCGTTCTGTTTCACCCGCGAAAACTTTTCTTAGAAATTCGACAGTCGAGGAAGAAGGGACGCGAGGGAGAGAGCAAAAAATGAAAGGAGCGGTGAAAAAAAAAGAGGAAGGAAATACAGCGACTCCATAGCAAATGCCGGTCTGCATGTGCATGGCGACCGCACTTTGGCTGCCGAAAGTTCAGGGAGGAGGGACATCGAGAGTCTCTCCTTGTCGTTGGCTTCGCCGGAAAGTACACTCGTTTCTCTTACCAGTCCGCTAATAAAATAACCTTCACGAAGCTCCGCAGCACCTCCGCGCCGAGTAAAGGGGCTTCGAGATAGGTAGACGGTACATATATGCACCTCCGGCGAAGAGCAAGTTGGGTCGAGGGTGGAAGCAAAGGGGGTTGGTGTACAACCGCGAGCGCCAGAAACTGCTCGGGAGTTTCTCGTGAACCTCTGGTAAATGCCCGTACCGGTGAATTTATGCTCCCTACCTGAGCTCGCGCGTATTTCATCGGTTCGCGCACGCGCGTTACGACTTGCCGTCGGTTTTTTACCTCGCCTCCCTATATCCATCGGTTAGCTCTAGCAGCCGAAGCCACTGGCGAACTAGCTTGGGACCGTTTCTACGTTACGTCGGCCCCCTTTTTCTATTGCCGTATAACACGCTCAAACCGGCAGACGTTTTATCGCCGTCCCAGAAACCTCTCGGGTATGCGGCTGTTGAAAGAAAGGTCTTGCGCGTGAATATACCGGTGAGAAAGCAAGCAAGCATTATACGCTGTGTACACTTATTTCATGAAGCTTCTGCACTCCCGATTCGCCGAAGATTCTCACAGTTTTTGCGTGGCACTGATTTTTACCTCTACTATGTGTCGTGGGTTTTGTTCTCGTTTTTGATGGTATTAAAAAAAAATGCAGATTTGTACCATGTCGATGACGTAATATTAAAATATTCCCGCTACTCTCCGATTGCGACTTGTTCATTGAGAAAAATAAATGGTTGGATTAAGCAAGGCGCGGCGATATACGCTGAAAGATGTTATTTGGTGGGTACAACAAAAATTTCTGTTCGAATCGACTGAAGCAAATAATCGTTTAACAAGCCAGGGCTTTATTTGTCCCAACCAAGTAACAGCTTTTGGTTAATCCAAAAGAAAATGTCTCGGTGTTCGTACACCTTTATTTTTTATCTGAAACTTAAGAATGCACGAGGCAGTGAGAAACAAATTCAAACCCAAGTGCTTCGCGGTATTTTATCCCAGGAGGAATCGCCGGCACTGTGGCAACGGCGGGCACGGTTTTAGCTTCTCGGTGCACAAGCTAACAGCTTGTAGACCCGTGTCGGTTGAGGTTGGACGGATAGAGATAGAGAATGCAAATATTGATCCTTGCAATTCCGCAGAAATTAGAGGTCTCCGCGCACCGTAAGCGCTTTCAAGAGGATAGAGCAGTTTCGTCTCATCTGATAACGCGAACGCTGCTTTATGTGAGCTCTAGCCGATGTTAATGGTACAGCTGTACCGCAGCTATATAACCCCGTGCAATGATTCTCAGCGTATTTGAAACATTCTCGGAGATCGCCCGAACCAACGAGCCCGTTTAACCGCGAATCATATCGTAACACCGAGGTTCACAGGGTATGTACGGAGCTATAACTATGCAAATAGCACGCATCGCCGATCGGTACGCTCAACAAAATTGCGAACGCTGATCAGATTTGTCAGTTAAAAAAAAAAAAAAAATTATCTCGCGAGGTCATTTCCGATCGAGCGAACCTCCGAAGGGTGAAGGATTATGAGACACCCTGATATAGTCGTAAAGTTCCAATGTTTACCCGCTGGACTGCTAATCGATGTATCTTCAAGAAATGGCTTTTTTTTTTTTTTTTACGACAAGTAAAAACAGCGCAGTGAAACCAATATTTCCATTACAGAGGCGAATCGGCAAGTCTGTTGTTTGTTGAAAGAGAAATAATATACTGTCGGCGAGTCGTACTTCGGTGAAATTGCGTGGAACGGCGCAATCAGTCAATGATCTAGCAGCTTTTTGCTATTCCGTCGTTGAACTTCCATTTTCTTCGCCATTCGCTCCTGTCCTCCGTCGGGGCTATGTCAGCGAGACCGACCGATTATATCCCGCGGTGTGTTGACTTTGTTGTCGGTGTTTTTTTTTCTCTCCTCTCTCTCTCTCTCTCTCTCTCTCTCTCTCTCTCTCTCTCTCGCCCGCGACATTTTTATCTGCCTACAGAGATTGCAAGTGCGACAAATGCTGGTTTCTCCTTCGCACCGCAGCTCGACCTCGCAGTCACCATCTCGGTGCGGTTCAAGCGTGCCGAGTAAATTACTTTCCTCGAAGCACCGAAGCCTGGAAACGCGCCGCAGCTGACACCGTACTGGTGTCTTTCGCTTGATATCGTCGCCATTCAATACTCGACAGGATACTCCACGAACATTGACTTGTTCTTTCCGCTCATTCTAGTCCTCTCAATTCTACCCCCCGCAGTTTTACGAACGGCGTCACGTATATTTGTTATTATGCCCGCCGTAATGATAAACTTTGCTCTATATGGTTACACGAAAGAACATTGATGTGTTCGCGCAAAAAAAAAATCTGCTTACCTATATACGGAACGCTCGACGTACATTAAAAAATTTCTATAGATGGTCGTTTCGAGGCTATTTTCAAATATTTTTTCACCGCTGTTTAGAAATCCGTATGTTATTTTAGTCTTAGCGTGATGTTTGACTCATAAACTCGTGTCAGGCGTAAGTAAATAAAATTTCTGAACAATTCGAAAATTCCAAAATCTTACAAACCTAAACGGTTCGATCTATTTTCGCAAAATTTCAAGCAAAAAATCGTACAGTGTTAATCTCTTTCCATCTCAAATGTCTAAAAACCGCGTCTTTCGACATTTTACAGTGTCTTAAGTGCTCAGACACTAAAATCTCGATGTTTTTTTTTAACGAAAACAAAGAAATTGCAATATTATGAACGTTCGTAAAACTGGGAAAAATCGCGATTCGTTATTTACCCCGTTGAGCCGTATCTTTTCCCTCGAGCTCGAATTGGCAACAACAAAAAGTAACACTGTTTTGCAACCACTCACGGAACATACGCAAGGACCCCAAGTTCCATTCGTCTCTGTCGTCTTCGCCACAATATCTCCATGATTTGGCTAATTATCAACGTTGAATAAACTCTCCCAAGTACCATCGATAATTGAACTTTACATGCATATTATACAAATCATTCATTGTCTAGTATTTACTCAAAGACTCGATATTTGCATACAAAAAGCCGTTAAGCTCTCGTTAAAGCTTGCACGATATAGAATTCTATGAACACACGCTAAACCAGACGCCGCATACCTGTTATTCTCTCAACGCTTCTCAACCCTAAGCGATTATCCACGGCTATGAACCCTTCAATTAATAATGATGGGCAAGCCACTTAACGATGCTTATACGGTTGTTTGCTGGGGAAAAAAAAAATGAAAAACCAAAGAGGCAGCGAAGACGAGAGCATGCTCCACGTTGTTTGTAGGTAGGCGAGTAGGTACGTACTCCATCGCTCTTTGTATTACTCTCGACGATGCTTGCTAAGCTACAGCCATCCAGAAATGAGAGTCTCGTCTTGTCCTTTAGCCACCGGCCGTACGAGCTGACGTACGTACTCGACAAACCCTTATACTCTTGGTGTACGTGAAGCGTCCGAGACTCGAAAAGCGGGGGCCACCCACGTGCGTGTCATCGCGCCCGCCCTTTGGCGTCGAGTAGTTACGCGTGGCAAATTGCTCGAGGGCCCCCGGTTAAGGTATACCCGCCAGCCAGGCCGTCTACCGGCATGATTGATTAACGCGGGATGGCCAATTGTTATTGCCGTGAGTCCGACCCTCCTTCTTACCATTGAAATTTTCATTTAATCTTCCTCCCACTCGCGACTTCCACTGTCTCGCCTTTGCCGGCTCGTTTCAGACCTTCCGACAGTGGAGAAAAGTTCTTTCTCATAAAAGAAACAAAAAATTGTCTAAAGATTCCCATTTCTACCACGTGATATGGAATTTTTCTGAAATCCGTCTATTTCTCAGCATTTCCGAATTTTTCTAAACATTCATGAAATTATTTGAGCACTTATCAAATTATTGGAGCACTTACGAGATTATTTGAGGACCTACGAAATTATTTGAGCACTTATGGAATTATTTGAGCACTTGTGGAATTATTTGAGCATTTATTAAATTATCTGAGCATGTATCCAATTGTTTGAACATTTATGAAGTTATATGAACATTTACGAAAATTTATTCTGTAAAAACTGGCGTTTGTGAATTGAACTATTGACTTCTTTGTGTATGCTATTTGTTCGAGTTCCGAGTTTGTCTGAGGATGAGTATGCGAAGTATGTCGAAGTCGCTCCCACATACAGTATAACCCGCGACGCAGAGGGCATTACCCGCGACCGCGAGCAAATTACCACCGAGCGTCAATTATCCCTAACGATAATACGATAATAGTCTTGTGGGCGCCCTCGCGAGTGAGAAACCGTCCGGCCTCTGTGGCTCGCGCCCGCGACGACGATTCCTCTTGGGAAATCAATTTCGAAGAGTGCCACGCCGAGCCCTGCGAGATCTGCAGCACCAGACCGGCCGGGCTGCACCATTGCAACCGGCCATACTACCAACGAGTTCTCAAGATTCAAGTTGGGCTCTTGCGAGCTGTAGGGACACCCGTCCCAAGATCGACGTTTACGAGTGAACTCGAGGTCTGGCTAAAAACACTCCGCGCTATCTCGAATTGCACGAACGAACTGCCTCGTTGCACTTTGTTCTTCCGTAAGAATTCAATCAGATTTCGCGAATCCTCAGCGCAAATTAATTCCGGCATTAAATTATAAATCAAGGACCGAGCCATTATGTGGCAAAAACCCATCGTTCTTATAATTTTGAAGATTAATTTAACGCCAAATTTCGATGAATTACCTTTTTCAATCACAACCGAAAAGTCGGTTCGTCCGTAATTTGAGGAACGTTAATTTATCGATGATTTCTCCCCAAAGATTGAAGCGAAACCGCGAAAATCATCGACGCAAATCTTAACGAAATTTCGTGAATCTCTCCTACCGTTACTTCCGGAATTTATACATTTTTGTGCTATTGTCATGTTGCGCAATCATAAGGGATGCGTGTAAAATTGATATGCGAACGTCCACTAACCTTGCCGGAAGATGCGGTCTTGTACAGAGGTCCCATGATGACGTGATCCGTGGGACAGCCGTCGGAGTCGATGAGAACGATTTCACTGGAGTCGACGCCGTCCATCGCGACGAGTTCGCGGACGAATATTTCGTACGGGCTGTTGGGATCGAGAATCTCGAATTTGAGGGCAAGCGGATCGCCGACCTCGGCGGAGGGTACGCCGTCGTTGCCGTTGCGGTCGGTTATCTTCATGGCGACATTGGGCGAATCGACGATAACTTCCTCGGACAGGGCGGGCGTTATGTCTCCGTGGACACCGAGATCAACCTCGTTCGAGACGGTCTTGTTGGTGAGGTCGTACTGGCAAGTGACCGCCAGTCCCAGATCGGAGCTCGTCACTATCGTGTCGTGATGCTGGATAACAACGTCGTTGAGGTAACGTCCGAGGCCCTGCTGTCTGACATTGCACTCGAGATCGTCGTACGCCATGCGCAATTCGAACTCCAGAGCACCCTTGATGTCCTGAACGCAGGAGTTCGGCGAACCCTTCGCGTATACCTTGCCGTTGAAGAGCTTGCTCGTCTGTATTCTCGCTACCATGTCACCCGCCCGACAATCGATCGTCACGTTGTAACACGAGCTCAGCTCGTACGTCGATGCCTCCGGTACGTCCAGATAAGGTTCCTGCAAAACGACGAAGATTCTTTAAATTTTTCTTTCTCATGGAAGCGAAGCTTCAGCCAACGACTTTGAGTCAAAGACATTAAATCAAAGACGTCCCATTGTGGTAATCGAATTTTGTTTAAAATTTATCCGAGTTCATCGAACGGAGTGAACGTCGCTAAAATGATCTACGACATGAATCGTCCACCAGTCAAATATGTCAGAGTGGAAAAAATTGACTGAGATTTGGATTATCACGCGCGACCCTGGCGGGAATTTTGGAGCGTCACATTGACCGGGCCTTTTTCGGGCCTTATCAGGGCGCGATGCAACGCTGTAAAATTTCTAGGGGGATTGGTACGACCCTTTTGTATTTCTAATCCCGATTCTCATCGTCCGGAAACTCCATCCCATTGTATCCCGACACTGCGGGAGTCGGGATCGTCTCTGTCTCTCGCAGTCTCGAGGGCCGCGAGTGTGGCGAACCGGGGAGAACGACGAAGCGACGACGGTATGGCTGAGTTTCAACAGGTTGGCGCGAATTGGATTTTCCCTCCCGATCCCGTTTTTTTTTCTCCCCTTGTACCGCTCTCGCACTGCAAGGCTCGGATCGGGTATTCCACCCGCTCGATTGTGTACCTGTGTGTACCGCCACAGGCACCGAACCTATCGCCCTTTTCCGGTTCGCCTCTCGACCTACAGATATTCCCGCACGTACCGCGACAGCCGCGCCGTGTATGTGATTCGGGAATGCGTACTGGACCTTTGTCGTCGCGCGTACCCGTTCACCCTGAAAAACTCGGTGCGGGTCAAGCTCCTCCATGCTTGCGTAACGCCATGTAGAAGAGTGGACCGTAAAGCTACGATCAGGGTGAAACGGTGGTTCGAAACTACCGCGGACGAAAAAAAGATCGGACTCGTCATCAGGCTTTTCGAAAAACACGATGGAAACTCGATTCTCCGTTTTATAGGCTTCCATTCGCTTCGCGATTCTGCTTGATTTCCATGCTCTTTTAACCGCATTTACGCGATTCGTAAAACCCGGCGAGTTTGGAGCTACGAGTACAAATATTTTACTTTGGCAATTAATTTATGATGTCCATTCTTGATGAAGAATTGGAAAAGAAAAAAAAAAAACTATCCATAATTTCAGTAGAGCCTCGGTCTGCGATTTTGCTTGTACAATATCCGTATATTTATTACTTTTCACGGGTCTTTTTTTAGCGCATTTACGCGCTTCGTAAAACTTCGCGAGTTATTCGTACTATTGTTTTACTTTAACAATTGACCTCGATCGTGGATGGAGAATTGAAGGAGAAAAAAAAAAACTATCCGTCATTTCAATAGAGCTTCTCTTTGCTTTGCGCTTCAGCCTGTACCGTGTCCGTACGTTTATTCCCTAATTTGCACGATTTTTTTAACCGTATTTATAAGCTTCTTAAAAGGCCGAGTTTGGCGAGTCGTACCAATTTTTTTATTTAGCAATTGATGTGCAACGTTTATTCTGGATGGAGAATGAGAAAAGCAAGAAAGTATTTTATACGATATTTTATATGATGGAAAAAATACTATCCATCACTTCAATAGGAAGATACAGACTGAACAAGGATTCAGTGGTGCCGATCGGGAAAAAAAAATGTTTTCGCGGTTCAACGGTTGATCAGCGTGCGAACGTCCTCAATGCAAAATTCAATGATGCACGTATTGTGAAACACTTGCCTGTATGTCGGAGAGGGTCGCCCGTGCGTGATGGCTCAGACGGCAAACCATGTCACCGGTATCGCCGTAATCGTAAGAGTGACAACGGAACGGAGAGTTGAGACAGAGCTCGCGGCACTCCTCGGATGTACCGACGTCCTGATAAACCGAGTCGACCGTCTTAAGAATACGACCGGTTAGTTTCTTGAACTCGCAGAGCTTGACGGGCTCGTCGACGCAATGATTCTCGAGGTAGTCGAAGCCCTTCGATGTCTGGAAGGCGCTCGAGCCGGCAATGGTCAATCTATCCATGTCGGAGAGCTCGCACTCCTTCGTAGAATTCGCGTAATTGGCAGATCTGCAATCAGTTCGAAAAAGAACGAAAACAAAAAAAAAAACATTAGAATAATTCACATTAAATGTATACGGAATGTTGCGTAACGCAAGCGTACATGTGCATAATATACATTTATTCATGCGAACTCGGAGGCTCGTATCTTCCGGCCGTTCGCATTAAAAGCTCGAGGTCATCGAACCCGCCTACCTTCATCCATTATAAAGTTATAAAATAAAAAATAAAATAAAAGACACGAAATCCAGCAGGCCAGCTCGGTGCACACACGAGTTCGATGCACACAAGTGAGCGCGGATCGCGTGGATAACACGAGTAGCAGCGCGAAGGAGAGAGATAAATCAACGGCGGGGCGAGGGAGAGGGGGAGAAAAGATAAAAGACCGAAGAGCGAAAATGGTCAATGGAATTCCTTGATTATCTCATTCGCTAATCGTGAGTAGGAAGGGCGTGGCGACCATAAAGTGTCACCTCCGTTCCGGGAACGGTGTAATGCAAATGCGTCGCGGTCGCTACTCGCACGTTTCTCCTGGTACGAGCAGCAAGCACATATACTCACGTATGGGTGAAATAACGTGGGGAATACAAGCGGGGACAGAGCAGGAGCGTCCTGTGGGCGAGGGTAGCCACACGGCAAGAGTCCAAAGCTATGGATCGCGTGTTCGCCATCGAACCGTTGCTAGTCCTCCAGCTCGCAAGTTACTTCTTGCATGCCACACTAAACAAAACGGTGTCTGCAGAATCATCGTATTTGCACGGTGAAACTGACAAAAATGCAAAAAGAATCAACGAAACTTGGACGTAATTTGACCCAAGCGTTGCCAATATATTGTTACGTTTGCGGAAATAAATGGACAACCGATTATAAAAAAAAAGGCAACTTGGGCTATTTATTGACTCGGGTTATGTTGTCGTAACCGTTTGTCAACCTTAAACATCAGTTCGTGTTCGAGTCCCGAATAAGACTGACTGTCAACACTACGATCGCTGTGAAGTCGATCGTTTGTTCGTCTGTCAAATGTCCTGTTGTCCGAGCGGTTCTCCATGACCGCTTCCCGAGAATAATCGTCTATCCTAAGAAATTTTTGAACGTTACATAGGAGTCTGACAATGTTGATAAAGGCTTGTCGGGCCTCCGCTGAACCCTGTCAAAGCCCGATGTAACGCTCGAAAATTTCCACCCGTGTTACTACGACAATGTCCGCTCGGCAAATTGCATTGCATTTCGATTTCATGAGAACAAATTCATGCGAATCGATCGCACTAGCTCGGCGAGTGCAGCTCAATCGGCCCAGCTCTTTCATCGCGGCGACCCCTCCGCTAGCTCGTATTATGCGAATATTCATGGATAAAGGATAGATAATGTCCAGCGCGATGATACGCCGTCGACGAGGTGGAAACGCGAGAGCTTTCCACCGAAAGCTTCCACCCTGATATTCCACATCTCTAAAATTCATCGGGTTTCGAAAGCACCGCGTCATTTTAGATTTATCCGTCCATTCAATTGGGATCAAGCCGGGATCGCGAATCCACCGAGGATAACCCGGGTTTCCCTTCTTCCCGTTACACGATACGCTTATACAGCGCTCGAGCGCCAAAGCAACCGGGCAAAACTTACGTAAAGAAGCTCGCCGATGGGAAAGATCGTTTCGCCGTAGGAAAACGTTACGAAAATTGGTGAGGCGCGTGTCGTACATCATATTCGCGAGAGATGAGGTAGCTATCAATCTTGCTAATTTATCGAGGCGGAAGAAGCGACGCGGCATCTTCTCGCGGCCGATCCGGCGATCGTTTGCCGCGTCGGTTCTTCTGCTCACATGTAAAAGAGTGTATTACCAACACGCTCGTATCGGATGCTGCAAGCGCGGTCCCGGAGTATTACAAATGCGAGATCGTACGACGAGTGATTACTGTAACGGCCTGAGGACTGCTTTAAGGAAATATACGTATACACGAGTTCACTATATCAATACATATGTCCGTATGAGCCGGCACGTATCTTCCTAGCCGTATCCACAGCTCGAATGCGGGTAATCCGTTTGCCGCTCACGTAATAGGTAGGTAAGTTGAGGAATAGTATGCATGCGTTTTTTTTTTTTTTTTTTTTTTTATGCACACGCTCCCGTGGTCTCGAACGACGGTACGATACTTCCGAGGGCATACATACTCGGAGCTTCTCGTATGCGCCGTTTGCCACAGCTCCGGGTACGACCGAAGCGCGAGAGAATTTTTTTTGCAGTCTCTCGCGTCACGCGATCCTAATGTATGTAGGCATAATATACTGTACCGGTCTGCACTGTAGTGCTTGGTAACGAAAGAAGAAAGAGCTCGAGCGTTACCGTTGAAATTGGTCGTACAGATAAGTCTTCGGTTGGAGATCGTACGAGTGTATGTGCGAGTTACAGTCTGCGTCGTGGTCGCGACGCAGGACTGGCGATGGACACTGGAAGCGTTCTCATTTTAAGCGCATGCCTGAACCAAGTCTCGCTGGCAATGAAAGAGAAATGGCATGAATTAAAAGGGAAAAGAAGAACGGAACGGCGAAATGCGGAGACGGCTCGGAGACGGCTCGTTCTCCGCGGCGAAGAGAAAGAACCGAGCGACGGAGTTCAGCTAGACTGGCGAACGCTTTACAGATATATTGTTGTACAGCTGAAATTGCTTTCGACCGCACTTTATCGCACCGCAGTAACGAGTAGTTGGCGCACGCTAAACGGAACCAATCAAAGAACAATCGAGTTTATGCTAATTTACTGGCAATGGTGGTATTAATGTATAGCGACGAGGCAGTCGGAAGGGCAAAAGCCATCATTGACCGCGGCGTTCGGATCGAAGAGTGATTTTCAAATTAGTTGTGACGTCTTTTCGATACACTGAGAGAAGGATCTGATGGATATCGACAGAACTTTCAGGTATATGGGAACTACAGTGTCCGTTATACCGACCGATAATATTTGTTTTATCTATGCATAAGTAAACAAATTTGATGAAATTTCTAGTTTTTATCCACGGAATTCGTACTCTTAATTCACAAAATTCTTAGCCAGATAGGTAAAATTTTGCCAACCATTCTTCTGGAAAAGTTATCATACAAAAAAATCGTCAAATAATTATACATGTGATATATAATAAAAATATTATAATTTTATTCCAAAAAATTATCATAAAATTATGATATGGGTTGGGTAAAAATTGCTATGGCCCGTGCGAAAATTTAACATATTGCAAGTGATAGCGCTGGTGCACAATGTTGCCTGGTCGATAATGTACCGTATGACTTGGTAGTTTTTCCGAGATCCTTCTCTCAGTGTAGCGACGTTATCTTCTTTGAAATCGAGTTCTCGGCCCGAGACCCCCGAGATGTGCGTTAGACGAAACGATAAACGAGTCACGGACCGCTGATGGTTCAAATAAACAATAAATTTCAATGTAATTGCAACGAGGGCTGCCTATCTCTGATAGACGGCCGACGAGTGTGCTGCTAATCGGAAAGTCGTAACGTAAAATACTCCATCGCTCCGATGACTCGTTGAGTCTCCCTGAGCAGCGACTAACATTTATATTTACCATCGTGTTTCATTCCGCGAGCAAATCACGTATTCGCGTTGTTGTCGGTTAACTATTCGCTATCAGCGACTGCTGACTATCACGCGAAGTTAATCTACGAATGGGATGAAAACAAAGAAGATCATACGGCAAAACGAGCGGAGGCGAGCCAGGAATGAAGAGTAACCGGTATATCCGACGTCATCCAGCGATCCGTGTAGTCATCCATCTCGAGGTTATCTTTTTTTTCCCCATCCTCTTCATTTCCCTTCGTTCTGTTCGCACGATTTTTTTTTTTTTTTAAATTATCTTTTTGTCAATCATTGCAGGTGATGTTTCGATTATACAACTCTTCTAACACGTACAAGATCACGTGCTATCGGGCTCTTTAATTTCCCCATCAAAAGGGGGTTATTACTCGTCGGACGCGTTCAGCCCGTACCATTCAGGCGTCTCTTACTGATACATATAACCCTTCGTTTCTTCCGTCCCGGCGAAAGAAAAAAAAAAACAAATTAATTCGCCAAGATTCTCTTAATCGAGTGGTAGCACGCGCTCCTTCAACCCCGCCCCGATATCCCGGCATGTACGTTGCCGACACACAGACATCGACACTCCCGTCCCGTCGAAGTTCATCCCCGTGGTTGAGGGAAGACGACTACTCGGGATTTTTCTCCCGACTTCCTTATATCACAGCGGCGTCCTTGCCCCTCGGCAAATTCATTTCATCGATTTGGGATTATATTGCCCTGAGAGGGAGCTGAATAATATTCATGAGCCAGAGGCCGTTATGATATCGACGATAAGCCAACAACGAGAGACGGAGAGGGACGCTGCTCAACGACCTTTCGCGAGACGATCCAGGGTGGTTCTTAGTCGGAAAAATCAGTGCTTCACCGATGGAGCTCTGTGGCTCGTCCCACGTCTTCGTCTCATTGTGAATCGAGTGCGCCGTCGTCGGATTTATATAGATGTGGCTATTATGTACGTACGAACAGGGTATATCGAGCGCCAGACTTCGCTGAACTGTAAATCGAATTGCATAATCGAGAATAGCGGATAAGTCGTCGGACGGAGGAGGGAGGGATTCCCTTTTCGAGAGGAATTTCTCGGAGTGTGAAAGAGGAACCCTCTTTTTGGATTGCCGGCATAGAACGACGTCGCTTCGCATCTCGTCGCGTTCCGTACGTAGCCGAGACGCGTGGGATTCTCTCCTACCCGCACCCACCTAACGCGCCTCGAGCCGTCCCTCCTTTACCTCTTCCGTCCCTTAACCACGTCACCCAACATTCGGGTCCTTTCTCTATTAATTCGTCCACCCCCGCAAATCGAGTTCCTCCACGGTCTCGAGATAGATTGGCCCGGCGAACGAGTCCATCCGAAACAGCATAGATTCGATTAAACTCTGCAAAGCGACAGGGATGAAGACGCGTGTCCGACCACTCTTCGCGCCGGGCGAATCAAAGCCGTGCACGACGCGCATCGCCGTTGTTCGCTCGCGTCCGGATTTTTGATCGAAAAGAAATTGTCAATTATACAAACAACGAAGACTTGGCGAGTGTTGGCTGGAGAAACCGTCGACTCGTTCGAATGACTGACGCGAATGGGTTTCTGCTCGGGATATCACCGAGGGTTTTTATATCCATGAAAAATTCACTGCTGGGTGTCGCGATAGCGTTTATTATCGTCTCGCAATGGATGCGGATAACGAGGGAAAGGGGCATGAAAGCGTCGTGGCGGAAAGACGTTTCTCAGACGTGTCTCGTACATCCAGTAAAACCCTCTCTCTACAGCGGCGATAGCGATGTCTCCCGTTTCATGAATTACGTATAAAGGGAATCGTAATGTCGGAGGGTGCCGCAACACACCACTTTGCAGCAACGGTTACAACTTCGAGATATCGGTATATCCGCGGAGTCCACGTTATTCGCACCCGATATTGGGCATCAAGGGCTTTCGACGGAAGATATATTTCATATATATGTTCTCAAGACTTCTCTTTTCACCGCCCGATAATACTTTAAATCTGTAACAGCGGAGATACCGATTTGTTCGCATTGCTTGACGACGATGGTAATAAAGCAAAAGGAGTGAGATTGAGGAGAAATTGCCAAGCGGCACTTGAAAGTCCACGGAGAATCGAAATGGTAATATTCTGTTCGACGAAGTGGCCAACGGCAGCGGGGTAGACAACTAATTAATAAGTTCAAGCGGCATCGTGTCTTTTGTTGCCGTCTCTGCGAGTCTAACTTTCTCAATTACCGTGACGATCCCGGCGCGATCTCTTGCCAATCTCGGCGCAACGGGCGTCACTATCTAGAATAGAATAATAACAGACGGATATAATAAACCAATCCGCTGGCGCATCAAGAGCCTCGCTTTTCAGTGTTCGTTCCACAATATTATTACCGTGAATTACCAAGATTGCAGTGAATTCAAGCTCAACCTCAGAATGTCAGGCTTGTTTAGTCCGACGAAGTGATGGAGCTCAAACGATACAGCTCACGCAAATTAGGACAATAGATGATACTTATAAAACATCCTCCACCCATTCCCGAGTTAATGTAAACCTCGAAGAGAATTTTAACAGGTCAAGTTAATGCTATATTCCAAGTCGATTTTAGTGAAACGTCTACTTTCCTTTCTTCCCCACGCTTTTTTACCATTCCACCGACCCATCAAAAGTTCCACAACGTCAGGGATTGTCGTGAATTGAAGTTCAACTTCAGAATGTCCTAGCTTGTGCCGTTCGACGAAGTGATAAAGCTCAAACGATCCTGCTCCCGCAAATTAGGACAAAAGATGATACTTATGTAATATTCTCCACCCACCCCCAACTTAATGTAAACCCCGAAGGGAATTTGAACCGTTCAAGTAAATGCTATATTCCAAGTCGACTTCGGTGAAGCGTCTACTTTTCTTTCTTCCAGACGCTTTTTTACCATTCGCTGACCTCTCCCTCTTGCTCGGTTCTTTCCGCTCTTCTTCTTCTTCTTCTGCTTCTTCGAAAGCTAACTCCTCCAGCTCATTGTCGTCTTTTTTTCAAGCCCCAACTCCACTCCCGTGTTTCTCTTATATCCTTTTTTTCCTGTCTGCTACCCCGCTTTCTTTCCGTGCTGAGCTACGTCGAACAAATGGCGTAACTCGGGAAAATGAAGAAAAAAAAAAGGCGGATCCCACTACTGTTGTAAGGGCAGCGCGGAATTGGCTCCCGCTACGATCGGAAAAGCGACGGTGCAACGGTGGAAAAGAATTACAAGTTGCCCGCCCCGCTGCATCTCGATGAATCTCAAGTTATTCGTCGACGACAAGGCAAGCGGGTGGCCTTTCTCCCTTATACAACTGCTGTTAACCTGGCTCGTCCTTGGTTGCCAATACAGAATCGAAGCGTTCGTCGTCCACCCTTCGACGAGATGGAGATCGTCAAGAGAATAAAAAAAAACGAAGCGATCTTTCCCAGGTGCAATTGGCGAACCCCGTTCATTTTTCCCGCACCCGAACGGCACTCTTTGTGTCTATACTTTTGGTTTCTTTCCACCCTGAAGATTGTTTCAGCGCAGCTCTGAACTGGCTGTCGAAGCCCGGCACGTTTTCCGACAGGCTGGCGCCTTTTTCTCCTCTTCAGCTTCCTTCGCCCGTCAACCATTCTCATAATAATTTTTGTTCTCTCATACCGACACCACGGAACCAGGGATTCGAATGCTTGCTCTTGATGTCGTTTGCCGAGATTTTGCGTGTACAGAACGCATTACGACTACCGTCAGGCGTTTCGGTTGTCTGCGGACGTTTCACCGATCACGGACGAAACTTCCGGCGCCGGTCTACCGAAACTCCATGGAAAACTTTAAATACTTCTATGCACTGGGTTGGTTTAACTCGGACAGTGAGTAATAGTAGCAAGTGTACGATGCGGAATTATCACACGTACCGAAGGGGTGTCACAGTACATAGATCAAGCTGGCGCCGGAAGTAAGTGCGCTAGTGGAAGCGCGACACCGGGAACAGTGTCGGTACAGCGTCGGCCAACGTTCGCCCAACGTCGGCCAGCACCGCTCCTCTGTGTCATCCCCACCAGGGTGCGTGCGTGACCGCGGGCTCCGAGTTTCTCTTCGCATTTCGGCTAGCACCAGAGTCGACTGTAACAACCAGTGGCACTCCTTCGGCCTAATGCACTTTCCCGACGAGTTCCTTCTGCCATTATCGGGAGATATGTGTTCTCCACCCGAAGCCCGTGATGCATCGCGCCTTCATCCACGCGCTCGCGACGACAAACGCACCCCATCAATCGACACACCTACAATTTAGGTTTCTACTTTCCGCGCTCTTCGCCACCGACTAGTCGCATGATCGAGCATACTATCGCTGTTTTGCTTTTTCAGTTCGTTCATTTTCTTTCTTATTTTTCTTCTCGTTTCCTCTAACCACCCTGTTCAGTTTCTGTCCTTCAAGTGGAATTCGAGCGGCGGAGGGCGAAAGAGGGGGAGAACAGGCGCTCGACAAATGGCCACAATTACGTACATGTGCCAATACATAAACCCGCCACACGCCAAGAATCCCTCTCGGTGCCGAGGCGACGAACCACCCTGCCGGAAACAAAGTACACCGTCCTACAGTTTTACTGCTTCGCTCGATACTTCAGCTCTTCTTCTCTGTCCCATCCAGCGCGGTCGTGCAGGACGGCAAGAAAATTCACGAACTCTCGTCGACGGCGACGTTTTCCCACCACCGGGAATCGACGTTTACGACGACAGAGACTCTCACTCATCCTGTCCACGGGGTTGCTTCCAGACTACGCCGAGATGGGCGACCCACATCGAGCTCGCGCACGAACCAAACGTCCCGCCGACCTAGGACCTCTAATGAAAAATGCCGCTCTTTCGATGCACGCAACGAATTTGTCGAGTCAAAGAATAGACAATAAATATCGCGAACCATCGCGATGAAATATCGCGACTCCCCGGCGCTGTTGTCCCTTCGATTAGAACAATTCTTCGGTAACACTTCCTTGGGACCTTCGAACTTTTTTGTTCCACGCTGAGAATAAAATATTCTTAACCGAACAAGCTAACTTTTAATCGATTTAATTTAGGGTAAAAGTGGGGAATATGGACCGGTCCATATTTTATTGACGTGTTAATCGGGGTGGTCCATATTCACCACGTTTACCCTATTCCCGAATTTGATGAATTGTCCATTTTTTTTTTTTCGAAATGTTTACTCTTGTCACTCTTGTTTTCCACTGACCCAAAGTTGAAAACTAGAATTTTCATCGCTCCGAAATTTTCTTTACGCTCAGTATGACGATTAATTTGTATTCCTGAAACATTCGTCTTAAGCTCATCGGCAATGTTCGAGAGGTCTCGGGCAACGGCCGTCCCTTTCTCGGACCGACGTTGTACATCCTAATAATGCTAGGACTTAGACGTCACCTTAGCGGCCAGTCCGCGCCTCTGTTTAGCTTCCGTGTACTATATTATCCGCGGAGCTTGTAAGACCTTCCCCAGAGTACCGAGTTAGCCCGTGTACGCGTCCCGATGTAATTACGATAAACTTAATGTACGGGTGTCGGGTAACCAGCGGGCACCGCGGTCGCTTAGGTCGAGCAAAGCACGGGGAGCCAGTGAGAGTAACAGGTGCTTCGAACTTGGGTACATGGCCTGAAACCCCCTCACGTACCTTGCTTTTCGCACCGGGCAGCTACGGTCCCTCTTGTCCACCCGCCCCGCGCGATAAGAACGGGCTTCGCGGTACCGAAATTTCCCAGAGATAGTAGATCGTCGAGAAACTCGAGGGCTTTCGCACCACCGGGGGATTGCCGAAGGCGGAATGTACGTACACGCGGAAGCTGGCTTTCCGGAATTTCGTGTTTCATTGTACATTACAGCACACGCCGAGAGATCAAAGTCCTCCGAAGCTCCGCGTTTGTCTATACCAATACAATAACAATTCAACAATTTAACTCACTTGATCGATCCCCAGGAGAGATTTACATCGGGCCTTTGCGAACGAGTTTCAACAGCAGTTTCATTAATGCGAAGCACTTTGCCCACTCTAAACTTCCCCTCGTACAACTCCGAACTTAACTTTTTTCAGAAAGTTCTCTTAAGTCCGGTTCAGATTTCTTTTTTCTTAATTTAGCTCAAAGTTTTTTCACTACTATTCGTCCTTCGTAGCAATCGTAAGTACGAATGCGTAATAGAAATGACACAAAGCCCTTGGCTTCAGTGACGCGAAGTAGGTAAAAAAAAAAAACGCCAACCATATGTTGGAAATATACGGAGTACGGAGGCTTCATTGACGAGAAGTTGATTAAAAAAAAAAATCAACGAGATATGTCGGAAATGTGCGGAGTACCGAGGTACCAGTTACGCGAGGCACACAGTTGTATATCTCAACGGAACTGCGTCGGGAATCGAACGCCTCGATAACAATAAACGCGAATGGGACCGGCGTACACGCGATAATTAACCGCCCCACGGGAATCTTCGGTCCCAAGTGTAATATACAATGGCATTAATGCGAACTATCCGTGCGCGATAGTGCAACAGCGTACACCGCGGGATCTTCGCTCTAATTAATAAATATCACGATCGCTAATGAATTGTATCTGTCGCGTATAACCCAACGGTATAACGCTGGCTGATTGCGAATTAATTACTTATATCGTACGATTTGCATATGCAAATCGGAGCCCGGCACGTTGAAGAGACGATCGTGCGCGTGGCAGAGTGGAGCGAAAACTCAACTTATACATATACATATGTATATACGCATGCATGTACGGTAGATATATATATATATATATAATTGTGTCGGAGGAGCAACGGTAGAACCTGAGGGAGAAATGGGTAATCGAGGTAGGGTTTGTGAAACGAGCAAAAGTGAGATAGATAGAGGAGAAAAGTTGCAAAGCAGACAGTCAGATAGGAAGCTTCCTACCGCACGGCGTTGCTGCTTTGCCCTCCGTACATACTCCGGCTTCGCCTCTGGACCACGCAATTTATCAGAGAATACGCGCCACCTTATCAGCATATAGCCAACTCGAGATAGAGCCGATGTGGGGTGTAACGCTTTACACTATAACCTGCGCGGCCGGAGCTCCAGGTAAAGTAGATAAGCTAAATTTCCTATCGGGTTTGTTAAATTGATGGTCTAGTTATCGTCTCTTCGCGATCGATAATATCCCCGTTCGTACTCCGTACTTCGAACCTGATGTGTTTATGCACTCTTCGATTAATTATACGCTTATGAAGAGCGTCCGGCAATGAATTATCGACTTATCGATCGACGATCTTGTAGATTATAAAATTTGCGAAAAATTTTAATCGAATCCACTCGTGTTGTTGATCTTTTTTTTTTTCTCATTTTATTTATTGCTGGTAAATACAGGCGCGGTGATTGCGGAGGTGTTCGTTCGTCCATCCGAGAGTAATCTGCGGTGTAACGCGAGTGCTCGGAACGCTTAAGCTGAGGGGGTTTGGGAAGGGAGATGGAGCATTGTGACTCGCACCCGAGCGGTGTTCTCCGTGGCTCTCGGTACACGGTAGCCGTGCTTCTGCCGGGCGGGGTGATAAACTCGTATCTATCTTATTGCTATCTTCGTCGTAATTCTTCCGTGTCGCGTCGCGCGACCCGGCAAAGCTGCTGCTGCATGCAGGAATGGTATGGTCAGCTCTCTACCAGTCCTCGCAGTATATATTTTAATGGTCGGATTTTCTCCGCGCGTCTACGTTCTCCACCCTGCTGCGCTATCGCGGCCTCGCGGTAACGACGCAGCCACGTCTCAACACCCGCCTCGTCCCGAAGCTCCCGATGATACGCTGAGCTCTCTCTTACACTGCGCGGTGCTTTCTTCTTGCACGATTAAGAACGTGCCATCAGAACAAGAGCAGCGAGAGGAGCATGCAATGGCTCTCAGTTCTATGGATAAATAAAGGCGGCGACAGGAGAGGGCGAACGACGTTCGGCAGAATTCACTGTGACACGCACTCCCTTACGTTTCATCGAAGACTTTTTGTCCACTAGATTACCGTGCAGTCCTTTGATCCAAAAGCTATAAATCGTTGCGTGTTTCGCTGCCAAGTTTAATTGGAACTGCGTGAAACGGAGCAGCCCCGGAGATGTTACCGGATAACAGAGGACTCCATGCTTGAAGAGGGGGTTTTTTTTCCTACTTCAACATGGAACCTGATCCTTGTTAGATTTTTAATTATTTTCCGGCGTTGTTGATGCTTTTTGTGACGTTGACATTTAAGGATTAAAGAAGCTAGTCAGTATGTGAACGGACTTAAAGGGTGAGACGCCTGGAGGGTGTTTTCACCTGCGGAGATGAGTCTCGGTGATTATACTCGAGGAATAACGTGTAAGGAGGACAAGTGCAGCGAGATGAACGTCTTTCAATTTCATCGATAAATGTAAATCGCGTGTGCGAGGAGGCGAATGAGGTTCGATGGAATTCACTGTGACACGCACTTCCTTGCGATTCATCGAAGCCTTGTCTTTTTCCCCGCTAAATTACCGTGTATTCCCTTAATCCAAAAGCAATAAATCGTTGCATGTTCTGCTGCCAAGTTTAATTGGGACTGCCTGAAGCGGAGCAATACCGGAAATGTTACCGTATAAGAGAAAACTCCATACTTAAAGAGGAGATTTTAAGTCCTCTTTCGTCGTTCTTGATTGATTTTGTCACGTCGACGTTTAAGGATTAAAGAAGCCAGTCGCCAGTATGTGAAAGGAGTTAAGAAGTGAGAGGCCTGAAGGGTGTTTTCACCTGCGGAGATGAGTCCCGGTGATTATACTCGAGGAAGAACATACAAGGAGAACAATAGCAGCGAGAACATGCAAAGCCCTCGAATTTAATCGATAAATGTAAGTGACATGTGCGGGGAGACGAATGAGGTTCGGTCGAATTTACTGTGACACGCACATTCTTACCTTTCATCACAGCCTTGTCTTTTACAGTGCTAGATTACAGTGTACTACTTCAATCCAAAAGCAATAAATCATTGCATATTCGCTTGCCAAGTTTAATTGGAATCGCCTCATTCGGAGCAATTCCGGAGATGTTAAGTGTAACTTCATAGTTGAAGAGTCTTTGAAGACTGTAACAGAGGCCTCCATACTTGAAGAGGGTTTTCCCTTTTCAACATGGTACCTTGTTTTCCTACTTCAACTGAACCTTGTTAGATTTCAAGCCCTCATCCGTCGCCTTTGGTGGCCTTTGTGACGTCGACCCTTGAGGATCGAAGAAGCCAGTCAATGTGCGAAAGGACTTAAAAAGTGAAAGGCCCGGAGGGTGTTTTCACCTGCGGAGATGACTCCCGGTGATTATGGTCGAGGAAGAAGCGGGCTACCGTCCGTTGCCCGAGAACCTATCCGTCGTACCACGTGTACCATCGTTTACATGCTCTCCCCGGCAAGTTCTTGCGTCCTTCTCAGCTTTCCACTCCGCACTATCCACACCGGTAGGGTGAACCGTCCAGGCTTCGTTTTCTTCGTTCCATGCTACCGCGCTCCGGTGCCCATCCCTTTCGCTCCTTCGCTCTCCTCATCCGATCCGTCTCCCTTCCGCCCCTTTTCCAGCGATCCGAGTCGTTACGTCTCGGGCAAAGTCGTTTACTGCCTGCTCCGTTTGCTTCTTCCACCGGACGCATTCCTCCACTACCGGCTACCGCTTTCTGCTCATTCTGAGCTCTCTCGGCTACCGCTGCGGCTGTTGGCTTCCTCGACGCAGATCGACTACCGGAGATCCGCGAGCCACGCGTAACGCGATACCGGCTCGCGTCACTAGCAGTAAACAGCATCGTACGTATACATATCGCGGTACAGATATAATGGCCGCTCCCTTCCGTTTCTTGTACTCGTGTATGTAAGTGGATCGGGTCGCTTTCGACTCTGCGAGCCGAGCGTAAGGGCGGATCCGGTCGACACGCTCGCGAAGATAGCAGCCACGACTCGTAAATTGAAACGGACCATTCCGCGCACGCTCTTTCGGACACTCCTCGGATGGTAAGCAAGAAAATATAGCGACGAGTGAAGTATCCTGCGAGAGATTGCATCGATACCTCGATTTGTGAAGAATAGACTCGTAGACGAGGAATCGAGCGAAGTGTCGTAGGAGATTTTAGGACTCTGCGATAAAAACCAACATTAAGGCAATTTTTCTATTTAATTAATCCTCAAGATAAGTCCCTTGCAAGCTCCGCGAGATGAAAAGTGTAACTGGAAAACGTTCGGATGCGAAATTACGATTTATTGTTTTTAGCAAGCGTTCGGTCCAACTTGAACACTATGCGCTCACGTACTCGTATCATCGCAAGTTCGTATATGTATATCGTATTATCTTCATCATGAACGAAGTTGTGACACGACGGTAACTGCAGCATATTCAATAGCGAAAAGCTTTCCGATGAACAGTAAGTAGGATGAATAATTTCGATGAATGTTCGATAATTCTCATCTAAGCTCGTGTACTCCGTTGTCGGGTGCAGCATTACAGGGTGGAAGGGTAGTCGAGACTTTGATTTCATTTCAAGCTGCACTGGCTCCGTTCGGCGAGGGTGGGCGAAACGCAATTAACGATCGTCAGCAAAAACTAAGGTGGCCACGTCACCGGCATCGTCGGTTGCAACCGGTGTTCACGAGAGGAGCGCCGCTATAGTCGCGAGTCGGCCACGCTTAAACTTTCCTTATTACGATCCGGCGCTTTTCCTCTCCCTGCTTTTCCCGGTGCTTCATTCGCTGTATACAACACTGCACAGAGAGCGAGAGAGAGAGAGAGAGAGAGGGGGGTTTGTCGAAGCCCGATGCTGCCCGCTTTTCTTCCCTCCTCGCTTTTCAACTCCACTTTCGCTGTGTCGCCTCCGGCATTCATTCTGCGATACTGCTACCGCCTATCCTCGTCCTCGTCCTTAGCGTTGTCGCGCTCCCTATCACCCTCTTCCTCCTTCTCATATATCCTGGGCTGATGGAATTTCTTCGTTGGGTGCACCTTTCCCCTTCCCCTCCTACCGGCCCTCCTCCGGCGATAATGAACCGAACGAGAGCGAGCAAACCCCATGGATTTATTAGACCGGAAGGTGTCTCGATTACGAACGAGAAACGTCGACAGATACGAAACACCCTGACAAGCTCTCCCGCCCACAACATCTATATATTTCCCCTACCTTTCATTTCATCGACATCATCGCCGACTAACTATTTTACCTGGCATACCAGCTCAACGCGTGAATGATGATCCAAGAATAGGCAAAGATGACTTAATGAACGAGCTGTTCGGCCGAGACCCTCGTCTCTGCCTCGGCTCGTTCGGTGTTGATTTACCGTTCTCGCTTTACAATTAACGAATTTTTTCTTTTTTTTTTTTTTGCCCGCGAGGTGAATATTTTTGTACGCTGCGGAGAATGCCCGCGGGTAACTCGTTTATTGTGAAAATAAACATCGACACATATATTGCAGTAAGTACACGAGACTCCAGCTGATTTATCGTTCCCGAGTGTCCCGAGACCACTTTCAGAGACTACATTCTTGTACCATTTTCTACTGAATAATGAAGGTTGTAATGCAGGAAACTTGCCGATACATAGCATCGACGTTCGTTTACATAGCCAGTGAGCTCGGGAAAGTACAATGTCGAATAAAAATAAATACATAAATGCAAATATATAAAGATTAGCGAGTGTTATTGAGCATCTGCAAGTAAATGTGCGAGTATCCCAGGATACCCAGCATATTTTATTCTTATGTCTTTTTTTAATTCGAAGTCATCAGTGGAGAACCATAAATAGAGATAGAGAACTTGTTGGAGCAGCAAGAATTTCGTTACCGTAAATAAATTAGCTGCATCGTTAAAAAAAATTGTAACTGGACTGTACCGGGCTGGAAGTTTTTACGCGAAAACTGGTACATTGAATTTGATGTACAATTATCATGAAGAATTAATGGAATTTTAGAGTGAAATTAAAGTAAATTATTAAAAGTATCTCCAAAGTTTACAATATATTGTACCTTAATTTTTCATCACAATTATACATGAAATTTAATATACCAGTCTATGCACAAAAACTTTCAGTACCTGTACATTAAATTGCATACGATTTTTTTTTAACAGTCTTAATATAGGGACAACAATTTGCTGCGGTAGGACATTTTTTTTTCTGTAGCAGCAAACATTTTTGACTATTCGAACGAAACGTCATGGGGTAATTCAAAACCATTTTTTCTTATGTATCGTGGACCTTGATTACCAATACTGTCAACCATCCTTTTAACGATTGGTCGTCGCAGCTTAGGCTCGCAACCGTTGACAGTATAAATAAAAAGCATAAACTGTGTAACGAGTCTCATCTGATCAATTATGCAACTGCGAGCTCTCCCCGGACGCAACACCTGTACGTGGCTATCATATATATAGTCCTCTCAAAGGAATCAAGCCATTAGCTAAACTCCGGCTTCGGCACAACCATCACCACATTCTATAGCCGCAGCTACAGGTATATCCCGTCGCTTGTGCAGAATACTGCACCACGACAGAGACGCTATAGTCCAGGTACGTGCGGAACTCTGGTGCCCAACCCTCGTTCTCGCCAAGGTCCCCCTTGACTGTTTAGTCAAACGAACGTTGCTCGATTTACATTCCAATGGCACGTGTGGTCTCTCGTGTACCTCCTCTGCTACTCTCAACCGATATAGACACATGTCTGCCAGACCCATATATACCGTCACCAGCATCCTCTATGTATGTTATGCGGAAGTGTTGGAACGTCAGTGTTCCAACCCTACCCAGAGACACGTGTTTCGGGTGGTTTCACGTAGTGTCGCCTTACTTGTGGTTTAGGAGTTTACAATTTGGTAACCCATGCATCGCAAGTGCCGATCGTCCTAATTGATCGGCGTTGCACAGAAGGATCGCGAACTCGTTAGACGGCCTATGATTTCATGATGATTCGAGTAATAGAATTGAGCAGGTAGAATTTAGCCGCAGTGAGCATTTGTATATTCGGCGAAGATTCCTTGCATTTGAACAGTTTCTCAAGCCTACCCAGGGATGCGTCTTTTGGGTGTTTTCATATAGTGTCGCTTTACTTGTGGTTTAGGAGTTTACAATTTGGTAACCCATGCATCGCAAGTGCCGATCGTCCTAATTGACCGACGCTGCACTGAAGGACCGTGAATTCGTTCCGATTCGGGAGATAGAATTAAGCAGATGGGAATTCAGCCGCAGTGGGCTCGCGTTGGTACCATCGGAGAAGAGGATTCCTTGCATTCGACCAAACGTCATGCCACAAGCGGCAAGGATGCGCAGATGAAGCTTCACCAAGCTTTGCTCGCAACGTTCTGTCACGATGTAGAAAAAAAATGTACAGAAGGAAGGCAAGCTCGCAACTTTGCCAAGAATTCCCCGAAGAATTTCACCTTTGAGGTATAAAATTACCCGGGAACGAGCGTTTGAGGTCAATTTCAACGGGGTAATCTTACAATTCCGGTTGCTCTGCGGATGAAGTATACATACGGGTACATTGTATCCGTTAGATGTGGTACCGCGCAAAACGGAAAGCGTTGGAACTTCAGCATCAAAAGGTTTTTGGACGGACCGTTTGAGTGCAATTCGTCAAACGTTTCCGCATGCTCGAGTGAACGAGGCACGCACGGTATCATAGTAAAGTCCAACCGTACCGTTCGCAACCTTTTGAGTGCATGGCTTTTGTAAACGAAAATGTATATGGAAAATGCAAACTACCGGACGCTTAGATCTCTCTGGTATAAATCGACAAGAATCGGAAGGCGGTCGTTAGAGCTCCGCGGACCGGCGAAACGACCATCAGTGAGTTTGTGAAATCTGGCAACGTGAAACCCGAGCAGACCGGGAATTCGGCTTTCTGCGGCGAATCAACCTGGACGGAATGCTCAACGACATGGACGGACCGGAATTAACGAGAATACGAGCGGTTCTATGCCATCGGTCTTCACGTTTTTCCGCAAACTTCGAGCGCATCCTCCCTTTCGATGTACACCGCTGAAAATATGCTGGAATCTCCCTCATCGAGACGACTCTCGACGAGAGAGAGACTTGACGAGACGGCAGGGCCACTTATTTGTAATCTTAAATTTTATGAAAAGTCCGCCGGAAGACGAGTTTTTGGACTCTGGATTTTTCTGTGTACAATGCGAACTACAATGCAAACTACACTGGCCCTTCTGATCGGCGAAGCTTCGCCCTTTTCGCTCGCGACTACATTAATTTTAATTAATATCGTCGGTCTATAGACAATCGCTATCGTTGCGTATACACGCACGAATATATCTACATGTATATCGGACGTTGCTCCTAAAACGTGGCAAACTTCCAAATTACTACGGGGTTTATATGTATTTTCGTTGAATAATTAGTAGAAGAAAAAAAATCAAGTTATCTTCACAGTGGCATTTAGTTTTAACGAGACACGAACGTATTTGCCAAGAAACTTTTTAATATTACTCGGAAGTGATGGTAATTACTTGTGGTTATTTTAAGACGCTATTTGCATCGTCGTTATTAATGTAACGACGCACCGTCGTTCTTCCGCTACCGCATGCTTATATATATATATATATATATATATATATATATATATATATATATATATTCTATCGGAAATTCCGCCATCGCTGCCATTGAACAAAATTTTGAAGCAAGCTCGGCATTCTGTACGATTAAAAAAATGCAGCCGAGTCAACGAATCACCTATGTGATCAGGGAGAATTGTGCGAGTCGCAGTTTCATCGCTCAAACTTTTAGCTTCTCTTCGAACCAAAGACGAAGAACACTACCGATGAAAATATCGAAAAAACAAAGGTAGAAAATAAATTCTCGTCAGGTTTATAAATGAAGACGACCGCGAGTGTAGAGATAAAGCAGTGCAATTCGTTTGACCGACGGCAAGTAAAAGCCTACGCTCCGCATTCATCCCTTCTCGGCAAAGACTCTTAGACTCAGCTTGCCCGCGCAGCTTTACCCATTGAGTGACTCGAGCGTCGGAGAAGTGCCAAAGCAGGGTATTAATACTGGCCGATATGCATTAGTCCGTTAGTCCTTCGCGATAACGTTAAAAGCACGAAGATCGGAAGGGAAGTGAGCAAAGAGCCGGAGTATAACGAAGGCAGGAAGTGGGCGTCTTTTACCCTACGGAATTAGCGGCTCGCTGTGCTGTAAGCGTATACGTACAGGATGCTTGAGCTCGTCCTGCGGATCTTTCCTAGCTCTTCTCCGAGCGCTTGCCGGGCGCCTCTGTGCTCTGTGTGTACCTAACGTGAGATGTCGTTGTGCGCCCGTCGCAGTGCTAATGCTCGTTATCTCGACGTGTCGACTATCTAATGGTTCTCCGTAATGGCTTCGGAGCCCAGCGACACCGAAACAGCTACGATACATCGTTCGTTTCTCCCAACGCTCGCTTAACACGCCGCCCAATATATGCGCGATCTGACGGTTGTTTCAGCGATAGGATTCGCGCACGACTCGAAGGGGCGAAGAAAACATATCGACGGTGAAATTTTTTCAAAAACCAAGAGGAACAAGAATATCGAGGGAAGAATCGGAAGAACAGTTTTTTTTCTCGCGACCGGAAGTAGTCGGAGCTTTTTTTTCTATCCTACAGTTTATAAAAATTCAACTTCGACGGATTAATTTGCCTGTCGACGCGACCGCATTCACGATTCGTCCCTATCGCGCGACAATAAAATCCATTCTGCGGAATTTAGCGAAGTGAGGAGACAATGCCTTCGAGAGCCAGAATCGTGAGAGCGAAAGGTGCAAAAAAAAAAAAAAAAATTATCTCGGTCCATCCTCCGATGGGGAGTAGTCGACGGCCTAGCGAGCAGTGAGTGTCACTTGCTCGAAGCCTCGGTTAGGAGGTAATGTACCTTCCTCCGCCCAGCTCTATGCTTGATTTCTGCAGCGTGCCAGCTGCGCGGGCGTCGAGCTTCCGTTCTGCTGGAAAATGTGACTGGGTCTTCTCATACCACCGCGCGTCGTTCGTTCGGTCGGAAAATGCATGGAAAAAAAAAAAAACTCCGCGTGGTAGGTGGAAAGAGGACGCGAACTCTGTGGGATGGCGAGCGAACGAGTGAAGGGAGAGAGGCCGCAATGAGACGAGGGAGATGGAGAGATATTCTCATCGCGGCGTCGCGTGACTTGGCTGGTTCACCGGAAACAAGAGACGTCCAATCGATAGTAATTTCCGTGGTTCCACTCGCGTCCTACGCCCGTATATAAATCTGTCGGTTCGATATCAATTTACCTTGACGTAACGCCAATATCTCGACGAAGGGCTCCATCTAATATGGGGTGTATAGATATATATTCGACAAAAAAAAAATGTATCAGTGAGAAACGATGTTACGTCGATGATGACGTTCGGACATCCTTCCTGTGAAATCAGAGTCAGGTTATAAATCACCGAGCCCTTAGAAAGTTATATCCTCAGAGGGAATTTCACAGTACCGATACGTGCGATGGTATCTCGTTCGAGCAGGGATCCGTCACGGCCGTGAAACTTGGGTCATTGGGCATACATCTGCGTCAGCGAAATCGTGTCGTCCGCCTCGACGAGACATTTTTTTAAACGTCTTCAGTATCGTGAACTAATTAATGCGCGAAAGTCCAGCCAGAAAGACCAAAGTTTTGAGGGCGTGTGAAATACCATGGGAAATTTTTGTTTAATTCTATGTAACGTCACTTCCGGTTTGAGATTCTCACTTTTAAACTGAAAGTGACGTCATACCGAAAGTACGTCACTTTCGGATTCAAAATCTAATTTTCCGACCGGAAATACGTCACTTCCGGTTTTAAAATCTGATTTTTCGATCGGAAGTGACGTCATACCGGAAAAACGTCACTTCTATGCCGATTACTGCAATTTTTCATGCCGATGCCTCCCACAGAAATAATCGCGAGTATTCTCGCTGACTGGCTTGCGTGTTCCACCTTTTCACCAGTTTTAATTTAAACGACGTGGAAGAGTGATTCGGCGAGAAGGGGGAACGAGAAACGGAGAAGCATCCCTTCGGGCTGGACATGGGTCATCGGGAGTGTGGCGGATCGGTCGGCGGCGCAAGGATTTCATCTGCGTTACAGACTTGGTTATTGGGCCAGTACTGACGACGCGTAATTGGATTCTCGGCTATCGGTGCGGTCGTCCGTTAGTAACTCCCCATCTCCGGCTCGCGCTCCTCTCGTCCGATCCCAACCACGCTTTTTCTCATCTCGCGGCCTGACGAGAACACGACAAAATGAGTGGAGCGCAAGTGGGATGAAGATATAGGGAGGGAACAATAAAAAAGAAAAAAAAATACCCCAGTGAATGGATGCAGTGGCGAACAAATCGCTTGCGCACGGTAAAGCTGACCGGAATCCTGAAGTCCCTACGAGAAATTGTCTCGCCGCCGATCAACTTCATCGTCCGGACTCGCGAAATAGGCACCACCCATCGAGCGAACGAGCTATCCAGCAGTGGCACGGTGTCCTCTCTCTGTTACCGTGGACGCCGCGTTGTGGTCCTGATGGCCTAGGTGCTGGATGCCCGTCGGAGACGGGTGGGGGAAGGGCTTCTGGAATATCGAAGCGCGAGAGCCACCGCGTCGTTTCCGCTGCGGTCACGCCGAGCGTATCTGTCGCGTATTTCCGTCAAACCCGCTCGAACGTTCAACCGGAGTGCGGGACGGGCGGGGACGTAGGGTGAGACAGAGAAGCGCAGCACACACACAGGATAGTACGTTCGCGGGCTAAACTTTATTGGCCGCGGTAACCGCTCGCGAATTTGCCGCAGCATTGCTGCTACTGTTGGTGCAGGGGGCCGCTCGGCCGGAGCGTCACGTGCACGGAAATGCCGCTCTACTGCCGCTGCTATGCTGCAGTTGCACATTTTTTGCCCCCTTTCCGTCTTTGTTTTATATTTTTATTTTATTATTATTATTATTATTTTTATTTTATTTCCTTGCCTTAACGCCCGCGACCGCTTCTTTTTCGTTACCCGGGCTGAGATTTAATGAGGTTGCGGATTGCTCGCCTTGGCAGGCGTATCCGGGCCATGTACTGTACGTATATAGCGGAGAGCGCTCGGCGTTGTTACTCAACGCAGACCGAAAGCTCTGGAGGGCTGATCTCTTCTGAATTTAAATGATCGCCTCGCGATGACCATTTTTTCCACTGGTGATAAAACAATAACGAACGAGTGTGACAAACGCCAATGCGGCCGAGTCAGCGTGACCCGGATGTAAACGGGTTCGGTCACCGTAAAAAGCTTGCAGCCGCGAAGAGGTCGCAACGGGAATTTGCGGCATTGATATACCGTATACGAAAGGGGTACAAAAGCTACCGAGAAAGAATCACAGCGAACGAGACGACGAGGACGACGAGTTTTAAAGGATTCCCGATCTCGTTTGTGTTCAATGGTCGGGATCCAGTGAATTCCCGAGGTCTGGAATTGCGCGACGGTCGCTGCGCGGCCAACGGAGAACGACGACACTAATCCGTTTCGAGTCCGTCCACGTAGGGGCGGTTTTGCGGAGTCCCAAATCGTTTTCCTCGACTCGTGAGCCAAACCCCGGAACTTCTCCCATCATGCAACCATCCACCTCCACCTCCCAGTTCTCCTCCTTCACCTTTCTTCCCTCATCTACCGGTAATGAGCGTCCCGTGCATGCGAAATTCCACCGTGATAGTCGGACTTTCATCGACCAACACTACTCGCGGAACCAAGAAAATCAAGCTTCCGCATCGCTATGCACCTTGGCCGCGTTTCTCGACCGTTCGGGAATAAGCCCACCTAAGCTCCGCGCAAGGAGAGTGGCCCTTATTCCGGGACGGCTAGCTAGCATCCGCGCGTGCATCGATGGATCCTTGACTTCTCAATTTTGCTCTTCGCCAACTTGGCTCATCCGGGCCGAAGTGCCCGTGGGCAAAATGGAAGAAAGTGAGGAAGTACCGTCGAACTCGATGGAAGGTTATTTTACGTTCGTAAATTTGTAATGCGCAACGAAATATACATATTTCAGCAAGGCAGGGGGATGAAGTTTCTCGACTACGTCGAGGGGTTTAATGCTGCAGTTCGGTTCGCTACGGGCTTACGGGTATGCCGTACAAAGTACGATGTGCATAGATCGTCGAGGATAGTAGGGAACATTGTAGTGCCGATGTATACGTAACGCTCGGAATAAGGCCGAACGGAGAGTGCTACTATGTAGCGGCGAAAACTGCATAGCCACTGTTCGCTGGTGATAGCTACAGCACGAGTCACACTACCGTACTTCGTTATAGGTATAACGGCGACGACGAAGACGACGACTACGAAGGACGATGGCGATGAAGTCGACCGGCAGCGCCGATGCCGGTATGCGCGTAGCCCTGGACGCAACTTGATCCACTGCAATCTAGATAGTGCACTGGGAAATGCAACCGCCGGTCGAATAGCTCTATGTTAATACACGCACGCGCTCGCCTAGGCGATAGGTGTTTACTCTATGATTAATACAGCGCGCGTGTGTGTTGGCTGGCATCTTGCACGTAACTATATGAGGACTCGTGACTTCGGTTATCTAGAGAAAGTACCTATGGAGGAAGGCTAGTACATACATTGGTACGTTATAGGTGCGTATCTTATAATGTCTCGCATCATCTGCCGCGTGGATACGCACCTGGTGCATCGCGCATTACGAGGCCAATCGTGAAAACACCACGCGGAAACTTTACGAGATAGCCACTTCAGCTTCTCGATAAGCGGAGTCTTGGAACCCAGCGGAAAACTTTGCTTGGTCACTTTTTTATTTTCCGGGAGGGGGATTTGATGGCGAAGTTGGCAGTACGGGCACGTTACGTCAATGTATGGGACGGTTACGCGAAACCGCTCGTATCAGATTAATTTCTACTGCGGCGCGTGGCAAGTTGGGTGTTTTAGTTCATACCGTCCGGAAAGAGCAAAATATCTATCAAGATAGAAAAACCATCCAAGTCCGTCGCATCACAGCGCACAAGAACTTGCAACACTTGTGAAATTCACTATTGGCGAATTCTCGTTGTGCGCTGCTTTTAACAAACAAACCGCTCTCCGTTCTATCCGTCAATTCGACTTTTGATTTCTCTTCCATAGCGTTGAAATCGTATTGTCGACTCTTCGGTGTCGGGAGTAAAAAATATCGCACCCTCCCCGCTCGCCCGCCGGTCCAGGAATGTTGCCCGCTCTTTAGGAATCACGTTTTCTACTTAGCGTTGCCGGTGTATTTGATACAAAGGTTGCAGTTTTCCTCTCGTTCGATCCAGTCCGGAAAACTCGAAATCCAGCAGCAAAACAGTGTGTATTCCGTTCCCTATAGCGAACGAAGTACCGAAATGGTGTGGTGTATGTAGGTAGCGTGGCCCATTCCGAGTCGGCGTTTCACGGTTCTGGCAGCAGCAGCGCTTGTCCAAGCTGTCGGGTTTGAAACGCGGAAGAGAAATAAACTTTTTCAATTCATTCTATCCAAGCACCGGCGAGACAGCCGGCGGGCTGCGCTCTCTCGAAGCCGAACCAACTGAAATCAGGATCCCATTCATTGATGGCTCTCGTTGAAAGTGGATTCGGTGAGGAACGGCTGGCCCAAAAGTAGCCGTCCAGTTAGCTCGCCTCGCTGCAAACCCGCTGCTCTCTGCTCACCGTGAATTCACGCGGATTACACCATACACCGGAGAAGACCAATTACGGCATATCACAGAACTCGTCGAAGAAACGCCGCAACTCAATTAAGATATCGTGCAAACTTTATTGCGCCGAACCGTCTCTATTGACCTGCCTATCTCATCGCACTCGATGTTGCCGCAGTTCGAAACAAGATCGACCACTGACCGAAAAATCAGGCGTAAACATAGTGCGAACAGGCCTCTTCGCCCTGCCGGCAGAGCTTGACTACGCGAGCACGGAAGATGCTGGTATGAAGAAATCGAATAATAACGCGAGCGAATTATCAGCACGATTTCGCAAGCGCTCGAAGGAAAAAAGCAAAGTTTCGATGAATTCAGCGCGCCGAGAGCAAAAGTGAAGTTCGTTGCCGAGAAAGAAATCAACCGCCCGCTCCAACGATTACTTTCCAGCAGGTAGCAAAAAAAAAAAAGTGGAAAGAACAAAAAAAAAACATGAAAAAAGCAGGAAAGAGAACGCAACCAGCTACGCTAGTACAAACCGCCACCGCCGCCTTCGTCCCCGGAAAGTGAGGAGAAAAAAATTCGACGGGATAACAAACGATGGTCGAAGCCTCGGGGTCTATTCACCGAACGGAGTTGAGTAGAGTAGAGCAGAAAAGAGCATAGCGAAGGTGGAGCAGCTTGCTCGTGGCGAGCTATACACACTGGTCGTATAGCTATATCAACCTATTCTCTGCTAAAGCTTATTCTCAGTTCTCCGGCGGAGAGTGCCGCGGCTGCACGCCAAGCTTACCTCTCTCTCTACCTCTATCTCCACCGGTACTAACTTCAGGGCAACATAATTACCCCGCGCTTTAATTATTCCCGAGACCGTTAAAGTCCGAATTTAAAGAAGCGGAGAAGTAAAAGGAATAAGAATCCTATGGGTTTTCCTGTCTCTCGTTGCCATTCGCCTGAGAGTTCCGCGTGCAAGATAGTTTTGCGCTGCAACAGTTATATATTCTTCCTTCCCCACCCACTCCCGTAACTAAATCTCCGTAATGGAGATCTTACAGGGTCCTTTGCCCGGCCGCCTTCGTATACCTTTCTTAAACTCCCCACCTCCCTCGGGCTTATTCGACGACGACTGTCTAATCCCTTTATTTTACTCCTCCCTTACATACTTCAACTTTCAGTTATGTCTTTTCTTCCTTCCCCCTTCCGCGGCCGCCGCGACGTAACTGGTAATTAAATAAGTCGGGGCTATATAAAGTCTCTCATTGCCACGTTGTTTGTCCGCGTCTGGCTGCGGCCAATGGCAAGAAACTCCCCCGGAGAATGAGACGATGAGGAAAGGGAGGGGCGAAGAAAAAAGGAAAAAGCTTCGGAATTGCTGCCACGGCATGGTAATTATGCCGCTGTCGAGTTCTTATTTCAGTGGACGCTGCATCACATGCACGGAACCTCCTATACATCATCCATCGATGAGAATCGGGACTCGAGCATCCTTCGGGCTACGACTCGACCCCCGAATTAATGTTAATTTGGGGTCCCGAACGAAAATTTAAAAGGGTATTCGAAAAAAATCGGACAACAAGAAGGGCCAACTCGAGACCATAAATGCTCGCCGTGGCAGGTTTCGGATAATCAGTGATCATGCGAAGGTTCCGTTGTGCCTACACGATGGCCAGGTTCGCTCGGGATCTTCACGCGAGCCGAGCACACATTTTTTAATCGATCCCCCTGACAAGATTATCTCCGATTCTGGGCTCTAGGAATTTCATTTAAAAAAAGCCTCGGGGCACGACATACACCGAGCACGCGTCTATTGTGCGCCATGGTACTTAATTGAACGTTCCGAATATCCGCTTGATTCGTCCCACGATCGTCCCGAAGCCTTCGCATCTTTTTTTTTATGACCACTAAAATGTTTCGCCTTTTATGTGTTTCAGGTAAGTCATGGGAGAAGAAGCGGAGACGCCGCCACTGCTTCCAGTCAATCTTTATGGCCGCGTATGTTATAGGCAGTATGTATTGTGACGTTATACTGGTTACAAAAGCGTTCCTCCGAGCTCGCACTAAAGATGTCTCATTCATTCGCCACTTTTACGGCGCGAAACCGTCCGGATCGCACACACGCGCATGCGCTCCTACGTGGTTTATTGCTACGCAAATATTTTTTTTATTACACTCGTCGTTGTTGAGACACAATGTGGAACTGGATCGTTTAATTTATTTGTTCGTTTCGTCCTTTCCACCGACTTTGCACCGGTGAACTTTCAACTACGGCAATACCAAAAATTCTCGCATTCAACACCACTCGGAATTTGCCGTGTCTACCCGTAGAATTTTAATCTCTCGCCGAAAACAAGTCATGACTTTACACGAACGGACGACTTCTGCTATGGTTTTTACCGCCGTTTTGTCTGAAAGTTGTAACAAGAATGGCGATAGAGTTCATCTTCTCTTGTTTCCTAAATCCGCATCCAATTTCACGGTTACCTTAGCTCGGAGCCCGTGCATGACATTTTGGATTTTCGCTACATTTTTTCCTGTTTCTCATTCCTCGCGACAAGCACGGAACTCTGAAGAGAGACACGGAAAGATCCGCCAAAGCTTGTAGCCTCATAGCTTTCTTAAGTAACTGAATGTATTAATTTTTTTATCGAATTACTATTCATTTAAAAAATTAATTCCATCGCTGATTCCTCAACAAAATTTATTACGTTCCGTCACCGATTTCTTTTTTTTTTTTCTCTGTTACGTGCAAAACTGTTTCACATACGGAAGTCGCTCGCACATCTGCGACAGTGAGTTCTGTTCGGCAATGAATGGCGCACATATAAACTTGTCTGACTTTGAATCGAGAAATAAAAGGGCTCGTGGGCAAAGGATCGTTGCTCGATACGTCGATGGAGAAAAGCTTTCCTTGTGTGCCGCGCACGTGTGTTGCGCACTCTCGAGGGCTTTTGTCGGCGAGCGTACGTAGCGGCGCATGGAAATCGTTTCCCGCGAGCGACAAGCCGCATTGCCACAGGAAAAAAAAAAAAAAAAATCCATTAAAGTCCAATCTGCGACTCCACCCCGCGGTCTCGGGCGCGCAATCCGTTTTCACTTTCTCCATTCCGACATCAGAGAGGGAAGTCTCATTTTCGATTCTCTCGCGCGAGGCAACGCTCGGGAAAGAGAAACGAAAAGTTAGTCCGTTCTCAAACGCATTTGTGGATTTCCACCCGAGAACAACCTTGCGGAAACTTCATTGCGCTGCGGAGAGAGAAAAAAATGTCTTCCACCGTCGTCTGAAAAAATAATGACCGAAACAAATATATCGTTGTCCCAACGAAACGGGCCTTCGATACTTAATTCGATCGTCGAATGACGAGAAAGCCAAAAATTTGCGTTAAAAAAAAAAATGAAGATAAAATGACAACACGAGGCTTTGATTTTGCCGCGATGCGAACCGGCTAAAAAATGGCGGTGATCTTGCTTCGCTGCTTCCGAATATCCGAAGTACCGGTTTACCGTGAGATAGCGGATAATTATGAAAAGAAGACGAAAAAGGAGGAAAAAAGAACGGTGCTCGTGTAATTTCGTGAGCCTCGGCGGCGTAGTGCAATTAAAACGAGCTCCTCTCGCGCACATTATTAATCGCAGCGACGCTACAGAAGCGGTATCATTGTAACGGGCTCGTCTCTACCTCATGAAAATCGCCGAGTTGTTAGTGCATCAGCGAAGCCCGAGCTCGAACGATCATAAAAGTTACAGGAGGCTGGAAAATGCGGTGCTCGAGCTCTTTTCGAGAGGGACGAGGCTGCATGCGCCCGGGCGATCGTGCGACCTGCGCTAAATTTCGCCGTACGAGAAATGGAAGGAGGTGAGGTCATCGCCGAAGTGGGTTGGTCACCGGCAGCTATATCCGCTATAGACACGCGGCGCTACGGAACAGTTTGCCAACTCGTTGAGAGAGCGGGAGCTCAAACTGGATAGTGGATTCATCCCGGCTTCCAGCGCGAGTCTGATGGCTCGTTCGCTCGGTTCGCTTCCCATTGCCGCTTCGTTAATCTATTCGTTCGTTCCGCTTTTCGGTACGGTCTCGAGACGAAAGTGCATCAATTGCTTTCACAATTTTGTATCCGACATCGCAGCAACATCTGCAGCTGCGCCCTAGCGAGAATTCCACAGGGGGCCAGTATTGGCGAGGCGTCGGCCAGTACCGGTCCTGTATGTCATTCCCACTGGGTCATCCGGGCAATTTTATTGCTATTTTCTTTTCTTCCCATGGAGCAAGATTGTACTCAGTATGACCGTCATCATTTTTACGACTCTCGCATGCTCTTCTTAGAGTAAAAAATGTCGGAATATTATACTCGGACTTCTGATAACAATATCGGATATAATTTATCACAAGATCCAACCTCCGTCCTGACCGCACCGCTGACAATCGCGGCAAAACGCTACAAACTAAAAACTTGTCGTCGCAACGGCTCCATAAACGGGCACGATTTCTCTCATGTCCGACAATGTGTAACACAAATACCTGTGTCCGCGAGGCTAAAAAGTCAACGTTGTATAATCTTCATATCGGTGGCTGAGTCGTTGCACCGCGGGAGCGCGGCGAGCATCCGCCAGGCCCAACCGCTGAGAGTGCGCCGAGCGTCGAACCCGGCAGTGCGGCGAGCATAGCGAACGCGGCAATCGCGCGAGGATTGTTATACATAGCGCCTTCGTTCTAGGCCCGTGCACCGGCCGTAGCACCGCGATCTGGTTCGGTCTCCTCCATTCTCTCTGTATCGGCCAGCCGGTGAATCGCGAGCGGCTGTTTGCGGGATCCCCGCGCGCTATCTCTTCGCCGTGCAGCCACACGAGGCTGTTCAAGTTCGACCAGAGGGAAGAGATAGAAGCGAGGTGGAGACCGGCCGGCCGACTCCCTCTACCTCCCTTGTTTTCTACATAATAAACTGTGAGAGACTCTATCCGAGAGATCCACGGCTCTTGTGCACCTTGAGGGCGAACTATATCGATGTTGCGGATAAATGGTCGAGGCGGAGAGGCGAAGTATAGGAGGAGATCTCTACCTGCACTTGCGGTCTTGGTAGTTTCCTGCCGGGGCCTCAGGACACCGTCTGCTCGCTCTCTCTCCCTCAACCGGGGGCTACATTGTCCGACTGTCCATAAACACACAGCCCTGGCTCTCTCCGCCTTCAACATCTGTCTCCGTCCCTTGTTCCTGTTAACTCCGGGCTCGAATAGAATCTGGTTACAAGGGGGCCACGAGGGAGTGGATAGAGGAGTGAACACCCGGGGAAAGATGTACTTACTATCGCTTAAGAACAGGGCACTACTATACACATTACTGTCCAACGATATTACCCTCGCCGATAGCCTACACAGTCATCACGGAAACACTGTTGGGCTCCATTACGTAATGCGAGCCGAGTTCTCGCGTCCAGGCGCGGGTCGGGGCAGAACCGAACGCCGCGTCGTTAAGGGCGAAACTCGTGTGGCAAAGTAACTGGCGCGAGTTAACGAGGCGGAGCGAGGTGTTCACCGACGATGGTTAAATTATTCGAGAATCAGAGGCGAATTAATGACGACGACCCCGACGGCTCGAATTCAGAATCGGCCGTCGCAGCGCGTCGTCATAACAGGCAGTGTAATGACCGACGTTCGCACGAAGATAACGGAGCATGTGCGAAAGCGAGGAAGCGCGAACGATGAGGAAGGTCCACATAGTGGAGGCGTGGAAACGGTCGGTGATGATCGGGACGGAATCGCGATTGAACGCGGCAATTGCAGTTGAGAGAAACGTCCGGTGTTTTAATATTCTCATACACGTACATTCCGGCTGCTAAGCGGGAAAAGCGACTGAATAACGAGAACGTCGGAGGGATTCTCCATTTGTGTCCATGGCTCGGTTGCCGTGTTTGCCTTAACTACGTGCTCGTTTTCTCTCTATCCGGGAACCGGCGCTTCGTTTGTTTTTGTGACTCGTTCTCACTCGCGTTGAATTTCCACCTCACTCATTGTCTGTGTCTTTGTATGCACTCGCTCTTTATTCTCATTTTCGTGTCATAATACTCCTGCATGAGGGATTTTGCACTCTTCACGAGCGTCACGACCGCAGAGGTGCGCCGCGAAAAAAAAAATGGATATTAAATTCGTCGCATATTTCCATCGTTTTGTTTCGTGAATGGAAACGTTTTGTCGGGCTTTAATCTCGCGCGCTTCGTTCGTTTGCAGTTGGATGCACCACGCATGGTCACCAGTGGAATTACAACCCGTTGGCTCTATCGCTCGCCGCTTTCTGTTTATTCTCTTTCGACTTTTCGGAGCACTTTTCACGGAGAAATAAAAAGCTGCGATTTAAAAAAAATGTCAGTACGCGATTAAATACGAGGACGGAGTACGCCAGGGCTGGCGTTTCATCTCCTTGATGGACACCCTTTTTTTCCGTGGAGAGAAAATATTTGTAGCGAGAAAAATTGTGTCGCCGTTCGTACTCATTCGCTTGTTTACCGCGAGTTTCCGCAGTCGCTGACGCCGTATCGGCGGCTAACTTTGGAAGTTTCGAGAGCTGGTACCGATGTGTTCGCCGGCCTCTCGACATCGATAAGGATTGATGAACAGATCGAGGGAGGATGAAAAGATCGGTATTCATAATTATCGTTGCGTACACGAAGTGTTACCGACGCGAACATCCTTCGCACGCTCCCGCAGCCTCGTCCGCCACTCGGACGTGCGTCATGTTTCGTTACCGCACGGTGAGGAGCTTCGACCTTGCAGTTTTCATTGGAGAGGCATTTTTGCCCGGCCGTGCCACGGTTCTTTTTGCGATCGCGGCCTCGCCACGGTTGATCGAAAGAAATCGAGAAAAAGAAGAATGAGGATAGCAGTGCGGAGACGCCTTGGCGAGGCAGTCGCTTTATTAGGTATGCACCGGCGAACAAGAGGGGCGAAGCCAGAATCGGCAGATCGAGCGAGCGGGTCCCGGCCGAGCCGTTCAGCGTCGGCGAAGTCGATACACCTTTGCTAGATGAGAGCGCATAGGGCTGCAGGGAGAAAGGGCATAGAATATAAAGAGCGTTCGGTGGGACTCGAGAAGAGAAACGAGGACGCGAAACTAAGACGAATAATAATAAAAAAAAAGAGGAATGAGAGATCCGGGGCGAAGCAGAAGGATGGAGCGGGACTCTCGTGATCCATGCAGCGTTATTAACGTTCAACGCTGGAGGCGAGCCCGATCACATCGGGTTCGTGATAAATCGCTTCTGTGGCTTCGCGCTATCCGCGCCGTCTTCCTCTTCCTCTCGCCCTCTGCGTTCTATGCAACCATCGGCCCGACATTGGCATACCCCCGTTCGCCATTATGTCTTGTACGTTTCATTACAAATTTCCTTCGGTGTCGGTACTGAGAGAAAGAGAGAGAGAGAGTGCAACGGCGAGTTTCGCGTCCCTCCGACTCGACTCGTTCGCTATAGTGATCTATCTTAAGTTCTCACTTCGCCGGTATATTTATTGTGCGCGATGTCGACGTCTCGGGATTGGCACAAAGTCAAGACTATGCGAACGCTAACGCGCTTCCAGCTATCTCGGACACGGGAGATATTAATTCTCGTTACTCATGTGTACGCGGCGTCGATGCGCGATGCCAGAGGGTCTTCGGATACCCGAGACTCGGGACCGGTGACCGGGGGATTGGGGTAAAATTATCAACTCCTCACTGTGGAGTGTCAGGACACGAAAAAAGCTGCGGGACAACGGCGAAAAAAGGAGCAGCCGGGCGGGGTTGGGGTTGTGCGCCAATGGCTTCGACGACTCCCCGCGTTCGCGAAAGACGGCGAGGGAGAGAAAATCAGAGAAGCCAGGAAGGATCAGTGGATACGTCGTGTTCCCGTGGTAAACAATGAGAGCTGTCGCTTCGAATCGGTCCACGCGAACGGTTGCCGGTGACCGCCGAGTTCTCTTTCTCGGATCGTTTCGTATTAACGTTCCTCTTCTTCTTATTCCTCGCGGCGTCGCGTCGCCGCCGACTTGGACGATCGAGCGACGCGATTCTCAGACTCTTTTTTTTCCGTTCTCCGTCCAGAGTCCCAAGTACTGTAACCTACTAGCCTGTCGTGTGTGTGTACCGGGATCGCGACGGCGGCGAGATCCAATGTCGGTCGATGAAGGGAGAGTCGCGGGGCGAACAGAAACGAGAAACGGAAATAAATAAATGAGAGGATCGGCGGTAGGGGAACTTTCGTTCCGACTGGGTGCACGGTATCCGCGGCTCAGCGTCTCGCGGGGATTCCATCATGATCGGGAACTTGTCGACCTTGCGATTATCCAGGCGATCAACTTTTTTTTTTACATCTCGTCGCTAATTAATTGCACGGCAATGCTAATCATGCTGGACAAGCTCTCCGCATGATTCGGTCGGGAATCATCCTTATTAGGATCGATGATTCATAATTCGTCCCGCCCGTACTTTGATCTTTTTTTGTCAGTGGTGGGGAACGGATTTGTGTTATCTTTGCTCGGAAGTTCATCCCCCGAAAGGCCTGCTCGTTCGTGCGAACTACGTCATTCCCGTGGCACGAATTTACGATTTTAGGTCGTGTGGGTGGCTCAGCCAGCTTCGAGCTTGCGAATGAGAATGCCAAGCTCACAGCCGAAGAGCCGATTTGCAACCTCCAGCCGATTCTGATTGCGCGGCAATGCTAATCATGCTGAACAAGTTCTCAGGACGATTTGGTTGGGAATCATCCTTATTGGGATCGATGCTTCATAATTGGTACCAGCGGTACTTTCGCCTTTTTTTGTCGCCGGTGGTGAACGGATACGTGTTATCTTTGTTCGGACGTTCGTCCCCCGAAACGCGCAGTCTCTCATGCGAACCGCCTCGTTCCCGTGGCACGAATTTCGATCTGAGGCCACGTGGGTGGTTCATCCGGCTTCGAGCTTAGGGATGAGTATACCAGAATCACGACCAAAGAGCTGATTTGCAACCTCCAGTCGATTAGCATTGCGCAGCAATGCTAATCATGCTGCACAAGCTCTCAGGACAATTTGGTCGGGAATCATGCTTATTGAGATCGATGATTCATACTTGGCCCCAGCCGTACTTTGACCTTTTTTATCACCGGTGGTGAACGAATACGTGGGTATCTTTGCTCGGAAGTTCGTCCCTCGAAACGCGCAGTCTCTCATGCGAACCACCTCATTCCCGTGGCACAAACTTCGATCTCAGGCCACGTGGGTGGTTTCATCCGGCTTGGAGCTTGCGGATCAGTATGCCAGGCTTGCAACCAAAGAGCCGACGCTGTTATACACTACAAGTAGGACAGAGGGGAAGATAAAGATTATGAAAACGAGAAAGGCATAGATTGCCGTACGGTTGCGTGAGTAGGAGAGGAACAGAGGGACAGGCGTCGATACGAAGAGGAGATGGGGAACAGGAATGCTGACGACGGCGGCACGTCGCATCGGATATTCCACGAGCAAACCCGACAACTACGACGACGACGACGACGACCAGATCGAGCAGAGGAGCGAACCGTTGAAATTATTCTTCTCCGCGGAATTGATTACCTCTCTTACCAGCCTCCGAGCTCTCCACTGTCTCCTCCACCGTCCTCGATGCCCCTCGTTCTCAATCTACATCGCGAGGGCTCAATCGCGAATGAGCAACCCGATGCGCCGATGAATAATCGATGGGACGAATAATAAGGTCGGCTTTTCGCTGTAACGTGCCGCGGCACGGTACAAGAGCCTCATAAATACCATATCGATGTACAACTGTTACGCAGGTGATCACCGATATCCGTCGATATCGTTAACGGAAATTGATACCTCCCGTCCCAGTGCACCAACGTTATTAGACAAATAACCGAACGATACCAAATTCGACCGCGGAGGAAAATAGAAAGTTTATTTGCACGAAAACAAGAGATCCGCGAGAGCGCTCGCTTGGACAAGTGTGTTTTCCTGGCGTATATCCAGGATTCCTCTCGGACAAATCGGCTGAATACTCCCTCGAATCTCCCCCGAACCCGCCCCTCCGGGCTCTGTGCCGGAATATGCATATGTACACTACCTCCGGCAAGGTATACCTGTCTCTGTGTCTCGCGGAATTCGATCGGCGTTCGGTGGGAAGGCTGTTAGAACGCCGAATTCCCGAGCATCAGGTACAACCATATACGCGTACCTCTGCCGGACCATGTATCGCGCATATGTATTCCCGTCGAGAGCTCCCGATGAAGCTGACCGGCTCCCCACACTTGATTCGTCGGGTCCCCCCGGGTAATCCGGTCAACTCCACCGAAGGGAAACGATGTCTATGTATCCAAGCACGTCGCGAGTACTGTACGCAGAGCAAGATACATACCGCGTGTATACACATGTTTATATATATATATATATATATATATATATATATATGTATATATATTGATATACACATATATACCGCGAGTACACACATACATCTATGCGAGAAAGAGAGAACGAACGAACGAGGTAGGAGGCAAAGCCGGATTACTGTTAGCAGCTCGACGACCGCTGCTCTCAGCCATTCGCACTTCGCATCCCGTGTGTTTATGGTATCCGGTGCTTCTGATACTGCTGCCTCTCCTCGTGCTCGTGCTCTCTAGCGCCTCTCTCTCTGTGTGTGCTCGCGGATATGCGACAGTGTGGAGCTATCCGCAGGCGAGGACGGGCCAAGCGTCGGGTTAAGCGAGTGCCCGACGAGGAACGTGGGTGGCCCGTCGGTGTGGATCGTCGTCCAGTACCCGAGTGCGCGAGTACCGGAGGACAGAGAGACGACAGGAAAGAAGGACGGGTACTGGGGAGGCATGAAGAACGGGTAACCTCGTGCCGTACCGGAAGGTGGCGCACAACGGAGCGTTCCGTAACGGTGTCTCTGTAGAGGGTGTAAGCCCTCGAGGGGGCCCCCTCTCGTCGGCCCACTTCGTTCCCCGGTTTCTATGTCCTGCTTTACGTGTGTATCTCCGTGATCTCTCTAACTCCGTTTCGCTCCGTCCGTCTTTCTCCATCCAACGGCGGCAAATTGGACGCGTCTCTCGCCGGGGCACTGCCGGCGCTCATTACCCTCGCGAATACTCGTTCGTCCGTGTATTTCCTGCGAGCGCTTCTGAGGCTAATTGCCGCGAGCGCAAAGAGCGCGAGCGCACGGCGCCCCGTTACTCGCCCGCGTGTATGTATACGGATTATGGGAGCGACGAGGCACCGAGCTCACGGTTACCGCCCTGCACTACTGTACTTATTACATGCGAGGCCCTCGCTCTTCCTCCCGACCTATCTCACTCTCGAGCTGTAACTCTCGCGGCGGTGCCGTTAATTTCGTCCCGCGCGGAACTTCCGGCGGCTACCCCGCAGCCACGTCCTGACTCTGCGCTCAATTTTCATTAGCATCGCTGGCTCGGTGGATCTAAATCACGACGAATTCGAGGGACGATATCAACAGCGACGAGTCGTATCGGGAGCGCGACGAGTCGCTGCGCTAAACAGCGGGGCGAAGCAATATGGGAAATTGCTGCTGGAGGACAAAAAGTCCGAGTACGAGACTTTGGGAGTCCTGCTCGACGCACTCGGGGTGGAATTGTTTTCCGCAGTGGAACGAAGGGCTCTTTCGTGCGAGTCTTATCTTTATGATAATTTTTTTTTGATAAAAATCGATTTAAAAAAACACAAATTGCGCGTTTTTTGCGTAAACGGAAGTCAAATTCTCTATTCTTTCATTTTCCCGTTTTTACCTTTGCCCCCCTTGCGGCTAGGATGCTCGCAATATCCAAGGTACATCATTAAATGATCATCGCGTATCGATATCCCACTCCCGTTTGCGAAAGTGCATTGTAATATTTTACCGAGTTGCAGGGAGGGGCCTCGGCTAAATGATAATGATTCGACGGAATAAACTTTTGTGGTCAAAGACAACGAGAGAAACAATTCCATTGCCGGAAGATCCCTGCCAGACCGGGCTCGACTCGGACCCGGCTGAAAACTATGAAACCTCGTAGAACGTGTAAGTGCACCGTTCCCAACCGTGCAATCAAGGCAAATCGAACGATATCCGACGTGGTTATATACCATAGCATCATCGTAGCACGCCTAAATCACGCTCTGCGGATGCGGAGCGTGGACTTGGAAGGTATCCGCTATTGCGCATAGAGAAGCGCATAGGAATCAGTCACGTACACGACGAATCTCGGCCTTCGGATCACCGTTAAGCCCTTGATCGCGATTTGACCCCGCAGCGAGAGTCCGATCGAGCTAATGCTTCTCTCTCTCTCTCTCTCTCTCTCTCTCTCCCTCTGTTTCTCTATCGCTTCGCTGCGGTTATTCTCTCCCGCGTAACGTTCGTACGATTACGAAAGCGCGCTGTTGCAGTACAAAGTGCGGGGAGAGCTTCGGGGCTAGCGGCGCAGATGGTGGAGAACAATCTTCGATGAAACCTGACGCTTGCTGCCGTTCCGCCGAGCCAGCCGGTTGCTTCTGATCGGCTATAGAAAACACCGGGATCGCGGCTTGCGGTAGAAAATCCACGCGTCGGTTATTCCCCGCTCGGACATTATACTGCTACTACGGCTAATCAAACTATACACAGCTTTGAATCGTGTGGAGGGTGTAGAGATCAGTGCGGTGCATCGGGCTCGTGCTCTTTCGACTTTATCTAGCCGCCGCACCGAATGCCGATAGATCACGATGGAAAAAGGACTACGCTCAATGTACACCGGAATTGGGACTCTGCTAACCGAGCGAGACACGAGCTACACGGAAGGTGCATCATCAGTTTTCGATTAATTTGCACTGCGGAGAGCTTCGTACTCCAAAGTAATTCCGTTGTTCCTAAATTACCTACCGTAATGACACTTGTAGGGTGTCTAAGGGTCGAATGTTAAGACGTTAAATTGAACTCGAGATCGCTCTTGTGATCGAACTTAAGATAGCTCTTGAGATAAAACTTAAGATAGCTCTTGAAATCGAACTTCATTGCGTGCTTAAGAGCTATCTTAAATGCAAACATGTGATCGAATCTCAGTCCAAACTTAATTTCGTCCTTAAGTTTGATCTCAAGTACGAACTTGAGTCTGAACTCAAATTCGAGACGAAGTTCAAACTTAAGATAGATCTTAAGCTCGCAATGAAGTTCGGCCTAAACGTCGGTCTTAAGTTCGATTTCAAAAGCGCTCTTAAGTTCAACCTGCCGTCTTAAAATTCGACTCTAAATGTGTCGTCAATGTAAGCAATGTAACCAACAGAATTGCTTTGCAGTATCGCCTGCCAGCCACAATCCCCGCTTAGGAAACACCACAATGTAACCCGTTTGATCGTTTCGAAGAAAAATCAACGTGTACTCGATGTGGAAACGCGGAATGAAATGGGACACTTGAAAATCCTTCCATTGGGAGGCTGAAAGGAGTTTCAGACACTTTGCTGAATCCCTGAAGGATCTGGACTCCGAGTTTCCAAAGAGTACCAGTGACTTCTGACGAGATTGGCAGGCTCCCCGAAAGCTCATAGTACACTCTGGAATGGCCGATACGAAGATCTCGGTTCGGAACGGCACGAGGCATCGGTGAACGTGCACACCGGTAGTGCTGAACTCTTGCTCCTGCTGGTAGTCGCAGCTCCTGCTGATGCTCGCGAAATGGGCCTACCGCATAGGAAGAATGCGCTTGAGGTTTCGAGGTAATGGTCATAGCGAACGGAACGAGCGCGTGCACGCCGCGGTATATCTCGCGGTTGGTAATCCGTGTTTGGACGATGAAGCTGACCGGTGCGCTTCGATTTCTGGCGCGGAATCTCTCCGGCGGAAGGTGCAGCCGGCCGATCGATCTCATCGCGCGGACGCAGCATTACAGAAAAGGTACCGTCGGGAGAAGACGCTCGATTCTAGATGCTTGCCAGCTTCGTGTAAATAATCGGGTGAGACGGGCATGGAAGGATGAATCGAGATGGACGAAGAGTGGAATCGCGGTTTACTGAGAGAATCGTAATGACGCTGAGGATGTGTGCATGACATCAAACTTCATCGGCAAGTCTCCTTCGATGCACTCGTTCGGAAAGCAAAAGAAAATGTTCGTAGAATTTTATTCTCTAAGTGAAGTTCCCGGAGCGAAGTATGAGCGATACAGAAAGCAGCGGTTAGAACTTGAGGAAAAATTAGTCTCATGCACATATCTTCAGGGTGATGAACTGGAAGCTGCGGAAAGCGTAAACGTCACAGCTCGGGGGAGATTTCATTGATCCTAAACAATAAGTCGCTACAGCGGACACAGTAAAATTCGTCAATCGAAACGAGACAGTAGTCGTGCACAATCCATTACGGAAATTCCGTACCCGTCGCCGACGTCGCCCGGAGAAGCGGCGATGGTAACTCTACACGGAAAGTTGAGATATAGCGAACGGGTATATTATTGCTGATAGATAGGGAGAAGCCCGAGCGGCGCATAGACAGCGAGTTACTGCCACGCCACGAATTAACGAACTTCTCTCAACGTATATGTTTAAACTATAGCGATACTCCATAATATATACGCGGAGTGATCAATCGTCCGGTGGATGATTCAGAGTATGCACCGCACCGAGAATAGTTCGCATGCGGCAAGAGCGAATTTGCTCGTGCGCCTCTTTTCTCCCCTATTTTCTTGCCCCCGCGGACAAGCGAGCGCACAAATCGCCCACACGATGGGCAATATCGACTGCCCTTCGCGCACTCGACGCGCTGCGCACTTCCGCTTCCTGGAGACTTTAGTGCTCTTGCGTTTAAAGAAAGACGGTCGAACGGGGAAAAGTGAGATGGACTCGCATTGCAGGAATCACGAGGTCGATTCAGCCTCGGAAACGATCCACTCGATGTTCGTAGCACCGGCGGCTCCTGCCTCACTCGAATCAAACGCACGCCGCATCGTGATTCTACGTCAGCGATAGAGTCATTGACCACCTCATACACGGTGCCGTTAGAAAATGATTGGAAAAAAATGTTACTCGATTCTTTTAGCGGCTCGGCTATGTCTCTCGGAGCAATCGGACTGAGTTGGATAAACGGATATTAATATTTAGCTATGTTAATCGTTCGAAACGCAAATGATGTCTCTACCATTCGAAACGCAAATGATGTCCCTTCAAGAAAGTTTACACTGTAAAAATAAATTTTGAATTTAATGTACTGTAACTTGAAATTTGTCTCCATTACTTACATTGACTGAACATTAATGTACTTTTTTGTAAAATTAAAACACTAGATATCAATATTGCAAATCTTTTGCCTTCTTTTGCTTACTAATTTTCAAACTAAATTTTGTTTAAAGTTTATCTTTAAAACGGCTCAATAAAAAGGTGCCAACTTTGCGTGACATCCTCGGACGGTAGACACATAATGTTTGAGAATATTCCCTTAATATCTATTTTCGCTTTGAACAAGTCAGTCTCGGCATCGTACTAGAAATTTTTGTAGCGATCGAACTGAGCGAATAAAAAAATATATTATATTTATCCTTGTGAACCGTGATTCTTCGCTGTACGCGCTAGTGTTCAATCCTTCAAGTTTTCAATAATTTTTTGTGTATTTGAATTTTTCATTAATATTTATTTTCACTTTGAAAAGGTCAGTCACGGTATCGTGCCTCGAAGAATTAGGCCTGGAAATTTTCGCAACGATCGAACTGAGCAAATAACAAAAAATTATATTACATTTATCCTTGCGAACCGTGATGCTTCTCTGTACACGCCAGCGTTGAAAATCCTTCGTGTTTTCCTGCCCCTCGGACGTACCGGAGAGAATCCCCTCGATCGTTCTTACGAGTCTCTCAGACGCTATCCGTGTGCCACAAGCACCTACTTAGGATCTCTGCTCCGTTGCGATATCGCTGAACCATGGTAATTTAGCGTGCTCGTTCTTACTCGCAAATCTCCAAGTTGCTTCGACTTTATTTCAGCGCGCAAGGTCGCTCGCACTGTAATGCAATACATTTCTACTGTACAAACAGTGTATATCGTGTTTGCAAATCACACACACGACATACAAATAGCAGTTTAGCATTGGCTCTTCGCGTAACAAAGTCGAGTCACGAACATTTCTCACGCATGAGATTCTACCGATTTTCTCTGGTAGATAGTTCAATAATATGGTTTAAAGACAAATTACCACCAGCAGGTAATGACACCCGAGTCTAGATGCGATAAGCGCTCACGTGCTCATTCTTGAATCTTGTGCGTAACGGCACACGCATGCGAAATATACAATCCCACTCGGCGTTCCTCTTATCGACGTGCAATCAGATCGACGCAGAGCGATACGGAGTTTAACGAACAATTACATTTAACTTCGTGCATCCTGTGAAATTGATTACAATCTCGGTGATCTCGTGCACATAGTAAAAAAAAAAAAAAAAAAAAACGTTTGTAATTCTTGAAACAACTTATTGTCCACAAATGTCAACAATTTTTTTATTTGTTATCTTTCCGATTGCACTATCCGGCTCTAATTTTACAAATAAAAGCGTGAACTAAAATTGTTAATGACACGAAAAATAAAGGGTCAGGTTTCTTCAAATCTCAACAAGTTTGTCTTATTTAACGAAATTACTTTTACGAAACTCCGTATTCCGATTTTACGAAATTATGTTTATGACACTTCGTATTCCGATTTTATGTAATTAGTCCGTACTATGGATTTTTGTTTTTAAGATATGATTTTCTATCGTTTCGAAACATTCTGACGAAGTTTGCACGAAAATGTGGACAACCGCGCCTGGATACGATTGCTCTTTCGCGAATCTTGTACACAGTAAAAAATAATTTCGTTAAATTGGAGTACGAAGTTTCGCAAAAATTATTTTGTTAAATAATTGACAAACTCGTTTCTTCAGCTTTGAACATACCAACAAGTGCCTTTATTTTCCGTGTCATTAACAATTTTAGTTTGTACATTTCTTTGTAAAACTGGAGCCGGAGGGTGCGATCGGAAAGTTAACAAATCAAAAATCGTGGACGTTTGTGGACAATAAGTTCTTGTGAAAAATCCACTTTTTTTTACGGTGTACGAGATCGTTTAGATTATATAAATAAATTATATTTATCTTCGTATATCCTAAAAAACTGATAAAATCCCCAGCTATCCCCTATTGTTTTTTAAGGCACAATTTTCGATCGTCTCGAAACATTCTGACCGAGTGTGCGTGAAAATCTGTAAAAAAAAAAAATATATTTCTCGTTCGCTGAAACGTAGCGAACATCGACGAATTCGTTAAACCACGAAGCTTGAGCGACGTATCTAACGCTCAGAATTAATTCGTTGGGATAATAGAGAGAAATACGTTGGTTCAACAACGCGGATTTGCATAATTCGAAAAAAATTAAATAAAAATTCTCGTCGGTCGGGTTCGGCTCATCCCGGGCGATGAGTTCGCCGCGGGCGCGATGCTGCAGGCGAGCTCGAACGAAGCCTTTCCGATCTATACTGGAAGAGCCGTTGGTCGAGCAGCAGCCGCACCAACTACCACAGCCAAGCTCGAGATCTCGGGAGATCTTATGCGTCCGGTCACGCAGCCATTCGTTGGCTGCAGCAGGTACAGGAATTAAAGCGAGGAACTGCGCAAGAAGCACGAGAAGCAGAAAATGAGAATAAAAGAAGGAACATCAGCGGAGGAGTTGGGTTCGCTCGTGAAACGCAAGGGGCTTTCTCGGAAAGTAACGGCTGATTTCCACCAGTGTTCTCGCCGAAACCACTCCCCGCGGGTTCGACGATCGAAACACGCTCGTTCTGCCGTAGAAACCTCGCGCGTACGGTCTGCCCGAGCTTGAATTATTCATCCGGAGTCAGCGAGAAAAAGAGATGGAAAAAAAAAATTACCGAGGATAAAAGACTTTTCCTGTGCGTTTATTTTGTACGGCGGAGAACCGAGGAGTTTCGACCGGGAACTAGGAAACTATCGGTTCACCTCGCGATACGGGTAATCCACTCTTGATGCCCCGCGCATGTCCATTTAATTCAGCGAACAAGAGAAATACTTCCACGTCCGACGATCGAATTCCTTGGTTCTTCATATGTATAATCGGTCTGGTGTAAAATTATGAAAGTCACGAAATTATAAAATTCTCAAATATTTCATTGGCCGAAAGTCGTCAGACATCTTTCACTCGACGGTACTCCGACTGTCGCGATAATTATTTGTAGACTTTTTTTTCATTCGCATTGGTCGGACCTCCATTAGTTATCCGTCGAGATTTTTCTTGTAAATCGACCGGAGTTAGTTCGGTCGGGCACTTTACAGTTAAAATTTTGCGAGCAAGTAACGAAATTTTCGGCGCCGCAGGGGGCTACCAAACTCGTCGGTGAGTCTGCCACGGGGCTGTGGAGTTGGCAGAGGTTCAAGCCTCGCGGATGCTCGACGTAGGAATACCCGACGTTCTCTCGAGAGCGTAAAACGATAAAGGGGAAGCAAGCGAGCGGGTTGAGAGAGGACGCGACGACACGGCGAACAATGAATTTCGCACTTATAATTGGATGTGCCGTTGTCGCGGGCAGTGCTCTTAATGGTAAGTGCCCTAGAGAGGGAAGCGGTAACCCACTTCCGTGTGGGACTGCGACATTCGGGGTAGTGGGGGGGAAGGCTACCTCGTTTCTCACACCGACTGAGCGAAAGAGAGACCAGAAAGAGCATTAAAAAAAAAAAAAAGTAAGAAAATAGTGGTCCGTTTGGTACTGTAAGCCGGAGAGGGACGCCGAGTAAGAGGGCAAAGCCGTGAAGAGGGCGAGGAAAATTGAGAAAAAAGATCTCGGAAAGAAGCTATCCTCGTTTTAACGCTCTCCCGGACTGGAAGTTTAATTCGACGCTGGACTTGAGCAAAGTTAAAGTGATGAAAAACAATTTTTCTCGCCCCGGGTATATATTCCCTCTTGCCCCCTTCCGGCCCCGCGCGCCTCTTTTCCTCGCGCCGTCTTCCTCTCGGGCGCGTCGTCGTTCTTTGCTTTCACCCGTATTTCTTTCTTAATTCCGGGTTAATATTTAAATTGTAAGAAAACTACTTCTGCCTGTCGTCGCCTCTGCCACGGTATTGTCAGGTTACGCTGTAATCGTGAAATTGAATTGTTCGAAACTGCCACGGTCTCCGACGTCATTCGTGAAATGGGACTTTATTGCGATTGAAGCAATGGCGGCGTCTCGAAGTTTCGCCCCAACGGGTTGAACAATTTTTTTTTTTTTTCGACGGGACAGTCGTCGAAACGATTATTCAACGTCGTTTGTACTTCGTTCATTAATCTCGTGTATCTAAGAGCGCTGACGCTGAATGAAAAATAAATCGTGTCGTCGAATGAATGAATTCTTCATTTTTATTTTTAGCAACGCAAATAAAATCTTATGAAATATTTAATTTTTTTTTTTTTTCAATAATAAATGTTGAACTTAATTAAAAAATTTATCGGTGAATCTATCGGTAACAATACGTTCAGCAACACGCGACGAAATTCTCATACGGGTGTAAAGAACTCGAGTCAAGAAACCCGTATCGTAAACGCCATCTCTCTAATTAGCAGGAAACCTCATTAAGCCCGTGCACGTGGAGTGTGCTCCTTCATACGCTTTTACGTTGCATCGCCGCAAATTCGTTGCGAAGCGTACGCTTTCGTACTAAAATACAAAACGTTTCATGTCGCGACCCCGCCAAACCGCAATGGGAATCTCGGCGACAATAAATTCGTTAGCGGAGTACCGAACAATCTTCTGTGACAAAGGCCGGTGACGGAACATTTCCTGATTCGTACGGAGTTGAAATTACGTACTTTTTTCCACGGTCGTGAGCCCGCACTTAGTGAAGGATCCGATAGAAATTACCATAAATCTGATGAAAACCGACAGAACTTTCGATTAAACATAATCCGTTAGAAAATATGGTAATTTTCGTTACTGCAGATAATTCCAGAATATCCCGTAATTCGTTCCAATACAAGTTCTTTCTAGAAAATATAATAATCGATTGCGTTGCGATCGTGAATCGTTCGCTTCAGGTTTGTAGGTTGCACCGACACGTTATGTCGATCAAATTTTTTTTTATGTATACATAAATAAAAAAAAATTTGTTCGACGAAATTCTCAGTTTCTATCCCCGAAATTTTTAGCCAGACACGCAAAATTCTGTCCCCAGTCTTCCGGAATAAATTACCATATGGGTCGGGTAAAAATCGCTGTGGCCCTAGTATGGAAAATTTCGAATATCGCTAGTGGTGGCCGCTGGTCGACCGTGGCGCCTGGTCGAAATTTACCATACGACTCGGTGGTTTTTCCGAGAATCCTCTCAGTGTACCTTGATTTTCGTGTGCCTTCGAAAAGCGATTTTTCCAATAAACCGCAGTCATACCTTGTTGTTCATCCGACAAATCCTGTCTTTCGCGAAAGTATTTGCGAAGTCTCTCGCACAGTTTGAGAAAAAAATTATGAGCGACTCGCGGACTCGTCGCTAACTACGCTTCGGCGTAAAATGTAACATTGTCGGAAGCGTTGAACCCGGTAATGCCCGTGTCCCCTGCCGCGGAGGCGTGGATGTCTCGGTGTGTATATACGTGTTTGTGTGTCCAAATTTGTCTTGCATTTACCATCTGTACACTGCTTCTATCCGTTCGCAACCCGCTCTCGGCTATCGGAGTGGGCAACGGGAATGGAAGGTCGTGGTTCGAGCGGTCCCACGAATGGAATCCCTCGGGCGCACGTACAGCGAAGTACACAGGGCTTTGGAAGAGAGGGAAGCACAACCACTGAGTGACCCGCGTGTCTAAGCGATCGATTCCTGGAGAACGATCCCGGTGCGACGAGAGAGGGAGAGATCCGTCCGCTCGGTAATACCATTCGACGGGCCTCGAGCACAGAGCGCGCACTCTCCATTAGGGAAACGCTCGCGCTCCCGCCGACGCCGTTTACCATTTACTCATTACAAATCGTCCTCGGTGCAAGCTTCTCTGAGAGCATTCGTGGGACTGGCGAAATACATGCCCGTACATCTATCCTGCGGGATACTCTTGTCCGTGAACGTCGTTAGTCTGCGAAACCGCATCCTTTGCCTCCAAAGAACAGCACAGATGCGCGTTTTATCGTTACCATTGTAACAAGTTCGTCGGATCATCAGAAATTTGACGGGCTCAGATTGAGACCGGATAAGGTCTCGAAGAGGCTTTGAAGCTCTAGTCGCAAACGTCGTGAATGTGCGGCGGAACTAATGGGCAAAGTCACTTTTCCATCGAGCTGATGTTTTTGTTTAACTACTCTGACAGAAGTATATAATAAAAACTACCGGTCTTCTAAGAAAAATTACCATAGCTCATGGGAACACGCAACTAGGGCGCCCAGAAATTCTCAGTTTTTCCAAGAATTTTTACTATAAAATCTACGAAAAATTCTCAAATATCCGGAGCTTCCTGTCATAGGTGGCGCCCCAGTGCCGCGCTACTATCTGCTGTATCTGCTATGGTAACATTTCTCAAGCGACATAGGCATATTTACTAGATTTTTCTCGCAGAGTGCCAGATTGTCATCTTTTTGGGGTTTCTTTTCCTAGGCCTTGTCTTCCGGCTTTTTGTCTTATTACGAGGTGATGCAGCGCTTTGAAATTTCTACCGGTGCACGGTCTCGAGAATTCGAAAAAGTGCACGCCCCATAAGCAGTACGCAGCTGCATAAGCTGGATGGTATAACGCGGGACACCTCCGGAGCTGTTTCCACGGCAGGAACGGTTAAATCGGCGGAGCCATCTTGGCGAACGCGAACATCGTCGGGCGAGGCACCAGAAAGATTGGAGAACGAGGTCGGAGCGGAATCGGGGAGAGAGCAGCAGCATCATCGGTGGAAGCCGGTAGCGGCAGCCTTGTCAGGTCCGGCGCGCGACTTGCACGGAAGAAATACCGTTCCCATAGAATGTTAATGCGATCTTACTCGGCAACACCGGCGGTAGTTGGGCTCCTCGCTCTCCTGTTACACGCTCGACACCGGCTTCACGGTCGCACGCACGCATTGTTACGTAACGCTGTTGCGTCTCCTTGGCGCACCTGTGCCATATCCTCGGAGCGTCTTTCTCGCTTCATCGTCTATCGGCGAGTCGACGACGTACGCCCAATACGAGGAGGTGGAAGAGGGATGGAGAGGCGTTATATGCCGAGAGAAGATCGCGGACGCGTGAGCCCTCTCGCTACTTCACTCATAACTAGCGAGCTTCGCCGTCCTGTCTTGTGGTTGTGTTCACGCTACCGCGATTCACCTCTCCTATGCTCGTCGTCTATGTATACCATGACACATGTACATGCATATCTTTCGGTCGCGAGTTCGCTCGCGCCAACCTTACCGCATTGCCCCCTCCCCCCCCCCCCCCCCCCTTCTGATTATCCGTGCGAGAGTGAAACACGAAGATGAGATTTGACGCGAGCTGCGTGAGTCGCGTGCTAATAGGGTAGATAGACGAGAGAGTCTCGGAGACTCTCAGACTACGGGCAGTGCATGCGGCATGCACCACGAGGGTTCACTGAATAGAAAATATAGGTATAGAACCGTAGCTCGCCGTGGCAGGAGGTATATTATTGTAGCGGCAGTGGTAGAACTCTTGGTCGCGCACTTCCTACTCCCATGCACCCTTCACGGTCACCAGGAGGTACCACGCTTATAACGTGTACGATAATGTACAGTATATACGCTTATGTACGTGATAGATGCGATCTAGACTTCCTCGATCAATCTCTCAGTCGGTGAACTTTTATGTTTCTTACGTCGCGGCGTGTACGCTGTAGTGTAGAGTGTGTCTGATTAGCATAACGCGATCGGGTTGATCGCTCGGTGATTATACCGCGGGCTTATTGGCCTCGCTGCGTCGTCCTCCGACGAATTCCCGCGCTTTCGTAATGATTTTTCATGGAAAAAAAAGGAGAAAGAGGACGAGAATTGAACGATCGCGGGAAACCATCGAGTTCATTCGCTTGAGAGTTTGGTGTGCTGTTTCATTCGAGAGCTTTTGAGCTGGGTGAGGTGGATGGTTACCACCTGGCCGACGAAGCAACGGTCAGAAACCGATCAGCGACGATCGGTTGGTGCAATTATTGGAAACTTCCTGCGGACAACATGGGGTCATAAGCGGTTTGCATCTACGATCGTTTTCCTGGGACTAAACGTACCTATGGCGGGACATCGGACCACTTGCAGATCTCATTACGTTGTTGCCCTAGTGGGAGTGCCGCACAGGCCCGGCATTGGCACAGCGTTGGACAGTGCTCGCCCAATGTCGGCCAGCACCGGTTCTCTGTGCCATTTCCATCAGGGTAGGTTGTTGTGTAACATTTGGAATAACGTGTGATCCGCCGCCAGTGGTGTACTTAGCCTGGTTTGTGGAAACAGGCATCTTTGAAAGCTCACTAAACTGAATCGCTCGGTGTCGCTAGGAAATCTTTTAGGTTGAATTCGGAAGAGACAAGCGACGCTTGTGGTGGTGGTAAATTTTCTTTCAGGCAGAACACTTCCATACTCCGATCGGGAGAGTGATCAATAACCAGATAACGAATCTGCTACACCTCAAGATCGCAACGCGTTGGCTCTGCGGTTCGTGTATTCACGGATGGGATTACCTATCCATATTATTTCTCACTCTTTCCTGTGTTCCTTCCACTATTCATAACCCTGTGTTGTCTCACTTTTTTTAAAAGCAAGTATTACGTGGGTAGTATTACGTATGCTTGTGTATCACGTCGAGCCTCCGCGCATTCCTCTCGTTTTCAACTTCCGGTGAGAGTTCCGTGAACGGAGTTCTCAGCCGGCGGAGTGGCCTCGGTCACGGCCACAAGAGAGTCTCGGTTGCCTTCTCAGCTGCTTCACGGCATCATCAGCTTGTTTTCTCGACTCTTCGCATTCGCTCGGGCCTTTGTGAGCTCACGAACTATGCAATACCAACAGACTTCCCGTTCCTTTTCGTTTCACTTCCGTGAACCGCTGACGAGGAATAAGAAGTTGAAGGAGGAAGGAGGCGAGAACGAGGTTGGAAGTGCTCGCCGCGTTTTGATACGGTTCCGCGTGTCACGACCCCGCGATCTTTCGCTTCTCTGCCATGGGGTTAGCCAGTCGGCTCGGTTAAAAGCCCTTTTTTCATTTCCTTCTCACTTGCCATCAGACTCCCGCTCTTTTCGACCCCTCGCTCAGACTCCGCTCACATAACTTATCCCCAAAGTCAGGTATGTGAGGCATCGGTGAATGGAAACCTGCACACCCAATCTTCGAATTTCAATTGCCTTTTGTGGAAGTAATGATCATTGTCCATTCCTTCGAGCCTATACTCAAGATTTGTATCTGGATCGCATACTCCATAGCTTACCCTGAAGAGGAGGGTATCGTTTTCTTTCACGATGATCGGACAATTGCGGCAACTACCAAAGTAGTGCCGATGACGACAGGTTTACAAACGTATGAATGATCTTCCAACATCAAGTTTCATTACAGAAAGTGCGTTAAAAAATGTACTTCCATCAGACTCGGGCTCTTTTCGCTCACATACTGCTCACATAACTTATCCCCAATGTCAGGCATGTGAAGCATCGACGAACGGAAACCTACACACCCAAACTTTGAATTTGAATTGGCTCTTGTGGAAGGAATGGTCATTTTTTGTTCTTCCAGCCGATAGTTACCCAAGATTCGTGTCAAGATCGCATAATCCATCGCTTATCCGGAAGAAGCAGGATAGTCTCTTCTTTCACGATCATCCGTCTATTTCAGCAACTATCAAAGTAGCGCCCATGAACGATCTTCCGAGATTAAATTTCATTACCGACCGTGTGCTAAAACTGATTCCTCACTCTCCCTCCGACCTCTCGCCAGCGCTAAAGAGCACCGGCGATAAAAGCGCTGACGCCAGATCAAAAGTGACCTCGTTCTCGCCCACTCAAATGGACACACACGGACAGTCGGACCGACCGAGGTATCCTCTTCCTCTTGCACTCCCAACGGTGGCTTTCGGGAAGCTTGCGCCGGGCACGTGATTCCGGACCGGTGGGGCTGGTACGCGTAAGAAGTCCCGCTTCCAGATTCAGTTGTATCGCGAGTCGAATACGAATCGTCTTCATCGGAGAAACGCGAATAGCGCGACCCGATGTGCCACACTCGTCCGTTCCTCCTCGGTTCCTGGTGTACCCTCCCCGTTGGCCCTCCCGTCGTATTACCTAACGTGTCTACGTCCTTCCTGCATCTTCCTTCTGCGTCTACGTAGAGGGAAGATGACGACGAGGGGAGGAGCGAGGGCAGGGTGAAGCGGGGGCGGCCAGGTCGGTTCGAGCATAGAGAGCTATATGATAATTCGAGATTCGACTCGTGCCCCAGCATCCGCGCGAGTCTCTCGTAAATCTCATCTCCGTGCCTCTAGACGTCTCGTACGTGCCCTCGCGATATAATACTGTGGTAGTGGAAGGCACCCCAGTGGGCTACAGTACGTTTACTCTGTGTACGTATAATACGGGTCGTAGTACGTGAGAGTCGGAGCCCGCAAGGTCTACAAAACTCGAAGTTTCTATTACCAAGGTGATTTGAAAGACGTTAAGCCCAAGGAATATGTCGATTTTATCGGTTTTAGTTAACGCCCGGGATATCGCACCCGCATGATCGTGTTCGCATGGGGCCGCACGTTTCCGATAGGTTCTCTCCGCGCTTGAGCACGAGGTGGAAGGTAGAAAGGCAAAGAAAATAGGGATAACAGAAAGGTGCGAGACGGCTCGGGCGTTTATGCGCGTGCAAGCTCAGCCCGCTCAGGCTTGCGAGCCATAGAATCGGCTTATAATAAATCTCCCTCACTGGCTTTTCCGCCTATTTTCTTTTATGCTCGTCAACCAGCGCGTTCACCGTATCCTACACGTCTCTCTTACTTTCGCACGGTACTTTTTTTTTTTTAACGATATCTCACCCGCCCTCGGTACTTCGCCATCGTTCACGCTCACCCGCAGCGATGCGCGCCTTCACGGCGAAAAGCCACTACGGTCATTACGACTGCATTACCAATGTAAACGCATAAATTATAGGTATGACACATGGAACATCCGCGTATTATTATTTATAACCCACCGTAAAGAACGTCCCGATACGCATAATTGCGTCTGGTTACGCACGGCCAGTCGCGGCGTGGCCAATAAGAGAAGTATATCGGGAAAAGAAGGAGAGGAAGAGGAAGAGGAAGAAGATCGAGGGTGGCGAGAAGAGAAACGGAGGACAGGATGCGAAATATGAGGGGAATGGCGAACGGAAGAAATGCGCATAACTCGCCAATACGAATGCTAGTCACAAAGATATTAGTTGTTTGTACGCCTTGTCTACGCCTTGTTGGCAAAGGCGTAGAACGGTTATCGGGCCTCCCCTTATTATGTTCATGTCACGAACATATTTTTTTGTAAAAAATTCTTGGAAAACAAGTTTTTTTTCTTTGCGAGAAAGGCACTTATTGCGGTGATATTGCGTTTTTTTACGCATGCGCAGTGTTTTTCTCGCACGCTATGCGACAAAGTGCCTTTCTGCGCTCACTTCTCGGAACGGAAAGCGGGATTTTGCGCGCATGCGTTAAGAAAACTTTAGTAGTGTTCTTAGAATTGTTTGTTTCGGGAAGGTCGCGGTTGCTCGTGTCATTTTTCGATCTCAAATTATAATTTTGGGTTGCATAATTTGAAGACGAATCGATTTTCCTATGCGCTACCAATCGAGAAACAGCTTTTATCTGCTTGCAGAAAAAATTCCGATTACTCCGTCCAGTTCGATTCTCCGCCGCAAGCCTCAAACGTTGCAAGGTGCTCCAAGTAACTTCCAACTTCCCGACGGTCTTCTGCTTCTTGCCGACATCCGAATTCGGGAAAGCATCCTTGCAACTCCCTTGGCTTTTACACATCCGAGGAATTTACGAATTTTCAAACAGGATGGGAAGAGATTTCTCGTCTCTTGCACAAAATCAGAGAGTCCGCTCGTTTGACGGTTTCCAAAGGGCAGAAAAACCTTTGATCCGATTCTTCTGTCCAGGATCGTTAGCTGCGGTTCCGGCAATCCCGAGTGAATCGCTGCAACCTTCTTTACTTTTCTTCCCTTTTTTTTTCCTCGTTCCTTTTTGGGCTTGGACGTCGTTCGCTTATGCGTTCGCGTCTCCCCGTCGAGCATTTCGCCTCCCGAGCCAGTCTACTGTACACGGTGCACTTCGATTCTACTGCACTGAAATACTATATTGATGACCGTAGCATAGAGGCATCGTATCGAACAGTTGCACTGTAGTAGTCTGCACGATTCACGCAAACGTTTCGTGCAACTAGGTGAAATCCAATAACCGGAAAACTCAACGGAGCGGAACACCACGGGGCCACATATCTGGACCGTCGCTCGATCCATTCGGTGACTACACACGCTAGTTTCCCGGTACAGATAGATGGAATTTTCTGTATTCTGGCCTCAAATGCACAACAAGCGGAATGTTCATCGTCGGAAATTTGATGCATTTTTTATATATTTTTTTTCGTCATCTATCTAAACTACAGAGTTTATATGCGATTGCACTGTAAACATTTTCGTTGTCGAATGTCAAAATCAATATTTTTCAGCTTGATCGTAGCGAGCTCGAGACGGTAGGATGCGAGCAACATGCTCGTGGAGACACGGCGTCAACATATTGGATAATATAAAAATCGCAGAATTCAGAGGGAGAGAAACATTTTTTTTAATTTACTATTAATTACCCCGAAACATAAAAAAATGTACTATTAGTTTAGTTTAAAATTCCATCTATTTGCATCGAAAACCTACCGTGTGTAATTGTCCCGGTGCGGATGGATGGAATTTTCTACATTCTGGCTTAAAACGCACAGCACGTGAACTTCCTTGTCGAAAATTTGATGCATTTTTTTATTGTATTTTTGTTAACTAACTAAATCTCACTAAGACGCTTTCGCTTTATGTTTCAGGTAAGTGAACGAGTCTCAAAATGAATAATACCTCACTGCGCCACGGGTGAGTTCTCGAGTGCTCCGACGTTCATTAAAGGTACAATTGATTCGATCTCTCATTAAGGTGTTCGAATTATGTCTCGCGCGTATTTTTCCATCTACAGTCCGACGAGAAATCTTACGTTCGCACTTTGGCCCGTCGCCGTCGTACGCGTGATTGGAAATATCGAACTCCCTACCGGTCTGCCAACTGCATCGATTAACATTCCCGCAATGATTACCAGTCTCGTCGTCGATGAGTTACGTACGTCTCTCGTGACACTCGCCTTCGATACCTCGGTATATAAATATCCACATGTGCGGCGACGAAACCTCCCCCCCCCCCCTCACAAGGATCTTCTGCGACCCACAGAATTATCTTTTTATTTTTTTAATAACGGGCTAGAAACGATCGTGCTTGTCTCGCACGAGAGCCACGCGATGAGAAATCGCATGCAGGCACTGGTAGGGAACGCGAGACCGGAGCCAACTCCGAGGGTCAGAGAAAGAGGGTTGTACCGACGTAAGCGTGACGGGTCCGGTGCCGAGACGAGAGTCTCTGGCAAAAGCTCCGAGGGATGCACGCTCGGTGATTGCCTTTAATTTTGCGTCTGGTAGTGAGGGTACTGGCGTGCGAGACGCCGCGTTGAATATATACATAGTATATAACGCGGATAAAAGAGAGGGATAGCCATGATAAAATAGAAGTTAGACAGGATAAGATAGCAGTCATTACTCACCGACACAGAAAGTCTCGCTCGCCGAGACAGAGCTCGAGGCAGTGCTGACGCGACGACGCGGTCGTGCTTCTCTTCGTGTGACCCTGAAGACGGTGTCCTTGCACTCTGTCGATGCACCATGCTCGCTCGCACGGCTTAACAGCGAGGCAGCTCTTCTGGGCGTAGATCGTGAACACCGGGAACTGCGATTGAGTCAGCGCACCTGAAACGTACCGACGCATTATACGGGCACACTGTATATCCATGCGTAGCAGTATTATTACACGACGGTATCGCCGCGGTCGTAAAACCTGACGCGTGACACTACCGTGGGCTTCACAGCGAGTGCAATTTACATGCGTGTACGGCACGAGCGCTGTGTAATTTCTCGCTAATCATTCCACCTATGTGAATCACTTCTCTTTTTTTTTTTCTTCTCGATTCACTTAACTCTCTGGAAGCGCACGGAGTTTGCGGATGACGGATCACACGTCACTTGGGCTATGTCATTTTGCACGCGGTCGCGAGAAATTTAATTGGAAATTTTATTAAAGCCAGCTGGGGGGAGGGGGAGGGGCACTTCGTGACGAGGTATCAATTTTCTCAATGCTGAAACTTTGACTGATTTCTCATTTTTTTATGTAGGAAAAGGAGTGAGCGTTGGAGTTTTCTTAGAATTGGATGGAAGAGCTGACGTTTTTCCTAGTTATCATTTTTCTTTTCTTTTTTTTTTCAATCCGATGTTAAAAAAATAAACCCGGCTTTTTGTTAACTTGACCGTAATTAAATTAAATTTATTATCCATTAAGATTTATAAAATTTATGAAAGTATTAGTCTGTATTCTATACTATTCATGTTAATTTATTGTTTATAATATTATTACAAAACGTACTATTCTGAGCTTTAAATTAGCACCTATTGTAAACTGGTACTAAAAGGAGAAATCCGTAACAAAAAAAGATCACTCGACCCTCGAAGCGTACGCGGTGTTTGCCTACGAAGGATCACAGTCATTTGGGCGATGTCATTTTAAGTGAGGGCAAGAAAGGTATTTGGAAACTTTTCTCCCGCAGGAAGACCGCGGGGCACTTTGTCACGCGGTAGCAATTTTCTCAATGCTCAAGCTTTGACTCTCTTTTTTTTCTTTGTAAAAAAAAAACGAAGCGAGCGCTAGTCTTTCCTCAAATTGGATAGAAAAGCCGACGTTCTTCCTGGTTACCTATTCACATATGAATAGATTGCTCATGTTGTATTAAGATCTCACCGCAAACCGCTAGAGGATAACGTTTTGTATGATCCGCGCTCGGTGAACGAGGAATGGAAGATAGTCATGGAGAAACAGAGAAACCTATAGCAAAGGCTAGGTAATTTGTTGACCCCGGCGGCGAACCAGCGCGAACGTAGGTATGAGCTAACTCTCGACTCCCTTGATTTTAATCACTCTCCGAGTTGCGCTAGCTACCTACCGAGTGCAGAGTGCGCGGTAGTACCTGTGGAACTCGAAATTGTAGGAAGATGCTACTCGTTAAGAGTTGGCTGTGTCGGCTCGGGAGTCAAGAGCAGCACAGCAGCCGCAGCAGCAGAAGCAGCAGCAGAAGGAGGCATTACAGTGATCAGCCGTTCTGGCGCTGTTCTCCGTTGCTTTAGTTACCGCCGCACGCCGCACTTCCGGGGATGCTTACATGCAGAAGACAGGTACTACTTACCGCTATAATGCTATCACATTACAAGATAATGGGGTATTACGGATCCTAAGCACTTTGCAGCTCCGAAGAGAAATTCATCGGTGCGGTGCGCGGACCGACGGAGTGGGAATGGACGAAAAGTAACGCGGACGAGGGAAAAGGGGTCGCCGGGTTAAGAAGAAAAGGGGTCGCCCCGACCGTACGAGGCAAAAACTTTTCCGCGGTATCGGTACCGCTCCACGTCGGTGTTCTGTAAGCCCGCAAGTTTCGCAAGGCCGGGACGGAGGCAGCGATGCAGCGAATCTCGTAACAAATGCAAACCTCTTCGGAATATTTATCACCACTCTCGATACCCGGAGTACCTTTCGCTCGGTAGCTTCTAATTCATAAGTTTGTCAGCCAAGTCTCGCGGCGCGGGCCAGCTGATTAAAAATTCGATCGCGAACAAGAGACTCGCTCGGTCTCGGGCTGCACCCGATGGAGAAGGTTGGAAAGGGCCCGGCGGGGCTCTTGACGACGTGCCAGTTTCGCCCGACCTGACCTCCTTTTACGGTAATGGCCAAAATGCATGATTATCTTCTTTCATGAGAGCTCGGAGTTTGTATCGCGAGGCACGACAGGCAATTAGAGGGCGCGGAGGAAACAATGGCGCTTCCGCTGTAATATATTGCGAGAACATCGACGATGTAGCCTAAAAAAAAGTGTTCGACACTCCGGTTCCGATATATTTCAAAATTTGACTCTAAACCCTCGATACGAGAAAACGAGAGGATGTGAAAAGTCACGGACATTGCCGAAGCTGCGCCGATTTAATCCCTCGCGATTAAACTCTCGATTCCGGCTCTCGATCCCGACGATTTGAGGGGGACTTTACCGATATCGGAAAAGTATTTCATTCTCAATATTTCATATTACGACCGGCGATAAATCGATCGAGGATTCGCGCAATTACGTCCAACGAAATACGGAGACAAATGTAAGGGGGGCTCGGGCCGGATGGATTTGGACCAAGAGGTCAATGGCATCGGGCGTATGCCCTCGAATCGTACAGGTGGATGCGATACGACGTTAGAACGTGCGAGACTACGTATCGGACCGGGCGTCTTCTGTCACGCGGGATTTCGCACGACGGCGGTGAAATATCGCGCGGTACATCGGGATTTACCAATGTCCCATTTTTATATTCGGCCCTGGAGCGCCGAATATAAAAGGCAGATTGTTTTCGGTGGCGGCGATGATTCGCTGCAACGGGACGGATGTCGCACGAGGACGCAGACGATCGGATATAGAATTGGTGGAACAAAACACGCGAGAGTGCGGAAGGAACGGTAAAGTCTTGGAACGATAAACGGGAAAACCCGTACGAATAGCGGTTCGAAGATCGATTTTTTGATCTATGAGGCCCATTTGGATAACGTTCCCGGTTAAAGCGTTACCGCTTCTGGCTTCTCGGTATAGGATGCGGCCTATCGTACGGCGTTGTTACACACGTAATTCGTACGTGATTCCCGAGGTGGGATTCTCCTCCCCGTCGTGGAAAGACCTGACTGATGTTACCGATCGCGTGTGGCCCTTTCACTATGTCCGTACGTGTTTTTCCCTTACGGTGTTTCCATTCTCTTACATATTCCATAGCTTTCTCACTTATTCACTCCTTCCGCTCAATTGCCACCTGTCCGACTCACACGCCTATCACGGGGTCGCCTGTACATCGAATACGTGCAATAAAATTCTATCGTTTGTACATATGAAATACCGAGTACGTGAGGCGCTGAATTTCCGGAGATTTAAAGCGCACGTACACAACGCGCTCGCGCGATAAGGGGCGAAGATCCCCAAGTGGAGATAAAAAGTAACATCTCTTATCCGTTCAGGTGCTCTTCCGCAGCAAGAAACTGTCTCGTTATTCCACAACGGATTCATATTTTTGCATTAATCTGCGTCGTCTTTTAATTAATAAAATTAATTGCATCCAATTGAAATTAATCAAAACTAATTGCAATTAATTGAATCTAATTGAAGTTCATGTAATTAATTCGATTGTTTTAATAAAAATGTTGATTGTTCAAAATTAATTGACACATTATGACTTGCATTTTCTCGCGTAGCGTTCGACAGTAATGAGTCAAGCGTTTGTCGCTATCGCCTTAGTTACTTAGAGTTGACGTTGGACTGATTAATTTAACTCTCGCATTTAGATCTTTACACGATGTCTGCGTGTGCGTTCAACTGTGACTCGCAAATTGTCGTTCGCATGTTCTTTTTCCACGCGACGCAACGACACGCGAAAGAGGTGTACACAATGTCCCAAAGGAGCAAATATAATACCATACCATTACAATATACCGCATGGTAATATATTTGTGGGTGGTCGTTACGCCGAGTCAACGCACCGTGTAAAGTCACGATCTTTTTTTTCTCTCCTTTCTTCTTCTTTTTTTTCCTTTCATTTCTTCAGCAAGCCATATACATATATCCGGCGTTATGGTACAATACGAAATGAATGCCTTGCCGGAAGACGCATAATTGTCTTCGCCGCGGCTCGTTTCCCCTCGAAGCGAGAGAACGACGACGCGGGCACGATCCACGACAACGACGTGGACATTTAACGTGACACGAGCGGCTGGCCACACGGAATTCCTTCGGCCAGTGTTGTTTGATTTCTCTCCCGCGCAGCGTTATTACGGCGAACAGGTATACGTACACCACGGAACGACTGATGGGGATCGTATAATCGGGATGATAAAATTCAACGACGTATTTATGGATCACGGACGAAGAAGGTATCGTGCAGGAGAGGAGAGATCATGGCGAGGGAGCGCGACTCACTTGATCCGTCGTTCCGTGATCGGAAAACATACAGCGCAGTCAAGAGTGATCAATCGCGTGCCGGTGGTCTCGGGACTCCACCGGCCACGGGATAGAGGTACCATACCGGTACCTCGGTATTAGGTGTGTATATATATATATATATATATATATATATATATATATATATGTACATACATATGTACGTGTATATATACAGTGTACGGTAAGATCTTAACTTGCATGTACGCTAGACGGTCAGGAAACAATCGCTCGGAGTATTATGCCAGATGCAAAAGTCACCTGCAGCGCAACGCGAGCATTGATCACCGTGTTCCTTAGCTCCAAAGGGCTATTCCAATACGCTGCGATTCGGAGAGCTCTGGGTTTGCTCGCAAGAACGGTTGTGTATGCGCCTGGTAGTTCGCGAGACCGCCGCGATCGTGCCATTCCAATTCAAGTATAAACGGTCGTGGAATGCTTGTATTTCCTGGAGCCCGTGATCGTCGTTGTCCGAGAGGAAAATACCGGGCGATCGAGGGTAGATGCAGGGAAGACGGAGTAAACGATCGGATGGGGAGAGTATAAGAGATGAGGAGGATTGGAGAAATGAAGAATAGAAGAATAAAAAAATTTATTTAAAAAAAAGAGGCGAAGGTATATATAAGATGGACGGCAGCTGGAATGAATTTATAAGAAAGGGCCTCGAGTTCCACTCGACGATTTTTTATGTCGTACTTGAATCGATCGTTCCAGCATACGAACCTCCCACGGTTTTATCGCCGACGGTGCTTCGGTTCCGTATGACTCGTCGATGGATGCTGCGTTACCCTCAAATCGAATCCCGAGGGAATGGTGTAACAGATATACACGGGAGCATTCAGAATTTCCAAGTGTACGATCGCATTCAGGGTTAAAAGCTGAGCAAACTTTGATTTGGAAAGAAATTTCTACGACGCGTGGTTCTCGAGATACGAGGGAGTTACGTTTGAGCCGCTTTTCGAGCGATCCGATTGGTTGAAAGTTTACCCGCTCGTAAGTAAAAAACTATGCACCGCAGAAAGTTTTTTCAGAGGAAAGATCTCTTTGGTTTTAAATGCTGAATGTGGCACTGCAGTTTTCTTGTACTAATTTTAAGTCATTGCGTGAACACGATACGTATATAAGTGCGAAGGATATATCCGAGTTTCAATATGCATTCGGATGCCGAATAAGCTGCTGTAACCAGCCGAACGAGCGAATGCAGTTACTCTTGAAATCCTGCCAACACTTTCAATCGTCCGTCGCAGTCGACATTAGAGGCGCCCACTTCCCGCACATCCTCTATTCGAACCCAGACGTTGGTGCAATTTCGTGGATTGAATGTATTCCTAATGTTATCGCAGTGCAACGATTTCCGTGCCCGATCCTGCATTCGTAGCTTTAAAAAAAAGCTCGCTTTCAAAAAGATACAACGCTTTTTTCACACAAAAAACAGTCAAAGAGATCGCAAAAGGTGATACAGTTGTTTTCCTATCGGAATCTATTTCGCCCTCGTAACTTCCGTTTTTCCAAATGACGCGACATGCAAATATCCCGAAAATGGGAAAAACAAAAAGCCAATATTGGGTTTCAACGCTATCGTCGCTACGAGTCGTCAGAGTTAATTAAACTTTTTCCGTGTCCGCGCACAGAGAACTACGGAAAAAAAATATATTAAAAAAACCGCACTTCGACTCATCGACTGTTTTTTTTTTTTTTTTTTTTTTAGCGGTAGTCCAATGCACGGTGTTCGACAAAGTTGTGCCGCGGAGGGACCGAAAGAGAGAACTAGTTGAGTCGGTTTCAAAGCCGTAAAAAAATATGGACTGCGCTTGACGTCGTTGACGAGGAACGTGAGAGTTCGAAAGGAAAACAGAGAAAATGGTTGTGGCGCTGTACTGCGAGGTTTTCATGGAAATTCGTTCGACGCAACGGACAAATAGACCGTTTGGATATTCAAGCGAGTCTCCGGTGACCAATGCTATTTCGCTTTCATCACATTTCCATCGGCTCTTTCTATTCCGAAGCTCACAGCCTCCACCCGGTATGCTTCTAATTTGCGTGTATCGCATTCTCGCGCAACAACAATTTAATACTCGTACGTCTCCGCCCTCGCCTGCATAGCATAACGTCATCGCGCGCTGAAGATACGCTCATGCATGTGGGAAATTCCGTGCGAAATTCGTCCATTGGCAACGCTTCGCTGCGGAAAGATTGTTTAAGTTAATATGAACAAAAAAAACTGAACATTTTTTTTTATTTGACGGAACATTAACTATTAATCACAATTGCTGTGTGTGAAATTTCAGCTTGATCGGTGGAGGCGTTCTCGAGTTATAGCGGTTTGAATTTTTCGCATCTGAATTGCACACAGATACATGCACACATACGCACACACGAGTATCCATCAGGAAATTTATTCTAAATATGATTGTTCGATGTTTTCAAACGTTCCGAACACTTTTTCATTAAAATCTCGGAATTTCATTTTTTTTTACCACAACAAAGCTCCCATCATGATGAAGCGACGAGAAAAAAAAGCATGAACAATACCTCATCACTTATCGAAAAATATATAACTTAAAATTACATTATGACGTCGAATTTGTAAAAAAAAAAAGAAACGTACGATCTCTATTTCTGTTCCGAGTGCCCAACAATGGTCGTGTCCCCATTCTCAAAAAAAAATGCGTCGCGTAATTCACAGATGTTTGTAACCGTGTGTGGGTGATCGAATCGTTCCCGGTTAATAGAAAAAACAATTATAATTAACGTTGATGTATATTAAGAGCGATTTTCTTTCTCTATGCTTTAAGGATGCCTGACGTAAAAAAAAAGAACGCGTATATTAGATATAAACTTGGCGCGGAATGGCCCGACCTGCACGTGCACAACATCATCGGCGGGGGGACCTGCGTGTGCAACGGCAAGTGCAATATACTCAGCTGGATATGCACGCGACGAGCTACACGCGAGCCGCTCAACCAACACGAAGAAAACTGTCCAATAATGTAATTACTTTTGATGAGAGTGAGAACGGAGCCGCGTCCCGGTGCGAGGACCGTAAGCTATTCCTCTCACCTACCGAGTGTTATGCACATATGCGTTCGGTACATAGGTAGGTCACAGTGCGCGTAGATTGGATAGCGGGCTAGCCTCCATTCGCATCCCGGCGCAATTGAATATTCGCCGTCGAGCCGGGAGAGAAATGGTGCGAGTTATATGGACGTGAGGAAAGCTGCACGCAGGGGCAGCGCGTGCACAGTTTGCACCGAACACGTACGTACGTTCATTATGTCACCGGTCTTTGTCCTCCCCGCGTCGCGGCAACATGCAGAACATAAATCACTCCGCGCTCGCTTCTCTGTACCGAAACAATAAAGACCGAATGAAAATTATGGTGGATCGAGCATGCGACGAAAAATAACGTTCGTCGTTGTATTCGAGCAAAGCGCCGCGTTTGGATTATGCGCGGAAAATAATTACTCGAGAATATCGTGCGAGCATATCGATTGGATTCTGCATAAATAATGCGCGACGAAATTTACAACAAAATTCGTCGCCGCGGATCGATTAATTCCGCTTTGGAATTGAATCATCGGTGAAAGCTGAAAGTCCGTTTTTCCCCGTTCTTCCGCTGATCCTCATCTGCGTAGTAAAAAAAAGCTATGTCCAAATAACCCGGCATTAGTCCATTCGCATTTGTGCATGATCAATTTCTGGGCCATTCGATGTATGTTCGGTGCGGCTGCTCTGCGGACAAACATCATCAACCGGTATTGAATGAGTGAATCGATAGAAAATGGTTCAAGAGGTTTTTTTTTCCACATTTCAATGTATCACCTCCGATGTATCGCCGCGTCGTGCCCAACGGGGAAAACTCGGTCAAAAAGTGTGAAGTATATAGTGTACGATTGATCAGGTAAAAGGGAGCAATTCCACTTTAGATGATGTGCTGCAGCACGTCGAATGCGGCAATATCGAGGCGAAAGCATCAGCGGAGTGGAAGAGCCAGCGGCTGCAAGAGCCAATATCGTAAGATCGCCTGGGAGAGCAAGTGCACAGCTAGAAAGAGTAACCGACGAACGCGAGAGGCTAATGAAAAGGAATTATATGCCACGGAACAAGCTGTCTCTCAGGGCGCACGAGGCGAATACACATAGTGTATTCGCCAAGTGTACTAAACGTATCGTATCTAACGGGTTGCATCTCAAGGATTTCTGGCAAGGCAGCGAGGAGAGGCCGAGCTCGAGAGCCAGAAAGGAAGAGCTGAAAATAGAGGAATAATGAGATGAGTAGGAGATTTCTTAATGCCTCCTAAGCTCTCGCTCTTGGGAGGAAAGCGAGGACGGATAAGGAGCGAAGGATACATTGTACGGTGAAGATCGCTCGCGAAAGGACCGTCGAAATGAGAACGACATAAGTAGTCGATAAGGGTTAAAGAAGGGGCTGACGGAGGGCAAAGCGAGTGTTCCAGTCACTGACACATTGAGCCGAATCAGTACTCGACACCATTGCCGTTTGGGATTCAAATATTTGCGCTCACGATTTACACGGCGATTCGAGGGTACAATGGGATGTGAAACACCTTACTCCCCGCCCGACAAAACCGGAAGTAACGTCATACCGGAAGTACGTTACTCCGGGTCGGATATGGAGATTTTCAAACTGGAAGTGAAGTATTGACGGTGTGACGTCACTTTTGGTCGAACAATAAGATTTTCGCACCAAAAGTGACGAATTCCCGGTACGAAGTTACTCCCGGTCGAAAAATGATATTCTCCAACCAGAAGTGACGTTCTTCCAGTTATGACGTCACGTTCGGGCGAAAAGTTATGTTTCTAAACCGAATGTAATCTATTTCCAGTGTGACGTAATTACAGGTCAAAAGACGAGATTCCTAAACCGGATGTGACGTATTTCTGGTATGACGTCACTTCGGTCACTTTTATAACAAAAAAGAACGTTACTCAAGCTTTTTCGAAACAATCAGGTATGTATCGACGAAAGAACGATCAATCGGCGATCTGTCGATCGTCGTGGTCGTCAATGGCATCCACCTTGTGATGGAAGAGAATGAAATTGCGAATAAAAGTGAAGAATGAGGCTGGAAAGCGACTGAACGAGGAGAACGTGCCAGTCCGATACGCCGAATTACACGCTCGTCTCTCAACCTTAACGCGAGGACAATTCGAGTTGCCGTCCGGTCGGTGCTTCGACCGTCTCGGATCATCGAGGGGCTACTGTCCGCGTGCCATCCTCCCTTTCCGTTTCTTCCTTTTCTTATCCCGTTGTTTTTTTTTTCATCTTCCATTCGCTCGCCTGCTTCGACGTACCCGACTTCTTCTTACTCGCGATTGACCGTGCGACCCGGCGTCGGCCATCGGGCACTTTTCTTCCTCCTCGCGATCGATGGACAAGCGACGTGAGGTCGAGGAACCCCCCGACCGCTACATAGTCTCCCATTCGGCACGATGTACGTATATCGTTAAACTCTTTATACGCCTCGAAGTATCGCGGTGTCAAACTACGACGAAAAAAAAAAAACGAAAAAAGAAGAAAAAAAGAACGTCTATATTCCTCACTGTGAATAGATCCAATTTTACCTGTCACGTAAGAAAACGAACGTGCGTTTAATAACATGGAAGAAACCTTTCTTCCGTTCGGTCGTTTCTTCGCTGTGTAAAAAGAAAATTTCCTCTGAATAGACGTGGTACCCCCTCGCTATTGCGGCGGGAAGGGGGGGGGGGGTGAGTGCGCCAATGCTGAGTGTACAGCGAGTATAATAAGTCGATACCAGAAGCCGAGAGGAACGAGGATTGAGAAAACGTGAAATAAGAATAAGACTGAGCGAACGAGGAGGCGAATATAAAACTGTTACTACTGCACGGCCGCTGGACAATATAACTATACAAGGGAGCGAGTTTCCAGCGCGGCCATTCCGGAAGGCAATGCTCTCAATACCATCTCTGGAAGTAACCGTTGGACGCCAAGAATCTTTCAATGGATTTAATTTTACTCCTGGACACGGATGTTTAATGGGTTCCGGGACGGTGAATCGATTTATTTTTCATCATATCTACGATACATGTTTATTCGCGCATCTTATATTCATCAATCGTCCTTTTTTTTCGATTTTTTTTTTGCTTTCCGTTACCCCTTGTTTCTTCTTCTTTTTGGTTACCTTTCTTCGGTTTCGTTCGATCACTCTCGCCGACGCGCGTGGATAGGCCAGTTTATGATGGATAGATAAGACGCGTGCTTATGCCGACAAGCGAGAAATGTACCTTATAATAGAGACCGTCGAGGCTGATTGGCGTTCGCTTGCGCCTCTCCACTCTTCCCAGCCGTAAAAGGAACAATCGGACGCTTCGATCTCGGAAGGGACAATGACTACGGGCGATAGTTCCATCCTCATATTCTTGTCTCGTGGCGAGAGACGCGCGCGCACAGTGGCAATTGGCTCGATCTATCGAAGCCAATGACTGCTAGATTGTTGACTGCGGAATTTCTAACAGCTCCCGCAGATAGCCGAGGTGGCACCTCCGTTCCGTCCTTCTTCAGCATCGGATTGCCTCGCGGTCGGTGCGCGATGCCTCGAGGTAACCACCGGCCAGCCAGCAGGTACTTCTGGCCGGTGGCCAGTCAGCAACGGTCGAGTCATCATCATGCGTTCTGTATAGCTACTTTGAACCCGTATATATATATATGCGCGTGTGTCTAGCTTTCATACAATGTAGCTCGCACAGCGAGAAATTCTCAAGATGCTGACCAAGGATGACCGTCGTTGCCATTGCCACGACTGCCGGACGCGAATGGAAGATCGGAAGAGTCGTCCGTTCTATCGTTTGATCTCGACGTCGATGACTTTGGACATTCGACCGATAAGGCGGAGGCGCACGCGCGCAAGTCCGCGCCGGATCGTCCTTCGCTCCGCGATGCGTTTATCTTTCGGAGCCGAGTTTTCACGCCCGAGGTACCAGAATTTACGTCTCTCGCCGCCGCGTTTTTACGACGTTTTCGCGTTCCTCGCTGCGCGGACATTTCGCTCGGTCGCGGAAGGAACAACGAACGCCATAATTCACTCGTCGTTGATTCTGAGAGAGACAGTGGAACAGCGTCAGGGCAAACGCTTTACACGTCTCCTTTCCACTGCCTGGCGAAAACGGTAATCTAATATTTTTGTTATTTTTACATTCTTTTCATATTTCCGTGTTTCATCATTCCTCCTGCCGGGGTGGTCGGTCCGACCCTTTCATTATTTCACGCTACGAACAGTCGCGAGCTCGCGGGATAATGGCAGGAAATAAAAGAAACAAAAAATAAGTACTGAATGCTTCTGAATGGATACTCCAATCATCCGCTCCGCAATGAGAAGGTTCATATTTTTTAATTTTTATCACGCCAACTCTTGTTGACTTTAAAATGCACCCGCAAGGAAAAAAAAATTATACACTATGATTATTTGCGATACAAGTGCGGCAAAGCCAACTATATACGCACGCTGCAAAGTGAGCTCGCTACACCGCACTAGTATGGCATAATATTTTTAGCGAGCGTGCGTAAAGTACGAGAAGCGTGCGGTAAAGTAAAATCGGCCCGATTTGCGCATGCGCCACGGCTGTACACTTGGATGTAAAGCGTCGCTTATCCCACTCGCCGCAGGCACGAAAAGTTTCACTTTTCAGGCATAATTTACATAAAATATATTAATGTCAAATTTTGTTCGTAAAAATATATTGCAAACATTCTTTCTCGGACATATCCGTTGCACATATCTCATAAAACATGAATTATACAAAAATGTTCCCGAAAACTATATTTAATTTGAAAAAAAATATATCTTCGCATACGTTTGTCCCACAGCAGCAATAGAAATTCCTTTAAACGAGTCGACGGAGATGCCGATCTAATGTAAATATCGCTCAGTAACCGTTAATGTGTTTGCGCGAGAAAGAAACATTATCGCCGCCGTCCGTTTTCAATAGGGTTTTCAATGATTTTATCGTCACTTTAATAATTCCTCGTTATCGCGGCTCCGTTCTCGGGAAGGCGAGCGACGCCGGATGATGTATGCGCGGGTGCACCGTTGTGCTTCACGCTGCGAAAACGGTAATCCAATTCTTTGCCTTCCTCCCCCGTTTCCCGTTTCTATCTTTGTGCGCACGGCTCCGTCCCCGCGCGTTCCGTCTCGCTCCTCTCTTATCTTAATGCGGACGCGAATAAATATGAATGCCCGCGGTGCATCTCTCGCCTCGCTCGCTCTCTCCACTCTCGGAAGCCCTATTCCGCAGTCGACCACGGTGTGCTTCGGGCTTCAGCACGTGCAATAAACCTACGTACGCCTGAGAGAATTCCTCGATCTCGGTTTACGCTTAACCCGATGTGGTTACGTGGCGCACGTCGTGAAAACGTACAAGCAACGCGCGGGTGCATATAAACGGGCCCCGACCAGGGGTCACGCCCGCTTCTTCGCAACCGTCGCACCTCCGTTAACCACGGCTCTCTCGCTATCACGGACTATTAGCGAGCGAAGCTCTATGCAAATTCCGTGTCGTGCGGGTACGAGGCACCGTAAGCGGCGCGGTGTGTTACACCGGGAGCCCCAATAGTAACGCTGCCCGGACGCTGACTAGCTGCGCGCTTAGTCCCTTGGCGCTAAGGGACTAAGCCGCTCTCGAACGAGATCCCCCATAAATCGTTGGGAGCAAGACGCGAGCGATATCCCTCGAGTTCGCGACTCTTGTTAGTGCATCGCCATGCGAGAGTTAATGGAACATTCGGATGCAAAGTTAGAGAGCGAAACTTAAAGATTATTCTCTACTACGTATTGAGTAAGTTTATTTTTTTGTTTTTTTAAATTTTATTTTAATAAGATTACTGGAATGAGGAGTGTTTCACTTGATTATGAAGACACAGTTATCTCTATCTTCAAGCCTTTGGTTCAAATCGCTCGGAACAAAATTTTACCCATCTCGACTCAAAAAGAAAAAACCGTGCGAAGAAGGGCCCGAGAGTTATTGGAAAATTGGGCTGCAAAATTCCGAGCGAGATTTAGAGGGCATTATCAATTATATATTCGGTAGGTTAATTATAATTAAATTTTTTTTATAAGATGACTAAAAAGGGGAGTGTTTCATTTGATCATGAACCCAGTTTCCTCTATCTCCAAGCTTGTGGTTCAATTCGATTGGGATACAATTTTACCCATAGCGACAAACAAACAAAGCAATCATGATTTACAACGAATAACAGAATCGACAGCCAGCGTTGACCGACTTTTCCCTATGGTGAAACTTTTCTTTCACAAATTGAAGAGAATGTTGCCATTTTATAAAAAAAAAAAAAATGCCTCTGCCCGTCTCAATTTTGTTGGCAACGGTTATATACACTTAGATAGAAAAGCCCAAAGGAATTCCGGCCGAGGTGTTAGAGTCTGCACGAGCGAGCCGGCAGAATCTCGCTGTTAAACTGTTGGTAAGTGTTCACGTAGTACATTCGTGCCCGGCACGTAGGTTCGGCGGGAGGTGTATAGTCAATACCGAGGGTATCCACTGCGCCGGCCGGCAAGTGGATACAGTCAACGCGCCCCGTTCCCGGGGACGATGAGACTTTCCGGGTACGATGCCCGTTATCCAACGCCCGGTCGTGTCGTCCGATCGATTACGTTACCGGTATCCTATAGTATGCAGATATTCCGCCGCGTCCCGCAGGAGGATTCCGTCCGCGCCGCTGTTTGTCCAAGGGATCGGGCCGGAGAGCGAAAGAACGGTACGGCGGTATAGAGACGCCTTTTCACGAGCGACGGAGGTGCCGAGGACACACGAACTATTTAGTATTCAAAGGGACTCGCGCGGCCTCTCACCACAGATTACTTCCCACGGCTATTTGAAAGCGGCCGTTGGTCTTTCGGGATGCGACGTGTATGACTGGGTTCGTCGAACCGGGCCGCGGTTCGCGGACGAATTTGTTGCGAGGACGGAGTTAAGGAACGCACGCATATCGGCACACAAGCTGACGAATCGTTCGGGTGCGGCGAAGAGAAACGGTTCTACTCCGACGAGTGCATGCAACTTTGTTGCCAGGGGAAAAAAAAGGTAACTGTTCAGTCGACTCAGATCGCGGTAATGCGGCGCGACTACAAAGTCGGGTTTTTTTTTCGGAGGAGTTTCCTTGAGGAGGCCCGAGCAGGCCTCGTATCTTAAAGCCCACGTATGCGCGAAGCCTCGGAAATACCCCGCGCGCCCCGTTCGCTCGGCGAACACACGGTCGTGTGTGAAATCGACTCGCGAATTACGTGTAATTTGGCACAGGAACGGAGCAACTGTTAGGATAGAGGAGCAGCGTGGCGGAAAGACGATGAGGCTCGAGCAGGCGCGAACATGATAATCATAGTGGTGTTTTCGTTTCGGTGAATTGGCTGCGGTATCGTCGGCGAAAAAAAAAAAATTTTCTCCGGGCTCGTTCAGTGACGATGGGGGAAGAAGTTATCCATTTTTAGATTCAATAACTCGTCGTGTTTGATCGTTCGAATTGCGGTTGCTGCATTGAGACAATGATTACGAAATAAAGAAGAAATGTTTATTAAAAAATTGTGGGGCAACATTTGCATTGCTAAGTCTAAATGATTTCGAACTCGTGACTCTTCGAAACTGAACCAACGGGTCGCTATAAAATTTTAGCCTTGAAAGGAAAATATTTCTCAGGAACATATAAGAAAATGCAGCTTGTGAATTTCCTGTTCGGGGCTACTTTAATGTCGAACGGTCGAACTGTTAGGATAGCGGAGCGCGGCGGAAAGATGATGAGGTTCGAAGAGGCGCGAACATGATAATCATAGTGGTATTTTCGTTTCCGTGAATTGGTTACGGTATCGTCGACGAAAAAAATATTTCTCTTCATCTTCGTTCAATGCCGATGGGAGAGGAACAAATCCATTTTTAGATTCTAAGATTTGTCGTGTTTGATCGTCCAAATTGTGGTTATTGCGTTAGAGCAATGATTGCGAAAAAAAAATGAATAAAAAATGTTTATTAAAAAAAAAAGCGTGATCAAATTTGCATCGCTAAATATAAACGATTTCGAACTCCTGAATCTTGAGAACTGAACCGTCGGAACCGTATAAAGTTTTGAAATCTCGAAAAAAAAAAACGATTTCTCAAGAACGCATCAAAAATGCAGCTCGCTGTCTTGAATTTCCTGTTCGGGACGACTTTAATGTCAAACCATGGACGGAGGGTGTTGAACCTCGAAGTTTTTTTTTCGGTCTTTTTCCCCCCTTCAATAATTCTTCTGTCGTGCTAGGCGATCGTACACGTCGAGCATTGCCCGGCATTCTCTCGATCTCGCTAAGCGCAAATCTCCGAGAGTTACGACGTCGTTAGTATTCCCGATGAGAGTTTCGAGTGCAGGCTGCCTGTTGTGCGGAGCCGAGCCGGGAGGTGGATATTGGCGCCGATGTCGATCGTTCTTCGGTCGTCGATCGGTACGAGTGGCTTCGGTTAAAGTACGTTCGCCGGAAAGTCGAGGCTGCATCATGCCCGGAACGGTGTCGGAGCCGCGAGCCGCATAACTGTATCAAAGTACCCTCGTTCCGTTGCCAACAACTGCACGCGCACTGACCTACCGCTCGGCTCTGCCAAAAATAATAAACAACTGTCCCCTGCAACGCGAACCGCGGTCGACCCACCCTTAATCCTCCGCCTTCGTCGCTTCTTTCTTGTCACTTTCCTCGTAGCTTTTTCCACCCCGGTCGCATGTACTTTCTTTTTGTGTTTCAAAAACTCCACCCCGAGCTACTCCGATATTCCGTCCGAAGATGAGTCGTTGCCGCAGAGTAGAACGAACACGTCTTTCGTCGTTCGTGCCTTCGTCGTTCCGCCAACCCTCGAATTAACGCCACTGATTTAGCCACTCTACTCGAAGTATTTTCCCTCCTGTTTCGTCGCATTTCCATCGTTCAATATTCAGCTGCCGGCTTCGCCCGCCCCGATGTCGAATTCAAGTACCCGGCCATTGGAAAACTATTTCTTTCGAGGCGAAGAAGATAGGGTTAAAAAAAAACCGAATGAAGAAGAAAAGAAACGAGAGTAAGAAACTCGAGGAGAGATGGGGAAAGGGAGAGCCGTACCTCTCGTACGGATTACGTGCCTCGCCACCCGGGGATCAAGTCGGAGCGGCTGAGCATGGGCCTTAATATCCTAATGCCGCCTATACCTATACAGCCCTCGAGGCCGCTCTGCCCGCTCGCTCGGCGCGCACACACGGTCATGTGTGAAATTGACTCGTGAATTACGTGTAATTTGTCACACACCGAGGAACGAGACGGTCGGTTAGGATGGCGGTGCATGGCAGAAAGACTTATTCGTCGTGAGATAGGTAAGAGAGCCGGGTGACTACGCCCTGGCTTCCTTGCCCGCGGCCAGACCACCGGTATACGTGAGCTCTCGACTATATCCGCTCCGTGGCAGCCTTTTCTTCCCCCCCCCCCCCCTCATAACATTATCTACTGTAGTGGAACCTTCCACGTATGGTACCCACTATCGGGGCTCGACTCCTCCTCGGCGTCGTCTCACGTACCGGCACAAGCGAAAATCAGAGCCAAATTAACGGTTCTCCTTTTGAAGGACGATAGGAGCAGTCCACTACAGTGTGGGAACTTCGGGAGGTTATCCTCGCCACATGATAGTTTGTGAAGGAGTCGATTTAGAGAGGTCGGTTTCGATTAGTCGTTTGGTTCGTAAAAAATGGCGAATTCGTGAAAAAAAAACTTTTCTAAAAAGCCGTAGACTAAGAGAAACGAATCACCGGAAATTAGGTGTTGATATTCAGTGATTTAGGGCGGTTATCTTTGTCGCGTGATAACTTGTCAAGGAGTCGATTCAGAGAGGTCGGTTTCGATTAGTTGTTTGGTCCGTAAAAAATTGTAAAGTCGAAAAAAAAAACGTAGGCTAAGAAACGAACCACCGGAAATTAGGTGTTGGCATTAAGTGAAACAATTCTTACGTTGTTTCTCATGTTGGTGGGGTAATCTCGTAAGGATGTGCAAACTGTGTACCCCTGTGGGATTCTGTCGTAACTGGCAAAACGGCACATCGCCGGCTCCACACTGGCCACCGTACGTAAAAAGCCGGCGTAGGTAGCCGGAGCGAAGCCGACGATCTTCCGAGCACGTAATAAGCACTGTATAATGCTACTACGCCAGTGCTTGGCTAAGAAAAATTAAACAAATTCTCTGCGACGTCATTTTCGATTTGAAAAATTAATTTTATGACCGGAAGTGAAGTCATACAGGAAATACCTCACTTCCGGTTTCAAAGTCTCATTTGCCGAGAAGACGATGGTTAAATCTCACCTGGGTATAACTATATACACCGTAAAAAAATTGTAAATTTAATGTACCGGACTGCAAGTTTTTATGCAAAAACTGATACACTCAGTTTAATGTACAATTGTGATGAAAAATTAATATACCTTTTCATTGAAGTTAAAGTAAATGATTGGACTTAAAGAACTTTCGTAGTAACATTAAAGTAAATTATCAAAATAAAGTATTTCCAGTGTTTTTTATATACTAAACATTAATTTTCCATCACAATTGTGCATAAAATTTATTATACAGGTTTATGGACAAAACTTTCACTACGGATACATTAAATTTCACACGCATTTTTTTTCACAGTATATCTTTTAGCCTTGGTCCATCGATATGAATAATTTTTGAAGTCCTCCAATAGATATTTTGGACCATGGACGTAACTCTCGAAAATTTCTACCAAGATCGGAGGATAATATTCTTTTTAATTATTGTTTTCGTTGCCATTCGAGTAGAATGTCCGCCTTATGCGCGTACATATAGTCCAAGACATGAATTTATAACGACACGAGGCTCAACGCATGTCTCTCATTAAGGGCAACGCTCGTTGTTCGTGTGCTGTTTTTTGTATTTGTTTTGTATATGGAAATCATTGTAATATGCATCTCGGTCGAAGTCCCTCGGCGCTGAGCGCGGTTGCACGTGCGTACCCGAGCGAGCATTGTGGCGCGGACAAACGCGGGACTTCGCGATCGTTCTCTTTCACGGCCAGGAAACTCGACGACTTCTTATGCCCGGCGGTATATGCGCGTTATATAACCACTGCGGTATCGCCGGCACGCGGCGAGAGGGACCCGTTATCCAGCCTCGCGCGCGCACACACAGTTGCGACGCGACGGTGAATAACCTGCCGAGCGATGCCGATGCGACGGGTGGTTCCTGCGGTGAATAAATATGTGTATCTCCGAGAGCCCGTGCACGAACGGCATCGTCGCTTAGCCTCGAATCGAGGACTCCGTTTCCTCCTGTCTCTGACTTTCCGGGAGGACATCTCTGCGGTCACCCGTTAACCTCGATGTTCCGTTTCATCGTTCAGTCAATCGAGCGCTTTTTTTATTATATTTTTATTTAATTTTTTTATGCAGCATCTAAATGTATTCGCAAAGACCACGGTGATCGGAGGAACATATTGAGGGCATCGTCGATCTCGATGAAATTAATGAAAGATTTACCGTGGTAGAGATTTTCCAGTGTTGAACGGAAAAGTCCTGGCTGGGGTCTTGTTAGGGTCTTTCCAGGCCCGATGTAACGCTCCGAAATTCTAGGAAAATTGGCATCATCTCGGAAAATTACTCTATACGGTAGTGCGTGGCTATCTGTTAAAAAAGTGCCCTTCTGGCAGTGCGACACCGGGCCAGCATTGACATTGACACTGCGTCGGCCAGTACCGATCCTGTGTGTCATTCCCACTAAGGTCCGATGTTTGCGATAATTTTCGGCATATTTACGGCAATTGTTTCTATGCGTAAAAAAAAAAGAAAAATCTGTCGTTAAATCTCGCCCTTATCGCCGGATCGCGACACAGTATCAAAACCAGCCGACTATAAGTCTGTCTTCTCGGACGAATGGTAATTTTTCGCCAGATCCTTCTCCTCGCTTCTGCCTGGGCAGCGGAGCGGTAACAGGATTAACCGACGAAAAATATCGAGGCAAATTGGCATCGCGTTATCGCATCCGTTCTCGATTGACCGGAGAACGCGGCATTCCTCCGTCCGTGACCCTCGTGCGGCACGCAAAAGAGCCGCGGTATGCGCGCACGGCTCATCACCCGGTAGCCTCGATCGACTCCGCGATGTCCGGCTAACGATTTGACGAGCTGATAATCGAGCAAGCGCGACGCGGGTAACGGCGTTCCGAGCCACGTACGTGTGTGTCTGCGTGCGCTGAACCCGACGTATGCAACGAGCGATACCGTCCGAAGATTACAACGCGTCACGTCCGGCATGCCATTTTCCTTTCGGTGCAAACACCGCGAACCGTCGAGGAGGCGACGGCCTCCCGATAAACCGGAGTAAAATAGCCGCGTCAATAAATGTATGGCAGACTCGCTGACGGGATGATAATCGAGCGGAGGTAAGCTCGCAACACGCAGGCACTGTCTAACGAGACGCCGGCTTGCAGAATTCTAATGGAACGCGCAGTCCGAGAATGTGTTATTACGTATGAGGTCTCATACACGGTAATACGCCGGTTAACCCACAGTAGACAGGTGTATCGGGTACGAAGTGAGAATATTCGCGATTTCTCACGCCGCGGTGAACGGCCCGGAGCGGGCAACAACGGCACCGGGAGGCGATGAGCAGGTGTAATGGGAACATGACCTCAAGGCCGTTGGAGTGAGAAAGGGTTTGCGCGGCGGTATGTCGGGGCCGCCCACGCATCGAGGAAACGCCAGAGGCTGCGAGAGCGAGAGACACGAGAGGAGGCGTTGCGAGACACACCGCAGGTGTGAATAACGCGAGAACAAACGAGAGGGATCAAGGAACCACGGGAGAGACACGCCACGCTGTCGAGGTCGGCCCCGACCGAGCGTGAGAGCCGCGAAGCCGAATTCAGGAAGGCACGGCAGTCATCAACGATGCTCCAACGATATCATTTGTCCGTTGTCACTTCCCGGGACTCGGCATGAGCTCCTGGCGATGGGACAAAAAATATTCGGAATCTGCGCGGGGGATCTCTGTCGGGTGAGATTCTTTTTTTCGATCCTCTATGGCAGTGGAGAGAGACGGAAGAAGATTTAAGTCGGGATTTTTTTTTTTTTTGGGCTTCTATGTTTGGCTTGAAATGAGAAGAGACGACCGACAATTGCGTGTGGGAATAATGTAATTTAACAGTACATTTGAAACACTGAATTTGATGCCTGTACATTTTTAGATTTTTTCAAAGAGCTACTGGGGTAAGAGCATTTTTTTATTGCCTTTTTTATCATCTAGAAAATAAGTGGAAAATAAATTCCGGTAAAACTCTCAAGACATGGACGGGTCAAAAGTAAAAAATAAAAAATAAAAATTTACATTGCACAATCACCGGACCCGGTGGATGGGTATGCTTATATCGAATCTGTCGGCGATCTCATTCAGCTGTGATTTTTTCGATCTTTTGTAGCAGTGGACACGAAAAAAAATTTAACTCGGGATATATTTTTTTTTTGCGCTTCTATATTAACTGTGAAATTAGAGACGACAGTCAATTGAGTTTAGAAATAATGTAATTTAGTGTTAGATTCGAAACCTTGAATTTTAAGAGCCTGCATTTTTCGATTTTTTAACTTTTTGATCTACTGGGATGAAAGAATATTGTATTCCTTTTTTATTCTATAGACAATGAATAGAAAATTCCGGAAAGGCTCTCGGGAGTGGACATGTATTTCGATTTTTAATTTTACATCGTATGATGACCGAATACGTGGATGGTATGCTTGATATAATACCTGAACTCTCGAGGCTCTCCGTGCCCGTATTGTCCCTGGCATACTTTGCCGCTGGCTTCTCGAAATTTCGTCGTTCAGCCACTCGAACGAGCATTGTATTCGTCAACGACGGCGCGGGCCGTCGATCCGGGAGCATACTCGAGCCGGGCGTTCATCGAACTCTCAGCCTCGCACACGTTTTATTGCGTTTCCGGTAAACGGATTTGCCTGTGGGACGGGTAGATTGAGCGGGTCGCGGAATGAATCGGCGGACTAAAGTGGGATGAGTCAGATCGAGGCGGAACATTCGTTTCGTGATCCTCGAAATCTATTGTACTCTCTGCACTTTCTCTTGCAGGTATGTGTACATCGGCATTATTCCGTCGACTCGTGAGCGGTGTCTTGATGATCGCGAATCGAAACGAAAGATGGCAAAATCCTGATTTCAGATACCTTCCGAGTTGCTTTATTCGCTCGCGCTCTCGCGTACCTCACAATCTCGATAAAAATAAAAGCCTTCGCGAACGAGGTCGGCCACGAGGTAGTCGGAAGAGAAAAACCGTGACGATGCTCTACACCGAATAACGAAATGCTTCGAGAGAAAAAAGAAAAAAGTTCAAATTCCTCAGACAAAAGATATCCAACTCCGCATAGCACAAAATTGATAAAGTACAAGCGCGCGACAACGAGACGTCGATAAATAATGTGTTTAGCAGTTCATAATAAAATCCTCGTGTTTCATTTTCTTCAGTCATTTCCCCGACCGGTTGAATATATATTCTTATAGCTACATCGAAAGCGATAAACTTTGTCCGTACAAAAGTTTGCCCGGTCTTCGGTGCGAGGGAGCAATGAAGACGTCCCGTTAGACCATCATTCCTTCCTTCGTTTTATTTTTATTTTATTTCATTTTATTTTTTTGCGCCTCGAGAAAATCGAGTTTCCACCCGCGGCCCCTTCGAGTTCACGGCCGTAAAACGAAATCGGTTTTTCCGTAGCTCTTTTTCGAGGAATCCGGAGGACCCGGTCACGAGATAGCCGACCCGTTCTCCGCCTGTTCCGTCGCGCACCATTCAATGGTCCCTTTTGTCGCTGTGTTTCTTTCCGATATGCCGCCTCGGTATCGGCGTCGGTCTCGCCGACTTATATGGACGACATTAGAGTATGCGGGTGGCGAACTTGGTATCAGTCGCGCTCTGCCGCACGCGTCGTTCAACATCGAGAAATCCTCCACCGCCGTTCGCTCGCGGGCAACAAACTTCTGGCGCTTTTGGTGTGTTCGTTCGGTGTTGGTTCACCGCCGCCCGGCGAGAGCGACGGAAGAAAACGACGTTTGGTCCTCGCGTGTATGTACAGCAACGGCATCGCCATGACGGGGCTGCTCAACTTGTACTTTGCGGAAGGTACTTATCGCTCCAATCGTTATAAAGTTCCGAGGCGGCGGCAGCGAAGGCGGTAGCGACCCAACATAAGCGGGATGAGATAGTGATCACGATTTTTGCCTCGCCAGAACCGAAGGTTGATCCTTCTAGCGTCAGCTATGCTGTGTATGGGCGCGTGCATTATGGATATTCACTCACCGTCTCGCACCGGTATTGCCATCACGACACAAGCTTTGCCGGGAAACGCCGAGACGTATGCCCCAAAGGCGAACGAAGCGAGGGAGCGGGAGATTGGAAAATATCGAAAAAGTCCGAATTATTGGCGTGGGTAAGATCGAAGCCTGCAACGCTTCCGACGGCTCGGGTGAAGCCAAATCGATCCCCGAAGTATCGTCCCCGTTCTCACGTTTGATCTCACTCGGACTACCTAGTTTCCGAGACTCGCGAGAAAGAGGTTAAACGACGGGGAGACCGCTCGTACGATATTGCCAGCGATCGCAAGAAATATTCACGGGTCTGGGTCGTTGTACGAATCGTGAGCTGATCATCTCACGTTTATAGGCGTTCGATGAGCCCGACTTACCTCGGAAAGTAGAAAATCGGTCATAGGTCATCCTGATCATTACAGAAGTGGGGGACTAGACGAACGCTAGGTTTTGGACGAGTATTGAAGGAGATTGTACAATCCTTGTGACTTTATGTAGACATTTTTGGAAGACCTTCGCGTTCCCCAGCGCGTCGGGTCATTCAGTGACGGGAGGTCGATTTTCGGTAGACTTGTTGGTAATCCAGTGAGCAAAGACTGCACTCTTCTGATACGAGAAACAGAACATACAAGGAACATTGTTCCAAATGTTTACTGGTTAAGGAATCATTTATCAGTCTACCGGATTGAATCGTAAGAAATATTCACGTGTCTGGGGTCATAGCACGAATCGTGAGCTGATCATCTCACATTCATAGGTGTTCGATCAGACCGACTTCCCTCGCAAAGTAGGCAATCGGTCATAGGTCATCTTGATCATTGCAGAAGTGGGAGACTAGACGAACGCTAGATTTTGCACGAGCATCGACCGAGGTTGTGCAATACTTGAGAATATGAAGACATTTTTGGAAGTTGGCGTCAGGTCACTCAATCACGGAAGGTATATTTTCTGTAGACCTTTTGGTATTCCGGACATCAAAGATTACGCTCTTCTGCCTCCAGGAACAGAAGATACTTCCGTGGAGAGGCAAATGTAGTTCCAAATGTTTACCGGTTAACGAATGTTTTATCAGTATACCGGATTGGATCAGACTGCCTGTAGACAAGCCTTAACCGCATACGCTCCTGCACACACACGGTCGAAGAGCGAAAGAAAAAGAAAAACGAATAAAGGAGAAGAAGTAGTCGAACAGCTTCGTAAACGACAGTAAAAAGATTTCCTCCGTCTATCCGATCGCTCCCGTCGATCCTTCTTCCTGGTAGCGGGGTAGTCAGTACCAGTATAACAGCAAGGCCAGCCTTCCGATACGTCCGCTGGCGCGGTACCACTGCGGTCTATAGGTATAGGATACGTACGTAGGGCTCGTCGAATCGACTAATTATCGCTAACCAGCGGTATCACGAGTGTGCCAACTGCGACCGCGGTTGGTAGCCCACGTCGGGAGACAGCGGTTGGGTGAGCGGCCGGGAAAGATAACGGCTGGCAAGAAACGGCCAAGTAGGAAAAAGACGGAAGGGAAAGGAGACAGCGAGCGTGCGAGGGAGGATGCGAGAGGGACGGGGCAAGTGTTTGCCGCTTCGTTGCGACCATGTGCAAAGCAGCTCCGGCGAGGACGACGAGGACGGGACGGAGGATGGAGGACGGAGAACGAGAAGTAAGAAGAAGCTGGCGATGTGGGACGACGAAAAGGCCGACAGATGCAGCAGCACCAGCCAGCAGCGCGAGAGCCTCAACACTGGCGAAGGAAGGACAGAAGAAGTAGAGAAAGACTAAGGAAGTCGGGCCGATGTTGCGGCGCACTAAGAGAGTGTACGCGCGGAGTGAACGGCGACGACGATCCCATCGTCGAGTAACGGGTCCGGCGAAACTTTCGTGATCGTGACAACTCGACGTCTCCTCGCGTCCACCTCGTCCATCACGATTCAACGGCTGATGCTGCTGCTGCTGGCCTGCTGCAGCAACAGCAGCAGAGAACCGGCCGCTACGCGAGCGCGTTCGGATTCCATTCTTCTCGGACATTCGCGAGGCCTAGACACGCGGCTTTTAAAGCTCGAGCTTTTTGGGAGAGATCGGAATGAACTTGAAGAGATTGCACACAGTGAAGAGCTCGATACGCGGAGGTTTTTCCGCGCAGGGGTCGCAGAGATGGAGGAAATGAGAAGAAATAAGAAGCGGTGGGAGCAGAAGTGTAGAGGAGGAAGTAGAAATAGCTGATCGTATCCTCGTGCGTCAACGTCCAGGTGGGTGGAAGAGGAACTCGAAGGGCGAGTTGTCCAGCCGTGACCGGAGCGGAGTCCGGTACCATGCGAAGCGCAACACCGGCACCGTACCAGAAATTCGACCTCGTCCGTCGTGCGAAGGATGCCCAACACTATTGGCGGTAACAGCGAGCTCTCTCGGAAGGACACGAATGGTTGTCTGGTATCGAGCGTATACACTTCCCCGAGAGGCGATTCGAGCCGCCATTTTTCACCTGCCGCGGCCTCCACGGTGCAGTGACCGGCAGCTCAAGAAACGCGAGCTGACCGCCAGTGCGGATGTCTCTCTCCGACCGATATGATTCGCGTGCCATTTGCCGCAGTTCCGCCTGCTTTTGGTACGCAGCCGAAGACTGTGCCGTTCGAGCCAACCCTGTTCTTCGCCGTACCGGATACACCCGGGCGAACCGGCAGCTGGGTGTAACCTTATAGTCGGACTCCGCCGTTCCGGCCGATCTCGCGTCTCGGCCTAATCGCGCCAACCGACCTTGAAATTGTCTGACTTCGATTTTCCGCCAGGCACAAATAAATCGACGGAAAGAGGAAACGGATTCCTTCGATCTCGCATCTCCGCGCTCGAGTTGAAATCTATCGCGAATGAGGTGAACTACCACACCCGTGTCTCGCTCCGACTGTATCATTTTTGTTTGATTTTTTTCCCTTCCGGAGCCGATTGATATATAGCGAACAGACTTTTATATGACTCGAACAATAAAAAAAACAGACAAACAAGGGAGAAAATCATTTCAACAACCATGTGCACTCGTCAATACGCTATCGGACCACAATTTTTTTACCCGCCCGGTAACTCAATATTTACAGAATGAAATACACCAGCGAATGAGAATTGGAAGTATATAGCAGCAACTAATCGTTTTCTGTGCATCGACGAGCACTCGGACGGGTCATCAGAAACAGAAACAAAAATTGTCAAACTGAAAAACAAAAATCCAGAAAAAAAAACCATCCAGTCGTGAAGCCGACGCCACGTGCGCCTGTGTGTGCAGTGTTCGCACAGCTCAGCCCCACCTCCACCCCCTCCCCTCCCCCCACGGTATGTATATTTTTCACGCGTCTGACCCACCAAGGATTTTTCCACTGGGAGGCCGCATCTGGCGCATGGATATCGTAGCGCCGGTGTTATAAATTTGCCGACGGCGTTCGTACTCTCTCCCTGTCGGGAACCTCCGGTCGAGAGGTCACTCGTAGATCCGTACCGACTCTGTATGCGCTTTACTGCAAACGAGCCCAACATTGCGCGCTCTTAACGGATAATTTTAATAGGATACACATAAATCCATTATATATGGATAACACGTTTGGAATTCAAGTTCAGCCAAACGAGTATATCTCCCTCTCACTTCCGCAAAGGCGTCAAGAGACTGCGATAAATAAACAAACTATTAGGTGTATATGCGTACAGGGCTTCGCACACCGAGATGGTCGCAGTGAATCTTCGGCTCTGGCGAACGCATGTGCTGAATCTCGGCTGTGCCTACTCGGTCGGGTGTCGCGTACGCTTACGTACGGACCCCGTTGCAATACGCGAGTACCATCAAGCCCCCCTCCCCCTTTCTCATTCGCGAGACAGTCGTCCCATCGGGGTCAGTGCTCAGGTGACGATCGCAACGCTCGGCGGATAACGGACCTCGCGAAACTATCGTGATCGTGACTCTCTGTCATTCGGCACGGCAACGGCGGCAGTTCAGAGTCTCCTGCTTGTGCTTTGTGTGTGTGTGTGTATGTACTTATGTGTGTGTCTGTATGTGTATGTATGTATATGGAATACATAAGCCGGTGAGGGTTGCGCATCGGAGCCATCTGAGCCACCGCGAGCGAACGATCTAACGGGCCGACATTCGAAAAATTCGGTGCCACGACACCGGTGAACTCCCATCCCTGCGCCAGTAGTAACGGCAGGAACGTTCGAGCCCTACCCTCGTTTGCGTCTTGCGCCGAGCCAGACCGTCCCTCGTATTATCCCTGCTGCACAGGTAAAAAGGTACTTCTAGCGAACTTTTTTTCCCCACAAACGTCCACACTTATTTTCTTGTTTATTTTACACTATTTTTTTTTTGCGATTGACGACTTCTTTTTCGCAAAATTAACGAGAATAGTATTATGGACGTTTGTGGACAAGAAACGTTCGGACCTATTTACTGTGTGGGTTTGACTTGCTTCTTCCTTTATCTTTATCTCACGCTCGTGTTTATATGTATTCTTGTGTAATGCATATGTGTCTCGATTGCTAAGAAACATAAGGGCGTAGTCCGTATGATTGACGGAGGTCGGAGCGCCTCGAACTAGTAAATTGAGTGGTAAAAGTCGGTAATTGAGTGGTTAAAGTCGTTTATAAATACTTTTAAGCATTTATTGGTTATAATAGATTATTTGTATTACAGCAGATATAGTTAATCAAGAACGATATTAATTGCAATGGATTTGCCAGAGTATTAACTGTTTTGTGCTAATTTTCGAAAATGTACATACTAATTCAGTTTTTTCAAATAAATAAAAATCGAGCTAAAATTGCGGAACATTCTTTGAAAAAACTGAACGAATATTTACCTTTTCGGAAATTAGCACAAAACAGATAATATTTTTGCAGATCCATTGCATTTAATCTTTTTCTAAGTTAAGTACATCTGCTCCAATACAAATATCCATCCACTATAATCAATGGATGCGTAAAAATTTGTATAAACGACTTTAAAAATATAGCACTCATTTGACTAGTGTAAAGCGCTCCAACCTGCTTAACCCTTTACAAGTCACACCTTTATCCGCACTCTCGTGCGATACCACAGCAACGCGTGGCCCCCACTTCGCGTCCGCTAGTCCCGTTTCGGTACGGTTTCGAGCGCTACGACTTATAAAGGGTTAACACGGCAGTTCCACTCTTTTCCGCAGTCTTTTAGCAATCTATATACATATAGTGTATATATGTACGTATGTACGTTTGCCTAATGTTATTTATTAATTTAGGTACCGAATATTAAATTCAGTACCGTTGTACCTGGTGTGCATATACATTGTTGAGTATATACGCGAACATCCCCACCAAGACGCGATGCTCGTTCGGTTTAATTGATGCTCACGCTGCTCGGCTCCACGGCGAGAACGCCGGCCACGGACGTATAGTTCATATTAATTACACCCCGGAAGATTCAATTAGTGCGTTTCTCATTACGCTCACTTATACCGGTTATCCATTATTCAACGAGCAGGTTGCAGAAGTAAGTGCTATTAGATACCCGCGGTAACGTTCGCGGCCCTGACAATGAAGGCGCGCGCGTTACTCCCGCGAGTCTCAACCGCCAGTTTCTCTCTATGTAAGACTGCCGAGAAGCTGGAACGTGCATTACATCAAAGTAGCTCCCGATGGGTCGCAATGTGGCAATGCGCGTCCTGATGTCGTTGTGAATTCCTTGAGAATTCCATCGACTCAATTATAAAGGTGGAAGTGGGAAAAAAAAAAATTAAGATAATACGTCAGAATCCTCAGAGAATATGCCGTAGATGCGTGTGTGAATTTTTTTTTTTTTAAATATGTATGACCAGTCTAGACATACCCACACCGCGCGTGTCCGCTTCCGCGCCGAAGCGAGAAGAGGTATGCTTAAATTACGTTGTAATGACTTTTATAATTGTCTGCCCGGACTGGGAAGGCAATGCGCCTTCCGTGTCGCTCCGCACTAAATTAGAAACGTTTCGCGCGCATTCTCGTGGCTTTCGTTTTTTTTTTATCTTATTTTTATTTTTTGAATTTAATCTCTCCGCGATCGATATCCAGCGGCTAGTGGGCGCGCCTTGCCGCTCGCGCCCCGATTTAGATCGCTATCGATATTAATCGAACCCGCGCTGCGATGACGGGGCGGCGAAAGAGTCCGGCCTCGCCAAAGATTTATACACTCAGACGCGGGAGAACAAGCGGGACGAGCCGCGGACTGCGAGATTGCTCTTGCACAGACGATTAAGTTTTTTTTTTTTGCATTTGACGATGGAACCACGATGGCAAAAATTAAAATAGCTAAAGATGACGAGAATGGTTTCTCGTAAAAATTAATTTTTACGAGGCTTCTCTTGAAATATTTTTCCGGCCTCTTTTTGAGGAGTTTTCTTATAAGTTATTGTTAATTTAAAAAAAAATAGAAAACGGCCTAAATTTTAACACTCGAAATGTTTGTATAGCTTTTAGCTCGGTCGATCATAATTTTTAGGGAAAAATAAAAAATATATATATATATATATATATAAAAGTATAAAACTAATCTTAAAAAAAGTATAGCACCGAACGTTACTCGAGACGCGCGTGAATAAAAGACGTCGGCAATGACGCGGAAATCTCTCGTCCGCACGAACGAGCGGACGGGCGTTGAAACGAACGAGTTCGTGTTCTCGCGAGATCCTCGCTCGTTTCTTTCCGCCTTTGTTCCGGAATATAGGGCTAACACGCACGGGATTACCGGTGAACCGGAGTAGAAAAAAAGTCGAGGCTCGCAAGTTATTTCCGCAATGTTTCGCGCCTCGCCTTGCCGTGTAGCGGCTCACCGAGTGCAGGAGCGACCGCGGGGAAAAATCAACTTTACTGCTTCTGGCGAACCGACGGCGCGAACGCTCTCCGAGCCTCCAGCTGGGAGCAGCGCGTTCCCAGATTGTTCTCACACTTCCTTCCTGATTCTAACCCTCCCTTTACAGCTCACTCGGGCCCGTCTTCCTCACGCTCGAGACTGTGAGCAACAATTTGCGGAAATTCACCGATTTTTCAATGCTCGCGCGCGACGGCACTTGCGTAATTTCGTCGCGCATTCCTGTGGCCTTTCACGAAGGATCTTGCGCTAACCGAAAGCAACATTTCATCTCGCGCTGTACGGCGAAAAATAAATTCACTTAATCAGAGAATTTATTCGCGTATTTATTTCACATAAAAAGAAATTAAGTTCAAGAAAGTATAAATTTATGGAACTCGTTGCCGTTTATCTTTTAATTTGACGTTGAACGATTTTTCAACGTCCGCATTGAAAAATCACTTGCGTCATTTAGTCGCGCATTTCTGTCGCTTTTCAAGAACGATCTTGCGTTAACGGAAAGCAACATTTCGTTTAGCGCTTCAGGTCAAAAATAAATAGATTCACTTGGCGAATTTATTCGCGAGGCTATAAAACAAAAAGTGAATTCCAAGAAAGCATAAATTTATAGATCTCATTGCCATTCATCTTTTAATTTGACGTTGAACGATTCAACGAGGCAATCCTTCACAATTTCTCAAGAGCCGTCATTCGATCGCGCAAGGTTTCTCGGTATCCGTCCTCGTATATTCGATACGGTGCTCGGCGAATCGAGCCGCGAAGGAGAAACGGCAGCGGGACTGTACAGGGATCGATCCATCGCGATCTTGCTCGAGCGGTCTTGGACTCGAAAGTCGCAAAGATGGATAGACGAGCCCGGAGGAATATCAATGACGGTATAAACAGGTATATAGAGAAGAGGCCCGGGGATGCTGGGTACGATTCAATCTTACCTGGATTGTTGTCGGCATTAGAGCTGAAGAGTACGCACAGTCCGGTCTCGTAGTTGACCGCCTGGCACGAGTCGTTCGCCTGACAAGTCTCGAGGCAGTCGGTGAGCATCAGAGTACCGGGTATGGACTCGAGGATGTTCGTGGGGGCGGTGTAAACGTATCCGGTGACGAGCTCGAAGCCTACCATCTCGGGATCGCACTCGTCCGAACCGGCCGATGGACCGGTGTAGTCGGGACCGGAAGCCCCCGAGGGTTCCGCACCGGTCGACACTACCGAGGCGTTGGTACCAAGGACGACGAGGTGACTCGACGCCTGGAGCAACAGTAAAGTGAGGACACGACACCTGGAGTAACTCATCTTCGTGCGGAGGGGCAAAATCCTTCTTCTCAAATTCGTCTGCTTCTCGTTAATCTGGAATCCGGCATGGAACCGAGAGAAAAAACAGAGAGGAGGTTAGAGATGATAATCGTGCGGAGCGTTACTGATGGCAAAAGTTGAGAAAAAAAAAAACGTATGTGAGAAAATAATTTTGTTCATGTAAAAAATATACTTTTGACGAAAAATTTTGTATTCGGGTTTTACGAGATATTTGTGACGGATACGTCCGAGCGATTATATAAAAATATATATTCTCGCGTTTATGAAAACTATACTTACAACTTATGTGTAGAATATATTATTGCAGGGATTTTTTTATTCGTGGATTAGAATTCATCTAATTCATTGAAATATTTTTTGGTGACTATATTTTTAATATATTTTTCGCATATAGTTTTTTTGTGAATCCCCACTTCGTCTTTGATTGTCTCGTTAATTCGGCTAGATGAAAAATAATCCGTCCGATTGTCCCATAAATCAATGATACATAGATCGGGACATATTCATCACTTTTACTGTGTTTAAAATTTGTGCTTGCTTTTTCGAGAATGTTTTTCCAAGTTTTTTTCCAACTTCTTTCCACAGTGATATATTTTATTTTTTTTTTTATTTTCCAATAACATAAATAACACTCTCGAAGAATTGTTTTTCTCGTCATTTTTGCACTGCTCGCCGCGATCGAGAAAGAGTCGATTATAATTTTCTAATGAATTTTTTATTTCTAACGAAGGATGTGTGTATCGGATTCAGCAAAATTAAATCTAAACATTTACCGAATTTTTATGGCAAAAAAGATTTTTAGATCGATTCATCGATGCACTCTCGGTGACTTCAAAAGAATCTCTGAACTCGTTTCCCAGCTTTCTACATCGTCGCAAGCAAGTTTTGCTTCAGAGTCACTAAACGTTGAAAATTCAGAATTTTTTGTTTCGACTCAGCGAGACGTTTGTTGTTTCAGTGCTCGCAATATTTTTCAACGGTTCGAAAGTTTCTTTCCCACGATTTTCTGATGCGTCAGACTTTCGGTTGGATTCACACTTTGAGGAAATTCATAGGAATTGCATGCGCATTCGGAGAAAAATCAACGAACGAGAATGAAACTGCGATAGGAAAATGAAAACGTTGCTCTTCCAGGTTGGAACATTCACGAGCGAGTTGGAGTTCTTCGTGCAAATATTTAGATGCACTCAGCTGTCGGTGCCCGCGGAGTGAGAAAGTCACGAGTTGCACAGCTGAGCTCGGCTAGAGAGAAACGGTTCATCTCCCGTCTTCTGAATCTTCAACACGCCGCGATATATAGTATTAAAACGAGGGAAGATTAAACGTAACTCTCGATGCGCGCATCATTCCCGTTCGCTTTAGGTCTCTGCCTCCCTCTCGGGTCTGGTGTACACATCGTTATCTCGACGCTGGAAAACACACCACTGGCTCTGCTGAACCTCGCGAACCCGTGAGAGACCGGCGGTTGCAGAGTACACGAGTTCAACTGCAGTCAGACTACGTACTATATGCATCAAATTTTATTTTATATTTTCGGCGCACCTTGCGAAATTTTATTCACGATAAATATTCTTTAATTTTTATACTCGAGAGATATTCTTGATTTTTATTGTCGATAAATTCTCTTCATTTTTATTCTCGATAGATTCTTTTTATTTCTATTCTCGACACACCACGCACACGAAAGTATAAGTTTCAACGCTGCGTTTGCCCGAGCGCTTTTCGAGATCAGAGAGTTATCGAAAAAAAAAAAAAAAAAAAATCAAACGAAGTCGAGCGAAAGGTAACAATCAAAATCGTAAAATCTTCTGAGTCTCTCGTAGAAATTTTAGACCGTAACATCGGGCCCTGAGCAGGCCCTAATAAGACCTTTTCAGGATCTTGTCAGAATCGACTTTAATGCTATAAAATTTCCAGAAATACTGTAATTAAAAAATTTCATTCAACATTTAGTTCCAATGAAATCCGCAAACTTTTACCATCGCATTTTTTACATCGTCGTCGTTCCATCATTGGGTAAGAATCAAGTGTGAAGAAAAAATTCTGACGTGTTGCTGATGAAATTTTTGTTAAATTGAAATGATCCCCTATCGTTGCACACAGCAACAGAGGAGCGACAAGTGGACAAGCCCTGTCTCGATCGGACACGATGACTGGTATCAAGCGATCGATGCAGATCAAATTCTCATAATGATAAATGGCACTTTCGAAGTTTTTACCTTTCTGGGTACGTCGACAAAGATCGGCCGATTCCTTCTTCACGATCTCGAATAAAAATATCTCTTTTGTCACAAGTATTCTCGTTTCTTCGTCGATGAACGTCGAGCGCGCACAAATCGCATGTGTAAAAAAAATAAAATAAAAAACCCCAAAAAAATAAAAAATAAAATAAAATACGAAAAAGAAAATCTCGTACCGTATTCGATCGTCCTGACGGAGCGCGCGATTCAGGGATCGAAGAGATGTTTTGTCTAAATTTCACGTCGAAAATCGCGTATTGGACGCACTGCGCGAAAGTTAATCACTCGATCGATATTCAATGGTAAAATGGCACACGTACTCGTAGACGGAGCTCGATGAAGGTACAATAATGAAAGTGCCGGGGAAAGCTCGCGACGCTGTTCGTTCTCCTTGCTCTAAGCCTGATCTCGCAAGGTATTACGGAAATAACCGGGAGCTTTGCCTAGATGCACCTGGCCGCGTGGCTCTCTTCCTCGACCGACCGACCGCGTCTGAGAGGCCCACCGGAGAGACCGAGCGCTCTAAGGAGGACAGAAACGGTACGCACACGCCGGGGCCTGATCGCGCCGGTACGACACCATTGAAAACGTCGCTTTTCGATCGGTCCCGCACACGTCTTCCCTCTCCCCCTCCCCCCGCTCCCACCTCCTCTTATCCCCCTCCCCTAACCCTCGACCTTCCTCCACCTCGATAAGGCCCTTCTTCACCCCCACTCCGTTTCCTCCACGGTCCCCCGCATCGCGGAACTCGCTTCCTCCTTCTCCTCCTCCTCGCCTTATTCTTCATTTACCTCACTCCCTACTTCTGTAACTCCAACCGGCGTTTCTTGAACTTCCTTCTCGCTGGAAGTCACACGAATTCCTTTGAAAAATTCATTCCTTTCGTCTACGGATCCTCCTTCATTTTCATTTTGCTTTTTGATACCCAGTTCAAGAGCCTGAATCTAAGAAGCCGTTTTGTGTCTTTCGATTGGATTGGGTTGGGATATTTGAAGCGATAACGTCTGATTTTATTTCTCAGAGAGGCAATTTAATAATTTCCTCCTCCTTCGTCGTCGACCTTTTCGCACGGCGATAAGGCCCTTCATGACCCCTCTCCCTCCCCATCCGCTCCACAATCCCGCGCACCGCGAACTCTATTCCTCCTCCTCCTCCTCCTCTTCCTCCTCCTCCTCCTCCTCCTCCTCCTCCTCCTCCCCTTCTCCTCCTCCTCCACTCGCTTACCCTTCGTTTACCTTCCTCATCCCTACCTCCTCGTATTCTATACAACTTGTACTTATCGTCCTCCACCTTGACCACCACCTCCATCACCTTCGCCGCGTACCACCTCCTTCCGTCGTTTTCTTCTCATTCCTGCCGCCGGTGCTCGGTGCGGCGAGCGGCAACCGAGCTCCGAGGCCCCTCTATTCGTACGTCCGCCATCCAGTACGCGCTTAATATTCCGTAACGTTTCTCCGCCTGTATAAATGTGGATACAATTCTTTTAATGGTTTCACCGTTTCGCTCCTCCGTTGACTCACTCTGGCCCGGCGGGTCGTCAGGCACGGCGTGCGACTCGTCGCAGGCTAACTCGGCCATCGTTTAATATCACGTAAAAATCCACTTCTCCTTCTTTGGACTCCTTAACCGCGTCGATCCTGTTAATCGATCAGAGACAAAAGCAAACCACATCTCGAACGGTCATGAGAATTTTATTTCCCGGCATCGACGCTCGGCATTCGAGATGTGTATCCTTCGCTCCGGTGGAGTTCCACTTGGCGATTAAAATAACCGTACGTTTCGCACAGCGCATCGCCAGCGGATCTGCAACTGCGGTCAACCAGCAATAGTCCGAGCTCTTACGGTTTTTCACACTTTTACGCCGCGCTCCCGCCATCGACTGATCTCTTACTACGCGGCAGTGTATTCTCGATACCATCGAGATAAGGCAATGAAGAATTTCGCTGGGAGTTCAGTCACGCAGAAAAATTCGAGCAATTTCGTTGGGATGTCGGTACACCCAGAAAAATAATTTATTTGACGGCCACCGTTTATTTAGATTAAGTAAAATATTTATTTGATTCAAATAAATATTTAATTAAATTAAGTAAATAGTTACTTAAATGAAATAAATATTTCACTTAATCTAAATAAACGGTGGCCGTCAAATAAATTATTTTTCTGGTTGTACGGGTTGCAAAATTTTCATTCTTAAACGAAAGTCACATTACATAGGAAAACGTCAATTCCCGTATTAAAATCTCAGTTTTTAGCCGAAAGTCACGTCACATGGGAAAACGTCACTTCCGGTTTCAAAATCTGTTTTCAACCGGAAGTGATCTTATGCGGGAAAACGTCACTTTCGGTTTCAAAATCAATTTTTTTTTTTACCAGTAGTGGCGTATTTCTGGTACGACGTCATTTCCGGTCGAAGAATGACATTTCGTAAACCGGAAGTGAGGTACATCCGGTGTGATCTTTAAGAGTAAAGATCCGGTAGAGACCGGAGAACCGGGGACCGGAGAGTCTCCGGTAGAGGCCGGAGAATCGAAAGATTTGACGAATAATAAAATTCCAGTGACAGACAACGAGTCCATTGCATGCCGATCTGACAAATCCAATGGCACATACGCATACCGCGCGTCCTCTCCAGCAGGCACGGTACGGTAGGTACGGTATGCGCAACGTTTGTAACCGACGAGAGAGCCACTTAACGGTACGAATAATTCGATCTGTTCGTACTCGCATGGTGATTTCTCGTGCGAGAATCTTGACCGAGGAAGGCCGACGACGCGGAAAATGACAGTCCGTCATTACGTGGCGAGTGTGTGCGCCGGCAGCGCTACCAGGAGTGAGAGAGAGTGAGAGAGTAGGACGCATCAGTCAGTCTGCCCTAACCGTTCGCCTTCGACTGCTTGCTTGCCCGCCCGTGAATAGCCCGGTTCGCCTCTATGTATCTCTCATTCTTGACGAGCCGACACGCGTACTGGGGATATCCTCGGTATTATGCGTCGACGCATTCACGGCAAGAACGCTCGCCGCCGCGGCCGCCACCGCCGGATGATACGGACTCGCGGATAAATAATAATTACGGGGACGGTGCATATCAGAGTGCCGCGCGCTGCAACAACCGCCGTTTGAATCCGGTGCACCGGGGGCTCTCCGGTATTTATACGCACCCGGCATTATAGTTGTATGTGTCCCTTGATAGCGCGCGACGGGAGAAGAAGCGAAGCGAACTAGTCAGGGAATGCCGCGAGGAGACGGCCAATGAACCAGTCGCAGTAATCTCCGTTGCTCCGGTGCGGACATACGAAAAGCACGGGGCAAAACAACGACGACGATAGAGCAGAAGAAAATATTCAATGAGGGAAAAGAAGGAAAGAAAGAGAGTTATAAAAAAAAATGCAGAAAGCTACGCGAGCGGTAGTGAGGGGAACGAGAGATGAAAGACGAATAACCGGCGTCGCGAGGCTCGAGATACGAAGTGTGTCCGCGCATATCCCAGGTACACAGTTCGGTGGAGTACGGAGAACCGAGTTGCTGAAACTGGACGGGATCGTGAGTCTCGGAAAGTCGGGATGGGAGAAGCTCGCTTAAAGAAACCAACAAAATCTGGCGGACGTGTGAACAGCGCGACCTAAGCGACTTCGTCGCTTTCTTACTTCTCGCACTCGTCCGCGGCGTCCACTAGTTTTGTCCCACTGAACGCCAGGTACAACGTACGTATCCAACGAGAAAACGTGTACGCTGGACGTGCGCATACATAGATACGAAATCGGATGGGAGGTCCGCATTTTATAATGTATACGATGCAGTTATTAGATATTATGACCGGCCGAGAGAATGAAGAGGGGGGGAGTTTAACGAGCGTAGTAGTTTTATTGCCGCAGATAAGAATGTACGGCGGTAGTCACGTGGGAAAATATGAATTCCCGTACGTGGGCCAGTTTTTTTTTGCACCGTCGTATCAGCGCGGATAAGAGCACCAGCTATTTCGAGACTTCGATGGAAAACGTGCGGTTCTCGCTCGGTAACTTATCCTAGAGGACAAGACCTCGATCGAGGATCGTTAAGCAAAGTGGAGTGCACAATATCGTTATCAATTATGAGACGATAAATTTCTGCGGTTCGAGCACCAATCAGGAGACATCCTATCAAATCTGGCGAAGGAATCTGGTCAAAATCGACGAAGAAAAGTACCAAGGATAACATTTAATTAAACCAATCATTTGAATATCTAGATCTGATGACCCACATATTTTTTTGCACGGTCGGTGATCGTAAAAAAAAAAATTGTCACCGGGGCACAAAAAAGCATAGTTTACTGCCGGTAAACTCCCAGTGACACTCTCGAGTCCTCAGATAGATACGATTTTATCTATGAAGTCCAGCGAACGGGCAGGGTCAAAATCGATGAAAAACAGTATTACGGATAAAAATAAATCAAAAGGTGCGTTCGAATATCTAGATTTGATGTCTCACATTTTTATTTATTTCACGACACGACAGACAATCGCAGAAAAAAAAAAATTGTCACCGAGACACTTACAAGAAAACACAACTTACTGCCGGTAAACTCCCAGCGACACTCATGACTCGCGAGACAGATACGATTTTATCTATGAGACCTATCGAATGAGACGCCACGTTGATCAAAGTCAGAACGGACGAGTAACAACTATTTTTCATCATAAAATATTTATCTCCCCCTAATGACATCATCGTTCGGTTGGGTACACACGGAGCCTCGGAGAAGAGGCTGTCAAGTCGCGAGTGATGTCGTCGTCGCTTCGCTGTGGGAAAAAAGAAAAGATCGGTCCGATGGAGTCCTTCCGTCATCGGGTCCGTGGCCGAGGGGGAGTGAAGCGCGTATATTCACTTAGAGAGCCATATGAGAGCCCACTACTGTACAGGACACCGGAGCCAAGCGTAAGATATGACTGCACGTGTGAACAGCGCGACCTAGGCGTCTCTCCGCGGGCCTGCGTCCACTTCGATAGAAAATCGTTACAGTGTACTCGCGGGCAGAGATCGGTGTGTGCAGTCGGTACGTGAATCGTATGGTATAGTAGCTCGACGATCGCTGGGACCAGGTGCCCGCTCGCAGGACGCCGCGTCACCGTCCTCTCCTCAGTCCTCGCGCGTTGCCGGTCTAACGGTTCATTCCCGATGTCCCATCGGGCTCAATCGCAATCGCGATCTTGCCTCCGCTGCCAGCAGCGGCAACCGGCCACTGGCACTTCGATTCCGCGGCGCATTTTCCCCTTAGCCTTATGTACAGAGAGGTCTTTGAGCCGTTCCACAGTCGCGCGGCGTTCTTCTCTATCTTTCGCGGAATTCACCTGAAAATCGAGGGGGCCCCCGGCTCGGCCGATTTACGACCGGCCGAGATACCCGACGATCGGCGCCGGGGCCAATCCGAGCTTGACCCCTTGTCGTTTAATCGCTAATTGAACGAATCCGCTTAGCCACCGTTAATCAACCGAGACGAACTATAACTCGGCTGCACACCGATTTACCGTATCCTCGCGGGTGTGCATCCGTGTGCTCGATCGTGCGAGTGGTGGTCACTCCTCGAACAACACGGCGGACTTCCACGATCGAAAGCATCTCTGTCATCTCTCCTCTCTCCCCTTCCCTCCCGCTGACTCGCCGATACCGAGCCCCTCGAGCCATTATATGCACTAAAATATAACTTTAGTAGTGCGCTAACGATGTGTTTAGAAATTTCCCATAATTAATTTCACTTTCGCGATAAATATTTATTTACCTGACCGCTGCCCCGGGCTCGGTGTTCGTGCCGACATATGAGATGTAATGCATTACAGCACGGTGTACGCACGTATATAACCACCGGCTGGGCAAAAGATACGTATACGTCGCCGGAGCGTACCGAACGATCGTGAGAATCCAATATCGGTAGGTGCCGAAGCTATCGGAGTGTCCAAGAGCTTCGGCCCCTTTTCTATATTTATATTCTAACGTCGTCTCTGTTCCTCCAACTCCCTCTTCCTCTCATCGCCCCCCCCCCTTCCTCCTTCTCAGCTCGTTTCGCGATCTTGAACTACTGTGTACAAGTACGATCTTTCCGTGCAGCTCGGTACAGCAATAGCTGCACACATACGTACGTTACCGGACGCGAGAGACCGGCTTATCGCGTAACGGGGCGCTACACTGCGTTCCCGATCCATTCGTTTTCTCGGTCAAACGGAATCTCGAAGTTGTGCGCGAAAGGTCGCCCCCCTCATGATCGAGCCTCCGCCCCCCTCCCTCCCCCGCCGCGAAGAAACGCGTGAAGCGTCGACGGCAATACCTTGCTGCGAGAAGCGATCTTGAATCATGGAGGTGATTTTTTTTTGCCCTAAATCGATGATCGTCAAAAAGCCGAGGAACGATCAGAAGTAGCCGTTGAAATGGTGTATGCCATGGCGTATGCAGCGAGGAGGTGTAAATAGTGCAATCAAGGGTTAAGGAGCTTGGAGCGCTTCAGACTAGTCAAATGAGTGCTACATGTTTAAAGTCGTTTATGTAAAACTTTACGCGTCTCTTGATTATAATGGATGGCTATTTGTATTTCAGCAAACGTCCTTGACATAGAAAAACGTTAATTGCAATGGATTTCCAAAAAAATTTACTTATTTGTATTAATTTTCGAAAAGGAAAATATTTCTTCAATTTTTTTCACAGAACAAACCGTAATTTTTGTTCGATTATTATGTACTACGGCTCATTGTTTTCTTTGAAAGATACTCCACGAATTCACCATCTAGATATTCGATAGTACTCCCGGCATAAAAATTACAGCCTTTTGTTTATGCATCGATGAAGTTCCGTCATAAATAAACGGCTGTCATTTTTAAATAGAAAATACTGTTAAATATCTAGCCGGTAAATTCGCAGAGCATCTTTCAAAGAAGAGAATGATACATTCGTAATATATCCGTAATACAGCGAAATCGAGCAAAAGATGCGGATTATTCTTTGAAAAACTGAACGAATAATACGAAATAAAACTGAACGACTGTTTTTCTAGGTTAACGAAATCGGATGTGATACAAATACGCCAGTTAATATTTTTGCAAAAGCATTGCAATTAATATTTTTCTGGGTTAAGGACATTTGCTATGATGCAAAATAACCATCACTCTAATCAAAGGATGCGTAAAAGTTTGTATAAACGACGTTAAAGATGTAGAAGTCACTTGACTAGTGCGAAGCACGCCAACCTCCTTAAGATCTGTGCGGCCACAAACGACCCAAGAGGGTATCTCGGTTGATTGGACCGCATCGCAAATGTTGCGCAAAGCAATAAGTAGCGTTAGGAAAAAGAGGTCGGATTCATGCATGGCGACATATTAACCTGTCTTGGTCACGCTCGGCCGTCGCAAGGTAGTTTCACACATCCGCAGTGTTACGCGCTTTGACAGCCGTAAATTGCACAAATCTTGAAGATCGTTTGCTTATATTACCCGCAGAAGTTGCAACATGATACGGCGAGCCTACATATTTGCTGAAGAGGACAGGTTAATTAAACGGTGTCAGATCGTGTCGCGGAGATCGAGGTTGATCGTGAGAGTCTGGGAAAAGCCGGTTGATGGTAAACAGCACGGTATAATGTATACCAAATTGAATGCAGTGCCGATCTACCGCCGGTAATTTACGTTGCTGGCGGGAAACCCGGAGACGGAACGCATCTCGTGCCGGGAACTCTGTCTTTGGCCGATCGGTGAATCGTAATTATTCTTAGTTGAGCGTGAACAGGTCTTGCTGCTTGCCTGCCCGACGTCAGATTACGATAGAAGCGGTAGCGGCGAAACTTTGCTGCTTCACTTAGCTTAGTCGAAGGATCGATCGGGGCGAGCAAAAGTTGTGAGATTCGCGAGACTCTGCTTTCGTGCGCGGATAACTTGCAACGGAGGAGACGAGGAGGACACGGGTGTCCGTTAATGGTACGGCTCGCGGAGGACGTACGGTGCACGTATCCGCGTGCAGGAATTGGCAAAGAAGGAGAGGAAGAAGAAAAGCCGGGTCTGAAACGGAGCTGGCTACCTCGGTACGTCGACCAGCCAGGAAAATGCGAGGTTGGATAACCAGGAAACTGGTTTATGCGTGACTACCTCGCTCCTACCACTAAGTGGACTACACACTCGCTCGTACAGCTACGCGCAGGCCGTACGATATACATGTACGCGAAGAACAATATCGGCCCTCGCTTGGAAGGAATAGAAACAAGTAATGCAGCAATAATGCATACGAATATGAATTGACCGCTGGAATACGACGTTCAGTCGGATTCGCCGAAAAGCTTTTTCCCTGCAGCTTCCAGGGTGGAGCGCTGGGTCCTGTGCTGCTGGCGAGATGTTCAGCACTTTCCCATCAGCATCAATCGACTCGACTCCCTCCCATGCAGGGCAAAAGTGGCGAATACGGATCAACGTTCTAACGGAACGCTATATTCAGCGTCTTCGGTCAGCCGCATAGGAAACCAGATGGACGACCTCTATCAGCGTTTTCAGTGAATGGCTGTTGCGGAGTCGGGAAGAAAAATGGAATCCCAAGCGGAGTCTCGTTGAAAGAACTTCGTTGCCGGCGAAGGAGCAAGATGAAATCTGCTCCACCACTTATATTATTATTATCCCGGTGGTGTATTCCACGTCGGCCCCACCGGCGGGCGTTTAGGTCACACTATCGAGTACCCGTACCAACGCTGAAGGGAACGATACCTGTCGTCCGGGTTACGTGATGGATCCGCGAAAAGTGCAGCGGTGGAGGTTGGCCGTTCGCGTTGCGCTCCCGTACACGCCAAAGTAATGTGGTAATTAAACTTTGGTCGCATTATGCGCGAACGCGCTGGCGAACTGGAGCTCGGGCCAGTGTTCCCCGATGCTGTTGCTTTCCAGCATCAAAGAACGTCAGGCACAAGCTACGCTCCTCTCTCTTCCTCGCGTCAGCGTCAACCGGAGATTGATGGCGCAGCATCGCCCAGGTCGCACCAGTGCCTTTACGTAGGTATAATACATACCATCCAGCCTTCTCCGGTTCACCTTCTCGCTCGCGCTTGTTTCCCCTCGCAAGCTCCCGTCCCATCCCTCCGATTCGCCACTCGCACCAGCAGCAGCACCGCTACCAAAGCCCTTTTTCCATTGTATCGTTAAAATACTTTCCGCCAGCAACCCCTTGCTAACCGTCTCACGTTTCTCCCGGGTATGTTTATCAACGGAGCGCTATCGACGCATGGGTGCAGCGCGACTACTCGCGCACCTCGATCATATAAAGAGCCGTGTGTAATATACTAAACACAGGTATGTTTACCACCGCTTGCGTAGCCACGGCCGTATAGATCGACGTGTAACATAGCACATACGAGTTCCTGACCGAGAATTTCTACCCGCTCTGGCTCGCTCCTCTTCATCTTCCTCTCGCGATTTTCCTTCCGCGTCTCGCCGGCTCTATCACGTCCTGCGGACCAACCGTACTCGTTCGCTCTCCTCTCGTCTCTGGCCGCTATCTCTCTCTTCGTCTGCGATCCCTGGAACTGGTCTTATCACCGAGCGATACAAAAGAGGTTGGGTGGCTCGTGTGTTGGCCGAGTATGTGGTCGCGCCCGAGCCGTTTCCTCGCTGGTAGTCTCAATCGCGATTAAAGATCTTGTCACGGACTGGCATTACGAGTACGCCGTAAATACGCTCTATCTCACTTCCTCTCTCTGTCTCACTCTCTCGCACTCTCTCTCTCTCTCTTTCTCTCGCTTATCTCCCTTTACTTCGATACCCATACCCATATTTGCATAGTGCCTTCGCCCGGTCCCGGTACGGTTTTCCGCGCTCGAAGAATAAGCTCCGCGCGACATTCTTATTTTCCGCCTGCAACGCGGACCGCGATTGAGCTCCCAATCCGACGCGGCCCGATCTAATTCCTTATTCCCTCTGTTCGCACAACCGACTGTAATTTCCTTTCTGGAACGTCGCCGTTGCGTTCGAATGCGGCATTGTAGCCGTTCTGCCGAATCGTGTTTCTGGACGGCGCGATTCTCACGCCACGCCCAGCCTGGCTGTTCAGCATTCTCTGTATTGGCGGACTGCCGCGAAGAGGTTCCCGCGCTAGTCCCGTGTACGACCGTCCGGGATATATCTGGATCATGTACATGCGGAGCGCAGCATAAGAGAGCAAGACTGCAACGCGACGACCCGGCAAGGATACGTCTTGCCCTCGAGATAACGCGTATCTGGGCGCGTTTCTCGTTGAGAGAAAAAATTAAGAGAAAATAAATGTAGAGAAATCCGGTACGCATAAGACCGCAGTTACTTGCAGTATAGTTAATAGTATGTATCAGACCACGTGTACGCGACACGTGCGAGCCGTAAGAAACCCCCTGGCGCTGACGCAATGTGTATAGGGAATTCCACGTCAAGTCGAACGGCCCAAAAACAGCCCCTCTTAGATCAAGCTGAAAGTTCGTGATCCAGTATTGTGTAGTGTGAGTACCTGGATTTTTTTGCAGGTTTTCATCGGCTCTCGTTTTCAAGATAGCCGATAGACCTGTTAATATTAAAAATGATTATATCTCTAAAACTTTTAGTCGTAAGGAAGAAACTCATGTACAAAAAAGATGCTATTTTTTATTAACTTTCTTCGTAAATTTTTTCGTAATTTTTCAACAATGAGAAACTTAAAAATAACGTGATTTCTTTTTTCAAGAATTATGAGCAATTATAACTAACTATTTTTTTGTACGATGTGTACATCCTGTAAAAAAAGGTAGACTTCTGCGGAGATTGAACGCGATCGCAATCTATCTTGAAATTTATATATGTTTCACACTGACAAAAGAATATTCTGTGAAATTTTAAGCAAAGTGCACAGAGTTATACTTGTCACAAAATTAAATACGTATATGAAAATGTTCCGTGTTTTTAAGTTTCTCATGCTTGAAAAATGGTGAAAAATGTTACGAAAATAGTTCATCAGAAATAGCATATTTTTTTTAGAAATATAACAATTTTTAACAATAAACACGTTTATCTGCTAACTTGAAAATGGGAGCCGATAAAAATGTGAAAAAACTGCTAAGTGCTCACACTACATATATCACGAACATTCAGCTTGAAATCTAAGAGGCTGTCTTTTGAGCCGTTCGACCTGACGTGGAATGTCCCGTATGCATATTCAACACGGTTCACTCCCGTGTCGATGTGGTCCTCTCTGTGCGCACTTCTGCGAAAGCGAGTGCCCACAAAAAAGGTATCTACAGAATAGTGACGCGTCTTCGGGCCGAGTCGACAGAGGATTTTCCTCTTCAGGAGCGCGTTATCGAATCTTTCGTGCAAAAATGCGAGCGCGCCTGTTGCCAGAGTGCCGAGGGTGGATTGAGTAAAGAGAGTTGGATGTGCTTACCGCAGCGCCGAGGGAATTCGCGCTCCCGTGGGATAAGACGGGACGGGGTAAAGCGTCGACAAGGTAAAACCCTGCACAGCGACCAAGTACGTGGGAAAAGCATGTTGCGGCTTCCGTCGTGCGTTCGCGTACTTCGGTGTCAACGTGTGCTCGTGCCGTACATACATTGATAGCGGCGCATTCCTCCGGTACTCTCGCGATAAAGGACGAGAGAGAAGAGAAGCGCTGCGTGATCGGAGAGGATGCGCGTGCGATGCGCCTGCACGAGAACCGCAGGTTGTCACGAGAATCGGAGATGACGAGGAAGGCGGAAAAGACGGTGCGGAGACCGTAAGCTCTCCGTCGCAAGGTCGTGAGAGGTAAACGTCGAAGGGAAACTTGCCTCCGCATGACCCGTTGGCTCACTCGTTTATATTCTTTTTCATTTTTTTTCTTTCTTTCTTTGTGCTGTTCCTGTATTCCTCTTTGTCGTCGCAGTCCGCACCTGCACGATGATGTACCGCTGTCTGATTGCCATTACCGTTGGCTTTACTCTAAGCGCGCCTCCGTCGTCTTCCTCGTTTCTTCGGGCCGGCTTGGATAGAAAGAGACCCTCCAAATTGCTTTTCTCGCCTTGACGAGTCAAGACCGGGTATTCCACACGTCAATTGTCCTCGTGGTTGCCGACTCTCTACGTGCCTGGGCTCTCGGGGCTTCGAGTTCAGCGTTCGGTTCACTGTGATGCTGTGCGGATTGTTGATGCGACCGTACAATCACAGCGAGCTGCCCGGAGTAGAGCCGAGCCAGCGCCGGCCGAAGAAAGTGGAAATAGCCGGTATTATAAAGTGTGCGCGAATGCTGGACCTCGCTTGTGTCGGTCACGTCTTAACGAGAAATACGGAAGGCGGTTTTGCACCTAAGCATCATCTCGCTACCGGATACTTAGCTCCTGGAATAATCGAACTTTCCTTCACTTTCGTATACGTTCATCGAGCCATGGCTGCAGCGAGCGAAATCACTCCGCTGCGGCTCGTTGAGTGCAGCGAAAAATCTCGGTGCAGCTTGTCGAACGTCGATTGACGTGGAAACCTCGGTGCGAAATTGTTTCTCTATTTCCCACGTGCCCAAGTTGACTTCGATTTGACTCTTCGAAGCGACGTGCTCCACAAATCTACGTGGAAGATACACAGTAAAATTGGTATCAACGTTTCTTGTCCATAATTCTTTTCGTGTTAATTTCACTAAAAAATCTTGTCCACTTTACAAAAGTGTCTGTCAATTTTATAAATATTTTTTGTGAAATTAACAACAAAATAATTGTGGACGTTCGTGGACAAAAAAGGTTTGTTAAATGTACAAATCTTTTTTACTGTGTATATGGAGTACACATCAAAAAATGTTTGGGTTTTTATGAAACTTTTTTTGCTTTAAAGCGTCTGCAAATCCACTCTTGTCAATACTTAATAAAATACTTGTGAAATTAACTTTTTTTTTTTGTATCATGAGCAACGTTTTTTCTTGTAAAATTATGAGGAAATAAATAGTGGATTTTGCTGGATAGAAAACGGTGGTACCCATTTTACTGTGAACTATATATGTCTCTTAGACATTACTGAATACCCATTAAATTCCCAAAGAGTCAATACGTCAATACGGTTTCGTTCAAGCATTTTTTCCCCAACCCTCCAAGATAATATGCGACCTGTCTCTGCATTGTTTTAAAAAAAAAAAAAAAAAAAAAATGATATCTGGAAAGATCTTTAAAAAAATTCTCGAAAAAAAGATAACATCATGCGAAAAAAAGTCCCCCAAAAGAGAAAGAAAATTCGAATGATTTTCCGTCCGTCAGTGCATATCCATCCTAGATGAACAGTTGCAGCTGCACCGCGATATAGTGAAGACACTGAAGGCTCACCGAAGCAACTTGACGCGAAGCCGTGCGATGCGCCGATCATCGTGCGTCAAACACTGGCGCCAGCACAGCTTGACCGGCTATCAAGTAGTCACGGGCGGCGTTGGCCGGCTCATCGTGCACGATACTAAAGTAGTGGGTAGACGTGGTTACGAGGCTATGCTCTAAGCATCTAGAGGTATATGCAGGCCAGATTACTGGACCACAGGCTCGCCGAAACGTCTCTGGGTTCTTCGCCGTGGCTCCGATAGCCGCAACAGCAGTCACGAGCGGGATTGCTGCCACTACCGATTCCACTATGCTCCTGTGCCACGATGCTCTCGCGTACATTAGCATTTAATAGGCAGCCGTGCCGCAGCGATACGAGATATTAGTTCGAGCACGGGGCTATCCCGGAGCCAGAACGATGGCGGGCGCGAGGGAAAGGGAGGGAGGATAGCTAACTCTCTGTCCGTCCTTTGCCTGCGTCTCTCTCCGGAGCGAGCGAGCGCATCGAAGTAGTCACAGCGAGAGGTGGCCGGACGGTAATACGCATTGCCAGCCGGAGGCAGCAGTAAAGTTCGTTTTATGGGAAGTTGATGCACGTTTTATATTGTAACGAGTAATTTACTGCTCGGCCACGGTACGGTATAAGTCTCGGATGGGGCTGCAGAAGTACGGCGACGCGCACGGCAGCCGTAGGTGGAGGATCATCGAAGGGACAACGTGAGCAATGCGTAAGTGCGGTAGTACCGACACTCACACCGAAGAACACTGTACGACCGTGACTGAGAGAGCACCGCTCGTATAGTCGCACGCGCTAAGAACTGTGACGGACCTCTGCACCTCGGCGCACACCCACGCCGTGCGCAACGCACGACGCACGTTTTTCTTTTCATTTCTCTCTAATTTTATGGCTTGCGTTTTTGCCTCTTTATCTCGTTGGTTGCATACCCGATTTCGTTCTGACGAACGTAAATCTCGAATTTCACATTTATGAATGGGACTTTGAGGGGACTCACCGCGGAACGCAGCGAGAAATTGGCGTGGCACGGCGAAGACTTCCACCTTCTATGCGGGCCGACACTCGGCGAAGAACTGTCACCCTTGGATAGTGCTTTCTGCAACATAAAAGTGAACACATATTTTTTAGTTTTTTTTTTTTGCTCAAAATCATTGAATTTTTCACCCAAATTCGTTACTTTTTTTTTTATCAAATACATTCAATTTTTTTTTGCCCACATTCATTAAATCTTTGTGCTCAAATGAATTACATTTTTTTTTTTACAAAAATTCGATAGAGAATTTTTGTTCTCTTCCGAAATGATCAGCTTTGGTGGGTAAGCTATATTTTGTTTAGATCATCGAAGCTCTACGCAGCCTTGGCTGTGCCCGACAGTAACGAGCAATGCGTCTTGTAACACTTCGTACAGGCAGGCGGAGTTGCGTACATCGATTCCTCGTTTGATGACTATTCACGCGTCTTGGGCATGCTGATAGATACTTTCACACACATTCTCTTTCTCTTGGCCTCTCATTTATAGGGGATCTCACGTAGCTTCGTTCGTCCCGTATTACTGCTGCCGCTAGCGAAAGTAATAGTCGAATCAGGCGAGCATTATCGCTCGCAAACGATCGTTACCCGAGGGAGTAACGAGCCTCCGGATTCCCCGTCCATTCCCGTACGAAATAAACGTGGCGCGACACGTCGGATTTTATCAGTAATCAACCCCCACAGTCACTTTCGGAAGGTTTCATTGGTCGTACGTTACGTCTCGTAACGCCGATTTTCTCGGATATAAATATTTAAGAGACCCGTCTCGTCGATGAGCATGACTATGCAAAATGCTTATATAGTAACTTGCAGTGGCGAATGCGGATCTATTATCCTTAACGAGGGAAAAAATATTTTTTAAAACTCACAAGAATATTGAACGGTCTATCATTTTCACAGACAATCGTTAGGGTAAGTGTTAGAAAAAAAAAAAAAAAAAAAATTCTCTGGGAGAAATTTTAGAGCGGTGCGTCAGGTCCGGCTCTAAGACTCCAGACTCTAAGGGTCGAATTTTAAGAGGTTAGTTTGATCTTGAGCCAAACTTGATCGAAATTTGGCCCGAACTTCATTGCATGCTTAAGTCCGAACTTAAATCTGAACTCAAATGCGATTGTAGTTCGAGTTCGATCTTAAGTTTGAACTTAAGATTGAACTTTAACACTTTTTCGATGTAGAAACTATATCTGGATTCCGAATGCGATTGACTTTGATGACACTATTCCATCATGAATAGGTGATCTTGCAACTAAATTTCTTGAATCCGTTTCTATGGAATGATTGCTGGGGTATAATCGTTCTCCTCGATGACATGATCAGCGATTGTGACGATGGGTCGATAACAATACGAGGAGGGCGATATGAAGATTTTTTGGATATCTTCTTACTAGGTTGAACTTGGGATGGATCTTAAGCATGCAATGAAGTTTATTCATACGTGCAATCTTAAGTTCGATCTCAAGAGCGATCTCAAGTTCAAACTAACGTATCAAAATTCGACTTTAAGACTCTAAGACACTAGAGACTTTGAAGCTCTACAATGCAGGACTCGCAAGATAAAAAGGCAATAAATTAGTACATCTTTCGCCCGTTAAATTCTAGTCAATAAAAAAAAGTTGAAATGTACAGCCACGACCTCCACCACCGGAACTCAAAAGGGCGTGAATCAGTCCGCAACGTGTTCTCGGAATAGTAGAAACCCAATTGCCTCGCGATGGATGAAAAAGGAGCATCGGTTATTGAATCAGTGAATCGTGGGCCGCTTTGTGATCGCGAGTGCGTTTAATGACAGACGAATCGAATTAGACGCCTCATCGAAACAGCGTCACAGACTGACGATAGCTATATTTTATTGGTTTGCCAAACTATTTGCGTGTATAATAGTAATAGCGTACGGGATAGTGGAGAGGAAGGGTGTGTAGAATTTTAGTGTATATTCGGGAGGTTTCCCCAGCGCAAAGTCGTTGGACACGAATCGAGTGTGACGCGTAGCTGGACTGGACGCAAACGGGATGGAAAGCGGTTTGCATAGCCAGCATCAGCAGCGGGAGAGCTGGAGCATCCCTCTCGCAATTCGGTACAGTGTGTACCCTCACATTGAGAATTACCGAGGCGGACCGATAGTCGCTCGGTTGGTCCACGTTTGCGTTGACAGGAACGGGTGAGCGAGGGTAGAAACCGAGAGAGAAAGGTTTATTAGCATTGTTAATGTATTTCGTGCGTGGAACGATAGCGCGACCATGTATATATACAACGTTCGTTCGGACCGATTTGTACGAGCGATCCTGCGTCCCGTGGGCGCTTGTGCGCCCGGTAAATGGCAAGGTTCGATGAATACGCGAGCATCGATGGTTTTCCCCACACGATGTACAACACACGCATCGATGCTGCTTTTGCTATTCCTGGTGGGCTGCTCACTCTCTCTCTATCCTCCGCCCCTTCCCGCTTTTTCTCCGTCTGTGCGATGTTCATCATATTGAACACGCGTTCGAGCGACTATACCCGAATGTATATCTTCCGCGTGCATAATTTATTAATTTCTCTATGGGAAATCGAGCACGCAATGTATCGGTTGGACTTGTGTCATTATCGTTCGGTCCCACCTGGAAATAACTCGTGTCCCGAAACTCCGTTTGTACTGTCGCGTCGACGCTCCATACGTATCGTCCTCGCGAGCCCACTTATCACGCCAAATTATATTTTCATTTTTAATTTGGAACTTTGATTTCTTTTTTTAATTTCAACCGTTAATAGACCAAGGAACGGTTTCGATTTTTCATACACTTCTCTCTGTTGGATAAGTTGTTATACACTTTCCTTCACATATGCTTGTCCTGCGATCCAATTCTGTAGAGTGGAATCATATGTAATTATATGGGTTCGATCCTGTGAGAAGCAAATTTTTTAAATAAAATAAAATGTAAATATTCTGGCGACGTATCGATGATTTTGTAAATTCGGAGTTTTCATTTGGAAATTTCGATCAGGTGTAATTGAGGTTTAACCGCATTCGGGCAATCCCGAAATTAAACCTGTTCGGGCTCTGAAGGTCCACATGTTGTTGAACCAATCCGGATCATCCTCGCTTAATCATAGAGAGTACCTTAGAATTTGACTTAACCTTCTGCGGGTGGGGCGATTATCCCGCTCCGCCGTCTATGCAAGCGTTCGCCTTTCGCCCACTATCAGTATGGTTTTCTCCTCCCCGACCGGCCAAGAAATAGGGTCAAGAAACAGATCATGTCTTCTTTGAGCTAGTTATGGACTTTCCTATTCTCCAATGAGCCTTTTACATTCGGGAAATACCTTTTTAATTTATTACAAAATAGCGATTATGTTGAATCACACCCTCGCACAGATCCCATGGTCCATAGTATGCGGAAATCCATTCCATATGGAATGGAATTTTGGAATTTCGATATCCATTCTAAATGCTATAATTTCAGAATTTCGGTCTCTATAGCGTATAGAATGGATTTCGAAATTCCGAAATTCCATTCCATTCCGAAATCAATCCCATCTATTCCACAAATATCCAAAACAAAAAAGCAAAAATCAACATTTTTCCAAAACATAAATAAGATTTTTATATTTTTTTATTAGCTTTAAAGAGTTTAGATACGATCGGAATCTACTTGTCAACGCACTACTGATAGATTTACCAAATCAGGCCCTCATCAGACTTCCTTTGTCGGGCCCTCAAATACACTGATAATAACCCTGTTACGTAACCGGCAAGATCCCGATGAGTTATAATACTGCACGCCGGGAGTCGGGACATGACTGAAAGGCTTCTGATGGAACCGAAGTAAAATTCCACTCCGATTCATTTCGTCACGGTCATGATTCATAATTTAGTATTTTATTTAATTCCAGCCAACTCGATGCCTGCCCCGCCGTATTACACAAATCTCCTCGGCCCGTTATTTATCTCGCGTTTTATCACTTATCGCTCTAACTCCACTCAATTTAATCTCCTAATAAACAAGAGGAAGAGAAAGAATTTCCCAGCGGCAAGGCGCACACTCGTCTCTCGCCGTGTACAACCGGGGAGAGTTTTGCCCGGTGGAGGAAACTCTCGGCTCGCGATAAACAACCACTAGCGCCAAGTTTTCTCCTCTTCCCGAGTAGAGCCACACGACCCTTTCCACTCTGGCAAGCGCGGCAGGGAGTTAAGAGGGCTGCCAGGGAGCAAACGCCAAGTGCTCGCCGCGCGAGAAAGAGGAATCGCGATTTAAATATCTTCGCTGAAAGTTTCCTACCCTCTGGCCTCCCCGTCGCCGGAGTAAAGCACCGGTAGGGTGAATTCCGTGCTTTTTTCCCCGAGTATATTATAACTGTATGCGAAACCCATATAGATATATATGAATATATATCTTGATGGAGCAGCTTGTCGAAAATTGCACTATCGTATCTCATTCCGCACCCGATTCGCCGGCCGACCCTTTGCCCAAATCCTCGGATCGTCGAAAGATTTTTCACAAAAAAAAAAATTAAAGACCCCGACCTAGCGCCTCACTGCTGATCCGAGAAATCATTTGCGGATGAAAGATTACCGAGGGGATTTTTTTCCCCCCCTCGCTGCGTATCCGAACGAAGATAACGAATGGGGGTTAAACGACGCAAGTTCAACGAGTTTCGCGCTCGCATACGGTATCCGCGACGTATGAGGAACGAGGAGCATCGATAGCAGATTGGTCGTCCCGCCTTCGTGCGATCATGCCAAACCGGAAGAGAAAATCTCGCGGGGATATCTCATGCGGTGTGCTGCACGCATGCTGGCGTCCCCGCGACGAAGCTGACCGGATCGCTGTGATATCGGCTGCAAACTATCGCGCCCCGGCTGTACCGGGGGCGTTCAGCTTCATCGCAAAGCCACGATCAACGACTCGGGCATACGATAAGCCCCGGGTAGAGTATCTCGTGTAGCCGCTCATATACACGGTGCTAAAGCCTCGCGGGTGGCAGCTCAGCGTGTTGCCACACTCACTCGTCATCGGTCATGATAATTATTTTCCCATATGCCCGAGCGGCCGGGCATAAGCTCAAGCTCGATAAAACGTACTGTAACATAACGAACCGCCCAGTAGCCTGCCGGCCAATGTTCCCCGTGATTCATAACATTCGCAGCTAACCCCATCGCGGCTCACCTCTTCGCGTCTCACGGAACAGAGCTTCCCTTGATTTTTATCTTTTTCGGCCTCTTTATTCACCAGTCAAAGGAAACTTCCCCCTCTCGCCTTATATGGCTTGTTTCATACGCCTCTGGTTCTTAATTTAGTCTGTTATTTTCTATTTCAATGTCTAATGTCTGGTTCTATCTTGCTGCGAAACTTGCATTATTTATTCGCTTTCTCACTTCATACGTCTTGTCTCGTATGCATCGCATTTTCCTAGGTTAAGTTCAGTTTGGGAGTCAACTGCAGGTTTTGGGTCGAATAATCTCTGAGGTTATTGCGTGATCGTATTGCTTCATGTATGCTGGATTTGGCACGGTGCTCTTTGCTTCAGAGCACGAAACAAACGCTCCCTTTTCTCTCTCTCTCTCTCCGGACGTATTTCTCGCCATAATTCGATATTGGCGCAAGGTAATTTTGCGGCCCATGAACCCGAGAGAGGTGCGCGGCATCGAGCAACGAAGTGTATTAGGCATAATTCGGATCAACGTGCACTTCGGTTTTTCCAATCAGTCTCGCAGCCGCGTCGATAGCGCCGGTGGTTAAATGCCTTGTCAGTAATTGCATTGGTTTGTCGTCAGGATGTGTGTCGTTGTTATCACTTTTAATCGCCGAGATCCGCGACCCGCGGGATGAGCGGGTCGCGCACGGTGTGCAAAAGCGCGTATCGCTATTATACGTTGGACCGAGCAATTAAGCTTTAGGGCCTCGACGTCCGCATCCACTGACGCCGCTAAGCGATCGTCGTGCCTGTCCGCGCCGTTGACGCGTCCGGTAATAACGATATTATTGATAGCTCAACGTCGTTCCGGGCGCAAAGGCCTGCTTTCCTCCTGCTCCCTCTTCCCTATCGCTCACTCGCGCTGCCCCGTTTTATGGGCCTCGCAGACCAGGAGAGCCGGAGAGAGAATCTTCATAAGGAAACTGTTTGACGAGGCCGGTATCTCGAACTAGCCGTGAGAAGAGGCAAAAAGACCTTCGTCACGATCCTCACCGATGATCCGCGAAAGAAAAGAAGAAAATTAATTTTTTTTTTTTTCTATAAAAAAATACAAGAAAATCCAAAGGAATTTACTAAAAGGTAAACGAGGAAACAATGCGACAAAAAAATAACGACCAAGCGAATTATAAAAAGGAACGCAATGGACGTAGCCCCTGGTCTCATTATGACTTTAATAAGTCTCGTTCTTGTGCTTTATGCGAAACAGTTTTCCGGTTCCGTTCACTCCTCTCATTCGCGAGCTACGAGGTTGAACTCTAACGACCGGTATTCAAGAAAGAAAGACACGAAATGTGAAAGACAAACTGCACCGGGCTATCGCGAAATGGCAAGCCGGAGAGGCGGCGCGAAGCGACGAAAAGAGATGAAAGCACTTTCCCTCCGCGCCTTAATTTAATCTTGATTTGTAAAAAAAAAAAGTACAAAGGTACACACCCTCCGGCTAACTTGACGAGCATGGGTGAGAAGGGGTGGGACAGGGGGGGAGGCGAGTGAAATAGCATTATACCGCTTACTACCCTCCTTCGTCGTTTGCTGTCGTTTCCTCACTTCCCCCACCTCGGCAACGCGCCGACCGCTGGAATTAAACCTGGAAAGGTTTTAATGGAGGCTGCAAAATTAAGAAGACCGTCCCTCGCTCACTCGGTGGTATAACCGTGTGCATCTCGCGGTCCCAGGACCGTTTTTCCTCGAGCATGAAGCAGCAAATATCTCTTCGCGAAACGCTGAGATAAGTATTTAAGAGCGCCGAGATATATACACACACTCTATATATACTATAAACGTTAGGTATATGCCGGGTGGAAGTGGAAACGAAACGGATGCACCGAGTGAAATAAACATTTAATAAGATTTTCCGGGTACGCGTACCTCATAAAATATCGTGGTCTACGTCCGTTCGTATATATAGCGCCTTTGGCGCTGACTGCTGCTAAAACGTCTACAGTCTCGTTTTTAATCGTACAAACTTGACGATTTGTCGTAATTACAGTTAAATTTATGAGTTCTCCGTAAGGCAATTTGGCGTATATGGCCAATCGTTGTATCTTTTCGCAAGGTGAGGAAATCTTCTCAGTCGTCCCGAGGTGTTCAATTTTACGAACGGACAGTAAGATTCCACCCGGATTATCACGCTACCCGAGTCGAAATAGCTCTTGATCGCGAAATTAGATAGTTTGTTTCAGCATTTAAAGCGGAAGAATTTAAAGGCTTGAATTGCAGTTTTTGCTTTACCAAAGGAGGTAGAAGACGTATTTTACCTTTTTTCAACTACAGTAGAATTTCTCTTTTCTTAGTCCCGACGAAACCGTATACTTTGGCTGTTCATCATTTCCCCTACAGACTCCGACCCTGATCACGAACTGGATCATTTTCACAGTCCAATCACGGCGCTCAGGGCGCTCAGAACGACGCGTGCAAGTGGGGTCGAAAGGGCGAGGGATAAAATTAAGGAAAGCTAAATGGTTGCCATGGTAGCGAGTTAAGTGAAGCGAGCACTTTGTGTAAACGAAGGAGAGTCCGCCACTCGGACTCGGACACTCGTCACCCGGAACAACCCAGTACCGTGTGAACTCGGAGTGCGCCGCAGAGGACTAAGCTTCTCGCCCTATCGTTCTCTAAAAAAATATTGTCCAATATAATATCAGACCGTACCGCGTATTACCGTTGAGAGAGCCAAGGAAAGGAGCCTCGCCTGCAGACTACACGCGCGTGCAGCGTGAAGCGTGCGATGGAGGCAGCAGGTATGCGGACACGATTTGTTATCAGAACCCGTGGGGTTAAGCGTTTCCCAGAGGCGCGAGGACGTTCAGCATCCGTTCAGCAGCGGCAACGGCAGCAGCCGCGAAGGTTCGTTATCCAAAAGGTACGAAGAGGCGGCACGATCCACCATGGAGACCCCTGCATAGTGTACCGTACTTAACACCATTATACGCACACCCATATGTATGCGACTTCGCCGCAATGCCGTACATACGAACCTTCCAGCGCCACAAGCGCAATCAGCTCCCTCTCATTCTCTCTCTCTCTCTCTCTCTCTCTCTCTCTCTCTCTGTGCCCCTCGCTCGAGCGGTTGTCTTTACGAGCGCGTAACGATTGGTCAACCCGAGAAGCACAAGCGGAGATTAGTCATCGGTGGATACTTAGTGCCTGGTAGCCGAGGCACCTATATCCTTCATTAGCCCTCCCCGTCGCCGACGAGGAGCCCCGACGCTTCTCTCCTCGTGCCGGCCTCCTCTAAACTGAGACCGCTGCCCGCAACCCCGGAGGAATCGCACGTAAGCGCGCCGGCTAATTATCGCCGCGGTTTGGTACCAACACAGCCTCAGACGACGCTCGACAGTCCCGGACTATCCTGTGTTAAGACAGCGCTGTACGCACCGCGCCTCAGACGTGCTCGCGCGGCTCTCGTGTGTGAGCCCGATCGTTAATCGTCGTTTTTCGAGTACCCGCGCCTCCGCGACCGCCACTGTAATCCCTCGTGTGTGCACGTGTGCGAGTGCAAAAGCGCGAGCGCGCTCGCCCCGGCTAATCGAGAAAAAAAAGGCTGCACGAGAGGTAGACGGCGAAAGAGCATCAGCATCAGCGGGAGATACCGGGAGAAACGGTACTGCGAATTACTCGCACGCATAGAAGAGTCCTTCCCTTGTGTGCATGTAGATGTGTGCATGTGTGCGTGTGTGTATACGCGAGGCAGGAGTTAAACCACGCTGCCGGAGCCCTTAGCGTGCCGTAGATGTAGAATCACTTATCTTGCGTGTAGGAGGTAATGGTTAAAGACAGCGCCAGCGGGCTTATCGATATTTCACGTAATCACCCGGTGAGAACTATTATCCGAGAGGGAGGAAGCGGCGAATTGATTCGGTTAATTCCCTATCGATCGCAGTTCCGATCGAATAATTATGAGATGGCTTCCTTATTGAGCCGATTCTCGGTGCTCTATGACTCGCGATCTATCGCGCGGAGCGATTTGGGACCGTTCGGTCTTGTCTGCTCAAGCTTTTTTTTCGGCGTCGTAATCACTTGTTTCCTCTGGTGGAAGGCACACTTTTCATACACGCTATTATATAGTTCTGATAAGACTACTTAATATCGGTACCGTTATTATCGAGCCTGGAAGACTATGCGCCGTTTTTGACGCTTCTTAGTTAGGCTACTTTGTGGTGAATCGATGTTTTTTTAGGTCGATTGAGGTAAAATTGGTTCGGTAGAATCGCAAGCGGCTGATCTCTTGCTCATGTGAAGATAGACATAGTATAAAAAATGCGCGGCCTAAACTTCAAACTATTTTATTCGTAACACACGCAGGGTTCAAACGATTCATTAAAGGAATATCGTAGCAAAACCTAAAGAATACTTTCCTTTATAGCAAGGAATCAAATTTATTGTAAAATTTGTTTTCTTATAAAAATGAAGAGAGCGAGCTTCAATCTCCGACAAAAAGGCAGGGAAAAAGTACAAATTTTCTCTCTGACGTCACTTTCGGATGAAAATGTCACTTTCAACCGGAAGTGACGATCTCCTTGTCACTTCTGGTCGAAAAATGGGATTTCCAAACCGGAAGTGACGTCATACCGGAAATACCTCACACCGGGTCTGAAAATCTCATTTTCATACCGGAAATCGCTGTTTTCGACCGGAAGTACGTCATTTCCGGTTTGGAAATCTAATTTTTCGAGCAGAAGTCATACCGGTATGAGGTATACTGAAAATTCGTCACTTCCGGCCGGAAAACGAGATTTCCCTCGGCAACTGATGCTGTCCCGTAGTTAAATCCCACCTGGGAAGCCTCTGACCGTCCCGCCGTTTGAATGCCCTCAACACTCGGAAGTCCCGCTAAAGATTTTTCTCTCATGAAAAGATTTACCATTCAAAAAACAATTTGACGGTCTTTCGCGCAGTCCCCGAAGTTACGCCAATTATATTATCCATTATATCTATCCATCTCGTGATTTATAGAGCTACCGCCCCACTAGCTTCGTAAACACCTGTATCCTTTATGTATTTTTTTCCTCGTTAAACGCCTTTTTTTCAACACCTGCACAGACGAGAGATGATTGAGAGCGGTGACGTTTTTACAGTGAAAACCGCGAACGTAACAAGGCTGTAACATGTGGAGCAGTTTCCCGCCAGTTATCGGATGGATATAATCACGGTCATAAAATTTCTCGACTCGTATCCTCTCCCTCTTCATCTGTGTCCGACTCTTCGACACTCTCGCTCTCTCCCTCTCGGGACAGAGCGAGAGGACGAGTCGTACCGAGCGCCGAGGCTTGAGTTCCGCCTTTCGTCGCTCAACGACCGTCGCGTCGTGCGCCGTACACGCAAGGGGGAAACTGTACACGCACTTTTTTTTCCCCCGACGCGAAGCGTGCACGAGACCGTCGTGCAGCAAAGCTGACCGATTCGCCACGGCCGATCGATCGAGCCGGTTCAGCTTCATATCGGCGAACCGTCGCGCATTTAAACAATACCTATCTGCAATCGTTGCCCACTTGCCCGCGGATCGTTAACATCCCAGCTACAGCGCAAACCGCAATGAGAGGTTAAAAAAATTATTATAATTTTTTCCTGCCTCGACCGGAAGTCGAGGCGCCGCTGGGAATTATATTCGGGAAAACCGCACTCTCCCTCCCGGCCCTGCCCGTTCTCCCCCCCCCCCCCTCCCCCCTCGCCGCCGTAATACGTGAGAAACAAATGGCAACTCTCGCTTGCTTCCACTCACTCGAATGACTCTGCTCAGTCATTCCCGTGATTTCGTCCCGAGCGCGCCGTTGAATATCTTCCTTCGGCATCTGCTCACGGTAGCCGCGGAGCTGCGGAGCACACCGGCGGGTATCCTTCGCCGTATATAGTCCCGCCATCCTCCGTCGACGGCGGAACCGTGAGAATATATTCGTTGACGAATTCACGACGGTGTGCTCTCGCTGAAAGTTTACGATAGAGATATAGAGAAGAGGATGGAGACTCTCTCTCGGTGACTTTAACCGAGGACGTTATTAGACTCCTGCGACGAGGGCGTACGAGGAGTCGCACGGGGGGATGGAGGATATACGAGAGAGTTCGGAGGACGGGCGAAAAATATAATTTCCGGAACGAAGGAAGCTGCAGCCGGGAGGCGCGGTGGGGAAACTCGGCGGCTGGATCGGTGTCTTTATTACTCCCGAGGGACATCGAACGCGCCAAGTGAGCGGGTTATCCACTCTCAACTCACCCGGGCGTACCCGTGGTGTGTGCAGGAACCGGGAGCCGCAACGTAGACGCGGGCTTGCACGTTATACCTGCGCCTCATATGCATATCTACTTAGGCTCCTCGCCGCTGCTGCGGCCCGCCACCGCTTGGCACCGCTTGGGGATGCGCACCGGCATTTCGAAGCGCGTACTCATGCGAGCGAGTGCAACGACTTTATCGCCTCGCGGAAATTATTAATTCAATGACGACCGGAGAATAATCCGGCTTCCTTATGGGACGCCTCGCGTCCGAGGTGGCTGCATAAATGCTGGTTGGGCTTTGATACGGAGACGGAATGACGCTGATACAAGTCACCGAGGTCGCGCGGGGGAATCCTCGGACGTAAATCAATGCGTTGCTTAAGCGTATCATCAGCCTTGTCCGAATGTGATTCGGTGTCGGATGAAATTTCTTGCTCGAGCGGAGCCGAAGAGTTAATGTCCAGCTGAGGGGAAATTGAAAGTCGACGATAGAGCGAGGATAAGATCGTTTCTCTGAGACGCAAATTGATATTGGCGCTTGGGACGAAGTACGCGAGACTTTTTGCCGAGAGCAAACGACTGTGACTTTTTTTAAGCACAAGAACTATGCGGTTGTTTTTGTTTCTTCATTTGTTTCGTTTTTTACAACTGTTCTTCTGTACAAGTAATCGGTATAGTTTTTAGATCTAGTTCACTTGACTTTGAACATGGATTTGAGTACCTCTCCAGTGAGAAGTCTCAGTGACGGATGTTCGTAATCAATTTTCTTCTGCGTTATAAAAAAACTAACAACACTTCAAGGTACGTCTGCGAATATTTGCACAGAGAAAACAATCAATTGAGTCAATAAAATCTGCGCTTACGGGTGTGGAAACAAATGTTTGGTTCATCGAGGGAAATAGCTCGTTGATCGAACTAACAGGCCGTCGAATCGAATGTTTTTTTGCCCACAACAACTATTTCGTTCGATAAATAAAAAATTTGTAAGGCCATCCGTAAGCGCTCAATTTGTTGGCTCAATCAATTTCTTTCCGATTTCTTTTTAGCGCACATCAATTTGTTATTCGAATCGTTCGTTAGACAAGGATCCCTACGTGAAACCTTAACATAACGGTATTCGACTTTGATTCCATCGAGCCCTCTTCGATGAAAGTGCGTTGGAAATTGCTCTCTATCAAGGCGCACCGGAACAAGAAATATCAATAAATATATTGTCAAGAACGTCACACGAGTAAAAAGAAAAAAAAAACTTATTGAAAAATCATCGAAGACATTCTTATCGTTCGACCGGTTGTAAATTTCGCCCTGCTCGTTGGATCGGTACGAGAAAACGTCAATTCCTCCACACGGAATGACACTGATGCAACTCCTGCGGTCTTACGTGCGGAATTACTCGGACGAGTAAATCAAAGAATGCGATTCGGTGTCAGATGAAATTTCTTGCTTCATCGGATGCGAAGAATCATCGTTTATTTAAGAGGAAATTGAAAGTCGACGATGCAACGCGGCTAAGATGGATCTCCGTGACGCGAATTGAAAACGACCCTTAAGCGTGTCACGCCCTCCGCAATCGATGCACAGGTACGGCGACGGTATTCGCTTTTTATTCCGTCGAGCCTACTGCGATAAAAGTGCGTTGGAAATTGTACCTCTATCAAAGCTCACCGGAAGAAGAAACACCAATATATCGTTAACAATGGCCTTCCGCACGAGCAACCAGAAATGCAAACTCATTGACGAAATCATCGAGGACACTCCGGTCGTCCGGTTATAAATTTTGTCCAGCTCGTTGGATCGGCACGAGAAAACGTCGAGTCGAAATCGTCCCTGGACGATGATCGCTCGACCGTGTCGCACAGCGAAACATATCGACGAAGCACGGAGGGCCTCGCCGCTTAACGAACTAATGCGCGGAATACGTCGGCCTCCCACGCTCTTCCCTCCCGGTCCACCGCTCTAATTAATATCGTACAGCCTCGATGTTGGCGAGGTACGCGCGCTAGGCGCACCCGTCCGGATTGTGGTATTCTCAAAATCGTACACATCGGACGAAGCGGAAGGCGGAGGTGGGATCGGAGAAACGAGGCGGTTGCAACCCGGTACGGGGCATCAACCCCTCCCGTACCTTATACGCCCATTACCTCGAGCGTTCCTCGCTGTTCGTTGGGTTCTCGTTCTCGTTCTACCGGGTAAAATGCCGACGTGGCAATATCGCTCCCGGTGTATTTTGTAATTACAACTCGAATACGGTTACGGTAGATTAGAGGGTGAATCAGCGCATTCAATTAACGTTTACTACTGTACGCGAGGTGGACGCGAGCGGGTAGTCGCGTTTTACTCTCTTTGGCAATCCACCCGGATGCCCTACCTCCAGCCTCATTGGATTTTAACTCCCGTAAGCATCGGCGGTCGTGATCACACATATGCGCGCCCGGGAATCAAATCCGCGCGGTCAAGCGATATCGCCGCGCGCCGTTCGCTCTCGCGGAAACGCGCCCGTTCCGATGATGATAATAAGAGTCCCGCGCCGGACATATCAGTCGATGCACCGGAAGGCCGCGTTACGTTCAACCCCTTCTCCACGCTCCACGGCCTCGTCTCTGTTATATGCGCGTGCTGGTATGCGGCATGGGTTTGGGAGGTCTCAGCATCGTGGGCATTAATGTGCGGCCGTACGAGTACCGATGCGTAACGCAGGCGCCAAATCCAAATCCGAAAATGCGCCTGCGGCTGATTAAGCGCATCATTGACTAATGCCGATTCAGCACGCTCCAAGTTGCTTCGCAGATTGCGCATACATTAACTGGTTAATTAGATCTCGATGTCGTCAAGCGCCGTGGCTGTTTTGTCGGTTTGGTCGGTTAAATCGATATTGCGAGAAAACCGCTCGAGCCAGAGAAAAATGTTTCGGATAAAAAATTTTCCGCGATTCGATACGAAGAAATTTTGTTTCCTTGTATTTTGTCGTAGCTTCATTTTTTATCGAGATACCGGCGGTTGAAGGGTCGACCGGACGGAGGATACGGCGTCAGCTCCGCTCTGAGAAGCGTCGATTTTTACCACGACCCGAGGTGAGTATTGCTTTTAAGATTACGTCCTCGGGCTAGTGCGAACCTCCTCTCGTTGCTAACGCGGCGGTTGCTAAATCGAGTCGAGAACGTAACTCAATTCGACCCTTGGGTGTCTGCGCTGCGCTCGGCGCGGTCCGACGAAGTGGTGGCACGGGGCTAAACCGCTTTTGCAAATGCAGCACAGAGTGCGCCTGCTTCGTCTCAGATTTTTCTCAACCCGGCTTTTCTTCAGATTTTTCTCAATTCACTCTCCCGTTACGCTGTGGATATAACAAAATTATCGAACGCCTTTGTGACGCTCGTCCGGTGCACTTCACACCGACGGCTCTCGTGAACGCCCAAGGAAGGACTGCACATTTCGCACACCAACCCTGAGGAGAAATTTTCACTCCGCATCAAAACCATTTCGGTCAGGACGGACTCCCGATGAGGCCCATTATCCTCACTGGTGGCATTTTCGGGAGCGGCAGATCGGGATCTCGTCGGTGTCTTTGCTACCCAGCCACGCATCATGAAGTAAATGAGTCGCCTGGCGGGAGCGGCGGACACCGCTACACCGAAAAGAAGGTTTGGCAATATCAAACTGAGCTGCGGTTGCGGGTGGCGAAGGAAACATTCGGTCGATTGGAAGAAATATTTAATCGATTGAACGAATAGTTACTTGAATTGACCAAACATTGTGCTCAATCAACCAAACATTTCCTTCACCACACGCAACCGCAGCTTAGTTGATATGACCAAACCTTTTTTTCGGTGTAACTGATGCGGGTCGATTTATGACGAGAGTTTTTTTTCGTGAGGATTTTTTCCCAGGAGACTTTTTTCCAGCGGATTTTTGTCCAGACTTGCCTAAAGTATCTGCCAATACCGGTAACTGAAAGTCATATTTCGGGCTATATATCGCATTATTTTCGACGGTACCGAGATGGTAAATCTGACACGGCCCTGACTAAGTGACCCGACGAATACCCTGTGGCGCAACTCTCGAGACGACAAATTCGAAGGTATACTCTATGTAACTCGGCCGTTGAGACCCGAAGGATTTCCTATAGCATGGAATGTTTGCACTCCGGCTCTCGCGAGCTCGGCAGCATTAAGCGAAATCGATCAAATCCGAAGGTAGTAAGTTGCCTAAGCTGTTCGCAAATAACAGGAGCCAAAGAATCGTTGAAATTGCATCGTCGAACGGACAAAAGCATCAGGAAGTAGGTAGTACAAGGTATATAAAACGTCGAACGCCACGGATCTTCTAGCGTCGAGCAAACGTACTTACTTCGAAAATTTACAAGCCGATCGGCCCTTCCTCGATCTCCGTCCCTACATAAAGAAACGAGAAACGAGCCACGAGTGGGCGATCGAATAGAGATAATATTCGCCGAGTTGGAGAGGAAATGAGATTTATTATTCTGGTATATAGAGAAAAATAAGACGGATCTAGTCCAGCAGAAAGCACGCGAGGGAGAGCCGAACCCAGCAATTTCTATCTCCTGCTTCTGGAGGAAAAAAAAAAAGAGGGAAGAAAAAAAAGGCAAATTGAGGGAACGAAAAAAGCACGGGTATTAGTGAGGAGCAAGGGAAGGAGGAAATCGGTGGAAGGAACATCAGAGAGGGAAATCGAATTAGATTAGACCTCGATACCGTGGACAAATCATGCGAGTCGAGGGATATAAAGAGATCCTTGTGGAGAGAGCAAGGCATGAGAGTTCGCGAATCCAATCCCGGAAAAGTGTTTACCCTCTAGGAGCCGGCACGCTCGGTTGAGGCATCCCGTCGATTCTTGGAGTAGCTTCAAATTCAAGAGAGTTTGCGGATAACGCGGGTCACTCTTACATTTCACAGATACAAATTGACATACAAATTCACCGTATTTCGAAGCCACATTAATGGCCCAATTCCATGAGGCCATCCAAGTTGACTAAAAGTGATTTCTTAATGGGCAAAAATAAAAAAACAACAGACATTTTTTTTATATCGATGGTCTTAGCGCTAAAAGAGCATATAAGCATAGAAACGCCATAACTTTTTGAATAATCATCGTGGCACGGTGACAGACGCTCCGGACATAAAGGCGAGATCCTGCCGAGCCCTGCCAATCATTGCGCAGCTCGCGTGAAGAACGTAAGTCCTTTAGTTGTGATTCCAACCCTATATGCTCTTCTAGCGCTAAGACCATCGATATAAAAAATGTTTTTTTTTTTTTTTGCAAATCAAGAAGTAGAAGAGAAAAAAAGAAGAGCATATAGAAATGTCTAAATATAATGCTTAAATACAATGTTTAAATATAGTTTATCGTACCCCTAACACAACAGTGCAACATCTCTTATGGAATTACCATACGAATCGTCACATTGTTGTTCTAGGCAACATGCGATATGTTCTTATTTGCACAAAAAGAAAAAAAAAAACAACAACATTTTCTTTACATCGATGATCTTAGCGCCAGAAGAGCACACATACATAGCATATGTGCTCTTCTAGCCCTAAGACCATTGATATCAAAAGTCGTCTAGGGTTGTTTTTTTTCTTATTTGTCAGAAATTACGAGAACACGTTATTCACACAAGCGTCGCACCGATTGACACCATTTCGCCCTTATCTCCGTGTATGTGCGTCACCGTCGACGTTGATAATACAGAAACTAGTGTCGTCTCTATCGCGCCCAGATCCGCAAGCCCTCGCCTCTATCCGGCATTAATGTCGAGAGCTTTTTTTTCGTTGTTGTTCCTCCGTACGTCCCTTTCCCGCTATCGCGGTTCTCTCTCGCCTGCCTCGCTTATCGGACTGGCGCCATGCGGCACAGATCGCCGGAGGTAGCGCGGGTGAGTGCAAGGAATTCTGCACGTGCAGAAAACGCAGTCGAATGCAAAGTCACTGCTCGGGCCGCGTCACTCTTATCCGGCTCGTTTCCTTCTTCCAGCTCCGTGTACGAGTCTTGCCCGATGTGTGTCCACGTTCTTACACGTACACGCACACGCTTATTTGTGTATACGCTGGACGATCGGACGAAGAGCTCTTATCTCCAGCGGTACGGCGAGGATATGCCAAGGAGTTCGTACCGATAAAATCAAGTTCGACGTATCAACCGGTTATCCGCCGGTGGACGCCGGCGTCGCGGCCGCGTCTCTCACTCTAGTTTCTCTTTCCTCCTCGGCCCCTTCGCCGCCACCCCCGGCGTACGTAACGCTCCGAACGTACCCCCGTATCTGCCTTTTGACTCCCCCACCTCGCAACCGGTAAAACGGTAACTCCGAGAGTTTGTCCAGCACACGGACGCTCGGTGTGCGCACGTACGTGCGCGGTCTCCTCGCATGTGGGTCGGCCTTGTGAAATACTTTGATATTCCTCCGGTCCGTCGAGACGACGAGTTAATAATAGATAAGGGAGACGCTGACAACAAGGACGCGACGATAAGGGGGAGGACGAAGCGGCGATCGAGTTTATGCCCGCTCGCTCGTCGCTATAGAGCGTTTGATACCACGGCGTACCTATAATGTCCCGACCAGATATACATTACACGCTCCGTTATTTCCATTATCGGAATGGGGACGTGTCCCTGTAATGCGCTCCCGCGAACGAGTTCAGAACCAGATCGAGATCATCTCGTTCGAGCTTCCTAAGGCTCGCTCGTATACTATGTTGTGCATATATTATAAATTATATTGTATATTATAGAAGCGCATACGTGTGCTTCCGTACGCATGTGTGTTCGCACCAGCGTATCGCATGTGCGGTTTCTGTACAGGAAAATTGATACCGTTAGGGATTTATTCCCGAAAAATATGTGTGAGTGCGTGCGAGCGTGGTTCACCGATGGTCGATCGGGAGACCGCTCGGATTACCGGTTTTTGACGGATTACACTTCGGCAATTGACCCCCTCCAATCCCGTCGAGAGTGCATGAAACCCGCTCAGAGAACGGTAAAAAAATCGTGCAAACGTCGGTCTGAAAAGTTGACGTTTTTTTCGTAAAAAAAACTTTTATTGAAATGGATGGAGAAATTCGTACAAAAATTCAAATGCAAGAACGTTGACGTACGTGGAATTCCCGGCGTCGTGATAACGATCGAACGCAACTGGTTCGCGCATTAAGTTATTCGACCAGATCCAGCGGCGAATGAAAGCTAATGACAACGATCGCACTTTTTTTATTCGTTCGTGCGCGATACGATTAAATGCTGCAATTACATGCGGTGGGAAAAAAAGGAAAAGATTATGTGAACTGTATCGAGTTCATCGGGCAACACACGTTAATATCGGGTGAGAATATACTGTAGAGTATTCAATACATGAAGAGCTCTATACGCAGTAGACTTGCGCTACGAGTTCGTAACTATATGAGCCAAGGCGCGAGACTTTGACGCGAGGAAAAATTCGTACGAACAATCAAATGCAGATGGGCGGATGTCGAGGTTGATCTGTATCGAAGAACGTTGACATGCGCCGAAAATAAAATCGCTTGCGGGCTGCCAAAGAAACAATTTTTTTGTTCGATTCCACTTTAAATTCTTACAATTCCATAAGATATCGAAACAACAATGGCGAGACTGTCAAGGTGACATCTTCTCGTTTCAATCCCGTATGGAATCGTAAGAAGCTAATGCAGAAATGAATCGAATTTTTTTTTTTTTTCTATGGCAAGCGAATTTTACTCGAGTCGCTGATACATATATATTTTTTTTCAGTAAAGGTCGAATTCGCGACATCGTGACAACGATCGAACGGAACTGGTTCGCGCACTAATGTATTCCACTAGATCCAACGACCAATGAAAACTAATGACGACAAACGATCGCCGATTGGCTCTTTTTTTTATTCGTTTGACGCGATACGATTAGATACGGCAATTAAATGCGGTGGGAAAAAAAAAAAGGAAAACTCGACTATGGGAACTCTATCGAGTTCATCGAGCAGCACACGTTAATACCGGGTGAGAATGTACTGTAGAGTACCCGATGCATGAACTGTACATGAAGCTATACGCAGTAGACTTGCGCTACGAGTTCGTAACTATATGTACCGAGGCGCGAGACTTTGACGAGAGTGCAAACAAGTTTTCATCGCTCATGTTCGTGAAGGTACATACATATATATTTATATCTATATATCTATATATTGATATAGAGCTACGTAGGTGTTGTGTGTATTGCCGTGAGCCAGGTGCGACGACGTATAGCGAAAACGTTCCTCCAGTGAGAATGAAAGACAGACATATGTGGATCGCGAATGCCGAAGAGAACACGAAGACTGTCGAGTACAAAAAAAGATTTAAAAAAAAAAAAAAAACGAGTAAAAGACAGACGAAGATTTCGCCGGAGGAGATTCCTCGTCGCGATCGCGCAGCGCGTTACTTCCGTCAGCCGAGCGTAACGTACGCGCCGGCGTCGAAGCACCTCCGCGCGACCGGCATACACATTATATACATACAGTGGTATAGTTGTAGTATGTCTAGAGATAGGTATGCCGCTCATTGCTCCGCGCCGCGTGCACCGACGAACGGATCGTCCAGCGGACCGTTACCGATTTCTCTGGAAAATTCGTCCCACCCGCGCCAGACCGGTCCTTCCGTTTCCACTGGCGTTCGCGTTGCCGACTGCAGAATGCAGAATGCACGGTGAAGCGGACGACCGGGCACCGGGGCATCGTCGATGAAAATAAAATTTTGAATTTTTTACGGTTTCCGTCCGGACGCGTGACGCACCGAAAATACGTACCGTTCGTCAAACAGTAAAGGTGCAGTCCTGTGTGCATTCGTCGCCGGTAGGATCACGGTTGCACAGCTGCACCAGCGATTTCACCTTTGACTTTTCGTTTTAATAGAAAAAATAACAAAATTGTACGCGTCGAGCTGCGCTAGAATGACTCGACTCTTCAGCGGTTTCCCTGGTCGAAATTACGGTGCCTTCGATCGGAGCATTGTCGCAGCCTCAGGTTGAGTGCGTAAGGCCCGATAGTGAATAGGACTTTTGTTCACAAGTGCCGATAAGTGCACAGCCCTTTTGTGCATACGGCCTGATACTGAACAGCCCTTTTGTTCGCACTGCCCAATAGTGCACACGGCCTCATAATGCACAGCCCTTCTGTACACACAGCCTGATAGTGTACCCTCCTTCTGCTCGCACGTGCCGATAGTGCACACGGCCTGATAATGCACCGTCCTTTCGTACACACGGGCCGATACTGAACAGCTCTTTTATTCGCACTACCCAATAATGCACCGCCCTTTTGTTCACAACTCCCCGGAAAAAAACCCCTGCACAACTCCCCGGAAAAAAACCCCTGCACAACTCCCCGGAAAAAAACCCCTGCACAACTCCCCGGAAAAAAACCCCTGTGGGAGTTTTTTCATACGCCCTGACAGTGCAGAGCCCTTTTGTGCGCAGTGTCCAATAATGCACTGCTCTTTTGTTCACAAGACCCGATTGGACACAGACCTTTTGTGCACACGGCCTGATAATACACTGACCTTTTGTGTAAATGGGCTGCTAGTTTCCAGCCCTTTTGTTCACACGGCCTAATAGTGCACAGCCCTTGCGTTCACACGGCGCGACAGTGCACAGTACTTTGGTTCACATGATGCGGGAATCTCACTTTCCCAATGCGTCGATGGAACGATGCGGTTGAGCGACAAGAACCAGTTGATACAATGTACCAATCTTGCTTGTCATATGAGGATTACGAAAGACCAAAATGAGAAGTTCATCGAACAATAGGTTCGTGGGAAGGGTCGTCGTATCGGTCCAAGTCCTGAAGAATTCAGGCCATTCAGAAAAGACTTATCGTCGCTCGAACGCATCTCGAGGATGCCGACATGAAGAACTGGCATTTGAATGACGTATCTACGTCAGCCGAAAATTCTATAACATACGACTAGAATAGTTTAGACACTGTTACATTCCTGACCGTGCACCGCTCCGTGACAGACGCCCAGGCACGTCCCACACTCAGTTACAACCTTTGTGATACGAAAAGCAGCGAACCGCGCCGAACCAGCTCGCTTAGGAGCCGCCTCGTCGGTCACCGGTGTAGCGAATCGGCAGCTATTGATACTTTATTTTAACCAGATACGAAAAAAAAAACCTTATGTCAATAAGACACAGGGCGTCACGGAACTCGGAGCCGGCTCGATAGAAATTTAATTAAATTTCATCGGTTGCCAATGAAGCTGATACGAATGTCGAAAGACCGACAAAGCGTCTATGTCCACCTTGCGGAACGACGTCAAGCGGACCTGGTAGGTCTGCCCGACCCAAAACTCAGTCGTTTAAAATTTTTTGTAACAAGGCTATATCAAAATGAACAAAATTGTCCCTATAGAGACTACATATGTCGACATTGCTGAATAGAAAAGTACCGTTAATATGCTGATATTGTTAATAACAATTACTTATCAAGAGCATTCCGAGAAAGCGACCGAAAATTTCTTTCGCCTCTTGCCTTATCGATCGAGTAAAACAAAAAAATTTTAATTTTTGTTTAGTCGTTGCTGTGCAATTAAAACAAATGTAAGTTCAATCGATGAGCCAGGACGGCGAGAAACTTTCGGGCGTTCTCTTAGAATTGCCGTAATGAGTGAAAAAGTGCTTAGGTTCGTCACAGTCGGCTGTAAAAAGATTGTAATATACAATTATCAGCGTTTCGTACGAACTTTCCTGTCAGTAATGGTGACACTTACTCGCCGCAATGACGAGTATTTTCATTGCCTTACAGCTCAGTTACAATTTACGAACAATCCAAAGTGCCTAATTTTTCGGCCAGGCAAACCGCGCTCGTCCCCACACTTCCGATTAATTACCTTCAAAACGGTCCATCCGAATGACACGTTCACATTTAAATCCTCGTCGAAAAGCATTTGCACAGTGCACATGCAATTACGACGCCCAGTAGTAATTACGTACGGCGATGAAAGAGTTCATCGAGTTTCATAATACACCGATATTACTTCACGAACTTTTATTAACAATAACGTAGACCGCCATTACCTCACTTTTCTTGCACACGCCGTACTTAAACTCACTATACATTGCTTGGTCGGCGCATATGTCGCTTGCACGACATCGTGACGCGGTGCCTGCCGGTTGCGCAAGAGAATCTATCGAAACTCTAATTACCCCGAGCGACCCGCTCGGCCTCGCTCGTCGAAGAGGCTCGGGATACCCGGAAACGCGTATAAAAAAAAAGTACCGGTGTATTAATGGAGCCGGGGGGCTCCTCGAGTTGCCTCGTGCGTGCCGGTGGTCGGTCCCTGTTCTTTCCTGTCTTCTCATCTTCACTGTTCTCGGTACCGTGCTTCGACTTCGGCCTCCGCTAACGCCGCACGCATGTCCTGCCTAATGTCGCGTAACCTTCTCCCACAACCACCGGCGGATTATGCTAAAGCGTTTATTCATAACGCCGGACTTCGAGGCTGCGCAGACCGCGCGCGTGTACACTCCGCCGTAAGGTACGCTAACGCACTTGTGTACGGGGCTCAGTGCACAAACGCCGCGGGTCTTCGATGATCGAGCGAAGGAGCGACCGCGCGGACATCGGCACAGTGGAGGCAGCTAAGTGGAACGATGAAAATCGAGAAGTAAAAAAACATTGTAATAAACGATTTCAAGATCTTCATAATGGGTAGTTTCTTTTGAACCGTTCGCTTCTGATTCGACTTCCTATAAGCGTCTGCTTCATCCGCCTCCGAGAACGGATCGGAGCGCCGATAATGAGGCCTCGGGATTGCGCAACTTCGCAAGGGCTTCGTCGATCACTAATTTCTTTATCACTGGCCGAACGAACAGGGATTTTGATTTTCGTACTGTTGTGTCGTCTGTGTGAACGGATCTTTTAGGTACGTTCTATATTTTAGCATCGATTATTTTCTTTAACCGCAACAACTTAGTACACAAGTATGCAAATAAACGGGTGTCTTGCCAGTTGTAACGTTGAGGGTTTAAATAAATGGAGAGCTGAGATTTCCGACGCTCGGATACGATTTTTTTTTTAGCAACCGTGAAAACAACCGCTATTCTATTCATAAAAAAAGAAAGATTTCAATCTCTCCAAACTGGCCAGTTGCTTTTGAGCCGTTCGTTTCTGATTCGACTTGCTTCGTGCGTCTCGGAGAACCGATAGACCCGCCGATAATGGAGCCTCGAGATTACGCAATTTCGAAAACGCTTCGTCGATCACTAATTTCTTTATCACCGGCCGAACGAACGGGGATGTTGATTTTCGTCCCGTTATCACGTTTGTATGAACCAGTCTTTTAGGTGCATTCTGTGTTTTAGCGATTATTTTTGTCCCGCAACAACTCAGTACACAAATATGCAAATAAACGGGTTTCTTGCCAGTTCCAATTTCGAAGGTTTAAATGGACAGCTGAGATTTGAGAGGTTCTACTAAGATTCTTTTTTACTTTTTCAGCAACCGCGAAAACAACCGCTATTTTCTCGTCTTTTTATTCTTCAACACCACCGCCGTCTGATTCTCTGCCGGTGTGCTCGATTCCATTTCTCCTCTCTCGACTGTGTACGCAGATCCAAGTCACGGATCGGGATTCTACACCGCGGTTTCTCCGTTCTGAGCCCTTCGAGTGAATTCGCCATCTCTCGCTCTTACACGTGCGAGAGTTTATCCTTATATCTGCATCGCTTGCATACGCGCGCAATACTGCCAATGGTTGCAGCGAGGTCGTACCCGACATAATCCTCGTACTCGTACTTGTAATGTAATACCTATCTTTGTCGTTCGGGCGTCCGTATGCATGACGTGCACGTGCCCGAGGTATACGGGGGTCCGGGTCACGCGCTTCTCGTGCGTGCCCCGGGCACACTCGCTTTACTTCACTTTCCGCACACCGTGCAACCACGTTTCGTATAGCGTCGTACGCGAACACTCCGCGAGTCTTTCATTCTTCAGATGTAACTCAGATGGGAGAGATAAATCGGATTTATATTATTTACCGTCGGTTCAGTGGTCTGGAACGGTGATAAAGAAGAAACAAAGTGCGCATGCGCCTATTGTGGTACAAAATATCGGCGAATAAGACGATAAATGGAAAACGAATTATTATTAATCTTGTAACACATACGAATCGCTCTGCACTTTACATTGACACTTTGGAAGTTGCTTATCTACGTAATTGCTGTATAAAACTGTTGAATGTTAGCGGTAGTTGCAGCATTTATTGACCTCACTTACAATGGATGATCTATTTTTTGTTTTCCCTATTACAATAAATTAGGGTGGGCCGACAGGTCATTGACCAATGTCCTTCAGCTTGAGGTGAATATTATTTATCGTCGGTTCAATGGTCTGGAACCGTGACAAACAAGAAACACGAAAATATCGGCGAATAAGACGATAAAAGGGAATCGTGTTATTATCAATCTTGTAAGATATACGAATCGCGCTGTATTTCACATTGACATTATGGAAGGTACGTATCTACATCATTACTGTTTCAAACTCTCGAAATTATTAACGTAACATATATTATATGTTACGTTACATAAAATGATGTTAAAATCGATATACAGATTTGTGAATTAAAGTTTCGTATATCAGCATACGAATAGTCGTATAGAAATATGTCGCGTTGTAAAAACAGGGATTTTACTGCAAGCATGCACGATTCGTAACGCAGCAGAGAAAAAAACATGACCCGTAAATGTGCCCTTTCATGTCGTATTCATTCGCAAAAAGCTCTTTCTAAAAAAAATGACTAAATGAGCACTCTAATGACCCGTACAGAGTAAAGCTTGCCAGTTGAGACGTACTTAATTGTGCTTTTATTGTGCACAATAGCCAGTAGTACAAATACCAGCCGGAGAACAACCGAAACCGAAATGAGCTTCCATCCCCGGAGCGGCGGCGTTGTCGCGGGGTTGGGCGAAACAGCGATAAAGCAAACTGCGGCTTTTCTCGGAACAAAGCGTCGATGGTGAGAGGGGTCTATTAAAATCAACAGGGAAAGACACCGACGGTGATAGTGTAAAACGGCGAAGTTTCTACGAAGGTGTTTTAAGTGGTGGTACCCGCTGAGAGCCGGCGAAGGTACGAGCGATATCGTAGGCGCTCGCAGTTGGCCATCGATTTCCTTCCGTGCTCTCTCTTAGTTCACCGGAGGAAACGAGAAAATACGAAGAGAGATGACGGGTTAAAGCGGCGGGCCGGAGTGCGGAAGGACGGCAAAGAAGTGATAGAACGCGCTGAAGAAAGAGAAAGGGGGCGTTGAAAGCGGAAGGCTAATTTGTCTAAACGGCGTCGCGTTCGTTACGACAGAATTACCGGCGGAGCGGCGCAAAGGGAAGACGCTTGTAACAGCTATTTTCCGTTCCGAGTCGAGGAGGTAACGACGAGGTCGGCACAGTTCTCTGTGCAGCTCGCAGACACACCGGCGAGGCGTGTTTCACTCTTCGGCTTCTTTGGCTTGTTCCCTTTGTGTTCCTCGAGCTTGCGCGCGTCCCCCTTATCATCGCCGACGACGTTCTTTGTCGCCCTTTGCGACACTCGATGAAGTAACTTGCTCGGTGCAGTGTGGAAACAGAAATGGAGCAACTTCACGCTCCTTCGCGCCCCCTTACAATTCAACGCCTGTCCGGTATTCTTCTTCCTCCTCCAGTTCTTCTTCTTCGTCGTTCAATAGTTAGGGTGCCGGTTGATCGCTTCGGCTAATCGTAATAACAGAATGACTGTAGTTTCAGTATTTCCTGTACCATTCGACCGCTGTACTAAAAATAATCGATCCGCCGCAGTCCCCGTTGCTTCGAGCTCGCTCTTTTTCCTGTATACTTATAGCAACCTCGGGAACGAAATTGTACATCCTTATACAAAATATACTTTTTTGCTTTAATTTCGTTTCAACAGTTCGCCATTCGCTAAAAGCAATTATTCGGGTCTGCCGATCTGGAATCGGTATTTATTAAAAGCGATCATTCGGGGGTCTACGAATGTGGAGTTGGTATTTAATAAACTGATCATACGGGTCCATCGATCTGGAGCTGGTGTTTACCAAAACCGATCTTTCGGTCTACCGATCTAGCGCCGATATTTACCGAGACCGGTCCTACGGGTCTACGGATCTGAAGCGGGTATTTACAGAAACCGATCATTCGAGTCTATCGATCTGAAGCCGGTATTAACCAAAACTGATCATTCGGGTCCATCGATCTGAAGCCGGTATTAGCCAAAACCGATCATTCGGCTCTACCGATCTGAAGCCGGTATTAACCAAAACCGATTATTCGGGTCTACCAATCTGGAGCCATGGACCACGGGTAAAAATCTAGGTGACAAGGGTCATCGACAAGTTGCACCGGGAATGGTAGATGTGGTTCTTAGACACAGCCGAAGGCTTCATCGTGGTTCAATGGTAATTCGCAACGGTCTCGACCCGTGCGTGCACCTACAACTGGCGAAACTGTCCGACACAGATATCATAGGTGTAGGTCCTCGTGTTGATGCTGCTGGTGTTTCCGATTCTCGGGAACACAAACGTTTCTCGTGTTTCTCCGTCAGGCCTTGTACCACGGCTGGTTGCATGGGTATCGGAGGACGCGTGTATCGCACGATTCTAGTACATACCGGTATTCTATGTCCCATTATACATTTGAGAGCCGAGCCGCAGGTACGCGTCGGTGGATACGTGCACACAACCGCGCGCTGCATCTCGGCCACTCGTCGTTCTCGTCGTTTACATGTGTTTCTGGAAATCAGTTCACCGACAGTGGGTCGCAATACACAATGCCCGCTCGACAGCTTCATCAGCAGGGAGGACCAGGCTTTCGCCTACGCCCCGAGAAGAGCCTGATAATACGCGTGATCCCTGATTCTCCCTCGCTCTTCTACTCTCGACAATCCTCGTTCCCTCTCACCCCTCCTACCGTTCGTCTCTCGTTCCTGTTTTCAAACTAATCAAGCTGCCGTCAAAATCGCGTTATCTTTCGGCGGCGCATGACACGACTCTACAGCACTCCGTGGCGTCTGTCCCAGGGGTGCAACGACATTCTGTCCCTTCCCTCGCTGCACGTCTCGCTGCAATCTCATCGCTCTGTCACTCGCTGAGAGCTTTGCTTTCCCCGAGCTATTGTTATACGGATATTTGAATTTTCAACAGTAAAAAAAAAAAAAATACCCACTGCTTGTGACGAGAGTGACACGTGAGCCGGAACTTCTCTCTCAAGAATGTACCTGCGATGAAAGTTTCCCGGTAGAAATTTTACAGTGTTGTGTGGGGGGCTGACGAAGACATTTTAATTTTTAATTTTTAATTTTGACCTAGCTGTAAGAAAGCATCTAACGTAACCGATTTTTCAACTGTTTTGATGTCTCGATTAATCGACGTTTTATTTATCTATAGCTCGGTTTGTTACCTTTCAACAGACATTTGCTTGAGTCTAAGCTACAATTACAATTTTTCGAAAGAAGTGACAATTTCATTGATTTTGAACCTCTCTAATGGATTTTAACGAAATTTTTGTTGTAATTCTTCGCCCTTCGCTTCGCGGAATGTTGTGAATTAATGATAATATAGGAATCCCACTAAAGTCTGTCATAAACAGAATTCGATAATACATGGCGCGCGTGATTGTTAAGCCACATTAATACCACTATCGTATTTTAATTCGTCACAATCGGGTTCGTTCGTTGTTTCTAGAAAACGCGTGAGTCGGTAATTATCGGCTTAATTATGATGATGGCCCAAAGAAATGCTGTATTCCAGACGGCCTATGAAATTGTATTTTCATCACTGAATTCGTAAACTCTGCCAGAGTTTGGTAGAAATGCATAATTATCCGGTCATCCGATTTTTTAGTGTGCATGTCCAGACCGTCACTCCAGCTGGTGGTCCATTGCATGCATCCTCAAAGCTGGGAATCATGCCAGAGGCATGTACACTGCTGGTTAATTTCATTTCATATCCCCGATGAAATACGATATATGAGAAAACGTGCCGTACACCCGGATTGATTTATTTATTTCACGGATGTCTCGCAAATAAATATTAAATTATTAATTCAAATGAATGTCTATTTAATTCGGATAAATATTCATTTTTCGGTACACTAGTCAATTAAGATTTTTTAAATCAATTTTGCGAGCGTACATCGCTGCAAACCGACGATCAATATTAATGGAAAAATATTGTGAAACCTCACATGGGTTTATCATGAACTACAAAACGATAAACAGACGCTAATATAGAAGGAAAAATCGTTACCAATTTACAATCAACACGATCGCCTTCGATATAATTTTAATGGGGCTGCATCGGGTTATTTCTCGGTAAATTAACCACATATCCATTGGATATTTGCAACGTTATCTTTTTCACCGATATGGCGTGTCCGCTTTATTTTTATTTCCGTTTTCGATACGTTCGCTCTCGTTACATTTCTTTTTTTTTTTTTATCCCCGCCATTCGGTAACGAGACCTGCGGTTTTTCCTTCAGTTACCGCGGAGTGAACGGTCTGTCCCGCGCTTTCCTACCCTTCAATGCGGACGCTCCTGCGCCAGAAAATTCGTTAAACTACGTGGTCGGAATTTTACCCGAGAATCCACAGGATCGTCTCCTGCTACCGTTAGCGACCGAGGCCACGGTTGCCGAGCGTAATTGAAATCGACGAAAATCCTGCGGGCTACACAGTCCGAATATCGTTTTTGTAATAAAAATCCGAATTTCGTTTGACACCCGAGGCGCACCGAAAGTAACGGCCCGTTCTGAACGGGACGATGCTTCAAGCTCAGAGAGCCTCGTTCGTTGTTTCCTTGTTTCCTTTGCACGTTTTAGTTTTAATTCCCGTATTTTCGTCACTGGCCGCATTCGAGAAAACATTTCAGACACACTCGCGATCGCAAATTCCAGACGTTTGAGAGAACATCTTAGATACATTCCGGAGAAAAATTACAAAAGGTTCTCTGTAACGTCGCTTCCGATTTCGAAATCTCAGTTTTCAACCGGAAATGGTTTCATAGTGGAAAATGTCACTTCCGGTTTCAATATGACGCTGTTATTTGCCGGACGCGACGTTGTCCACTATGACGTCAATTCCGGTTGAAAACTGAAACACTAAAACCGGGAATGACGTTTCCTCGTATGAAGTCACTTCCTGTCGAAATACAAATTTTTTTTGTTTTAACCGGAAGTGACGTTGTCCCATTCGGTTGCGATGGGACTCGTGAAGTCGGTTGACCGTCATGGTCTTCCATTGAGCTTCCATTGAAATTCTTGATTATCGTTCTCGGCTCGTGCTCGTCCTGTTCTGTAACGGCATTCTATGCCCCGGCATAAGCGCATAATGTGACGCCGATAGTTAAAGAGTCAAGTCGTTCCATTACAGCGATATCCAAAATTAATCGCACCGTGTCGTTTGGCTAATGGGATTTAATCGGATCAATGCGGGAACGTGTGTCATGTACGAACGAACGTGCTCTCCGCGGCAACGCGGGCACGCAGTGTCGCGCGTTTTGCGGTACCCATGCGAGCAACCTCGCACCGGTCAGTGGCACGAATTTATTCAATAGTTTCAGCCGAATGTATACGTGTATTGTTGACAATTGGCTCGTACGCTCGTTTCACGAGTACAACAAAATTCCAACCGGAGCCAACCAGTGCTTGCAGAGGAGAAGCAGGTGTCACAGATTATTGCGAAGAATCCAATAGCAATTTGAACCTGAGATTTATTCTGACTTCTCGTTAACGTCCGGACAAAGTCATTTAGCCTGTTGTTAAATCTGCGCTGTAAAATGTGCAGATTCAATCAAATAACATTTGCTTACATTACTTTCATTAATTGCACATTAATGTGCTTTTTGTAAAATAAAGATACGAGATATTTAAATTATAATACATTTGCCCGAAATTTACAAAAAATTTTAATTAAAATTAAAAATTGCAACGCAGATGTTTCGGAAATTTCAGAAAAAGTTTATGTAAAAAAGCTTCCAATACCGTTCATTAATTTCCAAACAAACATTTTTTTTACAGTGCGATTACTTTTAATTAATTAACGACTTTTCGTTACGTTAATTATTTTTTTATATGTAAATCATTGTTTTACGCCATCCTTATTGTTCTTCACCCAATTAAATTTGTCTCGTATAGCTTCAAGAGCACGTACAAACATGGCGCATAAAAATTCATCTTCATCGAGACGATCCCAAAGTTCTCACGGAACACTTATAACAGTTTCTTTCCGCGAGATATTTTTTTTTAGTAGTCGCCACTCGGATGATTTCTTAGCTGCACAAACGTTTGACTTTGCCAGTGCTATTTAAAATATCTTCACGTCGTTTGCTACCGATTGCGAGCCGATCGTGAGAATTTTTTCGATCGGAATTGGTATTGCACACGTCGCAGCCTACAGACATGCGTGCGATCGGGATGCTAAGTATTATGAAAAAGTGGCGTGACGTGCAGTCTTTAATCTTCATTCTGGACGACCGTGCCATGTAGTGAGCACGTGTCGCAATTCGGGTAAGAGATCCGTTATGAGTGGAAGGAGAGGGATAGAAGTGAGTCCGGGACGTGAACTAAAGAGTCGGATGAATCGACGAAAGAACATGCGACGTGTCGGGTGTGCCGGGCCGCACTTTGCTGTGCAGGATGCATTTCTATCGTGTACGGTATAACGAAGTGCTCACGTTTCATCATCGCTGAGTAAGGAGAGGTCCGGCGAGAGCATCCAAGCTGGAGGTCCAGCAGCCGAAACTCCCGATGGCCTAATTCCCGAAAATCGATTGCTCAAACGGCCTCACCACGCGAAACCCGAAGCGGCCTCCGAAATTGACGTACACAACTCGTCGAGAGCCGGCTTTTTATTATAATTTTTTTTTAACTTCATCGATCCAACTATAACATACCTTAACGAGTCGGTATCGATCGAGTGGGCTGTTCAAAGCTATCTGCCGGGCCGGAGGGCGTGGTAACGAGATATCCATGAGAGAATGTACAACGAAAGAGTGAAAGAAGAAATTAAATGGTCTTTGAAGCGGCCACTGTGCGGCCAACGGCGCGAACCCTCGCCCATTCTTATTTGATACGGCTTAACGCCTTGTACCGCGAAGCCTCTTTTTTTCTTTTTTTTTTTCTTTGCAGATCAGTCTTTTCTTCTCCGTCTCTTCACTCCTCGACGATTTAATCAATCTCCATTACGTCGAAGTGCTAATACAAGCGTTCAGAAATTTTCAATCGCCATTGCGCGATTCTTCCGCTCACACTGTTGCAGCCCGTATCAAAGTATAATTCAGAAATATACTTTGGAAAATCGTTTCGAGGAATAAAAACGACCTTAATAATTTTTTATTAATAAACAGATGAAGATTTTTATTAGATCATTAGGTCATTGGATAGAATATATTGTTGTCAAGGATCTTTCAAAATTTCAACTCAATCGAACGAATGGATTTTAAGATACCATGGCAGTTGTTAATTGTTACTTGGTAATTGTTAATAAGTCCACTGTTAATTGATATTTTTCAAGTAAAAAAAAAAACACTTCATAACGCTTTGTATTAACTGTCTATAAAAATCCGACTTTGTCCTATTGATAACCGCAGTTATAAAAAATGTTCAAAATCGACCTGCTTTTTGGACCAAATCCTTATGCTAGTGCCTTAAATATAGAATTATCGTTGAAATATTCGGCATGTCCAATATTGTTTTAATCCTCGAAATTCCCGGGTGCCATTACGGTTATCGTTCCGACATGCGTCTAATCGACCCTTTACGGACAAGCGAAGATATTAAACCTCTCGACTTTAAATTCATTTTTTTAATGAAAATAGCCGGCAACCTTGCTTGAATTTTTTCAGACGCTATCCTCTATGCATTGTTTCTAACTTATTACAAAAATTGCATTATCTGTAATAATCGAGTTTGCGCTCGTACCACCTTAACTCGACTTTGGAACAGTTCGGTTGCTCTCGGAGTTACGTTCGCGTTTAAGAGTCGCGATTTGTTCGACACTTCACTCCGACACGAGCATTTTCCCGAAGGAACAGTCGTCGCCTCATTTCCTTCGGCGAGCGTGCTCTTTAAATGGCCAAACCGTTCAGCCACCGGCGCCGAGATGCTTTCGCAATGTCCGCGAGCATTGTATCGCCGAAGGACGTCGATGTGACTTCAATGCCGTCGGACGATTAAATCCGAGGCGTCATACTCGAAATGGAATCTCTAGAATTCGCTTTATTCCAAAGTATCTGTCAACGCAATAATTCTCAATATTGCGATACTTTAACAGCTTGTTCCCTTTTATTTCTCCTCTCACTGGCTTCGCTCTCCGATATTGCATTTCATAGAGCTGAGGATAATCTACCTTTCAACGATCGCTTCGTCCCTATTGTTATCCTCCATTTTATTCTCTTCTCGCCGGTTGTTCTCATCCCCTCGTCACGGAAGATTATCCGGCACAGCTGTAAAGGGTGGTGCACTATGGTCCTCCGGACCATATACACGGTTCCTCGCGTTATACATGGGCGCGACGAGCCGACGATCGGCCGCTCCGAATCGCTTTCGTGCCAGAACGAAGTACGCGGAAAAGGTCGACGAAGAAGATCGTCTCGATGCCGGTCTCTCGGTCCAGGTTTCGCGCTATCGATATTCCAATCTCCCCTGGCCGGTGTGCGGCTTGGCTCATAGCTCGTGTTCCTCTAGCAACTATTATCGGCAAGGAAAAGTCGTATATGCACGTTCTATCGGTTATACCCACGTTGCGAATAGAACCGAGCGCGATACCATAGGAGCTTCGGAGGTCGAAATTACGCGAGCATAAAAGACACGCGTTATGGACTCTCCGCGGACCCCTTGGGGATGAGCGAAGGCGGGGGCGGACACTGCAGGGTGATGGGCACCGGATGGGTGGACGGGTGGTGTCGGTGGCGTAAAATTTACGTTCCCCGTGGCGCTACGCCCGGATAACCAAGCTCCGAAGAGCCATTACCGATACTCCAGACTGCCACGGACCCGTTCAGCGTATATACGCATTAAAAGCCCGAAGACGCCCGACGAGTCAGAAGACAGCAATGCGGATGAGGAAGTAGACGGCGACGACGACGGCGACGATGGCGACGACGCTGGACCGGTCGTCTTTCGAAAATATACAATCCCTCCCGACGACATGGATTCCGTTCGCGGTTATAAAAATTAATTACGAACGGGATATCGTAAAACTAAGGGAATCGAGTAAATCACGAAGCGGCGAGGCGAACTTTTTCGCCGGTACGAGGCTCCGTTTCCATCCGAACCCGGGCTTCAGGATAATCGGTGCAGTCCTTGATCCAATAACTGGCGACCCTACCGATTTACGATGCAAATCCGAATGGACCACTCGCCAGCATCGGAGGCCAAACGCAAGTCGGAACGTCATTTCTCGAGACAGAACACACACTAGAAGGGACAAGGACTCGAAGGCGTCGCGGAGATGCCGACACTCTCGTATGGCCGATCGCTGTGCCGTGCGCTCAATATCGGAGCGGAACTTCAGACCGTACGGTCTTTTACAATACTCCAGATCACAGATTCGCCGTATACCCGACGGCGCGAATCTTCCTCAGTCGTTTCTATCCCCCTTTCTCACGGTGTAATAAAGACGCGGGCACGGGCGTACGAGAGAGTAATATACGGCTCTCGTATATTTCCGATGGATGATATCGAATTGCGGTCGTACGTCAGCCCGGTATCGGGGGAAGACGGGGAGGAACGCGAAAAGAAAAAGGTAAGAGAGACCGAAGCCTGCTGGCAACGGGCGAGGAGGCTAGGGATATCTCCCCGGCGCTGGTGATCCTGGCCACGAAAGGATCATCCTTTCGCCGAGCGTCCCCCGTCCGCCTCCCTTTTCATCCCCTTTGGGCATAAAAAGGTAGTTACTCCATAATGCCTGCCTCGCGAGGCAAGCTTCTCCGGTGTACACGGCATCGGAGTTAACGAGTAAGGAAGACGAGCAACCCCGAGGAAAAGAGACGACGACGGGCGAACTCCGAGCTTTGCGGTCGACTTCTGCTTAGCATAGAATCGCGTATACCGAGCCGCAGCAGGTTCGCGGCAAGGGCCCAGCCAGCATCAACGAGATAGGATAGAGGAGACGAAAAGGAGTATGAGGTCCCCTCAGACGCCGCTGCGGCATGGAAGCGAGGACCGTACATGGAAGTTGCACGTGGCGTACATCAGTGCCAGACTGTAATACGTGTAGCGCCCGTGATAAGATAGTTTCCAGACGAAACTGAGACGCGCCGAGCCACGGTGAAACTGAATGAGGGTAGACGAAATGATTTCCTCGGTGAATCACCGTTCGTATCGCTAAAGACGTAAAATAGTCGGTTATCAACGGAGAGCCTTGAACCTACGTGAGGAATATGGTAAACGAATATTTCAAGTCAGCTTTTGATTTGCCGTGAATCAAGACACACCGGTGATACCGGATCGAGTTACGGTTTCGGTTATATTGTGATGTATTTCGCGAGCTGCTCGGAGCTCTTCCTAGTCCACAGTCGTTTAGATAAATCGGGATATCTCGATGGGAACTATACTCGAGCTTGACGGTTGTCCCACTTGCGGTATTTCAGGAATCAAATTTCGTTTCGACCATGATTTTGGTTATTTTTCTTAGGTCAATAGAAAGAGAGTTGACGAGTGTCATAATTCATGAAAATCACGCTTTTCGTTTTTGGCAAGTGTGTGCAGAAAGGCACTTTCTCGCACTAGTGTAAGAAAAAAAACCGTACTGCGTTTGTAAAATGCAAAAAAAGTGTCTTTCTCACTTCCCAGGAATGGAAAGGAGGATTTTACGCGCATGCGTTAGGAATAAAACCCTTTCACCTCTTCCATCTGCACGCATCTGATGCCGATAGTGGAGCAGGATATCTTGAGCTTGATTCCTCGCCCGCCGATCATCTTGCAATGGAAGAGTGAACGCGTTGTCCCAGAATACAATCACGTATCGAGTCGCGAAGTCAACGACACAATTCAATGCACCAAAAAATGTTTAAGCGTTACTCTTCAATGAAATCTTGTCTGCCAGATATTGAACAATGACGCCACCGGTTCGCATTCGTTGGAGCCGATCGGTGCCCGAGGAAACGAACGAATCCTACGCCCGCAGTTGAATTTCACATACGACCAGATCTCATCTACGGACACATCCTGGTCGTACGGACAACTATTATCTTCGTTTCTATTACCTTGAAAATCTTCGAAGACCGCCGCTTCCATTCTTCCTCACACGATCCTCGAATGCATACTTATATTATAATCTATGGATATACACGGGCACCATCGTTGGAATAGAAAGAGTTGCAGGACCCTCTACCGCAACTTCGCGTCGCATCTATCTCTCATTATCGGTACACGGGATCGTATGGCGGCAAAGCTAGCGAAAGAGGAAGCGTGCGGGAGTGGAGGAGGGAATTCAAAAAAACCCACCAAGATGTACAAAGAGCTCACATATATACATACATACATATACGAGAGACTTTGCGGCGAATTCGCGCTTAGTCCTCCGCCATTACTTTTCTCATCTTCCGCGTGAGATCTGATCGTTCTCCAGGGATACTGTGTATGCACGGTAAGACAGCAGAAGCAGCCGCAGCAGCCATATAGCCAAGTTATTATTTATTATTCACGGTTGTGTGGTATAGGCCCGCGGCAGGACGAGGGGGGGGGGGGGGGGTGGTGGTGGAGAGAGAGAGAGAGACAGATTCCGTGGTGGTGCAGAGGTGCGCTCGTATCGAAGAGATTCTTCCGGGAAAGTATAATAACGTCTGGTGGCCTCTCGGTGCAGCCGGTGTATCTCGGGTGCTCTCGACAGCTCGATCCCTATCCGGCCCGGTGTATCCAATGCGCCGCGGCGGAGCAACGCTGTGCGCTCCACGGAGTTCTCTCTCTCTCTCCGTACCCACCTAGAGTAATCTAGTCGGAGGAGCTTTCCGTATGCGGAAAGCGACGTGTATTACGCTATATACGCTACATTCGCCGGTATCGCCAGAGGCGGAGATGCTCGGATGTTCCGGTGCATTTGAAAACTGTTTCTCGGCTGTCCGCTCACGCCGTGGGTAGACAATCGGTCTCGTTAGCCGTGTCGCCGATCACGGCACTCACTGCCGTTTTCCAAACGAGCGCTCGAGTGCACCCGCTCTGGTGTGACTCGCTGGCACGTGGAAACTTGAGCGCTCCTGCGGTCCTGGCGAAGAGAGAAGCACTCGTAACCGCAACGATATGCGGATGACAGGTTCACGCCCGCGCACTCTCGATCGATGGAGCGCTTATCAGAGGTAGCAAAATGAATGGGCTTGAGGGCTGTGCCGAGAGTTGGAACATTGTTAGAGAAAAAATCCTGAGTGTTTGAGAGAGGACATTGAAAAACTTGGTTCCGAAGGCTTGGGCCGAGGGTCCTTTGGATTCCGATACGGTGTCGGGAATCTCTGGCCGCGTGTGCCTGTATGCGAGTGTAAACACACTGTGGTAGTTATCTACCACAGCAGGGGCATCTCGAGATCTTACGGCATGCTGCTGCATTTTCAATGATTCATCTTGTGTGGTAGTCCGGTGAGCGCGGTGCGCTTACCCACCGGTTGCCGGTGCATGGACAGGCCGCGCGTCGATGGATATGTGTGCACTCGCACAGTGGAGACCGGCACCGATGCACCGGGCATCCGCTGCATATGGGTACCTGACGCGCTGCAGGTGAAGGTGGATAACAAGTAAGCGGTTCGTCGCTATGCGCCGCATACAACCAACCGAGCCGGGACTTCACCGTAACGACTAAATTTGCCCGGAGTGTGTTTATCGCATAATGATATTGCGGCAATAATTCTCGGGCGAAAAGGTGGAATGAGCTGTGGGACGAGGAAGTTGAGAGGAGGAAGAGTAAGTGGTAAGACTGGCGAGGACGAGGACAGGTGGAACGACATCGGAGGAAAGGATTGGAGCGCGCAAGGATACCCGAGCGAAAGGCCCGTTCGCGTACGTGGACGTCGACAGGACGATTTAATTCCAAGCCGGCGCGAACCCGCCAACCTCGGACCACCCTCGAGGAATAACCCTTCGCTCATCCCCGTTGACTGGTCACCGGACTGAACCCTATCTCAGGATCCCACGAATGCTCCAAGAATTCCCGGAACTTTACCGTTCCGGCTCTTCACTCTCGGTTTCACTGAATCTCCGACGATCACTCCGCGGTAGTACTCGAGATAAATTCTGTCCGTGAGCTTTATCGCTATCTCGAGTTACATCTCGTTGGGTAATTCTCGCAGATTTGCATTCATCGGCGATGTTGCCAGTGTAGGATAACAGCTCTTTACGGACCACCCGGGGGCGCCTCGATCCTCGGCGGGATGAATAGCGGCTTTCTCGCGAATTTAGACGAATTAGCCCCCGGGAATCCGGCTCCCGGCAAAACTGACCCGGGGAAAGTTGCCTTAGAGAAAATTGGCGGATCGAAGCGAGCCGGAACGGGGGATTCCGTGGGTGGGTGGAGTAAACGGCGGAGATCTCCGGGACTACGTGCTCGACGATATTTCGCCCGAAAAGCTCCCGCGGGATTATAGAACGATAAAAGTAACTCCGGCAATACCTTCGGCGCCGCACTCACACATTTCGATGAAGTTCGAGGAATGAATTTCGTTCTCATCTCCCCGTTCTCGCTCTTCTGGTCCTGTTCTTTCGTCATTTAATTCCGTCTCTCGAGTTTAACAGAACGAGGGTGGATCCGCGACAGCGGGAGCCATTCTGGTGCAACCATGTTCGAACGGAATGCTTCGGGCAGCTCCTGCCATGTCCGTTACCGAACACGCGACTCCTCAGCTACGTGTGTATTCCATTCTTCTCCGGGAAATTACTATTCGCCTCGCGACGGCGTCTCGTCTGTGAGGCGAGCGAGACGATCGAGCCATACAGAGCCAGGTACATATAGAGGTCGACCGAGGGGTTGAGTTAATGCGGTTATCTTGTAACCGAGGTATTATGTCTTCCTTCAATATTGGAACGAGCCTCGTCTCGGACAACTCGTTTTCTCCTCGCGGAGGCGACGCTTGACGGCCTGGCAGCTCATCGGCATAGCCGACGGACATGGGAGGTCGGACTGGGAATGGATGAGAGGAGGCTTATTCTCGCCGCTAACATAAGCCCGAGATGAGTAACAAGAGCGCGGAAGCAACGAGAAGAAAATCCGGCGATGTCCTTATCCTCGCGGTGCGTGACCACGGTTCGTTCCATCTAACCGGCGAGAAAACCGGGCAAGAGGAGCGCGAGAGGTGCGAGTGATCGGTAGTGTTGTCACAAGCCGACGTACCGACCAGCAGCATGCCAGGGCTTTTTATTCTTCCTTTCTCTGCGTTGGAACGGTGAAGATCTAATCGAGACGACCAGCCTGCCACGCAGGGCCTTTCTCCTCCTTCTACCATCATCGTAAAGCATCCCGGTAGCTATGATTGATGGTTGCTAGATTAAATTGATAGCGAGAGAAAGGTTACTTTCGGCCTGAATAACAGTAGCAAGAATTATTGAATTGGAGTGCAAGTGACGAATATGATCCGGCACATGTATCATTGATTTTCGTTCTAATTGCGATATTCACCACTTTTATCATACACTGTATCGTTATTTTTTTTTTATACATTATGACACAACGTTTCTATGCAAACGCCGCCGTTTTGCACCTTCAACGAGACGAGCATTATATGATTTGTAATAATATTACATAGTGATTAGTAAATATATGATGACGTGCAAGAGCATCCTGTAGCTGTGATTGAAACCATCCCGGTAGCAACACTGTAAAAAAATTTTGTTTGCAAAATTATTGAACGGTAATGGAAACTTTTTTACATTAATGTCCATTTAATGTTAGTAATGTAAGAAAATTTCAAGTTCCACTACATTAAATTTACAATTTTTTTTTTTCGTTCAGTGTATGATTGACGATAATTAGATTAAATTGATAGCGAGAGAAAGGTTACTTTCCGCCTGAACATTACTAGTGGGGTAAACGTGGTGAATATGGACCACCCCAATTAACACGTAAATCAATGAAATATGGACCGGTCCGTATTTTCCACTTTCACCCTATGAATTATTGAATTATCGTGAAAGTAGTGAATATGGACCGTTACCGGGACCATGTAACATTGATTTTGGTGCTAATTGGCGTATGTCATATTCGCCACTTGTACCCTAGACTGTATCATTATTTTTTATATATTGTGATACAATGTTCCTGTGTAAACGCCGTCGTTTCGGACCTTCAACGAGATGAGCATAAAGCTACTACTTATACTAATATTATGATTTATAAATATATAAACGGCGTCAGAGAGCCTCCGGTTGAGTCTCGCGGTTTATCCACCACGAAGAAAATACCGAGCACCGTGTGGGTGCGGACGTCGCAGCAAAGAGGCGTCCATGCACCTCTAGCGGCATACGTGGGTGAACATAGCGGCCCTCGCGACGCGGAGTCGTACGTGCATGCGAGTATCCCGCACCCATATCAACTCACGCGTCTTTCGTCCTCGCGGTTGAGCTTGGTTACAAGTGTGCTCAGCATTGTCGAGCTGGAACCATACACCAGCACATGCGAAAGGTACACTGCGGCGAGGGACTTCACCGAGTTCGTAAGGGATCACGTGACACAGTCGGAAAGCGACAAGGCAGAATGCTTCGTACGCTCGTACATCAATGGGACACGCTTCCAGCTTCGTGCGACTACGCTCGTTGTTGCCTGTCATATACAGGACAAAGGTACGCTTGGAACATGCGAGGGACCATCGAGGCAGCGAGAATCGTAAGCCAAAGGGCCTAGGCAATGTACAAACGGACAGATGCTGACCGCCTGCCTAGTAAGTGATCATCGTATTGGCCTGCGAAGCCGATTGGACGGAAAGCGGTGTAAGTACATAACTGGTATTATCGGTCTTCTCTCATGGAGGAACTGTAAGCAGCTTTGTACTTCTGGAAAAATAACGAGACCGCGCTACAAAATGCGGTACACCAACGACTTTCGAAGAATTCGTCTGAACGCTCTGAGACACTGGGATAAAAATCGTTCGGACATAGTGCGCAATACAAAAAGATGTTTCAAAATTAATGAACGGTGTTGGACGCTTTTTTTTTACATAAACCGTTTCTGAAATTTCAAGCACACGTGCTATATTACAATAAAATTGTTATTTTTTATGAAAATTTTTATAAATTGCAGGCAAACGATTTGTAATTTTAATATCTGGTATTTTTATTTTACAAAAAGTACATTAGTGTTCAATTAGTGTGAGTAATGTAAGCAAATTTCAAGTTCCAGTAAATTAAATTTACAATTTATTTGTATACAGTACACATACGGGGCACAAAATGGAGTGTCACGTTCATTGGCACGGGTAAAAAAAATTGCAGTTTCCGTGGTGACACTGAGGTTGGAATCCCGGCGGGATTCTACTGTAACCGGAAAAACGGCACAACACTGGCTCCGCACTGGCTGCAGTACGGCAAAGCGCCATATCGGTCCTTCTCCGGCCGGTGCAGGTAATCGAAGCTGATGGTCTTCCGAGCAATAATGAGCACCGGGTAAGAATGTTCTCCGCCGCTGCTCGGTAGACGGCAGTGAAAAAAATTCTCTGTGACGTCACTTCTTGTTTGAAAATCTATCTTTTAAACTGACAGTGACGTCACGTCGGAAATTTGAAAATTTTCGTTGCGACGTCTTCCCTTGAAATGTCACGTCCGTCTTGACAATCCCATGTGTCGACCGGAAGTGATGTCATACTGGAAATATGTCATTTCCGGTTTGAACATTTTTTTCGAGCCGATATCTTTGATCCTACTCAATACCGAGGCCGGGCGGATACCGACTTGAGTACCAGGCGAGTGCAAAACCCTCGGGAAGTCGGTGCGGTCCCGTTGTCGTGCCGATGATCAAATCTCACCTGGGAACGCAGCCCGGTTTGCCCGAAATCACAATTTTTCCCCGGATGCTCCAAACAATTATTAAGAATCACATCATCCGCATCGATACACCGTACGGTTGGCTCGAAAAATTCCAATTGCGATGCCGAATTGGCACGCTGCAAGTACAAACTTAGATCGGAACGATGATGTTTACCGAAGCGGAACATTCGCTGCAGCCTCTCGTCGAGCTATCAATCAGTGTACCGTTTATATTGTACCATGAAAATAAAGATGAACGGTCAACGGAGGTCTGGCGCGCACGCGGCGAGAGACAGAGCCGTACGAGAAAGAGGAGGACGGTCGGGTTCAATTTGCAGTGGATGTGACGAGGAAACTTTAGCGCTAGAGCAAGATAACGAAATAGGCTCGGGGAGAGAGAGAGAGAAAGAGAGAGAGAGAGAGAGAAAGAGAGAGAGAGAACGTGGAAAAGGGGGATGCACACGGAAAGACGCTGGGAGTAGTAGAAGAAGCTCGGTGGAGTGCGGGCACACGATGACGACGATAGAGCTCTTGTCGCCGCAGCGCAATGTTAAGGATAAAGGAGTTGTGGAACGCGAGGAGTAAGAAACACGCGGAAACGGTGACAGTTCGTGCCGGGGCCATAACAGCGATGCTATTTTGCCATAGACGTTTTTTTCTCTCGTATTCCTCGTCTTTCTATCGTTCTTTCCGTCTGTTTCTCATTCCCCCTTTACCGCCGTCTCTTATACAGCACAGCCTGTATCGAAGTGAGCCTTGTACTATATATATATATATATATATATCTTACATACATATTCGTACCGCTGTCGCCGTGGCAGGACCGCCGCGATCACGGCCTCAGATGCACTGTGATACGGCTGCGGTGTTCGGGGAAAAAAGACGGAACGCGATAGTAGGTGAGAAAAAGGCGCGAGGGACTGCGGCGCGGGGCGATGCTTTGACGTATCAAGGGTATCGGCTGCCACTACACGCGCTGACGCTCGATCGTTTAGGGAAACAGGCAGGTGTCTGCTGCTATTTTCGTCATTCTCGTTCCCTTCTGCCGATCGAAGCGAGGATTAGAAAAAAAAAAAAAAATTATATGATACGACCGGACCATCAGCCACCTGGCGGACCCATCACGAATGGATCGTAACGCGTGCAGCTGGATCTGCCTCGAAGATCGTAAAACTACACTGAGAAGAGGATCTCGGAAAAAGTACCAAGTCGTATGGTAGTTTTCGACCAGGCAATGTGATACATCAGCGCCACCACTAGCGATTTGTGACGTTTTCACAGGGCAATCTTTACCCAACTCATTCGACCGATTGGTGTATTTTTTTGGTAAGGATTTACTCTGTTAAAAATGTTATGAATTTAACAGCACGTTTAATATACAAAGTTATATGAAATATACAACCTCGGTATATCCAATTAGAATTCCAATACATTGTATTTGGATTTTTATAATTTAATCTTAAATGCAATGCTGGTATATTAAAATTACCTACTTAATTGTATACTAATATACAATTAGCAGCGTATATTCTAGCTAAAATTACGGGATATTCGGGCAATATGGACGGTAGTTTTCTTGTGTAATGTGTTAAGTTTAACACGAATATTTGTCAGGAAGTCGACGTAATTCCCATATAACTGAAAGTTCTATCGGTTTTAACCAGATTTATGGTAATTTCTATCAGATCCTTCTCTCAGTGTATGCGTCATGCTTTGACGGGATATTATATGTGAGGCTAATGGGAGTCCTAGTCGAAAAAAGCACCCCCTTCCTAGATTGCTTGTGTTGCAGGATCCAGAGTTTCTGTGAGCCTCGAGTCTAATAAAGGATATGTGAAATGCCGCAGTTGGTAACTGAAACTGTAATAAACATTTGTTTGCCGTTCCTACCGTGCATGATAAAATGCGGTTTCTCATCGAAAGCCGATATCACGTCAAAATTCGATGAGGCTTTTCGTGAAAAAAGTTGATTGCAGTTTTCGATACCGACCGGGCTCGATTTGGGTCGGGAGTGAGGTGTTTCAGTTAGCGGTTTCAGTTAGTATGCTGGATCGGTTTCAGAGCGCAATGAAACCCATCCACAATGGGCCGACGGCGGCCTGGCTGTAATCGAATGCGGAATACAGTAAACTGCATCGAATGCGGCGTAATGGCACCGCGGATTATTTGCCGACGTGCAATATCGTTGACTTACGGCTATCACAGCCCGGCGCAATCGGCATCGCCTTGGTGCGAGTAGCAGTCCAGGCAGCGTGCGATAGAGTCGTCTCTAGGCGAACAAGTCGCTCCTTGATAAATCTAGTTTCATCTGGAGGAGAGGGAGCGGGAGCGAGAGATGGGAACGACTCGGGCACCGGGTACGGCGAACCCTGGGGGAAGCAGTGCCCTGGCAAAAACCACGTACAGGATCACGGTGAAGATACGCGAGGCGTTTTTGCCGCAAGCGCCTCTCTTAACCGCGCGGAGACAGGGTTATCGGGAGCTATCGAATTTGGTACGAGAGTAGGAAGTGGTCGGAGAATTTATCGTCCGGCCAGCGAGCCGACTGAAATGGCCGCGGGAGAGGTATGGTCCGATGATCCCGATGGAGAAAAAAAAAAAAAATACGCGAAATGGGAGCAGTCGATGGATCTTCGAGCGTCGGTGGTTTACACCTGTCTGCCCGATGATTCTTCGATCTAAAGTAATACTTCGTTAATTACGTTACCGTTATCGAATACAAGGCTCAATAAAAACTGGCGTAAATCACGGTAATCGCATAGATTTAGCCCTCGAAGTTATGCCAACAGATTGTGGATCCAATGGAAAATCCTCATGGAAATCGATGGCTCTTCAATGCGCATGAAATTTGATCTCAGATTGTGATTCACTGACGTGGCGTCCAAAGGCCAATACACCTTACAGTAGTGAAAACCATGGTACTGTACTTTATATAAACGATGGAAAAAAATACCCGAAATGGCAGCATTTGATCGATCTATTTTCGGGCGTTGATGGTTTACTGCCCGATGATTCTTTGATTCACAACAATACTCCGTTAATTACGTTATCCTTATTAAATGCAAGGCTAATCGGAATGATAATCGGATTGATTTAGCTCTCGAAGGTATTTCAACAAATCATGCCTTCAATGGAAAGTCCTCATGGAAAACGATGGCTCTTGGATCGTAATTTACCGACATGGCGTGCAAAGACCAATACACCTTACACTATTGAAAACTATGGTACGACGTTACTGTACTTTGTATGAACGATGAAAAGAGTTGACTGACCACGGGGTCGTGATGGCAAAGGTCTCTTTCGATCGGGTCAGGGGGGCGGGGGGTGGGCAGAATGCGTAGTGCCTGACTCAATCTCTCTGTTTCTCTCGAGTAACTTCTCGGTGGCCGGAGGTACATGAAGCCAGTCAGTGAAATGGCATGTAGCCTCGTCGTTGTGCGCCGGGAGTACTTTTATGGCCGGCCGAGAACTCATAAACCAGGAGCAGGGGAGGAGAAGGAGGAGGAGTATTTTCCCTCTTTCGTACGTCCCTCCGCGTCACCGCGAGTCACGCGCGAGCTTTATTTTATACCGTCGCTCTCTTCGACAGCGAGCGCACGCTCGCCTTCGCCCGCGCCGGCACACAACACGCCAGGCTGTAATGTCCGGAGATCTGAACTTCTGGCTCCGCAGCTACCATGGTCACGGACGTTCGCACGCGGCTTGCCAACCATGGGGGCGGGGGCGGGAGGCGAAGGAGGTTGATTCCTTTGGTTCGTGGTCCCGCGGAAGTGGTCTTGTGTACCTCTGGTGCTACACTGCTTCGTTATACCGATATAGCGGTACTGCTACGGCCACCGGTCGTGCGCCCCACTCTCACTCCAAGGCAGCCCATTTGAAAAGCAAAATTGCTCAGATTAGGGCGAACGTACGTTCTGAATTTCCATTAACCGTAACAGGAAATAGATGCGGCATGAGCGAGATAGGATGACAAGGAGAAAGACGGCCAAGGGTGGAGCGACGGCGGCGGGGGGTGGGGGGGGGGGTGAACAAGCAAAGCTAGAAAGGGTGAACGGGCGAGAGCACAAGAGCGAAATGGATAGATAGATATACGGAGAGAGGATAGAGAGATGGAGAGAAAACGACCGTACTGCCCTAACGCCGATAGTATCTTCGCTGTGGTGGCCGCACCGATCCAACGGGCTCTTACTGCGGCCATGGCGGCTGCCGGTGGTATGGCCCACCGCGCTGCAACTACTGCCAACTAATATCTTGTCCCGCGCGAGCTCTACCGACCGCTCCGGCAAAACCGGAATGCACCGGGATTACAACTTGTATTAATTACGGGCGACATTATACGCCGTGCCCGAGAGATTAGAAATCGAAGGGAGGAGGCGGCGGTGTGGCACAGCGGTTAGAGGCGGTGCGCATCGTAAGAGAGTAAGAAAAAACAAGAATAAGTCGTGAGCGGACTTCGGTGGGAAACTTCCATGCCGCGTTATAACGAGAGACCGGCCATACACATCGTAACAAGAAATATATATATAAACCGTTTCTCATGCTCTCTGTCATCGTCGAAGTCGCGGAGTTTGTTAGTCTCGGCGATGGGTCTATCAAGCCTGATTAATCGCGCGCGGATTTCCTCCGCTCGTGTACTCGTTGGAAGGCACCGATAAGGAGCTTTTTCCATTAGGATTTTCCGCAAAAACTATCGAAGCTTTCGCATCGGCCGACGATGATCAAAGGATCAATTTCTCGGAATGGGACTCGCATTGGTGTCACGTCCGATGATATTCTCATCGTTCGAGACACGCAATCTCCTCAACCGTACACCAAACAGCCACTATTCTTAGCTCATCAGACATTAATGATCCGCCATTAAATAATAACATTTCCAGCAATGACCATATATAATATAATATACATTTATACCGAGATATATTTATAAATCGTTTCTCATGCGCTCTGTCGTCGTTGAAGTTACTCTTAGCGACGAGTCTATCAAGTCTGATTAATCGCGCCTGAATTTCCTCTGCTCGTATACTCGTTGGAAGGTATCAATGAGGAGCTTTTTCCATCGGAATTTTCCGCAAAAACGATCGAAGCTTTCGCCCATCAACGGTAACGATGGAGACCGCAAGCGGCTTGGCCGACGATGATCAAAACAATTGCACGGGTGTCGCCTCCAATGATATCCTCATCACTAGAGACACGCCATCTCCTCGACCCTACGCCGAACAGCCACTATTCTTAGCTCGCCAGACATTAATGATCCACCATTAAATAATAATATTTCGAGCAATTACCATATACCTGTTGAACGAGCACGACAGACTATACGTGTTAACCGTCCCTCTCGAACCGGCAGTTATTACCTCGTTGTGCGCACGCAACGAGCCACAGTTACCTGTGTTCCGCACGATCCTCTGTATCAATATCAAATGCAGTGTGTAAACACCGGTTATAATTACGAACGTTCTGACCCGTATAATTTCACTGGTCCGCGAAACACGCGGCTGTTCTCCGGGGATCATCATGTCGCGGATGCGGTGTGTACGTTTACGCGGATGAACCGGCTCGCAGCTTCGGCCTGCACGAGACACGACCGCGAAGTACACACTCCTGTGCGCCTCGCATCCAGACAGCTGGCTTTTGACGATGCAGTAGAATTCGCTCTACAGCCGAGGCAAGGCTCGTTCTACACAGTCAGACAATATCCGGAGCATCACTGCTCGGAGGATACATCGGAGTCGCGAAACTTTGCGGAGAATGAACGCTGCGCTGCGAGGAGCGGTAACTGTGGTGGTGCAAGTAGTGGTGTTGGTAGCAGGACGGCTTCGGCATTAGAGTTTCGCAGTCACGATAGCTTCCCTAATTGATTCCGCTCCATACTTAGAGGTCGGGACGTAGAGCGAGGGGAAGCCGCGCTAGAGGGCACAGGGGTGATCGGGACCGGGAGCCGAACGGCGACGTGACGGGGTACGGGCGAAGGGATGTTAAATCCGTTTGCGAGAACCCTCAGGATTTTCGGAATTGCCGTGGCATGACGGAGCAACCTCTTCCCGAGTCCTTAATCAATAATCCGCCACTCGAGCAGCCCCGACCCTCCCTCGCTCTCTCTGTCCTCCTCAGCGCTTTCTCTCACTCCGTCTCCCTCGCGGCCCTCATCGATTCGACTCGCTCCGCTTCCATCACCGCACGTCCTACAACGTTTCGCCAATCTATATACCCGTAGCAGTACCACAGCTACGAGCGCGAGCACACCGCGTCTTGACACACGCCAGAAGGTGGTGAAAAATGTTCATCCCTTATCCAGCGTATGTTTCTCGCTCGCTTACGCTTCACGCTCGAGGCATCGCTCTCTCTACTCCTCTCGCCGAAGCTGCGCTGCAGGAACTACCATTTACCCCAGCCCGCACCCTTCGGCCGCCGGGGCCCAATCGAAAATAAAACGAATTCGAGTCCGCGAACACCTATATTAGTGCAGGTGTACTCTTATGTGTGCATAAATATTCAGAAATCTACGTGGACATATAAATGGGGACATATTTACACGTTTATTTATGTACTTTTCGTTATGTGCACAAGCGTTTTCCCCAACCGTTCCGTCGCTCCCGCACCGTTTCCGCAATTTACGAGAAATGAATTTCGTCCGGGGCGAATCCACGCTACCGACTTGACGCTCCGGTCTCCTGTACAGAAATCTTGGCAATTTCTATCCGAAGAAACTTTGGTCGATGTTGGCGGAGAGGCGACGGGACGGGAGCGGTGCGTCTCTTGATGAGGACGAACGACGCCGGTACCGGGTTGGGTGGGGGCGGAGGTAAAAGAAAAATGACGAAACGATCGCAGACCCCGCTCTCGTCTTTTACTCTCCACGGGCCAATGTCGACATACACTTTTCCCAGACAGCACACAGTAGTCATGATGCAATCTGTAGCGGATTTCACTGCAGTTGCACGTGAAACGGGTGCGAGCCGGCTTCCTCTCCGGGCTCTTCCTTCCTCATCTCATTCCCCCTGCCAAACTGATGCCTTTCGCGGCGCTCCCGTCCCGGTGATTTCAATTCGTGTTGATTTGACATCGGCAAACACAGACGTCACCGCTCCCCTTTCCTTGTTCGACTCTCACACTCCTCGTGCCTACGCTTCCAGCCGCTTCCAATATTCACCCCTCCGCCTTTCCGCATCCCTCTTTTCATCTCTCTACACGTAAACGTCTACTCAATCTAGCCCTTTGCACTTTATTTTTCTTCCCTTTACACTTTGCGTCTCCTGGCACCGGTTCATTTAATCCTATCGCCTCGTTCGTCCTTCCGACTGCTGCTACTCGGCTGTCTGTCTCGGTCGGCTGTCTGTCTCGCTCCACTGCAGCGGATTTTATTTATTTTTGCTTGTTTATCTGTATATTCACGAGCATAACCCGTTTTCTGTTCTACTTACACGCACGTTTACGGATTTTCCGCCGGTTAAGACTTTCCAGGCTGACGGTCTGAAGAAGCGCGACAAGAATTTTTACTTCATAGTGTTTATTTACGTCTATGTCGTTTGTTCGACATAATCATCATTTCAAAAGTGGGAAACGATAAGAACACATTTCGATATTCAAATCTTATTATGGATGATTTAGGGTAATTCATCTTAAGAGTCGAAAAATATGTATGACATCGACTCAATCTAAACTTTTGCTCTTTATTTTGTTGACATTTACACTTTGCATTTCCTGCCACTGGTTTATTTAATGCTATCGCCGCGTTCATCCTTCCGATTGCTCCAGTCCAGACTGTCTATCCCTGCACTGTGCGACCGACTGTAGCAGGTTTTCTGTTCTACTTACGCATGTTTACGGATTTTCCGCCGGTCGACACTTACCAAGTTAGCGGTCCGAAGAAGCTCAATAGCAATATTTACTACACCATTTTTATTTACACGTAGCTTACGTATTTACTTTAGCCTCCCCTTAAGAGTCGAAAGACATTGTAACAAATATCCTACGCCCGATAGGACGACGATTTATCGAACGGTGATCGACTTCTGAGCGATCGTCGATTTTGCCAGAAGTCTTTTTTGGAACTCCAAACTGACGTATGCTAAGTTACGTGACGTCACGATTTATCATTCGAGCTAATAAACATTCCGCCTATAGTTCTCTTTATAATCCCTTTTTATTCCGCGCGATCGTCATGGTATGTATATCGATGGCCCAATTCCACAAGGGCGTACAGGCTGTGTATGAGCATAGCTCATATGCCCTTCTTGCCTCGGGCCATTGATCGGTACATCAGAGAGATAGGGACCAACTCTTCGCGATACGCGAAGCACCGAGGGTTTTACCTCGCGGGGGGTTGAACAGCTTCGGGAGAGATTTCGGGGGCACGGGTGAGACCACCCTTCCCCGCATTCCCCCCCAATACCCCGGTGGTACACTACATAATGGCGCAGGCGAACAATAACTCGTATTTACGTCCTCGGCCTAGTTTCGAAAGTTCGCCAGGGCTTCGAGGCATCGGCGCGCGCGTTCGTCGGCGCATTTTCGAGGAGTTAAATTACGTCGAAGACGAGGAGGCTGTTAGCTCGCTGGCTTCGATGCGAGTCGCCGACGCCCGCCCCGTCGCGGAGTCTACGTTCTGCTAACGAGAATGCGTTTCTGATTTGTCGCTGCACACCAAATGCCTCAGGCGCTATTTCGTTGCACACGTATTCCCACCGTCTTCCTCTGATACCCGATATATACGACATTAAAGTCTTGCCGAACTAATTAAGAACCGAGTATACGATCTGCCCGGCGACAGACTGCGCTGCGCAGTTGAAGCGCACCGACTTACCGATACACAGTAACAAAAAAAAAAAATTGTACTTTTTACAACAATTTACTGTCCACAAACGTCCACAATATTTTATTTGTCAATTTTCCGATCCCACCATCCAGTTTCTAGATTTACAAAAAAAAAAGTACAAAGCAAAATTATTAATGCCACGGGATATAAAAGGGCATATTTGTATATTCAAACCTTAACAAACGAGATTGTCACTTATTTAACAAAATTATTTTTACAAAACTTCGTATTCCGATTTTACGAAATTATGTTTTACTGTGTACGTTATAAATTTATTAACGAGGATATGTTTTTATTTTGTGTTGCAGGTAAGTCGAGGAGGACACATCGCAAGCTCTTTCTCTCTGCATTTCGTTGCCTGTGACGGTTATCAAGTAAGAAATTCCGTTTACCTATAAATGGTCGAGATAATGCCACGAACGGACGACGACCGATAACGGAACGCCGAATGATCTATCGGTCGCAACGTGCATGCAGACCGAGCGTCTGATAGTGCTGCCGATAGTTCGACCGCAGTCCGTCGACGGTGGAAAAAATTTCAGGCACCTCCTCCTTTGACCTGGTCAGCGTTTTGCCGCGATAGTCGCGCGAACAGCCAGATAGAAGCACAATGCGTCGTCAGAGTGGGTGCGGGACGACTACTACTGTGTGCGTTAGAGATCTGTGTACATTCTGTGAAATTCACTGACGCCCCGCCGCCAGACAACGGAAGTATGTTAGGTATTACGTCGCTGGTAGGTGCCTACACCGACAGTCGTGCACCCCATTGAAATCAGGTTTACAAAGCGTACGTTATGGAGTGGTGAAGTACCTGGTACGTTCTATCTTCCGATTTAGTGCCACACCATCACCATTCCACTGCCCAGCTGTGTTGGTGGTATAGCGGGTACAAAATATTATGAATCCATGTACATTGTGAGAAGGGCCTGATAGAAATTACCATAAATCTGGCGATAACCGGCAGAACTTTCAGGTACATTGAAACTACGGCAACATCATTGCAATCATTTCTATTAAACTTAACACATTCTGCTGGAAAATATGGTCACTCGCTACCGCGGATATTGTCCGAATACCTCGCAATGTTCGCCAGAATATGAGTTCTTTCTACTGGAAAATGTAGTAATCTGTGACGTCGCGATGTGTTCGTTTTGGATTTGCAGGTTATACCTGTATATTATGTAGATCAAATTTTTTTTTTATGTATGCATAGATAAAAGAATTTCATCGTGGAAATTCTCACGTTTTTATCCACAGAATTCTGAGTTTCAATCCATAAAATTCTTAGTTTTATCCACGAAATTCTTAGCCAGACATGCGAAATTTTGCCACCCCATCTTGTGGAAAAAATTACCATATGGGTTAGGTAAAGATTTCACATATCGCTGGTGGTGGCGCAGGTGCACCATGTTGCCTGGTTGAAATTTACCATGCGACCTGGTGGTTTGTAGGTGTGTATGATACACCGGGGCAAATGTACGACACACCCACCGTGCATCTCCTGTTCCCGTAACACAATGTTTCTCTGCTCACTGCAATGATCATTCGATCCCCTCGATTGCCACAACTTCCTGTAGACGGAGCAATCGTCGTCACTTCACTTCCGGCTTCGCAATACCGTTTCCGTAACTCTTCCGATATCCCACCTAACGTTTCGGAGTACGATATCCAAAGGATATCGTACTCGGTCAGCACTATCTCGCTCGGGGATTAAAATCCAGGCTCGAAGCAACTTCCATAAAGGAACGTCGAGTCTGGAATCCAAAAGAGCTTTCGCGATGTTCCGACGCAAAGGGAACTGGATTCACTTTAGATTCCACGTATCTCCGTTACGTTATCCGCGAAGCTCTCCCGACTCCCGGTGGCGGGTTCGAGGAATCATGATTACGAATCACGAGAAGCCTTTGGGCCATCCGCACTTTACTTCTCGCTCGCTGCGCGCTGTACTGTATCTTCGGGCTTCCCTATTCATCTCCTTCCGGCGAGTCTCGGGATCTCCCCGCAACGAGAGATCGGGGTTGAGTCGGTTCTCGCATCGACATTCGGCACCGATCAACGGATGTCCGTCGATCCGGATCGGTGAAAGCCGCGCGTTCGCTGCCACTGCGGGTACGACGACCCTGCGGATCGGGGCATCGAATAAGGGTTGACCAAACGATCGTGAGGTCATTGAGATAGATGAGAACGGGACTTACTGCGGGAGGAGCGGGGAGAAGGACCGTAACTACGTAGGAGAACGGAAGAAAAAGGGGATGGCGAGTTGTGTGCGGTGCACGGGCTGACGGGGGTTCGTGACCCAGACCGCCCGGTCACAGAGCGGATACAACCAGAAACCAACCACCGACTGTATCTCCCTATCCCCCGTCTTACTCGCTCACATACATTAGAAAGTTTGAGCCAACTTTCGGGGCAGTCCAGGAGAGACCGGGACCGGAGAGTCGGAGCACGCCAGCCGCGGAATCGGATAGCCCTGCTAACGTACCTTCCACTTCTCCGGCATGGTTCTCACTGCCGTTGCTTCCACCCTCTCCGTTCCTTTGTCTCTCATCGCTGTTCCCACCCCCTACGAATCTCCGCCGTTATCGACCGAACTCCAAGGGGATTAGATGGCAGCGTCGCTGGCGGAATCCCGAAATCCCAATTCTTTATCCCGTACGTTACATATCTCCGTAACGAGAAAGCGGAATGAGGCAAAAAACAGACATATTTTCATCGGATTTCGCAGTGGCGCACGTTAATTTTTTTGGCGGGCGAGTAGAATGGGAGGGGAAGCGAAATAGAAAGGTAAAAGGATTGGGATGCCAGACGACTCGGGGAAGAAAACACGAAGAAATAGAGGTACACGCTAGAAAGCGTAGAAAGGGACAGGAGGAGATGTCGGGGATGGGAGAAAATAATGGCGAGCCTCGCTTGAGGCTGTAAACACTTACTCCGAGAGTGGAAGGGAGAAACGGAGAGGCAGAAATAGAGACGGAAAGGAGAGCAGAAGAGGCGAAGAACTCGGGCCAGTAATCTCTCAGGTAGGGAGAGACCGCGCTCTCGGGAACGTGGAAACTGTGGTGGCGTCGGCTTGCAACCCGAGAGCGCCGGGGACGGGTCGGAAGGGAAGGAGAGAGAAGAGAGATAATGGCACCCGCAAGGATGATAGGAAGGGAATTGAGAGAGAGAAAGTAAAATCGCTATCTGCGGATGGTGAGAGGGATAGAAAGGATGAAGAAAAGTGTACACAGGAGAAGGGAAGCCGAAGACCACGACGCGAAGAGGGTACGAGTGCTCGCGACGGTTGCCACAATATTTTGCTCGATTACCATCGCCCAGGAAAAGCCTTGCCCCGGCTCTTTTGCTGTACTCGAGCGGTGGACGATGGAGAGCGAGTCGAAAAAGGGTGCGAGATCGTATATACTGGATGAGCGTATAGTCGCAGCTTTCTATATACAGGGTGAACCACCAACGACGCAACCTTGACAGTTTTAATGAATAACATCATTCAAATCATATTGGGCGTTCCGAAGAATTCCTGGGGAAAAAAACCCTGGAAAAAACCTCCGTAGAAAGAAGCTTCGTGGAAAAAAACCTCGGTCATAAATTAACTCACGTCGTGATGTATGGCAGAATGGCTGGATGTAGTCGTTTTTGCATCGACCTGATTTTTTTTTCACCTAACTGATCATCTTTATGGAAGTTTTTTCCGGCTTATTATTTATGTCTGCCATTTCGATGATACGGTATGGGAATTTTCATGGGCAAGTCGCGGCCGTGGCTTGGACGAGGGTCGAGCCTGAATGCGCCAAATTCCTAACTGCATTTATAACAATAAAAATTTTTGATCCCATCGCAAATGTGTAAACGGCTCTCCAGCGCAGAACCGAAGGACTCGCGTTGCATTGCTCTTTTGATAGCGCGGTTGAACAGTGTGACGTACTTATATTACATTGAGTAGGACTCACCCTGTATATCGGATTATATCCGCTTGACTGTGGAGATGAGCGCGAGAAACAGAGACGGAGGGAGAGATGACTCGGTTGCCACGCCACTACGTCCCCATTCTCCTCTCACCCTCTCGCTCTCGTTAGCATGCTAATTTATCGATGCATTAAATTTCGTGCTGGTACCAGCGTGGAATAGGTCGAAATTTATGTTCTATATTTCAGACTCAAAGTGGATTATCGTTGGGTTGTGCAAGAGAGAGAGAGAGAGGGAGAGAGAGGAAGCCCATTCGGCTATACTTTCAGCGATGTTATATAGTACACAAAACGTAACAGATATTTGCGCTATCACGCGACGAAACTCACGATCGCCAACGCGGAACTAGTCGAACCATATTCTCGCGTCTATCGCGACCGCACCTGACTGCCTCTCACCCTGGGTCCTCCCACAAACACATTATTGTGATTGGGCCAATCATCAACTTCCTTCCGGTCTGGTACAGCGAGAGCGGGGTGGCTCGCTCTGCGGTTGTGTACGTGCCTCGTGCGCATACATTATCCATTTTATGCACGTGTGCTGCCCCAACCGGTGTGCATTTTTTTTTTTCTCCACACATTTTTCTCCAGGATTTTCCTTTTACGTTCGCTCGTCGTTTTCCATCATATATATTTTTTTTTTTCTTTTCACCGCACACTTTACCCTGGATCTTGCCGGCTCCGGCGCCCGACTCTCTTACTCCTGACTGGCGGGCTCCCTCTATATTCATCTTTTTTGCAGCACCCTCGAGAGACCACTCTGGGACGAGTGCGCGTTAATTACCAAGCGTAATTCCGGTGACTGCGTCGTTACGGCCACGCCGCCGGTGGTGAACGACGAATGCCACGGGTGCACGTACCCATAGAGCATATAGCCTGAACAAATTAGACGTATCTGCGCTGCGGATGACGACGTCCCCGGCAAATGCGTCGACGGCGACGTAAAACTGCACGGGAAATATTTCAAAGATTTCTGCGCTCCGCGCATACGAGAAATGACCCTTAGGAATCGGGAATGTGGGTGTAATGGTAAAACTGCACTTTACACGGTGTTCGCACTGGAACACGGTATAAGCGAACCGGCAGTGAGGTCGTACCGGAAAAACACCCCTCCCGTTTAAAAATCTCATTTTTCGACCGGAATTGACGTATTTCCGGTATGACATCGCTTCCGGTCTAAAGATGAGATTTTCAAACCGGAAGTGTGACGTCTTTCCGGTCGAAAAAGTAAATTTTCAAACCGGAAGCGACGTATTTTCGGTCTCCGGAGAGCTAAATTTCCGGTTTCTGAAGTTCAGTAGTTCATAGCGAAGGCGCAAAGCACCCAAGTCAGAGGAATTCGCCAGATTGCCAGGAGTAAATAAATGATCGACTAATGAAAAAAAAAATCAATTTCAAAGTGTCGAACAGAGTATCTCTGTTATGCAGTATCGAACGTATGCGACTGTATCGACAGTTCTCAGCGTCTGGACACGGGGCGAAATCGATGAGGTTTTGAAGGGATTTCGCTGTTTGCCGCGATAAGGTTGGTAATTGGATGCAAAGCGGTGACAATAATTCTTCTCGCTTGTACTAAACGTCGGGCGCGTATACATTCTACACGTTAAACCTGTGGAGGGTGTTCCGAAACTCGTCGAAACTTGTGTGGAATGGCTCGGGCTGCGTTTATGTTTCCGAGTACCGCCGGTTAGCCTCGGCGGAGAGTTCGCGCTAAACGCTCGCAATGCATCCTTCGCCCGTCGCACTCTGCCGTACCGACCGAGCTGCAGCGGTATTTTCCAGTGCAGCAAAGTATAGCACTCGGCGGACCGGCCAACTCGTCTTCTTGGGCTGTTCGCATCCTCCCGTGAATTACTACATCCCCCTCGCCATTTTATTTCTATCCTCCGAGCTCAATTGCACTCCCGCACGCTCCGCAAGTAATAGCACCGGCATTAGTATCCTACGTAGTACTCCAATTCGCGGGCGCGCGTCAAGTATCTCCACCTCGGATATTTTTGCCGGCTCGGGGCGCGGCTGCACAGTCCTGAGACGTGACTCCGAACTCGAGAGGCGTTGAGATAAAAAAAAAATATATATATATATAAACCTTCGTGCGAACGAGAAACGAGAAAAAAAGAATCCGTAGTAATAAAAAGGGAAAAGCAAGTGACACGGTAAGGGGAGAAGTGTAACGCGAAAAGGTGGAAAATAGAGGATGAACAGTTACGTGTCTCACCGAGGGTTTAAAAACTGGCGTTATTATTCCTCCAGTTCGCCACGGTCTTGAAAAAGAGATAACGCTACAAGGGATTGGCTGCCGGGGCCTTTGGACGGCGGAAGGTGGTCGGGATGCAGGGGCGTCAACGATGGATAGAATATAATCCAGAGGAGAGAAAAAAAAAAAACGAAAGTGAGACGAGCTGCGACAGAGAAGGATCTCGTCGCTTACGGAAAGTTCGCGAAAAAGCAGTTGGAGGGTGAACGGGCGAAGGGTGGTTTTCCCACTGCTGATGGTCTCCGGCAAGAAAGGAGGAGGGAACCCCCGTGAGTCTGGCCTGGCCGAGGCTTCCGCAACAAAAGCACCAGCCCCGGATAGCCGAGCGACGGAGTGGCAAGCCCGGTGAACCCGTCTACTCGAGTAGATTGTAGAAAAATGAGACGGGGGATGAAAAGTAAATAAGGATATGGCGGAAACGAGGACGGTTCGTCGTCGTCCCACTGTCGGGAGCTGCAGGAGAGGTTCTCGCTCCTTATCCTCTTTGGTCCTCTCCACCTGCCCCCTTCGCGTCTTCGTTCCCCGTTTCGTTCTCGCCCTTTCCATTATCCTCTTTTATTTTTCATCATCTTATCGTTGAACTCGAACGACTTCTCGACCTCATCGACGCGCAGTTTCTGTGCCTTCGTTCCCTGTCGGAATCACCGATCGGCAGCTTCGGCTCTCGGTGCACTCCACCTACGGGGGGAATTTCCATTATCGAGAGCAGTCACGACGTATCGCTCATGCGACGCGAACTCGCGGCTCCGCTTCCTACTCCTCTCGGGCCCCCGCGTCTCGCCTGCGCGAGAAGGATCTCGTAACGTATTTCACTTTCGTCCCCGAGGCGATGCTGAAGAGCGAGGGATACAGCGACCGCCGCGGCACGATGATGAACGCGACCGGCTGGCCAACGACTCTTCTTCTCGACTCGGCTGTGCACTGCCGGAGATTCGTTCCGAGAGCACCGATCGAGACTTCCGAGAGGATCGGGTTTTAGTGCCCCGCTGCGGTGAGCCTTAGACCTCCAGCTAAACTCGTGCTGATGATCGGGCTGTATCTTTAGTGCAAGTCGAGGTGCCCGCGTTCGATGTTGCCCGGATGACGGGGCAAAGTGAGAAAGAATGCTATAGGAACGAGCGAGACGATGATGGTGCAACGAAGTACCAAGAGTACGAGCCGAGTTGTTGCCAGACGAGTTTCCGTCCGCATCCATATAGTTGTAATTGGGTATGGCGGATTTTCTTGATTCGACGAGGATTAAGACTGGGCGGCACTCGACTGCTTTCCCGGTGACTTCCAACGTCGACAGTGTGGGATGAAGGTTCCGGAGATTGAAGACTGCGCTGAAACGCGTTAATTTCAAAGTGTTCGTTAACTCAATTTGTCTCAGTGGAATCAGCTGCTATTCTGACCGGTCTCTTTTCATCCAACGGAGATAAATTTCCATTCGGGACCCTTCTGCATTATGGCGCTGTTGCCCCAATGGCCGCGGTCGTTGCTGGGTTGTTCATTCCCGTTCCTCACTTCTTGTTCTCCCTTCAAGTGGGGGAGCAACGCTAATCGATCGTGAAAAGCGCGCTGTGATCCAAACGTCGGCCCTTGCCGCGGACCGCGCAACGGCGAAGAACAAAAATCGCCGCCAGTGAGAACGAGCGTGAAGAGAGTGCAAGAAATGAAGAAGAGGAGAGGAAGAGACAAAAAAAATGAATAGTTATAGGCCAGGCAGGAACTGCAGGATCGGTCAGTTAGCCAACGCGTGAATTACTGCTTCCATTTCCAGCGCCGACTGCATTCGCCCGATGCTCGTTGATAACCGGAGAAATCCAAAAGCACTCAGGATATTTTTCAAAAGCGACAACAACTACGATGACGAATGGACCTTTTATAAAAACTGATCGCTACGCCGCGCTAAAGTTGAAAACCGTTAATTGATGCTATCGGAACATGGATTATCCGGATGACGCCCGGTAACCGATGCTGCAGACAAATTAAATCGTGGCTGTAAACTGCGGATTGTAACATGGGCAAATGTTGTTGACAAACAAAACGTTACAGGAACCTCAACGTTATTGATCGACTCATCTATTGATTGATCGACTCATCTATTGATTGATCGACTCATCTATTGATTGATCGACTCATCTATTGATTGATCGACTCATCTATTGATTGATCGCCTGTTGCGAATCGATTCGTCAATTTGGGTTACGAGGAATTCTGTTTTGGCCCTGACAAATTGGCAACGCGTACATGAGCTGGGTCACTATTGTAAACGCGTTGGCGGCATTTTTGAGACCCTTGACGCGATATTTGGGGCGAATAAGGTCAAAGGACTTGGTTCCGTTTCAAGCGCGAATAACAAAGTCCGTCCAATGATGTCGGAGTTAAAAAATCTTGACACTTTGGGAAACACCTTTTTCCAATTACAACGTCCACCGTTTCCACGGCTTCTGTTTACTGCTCAACCCTGGCCAAATTAACATCGGTCACAACCACTCCTTGAGTAATTCATCTTCGCAATTGGGTGATAGACTTTGTACGGCGAAATTTGTAGACTTTGTACGGCGATGTATTGTAAATGCGTTGGCCTCATTTTTTGGGGCCATTGACGCGAATGTTTGCGACGTATGAGACCGAACAATGTGTATCCGTTTCAAACGCAAATAACAAAGTCCGTTCAATGACGTCGCAGTTAGAAAATCCTGACACTTCGGGAAACGCCTTTTTTCAATTACAATAAGTGTTCACCGTTTTCACAGTTTGTGCTCACTGCTCGCCCCGATGATATTAACATCGCTCACGACGACCCCTCGAGTAATTCATCTTCTCAATTCGGTGCTAGACTTTGTACGGCAAAACTTTAGCCTCTTCAGGATCCAGAACTAAATCCGTGGATGAGAACGGCAGAGATTCGTAGCGGTGTCGCTGGTGGAATAAAAATGAAAGGAGAGAAAAAAAGAAAGCGGAAACGGGAGCGACTGAGCGGGGAAAGGTTAGTTGGCGCACGGATTCCGGTTTTCCAACGGCGTTTGCGGAATGCACGGCCGCCCAAAGGATTTTTCTGTCGAGCGACTACCAACCCGGGATGTCGGGCTCCCGAGAGGAATAAATAAAACCGTGGATTCGGCGACCCTCTCTAGCAAGCGGGCGGGCAGACCGGCCGTGCGCCGTCCTCCGACCACCGCCACTCCGGCTCTTTTGGCTTGGATATAACAGCAACGCTGAAGAGTGGCGTTTCTCGGGCTCAAAGATTGGCGCTCTTCCAACATCGTCCTGCCAGAGCGTGACCGCAGAAATTTTTCTCTGATTAACGATATAGGTTCCGATATTTTCCTCGGCTCGCTTCCCTTCGAAAAGGCCTTTCACGTCCGACGGGAATAGACTGGCTCTTTTCACGAGTGGCATCAGCTCGACTACAGTACATCGTACAGATGCCGATGGACGCCATTCGCCTTTTACCGCCACTTTTGGTAATAAAAAAAAAAAAAACGAATCAATCGAATCTCCAAATCGATTTCACATCGTGGTTATTGAATTATAAATCCGAAATGAACACTGGATATTCTCCAGTGATGAAAAAAAATATTATAGAATCAACTAAAGATTCGGTCCCTGCCCAAGCAGGGACCTTCAAATGAATATTTTGTTGGTAACAGCTAAAAAATTAATTACTTCAACAATTTTTTTCTAACGATTTTACGACAATATTTTTGAGGCCTTCAAATATTTTATTCATTCAATTAAATATTTTAAAGAACGTCCCCGTCCAAATCTCTGGTTGATTCAACGGCACTTTTTTTAACAGTGTACAAAGGAGTATTTCGAAATGCCCGAGTCTTTAGCTTGACCGGTAAAATTTGTTTTAAAACACCAAAGATTCACCGCGATCGTCCTGTATAATTTTCGTGCGTCCGAATGCCATAAACTCGGCAGCTTCCCGCGGAGAGCAGGAGCATCTGTTGGCAATCGCGAGAAATGGAAAGAGTCAAGAAAGAATCGCGGAGAATAAAGAGTCTCCGGTTCGGTCGAAGCGGTAGCTAAGTTGTGTTAACGACCGGTATACCTATGCCCTTTCCTTCTCGTTTATCCTCGCGGCAGTTACAGTACGTCGTCCCCCTTCACGGTGTATTCCTTCCGCGTATCCCCTTCACGGTGAATCCAAAGCACGGCTTTCCTCGCCTTCGGGTTTGCGCGCTCAACAGCGCCATTGCTCGGTGGTTGCCCGACGACGGACGATTGCGCAACGACGAGTATCCGCGAAAGACAACGGGAACGACGTTGGTACGTTTGACCCGCATGTTGTACCATTCGGTTTTCCGTGGACCATTCTCTATTTAATATCCTTCCTCCCTCCCACGAATTTCCATCGTCCGGCAGTGCATTATCCGACGAGGAAGCAGAAAGGAGTTGCTGATGGTGGTCGACATGCAGCGATTCCCCGCGATCCACGACGTGTACCTCCGCTCCATTCCGTGCCTGTGTCTTCTCCGGATATGAAACCCTCGCTATTATCCAAGCTCCGCGATCCCCGTCGCGCAGACCGGGCCTTCGAGTGGATACTGTTGGTTTACTCGTTGTCGAATACATTTGCCACAGCACTCGGGGGCCGGACCGAGTCCGGTCCAACCAGCCGGACAAACGGATGGACAGAGTTGTTTGGATGCCGTGTGCGCGCATTCCCACAGGGCCGCCTCGTTCCTCCTTCGTCCGACCGCTTGCGCCTCATTCTTCTATCCTCTCATCCCCCTTGGCCCGCAAGCCCGGCATCATCTCTGCCATTGTCCGCCGGTGAGCAAGTGCAGGCAAGCAAGGACGCAGAACAGTTATACCCAGAAGCGATTCTCGAGACGAATGGCATCGGTGCAACCGATGTCTGCCCGGTGGCAAAAGCACGGTACGCTCCTGTTCTCCGCTCCGCATTAAATCAAATGCGGATAACGTTCTCCGCATCCGCACATATCGCGCAATATTATACTTTCAACGGTATTTATCGTTCCTCCGAGTCGTCGTTCGTACGGAAAATTTGGATCTCGGTATTTTTCCGTTCGCAACTGCGAATCTTCGTACATCGGCGTGCTGCGTTAAGCGTCGGACGAAAGTTTTCACTTCCGTGTCCGCGGTTGACACACTCTATCCGAGAGTTTATCGGCGAGACTCGCCGGTCTACGCTGGCGGTGGAGGGAAAAGCGATAAAGCGTCGTAGAAAATTCATGCTCGCGCACGCGAATTTAACAGGCGACGAAGACAAGAGGAATAACCGCGGTACGGCATAACTGCCGCTGGTAGCGAGAACAAACTCCACTCTCGGGAACAGCGTCGACGATCGTGGCGAACGGACGAGTGAGCTTTATATGTATGGCACGCTTACACCCGCTGACACGCCGTTAAACGCGTCGTTTACGGCTAGTTGCTCGCAATTATTGTCGTACCTCCCGCCGCTCTATCGTATAGTGCAGAAAGCGAGACAGCCCGGCAGCGCAACGACACGGAGGGACGGAATAAGGGAGTACGGCGCTGAGATACAGGCGCTACAGTCGTACCAGTATATTACTGCAGTACCGGACTCTATATCTTCCCCATAGTGCGAGAGTCCTGTGCGACTCCGCACGGTACGACAAGCATCGCCACTGGCCACGGTTACTGACGCCACCGCTACTGTCACGACCGTTTCTGTTTCTGTTGCCAGGGTTGCCGGCGAACTCGCAGAGCAACCTCACTCCCCCGCCATTCGGCAATATTCCGGCAGCTGACCACCGTACAATGGACCCTCCGACCACCCTGGCGTATCTCTGCTCAGGTCCCGCATCGTCGCGGACCAAGATCGGCTCCCCCACCGTACCGCTCCCGACCGCGACGTCGTCATCGCGACGAGAATTGCGTCGAGACGCACGGGTATCGCACGGTGATCAATAACGGAAACAGGAGTATCTTCGACGGACCTCCCGGAAAGCACCGTCGCTTTTCTATCGTGTATCGTGGACCTCTGTTTGATCGTGATACTGCTTTCCCGTACACTTCCTTCGGTCCGGGCTCGTTCCTTCGTCCGGCGCACTGATAAGCTCGTTGCCTGCCATATTTCATGGATGAAGAAGAAGGCAGGGGTAAAGGGGTTGTACAGGTCTTCTTGCAGCTTCTTAACATCCTTTCAAGTGCGTATTCAGATATCGTATTGTGATTATTGATAAAGCTGCAAGAAACGATCACTTTAATTGCGCGAACGGTAGCTGCTCTGGTCATTACAACTCGCGGTTGTGTAGACTATCGTCATGAACTCTAATTTGCCACAATTTACGATATGTTCAACTCTCGTCGATCTTCCCGGGTTATGACCTCAGGCGTTTGTCCTCGGACAAATTCATATTCGGACTCGAATAGACCATAAGGATGCGGCCTTACAGCACATGAAAATAAATATTTATTTGGTTTAAATAAATGTTTATTCGATGTAAACAAATATTTATTCGGTTTAAATAAATGTTTATTCGATTTAAGTAAATATTTATTTGGTTTAAATAATTGTTTATTCGGTTTAAATAAATATTTATTAAAATAAAATACATATTTATTTGCGGAGCGCACGTCAAATAAATTATTTTTCTGGTTGCAAGTATTGCGCAGCGGAGGCATCCAATAAATTCTCAGAAAGCAGGACAAGTCGATGGTCATCGTCTATCTACCCCGAAGAGTGTATACTTCGTGTCCTTCGCTCCATGCAACAATATTGCATTCTGATCGTTGCTGAAAGAGTTGCAAGAGGAGAGCACTTGAATTGGACACACGAGTGACAGCCGTACTTCCAGGTTTATGAGCTCCAATTGAGGCGGTTATCCTCACATTGTGCATGCAAACGTTACTGATCTCAGTTTCGAGTTCATTCTTCGGACTCGAATAGACCATAAGAATACGACGTTACAGCAAGTATTGCGCAGCGGAGGCATCCAATAAATTCTCGGAAAGCAGGACAAGTCGATGCTCATCGTCTATCTACTCCGAAGTTTGCATACTTCGCTTTCTCCGATCCGTGCAACGATTCGATTCGTACAACAATATTGTATTCTGATGATTGCTGAAAGAGTTGCAAGAAGTAAGCACTTGAATTGTACACGCGAGAAGTGACCGCCGTACTTCCAGGTTTATGAGCTCCAGTTGAAGCGGTTGTCCTCACATCGTGCATGCAAACCTTACTGATCTCAGTTCCGATGTAAGTATTCGGACTCGAATAGACGGTAAGAATACGGCGTTACAGCAAGTATTGCGCAGCGACGGCATCCAATAAATTCTCTGAAAGCAGAACAAGTCGATGGCCATCGTCTATCTACCCCGAAGCTTGCATACTTCGCTTCCTTCGATCCATGCAACAATGCAGCGCTCCCGTGTCTTTATTGCGTCTCGAGGTATTAGATTTGATACAAGGCACACACAGGCCGGCAGTTGCCGGGGGCCAGATCTTCATTCTCCGTTTCTCCACCGTGCCCCTCAAATACCGTGTAGACTGTTTGCAAGTAACTAGCTACAGCGCGCGTCTTTATCTTTATCCATCTCGTCGACTTCATTCTGTTCAGCTTCTCTACTGGCATTACTTCTCTCGCGTTCCTCAGCTTCAGCGTCTTATCTCGCCTTTGTGTATGGTTTAACATTTTTCTCTTTTTATTTATGCACCCTCCGGCGTTCATTCCTTATCCAGCAGCGTTGCTCTCGATCGTCGTTTTTTTTTCTTCCTATTTTATATATTAACCGTACCCGGAAAAGCTCCCATCTGACCTGTCGGTCTTGTTTTACGCCTTCGCTGTAGCTGCCTCGATCCGCCACTCGATCGATTTCATTCAGCGTATCGTACAAATACCGTGTAAATATTGGTAGGACGATGTTACCGGAAAAGCGAATTCCTTCAATCTTGAGGGGTGTTCGCGAATGGCTGCACTGGAGCGATCCTCGCCCTCAAAATCCTGACCGGAGTTCATCTCCAGCCGTGGAGATGCTCGAGAGTCGGACTGGACACACCCGAGGCCCGCGGTGTTTGGCTCGTCTACTAGCAGTCGGTTTCTACTATTCCATCGCCGTGTATTATATGCTAACCGGTGTGTATGCATGCCCGCCGATGGTCTGTATGTGTATGCGCTCTGCTACCTCGCCATGTTGCGCAAGTATTGAACGGTCGGTGGCGAACGTGGGGGGCCGGCTGCTGGTCGCGCCCCCCCCCCCCCAGCGCCCCACCGACTCGCACGGTATAGGTACATTAGGACCACGATTCTGAAAATCATTCGGGCAACACTTTGATCCTCGGCACGTTACCTCGTCATGGCGTTGGGCAAGACGTCAATATCGGATGGAATAGTTGCCAGAATTGAAGCTCCATTGTGCATCCATATATGTGTATCCCAATGTGTATACATAGATTCGTACATGCCGGAGGTACCAGCTAGTGGTCGTGTAAATAGCCGGAGGGTATGGTCGGTGCCCCGCCGCGTTTCATTTGTTTGGCCGTATACCTCCGGGATATCAGACAGAGGAACGTGCCGCCGCCCTGGCCAACGTACGTGCGCTATCCGTGGCAATGGCGGCGCCCGCGCACAGATACCGACCTAATAGAAGCAAAGCAATCAAGATGAAACCAATAAGCGTGAAGGAATGCGAAGAAGGCGTCCGAGAGTCCGAACGAGAACGTGAAGCGAACTGAATAACGAAGGGGAAGGCGAAAAACGAAGAAGGCGAAGCGGCTCTCTGACACTCTCGATCTTTCATGGCACGAACTTCACCTGTTCATCGTGGAAAAGAGACCCCGAAGATTGCGCATGCGGATTAATCATTCTTTAGCCTTCACGCTCGCCTCCGCTGCCTTCTTTCACGACAATGTGCAATTCAGAATAAGAACAAAATGATGATTAAAATATGGATTCCGATAATGCGATAAGCCGACACGCTGTCAGCGCATAATCCGCCAGGTCGTTGATAGCGATCTTGGTAATCTTATTAAAATTACATACATTGTAGACGGATGTAAGCGCGTTGGGTCGAACGGATTTAATTGTCATGCGATAGCCATCGGACGGTTTGGCGAAAGATTATAACATACTCCTTCGGCCGTCGCGATCGAAATTGACGTTACATGGCATCGTGAGCAGCCAACAGCCAATCACCGGCAGAGTCGCCACTTCACCATCGTCGTAGCGAGGTGTCTGCTTCGTAATTCATAATACTGGATAGCACTCGATTAGTCGGTCTTCGGAGGGATTTCATGGTACACCTACTTCGTTCCGCGTACCCACTCGACTCCCTCCAAGATTAATCCGATGTTCTCCTTTGTACAGACGACGACAGGGGTGGTGAGAAACGAGAAGGGAAGACGCCCGAGAAGGATGTTACGCCTGTACGAGCCGACGGCCTTGCTCTCCGTACTTCCCAAGCAAGCAAACTTTTCGTTCCGTTCTGTTAGAGTCCTCATCGTTCCGGTTGTTCCTGCTCTATCCGCACTGTTCGCAGCTGCCTCATCGCAGATCCGACTGCAGCTCGGGAATTAAGGGCCAGAGTTTGAACTCTTACGGATTGTCGAGACGACGGAAGACTCGCAAGTCTCGTTCAAGATCAACTATGAAATGAAAACGCCACGAGCATTGAGATCGCACGAAATTAATGGCAATGTCTTGAACAGCTTTGATTAATAAGTTGGCGAATTCATGTCATTTTGTCCTGTGATTAAGGTTTTAAAAAAAGGGATTTTGTTAAATATCTTGAGATCGATTTTGATAACTTTTACCTCACCAAAAAGAACTACTACCAGTTCACTAGTGACTATTGCGGATTCAGCAGTTACTACTGGCATTGCAATAGTTACTACACATATAGTTACTATTTCTTTGTGTGTTACTTGTCAAGGGTCAGTTGTTATTACTGAGGCCATAGTGGTTTCTGCAACAGTGCTTATAATTAGAACAACTGAAAAGTACAAGCAATACTGACCAATGGTCTATTGGAACCTATGGGAATTCACAGTTGTTAACAATTGAACACTCAAAATTGCCAGTAATGTTCAGTAGCAGTAGTATAGTTCAACAACTCCAGATTTCCAGAAGTTCTCAGCAATCCACCAATTCACTATGCAGTAGTTCAGTAGATTATTAGTAGTTAACTACGGAATACTCCCAATAGTCTTTTTCGGTAGTTTTTAGTAGTTCTTATCGGTGAGAATCGGCTGATCGAATTCCGGTATAAGATCAATATCGTCGAGTTCACATTTTTTTCCCTCGTTCAAAGCAAAGTCAAGTAGCGACTGTGAACCTACGATTCTAAGTTGTGACTCTCAGCCAAGTCCCAAGTTCCAACTGCGAGCAGAAGTCTCGGTGGCGAGCCGATCTTCTTGGTCTCCATTCCACTTCGCTGCGACAATCTCTCTCGGATTCTGCAACATAGTATACTACTGATGCTGCCCCGTCTCTGTTCTCCGTGGGCTGCTGGTGCTGCCGTTTGCAACGGCATTCCTTTGCGTACAAACCGCGAGCACCGGCTACCCCGTTCAACTTGCTTCAGCGAGGCAAGGAGCGCGATGCGCGGTGTAGTGCAGTAGGCTGGTCATGCAGTTGCTATGCGTTTCTCGTGTCCGCGAAGCCACTGAGCGCGCGGACTCCTTTCCACCTCGCGAACGTACCAGCTTATAAAGCCCCCCTTGAGCTACACTATACGTACATAATAAACAATGAGCGGGGCCACAGCGTATTCGCTCTATCTTCCATTATCCGTACGTCGTCGTCGTTCCGGCCTTCGCTGTCCCTGCAGGCTGGGCCACTTCTTCTTCTCCGTCTGTTGCCTCGGTGCATTCTCGTATTCGCTATCCTGCACGGTACCTACACTGTCGTCTTTTCTCGTGACAGATCGACCAGTAAATGCGAAGGGAGCAGACCTGCGAGGCTTTTTGTTACACTGTGTAATGATAATGAACGAATAGCAGACTCGACGTGCTGGATATTAATGAACACACGTCAGATCGACTTTGATGTTAATTTTTGAATAACTAAATTGAATATCCTCAAAAGTCCAATGATCCCGAAGCGAAGCGTTATTGCTTGTTCGAAAAGTACTCAATAGCTCGCATTGACGGAGAACATTGAACTCCTCATGATCTCTTTAGACCTGATCTACTATTTTTTTCTCGTTACGGAAGAATTAACCCCATCGGTTGGATCGCAGAAACGGTTTGCCTCGAGAGCAGGCTGATCGGCACAGTTTGGCGAACGCTACTGACAATTAAATTACCGCGAACGACTATCGATTCGACAGGAAAATCACGGAGTTCGGTGGGCAAAGAGAAAATTAAATCTATAATTCCAGGACTCGTTATCAATAATGCGCTTTAGCCGGCGAACAATGAACGAGGAACAATGAAGGCCAACCGTTTCCTTAACACACAGCTCCTGGGCTCTCCCCCGTACCGATGGTGCGCCCCGGTGGTCTTGTACGAAAGTACCTTTTCCTCAACCTCCGCCGTCCTCCTCTTCCCCCTCTTTGCCGCCATTGAAGGACCCCCTCTCGTCTCCTCTGCTCTTCGAATAACTTTGGCCAACAGCTTTCGACGAACTTGCCGCTAATTGGCTACGGGGTGCGCGCAGCGTTCCAGCACCGATATAGTCTATTAAAACGGGATTTCCGTCTGGCAGGTACGGTATACATGTATATTACACGCCGGCTATATAGCCTATGTACGTGTGGCACAGGTATACGTGTCCGAGTGGTATAAGGCCGACGGTACCCGGCAGCGTTTCAGCGTTGCTCCTGCTGCTTAGATCGGCCCTCACGGGCCACCCGAACGGTACCCTCGGCGGAGGAACCCTCGACGGTCGTTTAAAGTTCTGGGTCGTTACGCAGATCGTAAAGGGATGAAGACCGGGGGAAGACGCGGAGGAAGGAAGCAAGCAGGTTCGAGGATCGTTGGGACAGAGCCTTCGTCTAGCTTGTTCTCCAGTCTATCCCATTCCACGTAGTCCTGTCCATTCCACCCTGCTTCACTCTTGAGTCTTCATTCGTCTGCAATCTTCGAATTTCACCATCTTTTTCCTTTTATCAGCGAATCACGGATTAGTGGAAACTTCGACGGTAATTTCGAGGTTGCTCGACCGGCACATTGGAACTTTGAGGAACCGCGGCCAACCCATCTAGGTATTAATGAATCTGGAGATCCGTGTCGCTCACTGAAAATTGCGACCGCATCTCTCGATCGAAAGTTCCCGGTGACAGAATTTCGCCTGTCATCGGCATCCAATCTATTAATAATAACGCAGGCCCGCTTCACTCCTGAGCCTTCATCCGTCTCTAATCTTCGAATTTCACCATCTTTTTCGTTCTATCAGCGAATAACGGATTAGTGGAAACTTCGATGGTACTTTCGAGGTTGCCACATTGAGGAACCATCGCCAACTCGTCTAAGTATAAATGAATCTGGACATCCGCGTCTCCCAGTGAAAAATCCGACTGCATCTCTCCATCAAAAGTTTCCGATGACAGCACTTCGTCTGTCAACGGCATCCAATCTATTAATAGAACAAGCCCTCGGCGGATGTCCGGCAACGCGAGACGAGACGATACAAAGACAGAGGCTTGCGTAATTCCGGGTTTGCCCTGTGCGCACTGAGGCGTATATTCATCAGCTAACGCGCTCGGCTCGTTGCGGTTGATGGTGTGTTCTGTAGAACTGGCGCTGGGTATCCCGCTGCACAGCATAGATAGTGAGGTATATATAAAGAGGCGAGTATAGTATGTGCACGCTTCGAGTCTCATGGAAGAAGCAGAAGCGGCACCGCGTGGAGAAACGAGTCTGCGAGAGTTCCGAGCGGGCGAACAGATGTAATACAGAAAGTGCATGTTTATTGCATACTCGAATGTAAGCTGACCGTGTGGCGAACCAAAGGGAGAGATAGAGAGTGGAGAAAGAGGGGGAAGAAATAAAAGCGAAAAAAAAGGAACGAAATAAAAAGGGGCGAAGTAGTGAGTGCTGTTACTGGAACTGAGACGACGGGGGCAGAGGAATGAGTAATGGCCGTCGTATAAACGTAACACGGTTGCTCAGCGAGCCCCCACTATGCAAGTGTTACGTATGTGCATACCCCTATGGGCGAGGCATACGCGTTACGTGGTGCTGATAATTCTGTGAAACTTTCTGTAGACGGCGCAAGATCGTCTGAGAAACATCACTGTTCGTTGCAGCATTTGCAGACTCGTTCTTTTGTCATGTTTGTCCTCCTCTCTTCCTCGGTCCCGCGCGAACGACGGAAAAAACCTTGAACTTCCGGATACGCGAATCGTTTCGGGCAAGAAAGCTTCGCTGCGCTTTTATTATTTTACCACCGCACCCGCTAGCGTACGCTGTGTCTGCGCAGTCATGGAAATCGGAGAGATGGGTACATATCCATAGAAATGCCTAGGTGAGATTTAACCATCGGCGTGGTTACGGGACCGCACCGGTTGCCGGGGCTCTTGTTACGCGCCCGGCACTCAAGCCAGTACCCGCCCGACCGCGGTACTGCGTCTGAAAAATAAGATTTTCAAGCAGGAAGTCACTTTCGGTCGGAAAATGACATTTTGAAACTGAAAGTGATGTGTTTCTCGTCGGAAAAGAGCATTTTCAAACCGGAAGTGACGTCACAACGAGATTTGTCGGATTTTTCTGCGCGGCGTCACTTCTGGTTATAAAGCAGATTTTCAAACCGGAAGTGACCTTACAGAAAATTGTGTTCATTTTTCTGTGGCGAGCCGTAGCCTCGTAGCGGTATTCAGTGTTTATTAGTGGTCGGAAAACCACGGCCGGAGAAGGATCTATATGACGTTTTAGCGTATGATAACCAATGTGAAGCCAGCGATGTGCCGTTTTCCAGTTACTGGGGAATGTAAGTGAGCGTAAGGGAAAGAACAACAAAAAAGTCACATGGAAACTAGGTGAGGATGAAGAGCCATGTATCACGAACTGCGTTGTGTATGGCAGTTTTCGTACCAGGTGATATATATCACCTCGTATATACGAGAAAAGAGCGGTCAACCAGTAGGTTGACTGTAGGAAGAAGGCTATGAAGAGCAATAATCCGAACGAAAACGAACCGGGGATTTGTCTGTTTGAATGGCGCATAGGATACTCGCGTACCACTCATCCGTCTGGATATCTCTCCGAAACGTCAGTAAATTCCAAGTAATTTATACATACGTATACAGTATGAGCAAGTGGAAATCGCACCGATTGCATTACGCTCGTTGAACCATTACGTTAGTGGGTACGTGGGATAACGAACCGCGGCGTATCCAACTTCAGTGAAATCCGGCTCAGAGGTCGGAAGCTGATACGAGAAGGGGAGAGAGGATGGATATATATATTGCGCGAGGATCCCGGAGCTGGGAGGAGCACTGTCGAGGAAACGTTGTGGGAAGCAGCCTCGAGGAATCCCGATTGCTTCAATTATTACAGGATCGAGGTGATCCTCGCGCAGCCACCTTGATGTTACGCAAACACCGTACGTTATATATTGGCGTACGAGTAATATACGTGAGAGTCATACAGCGGGTCATAGGTTACCGTGCGCAAACCCAGTCATACAAACTTGATGTTTTATGTACGATATTCGTGCATCTACTATGTAAGTAAACTGGGAGTATAAACAGTCGTGTATGTGGCGAATGTGCTTGGATATATGGTGGCTTACTCTCGGTTTTGCGCTCCCTCTCTCTCTCCCTCTCCCTCCGTTCCTATTTCTGTCGCCGACTCGCTGCGAACGGCTCGCTTGCAATGGCAACAAAATTACATCTGCGAACCAACCGGCAGCAGCCGAGAAAGCCCCGGAAAGCCAGAGAAAGCTTCCGGATGCCGTGTAAACAAAGTGTTTTTCCACAATCCAAACAGTTCCTCCACGAATCTGGAATAAAAGCGGCGAGAGAGAGAAACGTTGACACAGAGGGATTGTCGAATACAAAGCTGATATTGTTATATCGTCGTTTTCACAATTGACGTCCTCTCACATCATGATTTAAAACAGCCACCACTGATGTTCCATATGAAGTCGGCCACCGCGACTGCACCGCGCCAAATTTCACTAGGATTCATATCAGGACCTAGTCGGGCATGCCCGCTCCTAACGAGGAACTTCATACTGATCTCCTGACTGATACCTTATCTGGATCGCACTGGCTATGTAACACCCCTATTTCCGATGGGGTTCATTAGGGTTTGATTAATATAAGACCTCCCCCTAACTTTCGAGGATGCCTAAACTGCTTAATGCCAATAAAAAGACAGGAGCATAATTTGAACGGGTTAATTTGTACTAATTTCACGGTACGTGGGCGATCTTTGTATAATACGCTGCTACTTGAAATAATATCATTAAAATAGATAATGAAAAATGTCAAATTTCATATCCCAACATCGTTTAAGTAACATTGATAGCTTTATAACTTAAACAAAAGAAACTTCTTGAATTCATTTCCGACTTCGATAAACGATACGAATCTGAAATAATTCATTCACAGTCATGAAACGTCTTAACAAGGTCTGATTCCTTGTGTGGACCTCATTGAACAAACATTTTAATTGAAAAGTAAAAAATTTTACTCTAAAATTGCAACGAGACATTCTTTTTACTCTGTATATAGAATAATTGTAATTAAAAAGGCGACGAAAAATCTCAAATTTTATATCCCTGCATTTTAAAAATAATATCGACAGCTTTAGAGCTCGAACAGAAGAAACTTCTTGGATTCATTTCCGAGTTCGATGAATGATGTAGGTCTGAAATAACTCATCCGCATTCATGACACGTCTTAAAAAGTGTCTCACTAACATGAGTTGAAAAATGCAGTCCGTTCATACGTAATGATGCCACGGCAGGCGAGCAAACGGGAGCTTATGGAAAGTATTTTTCATCGATGCACGTGGAACAGACATATCGTTGTCGATTTGTTCCAGAATAAAACAAAAAAAAAGACAAAAACGAGGCTCTGTGTCACGTGACACAGAGCCTCGTAGATCTTGAGAGTCGCCGTGGCTTATTGCGAAAGATTTCCGGTATCCAGTTCTCCCGGTCGGTATTCTACACCAAACTCATATCTACTATTTATTGCAGATATGAAAAGGAACGAAAAAAAAGCAAAAAAAAAAAAAAATTGTCATGCCACAAAAAGTTGCCAGCACGCGCATTTGCCGTTACGTTGTTGTCGTAAATAGCGTTTCTTCGTGAAAAATTGTCGAGCTATCGTGTGGTTCTTCGTCCCGGTCCTGAAAGCTCGCCCCGGCATTTCAAGCTTGAGGGATTTATTTGAGGTATCGAGAAGCAGGAAGTAGACGTCGGGCGTGATCTCCGTTGAAAAGCGATGCGTGTCTCGGGGCGACGTACGGAGCTCGTTCCGTGCACACAGCACAGGGCGTCTTTGGTCGAGGACGCAAGAAAAGCGTCCTCGATATCAATCCTGTCGGGCAGGACGACGGGAACGTCCTGCCGGGCTCGCCGAGGCGAATCAGGCCGGGTAAAGCGGGTACGAGAGCGTACGCGAACCCAGCCGCGACTCCGCTGAAGGCTATATGGCGGCTGCGTCTTTTATAACTTTTTAAGAAGTCACGACAAACTCGCGGGGAGGCAGAAAGCAGCCAGCACAATGGCTTTTCCACCCTCTACGTTTTCTCTTTCTGCTGTCTACAGTTGACTGTCGCCCTCCCGGCGTTCCTTCCTCGCAGCTCGGGCGTCCCTTTGCTTCCCTTCGCTTCGACCCCGGCGACGGGAGCCGCGCAGTGTCTGCTCTATCTTTCTCTCTCCTTCTCTCTCTCTCCCTCTCTCTCTCTCTCTCATCCTCTGCACCTCCCACGGGGAGGCTTTGTATTGTCTCACGCGCCGCCGGACGTCCCCGCACCGCCATTAATTTAACCTCAACGAGTTTATCCCGCGAGCACCGCCATAATAATATTGCCCGGGTGCGGTGCCGCGGTGAGAGCGTTCGCCTCGCATCGCCCGGCGACCCGCTTCCCTTCCTCGTCTAGCTCCTTGCTCCCCGACGCGCGCAGCTACTGATCACGCTGATGTCGTTTCTCATCCCTCTTATATTCCCTCTTCCGTTCGGTTAGACTGACCAGCAAGTTTGCAAAATTATTTTATTAAATACCACACGTAGCAACGAGATAACAGGAGCGACTCTTTATTTTTTACCAGTTAACAAAATTCAGCTTGACTTCAGGCCAGACAGGCGGATTAGAGTTGAAAATTCAAAGAACTGCTACTTTTTTTCCAAAAATTAAAGTCCCGGTAGAGAAACTTTTCGCTCGGCGTTTCAAACCTATATCCAATCCCATCGAACGGTATGACTGATATAGGTCGATGTAACAGGAGCGACGTATCAAGGACATTGGGATTCTTCATTTTTCGCCATGTAACAATGTCCAGCATGATTTCAGACCAGCGAAACGAACGCAAATTGAAAATTTAAAAAAAAATCGCTATGTTTTTCCCAAAAATTGAGGACCTCGTAGAGACATTTTTCGTTCGGCGTTTCGAGACTGTATCCGATTCGTCCGGACGGTATGACTGACGTAGCTCGATATAACAGGAGCGACGTATCAAGGATATTCAGATTCCTCATTGTTCGCCAGCCAACAATGTCGAACTTGACTTCAAGCCATGGAGGCGAATTCGAATTGAAAATTCAAAAAATCGTGATTTTGTTACCAAAAATGGAGGCCCTGGTAGAAACTCTTTTCGTCCGGCGCTCAAAACCTATACGCAATCCTGTCCGACGCTTCGGCTGATGTAGCTCGATAGCAACCGATGATAATATTCGATTACGGGCAGCATGGTCGTACATCACCTGTCGTCGCGGAGTTTACATCCATCTCTCGCTCGTCGTCATAGCGTCGTCTCTGCCGTACAGATCCCTATCCGTATACCTACGCATTCTCCCTTATTCGCATCGCAGGATCGCGCGAGCCCGAGCTGCGATACGATCTACATGAGGCGTTAATTACGTACCGTCCTACCGCGTTACACTCGCACCCGAGATATCCCGACTCGAGCCTATACCTACCCAACTCGCTACCTGCAGCCGGACAGACAGAAATTCTGTGACACGGGAAACATGTTACTGGTCCATAATCTGACAGGGGCCGCTTCCCTCGGCTGCACGAGTCTCGCTGATGACGGTGGTCTTCGGCGCTGCATATACGGTTACCAGTTGCGAATATAGGATCAGGTTTCCGTCCGAGGCGCTAAACTGACGACGTCCCATCCAGCACCTCGCCTTCTCCGGTTATCCTCGACTTCCTTTTTCCCTCCCCCCCGCCCCCCTATATCGTTAGACAATTAACACTTCTTCTTCGATCGCCCGCCCCGTCGCCTCGTTCCTGTTCGTCCTTCGGCTGCACGACGCGTATGACGATACACCGTAGGGATCGCCGTAACGAATCGTCGTGTAACGCGTCGACACACCTACGAACGCTGTCCGGTAGTGACAGCACTGCACGCCTTGTTCCGAACTCTTTGTACAAAACGACGAAGGATCGGGTTCAGAGAAACCGCGACAGACACCGGGCAGTGTCATCGGTCGAAGAGGAGAGCGTTGAAAAAAAAAAAAACAAAAAAAAGGCGGAGATGGAGCAAGATGAGCATGCAAGGATGACGACGGCGACGAGGAGGATTACAGTGCGGCCAGGAGTACGTGCCAGTCGTTGAGGCTGTTCGCAGCTATTGCGACCCTGAGACGAACACGCACGCAGAGGGGATTCTCGGTAAGGAGCCAATAAAAAGCTAGTTTGATTCTGTCTCGGATCCTCCGGCTTCGCTCGCTCCGAGCACTCTCCCGGAGTCTCGTCTGCAGAAAACCACACGGAGTCATAGCCCCGATTATCAAATTATCGGCTAATGACCGCTCCGATACGACACGGTATCCATGGTCGCTGCTGCCCGAATGATTGAGCGATAAATACACGTTCACGTCCAGCAATCACGTCGATGCTGCGGCATAGATTATCGTTTCTGCAGCATGCGTGAGACTCTCGGATGCGACTATTTACCGCGACAAGAAAAAGAAAAATATCTTCGGAATGACCGAGGAGGATTAACGAAATTACACTCTCGTAGCAATCCGCTCGTTGCTCGATTTCTAATATTTCCATGTGCTTCGGCCCACGGCCAGATAACGGGAACGGCTGAAGCGGAAGTTCTCCCTCTTCTACCGGGGGATTTCAGTCTTCGCTCTCTTCGGCGAGACGCGTGCCTCCTCCCTTTTAATGAATCGGTCTCTCCGCCTCGATTCAACCAGCCGCAGACGGGAGACGATTTCGCCCCTGAAGTGCGAATATTATTCCTGGTTGCGGGCTAGATAGCGTATATCTCGTCGCGAACCGTACAAGGCAGTGTGTTTCCGCTATATACGTCCGTAATACTCCGAGGTTGTGTCGGGGCTGGCGAGACGCCGACGCCAGGCTCTTCCCGCGGCCTCGTCGAGACGTCGCTTTCCTGCGCCACCCTCAACGCCGCTCCTCCACCCCCCCCCCCACCCCCGGCTCTGTCGAGGATTCGCGCGATTTCCGCGTTTCCGGCGTCGCGGCAAAGTACGACAAGAGCTATGAGATTTCGTTGGAGTAAGGGTAATGGTCCCGAACTCGCTGGTGGCGCTCGAGGAGGCCTCGGCGAAAGGGCGGCCCGATTCCACCCCTTTCGCTTTCCAGATTGAACCTACGAAATCCCAGCGAACACGGCGAATTGCTCTCCGCGGCGCATAACGCCGTGTACTCGCGCATCCACGCACACAGTGTTACACCGATGTGTGCGGGCAACGCTCACGAAACGTTCTCCAGTTTAACGCGGTATAAAGCACAGAGAGGGATGTATTAAGGCACGATTACGCCAAATTATACTCGCTACCGATTAATCCGCAGCCGCTGAGCGTATATCGCCCGAAAGCGATTAAATCACGCAATGAAGCGTTCTAAGTACCGCCGCGCGTTACGTAACAGAGTAATATGCGATGAAGATATTCATTGATTTACGCTTTGATCGTACGGCGATGTATTCGTTACTTGCTATTAAATTCCACTGTAATATTTCCTGCAGGGAATGCAATTTTATGCGAAAGACGTTTAATTACGAGTTACGTTTGGACCTGATATTTTTAATGCATTCATTGTAGATCATTTTTCGTCATACTTATGTTTATATGATGAATATATTATCGCGGGCAGTTTTTTGTTTCATTCGGGTGAAATAGGGTAACAGTGGACTGTGAATAATGTACGTATGAAAATTAATATGCAGGCTATGGAGTTTTAATGCATAAACCGATAAATTGAATTCAATATGCAAATTATGTTAAAATGTGTGCTGTGTGTATTAAATCGAGCTTTTTTTTTACATATGTTCAATATACCAAACAATTAATTGCACCTGCATTTTGGATGTTAAATTTAATTTACCGGTTTATGAATTTTTTAAACTTCATATTTTTATACATTAATTGTGCTAACATTTTTAACATTTTTGAATGTTACGGTAGTGTCGCGAATACCGCCCGGATGATGTATCATTGATTTACCGACACCGTAAAATGGATGTCAAATTTTCATGTCCACGAATTTCCACAATTTTTCTCACGTTAATTTTACAAAAAAAAAAAAATATCCATTTTACAAACTGTCTGCTAATTATACAAATATTTTTTTGTAAAATTAACGAGAAAATAATTGCGGACGTTTGTGGACAAAAAAGTTTATTGAACGGACAAATATTGTTTTACTGTGGTTTTTACTGTGTGTATTAATCGAAGCGCGCGATATTCACGACTTTTGCCCAAACGATATTACGTTCGTAAAAGCAACGTGAGACTTACCGGCAGACCGAGAGGACTGGAGCTCTTCGACGGTACTTCAAATCTGCAACAAAAAAACGGGTTCAACGTTAGATTAAAATCGAACAAAAATAATTCGCCATGATAATTCATAAAATTCCGTAAAAACGAAGCATGAGAAAAGTTGCAGCTTCCCTTCGTTTGCAATAAGATTCTTTCTTGAGAGTGAAATGGAAAAAAAAAATACCGATGAGAATACCAGCTGGAGAAACGCATCAGGTACGAATTCAAATTTCGCTCGTTTCTTTTGCGGCAACTCCAGTCTCCGAGGAGGAAAGAAAAATATAGTGGCATTAATTCCAAGACTGGTTGCTCTGAAATACCAAGATCGTGTACGGTTCTCGGGAATACCTCTATCCTCTGTTCGCGGTACGCGTGCTTTACGTACCTTTTGTAAACTGAGAGCGCGGCAAAGTCTCGCGGAAAAAGAAAGCGTATAAATTTACTTGGCTCGCGCGTTTGCGAGCACGATTTTGTAATGAAAGGGACATGGACGGGCGAGCGTGTTCGCTGAGCTGACAAGACGCGGTGCGAGGGTGAATTGCGCGAATTCGAGATACGAATGAGAGGAAACAAAACCAAAAGTTTAAGCCCGACTCAAACCCTTAATTCCTGTATGGATAGTGGGGCATTCTCTACATTCATCGCGGAACGGATCGCGCGAGAATGCGAGCTGAAAACTTAAAAAATAAAATTCCAACGCGAATATTGTCAGTGGCACATGGAAAGTAAAAATTAGCAATAATCACTGAATCCCAATCGATCGTGCGCTCCGTAATAAAAGAACAGAAATGTATGGCTTTTAATTTGTGAAAATATAAATTATCGAATAAGAAGGGCATTTTTTTAATGAAAAATGTGTTTAAACGTGCATGAGGGATTAAACATTTTTTGAGGGTCATTCCAGTAATTATCCATACTAAGGCCCATTTCGATTTATTGTTACCAATATAGTTCTATTTATTGTTATTTATTTAATTTTATATATGCTCTGAAGCCAAAAGAGTTGCGACTACACGCTATTTAGATAAAAGTTGAAATGTACAATTTTTCTTGTATCTGTAAAAGGAGCAATCGGTTGAATAAAAATTATCAATATCAGTATCATTCGAAATATGAGAACTGCTGGAATACACTTTTTTATTGCACCGCACAGAATTATTATTATTATTATTATTATTATTTCCTGTTCAGCACCTGATCGATAAGGCGACGACAGTTTATGAAACGGTGTAGCGTACAGCGGCGCTGCTTCTGTTCACCACGGTGCGGTCGTAACGGTAATAACTGTAACATTACTAATTAGCCTTGGCCGCCGCGAACGAGTGCAGGCACCTATACGTGGCGTCGCGTCGAGCGTATACAGAAGGAACGAGCACCCTACAGTTGCAGGCATTAATGCGTCCTCGGAGAGTCGTATTATTTCACGCCCAAAAGGAGAATTCCGAGGAATCGTACGGGGTAAAGATTCACGGGTTTCTCGATCCAATTTGGCCTTTCGCACGACGTTGTTCCGTTCGTTTTACGATCATGGAAGAATAGTGACTAACCGGACGATCGTATTTATGCCGAATGGTGTCAAGGGGCCTCGGGCCGATTCGGTTTATCGTGAGAAAGCAATATTTTACGATCTGAAGTGTGTTCGATGAATATTTCAATATTAGCTATCGAGGTATTTAATACGCCAAACGAAACATTTATTTGAAGGCGGGTCTTTTTTTTATTTATTTATTCTGTCCATTTTAATCCGCGCTCCTCAAAAAAATCCCATCGACGTTCCGGGTTCGTAAACTTGAATAATCACAATATCATAAAAAAAAGAAATTGACATACTTCACCTAGGTACGAAATGTTGATGAATTATGTTAAACCCGTGGCTGAAGGACTTTGATCGATGGTCAATTGACAATATATATCTTGTCACTACATCTACGTCATGGCATGCTATGTACCTACCAAAAATAGTTTCATCTCTAATATTGTCAATAAAGCCACTAATGTTACTTAAATCATTTTAGCGTGATCTGGAAGGGTAATTATTTCGAGGGTACAGAAACAAATTAATCTAAAATACTCGCATTGTTGTTATGCAATAAAAAAAAAAAGTAAGTCGCTGTCTGAGATGGATTAGGGACATTTTTATAGTAATTTTTTGGCGGTCGTTTGGGTTGACGAAGAACAGATTTCCATTTCCGAGTTCAGCAGGATCGTCAATCGGTAACCGAAATACATCCGTTCGTTTACTCCTTACCGTTCGCTTACTTGCCCAATACGTTGCCGTTTATTGCATTAGCATTATTGCATTGTAGTGATGACCTGTTTCCATATTTTTTTTTGATTGTCTTACCGACAATATAATGGCAAAGTTTCTGGTTATTTTACACAGGTGTTTCGTTACATTCGTTCCAATTCGAGTAGTCGCAGGTCTAGCACCATAAATTGTCAGAATTGCGAGGAGCGGAGCCGGTATGTTCGTTCGGCGAGACTGCCCGAATGCGTCCTCGGAGAATCCGCCGCGAAAGTAATAGCTGGAGAAGTGTAGTGCCGTATAGTACGGGAATTCTGGGAAATCGTATATATCTAAGAGTAGATCGCCCGGTCGAAAAGAGTGGCGAAGGATTTGTGATTGCCGCTTTACGATCGGATAGGAGGGATGAGCGTGTCTTCTTACCCTTCCGGAAGACATACGAACGACTTCAAGGGCTGCGTATAGCATAGGAAACTTTGAAAATTGAATTCCCTCGCCGAAAAGTGGAAACGAATTTTCCAAGCACAAACCTCTTTCGTAGACGGCGTCGATAGCGTCCAAAAACCATTCAGATCTTTATGACAAAAAAAAAAACCTTTCTCGTCGATACTGTACACTGACACCCAACAAAATGATTTATTCGACGGTGCAAATAAAAATGTATTTATCGTACATAAATATTAACTTACGCAAAATGAATATTTAATAAAATAAAATAAATATTTAGTTCAGGACTGAAGAACCCAGGTCAATGGCCCATTAGAATAGAGGATAAAAAAAAGTCACATGTATTGACGCGATACCACCAGATCTTATATTACTGAGGCTAACAAAGCGCATTTACTGCTGCCCACTATTTAATTCATTCAAATAAATATTTATTTCCTACGAACAAAGATATATTTCTGCAGCACCGACCAACCAAATTTATTTTTCTGCCTGAAGGGATCGTTGAGCGTGTGTCAAAGAGTCGGTATTCCGTGAAACAATGTAATTTCCGAATCCAAAGCTGCACATCACACCCAGCATAGGGCGAATCATCGAGGGGGCGATAACCGTCATGCTTCGGGAGGTTCCGCACAATCATATGACTTTCGTTCAAATCGAACAGACGAGACACGAGCTCTTGCGTGCGAGGACAAGAGGACGTAAAAACATATGCCGAGGGAAACGAGAGAAAAAGTGAGGAAAAAGCGATAGATAAGACGCGAAGTGTCTGTATATAGGAAATAGCGCGCGACGAGGGATCCAGAAGCCGTAGACCGAGCGAAAAATCGAGGCAGCGCTCGGTCAGGACGGGTACGCTCAACCCGTACGTACCATTCAAGGTGTAGTTTCGTCGGTCGGACGACCAAGCCCCTCGGCTGCTGACCGAGCTGATGTTTCCAGTAGCCGATACTCGCTGTGGTTATACGATCGTCAGCTACCGCTTCTGGCTGCTGTGCATTTTGCGGACAATGCTTTCCGGGAAAGGCCGTCTGAATCCAGTTTTCTCCCGAGACTGTTGGTTGAACTCCAAGGCGCCAGATACGGGTGTGAGTTCATGAATGTTGCTGGCAAGTGCGAGAAAATCGCCGACAGATCGGTCTCTCGGGTTGGGATCGACTGCAAACGGAACAGAAACAGTCCGGGGCGCTCGATGGTAACGTCCGACTTGTACAGCGGTCGCTCGTGCATCGTCATTCGATTGGTAACTACGTCCAATTGCTAGCCCCGGCATACCTTCCCGGGAAGCCTGAGCGCGAAGAGGAGCGCCGGTTACACACACCGAGAATACCGAACGGTGAAGGAAAGAGGGAAACAAAGATTGAAAGAAAGAAACGAGCGCAAAGAGCGGATAGAGTGACGGCCGGGATTACGCACGGCGCGATGGTTTATAGCTTAAAGTGCAGCGCGAACGTGCACTATACGTCACCGTCAGGTGATGCGGATGAAAAGAATAGCAGTTTCTTGGTTTTGTGGGTTTCCACGGGTTTGTTTGGAAGCGAATCGATGGTGTTCCGTACCTGGAAAAAGCTGGAAGAAAAACCCCTGAGAAAAAAAACCGGAAAAGACCAGCACAAAACACCCGAAAAATTGATGATCCGGTAGATGACAAAACACATCTGATCGATGGAAATCCGACCCATTCTAGTAGGAGAGCTACACTGGGCGGGTATTGGCACGAGACTTCGGCGAGGGTTTGCCCAACCTGGGTCAGCTTCGGTTCTGTGTCATTTCCACCAGGACGTGATAGTGCCACTAGGCGCGACCCTACGCGAGTCAATTTATGATCAGCGGTTTTTTCCTCCAGGATTCGCATGATACACATAACCGAGCATGAGCGAGAAAAACCAAAGTCCAAATGGGAGGAAAGGCCAAAGAAGGTTTGGAAGTCCGAGCGGAATTAACAAAAATCCATGAACATCAGCGCGCGAGCCGAGTGGCGTCTTCAGTGGGCGCTGATGTGCCGTCACTACTCTCCCTTTCGCATTCTTCCTCACTCTCTCAAGACCCCGTTCTGCTTCCTCTGCTCCGGTACCCTTTTGCAAAGGAGGAAAAACCGGAGGAGCAAAGCTGGATCGTTGCTTCTCCGGTTTTAGTTCGCTTCGCTTGTCCGGTAACCACACGAGCATGAACTATCGATGCTTCGCTCGAGGCAGACACGACGCTCCTGACAATCAAGATGCCGCAGTCTTCCTTGCCTGCGGTTCGTCATTAACAATTTTGCTGGTTAACATGCGTAAGAGATGACTCTTCTCCAATGCCAGCATCCCTTTAGCTTCGTCGCGAGGACGTTTGTCGACAAAGCTGCCCGCGAGCCCTGATCAAAGACAGCGAGCAGAAGAGGAGTTTAATTGTGGGAAATTCTAATTGTACCAACCATATCGTGTTGGATGTTCACTGGAACGTAAGTCCGGAGTCAACCAAGCCTCTCTGGCTAGTGCATGTGCAGTAGGCACACGTAGGTGTCGCAGCTAAAAAGACCTGCCGCACCATTCTAAAAGCGGATGCTACCCATGAGGAACGTCAGTTGACCCGGAGACCACAAAATAGTCATTTACTGTACTAGTGCGATAAAACTTTTTCTAACAAGTGTTACAGTCACTACGAGTTGTATCAAATCGTACCAAATTTTACTTCACAAGGTGGGGAAATGGAGCTTACGCGCGAAGCGTGCGTAAACTACCATTTTCGCACCGAGTGAAGTAAAAGTCTTTATTTCGCCATCAATTCCCGCTTGATTTCAGGGCAAAACTACTGTTGGGTCCATACACAGCGCCAAAAGTACAACCAAATAATGTGGACTAGAATATTTTTTGATCCCCTTCGATCTGACGCAAAGAAATTGCAAGGACCAAAAGAAATTCCGCAGCGTGTATTTTTTTTCGTGAAAAACGATAGTCACTGTGTTTCGTCCAGACTCAATCGAACGTTGATATCGCCGATTGCATACCCAAAAGTCGTTACATTTCGCGGAATTGGCTGTAAAAAAATTTCTGTCATTAGACGATTCGGCGTAACGTCCGTTGTTTTTGCGATTATTATTTTTAAGCCCTCGCAGGGCACGACGATGCCGCTGGTATTCGTGAATGCGAGGGGTTATTATATAATTAAAGTTATTATTTCACGGCCGTAAGGGCAGCGCGGGTTGGCGGCGCTCGCGGAAATGCGAAGAACATACTGCCTTCCATCTCGAGGTTCATGCGGAGGGCGTCGGAACGAGTTAACGAAGGGAGAAAGGATAAAGACAGAAGTTGGCCTGGATGGCTGGATGCATGCATGCATGCACAGTCTATTGCAAGTTGGTGCAACTGCCCGACGAAACGCGCTCCGGCTGCCACGGTTCTCTTCGTCCACCGTCGCACGACCGTCCGACATTCTCATCCTGGTCCTCGCTACTGTCCGCTCTGCTGTACATACGAGTCCTGCATTTACTGGACGCGGACTGGTCCTCGCTGTTGAGCTCCTTCGCCGTCGTCGTCGTCGACGACGATCTCGATGCCGCTTCTATCCGTTTCCGTCGACAACAGCGATGTAGCTGCATACAACGGCGAGAACGTCAGTCCTCCGCGCTCTTGCATCAACGTACAACGCACTGACGACCTTTGCCCATGGCGGAGCGTACATAAGCGTCGGCGTTCCTCTCATTATAAATTCCCCAGAAGCTCTCGCGAGGAGATTACTACGTAAAAAGAGAAAGGGCTTTCGGTGTATGTACATGCACTTTAATGTAATACGGACATTAGGCGAGTACTCACTCATATAATAGTGTCCACGGGGAAACGTAATCCGCAAAACGAAAAGACCTCGAGGGCCATGGTTCACGTTGCATTTTAAACTGAGACTATAGTCGGTTTTTGCATTCGCGTAATCTTGCTGAGATTTCTGCCATAGAACGTAAACCTACATCAAGTTTCTACCTTGGGTTTCTATTGTCATTATTATTATTATTATTATTAGTGGTAGTGAATTTACTGACAGTGCATGACATTGAACAGTTTTTGATACATAAGACTTAAATCACATATATGCTGCCAATTGGGCATCGATCGAAGTCCTTCAGTCATATTATTATTCTTTTTGTTTTTTTGTTTTTTTTTTTTTTATAAAAATACCAGATATTAAAATAACAAATCTTTTGCTTAAGATTTACAAAAATGTTCATTAAAAATACAAATTTTACTGTAAAATTGCAACGCACATATGTTTGAAATTTCAAAAACAGTTTATGTAAAAAAGGTTCCAATACCGTTCATTAATTTTCAAAGAAAATTTTGTTTACCGTGTGTTTCAACTGATTTTTCGAAGAACAAATTCGGCAATAATGGCCTTCGGCAGAATGTCACTGTATCCCAGCATCGACTCGACGGATCTTACTGCTACGGAGCTGTATGATATTCTGCAAGCGATATCCCATTCATTCCCGATAAGTATATTACGCTATCCGGTCGTTCGAACGATCTCGTCAATCGCGATGTACCGATGACCCGGTTATCCAACTGCAAGAGGATACGACATACTGTACGAAGATAGTCCGACGTTCACCGAAGGTATAAACTTTCCCAGAGTCGCATGTGGGTTTCGCATCTTGGACGCATACTTTAAGGATATATCGCATACACGTATAGACAGAACGCAACCATTTGAGTTTTCTGAATGCCGTATGTGCATTGCGTACGTAAAGTACGCACGTAACGTAAAGTAACGTTCACGATCGATGTTCCCGATGTATAAAATTCCTATAGACGAACGTTTTTATTCCTTATCGGTAGTTTTTCCCACCGGTGTACTATAACGTTGGATCTATAAGTATACATGTGTGTCTCTCCAGACCGCGCACCGCTGGCGCTTCTTCTGCCGCCGTGATAAATTCTATCTAAGCGAGGAACACTCGCCGCAACCGGCCCCTCCAGCCCCGGCGGATTGTCCGTACGTAGATGCGGTATGCAACGTTAGGTATACCCTCGAGAGAGAGCGAGAGGGAAGGAGGAAGATCGAGAGAGCCCACGAGCGAGTAAGAAACGAAGAAGATATAGGGTAAGACGAGGAAAGAGGGTTAGCCTGGGCCGCGAAGTAACGATGTCTGTGGGATCGTTGGATCCTCGAACATGCAAATTCTCCTCGTGACGTCGTGAAATTCCAGTGACCCAGTGACACACGTTGCGGAGATTCTTGACGACGTGCCGCCTCTGCAGCGTCGGCCACTTCGACTTCCTTCGCCACCGACGAGTAACACTGTGTCTTTTTTTTCTCCATTCGGTCGCGATGGTACCTTCGCATACGTACGATAATGCGGCGTTGTACATTGTGCAACGCTGGAATGCGACAGATAATTCCGTGAACTTCGCGAGAATGGAGAAAATGAAGTGGGTGAGGAAGAGGAGAATTCTTTGAGCGTATTCGCCGAGTGACGAGCGAAATAGCCGCAAGACAGCAATTTCCCTGGATTTGCGAGCTAAGCATTATCTCCCATGTTGGTTACCGTCCGGAAAACATCAGAGCAATTAGCAAATATGTATACGGCACGCACAGCGACAGCGCTCGCAAACGATGGGACGCGAAGGAGGATGGACGAGCTGCCGAGTTCTCCGGTATTTTTCAACACCGTCTGGCAATTTCTTTTTTTTTTTTGTTTCTTTTCCATTTTGCCTTGGTGCCTTGGTCTCTCAGCCGCGAACGAAATGCCAGCGCGACTCTCTTTGTGCTTACAATCAGCCATGGAATAATAGATGCCGAGGAGAGAGAGTCGTGCTGGCAAAGGCTGGCACTCCTGCACACGTGCAGCCGCAAAGCTCACCGTAATAGAACACCGGACTTGCGTATATACCTATACCTATATTATATGTAAAGCACGCGTGAGGAAACGCTTCGCGGGCTCTTGTCATCGGCACAAATGGAGCCTGATGGCATGCATGCCTACCACCGTACTGCCTGCAGAAGCCCGATTTGCCGGTGCGATCTGTGGTGGCTCCGTGCGAATGAGCAATTCTGACGAAACGACGGATGCGGGCACTTCATATGCAACAGAGTGCAACCGGGTTTCAATGCTGCAAGGATGTTATTATTTTTTAAAACTTTAAAACAATTTTTTGCAACGCACGCATGAGAAGTGCCACTTTTTGTGCCTGTGTGGCGTGGCGAAAGTGGCGCATAGCAAGGCGTACTATTATGGCGCTGCGCATGCTCACATCGGCACGATTTTCCTTCTCACACGCTGATCTTGCGTCTCGCACGGAAGCGAGAAACTCCGGCGCATGCGCACTGTTGGCATGCCTTTTCAGGCAGTGAAGACTGCTTCTCGCACTAGTATCGCAAATTACTATAAACTTATTGTAACGTCATTGCACACCCAGTAACGATTTAAGGGCTATTAGTAGTCAAAGATAATATTATTAAAAAATTTCTAACCCGAGTCTCCGTATCAGATATTGAGCAAGGCGGAAAAAAGGCAGATTCGTTATCAGTGGGGAAAAAATGTAAAAAAAACATCTGTGACGTCACTACCGGTTTGAAATTCGAACTTTTAAGCTAGAATTGACGTCACCCTGTTTCATATTCCGGCTCGTACAGCAGCCAATTGGGTGCCGTACGAATAAAGTGTAACAAGATCCTTCCATATTGTGAGGTTTTTCTTACCGTGGATTTTTTTTAGAATACGATTATATGTCTCCCTTTAAGACCAGCTCTAAGCACCCGTAAAGGGCCGTTCTTGGGTCTAAGAGTGCGAATGAGATGAAGCAATAATGTTTAAACCCATGTTGCTTCGAAAATTACTTCATCAAGCAAAGTCGAGGTCAAATCGACCTTGCTCCCCATCCTAAACTGTAAATTTATAGCCTGCGAATCACCCGAAAGATACTCTGCTCTTGTAATATATAGGGTGTACGGTAATCGTTAGTTTTTCGCATGAGCAGCAGAATATAGCAGCTTGCCAGTCTGCCTGCAGCTACGTTATAGGTACGAAGTGCACCCGGGGCACGATAATATCGGAGTGCTTATAAGACGCGGGGCGCATCAAATTCTCGCGCGAAATTCCACCCCTCCGTCCGCTTCCCTCCGTGTCCTCCATACCCTCCTTCATCCGGCACTCTGCACGCCCGGGAAAAGCTCCGGGGTCGCAACGGCCCGTGAAATTTCCATAAAGAGCGCGCAGACCCCCGTCCGACCCAAAGTAGGTATTCGTACAAAGGGCTGCTTTATGAATTCGCGCGCGAGATCCGTCCGGCTGGCTCGTGAATAATATGCACCTAGCTCATAGCCTCACTCCCTCGCTCTCCTCCACAATTCTCGAATCCGGTTCGGCCGCCGGGTGAGTTGCCTCAGCGAGATCCGTTATATATCTCTTCCTCAACCGTACTGTGGATTCGTGGATGGTTTGTAGATGCTCGGTGTCTGCCGGGTCTATGTAGATCGCGTGAATGTAGATCGTGTGCCACTGGAGCAGCGCACAGTGGCAGAACCTTCCTCTGTCTCTCTACATATATATGAAGCTAAAAATGGCTACGGCAGGATATTCTTGGACTTCGCGACCCTCCGTCGATCCGACCCAAAATGTCAACGCCCGTCGGTTAGATTCCAAATGCGAGAATAGTGATTTTTTTTCTGCCCAGCGCACAATCAGACGAGCCGAACGACGAACTATTACCGCAATGATCAACATCTCTTCCTGTCCAATGAATGTCACGGTGTGTCCAATCAGCCCGCACTGACAAACGACGGAGAGCAAGGAATGTACCGCTTACTCTATCCGATTGTCAGTATCCTATCATATCTCGACGCCACGAAGCGCCGGGAACCAAGGGGGTGGAAGAGCTGCCATAGAGAGAAGACGGGTCTCCATATTAATGTCGGCTGATGTCGAGTTCCCAGTCGACCGACCCCGTGTGACTACCGTAGAGCGACGAATTCGTTGGTAATCGCTTTCATGTCGCGAAACCGTTCCACTCCCCTTCACCCCCTTCACAATGTCAACTCACTCACTGTCTTTAGAGGTGCGCGCTGCAAACCCCGCCACCACCGACCCAGCCAACATCCCCAGTACAGTTAATTCCCGCTTACTTTGGAATTTAGGTCGTTTCCGGGTGTGCATGCGGAACGGGCCGGAGGGCAAAGAGAGGCAAGGATCCCTTCTTGCGAAATTCCTTCACGTGTTTAGAGTCGCGAATTTTGATGCGCTTCGCCTCCTCCTTCCGTTATCATACGCCCTCGCTCTATCCTGCGCACCAAATTGTACTTCGTCCTTGTCGTCGCTATGCCGAGAATTTCGTCCTGTTCATTCCCTCGTTCGCTCTTGGTGCCTCGAAATATGTCATCATTATCGGGATTTCGGGGTAACGCTGTGGATATATCACGACATGGAATTTATCTACGCCCTTCATACGTGTACACTGTCGGTGCCACTCATAATTCAACGGTGTCTCTAATGGGAGAAGATAAAAGCTGAAGATAAAAGCTAAAGTCCCGAAGCGATGAGTCGGCTGATTGCTTCATTTATAAAAATCAGTATCATTATCGTTTATTGATCCGTTACCCTTGATGGTATGCAAAAAAAAAAACGGAACGCAAACCACATCACCGAGGATGCACTTTTCGACGGCATCGACTTATCAGAAAAACCACCCAATCCATTATGTGACGGTCGAGCATTACACATATGTAGACAAAACGAATGATAGAAAAATGTCAGTGACGTTAGCGCTGTGATTCGCACTCTCACTTGGGAACCGGTTAACCCGACTTCCAATTTCGGCGATCACAATATTTTTCTATCATTCAATTTTGGATCAGTCGTTACATCATCGGGCACGATCGATCCGAAGTCTCCGCCGGGTCGTTACAACTATGACGACGTTAAGATAGCATTTTCGTCGTATGATTAGCTATCGGTAATGCTTGCGGCGTTCTATTTCACGCACAGCCACAATATCATCGGCTAAAAGCGAGTATTTATACGGATACGCTCGACCGACGAGATCGAATAGCGCGTGCCGGCACACATTTGTTTTTAGCAACGGTAACATCAATGCCATTCTTGTAATTTCGCGAGTGAGCAATAGAGAGCCAACGGAGAGAAAATAGAAGAAAGGTAATTGTGATGGGTTCTTCGGAGGGGAAAAAAACAATAATAATAATAATTAACCGCAAACCGCTGCGGTACGTGTCTGGTCTCAATACAACATAGTCGTGCGGTCCGTGGTGCGGCATGCGTTTGCCCCGTTGCCGCGTTCGTGGCTGTGCCATATAGAATAACGTACAGTAGAATCCGGTATACATACAACGCGGTGCCGGTTAAGTAGCCTACATAAATTGCCACCGCTCTTGGTACTGATACTCCTACTTGCGGCCCTCGGGGTCTTCTTTGCTCCAAAGTCTAATCCAACGCATTCGTGCTTTACCACCAAGCGACCTTCTTTTTATTCCTCGTCCTTCTTCTGCCTCATTGTTCGACTCCTCTCCGGGGGAGCCTGGAGATGGTTGCTTTTCTGTTACTTTCACGGCGGTATGGAAAATCCGTGACGAACTGGTAGCAGCACAGCAGTTACTCTGCGCATGACGGTGGTAGTGAGCTGTGCTCGATTGCTCGAGACGACGGGAAGCGTGATATTGGAGATGTATACCTGGAAAAACATTCCAGGGAAGTGAGGATACTGAATGCAGGGAATGAGATAGTCGAGCAGAAGCGGAATACAGTAGAACCTCGCTTAGTCGGCACTCGATTAACCCAGGTTCCGTGTATGCTCGGATAGTTCACCGTCCGTTATTGATGTCTGGTATTTCTGGTTTTTCTATCTTGCTGGACATTTTGCTTGATGTCTTTGCGGGATCGAAGATACCAAGGAAGACATCCGGCAAGATATCCACTAAGACTGGATGGTCTTGCAGGATGGCTTGTTTGGTGTCGTTGATTCCGTCAAGACATCGAGCAGGATATCCAAGAAAACTAGGAATTAATGACCGGCAAACTAGGAATCAATGATCAGTAAAAAATGTTCGAGCCTGGGAAGACTCGGTTAAGGTCTTACGAAAGCTCGATGTAAGACTGCAAAATTTCGGCCAGGGACGATGGTGGTGGAAAGCCCCGATAACTATGTCGCAGACATTATGGATATAGAGGAGCTCCCAACTTTAGGGAAACGCTACTGTACAAGTATCGCACACTCGGTGCAACCCACAGGCGTTATTCGGAATTTCGCAAAACGTACTATATGCGTGTTTAGCGTGCTTCGCCGTCGGGAAATTGGGAGGTGGCGTTGATCTGTTTCGTCGGTGGTAAGCGACACGAGCTATCAGCGAACAGGTACGCCGAGCCGCGAACGAATATACCCGTATGACGTCTTTCCACTTTTTCACGTTCGCTCGAGGCCGAGGGTAATTGAAAGCTCGGTTGGATGCAATATATATAAAGACGGGGTGTACTCTGGATCTCGGTACTGGGCTGGGCTTATCGTTGTCGTAGTCGACGCTTAACGACGAGTGGTAGATTGAAAATACCATGGTGACGCGTTGTGGTTCTGAGTACCGCGTAACGCCATCGGATGAATGCTTGCAGATACATTGGGTAATTCCGAAGGAAATGGCCACGGGTTTTCTTTTTATCGAGAGAGTTGAGAGATACGTCCATTAGAAGAGGATTGAACATTGGTGGTGATTTTAAACATCATTCCTCAGTGTCGGTATTGTGGTCTTGGCGTTTTTATACCGATCCTCTAGCGGTTACACGCTCCTTCTACCTCTTCGCCCCTTCTTCCTCAGCCGTCTGCCGCCTGTTCCAATCGCGCGACGAAGTCCGCAGCTTCGTCGCGCCTCCCTAGATTTCGGACTCAGACATATCGCCATAGTCGTATGACTAACGTCCTATATCCGGAGTTACGTCCTAGCCCGTTGCCTTCACTTACGAGATTTCGGTTTCGGGAATCGAACTAACAACGGTCGCCAGTCTTTTGGATTATCACACCAAGACGCTGACCGTTTCCGTTCCGAACCACCGGGATTGTTGAAAGCACATGGAAAAATCAATTGGAGAACCGGGGTCCGATTTAATGCAGAAGATTGGCCAAATTCCATGAGTTATCTAAAAGTCCAATTCTGCTTTGATGCGCATGCGCCATCAGAGAGGGCAAGAAACTGGGGATAGAGCAGGGATCGGCAGGGTGAAAAGGACGGCGGTGGAAGAAGGAGCTGTCGACGGTACAGCTTCCTGAGGACTGTAATGGATGAAAATATGCTCGCCCGGGTTTCTTGGCTCGGCAACGAGGACGAGCCACTACCGCGAGAGCGTACACGGCCGACGCAATTACGGGGATTAACGGCCGACGCCGGGGTCGCAAAGATTAAGCCTTCTTTATCCGTTCTACGGTTTCGTCCCACACTCCCACCCTTGCTCTTCGGAAACATCTTGTTCGCTCTTCGGTTACTCGTATCATTGTTCTTTGGTTCCAGTATGTCTTTTGCTCGTGTAATCTTACCGCCGATTCAAGAAACACTCTATATCAGTTGGCTCGAAACTCGCACCCTCCAAGTGTTTAACAGTTAAAGTCCACTCTGTTGACTTCGATGAAGTCAATTTTAGAATCTGATCTCGTGAACTATTAACTCGAACAGGATAAATGTATTGCTCTCGAAATTAAGGGAATAATAACTCACATGGCCGCCGTTACTTAATGGTGGGGTGTTGAGCGAGGAGTGGGGGACGATATTGCTGGCAGTGCCTGAAGCCAAGGTATGATATGAAGGTCAAGGTATCTATTCATATACAGGTTGGAAGTTCTTTCAAGTCGTAATGTTTTCGAAAATCTATCCGCATCGCTCGATTTTTTTATGAGTCTCTAATAACGTTGTAATGTTATTTTAAAAAAGAAATTCTAATAAATTAGTCCGAAAATATATATATTTTTGAAAAGAATGTTGCCTTTGACACCTCACGATATGCACCTCGTGTCAATTGACACGACTTTTAAAGTTCATGTATCTCGGAATCCATGTGGAGAAAAATTATTAGAAATTCTTTAAAAAAAAAGCCTCATTCGTTGCTCTACACCACTTGTTATTTTGAGTTCCAAAAGCAGAAGAGTCGCCCTGTGACGTATTCCCTTAAATTTCGAAACTCGCAGGAGTCGAAACAGATCGATGTTTCCACTCCGCGGTGCTCGCGAGGGAGATAAAGCGACAGATAGAACGATAACAGGGGACAAGTGGCGCACAATATTGAGGCATGGACCAGAACGGTGTAGAAAGAGAAATGTGAGAGAATAATCAACGGTGCTTTTGCCGATACTCCATATAGAACGCAACCCGAAGAACTGGTCGTACCGGAGAACGAACAGCGGCGACGGGAGCTTCGACCACAGGTACGGCTAAGGGTGTAGTCCGCTGCGGGCTTTTGTGTCTATGCCGTAGCTGTTGGTTATCGGGGAACCTTAATTTCCTCAATACGTCAGTACTGGGGCCAATTAGAGTCGAGGGATATCACGAAGGTTAGAGTCGTGCCGCGACACTGACCTCTCCCGCTCCCGTACAGACTGTTCGTACTCCACTGTTGCTGGCCTGTGGCTACCTCCTCTCACTGACGGCTTGTACATCGGCGGTACGTCTGTATACCTATACGATCCACGGCTGCAGCAACAGACTGGGCGCAGCTTCCAATTTCCTCCCGTTAGCCTGTACATACGGAGATACGCGTCCGGTATATTCCGCTAGACCGTCCGGCCAATATTCTCACGTGGTTTCCAGGCACCCCCGCCCGAGTTTACACCCGCGCGCTTCTCGTGCGGACACATAACCCCCGGCCTCCGTCTGTGACCAGTCGCCAACGACGAGGCGTGCACTCTCTTCGAAAAAGTCACCAGCGTGTATGAAGTGCTCGCCGTGCGTCGTGCCTCACGAGCCGATCGGAGACGATTAATCGAGAAGGCTATCGATAATTAGTAATTACGCCGGACGGTATCGAATCTATTTATCGCGAGTTTAAATCGTTACGAGAGAGCGTACTTTCCGTATGAGCTCGAATTCTATCTTGGCGAAGATGTTTTTGCATTCGTCGATATTCAAGCGGCTCGTTGGATCGTCCCGTCGAGCCTGTTTATATTCTGACGTGGAAAACTCTGCCGGCATCCCGATAGTTTCCCAAGTCTGATAGACACGATTTCTTCATCGATCACTCGTCCGTCTATTATTTCATTTTAGGGGCGTCAGTCGAAGAGTGCCTTTTAATGGCGATGCCGATTTTTTTTTTTTTGGTCACGTAAAAGCGACTCGGGTTTCTGGCTTGTATTAACCGTATTCTCTGTATCGCAATGTTAATTGTACGAAAAAAATAAACGAACTATTATAAGAAACAATCGCTTTATAAGGGCATATTTGGTATTATTTGATAGCCACATATCTGGGAATAAGTATTTGGCCCCGCACCGCCTGCGTCCCTGTGTAATTGACGGCTCCATGTCTATCGTTGAGATTCCTGTTCCTATCATCGACCACCCCCTGCCCCTGTTATTAACCCTCTTGCCCTTGTCATCGGCCAACTCTGGCTCGATCATTGACACCGTTGTCCTTATCATCGATCCCTCTATTCCTATTATTGCTCCCGACCGTCCCTATTATTATTAACTCTGGATTATCGTACGCGGCGGCTGCAGTGGCGATAGCAGCGGCGATAATCCGCTGGAGGAACTCGGAATAATTAGGGCGTGGGGACGCTTCTTGGAGAACTTAGAATAATGAGGCCCTGAGGGGAGAAACTTGGAGGGTGTGTGTGTGAGTTAAGCCAATGCGAAATATAATCTTGAATTTCAAGGTCAAGTCAATTTGATTCGATCAAAGTCAAGTCAATTTCGCGACGATACACTGAGAAAAGGATCTGATCGAAATTACTATAAATCTGGTAAAAATCGATGTACGACTATATTACCGATAGTCGAATCTTATCATCGGTCACTTTCGAGCTGTATCAGGCAAATGGTCGGACACGATCGGGTACAAGTTTGAAACGCTGGGAGAGGAGGATTTCTCGCAGGACCTCCATTTTTTTGGGGAAAAGGAAGGAAAGAAGTTTCTGCAAGAAATTACCATCTGATAAAAACCGGCAAATGTGGCAAAACTCCATTTTCCAACAATTTTTGGATACCCTATTTTTGGATTTTCAATCCCGTTTTGCTCCACTCTCCACCACCGCCACCATCCAAAAGTTTTTGGACAATTGTGTTTCGCCCCATTGTCCCGTTCTGCCCCACCGTTCCGTTTTGCCCCGCTCTCCCCTACGCGCAGAGTTGATTTTCACCGGACGTGAACTGGACGTTCACTTGGCGATGTGGTGACAAACATGTTTCATACACACTGCACATCGTAAATGAATTAATACCCACCGTCCAAGGTATAATCTAAGAATCATTAATCCTGGCAAAAGGGACCAGAAGAAGTGGAAGAAGCGAGTATCGTCGAGAAGAGCAGGTTATCAGCGCGAGCATGTGGCACGAGCAATTACACTTTATGCTCGCCGCAATCGAGCTCGGTGGTACCCACTTCATATTCAACCGTTGCCTATTTCACGCCCTCGAGAATACCTGTCTAAAATTATACACCCTATATCTATACGCTATGTGACGCACGTTGCTCGTACATCGAACACGATGTTACCGTGCATGGGAGGCACCGCAACCCTGATGGCCGGCGGTGGTACCATCGGTTAAACCGACGAAACTATACTCGATAGTCATATAGCTTCCACGCTATTGCTATGTATATAGATATCTCGGGAAAACTGTACGTCGTCGGAGGGGCACCGCGAAATTGAATTAAAATCACTTAAGTGTTTACCCACGTTTCTCAATTATACTCGATGAACCCTGGCATCGAAATAATTATCTTTTAAGCCCGTTATATCTGGCTGCCGGACAGGCCAACGACACGCTCTATGACCGCGTGCGGCGATTTTCCAACCGCCACCGTTCCGTACCGCAGCGTAATCACATTGCTTGTCTACCTGATGCCCCGCATGGGAACTCCACGTACGTGTGTAGGTAGACAAATGTTAAGGTTGCCCGGATCCATGCGGCGGACGTTCGCGAGGGTAAGCAAGCATTCCGAGAAGATTATTCGGAGGCTGAGATCCAAAAGTAATCATAAGAATATTGTAGTTCTTCGCGATGTTCTTTACATTGACAATATTTTTTGTTTATCTTTTCAGGTGAGTACACGAGTGCGAGTGTGACGGTTTGGTCCTAAAATCAACAAACGGGTGAGTCGAGGTGTGTGTCGATAATAAAAGATATCGAACCGACCCTAGAAAACGGCACGTAGTTGGAAACTGCTATTTTTGGCGAGGCGTTACTTTGCCTGTAATGGATTCCTGGTAGCTCATTTGCAGTACAATCAATATGGTAGCATGTACGCAACATGTCTGTTGAGGCTTGATAACAATGCATTAAACCGTATGAAAATTGCAGGCTTTAGAAATTTAGTGCTCCAGAAATTGTAGCTGTAGAAATTAAATTGCAATCTGCCGGACCAATGTATAGTTTTTTTTAGCGTTGACTGATTAATCATTTTTATTTTCACTTTTCGAGTAAAAAGTTTGACGAGTTAGATATTGTATTCCATGGGACTAACCTTTAACAAACTTCGTATTTTTTGTTTTCTTTGGAGTGTTCTTGAACACAGAATTGTAGCGGTAACGATCGTTGTCGAATATCTTCAGCCAAAATTGATAAACTTTGAGCGGTCATTCGTACAGTCGCTGAAATTGTAACTGTAGAAATTAAATTGGGCTCTATCGGACCAACGTGTGGTGTTTTGTAGAGTTGATTGAATAATCCTTTAATTTTCAAGTTCCGAGTAAACATTTCGAGAAGTTGGATTTTTTTTTTTTTCATGTAACCAACGAAAACGCTACTTCCTTTATTGAATTTCACATTCATTTTTTGTAGTTTACCTGATGTCATAACTTACGTAAAAACTATCGTTTTCGGATATTTTCAGTGAAAATTAATAAACTTCGAGCGATCCTTGGCACAACAGTCATTGTGCCCTGTCAAGTCCTGGGAAGGAACTGTACCGTTTGATATATCCGTCACATTCTTTTTCTTTCAATCTTCGTGGACCCACCGCACGACGAGCCCCCTATACCTACGTTATCCCTGCACGTATATGTATAGCGCGAGTATGCATTGAGCGAGAATAGCGAGAGGGAACGAAAGAGAAGTGCCCGTTCCGGGGGTTCGTCGATGATAGTTAACTCGAGCGTAATAATTACATGATTTTCCGTGGTTACAGCGTACGGTCGGGGGTCGCGGACCTCGCTCGCGAACGGTATCGGATATTATAAAGAAGAGAGGAGAGCCAATGAAAGAAGCTTCTTCCTCATCTCTTCCCGTATATATAACTCGCCTTTCACGGCAACATTTACTTTGGGAACAAAATCGCGAGTACCCGTCCAGGTAGCGGAATCGGTATGTCCATAAGCGGCTGGTCATTGATCTCGTTCGGCGTGCGCTCGCGAAGTCGATGATGATCGATCGTTGCATTTTTTTATTCATCACTCGATTCCTCTCGCACGGAACATTTTTGAACTCCAGCTAGCGCTGATGAGACGAAACAATATTTGTCTTATGAATTCGAGTATTTTGGATTCATGAATAGATACGTCAGGCGTGAATGATGGAAACAGAAAGACGGACAGACGGTCGGAACCGATGGAGGGATTTAAGCATGTGGATAGTGAGAGCAAGGAGTCGGAGCACCCTTGACCGCGCTGACGTTAGAGTGACGAATCGCTTGATCGTCACGGCGCTCGAGAATAGGACGAGGAAGGGGTTGCGTTTGGATAAGCCAAGAAATTTCGTCCGACAGCAGAGAAGGAAGGAGCGCAAATTCAGGAATCTTTATCCGCAGTGGGCACATAGGTGTCTGCCACCTGAGTTCGATGGGGTGAGAGAATCGAGTTGGATCTGTTAGGTTCTTGGTATTGGCGCGTGACTCGAGAGCACGTTACAAACGCCCACATAGAGACCGGAGTCTGATAGATCGATTTTCACCGTTGAATCGGAGATCATGGGAGTCTAGTCTCTAGGGTCGAGTAAATATTGGCTTTCGTACCCAGACGGCGAAACGCGATGAGCCCGGTCCCAGCAGAGCGCTGAGGAGAATCGGCAAAGCGAGAGAGAGAGAGAGAGAGAGAGAGAGAGAGAGAGAGAGAGAGAGAGAGCGAGAGAGAACTTGGTCTCGTCGTCCTTGTTGTCGAAAGGTGATGCCTCTGCTTGCTGAGAGATCTCTTAGATGCACGGAGAGGAGTATCTTAGGGTGGGCACGGGGACCAATTTCCTTCCGTGTATGCACAGGAGCCACCGTGCGTCGAGGAGCCCGAACCGTCGTAGACACATTTTCTTCGAGCATAATCTCTCCCCAGCAGCCAGTCGCAAATACAAACATCCAGTCTGGAAATCAAACCGGCGCTGCAGCTGTTCGTCGAAGTCTGACGTGCAAAATCAACTCCGAATCTCTGCCAACGTGTCGATAGATCTGTTTTGTTGATTTCAGACGAATCGACGATTATAACGAGCGTAGAATTTAAAACGCCAATCGCACTACACGCGCGCGTTCACTCGCATGACAATTGCCTTGGGACCACCGAGAAGCGTCAGACTCGATAGACTTCAAAGTAGATAAATATCCGAGAGATCAATGGATTGTTGCCTGGAGGTTCAGACACGGAAGCACCGACACCGGTTGAAACAATGCCTGACGCAGGTTGACTGCGTAATGCGAGAGGATCGAGCGAGAGAGAGCCAGACCGCTGGGATATGTCGAGTGAAGATAAAGAGTCGAGGAATAGGGGCGGCGGAGGCCGAGAGGTTGAGAAACGTGGCGAATATCTCTCGGCGACGAACTCGACGCCGCGACTGCGACTCCGCATATGTGTGTGTGTGTGTGTCTTTTCGCGCCGTCGCCCGCGAAAGAGTCACCAGTCTCTCAGCGTGTTCACAGAAGCATGCATGCATCGAGAATCCGAGCTTTGCCCCAAACCCCCCCCCCCCCCCTCCTAGCATCCGTATTTTCACCGGGAAATCCGAATTTTCTCGAGCATCATCGCGATTCATAGACGGCAAAGCTAAGCTTCGGGAGATAGACTTTTCTCACCCTTACCTGGGCTTGCGAACTGCGGATAGGTTGGACTGGTAGCCGATGATAACAATCGGCCGGAAGACAGAAACGAACGTTCCTTTCCGTTCTCCACCCGATTACTGCGCGAGGAGGATGTCCTGTCGTCCATCTCCACTTCCAACTTCCCAAACCTCCTCCATTCGTCTGCTCCTCGCCGACGATAAGCACAAGCCAAAGCCGGTCTTTTCGACGGCGCCCTTTTGTGCACCGTCGAGTACCTTCCCAGCAGGTGTCAGAAGCAAGTACGCGAGGAAGTGGCAAATGAAAAGTAGGACGTCATCGTTGTGGCCAGATATTCGTATTCGCCAACGCCGATTGTTGGACGAGAATACGGGAAGCCTTTCGAGAGTGGGAAAGCTTCCCTGATCCGGCGCTTCATCCTCACGCCGTGAGCAAAGCCTGCGAATCGTAGCACTGATCGCTTATCGAATGCCATTTGTGTCAGGTGTAAACATGTAAACATGAAGATAGCGATTGTGAGGTTATCAAAATAACCAAACGGTTTCCTTTCGTGATTCGCAAGCTTTCGTGCACGGCCGCCTTTCCTGTAGGCCAATTTGTCCCCTACATCAGCGACTTATGGAAATAACTACAGTCACTCGCGTTATGCAGTTGGTGGTAAAAAAAAGGGCGAAATGAAGAACTTCATCGATCGGTAATGAAAAAAGGAGGACGAATGGAGTGGATGGCGAGAGTGGAAAATGTGAAAGGATCTTTATCGATGGATGGAAAATGACGCTTTCACGTTGGAGTTGCAACGATTTGGTGATTTTTTTCTTTAGGCTACAGTAGAGCGGTGAACGCTTTTTACTCGGAAGCCTGCCTTGTCTCCTTTCCTCCCTCATATGTGCGATGACGACAGATCTTCCCCGACCGCTCCCCCCACCCCACTATGTATGTACAATCTATCTATCTTCCCTCTATCTCTTTGCCTTTCGTTCCCTTCCGTCTGAGCTTTTGGATAGCTTGTTCACTCGGGCCTCTTTCCGGCACGACTGTGACGACCCTCGCACGATAACGAGCGACGATGAAGCTGCACTTTCGACGAGACCATCTCCGCGTCTTGTCGCGCTAAATTGTCCCGAGTGCGAGAGGGAAAACCAGCGGGATCACGAAAGAATGAAGGGATGCGTGACAGCTATGAGGTTTCTTTACAATGCATCGACCGAACAATCATTAGATCGACCCGTATGCCCTCTTTTCGTCTCTTTTCAACGAGGACAGAATGGATATCGCACAAGGCCGCATAGCAACGTTATTGCGTCCCATTATGAAGGAGCTTTCGAAATACTGGCTCGTTTGATGAACGGAAACAAGTGGGTCGATTATGGGAGTTCGTCGAACAGTTCGACAGTACGATAAGAAGTTTCGAATGTCTCACGTGGGATTTTGCCGTCATTGGAAAAATGGCACATCACTGGCTGAGAATGTGACGTTTACCGTGTGACATAATTTTCAAAACGGAAGTGACGTGTCTCCGGTATGACGTTACTTCTGGCAAAAAATCAAGATTATCAAAATGGAAGTGACGTGACAGATAAATTTGTTATTTTTCGCTGGAGCGTATGGTGAATGCAGTCGGTGACAGAAACGTGTGAATTGAGGAACACAGGAAAGTCGGTAAATGAACGCGCCCGATGCATCTCAAATGTAGAGACCAATGCTGCATTGTCGAGAAGATCGAGGGATCCAGTTAAATTCATATCGCATCTCCCGTATTATTCTGCTTCCGTCTGTTCATAATTTCAGTCGAAACGTACGCTCCTCGGCATTTCCGACAACTATAAATAGCGAAGCTCCTCCGAGATAATTCGCATGAGAGAGCCGAATAATTTAGCAGGAAAATAGAGACAGAGAAGCGAAACGGACCGGGTAGCCCTGAGCTTTATTGCTCTCTCGGCTGGACCGAGTTATCTGCTTCAGACCGCGTACGATTGCTGCTGCGATTAGCCGGTACCGTTTTCCTCGTCGCTTTTTCGAGCTTCCACTTTTCTTCTTCTACACGATCGAATCTCATTTACACGATAGCCGTGTTTCTCGCTTATTTTATTAAATCCCCTTTCCCGGAATGTTATGCCGAGTCCGGATGACAAAATTGACCGATTCGCCACCAGAAGGAGCACGGAATCCCCTAACGGCGAATACGTCGTCGTCGCCGTGCGGTTTCTCCATTAAATTGCACCCGGCGTCTGCGTTTAACCCAATTACCAGCATCGAGGTCGCGTAATCTCTTACACGCTCGAATAACATTCCGTTATTATTCATTACGCCTTTAATAATGAACCCAAGATTTTTGTGGCTGCAGCGAGAGTGCACCGCTCGTGTGCGCGGTGTTGGCAAAGAGTAAGAACTTTCCGGAGGTGACGTCACACGGCAAAACGTCACATCCGGAGCGAGCAATGCGTCGTTTTTCCGGTTGCGGGAAAAACCCACCTGGGGCATTCGAAATTTCTTATCGCATAATCGAACTGTTCGGCGAACTTCCATAATTCATCCACTTGCATAATCCACCACGTCTGTTCATCAAACGAGCCTATTCACGCGATATCCATCTTTCTCGCTTACTTCATTAAAGCTTGTGAGACAGACTTTTCTTTTGATAAATAATAATAACCGAGAAACCCGCGACAGGGCTGTGAGATATTTTGTTTGACGATTAAATATTATTGTTGGGCGCCAATTAGTTTACACGAAACGAATAAATTATATTCGGACTAATTTTGGACTAATTTTATAATCGGACTAATTTTAATTCACAAGGAGATTTATTATATAAGGGAAGGTCGCTCGGGGAAGTTCGCCTAGCAAATAAAATTCTACAGGTGAACAATTTTTTGTTATCCCCGAAGTCGTGCATTGACAGAGACTTGCCAAAGATGAAATTTAATATCGTTCAGATATCTTCAAGATGATAAAACTGAAGCACTCGAGGAGAGAAGAGACTATACTTTGCTGTCGCTGTACATTATGCCGGATTCGGATAACAAAATTGACCGATACGCCACCATAAGCAAGGAATTCCCTAACGGCGAGTACGTCGTCGTTGTCGCAGTGCGGCTTCTGCATTAAATTGCATCTGGCATCTGTCTTTAACTCAATTACAAGCATCGAGGTCGCTCTTACACGCTCGAATGCCATTCCGTTATTATTCATTACCCCTGTAATAATGATCTCGAGATTTTTGTGACTGCGGCGAGAGTGCTCGTGCACCGCTCGTGTGCGCGGTGTCGGCGACGAGTAAGAACTTTCCAGAGCGTGCCGAAGAGAATGACGGAGAGACGGAGATATTCCTACGTGGTAATTTAATATGCCGGCGAAACAGATGGAGAAACGGTCCACGAAGTTGGAAATATACGACTTCGAGGACGACACTACCACGGACGAAACGGAAACTCGAGCTCCCGGCGCGAAGTCTATTAAAACGACGTCTCACTGCGAGACGTGCGAGATAATCGCAATTTAATGTTTTTTGTCGTCGCCACTCGCCAGTAAAACATCGAATTCCGATTTTTCGATTTCTCGAGATGCGACTCGACGGATGACTTATCTTTCGATGATCATCGGTTTTCTTCTTTTTAGCCCAAGCTTGAACCGCAACATAATTGTTTTCGAAGCGACATAAAAAGCGACGTAAAAAAAAGAAATGGTTTTCAGTTATCAAATCAATGACCATCCAAACATTCCCCATTTGCCAGCAACTCGTTTGCCTCTGCATCTCCGTTGTTGCAAACGATCAATCTTTTTTTTGCTCCAATAACGAAAACGGACAGGTGGATTGCAGATTCACGACCCGTCCAAATGTCGGAATGAACGGAAAAATGTGCCCGAATAATTGACGCACAACCGTAGCGCAGAAATAGAAGAAAAAAAAACCGTACATCAGGAAAAAAAATACGAGTTGTCAAGTGCATAACTTATGCGCTCACTGTAAATAACCTCGGAGGTCAAGAATAAGAGAAAGCTGACAGTGAGACCAGGCGGATTCAAGATTCACGACGACCAACTCTCGGAATGGACAAAAAAAAAAGTGTGCCTGAATAATTGGCGCACAACTCTAACGCAGAAATAGAAGAACAAAAAAAAAAACAAACAAACGTAAGTCAGGAAAAAGAAGACGAGTTGACAAGTGCATAGCTTACACGCTCACTGTAAATAACCTCGGAGGTCAGGAATAAGAGAGAGCTGACAGTGAGACCAGGCAGATATCGCATAGGGCTCGTCGCGAAACGACACCAGGACCAAGGAATGCAGGAGCGAAGGCAGCAAGATGTACAACAATGCACTCCGGGGTGGCGGGTGTATATCCGGAGCTCTTTTAACTCGTCTCGCCGCTTCGACCTGCGGCGGTCGAGGAGTCGTAGTAAGTATAAATCTTGGCGACGAGCAAAGTAAAGGATCGCTGGATCTGGCGCTGCGAAGGTGGATACCTACTTACGTATACCACCGCTGTAATGCCACATACCACCTAGTCGCGATGTATCGGGCGGACAGTGCGTGTATTGGTGAAGTATAGTATACCGCGGGAGTTTCAGCACGTATGCCCGTTGTACACACACCTCGCCGGTAACATCAGCCGGTGACTGCCCGCGGGTTCGATCCCATCGACGTACGTTTTATTCGTTCGCCACCATCGCATCGACTCGGCCCAGGCAAAATAGAGAATGGATAGTCGCGCCGTGATCAATTTCGCTATCGGAACCTTCCCCCCTTTTCGATTCGCCGTGGACGCTGTGCACACATACACACACACACATTCACACACCCGGGAAGAGAACGCAACTTTCCGCGGTATCGCCCGACCTACGACAATATATTTTATTTACACGCGCGTACATTTATGATTCATGCCGCGGTATATCTGAACTTCGATGGCCATAGGTAAAAGGAACTGTAAATAAGAAGCTCAGAATGGGGTTTCCCCCCCCCCCCGCCCCCCGCTCCGACTGTGCGCACTCCCCGCGACCAAGAAATCCACCGATCCCGAGAAGATGTAAGGGCCGGCGGGACTCCGAGCCTCCCTGCTTTGGACAATATTTCTTCGCGGCACCGAAGCTCACGACCGAAGGCGCAAAGCCGATTGCGAAATCGATGACCGCTGACGCAGTCCTTTCGAGGCAACGACCACTTCGATAAATGTTGAATCATGTATGTGCTCGATGTGAGATTACATATTCTCGTGTTTTTTTTTTTTTTCTTTTTCTTTTTCCTATCATTTCGGTAACCAGATTTATCATCGAATGTTTAAAAGCCCAACACTCAGGCCTGCGTTTGCCCTCGCACTTTCTCGGTATTACACTCAATAGGCGAACTATAATTGAATACAATTTAATATAATTGTAGTTTAACTGTGGCGAACTGTTGTGGTGGCATTTTTATTTATTTTATTGATTTTTTTTTTCGATTTCAACAATAAAATAGAGCACATTTCCGTAATTTGCGATAAACTATTATCGCAAACATATATAACTGAAAAGATCGGATTGTAAACAAACAATGTATAAACCTCCGCCGTCTTAATTGTTCAAATACCAGTTTGAGATTCGGCCTTGCAACCTGAATTGTACCCTTTTATACTTCCCGCAGTCACTGGTGCACTGTAAAAAAATGTGTATGAAATGTAACCTACCGCACTGGAAGTTTTCATGCATAAACTGGTGTATTAAATTTCACCTACAATTGTGATGAAAATTACAGTATATAAAATTTTTAGATATACTATACTTTCAATAAATAACTTTAATCTCACTCTAGAAGTCCATTAATTTTTCATGACAATTTTACATTAAATTGAATGTACAATTTTTTTTATAGCATAGAATATCGTTGACAGGTATTTAAATATATATATCACGAATGAAAACGGTAATAGCAAATCATCGATTATGCATCTGTTCTCGATAATAACAGAGTGCGTGTTCGATGCAGCGGAGGAATGCTTTATGTATGCCGAGGTAGAGTCGCGTTAGACGTCGTCACGCGTCCTAACGTCAAATATTGAATTGAGATGGTTCGAAGCTTGGCGCGCCGGCGGTATCGCACGGTATTCGGGAGAGAAACACTTTCTGTATACAGAGCTTTCCCTGTTTGGTATCAGGCGAGGAGAATCCCGAATCGACGTATCGACAGCTATCTCATGGCCGTTTTACCTGAGCGGCTTGGGAAAAACTCCTCTATTATATTCAACGACAAACTCCGCCGAGGCTCTTTGACGACTTGCAGTTTCGACGATGGATCCTTCGGTGCCGGCACGGATTTCCCGTGACTGGGAGGGCCCCCTCGAGGATTAAATCCGGAACGATATATACCTCGAGGCGGTAAAAATCGTGAAAGGCGGGATGGAAGGAATTCGAGCTGGGCTGCGGGCTCGGTTTCTCGACACCGCCTTTTTTTTTCCCCTCAACGAGCATCTCTCGTGTGAGACAGACGACTCCCGCGCGCGGGAGAACACTACTACTTACGAACGAGCAAACACTCGAGGCTCCGCTCCTCCTCTCGCCTCGTCGTCCTTGCACGACCAATTTCCTTAATAAATGATCCCATTTCGCGGCGAGCGGTAACAAAAAGCGCGCGGTACGCCATTGAAATATCTTATATATCATCGTAACGTGAAATTGGATATTTATTGGTGACAGATGGGACACGCTGCTTCCACGGATCACGCGGCGCAATCAATCATACCGTGACGCTATGTACTATAACACTACTTCGCGTTTCCAACCATCCTTCACTATATTTTTATGCCCTGAATTATAGACAATACGTACACGGAATAATAGCGAATCGAGAACGGCATAGAGTTTCTATTTTCGTTGCTTCTGATCATAGACCTCTACGTAGCTACATTTCGAACAAAAAAATATGGTCCTTCAACGAATGAACTTGTTGGGATGATCCTGAGTTTGCTCTTGGGATTGTTTCCTCGGATGTTACTCGGATATCGATTGATCTATGTGACTCAAACGCCACGTACCATATAGGTACTCATACTGGAGTTTAACAACGAAAAATGTCTTCTCCGGGATGATTGAATATGCCTATGATAGACTGATTTGCTTCATACTCTATGACACATTGCTAAAATTTTTATGACAATGTTCACTGAGTTAGTGCTATTCTGTGACATTGTTTTGGTTGTTGTTTCGTTGCTTCTGAGGCTAAGACAAATTCTTCTACATGGCTACGATCGAACAAGAAATATGGTCGCTCGACAAATGAACTTGTCAGGATGATCTTGGGTTTCCTCTTCGTATTTTTTCCTCGGATGTTTCTTGGATATCGATTGATCTATGGTATGTGACTCAAACGTCATGTGCCATATAGGTACTTATCCTGGAGCTTCACACCCAAAAATGTCTTCCCCGGTACGACTGAATGCCTATGATAGACAGATTTACATCATACTCTATCAAGCATTGCCAAAATTACCAGTGAGCACCATTCTGTGACATTGTTTTCTCATTACTTTCACCCGCTTCTATCGAAACCAATTCATTTCCTTTTTCATTTTATCCGACACTTCGGGTAAAGAGGCAGCTGTTCGGCGAATCTCTTACAATGAGAAAAACGCCGAGAGTTCCGCCAGCGATCTTACGATTTGGTGATTCTCTATTATTCGAAGGATCTGTCACGGTACCATGACGTCTACCTCCCAATTTAAATTCTATCTTGTGCTCTGCCTCTCCTCTCAACTTCCTCGCACTCACCGTCGTCAATTTCCATTTCCACCGCAGCTCAACTAGAGTGTAGATATAACTTATACGAACGTAGATTCGACGAGGCGGGGTTGGCACGAAAAGGGTCGAGCGACACTCTGCAATCCTCTTACTGAGAATTCTACCTATATTCGGTACCTATATGCGCCAGTTTGCACATATGCGCAGTAGGGTGAGGCCCGCGCTATTTCGCGACCCCGATTGAATACGGGGAGCCCTGAGGTGAGCTCGGGATGCGGAGCAGACACGGGAAGGATCACGATTTCCAAATATCCACGCTATTCTACAACCGGGTTCGAGAACGGCACACCACGTTAACTCGCTCCCGCGAGTTCTGCTTCTGCCGCTGTTGTTGTTGATGTATGCAGCCGAGGCGAGCACGACCGCATCGACACTCGCGTACTCTTCCCCGTCACCCTTTTCACCCAACGTACCTCTCGAAACCGCATCCCCGTATTGGGTACTCCTCTCCCGCATGTAGGATATACGGGAAGAGAGCGAAACTCGGTAAATTAACTTAGCCGATTTTCTGTCGTCTGTACGACGACGGATTCCATATATCCACCAAACCGCTAACTGTATGTAAGTATATAAGTGTGTTATATCCATGTAGTCCGAGTTTTCGTACACTGGGGAAAAAAAGAATAAGTCAATTCGTTGGTTTTACCGAAAGGCGCGGTGACATAATCTCAAAGCCGGCACTTGGTCGGCACAACTATAACGTTAATTAAGAATCGTGAGCAAAAAAAAATCGTGACCTATTTTCGGTACGACGTTACACTTCCGGTTTGAAAATGTCATTTTTCAATCCAAATCGAAATAGGTTACACGTATTTCCGGTGTGACGTCACTTCCGGCCGAAACATGAGATCTTCAAACCGGAAGCGACATATTTCTGGTAAATTTTCAGAAATCTGAATGTTCGGTTTCTAAATTCCATAGTCCATAGCGAGAGCGCAAATCACTCGAGCCATAACAACCCGCTGGTTCTTCAATGAGATCAAAATATGGTCACATCGGTTTTTTCCCACTGCTCATGGGAGGAAAACCAATTGAAGAAAAATGCATGTAACCTCTACAATTCATTATAATTTTTCATCGCGTAATACAGGCGATGGTGCCGTTGCTCACAACTGTGTTCTATTTAAGAGCAAAGCAATGGTGACGCGTTTCTTTGATTGGTAGACGACATTGCGTAATTATATGAAAATATTGGTGCAATTTTCCGTCCGGTAAAATCACGCGCGCTCAGACTGTGCATGGACGTGTATTATGTACGCGGGGGTAGTCTATTAGACCGCGTTGTACAACACAGTCGATAATAACCTGTGCTAGTCCTCGGAACCTCTTCACCATCTCTGTTTTGCTCCGCTGTTTTCTTTCCCGAAGCGTTTGCTCTATGCTCGTTCGATCTCGGCTTCGGGCTTATTTTCTCTGGTGCACTTTTATTGCTTTTTTAATATCTCAATTTTAACGTCGGTGACGAGAAGCATGCGCGGCACGAATACATCTATCCTCACACACACACACACACACACACACACACACACACACACACACACACACACACACACACACACACACACACACACACACACACACACACACACACACACACACACACACACACACACACACACACACACACACACACACACACACACACACATGAACACACATTCCGTAAGTAGATTTGTACGGACTCGTTGACCCAAGCCCAAGGCCAGGTCAGGAACGCTAGTTTGAGTTCGCTAACGCCCGAAGGTGCGACCGGGCACGGAGATAAATTTGCCTCGCACTTCGCAACACCACTGGTCACTGGTCTCTCCCTCTCTATATAGCGCGAGCGCTCTTAGTAACATCATTAACAAGATTGCAATTTATAACGCGGTTGTCCTTCGGCCCTGTCCGCACCATGTCGCCCGGGGTACGCTGTCGTTGAGTCCCGGCACTCACGAGACTTTTCATCTTCTCTCGTGCATCCCGATGACGTACACGAAAGGCTTTGAAAGATAACGAGGGAGATAGATGGGTAGATAATGTATTTTCAGGCGATGAAACAACCTCCCCGACTCCCGTCGGACAATGAAGGCGAGAGCGTCGGATGGCAATCGTTAAGAGCAATTTTATTTTAACTCAGATACGACAACAACAAAAACGACGCCAGAAACGACCGAGCCAGTTGCGAGCGAGGGGAAGACGGAGAGGAAAAAGTTTCAAGATCGCGCTGAAAAAAAAGGAATCAGTTGGTCCGGATAATTTCTTAATATTTCTGAAACGAGACGGACGGAATTGGCTGCGCAAAGAAATTAGTGGCTGGTTCGACGAATTAGTTCGTTGGAAACCGATTCGTTTTTTGGAGCAAACAATTTGGCGATTTGCGCGACCGATTTTTTGCCTCGCCCGGAAATTGGCTGCGGCGATAAAGCCACTTTTTCCGTGCGGTCCAATGTCGTGTGGGAGAGCGGGGCAAAATAGGACAGATAATCTGGATGAATCGAGGGGGCGAACTCGGGCGAAAATTATTGGAAAATTGCGGTTTTAAGAGCATTTTATGAAACGCAATTTTCCAATAATTTTAGAACCTCACATTTAACTCCATCAATACATTCCGATTGTCGGTCCCGTTTTGTCCCGCTCTCCTCTATCACCCGCACAACCGCAAGCGTATCATTCGAACGCCCGAACAAAATATTGTAATATTTTTCCAGCCTCATCGCAGCGTTGATGAGTCTGCGCGATATAATTTTTTTTTTTCTTTTTCCATTTGCCAAGAAAATATGTTGTTTTTTTACGTTGACAAGGTATTATATAGGCCATCGTGCCTCACTGGGTTAAACATCTCTTTTAAAAAAACGAAGAATGTTAGCGCAGCTGGTAGCGTTTCAGCGAACGGAGGAGAGTTCGGTGTGACCTCAATTCGAGAGCGCGCGCATATCGCGAAGCAGAAGTAGTTCGTTCACCTGCGTTAGGTAAACCGGAATAATCCTCTTGCGAATTGTCCTCCTCTTTCGCCGCTACTGCTGCTGCGAAGCGAAAGGCGAGGATATAAACCTTCTCGAGAATGGTATAAAAGCCCTCGACCCAGGTACAACCTCTCTCTCTCTCCACATTCTTCGCTCAAACACATTCGTATTTTTATATAATTTTTACCAGCCCACTGACGTCACACAGGACTCCATGTATTCGTAATTTTATGCCGTTTGATAAGAAGATTACGTACCCACCCTCATCATCCGCAACTCCTTATTCCCCCACGAGCTTGTCGACTTCTTTCTCCGTTGCTGTGATTTCTCCCACCGAGAGCCGCGCAAAGATTATTCATGACGAATCCAGCGTTAATTACTTTCATACCCAGAATTTTTTTTTTTTTTACTTCGTTCGAATAATATGCGGTATTCATTTTTAATAAAAAATATATGTAAAGCATAGCATTGTTTAAAGCATTAAAGCTATACTGGTTTTTGCAGGGTAATGAAATGATTTATAAGATGATTAGGAATCGCTCGGCGAAAACCGTCGATAGATATTTGTTTCCCTCAAATAGACCTCAGATATTTTTGCAAAACTTGTTATTGATCGAATATCTAAATGACAAATAAAAACATCGGTTTATATAATGGTACATAACACTCGATAATGGAATAAATTCAAATAACCATTTTTTTTGGCAGTCCGCAAGCAGATTTTAGTTGATTCATTGAAATTTACTTTTCAGTGTGGTAGAAATTTTGCAACGTTACATTGGGCCCCGATAAGGCCTCGACAGGGCCCAGTCAGAGGTCGAGCAGGCCGCAATGAAACGCTCCAAATGTTCTACTGAGACGCGCCTTCAGTTTTCCGTAGTAAACGTGATGATTTCTTCTGACGGTGCATATTTCCAACACCCTCACTACTTTTGTCTTCTAAGAGGACCAACCGAACCTCTTCAAATGTTAATGTACATTGATGAAAGACAAATGAACTGGTTCACTCGGCGCCAGAGACTCTTGCCAACGTGTCGGATAAGGTGAAGTTCTTGGATGAACCGCTGCGGGATCGTCGGAGGAGGACGAATGGAGCGAGACATAGCAGACCCGAGGCGTCGACCCTTCTCGAAAAACTTTGCAAACGCGATGTAGACGCGCCCATCAACGTCTGCATCGACCATGGCACGAGGGGGATGGACGAAGGGGGAATAATCGAGTGAGTTTCGGGGTTATCGCACTACGAAATTCGGCCCCGAGGGCTTTCGGCTGACACACCCAATGCGACGTTTCTCGTGCCCGGAGCTGTGATACCTCGCTGGTTTTCGAAGGCCGTTGGTTGAAACGTCGACGTGCGGGGAGATAGGAGAGTACAATGGGATTGCAGTTGCACTGCACGACGCGGCATTGCCAGTTTCGGCGGTGAAGTCAAAGCCCTTTGAAATCGTTCATTCGCGTTCAAATTTTTTTGAACCGTCTTTTTGTTCTGTCCTAAAAGTTCGTCGATGCAATATCTCGTAATGGAAAACTCTCTACTCGTTGCGAGATTGTTTGTACGAAGTACAAGGAGTGAACGCGCTCCGGAACATTTTGTTATACATTTTGATATACAGACAAAAAAAATAATCGTCTTTTCGCTTCAGGCGTTAATTTTTGCGTACAATATTGACGTGGAAATATGAGTAACGGATTCACGACCATAGAGGAAAACAACATTAGTGGTCGGTTCGAAACGCCGACCGACACGATTTCGTTCAGCGACCCAATTTGGGAAGATCAGCGTTCTTTGGTATTTTCGAACCATGTAATTCCATGTTTTTTTCCGCTCTGAACACTAATCCTATTTTAGTTTTGGCCCGAAGTCAAGCCGGACATTGAGCGACGAGAGTGCAACAGCGAATTAACGCACAGCAGTTAAATACAAACAACAACATTTACCCACCGTTTTCGATTACAATTTTACCTCCCGTTGATGGTACAATGCCGCGTTCCCATTCAATCCGTCGCAGCGTCGTCATTGCCGAATGAAATTAAATTACGAGTCGATTTCGAGCCCACCTTCATACGTTGACCGACAACGCAATCAATGAATTTTCATTTAAATTTTGCGCGCGAAGTGGATCGCGAATAAACATTTTTCGACTGTCATTGAAAAACTTTCCGCTTTAACTTTCCATGCCGCATGCGTTTTGCACAGTTTCCAAGTTTAACGACGGGCACACACGGCAAAGCGGGTAGAGCATGAAGGATCAAGAGACACGGGTCGTTGCCCCGGTAAAATCCAAGGGATCGCAAATCCTCCGCGCATCCGGGGGATATCAACGTGAAATACATATGTATAGTCGTAGTCGGTATAATATAGTGCTGTAAACGTACTACAACTGCTCATCCGACGGGTGGTGCATGAATCGTCGTTAATCAAGCGGGGATTCTGTATCGAGTTTCAACCCTCCACGTTGGAGTCTCGGTTACTACACCACTCTGTGGCAAAACTCTCTCTATCTCAGTGTACGCCCGGTCGCGTCATTTCTCGGGCTGCTTTCCCCGACGTGGTTTCCATCTGGCATTGCTCTCGAGCAAGAAGGCGGCCTTCGTAAATTCTCGCCTCGTATCCGGTGCCACGGTAATAAAGTCTCGCGGCCGTTATATTATTGCGCGCATTAACGTGTACAGTGGAAGAGTGTTTGAGTTTTATGTATATAACACTGCGAACGAGGGAGGGCGGGGAGGGCTTATATAAGAGTACGAGGATTTTATCGTTCCGCGCTCGCTCGATGATGAAGTCGGGAAGGATGGAAATAAATAGAAATTTTTCGCTATGGGTGGGTGGAATATTATACCATTATGGTAAGCATGTTGCATGACCGGCTCTCACTGTGCAGAACCTGTACAGATCCACAGCGGTGATATATATACAAACAGCAATAATCCGGCACCGTCAGTCCTATGAATAATCCAGTTTCCGCCGTGGTTAATATAATTCCATTTGAATCGACGCAAAGCGCATTGACGTCGAGTTAATAACGTTATGGAGCGTAAAGCCCTCTGTCCACCGCGCATATACCGGGTTTTGCTGCAAGACGGCGGTAGCTGCATCGGATATAATCATTAAGACATCGACCGACGCGGTTGTACCGAGGTTTGCGCTTGGAGCACTCTCGGGCGCTCGGACGCACACCATAACCGCATCAAAGCCGATGCTCGAACAAGCGCGTGGCAGGCGCATGGATTGCCACGACTTTTCAATACAGCAATAGCCGCGAGGTCTCCGTCTCGTTCAGCTAGGAGCCACTCCACTGAGCATGACAGACAACAAACGCGGACGAACGCGCTCAAATGAATCCGATTAAACGATGATTGCGCGCGCGATGGCCTAAGGGTTTGCCTCGCAGTTCATTGCTGCGCGCTTCTGCGCACCTGATATACTTCAAGCGTTATGTACAGATTCTCACGAGCTCATTTAACGCCAAGTTAAAGACTTTCAAAGGTAATGAAAATGTTACCATTCGTGTGGGAGAATCGTGCCGCTGATGAATCCCATGACATTAACGACGATAGATAAATTCCTCTCAATCCCACTGGCGGAACAAGATAGAGATGCGTTTCAAAAACAAACCACCGAAACATTAATACATTAAGAACATTAACGGAACGAGACGGTTGTTATTTAGCGTAGAAAAATGTAATATGGGAAATACCATTACTTCGAGTATGTGTAGGACGATCGGGAATAGTATTGAATGGTATGGGAAAGAATGTTGGACCGATGATGGGAGCAGAGTATGGGATTTCGGATTCGAACGATTACTTTGATTTCTCTGGTTATGGTTAATTTTTTCCTAATTTCGTCATCAAACCAAAAAGCAATGCCATCCATGATTAGTGTTATGATACCCTTTTATAAGTTTTTCCACGGTTAGCATGAAATCATCATTGATACAAATATTTTACCACAGGCAACAGCTTTCCCTTGAACGACCACATCACGTTGGGTAGATAACCGCGTTGAAATCTTGATCCAGATCAAACCAAAGCAAACATCCGAACTTTCACACGATTTGATTGGAGTATCATTGTCGTGTCTACGAAGTAGTTCGTACACGTAGGAAGTGCCGTGCGAAGTGACAACTCTGAGTGACGATGCTTCGGTGCTCGGTTAATAATACCGACCTAACACGGATTCGCCTTATTCAGAAAACCTCATTGCGGTTTCTCCAAGGCACGGATACGTTCGCGCACAAGGACCGTGGGGATTGCGAGGAACCACGACAATGACAAATCTTACTGATAGTGGAAACTGCGCCATACGAACTTCACGGACGATAGGAAGATCCTGTGGCGCAAGGTTCGGTAGGGAGCCCTTGAAAACCATCACAAGGGACCCGACTGTCGAGTGAAATGGAGAACTAGTTAAAGATGGATAGGCGAGAGGAGACAAGAAAAGGAAATGTACATGAAGTGAGAGCTCTTTGAGAGGTCGAGTAGATCGAGTTGTCGAGAGTCTCGCAATTTCCGGAAACACATTGGAAGATGTTACGGTCTTCGGACTCCTCGAAACAGCGGAAGAACTGCCGGTAGGAGAGCAGCAGGGCACAAGTAGACCTTGGACGATTTCGAGTGGTCGTTGCTGGCCACTTGGTCGCTCGTTTACCGGAGGACCCGATTCAGTATAACGACGTACTCCGCTTATCCGGAAGACTCTCCCTCTTGTGCCAATAATTTAATTGCTTCGTTCGAATAAAATTTCTCATTCTGTTGAGATTACAGATATAAATTGTGAACATTGGCGAATTCAAGCGCTGGATTACGAGCCGGCCGAAGTAGTCTTTATCTTTCTTTTCTTCAGTTGGTCCTTCTCCAGCACAAACGACGTTTCGAGAGACCATCAACACCGTCGTTACGACAAACGTGAGAATAATACACTGCCTGTATTAACGAAACCATAACAGCTATTTTAAAAAGACGTTTGAAATCGACCAAGTTCTACAAGTGATCGACGAACGTGTGGGAAAAGTCGGTAAAGACAAAGAAGACCAGAAAACCAGTAAAGACTTTAACATGAAGGTTCGAAAGAGTGCTGCACCATTGAAAAAGGGCCTCTCGTTCACGAGGTCATCACGCAGCGGCGAGGAGCCAGAAGACCAAAGGGAGACGCTACCAGAGAGGATTTCGAGTAGCCGATAACCTCTCAGGAAGGACCGTTAGTTCGGCGGGTGAGGAGTGGTTCGTGGGTACTGCCAGTGCTCCAACGTAACGACGTAGCATCTCCACAGGCCAGACGCCCGACCGTGCCACTAATTTAATTACTCGAACACGGTATAAGAAGAAGGGAAGACTGGAGTAGAGCTAAAACTTCACGAGGCTCTCACCTTCTTCCTCTCGTTCGATCGGGATGCACCAGCCGCGTCACTATTGGATGGCATGCGAAACTTCCCAGGCTTTGTGAGCTCATTCTCTTCTTGCTCGCTTGAACCTGTGGCCGTGCGCTCGTAACTGTTACACCACCGACGACGATATGCTATACATAGCCGGGTTAGACTATGAGAAACAAGAAGAACGCCAGAGAGAGGAACGGGTCACCGTCGTCGTCGTCGTCGTTGTCGTCGTCGTCGTCCTCGTCGCGAAGGAGGAATATAAAACATCGCGTTGTATAAAAGTGAAGTAGCGGGAGAACACGAAGCGGGTTGGAAATTGACAAAGAAAGAATGTTCGAGACCGGTCGTTGGGTGTACACGACACACCGGTAGCAACTAGGCGGTGTGCTACTTTGAAACACATGAACGTAAAATGGGTACTCTTTGCATAAGTGTACACGAATGCGGTAAGCAGCGATTGGCTCCTGGAGGTGGGTTGTGGTGGGTCTTTCCTTTCTCAACCGAGTGCAAAAGGTCGTCGGCTATTACCGGTCACCTTCCGTTCGTTGTACAGAATTGGAATCCTGAGAACAAATCTTCGCATCTCGAAGTGAGTCTCACATCTCTCTAAGCTATTACGCCAGGTCTCAAATCTATTGGCACGCGAATGGAAAGGCGCCAAGGAAAGAAACGGACGCATGACGATTAGCTGACGGACCATAGCAACTTGGAGGCGAATGCATCGGGGACCAATCGCGTATGTGCTCATCGGTCGCCGACAACTGGTACGGCATCCACCCTGCAACGATACCGGCTCAACTCGCGTAGACGTCGTGGCCTGCGGACCCGACGCTTTTATTTCTCACGGCGTATAGCGCAGCCTCTAGCGGCTCGACGGTGAGCGCTATGGTCGCTCGAGTATTGGTATGTACGATACTAATACTGTACATCGCATCCATATATACATGTAGTTTTAGAAGCGCACAAGGGGCAAACGGGCATAGATGGACCGTGCGAGGCGAGCCGCGCGGGGAATGGAATTCGCGAAGACGTACGAGCTAGTGTAAGCGGTAGGCAGCGGCGAGTTCGCTAGGCTCGTGTAGGCCACGCCGTGACCACTGGCGTAATTAACGAGCATCCATTAACGTCCATAATATCGCGCGAGCTGGCGAGCACAGAGTCGAGGGATAGCGAGTAGAACTCGAGCTAGCTAGCGCGAATGATATCCGTTACGGGTATACCTTTGCCTGGTCCACGCTCTATCGGTGTGCCTCTCGTGTCTGTATATATGAGCTGTGTTCTCGTAGCTCCCTGGAACGAAGGATACCAAAGCTGCAATGTGCCTCCTACCGCTGCCGCTGCTGCCCCTGCCGTTGTCGCTGTCGCTGCTGCTGCTGCTGCTGCTGCTGCCTCTGCTGCTTTCCATCCTCGGGTACATACCGTGGTTTACCGTAGCGTGAAATCGACGACGCGATAACCGGGGGACGTGTCCTGCTCCGGTAGATTCACTTCAGCGAACGCGCGAGAGCCAGCGCGTTTCTGCCATCCCGGAGAACCAGCGAACCCGACTATGAACGTTGTTGCATGGGACAGGCACAAAGCGTCCGCTGTCCGGAGGAACGGAGTAGAGCGTGTCGAAGCCGTCCAGGACATCGACGTCGTTTACTAAGCCCATTGAACATCATACATTCAATCCCTCTCTCGGGGCTGTCGATAAACAACGATAAGACAATCGAGTTTACGGGATTTTAACGGTCTTCGGGCGATTTTCGCTCATGTTTGGTCCTATCCTTGACGTAATTATTGCGCCTCATTGGGTCAGTGGTAAAGGAGAGATAACCATGCACACTGGCCCGTGACGCCTGTACTCGCCCGGTACAAAGACACACATAGTATGAAACTCACTCCGATGAAACCGTACGGTGGGTAGAGTGTGCTCTCCACTTCCGGGGAAAGAAGATGACATGCGATGCATGCTTCAACGGGCGGGATGTATTGCCACCTATGGACTGGGGAATAACCCAGCAATCTACGACGCTCCGCCACATCTATCATCTTCGCATGTTGCTATGCGAAGGAGATTGGCGCTCTTCAACACCCTGTACTGCTCGAGTGGGATAACGTCGATGACAGTTCAAAGTACGGCGTGTCACGTACTGATTGGCGTGGTTCTACCGCTTTCCGCCTGATACCTTAAATTGAATTAAACCATCTGAACTCCTTGCAGTTTCAGATTCTGCAGCCGGATGATTTCGGAAATTAGATTCTTTTGACACTACCATCGATTATGTGGTTTGGTCTCGTATAGGACACTTTTTGAAAGTCCCGTTGGGTCCCTATGAATGTAAAAAAATTGTAGAGTTTGTGGCCGTCATTCACCGTTCTCGCAAGTCTATTGCAATTGCAAGCGTTTAGAGACGGTGCGCTTAATTTGTTTTACCGTCGGGATTCGTTCTGAGCCTCAAAAGATTATTCCACTTCCAGTCTTTTCGTTGTCTTGATCCAATTTATTTTTGTGAACGGATAGTACTTCCATAAAAATAAGATAATTCCACCGTTTTCCAAAAGACCCACTTTTCGCCTGAATTTTTTCTTTTTTTGGAAACAGATAACGTACATTAGTCGAAACATAGATATCAGTTGGAACTGTACTATCACCGAGAACCACGAAGATATCAATAATTTCAACTCTGCATGGTCCATTATCGTGCCATTAACTATCGGGTACGAATGACTGTGCCGTTTATCCCGTTCTGATGAGATAATTCTCATGGAACGATCTCGTGATTATGCAGTGATCTCGCAATTCCCGACGTACGATCACGTACGTCAGGTAGCCAATTAGTATAATAAATGAATAAGAAGGGGGAAGCGAGAGAGACAGAAGCGTAAACGTATACGTGATACCACGCAATTTTCCTGCGTTCGAAGCATGCCGCACATTCATGTAATGGCATATAGTAATGTATCCGATCCTCGAGGAAAAAGAAAAAAGAAAAAAAAAATCGAATCTACGCGTTGATATGTAATCAGCCAGCGATCGATCGATCGGGTATGGGCTCTCGTTGATCCATCGGAAGGTAGAGGCATCGGACAGTAGTGATTATAGTACTTCACTGCTATCTCGGTGTTGGCCAATATATATTTATAACATGATGCTGTATATATATTAGGTCAGTGGGACCGGCTCTCTGACCCACAGCGTCGAGCTCCCGTTCATTCAAGACTTCCTGATGTCGCGATATGGACAAGTCGAAGGCAAAACTGTTACGGGACGACCGTGACGCCAATGCCTGAGCAGCGATTTAATGTAGCCGGCGGATCATTCTCCATAGCCGGCCCAGACACCGCTGCGCATAATATATTACAGGTGCACCGCGGCCCCGCCGAACGGCTTCGTAAACGGTGACGTAATCCAAAAGTACGCTTCGATCCGACACGCCAAACCGCCGGACCGTTTCGGGCTCGTTAAATACCGCAAAGAACGAACCGAGTTTCGTTCCCGAAAGCCCCCGAGCGAACCGAATAATAAAAAGAAATATTGAACGAGAACGACACGACGCCGGACGAACGCAACGGTACACGAAACTGCACCGGCTTCGCCAGGTTTACCCGGGGCAACTCTCGTATGTGGGACGAAACGTGACCGACCACGGGGTAACCGGTAGCGCGTGGGCCTTTGCCCTGCTCTTCTGGGCCTCGCCAACTCGCCCGAACGATGTGTATGCCCGTTTCGTGATCCTCGTTCGGTAGCGCACTCATGCCCCGCTGACCATATCTGTGCACAAGAGCCGCGATGCTATTTCGCAAGGTCTGGGTTATCCAATAAGCGAAACGGGTTGGTCTGACTCATCGTCGTCGGCCAGTGTGCGATCTGATACGGGATTCTGTTCCTTTTTCTTTTTTTTTTTAATTTTTTTTATGAAAGAGAGCAAGAAACTCGACAGCCTCGAGGTACCCGAGTGGTGCCCGACGGTGTTTACTTTTTAAGTGTCGTTAACCGGCTGCAATTCAAGGACAAAAATTTAATTTTTTTTCTTTTTCTTTTAGAAACCTCACCCCGTGTCGTGCACCTTACGAGGATTCTTGCTCCTGATAATCTTCGAATCCTCATCGTGACCGATCGAAGTCGTAACGATTACAAGCGATTAATGATATACTGTAAGCCTGGATAGACACTTAGGATCTACGCATGTCCATGTGGAAAACCTTCGGTACGCGTATATTGTTATAGTCCATTTTTTCCATTTTTTATTTCCACGAAAAGAAATCCTTCGATGGAGACTTTTTAGGATTCGTAGGATTTCATTTTTGCAGTGTTTCAATTGCAAATTACTAACGTTGCTTTCCACCCTCGCTATGGACTATGAGAATTCAGAAATCAAACAACTAGATTTCCGGTTTGATAATCTCATTTTTCGACCGGAAGTGACGCATTTCCGGTTTAAAAATCGCATTTTTCGACCGCAAGTGACGTATTCAACGTGACGGTTTCAAAATCTCATCTTTCGACAGGAAGTGACGTCATTTCCGGTTGAAAAATGGCATTTCCGGACCGGCAGTGACGTACTTACGGTCGAAAATGAAGTTTTTTTTTTGCACGGGACGATAGTGCGCAGCGCTGTTGTGAGCGCATTATTGTGTAAAATTTACCGAGACCTACGGAATATTATCAGAATAGTATAATAAGGGGAATAATTATCAGGGCCTGAGAATCAAATACTTAGGGGGATTTAGACTAATCTGGGCTTGGGAAAATTTGGACAAACGAACAAACGAGCACCTTTCCAATATATATATAAGATTTACGTTCGACAATAGAATAATTGCATCGTCGTGATGCGGAGATTTCGTTCAAGCGCTTTCGTTGTTCTTTCTTTTATCAATCCTTCCTTTCGGTTCTTGCCTTGGCAAGATTTTCCTTATCATTATTATTTTAAGGTCCGAACTGTTTGACGAGCACAAATAACTCGAGAAATAACGAACCGGTCCCTGTTTGTTTTATAAATATAATTAACGATATCCCCCCCGTCTCGTTATAGCGGAGGCGCGGGTTCGTTGTTCTCTTATGATTACGTTGGTTATTCAATACGGGAAACAAGTATATGACTCAACGTATCACTTCGTACAGGCAGCAGAGCGCGGAGTAAAAGGCGGAGAGACAGAGTAGATACTTTTCTCCCGAGTCAGAAGATTCACTGACTCACGAAACTTGATGCTCGCACTCGTACGAGCGCCTCGCTACGCTATAATACTGCTATACGAAAAATATCATGCGAAGAATAATGTGTACGTGGGTGTTTGTCAGGTTGAAAAATAACATAGCCGAACCTTCGTTACACGGTTTCCCTGGGGGACATTCAACCTGCGGACTGTGTCAACGCTCCCGGTTTATTTGCTAATAGTACATTAAACGAGCGTCATCGATAATTTCGCGACTCATCAGCGTGGAAACGGACGCATCTTTTTGTTTTTTTTAAACGGGTTTGCCGGCAATTTTGTGAAAACACGGCGACGAACCGAAAAAAAAACGCTAAAAAGTGCGGCCACTTCCACCAAGCCGATGAATAAATATATAACACAAGTATTTCTCTCGGGATACGGTCGTTACGTGCAAACGCTAAATGACACGAGTTCCGCAATATGTGCGTAGAAAATCCCTGGCAGTCGGGGCTGCACTCTCGTTAAAATATTTATTCGCGAATATATTTTGTTTCTTTTTTTTTTTTTTTTTTTTAATAGAACTACCAAATCGTCTCTCGCGAGCGAACGCATAATAACCTGCGCGAGAATCGGACACCGTTTTTCGTCGTTATGCTCGCTGAGTACGATCTAGTAGCTGCATCATTTATGACGATACTGGATCGCGCAACGTTAGTGTACACGTCGTTTTGTTAAATTAATGAGAGCTCATGAAAATTCAACGGGAGAGCATGTTTATATCATTTGAATTCACGAGAATTAAACGATTTTTTGCTGGCTCCAATTAAAAATGTAATCTCATATGTTAACATAAAAATACTGGGCGAGCATCGTTGCGACCGTGTTACGTTACACGCGGGTCTGAGCGAACCGATCGCTTCACCATTGCAATTCTTTGCTTTAGGAAAAATCTCGAAGTCCTTGACCGAATCCATTTCTCGTCAGTACTCTGATTCGCATCATCGACGCTTGGTTTTTCTGATTTTTTGTCGTCTTGCCGGAAATCTTGCTCGATATCTTAATAGGATCGAAGATATTAAGCAAGACATCAAACAACTCTATATCTTACTAGATGTCTTGCTTGATATCTTTGATCATATTAACCTTTTGAAGCATACTTTTTTTTACAAGTATGAAGTTTCAAATACATCGGTTGGTTACTAATGCATTTTTTTCTGAATTACAAGACGTGTATCGCCTATAATAACACACGGCGCTTCAGAGGATTAAGATACGCATCAAGATATTCAGAAAAACCAGAAATCAACGATACACAAGCGTGCCCTTGTCTGATTCCTGATAGCTTGCCTGATGACTAATCCGTTTTCCCGCAGCAACTCTATTCAGCTCGTCTCGGCACTAATCAAGGACATGGTACCTGCAATGTCGCGAGGTCATGTTCATGAAGTAGCTTCCGGCTCCACTAGAAGTCGGTCCGATCGGTCCGAAGAGGTAAATCGGTTCTTACGACATGCAAAGAAATGCCTTATCGAAAGTGTCGGTTATTACCATGCAAAATCTAACCCACGAATCGTCGTTTATCCTGCGATCCAAACGGCCCGCCGCGCATTTCGACAAGTCCCAAAGACGCGGGGCCTAATGCGGAACGGCCGTTTGCACGCCAGTCGTAATCGACGAGCATAGTTCGCTGTCGTTTAACGGATTATAATCGAAAACCCCGGTGGTGCCGGCTCGTTTGTCAGGTCAATGTCCCACAAATAGGAACCAGCGTACCGCGACTACGATGTTGGTTACCGTGTGCGAAAGCGAGGAAGGAGTCATCCATATTCATCGGGTTTGGAGGAGCGCCGGAACCATCGGGCAGACAGCGGCTCTATGAGCGTAACGCAAACCTTGCTGCCCGACTGCTGGTTATCGTGTCAGCACGTTGTGATATCCACTCCATCCGGATTTTCGGAACGTACACGTACGAGGCGCATACCCTCGTCCAACCGCCGGTCGCATACGCGATCGATTATACGCCTGATCGACGACGAAAATCCCAAACGGGCTCGTATCCGCAAAGAGACCCGTGCATGTGTTCATTATCGTCGCTAAATTATTGCGAGCTTATTGAAGTTTAGTAGGCGTCACAGAATCGCTGCGAAAACACTCCGAACGCGTCGAGACAAAAACCCTGCCATTGATGGATCGACCCTACGAATAATTTACAGCCACCCCTCCAATTTTCCATACAAGCCAACTTCTCTTATGTGTTCAATGCAGAATGGTCGTAATCAGAAGAAAAAAACGTCAATAAGATGCAACTCTTCACGGTAAAAAAAAAAGTTGTTTGCAAATTAATTAACAGTATTGGAAGCTTTTTTACGTAAACTGTTTCTGAAATTTCGAATACATACGCGTTGCAATTTTACAGTAAAATTTTCATTTTTAATTAAAATTGTCTGTAAATTGCAACCTAAAAGATTTGTCATTTTGGAATCCGGTATTTAAATGTTACAAAAAAAAAGTATATCAATGTTAACCCTTTATAAGACACAGCGCCCGAAGCGGTACCGAAATGGGACTATCGGCCGCGGAGTGGGGGCCACGCGTTGATATTGTAGCGCTTAAGAGTGGGAATAGAGGCGTGTCTTGTAAAGTGTCAGTACAAGGAATGCGATAAAGTTTAATGCTTCAGTAAATTAAATGTACAATTTATTTTTACAGTGTTTGCGATACATGCAATTACTAATTCGCTCCACATCCCGCACAGTGTATGTTTCATCCTACCGCGGCGTATTATTATGGTGATGATGATGTCCGAACAGAAGTGATTTCAAGAGAAATCTGATCCCCCTCGGATTAACCCTTGACTCTCGATTCCCATCGGGTGCTACCCACTTACACCGAGGGTGTAAGAGGGCGCCCTCATAGAGATCTCAGTGCCAGGTTTACGCTATAACTATACACCGGTGTACATATCGTATAAGAAACTGGCATGCCGCTCGACGGATCCAAGGTTTCCTTCCCCCTAGGTGTATAGAGCCGGTTTTACGGGCGGCACGTCGCATTAGAATTCTAGTTGCGGGACGTCGAATATATACGTATATACGCGTCTATATGTACCAACAACCGGGCAGACATATAATGGAACTTTTTTTTCCGCGCCATGGGGGCCGCGCGGGTTCTCGGTGCAAAAGAGCCGTACAACAGTGTACTGCGGCTGACGTTGATAGGCGCATGCACGTACATGCGGAACAGTTACCTACATGTGTACGGGGTTGCGGAAGGTCGTTGCCGGTTGCGCTTGTTAAACGATAAACAGGTCGAGTTTATGCGCGAGTCCCCCTCAACTTCTTTTTTATTTTTTACTGTAAAAGCGGCAGAGTCAGAGTGTGCACATGCGAGCGTGATCGTACAAAAGCCTATATATCGCCTTGGCCCAGGGACAGCGGGGCTGAGGAGGTCGGTCCGTCAGTCCGAAGACGCCTGGACGAGTCACTCAGCCCGGGGGAAAGGATATTCCTGGGGAAAAAGAAAGGAAAACCTCCGCGGATTCACATACCGAGCGACTCGTAGCTCTGCATTCCAATTTACTAAGAAACGACGGTAAAACCTTACCCTCGTTGAGAATTCCCGCGAATATCTCGTGGTATTTCGCTTTGATGGCTTGACAAACGTGCGTGCGAGGATGAGCTGGCAGTCAAACCGTGCGCTGGTACCGGCGTTGAGATACGTCGGTGGCTCGACCGGTGGCAAGGGTATCTTCAGGTGTGTACCTGTGTACAAGACTCTCGAGACTAGGCGCCTTGGCGAGCGAAAGTGAACTCGCTCTCGACCGGCGAGCGGCGAGCGGCGAGCGTCGCGCGGCCAAGAGGCAGCAAAAGTTTTCACCGTTGAAGATGAACGCTCGCTCGTCGCGAGAGACGCGAGGAGCTCTCTGAGAAACAGAAAGAAAAGTTACTTTTCCGGGACACTTCGTCACGTTCGCCCCGTTGACCACTAAAACCCATCGGGGACGTTACTCTCGCGGCCGTTCTCAGAGTCCCGGCGAAAAAGCTTAGCACCGCACACATTCCCGCTGGTGCGAAGTCACACCGTAGTTGGAGTGGTGGGGTGAGATGGTCTGGCTTTTCCGGCGGAGGTGCAAGTGCACGCTTGGTACTGAACTCACGCGACTTCGTTGGCAATTCACGGAGACACTTGTCTTCGCGGGGCAACGACGGAAAAGCAGTTCCAGCTAGCCGTCCAAGATCGTATTAGCAGAGGCGGCGCAGCGCGGTACGTATAGGTATACGGAAAACGCGGCATCAGTTATACGCTCCGCGCTGCTCGCTCGGTGAGAGAGGGGACAAACGAAATTTTCCTCGAAAACGCCGAGACTCGGGAATTAATGGGGCGGACCAAGGATAAAGTGTTCCTGAGCGCGAGGAGAAATAGAATCCAAAGACGCGGAGACTAGCGAGTCGGTGGAAAAGCTCACGGCAACGGTGGGGCTATGGCTAACAGTGGGAATCAGAAAAAGGGTCGGCGGAAAACAACGGGGGAAAAAGAAATGAAGTAAAAAATGTGATCCCGGTGGCGGTGAGGAAAGTTGCAAAACGATTGCCGTTCCGGGATTACTTTGGGACCGTTTGGAGGTAAAACTGGCGAACCGATCGAAAAAGATGAATATATTTCGACTTTAGGTTCAAAGCCACTCCGCCGATTTTGCGGTATCGGTGGTTTTTCGTTATTTTCAATTCAGAATATGTTCGGGAACGTACACGAATCTCTACAGATTCGTGTACATTCCCAAAGTTGGATATTAACGGTGCGCACTGGGTGGGTGGGTACGTCGGGACTGGCGGAGAACAATGCAGGATGACTCCGGTCGAGAAAGCCCCATAGTCACTCCGGAGGACTCCGGCCCGGAGAGAGAGTGCCGGGCGGACGAAACGAGATGAAAAGGGGAAGAGTCGCGAGTCGCCGCATCACTGCAGCCTGCGCCACGTTGTATCACCGCATAGAGCAAAAGCACACCACGGTGACATCAGCAGGGGGTGGTAACTGCGTTCAGTAAACACAACAGTAAGTTACCCCTGTGTGGCAACTGGCAAACGACTACCCCCTTCTAACTCTCCGGCCCCCGGTGACGGAGCTAAAGTTTGATACGAACTCTCACGGTGAGCATCTACGAGCCGATGGTACCGTAGCTATGAAGGGGTGTTTGTGTATGTACATTTTAGTACACCCATACAAGCCCGAGGTACCCTGTTTATACTGAAAAGCAATTACGGCGCAACGCCGTTTCGCTGCGCTAGCGGCAGACGGCGACTGTTCCTCCCACCGGTTATCCGCTTGTCCCACCTATACTTTTCTCCTCGGCACATAATTCAACCCCGTTCCACCTATTTTTATACGCAATACCTGGCTTTTTTTCATACTTTGTTTTCAACATTTTTTTTTCTTCTTTTTTTATTATTATCCTTGCGTCACATACTGGTAATTAGGTCGCGTCCTCGCGTGGGCGCTGAATATAAATATCACCACGATCAAATAGCCGGGTCTCAGCGACGCGAACGCATCGAGAATTTAGTAAAAGCGTTTGCGGTCCTGTATGATCGTACCGAGTACGATCCACGAGCGGTACAATGTGCGCTACAGGAAGACACGTATGTATAATGCATTCGGTGAATATTTCATAAATATTGAAACGTGCGTAGGAGGCTTTTCGAGTGTGCTTCCGTTGCCTGCGAACTACTGTTCAAACGCGGAAAATGTCCTGTATGGTCACTGCGTTTCCATACGTAATATGCGTGCACGTATCATTGTCGTGTTATCGTGTCATATTCCAATTGGATATCGCATTAATACGGAGTCACCGGTACAGTTGCCGGTTTATATCGAGAATTTTGATATAAAAAAGAAAAAAGAAGAAAAATATCATGCGCTCGTGGTTCTATCTCGGTCCCATTCGCTTTTATTAACCCCTTTGCATAATTTCTGAGAATCATACATACCAGTGTCGCATGCTGAAACTATCTGGCTTGGAGTAGTAATTGTTGCAGAATCTAAAGCGACCACGTACCTGAAAAACAAATTTGAAACTTGGTCACATTTTTCGACTACACTTATTTTACATAGCATTAACCCTTCTTAAGTCACACTTTTATTCTCACTCTTAGGCGCTACCGGAACAACGCGCGTCCCCCACTTTGAGTCCTTTAGTCCCGTTTCGGTACGTTTTTGTGCGGTGTGACTTAATTAGGTTTATAATCAATATTATATCGAGTTTATCAATTGAATTCTGATAGATCAATTTTTTTTACTTATCAATATTTTCAATCTTGCAATACAGTAAAAATCGTGATTATGAATCGGTACACATCACTGATTAACGTGCCAATCTGCGACCTCCATATTCGCCACATTTATCCTGTATTAAATTATTTCATTTGCTCCGCACGAAACGGTCCCTTCATGGGAAAACCGAGGCCTTGCCACGAGAACGATACGCGCAATGGTTGCCTCGCGAATTGGACGAAGTCAATGGACTAATCGCACGCAGTCATATCGTAACTAATCAAGTAATCAGCGGGCAAATAGTCTCTGGGCCAGCGTAAGCACATTCCCGTCCCTCCCGCTCACGTGCCTCATGCACACACATCGTCGATGATTGGATGATCAACCTTGCGTTTATGCAGGGCGTCACTTGCCCGTTAGTCCGGGGTCGTGTTCATTAGCTATATATATATATCTATGAGACGATAGTATTATTGCAGGAGCGTGATGTCTCTTCATTCGCCTGTGCCGTGCCCCCGATAACAGCTCGGGCATTCAGGTGCCTTCGATCGCGCTGGCTCGAGCTTCTTTATTTTCCATCATTTTCTCTCTCTCCCATCTTCATTCTCTTTCTCCGCTCGTTCTCCGTCGTACCTTCCCCTTTTCCATTCCGATTTCGTTACCGATATCGCACGTCTACAGAGCGTTCGAACGGTTCGTTGGCTACCGCGAAATCTCGTCGTTTGCCGAATCGTGGACGGAATTGGAGCGGTCAGACTTAGGGGACGGTTGCTCAAACATTGTGTATAAATATGTTTTATATATGGGGCATTCCCTACCGTTTCGACCTGGGTCTAACTCTTCACATCTTGGATTGGACCTGCGATTTTTTATATGGCGGAATTAACTCTCAAAAGCACTGAGATTTTTTATTAGTTAAACACTTTTTTTTCTGATTACTTACGATTATAACAATGAACTTATTGATCGCCACAATAAAAAAATCTGAAAAAATTCCGAAAAATCTTGAGTCATGTGTGAAAAATGTAAAAACTTGAGCCGGAGTGGGTTGGCGTCACTTTCCATTTTTTCTAATTCTTTTTGAAATGAAAACAGTGAAAAAATTTGTAAGAAAAAATCAGTTGATTAAGGATTATCGCTTAAAGATTTTTATATGCAACGCTGCATTTTTCGGAATTTTTGGAGACTTTCCCGACATTTTTTTTACCCTAAAAAAAATGAATGATTAAAAAAAATCTGGGTGCTTCTGAGAGTATGTTCGGTCATATAAAAAAATCGTGGGCTCCATCTAACATGCGAAGAGTTAGACCCAGGTCGAAATGGCAGGGAATGCCCCGTATACATGCATATGTATTTACTGTAACGTAACCCTTCTCGCCTCGGTCTATCTACTCAGCTATTCGGGTTCCGTTAGGATTCGGGGCGAGCCAGAAATATTTGTAGACAGTATAATAGCTAAAAACATAAATTTATTGAAGGAAAACATAAACGATCAAATATCATTGTACAATTCAGCCCGCTGACTGTTTCAGTATTACCAGCGCGATGCCATTTATATCGTGCTTTCTAAACACAGTTCCGCAAATTGGATGTGGCCGCCTCGACTGCACAGGAATTATATCGACGATACAGGAACACACCCTGGCTTGACTGGCCGTCCGTCACTTTGTCAACACAAGCATAATCCGAGACGGAATGATCGCTCCTGTTAAATTGTGGGCGCTCGCGCTACCGATGGGATCGACGGATTATATGCCTACCTCATAATTATATCTATGTGTACAGACCACATATACCGACGCCCGTCCACATATACCGACATTATCATGCACTCTCGCTGCAAACGTCCTAGCGCAGCAGGTATAAATTCGATTCGTCCTCTCTCTGCCCAGTTGATCGCGGCTTATTGCCGTTCATACACTCGTATAAACAGACGTTATGGACATACCGCAGAGCTCGGCTTACGTGTATCGAGCAACCAGACGCGATGCGCGGGACACTCATTGACAGAGGACCGAGGTATTGATATTTGAATAACGGAACGGTAATTCTGTAAAGGCTTGTGCAAGATAGGCTATCGGGATCGCTTTAACGCTCCAAATCAGCGGGTGCAATTCGGTCCCCGACCGTTGACAGAGTTATTTAGCTAGACGAATTGATCCTACGGAAGTCTATTGACAGGATGTATCAAGAGATGTCCTCTTTTCGTTAGGAGCGCTGATGTTCTGCCTCTATTTCGTAACTACTGATGTACAGAAGAATGCGGAAATAATGAAAGCTCTAAATCTAAGCTGCAAATCATGTGATGCAATTCGATGCTCTGAGCGATGACAGGGTAATTTAGTTGGACGAATTAATCCTGCGCAAAGCTATTGACAGGCTATACCGAGAGATTTCCTCCTTTCGTTAGGATCGTCGATTTTCTCCCCCTATTTCGCAACTAACCACGAGGCATTCGAGTTTCGCTTTATCCACCCGCTGAAGTACAGAAAAATGCGGAAACAATGAAAGCTCTAACCGTCCGTCAGATGAATGATGTACAACCAAAATCCCGGCGAGGAATCTCGATGATGAAGGACTTGGCCCCCCTCGGACTCGGGAATAGCTTTCATATACTGGACAACACTATAACGAAACAGGAAGAGGAGTCTCTCGCTATTGCTTACCCCTCCGTCGTGACTTGAATACGCGATTACCGCTGCTGCTTCGGTGAGAACATAGGCGGGTCACGAATCCGAAAAACTTTTCGACCCTTTTAGTTATCCTTTCGGTACTCAGCCGTCCGTCTTGCACAGCGGTCGGTCGTGGTCATTCTCCGCGGTCATACCGGCTTGCAATTTTTTATTATTTTTTTTTTTTGGGGGGGGGATTCGCATGTTCTCGGATTGAAAAAAAGTCTTTGAACTTGAAATAACCAAAAGAACGGCTATATTGATGCTTGTCTTTTCCAGTCAGCCGTTTAGAAATTATTGGCGTAAAAAAACTAGCGATTACGAGCCATAAAAAAGTTTTGGATTATATCTCCTATTCCCAGAGTTCCCAATCCCACTCGGGCAGAAGGAATAGGTATAAAACACTCGAAAACACTCTTTACAAAGACCTCGCAATGCGTTCAGGATTCGTTTTTCACAGACATCAACATAAACTGATCCATCTCACCTCTCACCCTATACCAAGTTCGTATTGGATTTTCGACTTGACTTCATTCCCACGATCTCTCCATAGGCGCCAGATCACTACAAGTGGATCAACGACTTTATGTGCAATACGTTATGTTTCATGGTAACAATTTTACAGCGTTACATCAGGTCCTGATGAGAATTGAGAGGTCCCTGAAAAATGTCCACTTGTGTGAGTACTCGCAGAAGCGATGTAGAAGGTTGACTAGTGAGAGTGTCCGAGCTGGTTGCCAACTGATCGGCTGTGTTTCAGTCTCCGTAGGTCACTGAGCTGCGGAACTTCGAGCAATCTCGTCCCTTTATTGCATTCCTTGACCGTAATAGATTATATGGTGTATTAGAGAGTTACCGGTGCGGAGGACCGTCAAACGAGCGAGGTACCCAGCGTCTAAGGTGCATCTTTGCACATTCTTGGGATCTTCCATGGGACCGCTCTTACCATCTTTCTTCTCACTCTCTCCTCTGCTCTCCGCATCCTCATTCCTTCCCGTTTCTTCGCCTTTTCTCTCACTCGATCGTCGTCGTCGCTGTTACGATACACCCTGCACTTTGCGAAGTGGAAGATCAAAGACCCTCTGCGTTACACGCTACCGCGGAAGCGTGCGTAAGCGGACCACGCATTTATTACAGGGCGTAAAAGTAAAATTACTGTGCGTTACGCCATTCCCTCGAGAAGGCGAGACCGCGAACTAGCGAAGAGACTCTCTCGAAGGAGACACGAGCGGATATCGGACAAGAGATGCAGCAAAATTCCCACCGTGTTTTAGTGGCAACCGTAGCGAAACCGTTTTCGGTATCCGCAACCGAGATACCACCTCCCATAGTTGTGGATGCAAACCGTGCGTAACGGTAAGAGCGAGCGGTCCATGTGGTTAAGCGAAAAATTCACCGGCTCCACGGAATGCCGAGGCGAGTTCGATCGTCGCGTTCGTAAAATTCGATCTTTTTCAACGAAGCCAATGCACTCCATCGGTGAAAGGCCGTTACCATCGCAATCCACCAAATACAGAACGAACAGCGATGAGAACGTATTCGGAAGTTGCTTGTCGTGTGTACGTGAAAACAGATAACTCCGATAACTTTCTATAAATCACCATGAGGGTCGAGACAAGTACAGTTGTTTAATGATTTACTAGGAGAAGACTCTCTCCATCCGGTTTGCAAGGTTTATATACGAGGCTTCCACTTTGTACCGTTTCTGATGGTTCTACACGAAAGCATGCGCTAAGTTCACGGACAACACTCCGGGTTTCCGAGGTCTCTTCGTCGTTTATCGTTCACGTGGGTGAGAGCCCCGTTTTTCTATCGTCGACGTACGACAAGGGATTGAGAAGAACGGAAGAGTGCCGGCCGGTCGGCCGAACGATCGCCAGGAAGCGAACGGGGAAATTAGCTGGTGACGTGAGTGCGTGGGTTTATCGGAATTTTTGCATAAACTTGGGTTTACTCTCTATGGTACACAATGAACTTGCGATTGGCTCGACCGCGGCACGCAAGACACTGTTTTTTTTTACTTAGAGATTGGCGAACACCGGTCAAATGTATATCAACGTCTGTCCGCGCCAGGATGCATGAGCTATTGGACACGACAGTGATGAGTGTCGGGAACGTTTGACCGATCGAGCCTTTAATATTTCGCCAACGCGGCTCGCGAAAACGTTACACGCGAACGGCAACCGCTCGCTGACGATGGAATTATTTTACAAACAATCGAGTTATCCGTCCTCTGAATATTCATAAAAAAGCGCCGCCCTGATTTGCGTTCTGAGCGCGTTTTCCGATATAGAATATCCGATGCTTAAGATAAGGTTTGTTTGTTTTTTTGGGATGAATTGAAGGGCTGATGGAAAGTGGATGCGTCAATTTAGATTGGATGGATTGATCGATAAGTTGATTAAAGTTGCATAACAAAAGAGGAAATATGGATAGCTTTTTGTAGGCGTGCGGCGATCCCTCTTGCTCTTTGCCCTTTGAGGCGACGAGGGTTTCTCGCCGGCGACGGTCCCCAGCGGATATTCACGGGAGGTAATACAAGTAACAAGTTTATCCCTCGAAGTTGCCATCAATCCCTCGACCCGACCCTCGATCGTCAAACAGCCTTATCTACCGCGGACCGACCGCCTAGTTTCCTCTTGAAAAATCCATACCCAACTGTCACTGCACTTAGTCGATGAATCTTACGCAAAAGTTTTGCTGAACCCACGCGAAAAAAAAGTCCCATGACACTCGTCAAACTGTCGATCTATAGAAAAAGTTCGAGGGGCGTGGAAAAACAATCTTGCTGAGATACTTCGAAACAGAGTGAGAACGAGATGTTGATGGACCCGTCGATACGTTCGGAATATATCCACGCCGCATCCTGCGTTGATCTCGCTCAAACTTTGTGCTTCCTGGGAACATCTTTCCTTGCTGTTGGCGGTTATTTCGAGGCATAACTTTTGCAAACATTTTCGTAACTACGGTTTCCTCGCCGCAATATAGTCGCGTTTTCGCAAGAGCAGAACAGGTCCGTTTGAGGAGATTTTTTTACCGATGGTACACTGCGTCATTGATGCCCAGTTTTTCTGGTTTTTCTATCGTGCTGGATATCGTGTTCGACGTTTTAATAGGATCGAAGATATCAACCAAGAGATCCGGCAAAATATCCGGCAAGACGGGATGTCTTGCTGGATAGCTTGCTTGATGTCTTCGATTCAACAGTCAACAGACATCAATGACCGGCAGAGTACCATCTGTATTTATCGCTTATCGCGCATTTAGGTTCACTTTCCCGCAGCCATTTTACGGTTCTTGGATTTTTTTACCTCTAGGTTCACATAATAAACTCATCCTCTTAATGGCTCAACTTCCATTTAGAAACCTCGGTGCAGAAACGACGAACATTCAGCTCCCTCCATGCTTCAGACATTGATCTGCAGGCATGAATGAAATTGGGCACTTAATCTCCTAATTGGCCTAGCTAGCGCCCCACCTGAAACTCCTCGGAGAGGTTTCAGAGAGTCAACCGCCAGAATGTAGAAAAGTAGATCACTCGTACGATCCCAGGAGAGGATGGGCAAATGTGCCGCATGTAGGCACCGAAACGTTCTGACTGTCGCCGAGTGGAACTCGATGCAGGAAAGCCCGGCAAGAGTCGGGAGGCTCCCGGTCTGCCAGGGGAACGAATTAGCGGTGAAAGCTGACGGGGATTTCGGGCGTCGAGGTGGGAAAGAGATGGAGCAGCGAGATTTTCCGTCGCTACTCGTAATTTTCGACTCTACCGTTAACGTCGGAGGATCTGGCTCGTGGAAGACCGATGTTCCTTTGCCCACGCGCTTCGTTCCGTACGCTCTTCCTCTATCGCTCACACCGCCTCGTACTCACGTTCCTCAGCGTCGTTGTACTACCTCTACCTATCTACCCAGCAAGCAACCACTTTGATGCAAGAACGCACCCGCGTACCCTCCGCACCGCTCCTCCGCAGTTCCGTGGCGGCTGCACGCTGGTACGCTTTCGGTACGGGATCCATTAGCGAGGCCATTTGAATATTTGCAAACCGTGCAAGCGAGGCACCGAGGTTAAAAAGACGTAATATACTGGCGCGTCACTTCCACTCCGGTTTGAAACTGTCGCGAGGTGGGCAGGGTCTGAAGAGGAGAAGGCAAGAGAGGCGACTCTGGCGAAAGAACCAAGAGACACGAGTAAACGACTGAAGGATGGAAAACATAGAGCTTTGCAGAGTGGCAAGAAGAAAGTGCCAACGCGGAGGGAGAGTAATAGAAAATTTGCAACTCGATGAATATATATATATATATATTTAGATGTACGTATGTATGTAATTATACTTCCTGGGCAAGCTTCACTTAAAAGTTCATCCTTTCTCTGCTCCTGCTATCACGCGCTGTGCGTTTTCTTTGAACAAGACGTACAACTGAGGGCGTCTTGTCGCCACTGCGCTCTTGTACTAACTCCGGAAGGGTTCATGCTCATGTAGGTTTTTTTTTCTGAAGAACTTGGACGTTAATTTAGTATAAGTAAACCCTTGGTGGGAAAACTCGGGAGGTTAATATTAAAACTCGCAGAAATATCTTTGGAAGTAAGTTTAAGTCCACCGACGACACACGTATGGTCTTTGCGTATGTGTAGAATTATACTTCCTGTGCAAGTTCCACTTAAAAGTTCATCCCTTCTCTGCTCCGGCCATCACGCGCTGTGCGTTTTCTTTGAACAAGACGTACAACTGAGGTCGTTTCGTCGCTACCGCGCTCTTCTACTTACTCCGGAAGCGTTCATACTCATGTAGGTATTTTTTTTTTCAGAACAAGAACGTTAATTTAACATAAGGAAACGTTTGGTGGGAAAACTTGGGACACGTGTGTTCTTTGCACCCCGTCACCCAAGCGAATAATTTTTTTCTGCCTGTCACAATTGGCGAATTTTTTTATTTTTATAGTTTTTTCATTTCAAATACTGAATTCGAAAGAAGATCGTAGAGCTCGTAGAATTGATACACTAGCCATCGCTTTTCTTAATAAATCCGTGATAACTTTTGAAAGTAACAGAAATTGAATTCCTTGCAGCGCGGAGAAAATCTATTGGAATTATCAAACTTTATCACCGGTAAATTACTATTAATAAAAATTATTACTATGATTAATATTTGTAGAATTCATATTCAATTTCTATAAAACTAATGTGTATCAAATATTTTCCTACTAATATTTCCATCGGGATAATTTCGAGCTTTCTATTTTTCGTCTCAAGTGACATTGAAAATTAAATGCGCCACCCCCGTTATGCGCAGACGCGTGTCTTATTAATTTCGTAGGTTTGGCCTACGAACTTGTGTAACCCTTTGTTCGGCGAGGACAGAAACCCAGTAGGAACCCCGCGTGCGGACGTTAAATTCACAGCTGCGCCCTTCTTAACCTTTGCCTGTGTCACCGCGATTTACGCTTTCAGTTTTACCTCGTCGAGCCTTTTTTGGTTATGGCATAAAATATAGTAGCCAAGCTGTACGATAAGTGCGTGGTGTTGACTCTCGTTGCTTCAACCGAGAGGGAATCTCTTGAGGCGAGGCGAGGTCTTTCGAGAGGAAAAGGAAGCGCAGATCGCACGGGCGATTGCGCCGCTCTCGCTTATACTACTTGCGAGGAGAGTTCGCCGCCCGGTAAAACGTACTCGCCCAACGGACTGACCTCGTCTCTCACTTTTAAACGAGGCACATAAACGCACGCGGCATAAGCGTATGTAAAACGGTAGGAGATCGTATCCTCACTCGAGATATTATATCCTCCTCCTCTCGTACGTGCAACTTATATCTGCCTACGTATGTACGTATATACTTTAGGTATATATATATATATATATATATATATATATATATATATTTGTATGTATTTATATGCGTGTCGGCACATAGGTAGTATGTACACTTTCGAGGGTCGTTCAAGTGAAAATCTTCGGCCCTATCTTGCGCCAGATGTCACTGAGAATTTGCGCGTCAGAGAGCCGTCACGTTTTCATTTGGCGCTTCGATCAAGTCCCTTCAACTGTAGATATTTTTATTAAATCTGAAATCTGGACTAGTCTCGAGGATCGAATTTTGAAACGTTAGTTAGAACTTAAGATCCCTCTTGACTTTGAACTTAAGACCGAAGTTCCATCCGAAACTTCATTGCGCGCTTGAGCTCTATCTGAAATTCGAACTTGAGCTCAAACTGTTACTACAAGCGATTTGTGTTCAGACTTAACAAGTTCGACCTTCATTTAACCGATTAAGTTTACCGATACAATTAATGTTTGTCGATGTTGTAATTTTGAGTTCGAGTTTACCGCTTCATTCCCGATGTATATAAGTTTCGCTGTTCTCGATGAAACAAACTTCGATAATAAATTCCAGTACAGAAGAAAAGCGGATGTTCTCTATAAATTAATATTTTACGTTATTATGTAAAATGTAATGTAATATGATTATTACATTAAAAAAAATATTGTGACACGAATGTTTCGTATAATAATTATGTAAAAATGAAAAGTTCTTTTTCGATGAAATCCTCTTTTCCGTATTGATCTCTTTTAACAAAGTTTGTTTAATCGGCGACAGCAAAATGTTTATCGATACAATTAATGTTTATCGAAGATACAATTGCGACTCCGAGTTAACCGCTTCATTCCCGATGTGTACAACTCTCGCGGATCTCGGATACTGACGCGGTACATCTGTATACCCAACTTTCCACGTATACATCCAACGTTCCGCTTTGGTTATGTACGTGTAACGCAAAGTGATGTACTAACGAGATGTAAAGTGAATGAATCACAACCGGGGAAAAAAGTTCGGCCTTGTTCAAGATCCTATCCAGCTCGTGGCTTCCGGCGAGGAACTCCGTGGAAGAACATACCCCTCGCGTTACCGAGAATCGGGCTTCGATGCAAGTTTTAATTCTCAAATTACATCCAGCGCACTTGGCCTTTCGGCAATTAGCTGACATCCGGCTCCGGTTGCCGAGGGTAATTTGCGAACTGTGCGGTTGGCAATAAGAAGTCACTCCCATCCTCCCACTCGATCTTCTCTTTCCGCAATTTCCACCCGCGAGCACCAATTTAGACGTTAATTTGCACACCATTCGTGTCTCGGTGTGTGCAGATACGCGATTGCGCACGTGTGTGCGTTACACCGTACACGATACATTGCCCGAAAGCTCGCCCCGAACACATTGTCGACGTGCGTGTGGTTGCCGGACGAGCGTGCAACGGAAACTCGGGCTTTTTAGCATGATCGAGCTACCCATTAGCCTGCGATGGCTTATTATCGCGGAACGCGATATCCAATACCGGACTGGATAGTCGGAACGGTGGTTCGGCCTTTTGAGGGAAAACTAACGATTGGACGTTGGCATAATTGTTTCCATTTCTATCTACGCAGGTCGGGTCGATCTCGCTGGCCGCTGCAGCCCAGTACTGGCGCGGGACCGCGCCAATCTCGGGAGTCTGGCCCGTGACTGGGCCAGTGCTGACATGTAAACAGCCCTCCGGACCAAACCCTGTCCGGATAATGCTTTTCATCGGTCAAACTCTGTAAGTCGGCCAGCAGTTTCCAGGTGGGCTCGATCTGGCTCGCCGTTGCATCCCAGCACCGGCCCGAGGCCGCGCCGAGTACAGGAGCCTGGCAAATTCCGATCCACTGCAGCAGAATTCAACCATCAGACAAAACCCCACCTGGATCGTATAACGTTTAATCTACATGCAATGCGTTCTATCGCCGTGTTCACAGTGCAAGGGAGCTTCCCCTGCCACTCGAAGCTCACTCCGCATCGACCACTTCGGCTTCCTCCACCTTTCCCGCATTTCGATCCGATTAGATATCCGCATCTCGCAATATACGTCGGTAATCTGCATAATGAGAGAGTCGCCGGGATATTGGGGCTTTCCCGATACAGCGTTACCGCGCGCGCATAGCGTACGTAAACGATGCACTAACTTGATAGAAAGCCCGGCTGTAACGCACTAATACAGGCATCGAGTGATTCGAGGCGGGGGTTGGAATTGAATATGAAAATTTCCGTAATAGTCACGAGCGGGTACTGGATAGTGAGGAGGAGCGAGAATGGGATAAGCCAAGTGAATGGGAAACGAGCGATTGAGAAACAGGGAGAGAGAGAGAGAGATCGCCGTGGAGGGAAATGGAAGATATTACGAGGAGAAAAGGTTGAAAGTCCATTAATGCAAACGAGATGGAGACGAGATGGAAAAAATCGAAGGGATCATTAAATTTATCTTGAATTCGGAATAATTTTTCGGCTAGGACGATCACCGAGCACGGGAACGATCTCCCTTATCCTGGAAAAATTTTCTTGGATCGACCGTATCAGTCGAATTTTTGCTTTCAAATTATAATTCCGTTACTGAAAATGCTCCACAAGAAGAATAATACATTTTCGTAACTCACTGCTAAATTTCACTACGAAAAAATATATAATTATTGCATTTAACTCAGAGATTCAAGCAAATTCATAATAATTTTTCGCCGAGGACGATCACGAAGCGCGAATAATTCCGCTTATCTTGAAAATTTTTCTTCGATCGCCGCTATCAGTGAAATTGTTGCATCTGAATTATCGTCCGGTTCCTGAAAACTCTTCTCGGAAGGATAATATATTTTCGCGACTCACTGCAAAATATACAAGACAAAACAAAAAAAATGTAATTATTGCATTCAACTGAGGAATGCAAGCGAAGCGTCGGAAGATTAAATAAACTGTTGTCCGACGCGGAGAAATCATTGTGGGAGCTAAAGGGTCGAATGTTTAATTCACGAGTTAGCATCAACAGTCTGGCGTGGATGATTATACGGTGTAACTGTTCCGTTGAGAAATGCTATAATCCATCCAATCTAGTAGTAGATTTTACTAATCTATTTTTATTTCCGTTGTTTAACTCGAGTAATGCAGAAACAGCTTGGGTGTACCGTTTTCCCTCTCGCAGTACCGCGCACGGGCGTCCGGGAACGATCTGAAAAGCTTGCCAGCGAGGAAACTATGAAGTTGTTAGTCACGCTTACCGGAGTCAGGCATCTCGCTCGACCGGAGCAGAGGGAACTCTCCCGGTACCGCTTTTGCCGATGCTCGTGGCCATTGCATGGGGTCTCGGGACCGACACCGTGGCGGCGAGCGGGTCCGCCTCCACCCCGTCGGCCTTGTTATCTTCGAGCACCGATTCAAAAGTCTTTAATTATACACGCCGGAAGTACACCGACTAAACCGAGTGTAGCACAATTTTATATTTTACGACAGGTCGCGCGAGGATACCGGAGATATTAAACGAGTGGCACGGGGAGGTGAGGGAAGTTGAACCGGAGATGTATCAGCGGAGACGGGATGAAGATTCAGTCGACGTACGATGCCGAAAATTGAGACGTTCGGTTAATATTACGACAACGAGATGGAAAATACGGAGCTGAGAGAATTGCCGGTATATAAATTCACTTCCTCGTTTCTCCTCTTCCGAGTTCTCCTTTTCGTCTCCTCCGCCGGGTCTCCACTGTATGATAGGCAAAAACGTGAGGGGCCACAGTATATACATTATACTCTCACGCAAGAACGGGTGAAGCTCGTTCTCGTCGACTTTCCTGGCTCTTGTAATGAAGCATCTGCGCTTCCGCCATTCCTGCTTCGTCTCTTATTCTTCCGCGTGTCTCTCCTTTCGCTCTTTTGACTCTCACGGTTTCTCCCTCCATGTGTATGTATGTATATGTATATAGAGATACATATATATATATACAAACGTACTCTATATTGGCCCCACGACTTACGTATCGCCAAGATTCTCCGTGCTCGCCTTTATCTCCCTTACACTCGACGTCTCCGTACGACACGGAGAAGAAGGCCAGATAGCGAGACAGTAAAACTCAAAGCGATGGAAGGAGGGAACGCAGAATTTTACGATCTCGAGGCACCGGTGACCCAACCGAGTCGTCCCCCTTCCAGCATCGAACAACGGAACGAAGACCTTCGGGAGTTTAGAATTACGGGAAATTGTCGACGAACCGGTGCCGCACTGTTCGTCCGCTCGTCCCTCGAGGATCTTGTTATTTACCGACGGTCCATATACTCTTTCCGGGGGCTTGTACCGGGAGAGCTTCTTTGAAATTGAGATACCACGGCAAACTCCACCGATCCGAATTAACTCGTCTTTTACGATAAATTTCGAGTGATACCCGCCTTTTTTTTATCGACGTCGGCCATTTTTACGGCTACTTCACGGCAGATAAAACAATGACGGGGATTCCGCTCGTCGTTCGTGGCCGGTAAAAAAAAAAAAAAAAATTCGCGGTTCAAGGAGTTTCTGTCGAGATCCCGAGAACCGTCGTTGTCCCTTTATTCGCGCTCCGATTGACGTTTTGCGAAACTTATGTAAATGTATGGACGAGCGATTTGCAATGGAATTATGCGATTTGAAAGCGAAATCGTGAGCCGGAAGTGCCAAACGTGCCATTCACCGTGGTCGTGAAGCCATGCAAGAGAATGTTAAAAAACATTGTTTTTCAATGTTTTTTAACATGCATAAAAAACGATATTTTTCTGCCGATGGATGGTTATATATCTGCGACGGTGGAATGGTAAATCGTTGCGATTCATACGTGCAAAAGTATGTAAAAAAAACTTACAAAAAGGTTCGCTATCGTGCAACGCGAAAATATAAAACCGCTACGTATACAACCCGATCAAGCCACGATACGCAAAATTAAACACCCATCGCAAATATATACAATATACCAGAAGCTCGAAATAATTAACAACGAAGAAGTTAACTGAACAAATATGTCATCAACCCATTCACCGTATCTAAAAAATGTTCATGAATTATGTAAAACCCGTCGTTGAAGGACTAGGTCGATGGCCAATTGACAATATACAGACATGTTCTCACGACAATCTACACAATCACGACACGTCATGCTATGCATAAAAAATTGTACCATCCTCCATATTGTCAATAAACTTACTACTACTGCTACCACTATCTTAAAAAAACATTGTCTTAAAATGTTTTTTTAACATTCATGAATAAAACAATTTTTCTCCGCGACTGGATGGATGAATTATTTTTATTCGTCAGTCGAGGAGCTTTTCCGTTGCGACGCGTTTGTTTCGCCATCGTCCTGGACACGCGGTCCTTCAGGATTATCCCCGGAGACATCCGGACCCCGGTGTTTGACCGGATCATCGGGCAAAGAGTGAGACGCACACGGGGGGGATCCGCGAACTCCGCACTCTTGTAATCCCTCTTCGCCTGTTGGACGACACGAGTCTCCGAGGAGCTGAAGTCGGAGCTTTGAATTCACCGGAGACGATTTTCCGTTTCTCCACTCTCACCGTTATTACGACTCCACTCGCTCTACCGTGCTCTCTTTCCGGCTCTATTTATTACCGTTCGTACACTCGACTGTGACGCTGATGAGCATCCGGTTTCAGGGATGCTTCGTCTTCCGCTATACGCTTATGCCCCTCAATAATTAATATCGTCACTTTTCTTCGGAGATTGTCAATCCTGGGAGAAACATTGAGATCGCTCGCGAAAGTAAAGGGCTCGTCGGATTTCCGAGTACCGGCTTCTCGTATAGCCGAGAAGAAATCCGAAGCCGCTCCCGAAGTTGCCGTAAACGGGATGAAGACGACGATCGAGTTACCACTTACACCAACCCTTGCCAGCGTCGTTTTCCGACCTCAGGATTTGCCCCATCGGCGAAACTGTTCCCTATCGCAGACTCAAAGTCCACCTGCAACTATTGAGTAACAACACCTTTCTTGGATAATTTTGTCACCGAGAACAGAAGTTTTAACAATCGTCGGGTCGTTTTACTCAAAGGAGTAAAAAAGGAGTGACAATCAATCGAATTGACCTGGACCGTTTATCGCGAGATTGCAAGCACACTTTAGAAACCAAAATCTTACCGAAAGAGCCTGCGGTCAACTTTGAATAATTTCATTTAGAATAATCAGGGAAAAAGGATCCTCTAGGATGATTGAAATACTGAATGCCTGGAAGAGGGACCCGTAGGGAAGCTCCTGAATTCTTGAAAATTGGAACAAATACAATTATCTAAAATATATACAAGATCAATGAGGCATCTACGTTAATAAGGGAAACATTAAATCCATAGATATATTAATTATCGAGCATAAACCCAGGCACTTTCTAAAGCCCTTCATCTAGAAGAGCGTTCATAATTTAAAAAAATGTTCATCATAAATTTCTACGTTGAGGTAATATTTTCATCCCTACGATTCGTCCAGTAACACGACAAAAATAAAGTAAATTTCTCAGTCAACTGCTGCCTCCTGTCCTGAAGTTCAAAAGGACGAGAATCAAATTTCAATTTCTTACGCAGATTTTGCCTCGCGGTTATCGTACACATGATGCGTACAAATGAGACGTTAGAGATAGTTGAATCCTAACCCGGCGTGGCTGCACGGTTTCTTGTTAACGAAACTGTCGACTTTGCGAAGTCTCGCGAGCATCAAAGAAACGTCTCCGTCAACGTGTCCCTCCCTCTCTCTCGCGCGTGTTTCCTTCTCTTCCTGACTTACGCAATCTCATAATGGCCCGAGCACGAAGTAGCGATCGTGCACCTGATGCACAACGTAGGGTACCCACGTATATTAAGCGCTTATAGAATCCACTATACATAATACAGTTGAGTGTTCGGAGGGAGACGGAGAATCCCAAGTACCTCGGCTGATCTTCCGCGCTAACGAGCCAGTAATATTTACGTCATTCACGTGACGCCGAAGGTTGTTCACACCGTGTCAGGCGCTTCATCACGTGCGAGTGGAAGGGTAACTCCGTAGAGAGGCGAGTCGAGAGACAGAAACTGAGAGAAGTGAATACGAACCTTTCGGATCCTTCGCTTGTGGAGACCCGAACGACGCTGCGAGGAGTAACGCGCATGCATAAGACTTTCAATGAGGCCCGTGGGCTGAGAACGATCTTTCTTTTTGCTCGTTTTCGCCTCCCGCCTTCCGCCTCTTTCGCCCTGTCGTTTGATCTACGCGAGTAACGTATTTACATATGTATAAATGTCATAGTAAAAAGCTGGGTCTATAAGTTCTCCTCGTAAATTTGCCCGTCCCTCGGAGCGATCAACGGCTGGGCGTTTCCCGTCCAACTTCGCGCAATTAAGAACTTCATCCAATACTCTTCCTCGAAGTATTCTTGGGAAAACCATAGAACATAAGTTTATCCGTACGAATTGCTTGATTTCGGTGAAACTCTTTCAATAAGAGCCTCCCGCATAGAGATAGTTTAGTAGACATTTTAGCGCGTTAATTCGCGGTCCAATAAAGTACTGAAACGGCATTTTAGGGTCTTATCAGGGCCTGATAGGCCCCGATAAATAGGGGCTTGATAGGGATCAGAAGAGGCCTTCTTAGAGCCTTGTCCGGGTCTGATGTAGCGCTCTTAAATCCTGATAGACCAACGGGTCCTGATTTAACGCTCCGAAATTGCCACTGGGATATGTTCCGTTTCTGTAGTTTACGCCCGTCTCGAATAACCCGCTAAGTTCCATTCTCCAGAGTGCCCGGACAGCGTCCACTCGGAGTTGCAACGAACGAATATACGAAACTCTATAGCTCGATGTTTGTTAGCGAAAGCGCATAGTCGGGGTCGTTGCACATTGGCGTTTGTTCCACATAAATTCCCTCGGTGTCCGTGTACTATATTTACAGATTCGCGAGTACCGTGACCCCCGCGCGCTGTTATTCATTTTACCCAAGTGCATTTATCCGGGATGGACCCACGATGAAATATTTATCTTTCTTCGGCTTCCTAGCTCGTTCCTTCTTCTCGTCGCATTCTTCTGGATCTCCGGCTTCCTCCCGGTACGTCGGTACAGTGATCGTCTATGTGTATACGTGTATCGACTGCATTACTTGTGTATCTCCGTTCGTCTCCTCGTTTCCACCGAGTTTCTCGCGTGGAGCCCGAGCGAGCGCATCGCCAGGAGCACCGAAGGCCCGGCAACCACCGCCGCGACCGACGAACGAATCTCGATGTCCTCGAAGTCTTCGCGATCGTCGATTTCACGGAAGCACGTAGAGTCCATGCCGTTGCCGCCGCCGCCGCCGCCGCCGCTGCTCCCTTCTCAAGTTCTCCGGTCCACTGCTGGTCGGAGCTCTCTCATCGTGCCCGGTTCACTCGCATCGCCACGGTATGTACGGTGTACCTACATAAATAGCGGTTCACCGGTTCTTCCCGGCCTCTCGCTGGTACATCTCTTCGGCTCCCTCCCACCTTCTCGTCTCCCCCTAGCTCCACCGCCGCTGTCAGATCGCCAAAGATGATCCCCCTACCAGCCTGAAAATCCCGGTACTGCAAGTGCAACACACCGCTGCAACGAGCCGACACCCTCCCCAGGGGTCCATCTTGCCCCCTCGCGAATCCTCATCCTCATTTTCGTGTATTTTTTTTTTTCACCCTTTTCGTCGTCCAATTATTTTTCAACAGCG